>OY759178.1:0-1332874 GCA_963662085.1 Eupithecia inturbata | reverse complement strand
TTAATATAAAATTGGTGTAGGGGTTGTAGACGTCTTAACGCTTTCGCGGTCTAGGAGAAAGAATTTAGCAAGGATTTTAGGACATTTAGGGAGGTTACTTTTGACCGAAAACTCACTGTTCACGAGCACATCTCCACAATCGCCAAACAGTCTTTTCAGAGACTTAGCTTTGTTATGAAAAACGCCCGAGACTTTCGCAGTGACCGTGTTGTAGCCATGGAACATACCTACGGCGCATTTGCCATGGTTTATAACGAATCTTGGAACCAGATTTGTGTGCAATTCCACCGTTGCTATAGAACGAGTTCACGATGCAATTGAACGCGTTCAATATAAGATAAACTCAGTTTAGCGCTGCTTTAAACAAGTTCAGCGCATTTCACCGACATAAAGTTGATCCGGTTCAAGCGCTAAACTGACTTCAAAAGCTGTCATATCGTACATAGTAGGCTAGAAGTTATTACGAATTTAAACTCAATCAAGTTGATGTTGAAGTAGGAAAATTTGGCAAAGATCGGTGAAATTGGACCTAGGACATTACTTTCACAGCCAGGTAGCTGCACTATTATGCTCTCATATGTTTTCTGTCGTAGCCGAGTGCTGAAGCTGATAATAATAATAATAAACGCGGATGTATATTCCGGCGGTTTACTTGATTTATGCGTATCAATGCTAAATTTGGAAAACAGGATTTCATACCGCTGCTTGCTGGCCAATATACTGATATACCTAAGCCACCACACACATCATACATTCAGTCTATAATAGTCCACAGCTGGACAAAGGCCTCCCCTGATAAACTACCTGGCTCTTATCCAAGCCACATCACACAGCTAATATTGTTTTTTTAGGAGTCCGAATTGAATGGCGAAGATGTCTGTAGAATCAGCGTTCAGTACCTATGCCGGTACATATTGTTATTTAATTAACACAGATAAAAAAAATATAATAATAAATATTGGTTTTATCGGAACGTGGACAATACTTACTGAATTTCTCCGGCCTCTCCTTCAATTTGCTGATACTTATTTCGGCATTGAAATATCCACAAAGCACACAGATCACGAGGCACCTTCCTAACATTTTGCAATGGAATGGATACAATCTGCATACTAAATGTTCCTAGACTAGTCTTGTATTGTCCCTCTGACCTATAGAGCCGTATCTATTCTTGCTAGGCGTAGGTATAATATTATTATGTTAATTAATATTTTAAAAAGCTCATTCTGTATAATTTATTAGGCGCCAACATATACCAGAACAGCTATTAGGTATTACAGATTTTTTTTAAACTAGTATTTCCAATTGAAACAGTTCAGCCAACTGCCGACTGTTGCAAGTAATCTAGAGGTAACTCAACCGATCTAGATCAAATACCAATCGTAAGCATACCTACCCAAGGCGCTGCTGGCTGCAGAATAAGTAGTAGGATAGGTTATACTACTGGTAAAGTTAGATAGGTATCTAGATGCGACCAAAACTCTTAAATCACTAACTTTTCCAAAACGAATAAAGAAAAGCCATAATTGAGGGCCTTGCATGCAATGCAAAAATAAACGAATAAATTGCAGTTTATTTTATAGCGCCTGTCCATTGCCAGGCCAGTGTCCATGCCAAGGAAACCACGAGTGTGGCTTACATTCACACTAGAAAACATTACAGTAGAAAACTTGGGTTATGTGTAAAATGTACTGCGGCTAACTAAATGGGCTTCCTGAAAAGGTTTCTGCTGCACTTAAGTAGGCAGTAGAATCGGTTTGGTGCGACACCTTGGTTTTATTCAAATATTTTTGTATTCTTTCCGTGATATAAAAAATAGCAATGGTCATAATAATGGATTAATATTGTTTTATATTAATCCATAATATTGTTTTTGATAATATATTTTTCTAGCTTAAAAATGTATGATTACAGTTTATAACCAAATTGCTTCAAGGTACTTGTGAGCTAATAAGACTTAAGCTTTATGTAAAATTAGTGTACGTGTCTTTTTGTTCAGTTTTTTTTTGTCCCCTGTAGCATTGCAGCCCTTTTTGCATTTGACAGCTCTACGTTCCTACGATCTTTACTTTGGCTATTTTGTATAAACTACACCAGGCTATAAATGAAGAATTCTATTGATTAGCTACATTAAAAAAAATATCACAATAAGTACCTAGATAATAATACAAAGATTGGTGGCGCCAACACGAAGTGCTAAATATGTATAGCTGATTTGTATTTTCTCACTTTATGAAACTTGTTTTGAAATCAAGTGACATTTCTATGAAGACATAACTTGACGCCTTGACTTGATTTTATGTTAGGTACCACTATCGTTGTTTTGTGTGACGTTCTACTTCTACCGACGAGGATCTAGCAGTGAAATTAGACCGCAATGAACTTATGGGATATTGAAATAAACATCATGCTTGCTCCATTTTATTTTATTTGATATCGTCCTTGATAACTTCTTCGCTTCCATTCGCTAAATTGATTATTTTGGCACAATATTTGGCATATTTTCTAAGTATAATACTGAAATGTTTATTTTTACATATCAAGTCAAACTTAGTTGCGTTTTCGTGAATTGAATAGTCTTAATCTTCGGAGGCTGTTTCTAAGTTTGACCTTCAATGTAGTGTTGAAATTAGTTTATTGTTTGTTAGATGTTACTATTTATGTCTCAGTTTGAGTGGAAATATTTACAATTATATTTTAATGTTTCGTAACAATAATTAAATTCAAATATTTTTCTTATTTTAAGAAGATTCTCTAATAATTCGAGATAAGATTATTCGTTAAACATATAACGCACTTACTGAGAAACTTAACAGTAGCACTTGTAACGTACATAATAGGCACCACTAAACCTCGTAACAATCTAAATAACAAAACTGATAGAAAATCAACTCATTCAGTAGAATCATAAGCCTCACAAACATCATCTTGAATTGGCAGTGATGATTTAGACCCAAAAAAAGTAAATTTCCTCAAGCAGAACTCAAAATAATGAAAGAACATAGTAGATTACATTACATTTAAAAATAACGATTATAGCATGCAAAGTCTCTATGTCTTTTGACTTTATAATGTTTATTGTCAATAATAAATCAGGTAAATCGTACCCGCGGAAAAGAAATACAATATTCGCTTCCCTTAGAATTATCGATTCAACTATTTAACTTCAACTACTTCTACTTACATATACCTAATACTTATTGGATTAATTTATTGCTTTTCATTATTGGTCTCAAATCCTTGGCGAGTGAGGAATCGTGTAAAAGGATAGATGTGTGCTCTCGAGTGCTTGTCGTGATTACAATCTATAAAACAAAGCGATTACAGATCACTACTAGCAGCGAAACTATCAATAAAGGGATCTAAAAGTTATACTAGTTCTAGGATCGCCGTAACTTGACTCGTAAAAGGCCTTCGAATAGGATTCATCCTGAGATCACGTTCTTATTATTAAGTACCACTATTATTGCTTGTTTCGAATTGCACTGTTACGATTAATAGTTAATTCAAGTCTTTGATACACTTTGTAGTATTGTCCAGATATGCGGGACTGCCGAGTTTCCGGGGGGTCCCGCAAGGCAGCGCACTGGGCCCGCACCTACTCTGTTCATACACAGAGAAACACAACACGCAGCGTGTCGTTCAGACGGGCGGGTCCATGTCGCGCTGCAGCGACGTCAGTCAGGTGGTGAACACCCACCCGGGGATCGGAGGTCACGCGTCCGGCACCCCGTGGATATGATGCTGGTAGTTGTGGTTCAGTTTGTTCGCGAACTCGTGCATTATATCCCTGAATATCACGGAATCTAGGTTCTCCCCGAGGATATAGAGAAGATACCAGTCGCCCATCTTGCTTCGTCTGACGATGGTGTCGACGTTGTCTCTCCTGACGAGTCGAAAGCGCATCCTCATCATGTAGACGCGCATTCGTGGAGAGAAGATGATGACGATGCGGTAGATAAGGGTGATGAGGGTGAGAGTTCCGAGGATGACGAACCAGAACCAGAGAAAGACGTATATCTTCTCGTTGACGACGTTGAGCGGTAGGATGCACAGCGCATCGTGCCGCTCCACCTCGCCGGATGATCCAAACTTGTTGAATAGTGTGCACTTCACCATCCTGAAAAGAACACAAAGCTTTAGAAAATATAGAAAAGAGGTGAAACATAAATAGTTTCGGTCCGTTCAAACTTTGAAGTTTATAGCATGCGGTAACCAGACCAGAAATGTAGTAAAGTGTTATAATTTAGGAACTATAAGAAGAACTTTTATGAATCCTCTAGAAAAACACTTAACTATTTTGCCATAACTCTGCCAGTGTCAAAAGAGTTATAAACATTAGCAGAGATAGAGTCAAACTTTAGTAAGTAGAATAAAACTGTCTCAGTCTAAAGAAACATCGCAGAAAGCCCATTATTTTATATTAGTCCTTATGAAAGTGTCTGTGTGGTGCCGGCTTAGAATTTGCACCACCCCATCAGATAAAAAAGCGCCAATAAGGCGCTTATCCGGGGGAGGTCGTTAGCCAGCGAACTATGAGCTAGTTACTAACCATTAAACGTCATTGGTAAATAAGAAACTAATTGCGTCGGCATACCTTGGAAATATGTAAATCATGGGGTCTATCCTGTCTTCCTGGTCGGATTCCATGTAGGCTATCACATCCAGCCCGAAGGTCATGAACTCGCCGTCGAAGAACCGGTTCATCAGGAACATTTGCCCTGGAACACC
This sequence comes from Eupithecia inturbata, assembly GCA_963662085.1. Taxonomy (NCBI): domain Eukaryota; kingdom Metazoa; phylum Arthropoda; class Insecta; order Lepidoptera; family Geometridae; genus Eupithecia; species Eupithecia inturbata. Next base: position 1,328,143 of record OY759178.1, on the reverse strand, counting down.
ACATACAACTTAAATACCTTACAATTATGTGTTGTCTGTGCCATCCAACTTTTATGCCACAGCGTGTTTTTTTTTCTGTATGAGTTGTATGTAGGTAAAAAAATATTCTTATTCTACAAACAATGGCATCTATACATTACAAATATTACAATAGCATAAGTAACATTGCAGACAAATTCAATTTAAAGACAACACCGGACATTAACACTGACAGTCGAAACGAACACATCTGGACTTATACCACTTTACTTGTAACAGGAAGCAAAAGTCGATTAATGTCGTATTTTATACAAGTTTATATTCAAGATTATATTCTTTGTTATCACTTCAGGAGCAAATTATTCTTATTCTTATAATTTCAATTCATTATGATCGAAAATATATAATATTTTCAATTTATTATAAAAATATGTTGGAGGCGTGAGCGCTCGGAGCGAGATATTCCCGATATTCCCTCGGTCATTGATTGATATTTATAAGAAATGAGTGAAGAATTATGGCGACAATGCTATAACTCCGAGTAATTAGAGTACTCCTGTATATCTTACTACGGGTCTTACAATATCCCCGCGTGCAATAATAAACGGACCAAAATAGAGCGAAGAGAAAACATATTAGATTGCACCATCATCGTTTCCACTTTATCCATCAATCGTTTAGTTCTGTTCCACTCTAAACCATCACTAATTTTACATAAAATACTGATTGTTGTGGTGAGGATTGCACTCTTTATGGCTATTGTTTAGCCATAAACCTAATCGTAACTAGCTTCTGCCCGGGTCTTCATTCATATACCTAGTTCATAGATCAAACGACTCTCAATAAATGATTATTTTTAGTCTCCATTAATGAAATAATTTTGGAAATCCGCGTAGGCTAACTAGTATATTCGAAAATATTGGTATGTTTACAAAAATAAAATTTTCTTTAATAGGTAGGTGCTTGTAGGCCGAGATGACTCGTCAATTGCATACCGCCGGGTACCGGGTACTGACGGCGTTACGGTGCGTAGCATAACCTGTTACACAGCGAACGTTCGTGCATGTGATGCACGAGATGTGCACGAGATGTGATGGAGAGACACACGAGGCATAAAGATAGGCTCCATGTCCTGAAATGCAGAACAGAATTTACCAAAAAGAATGCCCTAATGCTGCTCCCCCAAAATCTCTTTTGTCTCAACGGCAATGAGACGGGCCTCTGTGTGAGTTGACACGGAATAGTTTGTTACAAACGTGCTCCAGCTCTGCGGATCGTGCCCGTCTCCTGGCCGTTTCTAAATGGGAGTCAGGACATTGGTTGCAAGCATTTCCTTCATTTAACACTGGCACTTTATTGGATCCCGTAACTTTCCGTATCGCAACATGTCTTCGGTTGGGTGCAATGTGTTGCGCGCCTCATCAATGCCAGTGCGGTACTGCTGTCGAACAGCTTGGTCATCACGGATTATCGTGTACTAGGGCCGCCGGTCGGATATCTCGTCATGCCAGCCTTAACGACGTCATCCGGCGGGCCTTTGTCACCGCTAACGTACCAGCTATTCTCGAACCGAATGGTCTGTTGCGTGACGATGGTAAGAGGCCTGACGGCATGACACTAGTCCCATGGGAGTTGGGGAGGCCCATTGTGTGGGACGCTACATGCGTCGACACACTTGCGCCTTCCCATCTTCCGAGGACATCCGTAAGGGCTGGTGCGGCGGCAGATTTGGCCGAGGATCTCAAGAGACGCAAATATGCAGGTCTCGACAGAGCCTACATATTTGCTCCCTTTGGGGTCGAGACCCTAGGTCCGTGGGGTACCGAGGCTCTCCGGGTTTTTAAAAAGTTATCTGAGCGTCTGGTCGACGCGACGCGTGACCCGAGAGCTGGCGGATATCTGGCGCAGCGCATCAGCATTGCCATACAGCGGGGCAATGCAGCCAGCGTCTTGGGGACGCTTCCGACTGGTATTGATATGGATCAGTTGAGCTACCTGTAGATTGTTTGCAACAGTCTGCAGTTAGCTTAATTGTTTCATTTGTAAATACTAGTTATAATTTGATTGTAATTTTCTTTGTTAATAAAGGCCATTGCCGTTAAAAAAAAAAAAGAATGCATATCATCAGGCAATTCGAATCTATAAAAAGTTGCCCTGTGAATTTAAAGAAATGTCATCCAATTTATTTCAAATTAAACTTAAAATGTGGATATTGGATAAATGTTTTTATGACTTGAATGGTTTTATGATTTTAATTACAAGACGTTTTAATTATGTAACAAATTTTTGTAATTTTTTGATTTTATTTTATCTGTTTCATTTTTTGTATTATTAAATCACTGATTCCTTTCAAAATAACATAATAATAATTTGTACTAATTTTGCACGCCATGACGAGGCAGAATGTCCTGGAGCCATTATTTTATTATTAAGGCCTATTGTACCGACATTCCTGCAAATAAATGATTTATGATTTATGCAGTAAGTACAAGAAAAGAATGCGCTCGCAACGAGCAACGAGTCGGATTTTAGCAGCGTAACGTTTCATGCTCGCTGCGAATGGACAATACGCCCTGTAACACAACCGGTCCTTTACAGTGAATGAAGTTATTGAAATACTAGTTTCAGCCCGCGGCTTCACACGCGTAGATTCTATAGAAACGTTTAAAGTTAATTTAAATCCCATGGGAAATGAATTATGGGATAAAAAGTAGCCTATGTATTATTTCAGGTATATCTTATGTATACCTTCATCTATGCAAAAATCAGTCATCCCGATCCGTTCAATAGTTTAGGCGTAAAGAAATCACAAAGATACACCCATCCTCCATCTATCCAAACTCTCGCATTTATTATATTATGTAAGTCCGATTACATTTTCCCTATAAACCATTATCTTTGTAGTCAAAACTTTTCTTTCGAAAGGCGTCGCTTGTTCTTGGCAGTGCAGAAGCACAAACTTTAATGTTGTTGGTATTATTTAGGTTGGTTTGATTTACAGGCTGGGTCTGGAGTCGCGCTAGTTTGCATTCAGGTCCGCTCCGCCGCGCCGCATGTGGCCCCTGATATATCAGTTAGGACATACTGCCGAGGCGGGCTATGAAACGGGAGGATTTAAGGTGGTCGCTGATCGGAGCGCAGACGACAAACTGATGAAACTACAAAATTAGCGAGACATCAAAAAAGCTGCTTGACAATGTGCGTAAAAATGTATTATAAGATAAAGTAAAGTAAGCATTTGTTTGACACTAGAATTACAAATATATAAAATGAATCAATAGGCTCCCGAACTAGCTATACACTGTGTTTCAGGAGCCAGTGGCTTCTCCCATTTTGGAAAAGTACAGGTTGTATCCACACACCCTGTACTTTTCAGGTACCTAATGAATTTAAATTATTGAATGACCATTTATTATTCTATTTCTTAGAAATTACCCCGAGTGTGAGGGCACTGTTATAACAAAAACCTTAAGCAATAATTTGACTGTACAATTGACCTATTTTTGCTATAATTTACCTATGTTAATAAATGTTGCGCCGTGCGGTACCTTCTACTTACCTACATTAAATGAAAACCACTTACCTTGATTTTAGAGATTTCGTGAAAGAATGTGTGTGAAGAGTTTAAACTAAGATGAGGAAATGAATGAGGAAATGGATGAACCTAGCTAATACTTTCTATGCTTCGTTCCCAGCCAGTTTCCCCGCTAGTTTCATAGTCAAACGCGCGTAAAAGCTGCGTCGCAAGCTTTCCTTCGCGCCGTCTTTTTGTTTTTCTTTATTGAAAACCCGAAGAACAGCGCGTCCTCGTGGAATAACAAGTCTGCAGTTATTGTTTACGGCCGTTTCATAGATTGTGTTATTGATAGAGATATTGGAGAAGGCTGAGGCTTTTAGCCGACAATTGGGGAACTTTACGGAGATGGCAAAACTGTGATAAAAAAAAAATACTGAATTTGTAAAAGTTTTGAGGTTATTTAAGCGCCATTTGAATTTACACTTTCATGAATTTTCATTTCGTCATTTATAACGTGAACCCGCTGTTTGTGGTTTTCAGTAGGTGATTAAATTAATGTTATTCGCAGGTATTCATTCATGTTTAATTTTTGAATTTCTCCTGTTAATATTCCACGGTCGAAATGGATCTATTAAAATAAATAGAGATTAAATTCGAGCACATTCTCAGTCGCAAAGTAAAATGGCGTCGAAATTTCTATGATTCTCTCGTGCAATAAAATATGGCTTCCGTCTGGGAAGAGATGATCATAAATATTTTACAACACAATATGGTTTTATATCTCGACCTAAGGTGTGTTGACCCACGTCCATACAGAACATATATATATTACATACTATACAGGTGATTTTTTTAAAACGGGACAGTAAGGGTAGGTACCTTAACCGTTAGTTACAGGAAAACGTTCCTAGGAGACAATCCATAACTTTTTGAGATATTCTGAACTGTATTCACAGTTTTTGGAAAAAATGTAGAGTCAGAAAGAAAATAGTAATTTTACACAAAAACCTTTTTTGATGCCAATCGATCCTGTTTCTTATAAGGATCAAAAGTTTATATAGGACCGACTGAGGTTTGAGTACTAGAAATATCAGAAATCGCTAAAACATTTTCTATACTACATATTGTATTGTAATACTTTATTGAATATTATCTATCTATTAATCAATTTCTTCACGAAGAAATGAAGACGGTTCATTTCCAAATAAGGAAAACTTTGTATTGATTTGTTATTAATAAACGAGTATCTTTTTATCTTACATTCCTACATTTATTAGTAATGCGACAAAATTGGTGAAATTATATGGATAAACCTTATTTATGATTTACGGTCCATGTGTCCTAGTAGTAGGACCTCGGTACCTACTACATAATTAGAATAACATACATTTTAAAAAACTAACGCTATGAGAAGTAACGAGAGCATTGAATTAACTTTGAATTTCACTAGGTGTAAGTAAATAAACTAAATATCCAAGCAGATCTTATGCAAGGTACCTGTGTGAATTTTCACTAGGAAACCAATAAGCGTAAAGCATTTATTTATATCCCACGACACGTGGGGATATAGAGAAAAAGTCCACATACTAAGTTAACAAAAACAAGATGAATTACGGATCATTGTGTTCATTACATGTAAAAAAAAAAATGGATCCACAGGAAGGTCTAGCTCGGCAGTGAGCAAACTGGCTGATAATGATGATGATTATGATCGCAAACTATTTTTACAATTAAGGTACTTTAAAAAGCGGCTAGGTAACAGTTTTTCAAAAATGTGCGGAACCGCTTAAACCACTCCTCTGAGATCTTGTGCCGGATAGTTCAGAAATTCACCTGAAAGTGTTATGTATCTTTCTTAAGATTGGAAGAGGATGCGTTAGGAGTGGGAAGAAGCTTTTGGATAGGAAATTTGGAGCGCAACGGGAAAACCAATGAACTGCAGAACCACTCCTGCTCTCGGAAACGCAACGTCCGCGTTCGTCAATTGGACGTTTCTTCATTGGCCGACCCGACCTGACACCACCATCAGCACAGCACTGACATCAGTCGACACATAATTCTATTATCCTATTAGTGTTGCACGTGATGCCGGTAACGAAATATTACAGTTGGTAAAAATCTCTCGAAAGGTACCAAGGTATATGACCGGCGTACTTAAAGAACGGGGTTGAGAATAACGTCATCTCTCCAGTCAGTCCGAATCCAGTCTGAGCGGGACAGCATGAGAGATGATCAATTCTACACGCACTTTATATTTTTCACTTGGTAGAACTCACCTATAACATTGACAAGAGCCAGCCCCTCGCACAGATAATACCGGTACGCCCACCAGTTGTGGTAGCGCAGGTTCTCCCACAGGTAGTCGAGAATGAGCTTCTTCTTCGTCTTCTTTTCTATCTCCGTGCAGACTCCGACGTCGAGGTCCATCATGAGCGCGCGGATCTTGCCGCCTTCCCAAGACTTCCATAACCAGCGGGGTGCGTAGAATAGCATCGCCTGGAACAGAGAGATTGAGAGTTAGGACCTTCGTTGTACCAAGTCTCTTAGCCCCATTTGGCCCCTTACAAATCATGGATTTTACTGCCAAAACTGTGTACAAAAATATGCTGGATGGAAATAACAGTTTGTCCATTGATTATGGGAACCCGTGTCTATTTGTATTTCTGTATTTTTAGTTACCTTTAGGTACTTGTATCGTGTTTTTACGTTTCTTGTAGGATTGTAATGTGTTGTATAAATAGCCAAGCAAAAATTATAACAATATCAATAACTTACGGTTCAAAATTCATCCATCTGATAGTAATAAATTGATAAATGAAATTGCTACTGTATGATTTGATGTTTAAGGTTCAAAATTAATCTGTTTTCCTCATTCAGACGCCATAAAGATCTGACTAGACGCAATCGTAAAGTTTATGGATACAAACTATAATTGCAGCTTTCATCAGATAAGTTTGATGGTACATATTTATATTTATCGGCAATATGAGCACTCTATTTGTGGGCGAAGGTGAGGAGCGATGACTTTACCTATGTAATATTATTTTATGCCAGCTTCTGCCCGCGCCTTCGCACGCGCTTTTCAAGTAGCCTATGTCCGTGCTCGGTATACCGTTTATCACGCTGCAAAAATTCATTAAAATCCATTCAGCCGTTTAGACGTGAAAACAGACAGCATTACGTTCACTGTTATAATATTAGTATGAATATATACTAGTAAGGATTCTGTTATTATGCCTATATGATGGCTAGATGGCGTGTGGGATGCTGGGGTGCTGGGAGTCTTCGTTTTCCTTTTACAGCTGAATTCGCCATGAGAGGTTGATAGGTGCGCAAAATGATCAGTATGTAGGTGGAGTGAAGCGTATTTTTTTTACTTTTCGGTGTAGTTTTTTCCCGCCTACAAAAATACATAAATTTTAAGAACTGTCAATAAACGCCTACCGCTGCCAAAGATGCTGAAAATGCAGCTTATCAGGGATACGAAATAAATTACCAAATGGTGAAGGAACCTCAAGTTTTTGGAGTGACACATTTTTAAATGATTCATCCGAGTTAACAAGACACACTCTTTACGGACACATTGAAGACGGAGTATAGTCTCAAAACGTCCATTACAATGTTATAAAAGTGAGTCCGTATCTTCACGGTCCGTCGCGCCCGCCCGCTCGGCTGTGAATTGATTCGCTGCATATTTTATTCTAGTTAGGTTCTCGCTACATTACCACCTAAGATTAGAATAAAGATTGGGAGAAAGTCAGCCATTGCATTATGAATCGTTTGTGTCCGAAACTGTAACCTGAATTGTGCTCAATTATGGTCTTGTTATGGATTATTTATTATATGCCGTCTGCGTTCCGTGAGTGCGCTGTACATCCCGTGCATTTGGAACGCAAACCGAACTCGCTAGGACGCGACGGGGGTGGGGAAGCTCGGACAGGTGAGGGGCGAAGAGCCCTTTCTATACTTTAGTATTAATATATATTCTCTGCCTACGGTTTTCGTTTTTCAAAAACACGGACCTCTCGATGGTCTTCCAAAATAGTAAAAACAACGAAATAGTTAGGTACCTACTGATACTGGTATAGTTGACATAGTGTATGTACATCGTGGGCGGGAAGCACGGCTCATTGCGTGCCTCCACGGTTGGCCGGGACTCGGGACCAAGGGCATCTCCATACAAATTGTAAGTTACGAGTGTACTCCGGAATGCTACCTTTATGGCCATGTTGTATATTGTTTTATGCCTATAGGTTTTGTTTGCGTCATTGTTTTTCGAAAGAGGATTTTATAAAGTTTTAACATAGAGTAAAAACACGCTATTGTATTAATTCTATGAGTTTTAATTTAAACGTCTTTGACATTTGTTCACAATCACTGTTTAAACAATCACACAATCATGATTTTTATTCACGGACTGGAATTATATCGTATTTTTACCTCACAATCAAGATCAGGATAGCTTTTTACTCATAACTGTCCCTTTTTTTTATTGTTATGGTGCATTACCTACATGTTAGCATTCGTGGTAACAAAATGTAAAATTTCGGACAATCACGCAAGTCGAAACTCATGACTCGGCGAACTTCGGCAAACATGTAAAAATATTGTTTCCTAGTTATTGTTCCTGCTCTTTGTAAAAACGTTGTTTCACAAATCCAAAAACTCAACATTTAGTCGAAATGCAAAGATAGACAAAACTCGCGATGTTCCCTCTCAAAAAACCTCCCAATCGACGCGTACTTAAATAAACCAGTAACCCAGTTTGCGACAAAAACGTACTATTCTTTGTTCAGTAACAAACGAGTTTTATTTGCATAGCACTATAATTGTCACGGAATTATGTAAAGAATGTTAACTTGTTTTCTACAGAACAGTTTGGCAGCCGCAGGACCAGGGGTAGTATACATTTCACGCGTTAATAATAAATAATTAGAGCAGTGTAAAATGCAGCGTGGTGGGGAGACAGGGCTTTCAGTGGACTGGATCGGTCAGTAAGTCAAGGAAGATTAATTAGGTATGACTTACATTATTTTAAAAGTTTGTTTACTATTAAATATTGTGCGCGCATTTAAGTTGCTCCAAAAGGCTATTGGAGAAAAAGTACCCACTTCCTAAAATGACTATTATATTATTTTAAAAAAGTAATTGATTCGAAATTTTTTTTTTTTTGTAATAAACTGCAATAAGTAGGCACCTAATGAATGTTGCAAGTGATAAGCAAACATGCTCTACCTAGCTCTTTCCTTCAAATTTATGGGGATTATAAGAAAAAAGCTTAGAATGATGGTAGACACAAACGAGGTGAGGCTCTAAAGAGACAAATACTTCTACTTTCCCTTTGGTTTCGTGTGTCTTGAAAGGGTCAAAATTTAGATACCTCTATACACTATCCAAACTCGATGTAAAATGCACAAATAACTGGAACTCACTTGCTTGGCGTCGAGTTTCAGTTAAAATTGTAAGCAATATTTATTGAAGGAAGGACCTTAAATCGACAAGTAATATAATTGCGTATAAAAAATCGCGGCAACAGAGTGAATTTTAGGATAAGTATGGGCGGTTATTTTACAAACATTCTACTTATGGTTTGGCTAAGGCATAGGTACTAATTTATTCAATCTTCATCTTCACGGCGTTGCAGCGTTGTTAAGCACAATGTAAATAATATTCTACAGCCAACAACACTTGACACAGAGACCGTTGTGCGAATTCAATAAAATTTGCGCGAAAAGAAAGAATAGATAAGGATCTACTTTACTAGATATGTACCGTAAATTTGAAGAAATATTCCATACACGGCAAATAAGTTGTCTGCTGGGAGGTGCATGCAAACTTACTAAATATTAGAGCAATAGCCGACGCGTGCTTGCCGGTTCCTAAAAGTATGATCACATTTGCGGGAATGCTGTGAAACAAACTTTTCTTTTTGATCACTAGGTATTTTAAGGTTGATCGTTTCATGTTGGCGTGAGATGTTTGGTTTTTGGGGTAACTGTTTTATTTTATCTGCGTTCTTCAAGGAATAAATAAGGGAAAGTAATTTGCCGCAAATCGTAAATCATTTTCTATTATATACGAAAAAAAAGTAATTTTGATCCATTCTTATTTTTGGAGAATTTAGGAAATTAGGAGATTTTGCGCTACAAATTAAAATTTTCTTAAATGCTCCCAAAATAGAATTGAATTGAAGTTGGGTTCATAGAAAATAGTACAATTTGCGGCAAATTACTTTTCCGTTAGTTTTAATCCTTGCAGAACGCAGACAAAATAACAAACCACAAAAAAAAAAATCGCGCCAACACGTAACGACAACCTTAATGTACTCATACTCATTTATTAGCCGCAGGAGCACACAAGGCACACTGGAATACGTCAATTTACAATAATATATGTAGGTTACAGTAAATGGTGCTTTAAATAATAATTCAAAGCCATAAAACAGACACGATAGAAAAATAATATTTTAATATTTCCAAGTTTCAGGTCTCATCGTAGAGACCTGAAACTTGGAGGATGTGTTTTTGTATGAAGTTAGTATCCGATTACAAAGAATTTTTGAAAGGAGGTGAAAAAGGGGGCATAGTTTGTATGGGACAACGTGATTCCTTGGTCCAATTTGCTTCAAATTTGCATAAACCTTTTTTAACAGAATTGGTGGAAGATGTTTTTCGTATTTTAATGAAATTCATTTCCTAATAGGGTTATAAAAGGGTAGAAATTTATTTTGCCATAAAATGTTTTGTCCTGAATGGTAGAGTTACGTTAGAATCCATAATAATATTATAAATTCGAACACAGACAGACAGACAAACATGTCTGCCTGTCTGTCTATCTGTCTGTCTGTTACCTCTTCACGCCTAAAGGGCTGAACAGATCTTATTGAAATTTGGCATGGAGATAGATGGTATCCCGGGGACGGACATAGGCTACTGTCTATCTCGGAAAAGAGTGTGCAAAGCCGCGGGCAGCAGCTAGTCTTAATATATATTAACCACCACCAGAAGTATGTTACTAGAAAATAGCTTGTTCTTTTATATAAAGAACTAGCAAACCCGGCGAACTCCGTTTCGCCACCAGATTGTAGTACATGCTATGTATCAGAGATGGCGCTGTATGTGAAAAAAGATTTTCCCGCTTTTCTTTTTAATTTTTTCCTGAATTTCCAACGAATGCAAAACCGTGGAAATCGGTTCGTGCGTTCTGGAGTTATAGCGTCAGGAAGGAAAACCCGACTTATTTTTATACTCGTATAGTAGAAGAAAGACAAGCGATTTTCTGGTAACAACGCCCAGCCCAAACCGCTGAAGCTAGAAAGCTGAAATTTGAAAAAGGATAAGAAAGGATTTTTGGAAATTTCTCCCCTAAGGGGGTGAAAAGGGGGGTTGAAATTTTTTGGCGTTTTTTTTAACTCTTTAACCAGTGGCTCAATTAGCTTGAAACTTACAGATACAAAGAATACAAAACTATTGAAAATGGGGTAAATCGGGTTATTAAAGTTTGTGGTTCGTAGTAAACTATAAAGTAAATAATGATACACGTATTTTTTATTTTTACAAAACTACCCCTAGGATGGTTTGAGTGAGAGTGGGAGTATTTGAGTGTGTATGCGAGACCCACCTGGTAGTATGGGGCAGACGGTAGAGGTCGACGTTCGCGGTTTCAACAGTGTCTGCCCTGTCTGTGCCCCAATAGGGGGGAGGGAATGTGACGGATGAATGGGGTCGGCGAGTGTGTGGAATGGTGGGCTCGCCGGCTATGTATGGGAGGAAGAGGGGACGCCAGTTCCCGTGGTTCGGCGAAAATGGCGAGTGAGGGGTCACCGGAGAGGTTTTAGTGGGTATTACGTCCTTCTCAGGACGTCGAGTCCCACATAATTCTGGTCCCCCCCAGACTAGTCTATTCGTAAACAAATTTCCTCGGACGAGAAAAAAAAAAGAAAAAAAAGGGGGTGTGCAATCAATTTCCACGCGGGCGAAGCCGGGGGGCGCAGCCAGTCTATCTATTAACAGTTAGGAGATAAACTATTTAAACTATTTATAATATCTTTTATTTTTTAATTTACGTTACAGTATTTTTTATAATTTGAATCAATATTATTTATTTGAATTTAATTTATAGTACCTACGTAATTTAATTACATTATGTAAACATTGTGTTAAATAAAACAAATGTGACCTGTTATTCGTGAAATTAACGAAATAAATGATTACTTATTATTATTGATTAAGTTCAATCCTATTGAAGGTAATGGAATTTGCGGTCTTATCGCTTAAAGCTTTTTATTCCAAGCACCTCAAGACTTAAAGAGAAGATCGTAGGATTTTAGTGCGAGAAAAGCAGCAGGCAACAGCAAATAACACCGTTCTCCTTTCATAAATAGAGTGCCGTAAAATAATTAGTCTTGAGCCCCAATAAAGTTTATTGGCGATCGGAATGGTTTACCAACTTGCCCAATTAACATTGAACTCAATCAAACGTTACCTATGCCTCTTGTTAAACCAAGAATAGTCAAAGCAAAAGGGTCCTAATTTTGATGGTACATACATTTTCTGTGTTGTGTACTGAGCCGTCACTTCCTTTTTGCTTAGAATAGAATATAATAATAATTTGTTTAACACAAACACAAAAAACTGAGGGCAAGTATAAACAAAATACTTTCACTAAAACACAACATTAAAGGCTGCATAAAACAAACAGACTTAAAATTTGTTTAAAACTTTTCTTCTTGCTTTAAAACTGAGTGAATGAAAAAACATTAGTAATAACTTTAGTTTTAACACTTTAAAAAAAGGTTTAGTCTATAATGGTTAGAAAAGTTTTGTGTACCTACTAGATATCGATTATAGGCGATGCTTCAGTAACTATGATGATGGGAATGTGCTACTATAAGCCGAATGTTCGCCCACGGCGGCACTCTCTATTTCCTCACTCTCATAATCCAATGGGACGGCAGACCGACACGACCGGGGAGAGGTCAGGCGCAGGACCAACGACATTAAGTGCTTTCCGAGGCAAGAGGATGCCAAATAACGTGGCAATAGAGGACATTCACCGATCTCCTTCACGAGGTCATAAAAGGGCACAACTTCAAAATTAAATATTGAATATTTTGGGGTTATTCAAGTCTTTGGAAACTTATTATTAATACGCATAAAATTATAGACCTATGTTATTTTGAATTTATAAACGTTATCGATATTTAAATTCTTAACAGCAACATTCACGTTGTCCTCGACAGCAGTGTTGTTGCTCAAAACCGTGCCTAATTCTTTCCCATTCGTAAAGAGTATCCATTGTGTCTTAGAACTGGGAAATACACCGCTATAAATTGTGGAGAGTGGAAGAAAACAATTGAAGCTGTAATTCAAGGAGTCACGAACCTACACCTTGAGGGAAAGGTGGACGATCTGAGTTATGTCGTAGTGGCGAGTCGCACGGACAAGAGACCAGTTATTTTTACGTTGCACGTCATCGTAAAGTGCCAGGAAGAGGTAGGGTGACGAGCCGTGCAATCGGCTTGGGCTAATAATCCCCTTAATGAATCCCCTGCTAAGGGGATTCTTAGACTTTTTGTCTAAAAATCCCCTTAGCGTCGCGTTTCAGTGACGTGAGGGCATTATTACACAGAAAAGTCTAAAAATCCCCTTAACCATGTAATTTAAATTGGTAATAACTAGCCTATAACTTAACGTGTCATTCGACCCACGATAGCGCTCACTTGTGAAATGCCCACGCACAGTCTCCCATCCAAAGCCTGGCCGGGCCGAACTTTGCTTAACATTGCTGATCGCTCAGAAACACCTAAGCCAGCTGTGCTATGAGTCGTGGCCTGTTATTTGCATAAAATAGAGAAAAAAATCTCTCGCTCAGCAGTGGTAACGGACAAAATCGATATATGTAGGTCAACAATGAAACGCCGTTAGTAAAAAAACTTTTATTTTTTACATAACAACAAAAAACCTAAGACGAAGAAGCGGCCACCTAGACCTGGCAACACTATGTCTAAAAGAAGCCCGGTGAAAAATCAAAATGCAGAAAAACTAGAATAATATACCAACTAATTCTTTCCTAGCATTGTTCCTCCGTTAATTCATAAGTTTTATTTGTTTTTTTTTATGTTCTGATGTGACCTTTTTTGTGTTTTACCTTTGTAATGTGTGTTGCAGATCCAAAAAAAAAACTTGTTTTATAAAATCTGTGACTGGAGTAACTATTATGGGAAAATAATGAAGTTTGTCGGTAATAATACGTTATTGTGAGACCCACTTTTGTTTCTTGATCCAGAGTTCGCTTTGAAATCGTGCCACCAAGCACCAAGAATTAAGGCTTACACCGCGCTGCGGAATCTCACCGCGCAATTTTTTTTCTCCCGAATAATCCACGTACTGAATCTTAATTTAAGTGATTTTTTTCCGCAAGTGCGGGCGGGCAGCTTCATACATTTTCCATATGCAGAGGTCTGCGGAAAAAACCGCACGGTGAGATTCCGCAGTGCGGGGTAAGCTTAAGACACCCCATAATAAAGATGAAGGTCAAATAATTATTTGCACAAATATTCCCGCGTAAAAGGGTTGCTTTATGCCTGCAATGAAAATTCATTCCTGCTTATTTACGATAAAATACCTACTCGACGTTTGTTCAAAGCTTCACTCGCAGTTATAGGAATATATCTCTACATTATGCGTGTAGGTACTTATTTGTATGGTTATTGCGAATATAAGGGGACGGGAGATAATGTTTTTATTGCTGAAGAAATACCTGTTGGGGTTTTTGATGTTTCTAGAGAAGGCAGGTAACAGAACCTACACAAAGTCTGTTGTATTTGCTGAAGTAGTATGAAGTTCATAGTTCAAAGGCGGTACCTAAGTACCTGCTTCAGAAATCAATAATGTTTATTTCTATAGGTTTACAAAATATATACAAAGCCAAGACAAATTTTAAACTGTACATTATTTATCAAATAAGAAATTAATTTTTATAATTTTTTTCTAAACCTTTATTAACAAAGAAAATTATTATCAAATTATAGAAACAAATCAGAACTAGATTTACAATTGAAACAATTGAGCTAACTGCAGACTATTGCAAACAATCTACAGGTAGCTCAACCGATCCATATCAAAATACTAGTCGGAAGCTTCCCCGAGACGCTGCATTGCCCCGCTGCTCTATGGCAATGCTGATGCGCTGCGCCAGATACTCACCAGCTCTCGGGCCACGCGTCGCTTCGACCAGACGCTCAGATATTTTAAAATTTTTCTTCACATATATTTTTTGTTGACTAGTGGAAGAATCTTCTTTGATAAAGGCCTATTCAGTACCCACTAGTCGTCTCGTTCAGCTGGGATGATGATGAAGAATCTACTTTTTTTTCTTTTTTTTTTTTTTTGGTAGGCAGCGGGTACGCAATTTCGACAGTTTTCAATGAAACGATTGCCGCGCGGATCTTAAAAAAGCTTATAGCCAATCCGTGCACTTCTGGTGAAGTGGGATTACAGCCTCTTAGCCATGGTTTCATGCTGCGTGGGTTCATTTCCTTTCAAATCTGACGAGAATCCGCTCCTTCACTGGTGATAGGTAATAATGAAGAAAACCATGGGCTTTGCCTTTACCAGGGTCAAATGTATTAAAGTTAAATCAAATCTACAACTATATCTCTGCAAAGTTTCACTTTGATTCCTTTAGTAGTTATGAGGTTGTTTTCGCCCAACAATCTCACACCTTCACATTATTCGTAACAAGCTTCTGCCTGCAGTTTCTCACGCAATTTACCACGATTAAAAGGTAACACAACAACACAATGTGCAACATGTAACAATGTGTCAATGTGTAACATAATGTGTTATACGTTATTATTAAATATATCTACCTCTATATAATCAGAGAAACAAAAAACAGCTAAACATTATATTTTTAATTTGTCAAATTATACGTCACAATTTATTTTCACATAACAAATTAAAATAATAATAAAATTAATGAACATTATTGAAAATTTAAAAATTCGTCGTAGGTATAAAACGTCTTATCTACGAGCCAGTTCTTAAGCTTACCCTTAAAATTTTCGAGACTCGGTGCCTTCCTAACCGTGCCTGGGAGCTTGTTGTTGGTAGCCGGTCCCATTACGTGCGGCAACGTAATCTATTGTATTGTTTTATCAGTTACGTAGTACCCATAACACAAGACCTGCTTTGGGGCTAGATGATGTGTAACTCTACCTTTCACCTACCTATTCAATTATACTTGTACTTACTTAAGTTTATCTGTTTATACTTATGTCTGCGCTGTTCCTGTGAGCCAAATAAACATAACGTAACGTTACCTTTATCTTTTATGATCGTGTGTGATGATGATCTTTGATAATTTCAAGCTCGATTCCTTCAATAATTTCAACGTTGTCTTTGCTTAAAAATCTCACAACTTCACATGTTATTTATTGCCCATTACTCAATACTTAATCATTTATTGCATTCTATAGGTGTTTATAATCAATTTATGTATCACTACAGAACGCAGTATGTATGGAGAGAGGAGGACTTAATTTTTTACATGTTAGGTATATTTACTCGTTTGCATATTTCTTATTTTTCGTTTAAATATTCGTCAATCGTGTAATATGCTTTTGTGATTAATAAAATAAATAAATAATACATAATGCTGGATAATCCACACTGCGTCATCTAGCCCCAAAGTAAGCAGAGCTTGTGCTATGGGTACTAGATGATTGATATACAGGGTTTTTCAATAGGGACGCTCGAACTTTGACAGCGCATAGCGGCCATCTTGGTAATGCGATAGCTGTCAAATTTGGCATGAATACATATTTAGTCGTGACATTTCACCATGGAACGCTACACGCATCAACGACGCGTAGAAATTATTAAAATTTATTATCAAAATCAGAGCTCTATTCGCCAGCCGTATTATTAGGAGCCGCGCTCACTGTCAATGGCGACCGATATCGGACGATGATAACAAATTTTTTGTGGCCTAGGGTAGGTGGTATGGATCTTACAAACATGCGGTTCCAACAGGACGGCGCCACTTGCCATACAGCACGGGAAACATTCAATTTATTGAAAGAGAAGTTCGAGGGATTCGTCATCTCGCGTGGTGGCGACATCAACTGGCCCCCGAGATCGTGTGACTTAACACCGCTCGATTATTTTCTGTGGGGCTACGTGAAATCTCTAGTGTACGCAGATACACCACAGTCAATTGCTGCCCTAAAGGCCAACATAACTCGCGTTCTTCGTGAAATTGAGCCCCATTTATGCGAAGACGTCCTTCAAAAGTGGTCCACCAGAATACACCATCTACAGCGGAGTCGCGGTGGCCATTTGGCTGATATTATTTTCCACACATAATGTCATTGAATATTCTTTAAAATGTAATAAAAATTGTGGTAATATCACTTAAACAGGTTGTTTTATTTAATTTCAATGTTCGAGCGCTCTTAATGAAAAACCCTTTACTTAATACAATACAATAAACAAAAGCTTTGATTGTTTTATAAAAAAAATGTAGTTTTTTCAACGCGTCAGGTAGTTTATAATATAATTTAATTGTCATTAAATTACATAGGGGCTCGATGAGTAAAGTTTACGTTTGGAATCTCAAGAGTCGGTAGGATTTAGTGTGGTAACAAATAATTGTAATCACTGTCACATTTTCAACGAAAGCGCACCTCATAAAAGCATAACCCTCTTCCGTTCGAACAAACAACACAATAAAACTAATAAATTACCCGGTAATTAACAATCAATACCACAAATAGTGCCAAAACACGGATTTGGCGCTAATATTCCTCTGCATTGGCTAATGTTCTGACTAATAGCTGTGACAAAGTTTCATACAGCATTAGAGTGACATTGTAAGGAGGTAATGGTTAGTTGTAAGCTTTTGAATATGACCGGAAGTTATGAAGTCAAATTGTTGTTGTTTGAACACGAATAAGAAAGGGTTGTTTGCAAATAGCTAGGCTGGTGCTGGTGAGATTTGGCTACTAGAAACATAATACAAATTGATTGTTAAAGATGGACGCACGGCTCTGTATGATATGCATGTTAGTAGGTAGGTATTTATTAAAGTAAGTTATACTCATTTCATTGTTTTGAACAACTAAAAACCGAATTTTAATCCCTTAGTTTTAGACAGTTTTTTGAAGTTTTGCTGGATAGATACTAATCCCTCGGGTATATCATTTTATGGACCACCTCGAGATCACCCTCTAACAACTGCAATCATCGAAATCGGTCCGTAAATGACGGAGAAATCGGACATACATAAAAAACACATACATACAGCCGAACATAGAATATGCTCCTTTTCTCGAAGTCAATTAAAAATGGCGAAAAGCTTGTGGACCGCGGGAAATGTGGCGATTATAACAAATACAACCAGAGAGCTAATTTTTTTTTCTTCTTTGTCATTTCTTACCTCCTTAATTCGAAAATTACATGACAACTGCATTATTCTTTTCAACCGGCCTCCAAAAGAAGACGAGCTCAATTCAGCTGTATTTTTTTGATTCAATAGTTACCACTCGGGCAACAATTGAATCGAAAAAAATTTGTGATTTACGTAAGCTAAGCAGCACTAATTTAATTCAGAATCATGCAGCATCAATCACAGTGACGTGCAGCAAACGACATGGCATGATGGATGGGACTCGACGGGTTGAAGCTGATGCGTTCCGAGTAGCTGCTAGAAGCGTTCATTTAAAAAAAAACATAAAGATCAATTAGGCCTTTTGAAAAAATCATAAAAAAATCCCTATTTACGCTTAAACCCCATAGATGGCGGGGCACTTTCGTGGAGAGAAGAGGATGTCATTGGGATGTCATGTCAAAATAAGCATGATCAATGAAACCCTTCATGAATCCTATTCCACGTATAATAGACATGTCTTATGTAAAACCCAGATATCATTTTTTTATCTAGAACTCCCAGAACTGCTCTTAACCAAAAAAGTTGACATGCGATGTGTGGACGCATTTTCAACAAGATACCTAAAGATATCAAAGAATTACCTTGCAAAGCTTTTGCATTTAAGTTAAAAAAGTGGCATAATGACAAATCGTTCTATACGGTTTCTCTGAATTCCTTAACCATCGAAATTGACATTATATAAATTGAATTACATTTTAAGATTAACTCATGTATTTTATTGTATTTTTTTTATTTAATTTACATGTATTTTATATTTTGCTCAATTTAAATTTATATTTTGTGTCTATTTTGCGTGCCGAATTTACCGGTGAATTATGTGAACATATTTTACGCCAAGATCTCTATAATATTTCATGCAATAAAGTGATCTTGATTATTACGCTTATGAAAAGGCGCCCTATTATGCTTATGAAAATATTCACTTTTCAGTGAATATTTTTTTAAGAAACCGCCTCGACTCGTTTTCTTCGCGATAAAAAACCTTAAACTTAGACCAATTAAAAAGTACAAGGTACAAGGCAAAGGCCTACAAAGCATACCTGCAGTTGCGCCTGGCGCGCTGCATCGCCTGCGCGCCAGCCGCAACAGCCTCCTGGCAGCGATGGCTGAAGAACTGAGCACCCGATTCCTGCAGCATTGGGTAGGGGTGCATTCAGTGCTTGCAAACTACACCTGGCACTGAGTGCACCCTTGCCCCTGTCCTCTTCTCAATAAGTACCTATTTAGGAATATGAACAGAGTAAAACTACTTTGCTCATATTTGTAATTATGTAATAAAAAGAGTTTGTATTTGTGTTTTAATTGTGTGCTAAAATTTTGTAACTGTGCTATATGGACCAAGGTCTGAAATAAATTATTTTTATTTAATGTAATTTATTTAATAAAAAGACAAAGCGTAAAGAACGGAACGTTCATATTTCCTAATTTCATTGACAAAAATTGTGCTTCAGTACGTTACGGAACGTTAGATAAAATTGAATGCAGACAAAAGTTTAAACAAGCTGGAAATACTATGAACTACCAGAATCTCAAACTCAAATGGCGATGGGCAGGGCATATGATAAGAGGCAAAGATAAGTGGAGCAAAATGATAACAAGATACCCTAGAGAAGGCAAAAAGAGAAGAGGCCGGCCTCAGAAAAGGTGGGACGAGGACATAATAAGGCTAGTCGCAGGAGTGATGTGGAACAGAGTGGCTCAAGAACATCAAGCACTTATCTATTGGGTATGTGCTCGAAAGAGGAAATATGGTCTTTCGAATTCCAAAACTGGTCAGTGTTTTTCACTAATAAAATGTCAACTAGTGTTGTGCTGACATGTGAAATAATAAAATAATGTATCGATACTCCCGAAATAACCACATGAACTGGGCTAAATATTATATTTTCTCTAGGTGTTCTGCACACTACGGCGGCTTTTTGCTTGTTACGGCCCATTCCCCGGGACCTTTTATTGGTGGGATCTGGTTAATAAACAACATAATGCTAGGCTAAATTATAAGTTTATTCTAATCTTAATTTAGTTACACTTTCCTTTTCTTATATTTAAACACGTTATTTTAAGAGAAATAAATTAAAAAAAGGCTATATTATTAATATTATTATATCAAAATCTAGACTGCGACTGTACAAAATTGTAAAAAGTACAAAATTGTATTATGTTTTGAGTGCAAATTACATGTCATGTAATTTGCATTCTAAACATAATTTAATCGCAACCATAATAATTCTACTAATCTTAGTACAAATATTTTCACGTTACCGAAGTAATAATTATTTAAAAGAATGTGGTAGTTATTTTGTGCGTGAATAACGGCCGTGAAATATGTACTGGGTCACTTATCCTTGAAACAGTGCAAGTGATAGGAAAAAAATATTATATTAACACTGACTGGTTTTCAAAGGAGTTTTATTACAAAGAATCGGATTTCATTTATACCGTGATGATTCCCGAAATATCAAGAGCTACAAGTTCATCAAAAATCATTGTAGGGCGTAAGGTAGGATAATATCCCATCAGAACGGTGAGTTTCTATTTCATATGGTACCTATCTAACAACTAACTAACAAAACAGTCACTTGTATTGCATTAGGCTTTTAAATCTTTGTATTTTTGTTGTTGTCTATGGTAAAAGTGAAGCGTTTGAACCATAATCTCACTGAAAGTGAAGATGTGGCCTAGGAGCACGCTTTACCAGAAGGAACTTATTTACTCTGGGATTTGAAGACTCCTAGATTGTACTCTACCGGCAAAACAGACGCAGGAAGTTTACTCTATATTTATTTGAATGGCTCTACAAAAACGCTCCCGCTTATTCCTAGCACTACAACCCTTGACCGTTAACTGGAGCTGTTTGCCAAGAGAATGAGTGATCCAAACTACCTTGGATGCAGTCGTAAGTGCACTCCACTTTATTGTTGTGTTGATAATACAATGCGTTTCGTAGAAATGATGATAGAGATGCGGTTGCTTTGTTATAATTGGACGCCTGGGTCATGCATACATTGCGTACAAATGCGTAACAATGTGCATTATATGTATAGCTAGTTATATATAACAGTGGTTTTGGCTCGTAAGCTGACAACAATTTTTTTATAATCAATAGACCTTCACCGGATGGAGAGTGACGATGTGACCGAGGATGTATAACGAATGAAGGTCTAGAAGACACTTAATCAATCTTGTTTTATACTCTTGTACCTATCACCAGCAAACCCACTGGGTATACAAGGGTTACTCTTCACGAGTACTTATCATCCATAGTTTTTCGCCCACCCCGACGACATCGTCCTACCATCTGGCAGCCTCAAGTACGCGTTGCTCCTAGCGGAAACCGCTCTGTGATCTCATCAGTCTATACGTCATTGTCCTTCCTGCTTTGTAACGTGTCCTGCTTGATCTGTCCATCCCAACTTTACGCTTGCGATCCGCAAAGCCCAGACACAGAGCCATTTTCCAAGAAGTTGAAGTTGATCCGAAAAGCTAACAATTCTTAGAATTTATTAAAGTGCATCGATCGGACAACGATAATGAATAGAATAGAATATACTTTATTGCACAAAAGTTGTATATAGGCGAACATAATGCTAGGTAGCATTCTCTACCTGCTAACCTTTGGGTAGTGTTGACAACAATTTAGTACGTAGTGTTAGATAACAAAAATTATTAATCACAAGAAACAAAGGAAAACAAAATTAATAAATCGTGACATTAACATAAATAAACATAAAAAATAATAATAATACTCACATTAATACTTATTTAAGTACTATATTATATTATACATAAATATACATACATGAATAATAAAATATATAACGTACCGAATTATGCCTGAGAAAGAAAATGATTATAGACTCTAGATCTGAAGACATGTACTGAGGATACCTCGCGACATTCCACTGGAAGACTGTGTGGATAATGGGTGGTATTCTTCATAATTTGCTTTGTTACTAATATTATATATTCTATTTAATTTTGAACTTAAACGAAACACTCCTCGTGAGTCACGGCGGTAAGGGATACCAAAAGTATTATATTATTGAAACTCTGCTGATATCTATTCCTACAGCACTTTCCTCACAATAAGTAAACAAACATAACTGATACAGCATCTTTCAAATTGCCGCGGAAGCGTTTTATTTTCGTTTTTATAGTTGTAAGAGATGTTAATTCCGTTGTTTTTGTAGGGACCTCGGAAGTATGCTTAATCTATGCAAATAAAGACGTTGGAACGACCCGATTGGGGGCTGTTTCCAGCATGCGACAGAACTGACGAAAATACAATATTTTGCCAGTACCTAGGTGTATAATCTAGGTACACGAGATGCAAGAGACCTGGAACCATGAACAGTCTACACAGGAACTTGTTTAGGCTAGGATAGAAAAAAAGAACATAAATGTTGTAGTTTAGATTTTTTTACGTGATTTCATGCATTCGACGACATTTTTGTATACTTTCTTTACCCTAGACAAATCGCTGTCTAGGGTCATGATCTTGATGTTTCGAACCCTAAACTTTTCTATTTCTAATGGGTACCTACTAAAACTTCATGGTTTAGTGGCCACTATCACCAGCTGGATTGGATTGATCAGCTGGGTTGTCCAGCATTATTATTTATTTATTCAAGCCTCGTTATTTTAACCTCTCAAATTGCTATGGCGATTGAAATAATGACCACAGATTGTGGCGAACGGAGGAGGTATCCGGGACTTAACACAAAAAGCTACTATTTGCATGTGCGATAAAAGTAAAAAAAGGGAAATGAGGCACTAGCTTCTCGAAAGTGGAAGGCTCAAATTAGGTCCAATTAGGTTCCCTCACCTCCGTCGTCAGTCGGACCGGCGTTCGTGATTCGCGTGCTTGCTACGACGACGTACTTTAATGTGATTTATTGACTAAAAAACTACAGCAATTCCCTCGTATAAATTTATTCATAATAATTATTGCACAAGATTGGAAATTTAACCGTGAGCGAGTGTTTGCTTGTAATTGTATCAGAGGCCAGTTGTTGAGTAAGCGCTGAGAGAACGTACCATATCTACAGATTTTCCTTATATCTATGATTTGCAGTAAAACTCAACAACCTCGAGTCGCAACCTCAAAACCGCTCCTTAAAACGATCATCCGAATAAAAATGTACAACGACGAAGCGGGAGTAATAGTAGCGACTCTAATATCGAGTGATTAGCATCAGTTCTGTGCGACCTCATTTGCAGATCATTTGGCGGGTGGTTCGCAGCGAACTCAGTTTTTATGCTAACTTGATACTTTTTAAATGTGTCTGTGAGAATTTTTGGTATTTTGTAAGTTTTCCGCGGTAGTTAGGGAGTTTTATGTGCATTGGGGGATAATTAGTGGGAGCGAAGGTGGCTTCGCTAGTTTCGCATACTTTTTCGTGAATAAGTAGATATTGGGCTTTTGTCGAAAGCATAATTCCGAGTTATTTTAGCTTTCCAATAAAATATACCTAGTAGGATTTCATACACAAAGAAATATAATTATTTCCATTGTTGTCCAGCTATTAACAACTAAATATTTTTTGTTTTAGATATTCAATACACTGGTCTTAATTAATTGTGCACCTCATTTATGAAAAACTCCGACACAATTATTGTAAACTATTATTTGAGAAATAAATAAATTAAAATAGAGGGTAACTTTTAAGACGTATCGATGACCACCATTGGCGGATAACGGTAACTTTTATTTTTTTATTAATGATCAGTCTTGTTGTCTACTACCCAGATATCCACCACAGGGGGACGCATTAAGCTGATCGCACACCTGGAAAGCACCGCTGCAGCACACCACAAAAATGTGCATTTAAATATGGGCATCTCGTAACATTTGGATGAATTTTATATTTACGGCATCAGATGATAGACAGCTCGCGGACCACTTGTTTGAAGCTTGTGGGAAGCCACTTTGTCACTGTACAATGTGTCAAAAGATGACGAGTGCCCTTATTAATGATTGCACGTTTTTGTGCTGTGTGGTAACGGTATTGGATTATGGAACCTAACCTAACCTAACCTAAACCTTAAATCTCACACAGCACACTCACTTAAGACACTTATTAATCCTATGTACCCACCTACATAGAGGTGCTTATTTTTCTTGCGCAGCAGGGCTTATGATAAACATGGCCTCCACTCAGCATTGTGCTGGATGAAAACTGGTGTGTCCACCCAGCGCGGTTTTCAGTGTAGGTCATATGCGTGTTACGTCACGACCTTCTGGAGTGGTGCGTTTATAAAATAATATAAAATAAAACAGTAAAATAAATGCATACAGGAAAAACAATAAAAAAGCAAAAATACATAATTTTCACATGTGACATTGCTGTTATTCATTATTTATCAATACTGTGCTAATCATAATAAAAGTATGAAGAGCGCAGAGCTTTATATGATCATTCCCGTTGTTCGCCACCACTGGTACTGCAGCTGCCTTTTCAAAATGCTAGTTAGTAAAGCAACTATCCCAGAGGTTCATTACCAATAGATATTAGATACCGAGCCAATGTATTCTTGACGCCAGTCTGTTAGTCCAATTATCAGGATGTCGAGAAGCAGTTCTAATTATTGTGTGAGGAGGCAGTCCGTGGAAGAACATTCCACGGAATACTTTCTAGAGACCTAGTTTATTGGAACATGCAGATTCATTCGCTAAAATGTGTGGGTGGGAAATAAAATTCAATGTAATGGTTTACTTCATTTACATAAATTCTAGTATGTCCCAGTTGCCACACAATTTTTGTAATGTTGGTCCAATAAATCTATAATCTTTCAACATGTATATCATTAACGACAAATCTTAAAACTTCTGTGGCGCAACGGGTGAAGGTCAACCTGGGGTTGTGTTTCTCGCCGGGTGTTCTGGATTTATTTTCCATGTATGATAAAAAATATCTATCAATGTAGTGTATTGTATTAAGTATATCAGTTATCTAGTACCTACCCTTAACACGAGCTCTGCTTAGCTTGGAGCTAGATGATCTCACATCATCTAGCCCCAAGCAACACGTTAGTTGTCGTGTTGTATTATTTTTTTATAGAAAATAAATTATGTTTGTTAAATTCTGGATAGACATACATAATAAAAGGACCTACTTCAAATTCCGGTAGATAATATTCATCTATGTCTCGGACGAACGAAATCACCCCGAAGAATGCCCTCCCTTGACCGAACTTTCCCTGACCGAAGGTCTATGTTCACGTGCAAAAAATTTAGTGTACACTGGCGACATCTAGTTATAATTCAAGTCTAATTTAGTTTGATGACACATGGATGAAACTGTTGACGCCCGTTGCCATGGAAACCTTTGTGTGATAGTAGGTGATAGTAAATGATCATATTATGATGATTTTGTACAAACCTACGTTTTATAGCGCACATAGCAATTCCTCGAGAATCAAACTTATACGGGACCTACTTAAAACAATTTTGGTGCAACGACGAAAGGATCATCAAAATCTATTAACAATTGGCGCAGATATCGCCAAAACTGTTGTAGCTAGTCGTGATTCTCCAAAAATATTGTTGTTTTTTAAGTTTAACGGGATAAATATGAATCCCTCGGGAATAAATTTTTTATGGGAGATTTTTCTCTATATCAGTAAAATCGGTTAACCACCGGCGGAGATATCAAGTAACATACATATTTTATTTTTAGGTTAAAAAATAAGGGCTAGTTACACTTCAAAGCGAGTGCTAATAAATTATGAGAAAGCACGTTGCACATTCTCACCCCTAGGTTGTTTCTGCCATGCTTGAAAAAAGTAAAAAATTAATAACGACTGCTACTAAAAATTAAAATAATCGACAGAGATCTTTGATCTATCAGCAAAAAGCTTCGGCGGCTTGGTGAAATACTATTTAGGGTACATTTATGATGTCGTTATACTAAGTTTTACTATGGATCAATCAGTTTTACTATGAATCAATCAGTTTTACTATGGATCAATCAGTTTTACTATGAATCAATCAGTTTTCACGGCTACGTTTTTTAAAAGTGCTAGAAGTATGTACGTAAGCTTAGCCCAGAGGTTAACATAAGTGGCTCATAGAAATAGGGTCAAAGTCGTATAGGTGATTAGGTGGGCCAGATTTTCGGAGGGCGAGATGTCGCCTGGCACGATAAAAAGCATAGGACAGAGGAGACTGGCAGTAGCGAAAGAAGACCTACACCCAGCGGTGGGGAAAGTGGGTAATCCTAGGAAAAATAAATGAATACGACTTGTTTGAGCGTTTCTTGGCTTCTGAAGATGCTATTTTGGCATCTTCTCGTTCTTGCCCATATTTTACGATGCCATTTCAGCATAGTAAAATATGGGAAAATTATTTTTGTCTCGGGAAACTACATAAGACACCTAAATGACATCTTCTCGTAACAGAAGCCAAGAAACATTCAGCATCGTTGACACTGAGTCCAAAAATCCTCTGTACTTACTCAGTAATTATTTATTTATAAACATGTACATCTATCCTTACAGACACACCTAATGCAATAGAGTAGAGTATATAATCGTCTAGGCTTACACAGTTAATATTAATATTAGCAAATTGTTAGGATAACAAGTTAGCTAAAAAACAAAAAGGTTAAAGATAAATATGTACAATAATATCATAAATAATGCAGATATGTCAAAGTATAAACTTATAAACTACAATATCAAAATACCAATAATAATAATCCTAATGCTAACTGCATTAATATAATTTACACAAAAATTGGATTAAAAATTACAACCATATAGGTAAAACACAATAAAATAACATTCAATAATAATAATCTCAATAATTTATAAAAATAAAAATCATTCTAAAATCTAACTGTGATTACATAAAATACAAAACAAAGCCTTTTGGGGGTTCGCTCCGGGAACAGTACAAAAAGATCAATTCTAAAAAGATAAAAATTTGTTGTACCTGGTGTGTGTGTGTGTGTGTGTTAATTTTAATTTTATTGTGTAGCAATAAACATATTTTCATTTCCATACCATCAAATCAAATCGAATTCATTAATTTTGCGAAAACAGGGATGTTAAATTAAAATAGAATGAGCACAAAACACTCCGAGACTCTGACTGAGCCCTTAAGTAAGTAATTTTCGTTTACGAACCTTCATTATTTTCCATTTCCATACACAGGCCGGGTTCCCACGAGACCTGCCTAATCCAGCCAGTGCTGTGCATTATTTGCGGAGCAGCGAATAAGCTAATGTTAGCTGGCACACTTATTAATAGCAGTTTATCGACTTTACTTGGAAACTTGTGAGGAATTCGCCGCCGGCCGTCGGGGCTATGCCAGAAATAAGTAAAAAGAGGAAGAAAAATTGCCAATTTGTCTATGGGAAAACCAAAATTATAAAGTAGGTAGGTAGATGATATTGCACACTGTAACATAACAAAAACTTTAACAACTACTAATAAACCTTAAAAAAACAACAAAACCTAAATATTCATAACTGGGTAGAGATGCCTTATCGCGTTATGAAATCTCTTCCATAAAACCTATAGAGGGTTATTTGTAATTCTCTGTCTGCGTGAACTGCGGGTTCTGCCCATCGTCACGAACTTGTTTGTGAAGACGCCAGACCCTCATTCTTAAACTTGGTATTGATAGTAGGAACCTCCTCCATTCAAAAATAGTTTTTAGGGTTCCGTACCCGATGAGTGAAAACGGAACCCTATTACTAAGCCTCCGCTGTCCGTCCATCCGTCCGTCTGTCACAGGGCTATGAATATGGCTATCTATCTAATGAACCGTAAGAGTTAGACCATTGAAATTTTCTGAGAATGTATATTTCTCTTGCCGCTATCATATTTTTTGTATGGGCTTCCATACAAAAAAACGTGATTGTTTGTCCATTTTTGCTCTGCGTTTGTCAAGACTCTCTCTCTCTCTCTTGAACCACAATAGGTAGATACATAAAAGTTTCTAAAAAAAACTAACAGTTCGACTGTAATAACAATAAATACTAAAAATATAACAAAGTCAAAAATTTAAAGGGGTATCCAAACAAGTGAAAAATTGATGTTCTTTGAAAAAGTTGCCTGATTTTTAGAATACGGAACCCTTCGTGTGCGAGTCGACTAGAACTTGTCTGTTTAATTAGATAGGCTTTATTTGAAACTAAACTTATAAACTACTCTACCCTGAATTAACAGTGGGTGTGGGAGTGGGAGTCTTTAGTAAATTACTGGGTTCGGACAATGTCTTTTTTAAATTGTTAGCAGAGTTGATTTACAAAAAAATAATATGTAAGATTTGGCGTCTTCACGAACGTGTTCGTGATGATGGGAAGAACCTGCAGTTTACGTAAACTGCAGGTTATACCCATCACTGCCCATGTCAGTAAATTACCAATAACCCTGTAAATAAATAAAATCTTGCTGGAAATTTCACACAGAACCAGAAAAACCACCTCCACAGGAAGACAAATATTGTAATAGGTTATAGGTAGGTAGGTACTAAAGACCTGTCAAAACTAGTAAGGACGAAAGTTATGTGAGTCTAATAAAATAAAATGAACGAAGAATAAATTGAAAAGACCAATTCACAAATATTTAGTGGTGTAAAACGTTTAAATAAATTATAAATTCTCCAATAAACTCTGCGGCTGAAATATGAATTGCTTGTAGATTTATCTCCAGTGAATTAAAAGCTTCACTTGTCAAATGCATTACCACGAAGGCTGAAATACACGTTTTTAAAAGTTATGGCTTTTTGGATTGATCTGTTTCGTGCTAGGAATATTAAACCACGTCGTGTTTGCAAGTATGAATCTTTTGCACGTATTTTTATTGGTTTTGATACTGTTCATGTAATTAAATACTTGCTTCGTTTTCTTGCATAGATTTCTCAGACTCATTAAATGTGGTAGTGGAGCTGTTCAGAACGATCGGTTTATAATTTTTCGAGGGACAATCGAGTTTTAAGAAAATTATAGATTCGACTAGATGGATACAACTGAATAGGAATAAGATGGTTGGGATACTTCAGTTCATGGCCATGGATTAATGGTAGCTATCGTACTAATTTTGGTTAATATGTAATAATTCGTTGCGAAACTTGACGTCTACATAAACAACAGGAACCGTCAAGTGCGTGTAACTAGCGCGCTGAGGGTTTCGAACAATTGTCAATTAAACAAATATGTACTACTTATAGATACCTACCGGCTAGAGACTTCGCTTTTAGCTAAAAATAGTAGGTACCTACCTACATTTCGTGTCTGTTATGAATTGAAAGTCTCTTAAAATTTCGACATCACAATTTGTAGGTAAAAAGAATAAGAATAAGAAAGTCTTTATTTGTAGCAAAGTTACAGTAATGTTAACTTATAGTACATAGATATGCATTTGCATAGTTTGTACATACTGAAATACCTCATTTTATTTTTTATATATTTTCTTTCTATTCTTTAAATCTTTACAGGCGCACGAAATGTATTAATAGATGCTGAGATATTAAAGAGGGGAAAAAGGACAGACATAGCGAGGCCATAAGGGTTTCGAAACCGATCTCGAAACCCTAAATATTGCAAAAAACGTACAATTAGCATCAAAAATCTTTCAAGATTGGTGAGGTAAAAAGTCACGTAACATAAGTTTGCTTAACAAAGACAACTTACTAATCTTTTGATGAGATTTCGTAACGTTCTTCCAACGCTTATCTGTGTCCAGCACCTCCAAGATTGAATATAAATTGGAATTTACAGCCGCGGAGATACGCCTATGGAAAGATTGCAGTTTCGGGGGTAGTGCGATCGGAAGCGGAAGCGGGAGCGGGAACGGTTCTGGACAGCTTTCGAATGGAAAGTTTGCGCAGGGCGGGCGGGGTTATCCCCGCCCGCCCTGCGCAAACTTTCCATTCATTCATTCTTGATGGCGCCCTTGAATCTGTGGTATGTCCGATTAGAATATAAATTGTAATCGGACGCACCACAGATTCGAGGGCGTCATCAATAAAAGAAAAACTATTTGTGACAGTGAAACGTATTCTGTGAAATATTTAACTAGATCCATAATAGGTATGGTTAGAGTTATGACGTTACGTTATGGTTAGAGGTATGACGAGAGATGTGACGAGTAGACAGAGACAGACGGCGTAAGTCAGCCGGTTGTTAGTACGCTGATCATCTGTATAATTAACTACCTAATGCATTATCAAATTGCAGATTCGATTCGCTCGTTACCTAACAAAATGGTCTCGGGACAAACATTTGTCCCGAGACAGGAGGAGAATAGAAAACACACAGAACAAATATTCGCGGATGTAAATATTTGTTCTGTGTGTTTTCTATTCTATAATACAAATATCTATCTACGTAATGTATTAAGTAGTATATCAGTCACAAACTCAGCTTAGCTTGGGGCTAATTGATGAATTGTGTGAATTTTCCAGATTTTTTTTCATATTTTTAACTCGTGGTAAAATCAATTCGGCAACACAAATAACTGTCTTAACAATGGTGTGATGTGATTTATTCATTGATTAGTTAATGAGCGGTCGAACAACCGACCGGTCAACTAAAAATGGGTCTCGTTGGCACTCTACGGAATCCAAAAACTTTAAATTCGCTCTTGCTCCCGCTGTCACCTAAAACGTAGCCTTCTCTACCGGCTATCGAACCTCTAGGAATATTCCACCTTTTCTTTTCAGTTTGTGCATGCAGTAAAATAACTTCATACATAAATTCAGGGCTGTTTGCTACGGGGCTGGTTAGGTCAGAACAGATGGATTTGTTGAATGAAATCACGGGGTCATGAGAGAGGTGAGCTTACGACGGTTTATCTGCTCTATTTTATAGTAGTAGTCATTCATATTCATTTTCAGTTCAGTAAAATTTTGTGACCATCGCATTTTATTATTTGTATATGCTCCTACACAAAAAAACTGATAGAATAGCATTAATACATACCTCTAACAATTATAAAATTACCTAGGTGACAAGATGGCAAGATTGGCAAGGGTAGCTTTTGACCTCTGTTATAACATAGTGTGAGTTAGAGAAGGACGAAGAGAATAGAGATCCGTGGAGAGTACATCAATTATCAAAAGCTTATAATCATAAAATGGTTCGCTTCCCGTTGGCGCGAAATTCATATTTTATTCAGTTTTAAAGTTTTTTGCGCTTTGCAATTATAAAACAAGCGGTAATTAAATTGTCGCAAATCGTACCCATTGCAATGAACCCATGGTACGAAACGAATGGAATTCTTTTGAAACATTGGGTAATTTATTGGTAAAAGTCAACTTATAACAAATGCTCCAGAAATACCATTGAATCAAAGTTAGTTATAGGTATATGATGAAAATTGCAAAATGGTTTATGATGTGCGGCAAATTACCTTTCCGATAGGTTATATTTCCTATTAGTAAAACGCAGAAAATCAATAAAGCCGCAAAAAAATGAAACGAAACTCGAATCACCTTATAGGTAAGTTAGTTTTAGCCTTGTCGTTATTTACGTAGAGTTTCTTTTTATGGGACACAAGTGAAATTTTTATCTGAGATAAAACTTGAGATGAATGACAAAAGTTAATGTGTAATGCAGAATAGACCGTAAAGCTGACTTCCAGTCGAGATATACCACGTTCTTCCGGCGGATCACGTATGTGAGGCATTGCTCGCGTGGTACTCAAATGTTAATGTGAATTGTAAATAAATGACAAAAGAAGTTAGAAATACGATACTTAGAAAAGTTTACAGTTTAACTTGAAGAAAACCTACAAAGAATGTTTTGTCCCTAAGTATCGGTACTTAAATACTCAGTTAAACTTGGTTAGGTATATACCCAATATACATTCATAACTAAGGATACTGTAGCAGCTTTTTGTGTTCAAAAATTAATATAGCGAAATTTGGTGTTCTGGGTATTTTCTATGCTTATAAAAAATATCTATCTATTTAATGTATTGTATTAAGTATTTCTTTCATTTAGTATCCATAACACAAGCTCTGCGTAGCTTGGGGCTAGATGAAGTTGAGTGTATTCTCCAACATTATTTATTTATTATTTATTTTTTGCGCGAACTTTTTCAATACATTTTTCTAAAACCCGGC
Organism: Eupithecia inturbata; assembly: GCA_963662085.1. Lineage (NCBI taxonomy): Eukaryota > Metazoa > Arthropoda > Insecta > Lepidoptera > Geometridae > Eupithecia > Eupithecia inturbata. Next base: position 1,296,116 of record OY759178.1, on the reverse strand, counting down.
AACGGAATGGATCTGTAACTGTTGCATTGGTTTGGTTGCTGACACAATACAAAAGTTGTTAAAACAAGAGCAATCTACTGAATCTTTGGGGCATAACTTTAAAGGACATAAATAGCCATAAAGTTATGATGCCCCAACCTTTACGGGCTAATGGTACACAGCAAATACATCCTACATGCCACCGCACAACACAAAAATATGCATTCAATAAAAAAGCAGACAGCACGCGGTACGCGAGCTTGCCCTCTTTACTGACCGTGCTTTGACAGTTGTAGCAGTGCGTTGTCGCCGCGTTGACAGCGTGCGGTATACACGGTTTAAAGAGGAGAGTGTAGCAGTGCGTTGTCGCCGCGTTGACAGCGTGCGGTATACCCGGTTTAAAGAGGAGAGTGTAGCAGTGCGTTGTCGCCGCGTTGACAGCGTGCGGTATACCCGGTTTAAAGAGGAGAGTGTAGCAGTGCGTTGTCGCCGCGTTGACAGCGTGCGGTATACACGGTTTAAAGAGGAGAGTGTAGCAGTGCGTTGTCGCCGCGTTGACAGCGTGCGGTATACACGGTTTAAAGAGGAGAGTGTAGCAGTGCGTTGTCGCCGCGTTGACAGCGTGCGGTATACACGGTTTAAAGAGGAGAGTGTAGCAGTGCGTTGTCGCCGCGTTGACGGGCGGCGTGCGGTATACACGATTTGAAGAGGAGAGGCGTGCGGGAGCGATATGAGACCAGTGCTATGTATTAGATATGCCATGACCTTAATCATTCATTGACTAAATCTACTGCGACTAGGTACTTCTATACTATGAGTGTTTTAAAAATAAAATCCAACGAATATTCGTATAACTTCTCTAAAACAGTGCACTTCCTCCGAGATTTTTACGATATTTATCATCAAAACAAACAAAATCTACTAAATCCCGCTTATAATTTCACTAGAGTAGTTGATCCTACTGAGTCATACGCTGCTGCTCTACATTTTCTATCCTCGACTTTGCATCTCTTGTGATAAGGTTTAGTGTGCGTTGGTGAAAGTTTTTGGCAAACATGCTACTTTCCGTGGCATTCACACGACATCGTTAACGAGAACGTTTTTCGTGAATCGTGTGTTTAACGTGCTGAGTTCACTAATGCTATTATGAGATTATGAAGTAATTTTTTGTTATTGAGAACGGAACGTTTTACTTCCATTTCTTTTGCCTATTTCTGAGATGTTGTATGGACTTTACCATTAGGAACGTGTATTATTACGTAGATACCCATATTATTCAGTTCTTTGGTGCAAATTCTAAAAGTAGAGCGTTTAGTGTAAGTAAAGGAAAGGCTATCGGCTATTGGCCAATAACAGTGGGTCTCAACGGGATGATGATTTAGGAAAACGATGCTTAGAAAGTTTGGATCTGTTGAATGGATCGATGTTTACTTTGTTACTCTGCTGAACGACAAATTTGTCAAATAATACTGTAATTTGCTCAGATCTAGACCTACAAAGAACAACATAATTGTCAGCTTTGCAGCCGGAAAAAACTCATCGGCTAAGGTTAGTTTAAGAATGGGTACTTGATATTAACCAAAAGTCCGACTAATTCGAGAAGCGAGTTCTCTGATCGAACTGAATTGAAACGATAGGAGCCAGTGTTCGTGTTTGCATAAACCTCAGATAACTCTAATGGCCAATCGGAGGTGGATCATGATGGATTTAGTAGCGCAAACTGTACTACGTGTGTAGGTAGGTACTACGTATATGTAGGTAGGTGTCTAGCGTGGGTAGTGTGGGATGTGACTCAGATTTTCCTAGGATATGTCTTCCTGAAACTTGTAATGCGCGTGTGCAATATAAGTGTAATAATATGTATCTGTCTGTGGTTATTTTTGTTTGGAAGTTGGCTTGGATCGATTGCTTAGCTATTGATTACAACTAGTATAGCTATTTTAATGTTGTGATAGTATTCTATAATTTGGGAGTTTTTATAATTTAGATTTATTTACAATATTCTCTGAATAATCGGACGATTAGCAGCTTCGTCCACGAAAGTATGTAGTTCTTTGACGTAAGTAGAACATTTAGACTTGTATAAAAACTTCATCTTTGAAATGTAATCTCCCCGGATCTTTGAGAACACCACCCTAGACCGTATTCTGGAACGGCGGTCATTATGCATCGACTATCTAGCCGTGTTTGGTTTTTGTGTCATGTCTCATTTTAAACTTCTTTAGAATGCCACCCATGTCTTTGCGTCTTAGCAGTAAATTCATCACGCGATCGCCTGTGCAAATCGTTCGTTCATGCGCGTACATTCAATGCAGTCACTACACACTACGTACCTTTACGCTTCACGCATGTGTAGTGTATTCAATTCACGCGACCTTTTGAACGCGGTCTCATTTCCGATTCCCGGTTGTTATGTAAGGAAGTTGGTTTTAAATACAATTTATCTGCTTAAACGAAGAATAGAGGTCCCGGCATTTGAATGCGATAGAGCGGTTTACACCGATTATTGTTACACGTTGAGACAAGACTTTTCTAATTTATTTCGTCCATATGGACAAGGCAGAATGGGTTTTCATATAACACTGTCACTATATATCAGTGAGAGCTTTTTTCAATCATGAATTGAATACCTCATAATTGAGAGTACCTGACGAAATTATTATCATGTACTACCTGTATATTCGTTTATCTTATCGCATCGTGAAAAGCGATGGCAAATGTATGCCTCGAACTCGGGCCTCAGAATCGATATAGATCCAATAAAAACAAGTAAAAATCCGTGTCGCAACATCAAGGTGCGCGCGCGCAAACAGCGTAAAACACCGTTTGTTTGTTATAGCTGTTGTACTGGTAGAGGTACCTGTGACCTATTTGAGCTTTATTATTTTAGCTGTTTTAACGGTCGTTTAAACAGTCGTCGTTAGAAATCGTTCTTTGGGATATCTATGTAACGTGTAAATTGAGTTCAGGACCACATTATATTATACGGGTTCTGTACATCATCAACAACACGTTCCTGAAGACTCAATCCCAAGGAAGAAGGTCTTAATCCCAGATAACCACTAAAACCAATAACCCTGTATCTAAATTTTGAAACTTAGTCTAAGTTTTGGCGTTACGGAACAGTCCAATTGCTAAAAATGAACTGGCTTTATCTGAAATCTATGCATAGGATCCCTAACTTATTGCCCTTGCAGAAAATGGTAGAAAAATGTTTCTTTGCGTTATGGTAAGAATCATTAAAACTAGCACTCACCTGAAAAAATAGGCAGAAACACACCCATTGGTAGTACTTGTAGATCTTCCGATCGCTCATGTCTTCCTTCCCGTTCTTCTGGCTGTTCCCGATCCCAGGATACGGCACCTCCACTCCGACCTTCTTGTTGAAGAAACTCTTCAGCGTGTACGTGGAGTGGATCCAACAGTACGTGTTGAGCACGTCCTCGGGAATGTCCTTCGTGTGGATACAGTCTATAGGGTTCCCCACGTACTGACGCGTCGTCACTATCAGGCTGAACGATATCAGTAGGATGACCGTTATAGAATAGTGCAACCTGAACACCGGCGAGTCGATATGAACATAGTTTACTTTTATTAGATTCTTTAACCCGCGGAAAACGTCTAACATCTTAAACGTTGACCTTATCTCTCGAGTTCGTGCTCACTAGCATTATCTTATTGTTTGAAAGCACCAAGATTCACTATAAGGCACTGATCGGCAGTTTAGCTGTTCACATAGCTGTCTCAAGTTGGTGTAATTTTTTTGGTATTTTTATGAATTTTAGCAGTGAGACGGATTGGGTCATTTTTTCTTCGTTTCATTGTGTTTGGATCATCGGCGCGCGGCCATCGTCGCGTGTAGCCGCCGTCGACTCGAGATCCTAACTCAGTTATCTTCTGAGAAATAATGTTTGGGATAATGTAAACTGGACTAGCAGGTCAGTGTTGCGAGATTTACGAGCTGCGTGCGCGCCGCTCACCCGGGCACCTCGCCGCGCCGGCTGAACCGATCGCAGAAAACTATTAAAAAACCTTTTATTTAAACTGTCTTGTTGCCTCTTTTATTATAAACTAAAAGTGTTAAACTGTTGCTGAAATAATTACCGTTTATTATTAGACGCAAATCTCAAACATAGAAACTCTAAACATTTTAAAAATAAAATGTACATTACTCCTCCCACGTCTCTGCTTGCGGCTGTCGTCAACGTACTTAAGAAGTTTTACGTGTAAAACCTATTTAATGTTTAGTTTTACAAAGCTCTCCATCACCAAGGTTGCTTAGTCTTTGTGAACCGCAGAGAGCCTTGCAAATGATTCATTCATAAAGAACAAAGCCAGATATAATTTTCGGAGAAGCTCTCACATCTTGTAAATATTTTCTTTTACATCTGACGCTGTCACAATAACGAATTATAACGACGACTGGCTCTTATGAAAATTGTAATATTTTACGCTTTACTTGATCTTGAGTCGTGTTCCCTTGTCTTAGAAACTGCGAACTTGGCCTTCGAAATGATTTTGAAAGCATGACTATAGTATATTGTTATAAAGAAAATGATAGTTTTTGAATAGGACGTCCTTGTCTCTCAGAAGTTATTGTTCGTTTTTTTTTGCAATAAACGTGTCGTTGTTTTAAATAACAAAGAATTTTTAGAAGTTATGAGCTAGTTAAAACTTACGCCTTTGCATAAAGTTGAGACAAACAGTAATTTTTTTTCATTAGAAACACTAATGGCTGCTAGTTTAAGAAAAGAAATATTTTTAAAGTCAAAATCATACAACAAAATACTACCTACCTACCTTATTTAATATGCATTTATCATAATTTGTTTTGGCTTTTGTATAAATAGTGAAGAACACTTGTATCATGATGACAGGTAGGTAGGTACTCAAAGTCTCAAACAAGTAAATGGATTCTGACGAAAGAACAGAGATGGACAGATGCACTTAACAGCTTCCGAAACATCAAAGGAGCTGTCGATTTCAATATAAACGTCCATGGTATTGAAGTTCAGTATTTGAGAACAAATTGTAAAGTCTGCGAATTTACTCATAAAAATTTGGAGAGCACAAAATTAGAGCCATGTGCCACATATAGAAGACCTATTTCACATAGTCTGATGACTAATCGACAATAACTCCGAACTTAATGATTTTTTAAGTGATACTTTTAGTGACATGTTATTGAAATCTTGCATTAATTTTATTTTACGTACTTGCCTTTCATACCATTTTATTAAATTAGTATCGTATCTAATTTAATAAAATGGTATATATAGTCATTGTATATGGCCGTATCTCATTGCAACATTTAAATGGGTACATATAAACAATATGTACCATAATATACTCAATCATCATCATCATCATCATCATCAACCTATCTTAGTCCACTGCTTTTTGAGGTGTCGTGGTCGGATAACCTCCTCGTGTGCCCGTACTGCTACCTGTGCTTGGGGATTCGTCCCTGGGTAACGGTAGTAGGTGGCGGGCCGGTGCACCTTGGTTCCCACCGCTAACAATTTTTCTATTCGGGAATATGGTTAGCGGCGGCCAATAATCCGACAAACTAATCTAAGGTGTCAAACGTACCGTGCCGAGGGATGAATGGCTGATGGTTCAGTTGCGAACGGTGTCTCTCCGAAATCAGGGCGAATCGGAGTAGTAGTCAGCCCACCCGTGGGCATGCGGGGCTCTGCTGGCGGGTAGTTTTATTTCCCTAGCTTCTCGTGGGATTTGTATGGATACTGACAATATACCAACCAAATCTTCTTCTCCTTCTGGAGAACCATCTTCTCCCGTCTCGGGAGAAACCTGCAATAGGCTGGAGGAGGCCCTACTGGCCTCTCCGGAGCCTATGCATACAGTGCCTTGCCTGGCAGATGACCCAACAGAGGTCGGCGGCTCCGAAGCTGCGGCCCCTGCCACGGTTACGTCACCAAGCAAAAGCGCTGGTAAACTGAGCGGTGCTGCCCGGAAGCGGCTCCGAAGGCTGATGGCTGCCAATGTATGCTTCGAAGAAGCACGAGCACTGGCGGTAAAGCCTTGGAGCCAAATCCCACAGCTGAACGCTCCCCCCGATCCAAAAACGTCCAAAAGACAAAGATCGGAGGAGGAATCGCCCAAGGAGCAGACCAAAAAGGCCCCCAAGCTGTTCCAGGAGTCAGAGGCCAGACCTAGCTTCAAGCAGGTCGTGGAGGCGAAGCGAGTAGGCATTCGCAACATCGCCTCCATGAGCGACGACCAGATGAAGCAGGTCCATCGTTCCCTGACCCTGGCAATACTGAAAATTGCAAGCAGCGGAAAGGGGCCTAGGTTTGCTAGTTTTACTCACAAACCTGGGTGGATACTGGTCACATGTGAGAACCAGGAGAGCCAAGTCTGGCTCGAAAACGAGGTCCCTAGGATCAAGCCATGGGTTGGGGCAGAACTCTCGGTCATTCCTGAGAGCGAGTTGCCCAAGCCTGTGGTTGCGGTCACTTTTGTGCCCAGTATCGAAGCGGCGTCGGTAGACGAGGCCGTTCAGCTACTGAGGACACAGAATGAGGGACTTCGCACTGACCTTTGGAAGGTTCTGCACAGCAGATCTGAGGGGAATGGGTTTGTGGTAACCTTCTCCTTGGATGATCTGTCTGTGGAGGCCCTTAGAGCCACTGGCTTTCAGGCTGCCTTGGGCTTCAAAAAGATAGCCTTCAAGGTCAAAGGCAGCTCTGAGACTAAGCCAGAGTCAGTGGCTGTCTCAGGCCCACAGCCGTCCGGCTCCGGTGGAAAGGGCTCCTCGGGGCGAAGCACAGGAGGACCAAGGCCGCGACCTGTCGTGGCACGGCCCTCCAATGTACCGCCCCTGGGTAAGTTCGGTCCACCGAGGCAGGGCGGAAGTGGTCCGCAACCGTCCACATCCAGTGGAACGGGCGCCTCGGGGCGAAGCACAGGAGCACCAGGGCCGCGACCCGTCGCGGCAAGGCGCTCCAATGTAGCGCCCCAGGGCAGGTCCGGGCCATCGGATCGGGGCGGTAGGGGTTCCCGGGGTGGAGCAAGGGGTGACAGGCCGACCGAACCTAGCGGAGGACGCGGAGCGCGCCCGAAGCTAGTTAGGTCCAAGCCTCGTTACCAGCGGGGAAACCTTTAATGGCTACCCAGGCAGGGAAGGCGAGGATCCTCCAGGCTAACCTCCACCATGCCGCGGCAGCTTCCGCGGTAATGGAGTGCTGCCTGTCTGAAGGACAAGCTAGCCTCGCCTTGATCCAAGAGCCTTGGGTAGCCAACACTGAGGTTCTGGGACTCAACGCTGCCGGTAAGATTTTAGTTAATGGTAATGGCACAAGGCCCAGAGCTTGCATAATTTTCAATAACTATGTTAATTTTTTGCCTATCACAGAGGTATGTAACGACGACCTGGTTGCCGCTTTTGTCGATCTCAAAGGATGGAGTGGGGCGAGGGTAATTATGTGCTCTGCCTACTTACCCGGAGAGAGAGACAACCCAACGAGTGACCTGGCGAAGGTGGTCGACTTCGCCGCCCAGAACAACGCCGAACTTCTCGTTGGATGCGATGCCAATGCTCACCACACAGCATGGGGGAGCACGGACGTCAACGCTAGAGGTGAGTTACTTTTTGACTTTCTTTTAGCTAACAATCTAACCACTCTTAACATAGGACGCGTACCGACTTTTGTTACTCGGGTTAGACAAGAGGTTCTGGACATAACGTTCGCTACTAACAACCTCGCCAGGCACATTAATGACTGGCATGTTAGCAACGAAAACTCCATGTCCGACCACAAACACATCAGCTTTGAGATAAAGGCCTCTCTGGACTCTCAAATCATAACTTATAGGGACCCTAGGGCAACTGACTGGGATGTCTTTAATGACAAACTAAGGCTAATGCTCGAAGACTGCCCCAAAAGTATTAAATCCCGCGACAGTCTTGAGATAGCAGTAGCTGTCCTTTCAAAAGGCATCTGCACGGCCTATGAGGAAAGCTGCCCGCTAAAGTCCAAGACCACAAAGCGACAAGTCACATGGTGGAACTCCACGCTAGGTAAGCTAAGGAGCAAAACCAGGAAACTTTCCAATAAGGCTAAAAGGACTCGTGAATGGGAGGCCTACCACAAAGCCTTAACGGAATACAACATAGAGATTAGGAAGGCAAAGAGGGCATCCTGGAGGAAGCTCTGCGAGGAAATCAAGAGTCTGCCTCAAAGTGCAAGACTTCACAAGCTGTTCTCTAAAGCCAGAACTAATCAAATAGGCCTCCTTAAAAAAGGAGACGGTACGTTCACAACTAATGAAAAGGAAACCCTAGAGTTGCTGGCTTCGACCCACTTCCCTGGTTCGCAGGATAAAAGTTCGCTCCGACCTGCGCCTGAAAATCCTTATAAGCCTCGGAATGAGGACTGGAACAGGGCGGCTAGGATTATCAGACCGAACCAGGTAAGGTGGGCCGTCAACTCTCTCAAGACTAACAAAGCATGCGGTGAGGACGAAATACTCCCTGTCTTCCTACAGCGGGGAATCGACGTCCTCACTTCATATCTGGTTAAAATCTTTAGGGCGAGCCTCGCCTGGGGATATGTGCCAGAACCATGGACAAATGTCAAAGTCGTCTTTATACCTAAGGCTGGAAAGAAGGACTACAGCCAGCCTAAGTCCTTCAGACCAATAAGCCTTTCGTCTTTCCTTCTGAAGACAATGGAGAAGGTAGTAGACAGACACATCAGAGACGTGGCGTTAGCTGCGTCTCCTATCCACCACAGCCAACACGCCTATTGCAAGGGCAAATCCACAGAGACGGCGCTGAGTAGCCTCATTGACAGAGTGGAAAAGGCTTTGGAGGACAAGGAAATCGCACTATGTGCTTTCCTTGACATTGAAGGGGCTTTTGATAACTCGCCTACCTCTCTGCTGGTGAACGGGTTGGTAAACAAGAATGTTGACCCGTCCACCATCAGATGGGTTAAGGATATGCTCACAAACAGGGGCGCAAAACTAACCCTTCAACGATCAACAATCGAGATATCCACGGCTAGGGGCTGCCCCCAAGGCGGAGTTTTATCGCCCGTATTATGGACCTTAGCAGTGGATCAGCTCCTGTGTGGACTGGCAGACCAGAATATAGATGCGCAAGGCTATGCGGACGACCTTGTGATCATCGTGCGAGGATTTTGCCAGTCCACCATTTCTAGCATCATGCAGAGAGCTCTCAACGCTGTCAGCGACTGGTGTAGCAACAGTGAACTCTCAGTCAACGCTGGCAAAACTGTGATTATACCATTTACAAATAAGCGAAGGCTAGACAAGCTCGTGAAGCCTAAACTTAACGGTAAAATCATAACCTTTTCCACAGAAGTGAAATATTTGGGCGTTACCATCGACCAAAAACTGACGTGGAATACTCACCTAGCCAACGTCTTGAAAAAAGCTAAGATGGCTCTAGGAGCTAGCGGCAGGCTAATGGGCAACAACTGGGGCGTCAACCCCAGGATTGCCTTGTGGCTGTACACTGCCATTGTGAGGCCGATACTCACTTACGCCTCCATGGTATGGTACGACAAGGCCCTTCAGTCAACCGCAATCAACAAACTAAATAGCCTACAAAGGACTGCATGCCTTATGGCCACGGGAGCCATGACCACCTCCCCTAGACTGGCACTAAATGCACTGCTGGGTCTGCCTCCGCTCCATATGTACATACATAAGGAAGCAAAGACCAGCATGTATAGGGCCTGTACTCAGGGCGGTAGGAACTGGCTCTCCCAGAAACTGAGATCTCTACAAGACTCTACTCTGGAATCACCAATTTTGGGCATGACAACTGATGTCAGGCTCCCACGACATGTGTTTGAAAAACACTACACAGTGGAACTTCCTTGCAGAGAAGACTGGCAAAACAGCCAGGTGCTCTGCAAGAACGGGTGCCTAAATTGGTACACGGATGGTTCCAAAATGGGACTGGATGTAGGCTGTGGAGTGTATGGAGAGCGACCTAGGTTTGGCAAAAGTACAAACCTAGGTAATTACGCCTCTATCTTCCAAGCAGAAGTATTCGCCATCTTAGAATGTGCCGATATAAATCTGGAAAAGCGCTACTCCAACCAAACGATCTTTATCAACTCTGACAGCCAGGTGGCTCTCCTAGCACTGGACTCGAAGGTCATTACATCTAGATTAGTCGAGGACTGTATGTCACGTCTAAACGCGCTCGGCTTGAATAACAGAGTCGTCCTAAGATGGGTACCGGGACACGCAGGAATCAACGGCAATGAGTGTGCCGACGAACTTGCTCGTTCCGGGGCCAAGGGGACTCAGCTGGGCCCCGAGCCGTTCTGTGGCATACCTAAAAGCCTGGCTAACAGAACCCTCTTGGATTCCTGCTTCGAGGAAGCTTCCAAGCTTTGGAAGAATTCCTTGGGCATGAGTCACTCTAAGTCATTAATAAAAGCCTTCGATAAACGGTTCACCAACCGAATCCTAGCGCTAAGCAGAAGCAACCTTCGCATCATGACAAGAGCCCTAACTGGACACTGTCGCCTTAACAAGCACATGTTCAAACTGGGTCTAAGCGACACACAATCCTGCAGATTTTGCGAAGAGGCGGAGGAAACGCCTCTCCACCTGCTAGGAGAGTGCGGAGCACTGATGCAAAAACGTAGCATCCATCTGGGCAAGCACCTGCACAGCCCAGACGAGCTACGAGCCATCACCCCGAAGAAAATCCTGCAGTTCCTAGCAGCTGCAAGGGTTAGTGGCGAACTATGAACGTCGCAGCTTCAGGGCTGAACAATTGAGTGGCGATCACAATAGGCCTTTCATGGCCGCAGTGACACGAAAGCCACCTAAAGAAAATAAAAAAAAAAAAAAAAAAAATAGTCCACTGCTGGACATGACACTGCGCCATAGCGCCCTTTCTTCAGCTTGCCGCATCCAGTATCTGCCTGCAGTCGCAGATCGTCATCCCACCTGGCCGGAGGGCATCCCACACTACGTTTGCCGAGTCGCGGTCTCCACTCGAGAACACGTTTACTCCAGCGGTTGTCAGTTCTTCGCGAGATATGGCCGGCCCACTGCCACTTTAGCTTGCTAATTTATTGAGCTATATCGATAATTTTGGTTCTCTGTCGGATGTATTCGTTACGAATCCTATCCTTCAGAGAAACTCCGAGCATAGCTCTTTCCATAGCTGGCTGAGCAACTTTGAACTGGTAAGATAGAGGTAGTCAATAAGTCCTGACAAATGTATGTAACATAATATGTTGCAATAAATAAATAAATAATAATAATTACATTAATCTGCCCGCGGCTTCGTACGCGTTGTTTCTATGGAAATGTATAAAGGTTATTTATATCCCATGGAAATTTTTTTATGGGATGAAAAATAGCCAATTTGTTACTCCACCATTTATGCAACATTTCAGACCAATTTGTTAAGCAGTTTTGGCGTGAAGAAATAACAACATACATCTACCCAAACTTTACATTTATAATATTAGTGTAATTTGATTAAATAAATAAAGTCAAAGAAAAAAACAAAAAACTAACGATTTACAGGTACATAGCGTCTTCATTGTTCCAACTAATAATAGAAAGGGTACTTATAGAAATGCATACCTATGATAATTACTATGGAGGTTGTGCAAATTGTAACACACTGAGACAGGAAGTAGTCTATCTGACGACCCGCCACAGTTTGACAGGATGCTCAGTGAAACCATAAATATATTTTTTAATAAATCACGCCCAATAAAATACATTTTACGATCAAAAAGACCAATCTGTTTATCGATTACTAATAAAATCTGCTCAATTTATGACAGCTAGTCATAAAATGGCGGGTAACGTCATTTGTCAATATTAAGTGGTCAAAGAAGGTTGGAAGCCATGCGTTCTTCTGTAACGAGGCGGATAATTTATGGAAGCTCTTCAAAGCCCGCGGCCGGGAAAATTTATATTTTTTAATTTCCTCGCTGTCATATTTTATAGTGCACCGTTAATTTTGGCTAATCGTCTTTTGGGTCAAGGGCTGTGGAATGGTTTTAGAATTTAATGTGAGGGTCTGGAGCCTAGCTGCTGGGTTCTAGGGCACTTCAGCACCGCATGGTATTAGAAACTCAATCTCTTGCCAGAAATTTCAGATCTAGTTTCTGCCCGCGTCTTGGCACGAATGTTTCAAGGGTCACAGCAAAATATTACGGTATCAGCCAGACCCAAATCATACATCATCACATCACTCATGCATGATCGAGAAAGAATGCTTGATCCCTTGTAAATCAGGGTAAAATTTTTCTTAGTTCTCATCGTAAAGTAGTAGCGTTGTTCGAGCTAAACATCTTTTAATATTCTACGATAATCATAACCAAACTTTATTTTAGTAACTACGTACCTTGACTCATAATTTAAGTAGGTTAGTAATAAAATCACCGTAAAACTAATATAAGATCTCGAGGATGATGATCATGTCACCTGATGATGACGTCATCGAGTGACATGACAGTGATGCTAATAAATCGGAATCATAATCCAGGCTAATCGTAACGACAGTACCATCTGTTGCAGTCACAGATTCGGAGTGTTCAATGAAATCTCAGTATTGTTACGTTACCTTGGACCGAAGGAAGTTGTTATTTCGAGAGTTTGTAAAGATCAGATAGACTTAGATATCAAAAGACAGAGTATATAAAGTTGAGTTGACGGCAAAGTCTATGTTGCTGGGCAGTCAGGACGCCAAAGGCAGATTACAGTGGAGCCCAGCCCAGCAAATGCTGGGCTGTATTACCCATTGGTAACCAATATAGTAAGGGTACCCGATAAACTACTGTTTCTGCATATGCACAACGACTCTTAATACAAATACCTTTAAAATATACGGTTTCGTGGAAGAAATTGCTTTAAGCAATAAGGCCGCCTTTTGTACGTTCTTTTTTGTTTATTAATTAGATATAAGATATTTTATTTATTTTGTATGTACAATAAAGTGTTCATTCATTCATTCATTAAAATATAAGGGGTGTAGTTTCAGTAGTTCGGTTACAATTAAGCGGACCGGCTTCTGAGTCGCTCGACGACTCAGTTCGGTTGCCTAATTTAACCGAACTTTTGAGCCTTTTTTTGCAACAGTAACAACACCGACAGTTGATGATACATTGCCGGTTTATTGTACTTATCGAAATATTATTTTGATCATATGTCATGGCTGTCTAATTTGACAGGCTGTGCAGATATCGCCAAAACCGTTGTAGCTAGTCGTGATTCTCCAAAAATATTATGTTGCTTTTTAAGTTTAACGGGATAAATACCTCGGGAATAAAATGATGGGACCAACTCGGGATCATTCTCTATACAATAGTAAAAGAATCAGTAAAATCGGGTAACATAGGCGGAGATATCAAGTAACATACATATATAAAAAAACATAAAGACGAACTGAGAACCTTCCTCCTTTTTGTCCTTTTTGAAGTCAGTTAAAAAGAAGAAGATATCCCCGATACGGCCCAAAAGGTGTTTTTATTTATTTTTATCATGGTAAGACTCTCGTTTGACCAGAATCTCACCTAATGGCAAGTGATGATGTGGCCGACTTTAAATAGCACAAATTCAACCTATTTACCCTTAGCGGTAATAATGACAAAAGCATAAAAATCGAAATGGTAGACGCAGAGTTCTCAGAATACAAATAATATCGAGCCAAAACTACCAAATATTTTGCAAACTTGCGAGATTTATTAGCAGTAACCACAACGCATCTATATATTTATTAGCAGTAACCACAACGCATCTATATATTTCGGGTTCTTACGGGCTCGACTTACACTTGACCGATTGAATGAGCCTCCAGCCGATGACGTAATTGGATGAACCCGGAAAAACGTCATCTTTACAACAATAACTAAATAATTTACACCGCGTTTACTTTTATTTTATAAGCTTTACCTAAGAGTAGGTTAATTTAATCTAATCAACTGTCCCAAATTGCTCCTTATAAAAGTTACTGACAGTGTATGTATAGTTAGCTAATATGAAGTACGTGGTACCTGTTATCGTCAACGACCGATGTGACGCGGCGGGCTAAGGTCCGCTTGCGAAGCAGGAGGTTGCGGGCTCGATTCCCGCCTTGGGACAAATGTTTGTATGATCTGCAAATATATTTTTCCGGGTGTTCTGGGTATTTTCTATGTAAATTATAAATTCTGCTGAGATCACCGAGCCACCTGCCAAGCAAGCTGGTCAACGTAAAATCCCCCTTGCTTAGGCATATTCTGCATTAAACGTACCACGTCCGCGGGCCTACTAAGAGGACGGCCCTACGGCCGGGGTCCCTATACTGTGGAGGAGAAGTGTGTTTCTGTCGGTTAGTGTAGTAGAGTGCGATGATGTGCGTTTGACAGAAAGTACGTACGATGTTGAATGTGACCAAAGTCATATAAGAAAGCTAGCGCTTACCACTCAACTCACAGCACCTATAAAATCATAATAAACCGTTTCATAGTAGGTTACATCAGGACCAGGTGTTAATTTAAAAAGCTGGTCTCGTAAACTGCACTCGTGACCGGAATCTGCTATAGTACGTTTACGGAGACCGCTACAGCCACTGTTCTTAGCCACTGCGTACATCTTGAATGAATATTCCGTCTAATTGTCCGGGGACCGTGCCAACTGGGTGCGGGTTCACACGGGGTGGTTTTGTCGGGTACGTACAGACATTTTACTGAATGTGATTGTCACAAACAAACACCAGCCAACAGCAAGACGGTAGGCTATTTTCAAAAATAACCTGTAAACCAATTTTAGTAAAACAATTTTTTTTTCAAACGATACTTCGAGATGGCCAAAAATGACATTGACAGTACCAGTTATGGAGAAAAGTTCTTAAGCCCAAAAATACGAAGCGGAAACTTTGAAATGATGCAGGAAACACTTAACACATTAACTGATGGTAACCGAGCCATATATTTTTAGACGACCGATTTGGCACGGCGGGCTAAGGTCTGCCCGCGACACAGGTGGTTGCGAGTACGATTCCCGCCTTGAGACAAATGTTTGTAAGATCTGCAAATATTTGTTCCGGGTGTTCTGGTTATTTTCTATGTATAGTAAAAATTATCTATTTAAGTAATGTATTGTATTATGTATATCAGTCACCTAGTACCCATAACACAAGCTCTGCTTGGCTTGGGGCTAGATGATGCTGTGTGGATTGTCCAGCATTATTTATTAATTTTTTGTCTAGCCTTAAAGCGAACAAGCAAATACACAAATTCGTACTTTGTCTTCGTTAGATTGCTCTAAACTCCGTATAATCGGCCCGTGTGACCCGCGCATGCTGATGAGACGCCATGAGGAGTGGCTGCAGTTTTCAATTGTTTTGGCTTCCCGATATTTATCTGTTCTTTACGTTAATTGTTATGTGTGTCTGTTAGTCAGCATTCATTCTTTATTTTTATAAAACTACTAAGACATTGGTGTCTATTTAGATTTCGCAAAAACTAAACTAGTAATAATATAATTTGACAGCACTAAACATGATGCCATCCTTTAGTAGAGCTCCGTACCCGAAGGGTGAAAGCGGGACTCTATTACTAAGCCGTTGTCTGTATGTCTGTCCGACCGTCTATAAGCGGGCTGTATCTCATGCACCGTAAACGGTAGACCGTTGAAATTTTTACAGTGTGTGTATTTCTCTTGCCGCTACAACAACAAATAATAAAAATAAAATAAAAATCAAATTACAGGAGGCTTTCATACAAAAAATAATATTTTTTGGCTCTTTTCGTTCTACTTTTCAAGGCTGTATCTCTTGAACCGTAATAGGTAGACAGTTGAAATTTGACAGGGTGTGTACCTATAACTATTGCCGCTATAAAACCAAATAATATAAATAACATAGTTTATTTATATTGATCGATAAGAAAGGGACGGCAACATTTTTAGTGTCGTCAATTTAGTTTAGTTTTGGTGACATCTGAATTGACACCATACGAAACAACCGAAATCGAAATAATTTATTAAGTAAATAAAATGAGCTAGTGATCTTCTTTTCAGGGGTAAAATAATAAACAAGAAGAATGGAATAGAAGTACCTACACACTGAAAATATATTTTCTAGAATTAGTAAAACCCCTTTCTAGCGTTAAAACACAAATCCTTAGTTTTAGAATAAGTTTTATACGATTACAGCGTGATAATCGATAGTCTGCGAGTCTGTGGCTCTATCATGAACAAAGTTACGAACAAATTCGATAGCATCTTGTTTCTTAAATTGTACTGTACGCGTGAAAAGCTGCACGTTTTGCTTTATATCCAGCTTTTATTTAACTTGCCCTGTTAGTATGTGTGGGACAAATCTTACAACTGAATTTTAGACTAGTTATATCCTCAACCGATTGAAATTTGGCATACTTATGTGAATTCGGTGACAATGCAATTTTATGATTACCATCGAGCTGGTTTGACGATGGAGACTGAAGGTGGCCTGAGGTACCTACTACTAAAGGGAAACGATTAAGTCGTTTCCCTTTAGTAGTAGGTACCTCAGGCGAATTTGGGTTTGTTGGATTTGTCTTCCCAAGCACTTAGGTCCTAGATTATATGTGTTTTTAAAAAAGTCCTTTTTATTGGACTTTTTAGGTAATTAAGGATTAAACTTAAATCTATTATTTATGTTAATTTCATTTCTGGTCGGCGCGACGCGTGACCCGAGAGCTGGCGGATATCTGGCGCAGCGCATCAGCATTGCCATACAGCGGGGCAATGCAGCCAGTGTCTTGGGGACGCTTCCGACTGGTATTGATATGGATCAGTTGAGCTACCTGTAGATTGTTTGCAACAGTCTGCAGTTAGCTTAATTGTTTCAATTGTAAATACTAGTTATAGGTATTAGGATTGTAATTTTCTTTGTTAATAAAGGCCATTGCCTTAAAAAAAAAAAAAAAAATTCATGACTAAGATATTTCAAAAACTTAATTTTTATGCCATGTCAGCCTATCAAGTAAAGTGTACGACATTATTCAAAACGCACCCTAAAATAACAGGTTTTAGCACCTGTATTGGTTCAATTTAATTTACTTGCTTCAATAAACACACAGTTTTTCATACTTATTTATACAGCATGTGTCTTCGTAATGAAACCTAAAAAATTCTTGGAACTCAGTAAGAGAAAAATAAGACACGGAACCAAATTGAACCGGATTACGCCCGAGTAATGTTTGTTTACCCCACGCTACGTTCACGAACTCGTGCTAGAGGCTCCGAAGACGCATTGCTATGGGCTCTGAGGAATTACACCAGCAAGTTGCTTAGCTTTACAATATTAACACGACGACACCGGATCTACTGCAGCTTACCGCGGGTCGGTATCCTGTCACTGAGAACATATGCTACCTAGTTCTGGAGGAAATAAAAAGCTATAGATCCTTAT
Source organism: Eupithecia inturbata (assembly GCA_963662085.1). Lineage (NCBI taxonomy): Eukaryota > Metazoa > Arthropoda > Insecta > Lepidoptera > Geometridae > Eupithecia > Eupithecia inturbata. Next base: position 1,278,724 of record OY759178.1, on the reverse strand, counting down.
TTACAACCAGCAGCCCAACCCGCACGTGTGGTAGAATACTTTATTAAATCGTTAAAAGATAAATAATTCTCATTAACTTCGTTTTCATAAAACTCCATTGCGTTACGCGGTGCATTCCAGTAAAGCTTCCAGTCGGTATGCTTTTTGCCGACGTCTGCAACTATCGACCTCATATTTCAGACGATTTGCACAAAACTCTAGATAGATAGATAACTCTTTATTGTACCACACAAACACAAAATATAATACAGAAGAAAATGCTGAGAAACAAGGAAGTACAGAGGGCGGCCTTATCGATTTGAGCGATATCTTCCAGGATGAATTATATACATAAATGTTCGTCATAAATCGCTCCATCCAGATGTCTGTGCAATCAAAAAAAATAATATCTGCAAATCTCAGTTCCCCCACATAGAATTAGAATTAAATGTTTTTTGAAAAGTTTAAATGTTCTGTAAAGTTATCGTAGCAAAAATAAAGTGAGGCATCCTTCTTAGAATTGGAACAGCCAGCCGTCCAAAGCTATAGTATTCACTTAACAATTAGATAATATTGAGCCTTGCAATAACAATACACAATTACAAATATTATCCCCTAACAACATTCTCAGAAAAAATATGTTTCTGCTTATATGTAAGTGTATTTTTTAATACTCACCCACATCCTACTAATGTTATAAAGTCGAAAGTTTGTGAATGTAATTTTGTTACCTAAGATTTCCAAAACTACTGAACAGATTATGATGAAATTTGAAGTGCATTTAGCCTTTTTTTAACTTAGATAATAAGCTACTTAATATACAGAAAATACGCGAGCGAAGCTGCGGGTAGAAACTAGTACCTAATAATCGTGAAAATAATATCGAGTAGCTAATGATTACCAGACTAAGATAACCTAGGTACCAGAGGAAGGGCAGCGGCTAACTTCTGCGTATATTTAACACCTTCACTGCGATCATCAATCGGCCTGCCATGCGTGGTGATAATGGCAAAACCGCCTTTGTTTTAGAAGGCGTGCTCGGCAGTGGATCTTTTAGTTTAGTGGTAGGTACTTATAAATAAAATGGTCGTCATCTTGTGTTTCTAGGAAAAGCGCTTTTCGATATAATTCGACATCTCTGAGTCACATGCTGTGGAAATTATCAGATAGTAAATATCGATCGACATGGCACGGTGATGGAGACGGCCAATTATTAAGCTCAGCTTGCTGAACATCTGAAACATGAGTGTAGACACACTCATGTTTCAGATGTTTGTTCGGTATCTACCTTATCTTTTATATATAACCTACCTTATCTTTTGTATATGTAGTGTGTAGTTGCTACAAATAAAGATATATATATCTCTCTCTCTCTCTCAAGGATTAGCTCAGTGGATCAGAGTGGAACTCAGTTAAGAAGCTAACAGATCTAAACCTAAAATACACGAAGGCAATCATATTTCTCTAATATAAAACTTCTGTCTTAGCCCGCAGAACCGCATAATGTTTGTGTAGACACATCATGTAAGGACGAGGTTTGTGTAGACACATCATGTAAGGACGCGGTAGGACGCCCAGATCCGTCTTTACGCGATTCTTTGGGTCGATTCAGTTTAAACTGAATCTGCCATACCCAGAATCATCCTGGACCGAACAAGGGTTTGTCGTGATGCATTATTTGTTCGATTCACTTAAATCCACTTCAAACTATTACTAAACTTAATTATAAAGTATCTACAGCAATACATTTGCTAGGTGCATCAAACGCATTGGCAACACCGGTGGATATTCAAATTCTGCCAAACCTCGAGTTTCCATGACTAATGATTCCCCTGGCCAGGTTATTTAGAGACAGACATCAGGAAATGACTGCTGACTCATGGTGCGTCTTGTGATGAGTGTAGTGATTGCTTACATACTGATTACCTACTGATTAGTCATTAGATACTTCTGATTTGGTTTTTCACTAGAATTACCGTCTCTTTCTCGAACGCATAACAAATAAACTCGATGGTCTGATGAAGGTTTGATCAATCAATGGTCAACATGTCGCCAAGTGAATAAAAGGTTAATTTTGAACAAATATTAGTTGTAGTTGACCAGTCTTTCAAATCATGTATAATCAAGCCTAATCAATTGCTAAATACGCATTTTTTTCTATTTCTAAGCGCTAGTTAAATAATTGGGCAACTAATTAGTATTTAGCTATTACGAGACACGCAAGATTTTTTTGAAAAACTGACAATTACTTCGAAGATTGGTCAAAGTCAAAGTCTGGCGTATTTGGAAGTGAGAAGGGACAAAGAAAGATGGCAAATACGATATGATCCATACCAACTTAGGAGTGAAATTTACAGAAAATAATAAACAATTATTATTTCTTTATTGAGACACAAGATCCATAAACATTAATAATGAAACTGTACATAAAACAACCATGCGTCTTTTCCAGACCTGTATCGAATCGACAAAAAACTTGGATGTTCGTGCCATATAGCCGCAAGCTACGAATAGCCAAACAATACAGTAAAACTTGGATGTTCGTGCCATATAGCCGCAAGCTACGAATAGCCAAACAATACAGTAAAACTTGGATGTTCGTGCCATATAGCCGCAAGCTACGAATAGCCAAACAATACAGTAAAACTTGGATGTTCGTGCCATATAGCCGCAAGCTACGAATAGCCAAACAATACAGTAAAACTTGGATGTTCGTGCCATATAGCCGCAAGCTACGAATAGCCAAACAATACAGTAAAACTTGGATGTTCGTGCCATATAGCCGCAAGCTACGAATAGCCAAACAATACAGTAAAACTTGGATGTTCGTGCCATATAGCCGCAAGCTACGAATAGCCAAACAATACAGTAAAACTTGGATGTTCGTGCCATATAGCCGCAAGCTACGAATAGCCAAACAATACAGTAAAAGGAGACTAACAATGGAAAATTTTTTTTGCAGCGCTCTTTATACTCTCTAAACTATTATAAAAGTTTAAGCATATTCTTAAACTTTTTGAATATATCTTTTTTGGATTTATTTAGATGTGTGATCTTTTCTTCATAGCTTTAAAAACAATTGGTACGTAATCTTATCCCTAGAGAGGCAATGGAATTGGTGGCCTTAACACTCAAAGCAATTTAATTTATAGCTGCTAAGTATTTAAAAATTGTGATGAAAAGATTTTCTGTTTCATAATGGCCAGCGTGTGACGAAGTTAAAATAAAAAAAATATTGCAACCCCAGGGCACAGGATCGACATGTGACAAACATAAAAAAAGTTATTTATTAACTTACTTATTATTATTGTATAAACAAAAAAAATAATGCTGGACAATCCAAACAGCATCATCTAGCCCCAAGCTAAGCAGAGCTTATGTTATGGGTATTAAATGATTGATTTAATTAATACAACACATTACATAGATTTTTATGTTTTAATATATATAGAAAATACTTAGAACAGCCAGAACAAAATATATTGTAAGGCAAATTGTGCAGGTCATACAAACATTTAGGCGGGAATCGAACCCCTCTTGCGTCGTCGTCGCGCCACATCGGTCGTCCATCTGCGTGCTGGTGTGACTAAAGAATCAAGAATCAAAAACTTTTTATTTCCATAAATACAATAAATATACACTTATAAAAGGCACATTTACTCTATATTATAGGTACTTCTAACATGTGAAAGATTATTTGGGACTAGTTAAGGCATAATATCCAATTACTTTAACATCTACATTAATGTAAAATCGATACCGGTTGCAATCTCTGTTCCATTTACCCAGAGTGCAGCTTCCTTGGAGCGGAGTATACCGTCCATATTGCCGGCCATAAAACTTGATAACCTCTGTTTTGCTGCACGGTAGGCAATATTCTAAATATTTATACTTATACCAAACGGCTCTGTTTTCGCTTTTATTTGGGACGGTTCATGTCCGTTTTTGGAGGTACGGTAAACTTGTAAGGTTATTTTAATAAGTTGTATGAGTATAAACGTGTTTCATTCATTCATCTATTGCATACTCTTACACTACAACTTTTTATTAAAATGATAGAGAAAAGTCTGTTACCCTAACGTTTCGTTTTGTCCTATTTCAATCTGATCCACTTTGCAGATTCGCTAATTTCGTGGGGTTAGTATCATTTTGTCTAAAAAAGCAGCTGGTTTAAGTGCAAACTGGTCTAAGGCACAGCTGGTGTAATTAGCAAGTGGTTTAAAATGCAGCTGGTCTAAGTACAAACTGGTCTAAAGCACAGCTGGTGTAATTAGCAAGTGATCTAAAATGCAGCTGGTCTAAGTACAAACTGGTCTAAAGCACAGCTGGTGTAATTAGCAAGTGGTTTAAAATGCAGCTGGTCTAAGTACAAACTGGTCTAAAGCACAGCTGGTGTAATTAGCAAGTGGTTTAAAATGCAGCTGGTCTAAGTACAAACTGGTCTAAAGCACAGCTGGTGTAATTAGCAAGTGGTTTAAAATGCAGCTGGTCTAAGTACAAACTGGTCTAAAGGACAGCTGGTGTAATTAGCAAGTGGTTTAAAATGCAGCTGGTCTAAGTACAAACTGGTCTAAAGCACAGCTGGTGTAATTAGCAAGTGGTTTAAAATGCAGCTGGTCTAAGTACAAACTGGTCTAAAGCACAGCTGGTGTAATTAGCAAGTGATCTAAAATGCAGCTGGTCTAAGTACAAACTGGTCTAAAGCACAGCTGGTGTAATTAGCAAGTGGTTTAAAATGCAGCTGGTCTAAGTACAAACTGGTCTAAAGCACAGCTGGTGTAATTAGCAAGTGATCTAAAATGCAGCTGGTCTAAGTACAAACTGGTCTAAAGCACAGCTGGTGTAATTAGCAAGTGGTTTAAAATGCAGCTGGTCTAAGTACAAACTGGTCTAAAGCACAGCTGGTGTAATTAGCAAGTGATCTAAAATGCAGCTGGTCTAAGTACAAACTGGTCTAAAGCACAGCTGGTGTAATTAGCAAGTGATCTAAAATGCAGCTGGTCTAAGTACAAACTGGTCTAAAGCACAGCTAGTGTAATTAGCAAGTGGTTTAAAATGCAGCTGGTCTAAGTACAAACTGGTCTAAAGCACAGCTGGTGTAATTAGCAAGTGATCTAAAATGCAGCTGGTCTAAGTACAAACTGGTCTAAAGCACAGCTGGTGTAATTAGCAAGTGGTTTAAAATGCAGCTGGTCTAAGTACAAACTGGTCTAAAGCACAGCTGGTGTAATTAGCAAGTGATCTAAAATGCAGCTGGTCTAAGTACAAACTGGTCTAAAGCACAGCTGGTGTAATTAGCAAGTGGTTTAAAATGCAGCTGGTCTAAGTACAAACTGGTCTAAAGCACAGCTGGTGTAATTAGCAAGTGATCTAAAATGCAGCTGGTCTAAGTACAAACTGGTCTAAAGCACAGCTGGTGTAATTAGCAAGTGGTTTAAAATGCAGCTGGTCTAAGTACAAACTGGTCTAAAGCACAGCTGGTGTAATTAGCAAGTGGTTTAAAATGCAGCTGGTCTAAGTACAAACTGGTCTAAAGCACAGCTGGTGTAATTAGCAAGTGGTTTAAAATGCAGCTGGTCTAAGTACAAACTGGTCTAAAGCACAGCTGGTGTAATTAGCAAGTGGTTTAAAATGCAGCTGGTCTAAGTACAAACTGGTCTAAAGCACAGCTGGTGTAATTAGCAAGTGGTTTAAAATGCAGCTGGTCTAAGTACAAACTGGTCTAAAGCACAGCTGGTCTAATTAGCAAGAGGTCTAAAAAGCAGCTTGTCCTGTGTCATTTATCAATAATATTGTCCTTTTTTGAAGTCTTTATTTTCCCAAAACACTCAGGTTCGGATTTATAAAATGGTATTCGTTTGAAATCGTGTTTTTGCTATTAAGCAAAAACACGATCAAATGACACAATCACAATAACAAAAAAATATTCGAAAAATATAAGACTTGACGCATGTCCATTCCCATCCGACATTAGTATCCGCACGGTTTTATGACGGATACGTTAACTTTACTCCCAAATAAATATTTGCGTCATTATTTTTATGGTTATGGCAGGTAGAGTGATATTTTGAATGTTTTCTGAATTACATGTTTCCATATCTTGGAAGACCGTTTTAAATAAACAAAATGTTTACGAGTTCTTTTGATGACTATAATAATATTTTTATTCTTTCTCCTGGCCATCTGGCTTACGAGGGTATTTGTATGATAAATCGTACAACTAAGGCGGTTTATGTAAAAAAATTCTAGAGTAGTTATATATGATTTGTTGTTAAACCTAAGTAAATTGTCTTTTGAAACTATTATGGATTATCTCTTTATTTCACAAAGATTTTAAATCAATTGTGGTGCGTATCCAACTGATAATATTTCGACCTTATTCGCCGAGAGAAATCTGGCCGAAGAATGTGCTGTTCCGACGTTTTCACGGACGATTACCGCGGATTATAACATTTTAATTGTATTAAGTATATCAGTTATCATATTCGGCCATAACACAAGATCTACTTTGGGGCTAGATGATGCTGTGTGGATTGTCCAGCATTATTATTTACTATTATCATGGTAAGGAAATACCTATGTTTTCTGTGCGGTGCCTCCGCACAGAAAAATACATAACTGAAATCATAACGTATCTCAACAAAAATAATGCAATACCTAATGAACACAATAATCAGAGAAAAGGAAGGAATTAAATTTTATAGACCCATTGACCGGGTTCTGGATGCGGTACCCTAAAAATGTGCTTCCTATTCGTTAAAACTTTATGGCGTGAGGACAGAAATAAGGGACAACATTGTATTTATGTATTTAGTAAGAAAGTAAGTATAGGAAGTTCGGAATTTATGAATCGTGTTCTAGATTCACTAACTTATGAATTCAACATTTTTGAGATATGGAAAAAGCATTACGTTAATATTTCAGACCCAAAGGGAATTTGGTATAGAATTGTACAAATCAACCCCCCTCGTGTACCTCGGTTTGTAAATAGTAAGCTTAAGAGATGTTTGATTGTAAGAGCGCATAGGTTGCGCCCGGGCACATCCCTCTTGCTAAATCAAAAATCTTATGTAAATGTTAATCTCATAACTGTGAGTTTTGAGGAGTTATAGAAGATGTTCATCATCTTCTGACTGAGTGGGTACGGAGCCAATTTTTAAGATCACATTTTGAAGCGCACTTTGACTTTAATTTGTTAAATATTGGTATTTTTCAAAGCATCTTAGCCGCCCCGCTTTGCACAGCGCGGCGGGGCGGGGCGGGGCGGCCAGGATTCTGTATATTTTATAACATTACTAATTGAATGTACTAACAGGGCTGGCGTAGTCAGTGTTTGGCTAAAACCCCTTTTAAATATAAGATTTAAATAAATAAATAAAATAAGATTCACTAACTAAAGAAAATACCTAGGTACTAAAGAGGCGGATCGGAGAAGGCTTTAAACAGCAAGTCGTTTTATTGCGAAATTATGGTAAGGTAGGACCAAGTAGATTGCGTAGATAATAAAAAATTCGAAGTAAATATTTTAGAGTTGAATCAGGCTATTATTGGCAACACAGTTAAAGGTTTAATCGTATGGAGATCGAGTACTTGTTCCATTGTATTTCCATAAACTATTTTATTTACAGATATTATGAGTGGTGACTTTTGAGAGTTGGCTTAATTCTCTGCGCTGTCCACATTCCGAAAAATAGTCCCAATTTATTTTTATTCGCGGTTTTTGCCACCAATAATTCACTTTTCAAAATATTTTACCGAAATAAAGTCTAATGAATCCGAAAATAACTAGCATGTTAGGAATACCTCCATTAGTCAATGGAGATGCACTCCAAAGCGGCTTTTACCAGACACGGCATTACTGATGCATCGAACGCAAATAAACGGACCGTGGACGGCGGAGTGGTGCCGCTGCCGAAAAACTTACTGTTTATTCCGTAACATCTTTTTGTAGACAGACGTTTATTGTGACAGCTATAGTGATACGCTCTAGTAGAACTCTACTTGACGTATAGGTAACTGTAATTACAATTATGACATCTATTCTAAGTAAATCATCCCATGGAACAACTTTCAGATAATCAATGTAGTTTATACTTAATTATAATTGACGAGAAACTGATAACACCTTGGTAACTAATAGACATCGACTTGGACGACTTGGACTTTCAATAAATATTTTAATGTCATTGCATTTCCTGACCTTGATCACGTGTTAATTGTATTTTAATTGTAAAGCTACGAATTAGGGTTTCTGACGTCTTTGGCTTTGGCTTTCTTCTTCTTTATGTATATTTATTGGCCATTTCCTTAGATCATTCTAGAAATAATCAAGGCAAGGCGGGTAATGTTTCGAAGTAGTTCGTGTTTTTCTTTTGTTTCGGATATTAAGTATGGAGTGGCACGGCACTACTTCAACGTTACTAAGCCCCGGAGAGCAAAGTCGATCAAAGTCCCGATGGCCCATTACTACCGTATTTTCGGAAAATGATTATGATAGCTATTGACAGAAGAGTAGTGAAGTTTGCAGATGGTTTCTGGTGGAATACTCAGCGATACTGTTTCGGAACAGTAAGGATTTTAGTAGGTACTAAAGGTCTTGCGTAAAATTATACTAATAATAGCCTTTATTTAACAATCTTACTAAATATAAGTGATAATATTAACTAGGTATTTATACAGTAACTTATTTATATTACATCTTTAGATTATTTGAGACCGGTATTTAGATTTTCTTGCGTCCCCGCATAGACGGGAGGCCTAGAGCTTGCCATACTTTGAAATATTAAGAGAAATATTGTAAAATTATAGTTTACATTATTTTATTTACGAATGTTTAATAATAACCATTTAGTTACATAGTCATAACATTGGTAAGTCATAATAAAATTTTTATTATAGTATGTTATTAAATCCTTAAAATTAAATTAAATTAGATAATTAGTAGTTATTAAAACATATTTATTTCGAACGCAAAACTTACATAAAAAGAGCCAATGCGGAACCGCCCCTACCCCCGCGCCTACCCCTGGGGTTGGACAGCAAAGTGTGTTGTCAAACACTAGGCACTAGCCAGCTTAGTTATTATGGGAAATGACACCGTACACCCGACCGGTACCTAAACTAATTGTTAGGATATTTGGCAAAAAACCTGAAACTGAACCGGTCGATTTAGAAAAAATTCGAACCCGTTGACGCTCACCGCCACGTCGCGATGTGGCCGGGTTTAGAGGCACATTCACCTGTCTAGATACAACTTGTTTTAGTGCTGAAGAAAAGCTTACGAAAAATACACTTTATTTTAATCATATGTACAGCATAATTTAAATACATTTTATTTGAAATTTGAATGTTTTATAATTTTGCAAAAAACTTTATAAAAAAAATATTTTTTCATGGGTCATGCAACTGTGCTTAAATATTGAAAATCTCAAAAATCTTTGCACACTGTCGTCACGGGAGGACATCGTCATCCCGTGACCACGACAGTGTATAACGTTGAAACGTCGGTCAAAAATAGGTAAATAAACGCGATAAATACCCGTTAAATAATACTAAAAATTAAAAACATTTAACTCAAAATCCATAAAACCGTAGGAAATATCACGTAAAAGTTCTTTTTGTCATATAAAACCATGATACTTACAAAAGCAGTGATAAAGTTTAGCAAAGTTAATACCTTACTTTATGTTTTAAACTTTTTAAAGCATTGATTATACATTATTATTTAAGTATAATTTTACTAAGTAAGAATCCCTGCTCTCAAACCAGGTGATAAGTTAGCAAGAGTTCTGTCTAAGTACATGAAATAGATCCAATGAGCGGCGAATAATACTACGAGTGATACACTCACGAACACATCAGAATCGACCATCTGATCCAATCATCTTACAGAACACCACCGCCTATTTTATAAGGTAGAGCCCTAGAAAATATGTGGTGGTGACTAATAGAAGACGAAGGTTTTCTAGTATAAAATTTCGTAAATAAACCTTGCATAATATGTTTTATTGCTAACCATCTCTGTACAATTTCAGTAGGTTTACACTGCCGTAAGTAATTGCGCATGCGCAATACAGTCGGCAGATAAAGTCATAACTTCGCTGAACCAAAATAAACAGTACTTGTGTGCGTGAATGTACCTGTTAGTTGCTTCCGGATTTCGCTTGGTAACTTCACATTGTAGGCATTCATTTTGTTAATATTTATTACAATTCAATCTTAGCTATAGAACTTATCAGTTTTAATTTTGCATTATTTTGTAGGTACATCAATTGTTTTTTTTTCCAAGAATTCGTGTAATTTTGTTAATGAGTTCATTTGTGTACGGCCCCGTGTGGGCTTGCGATTATATGCAATTGTTTTTTTTTAAATAACTTTATTGATAAAGAAAATTACAATTCAATAATAAATCAAATTAGAACTAGTATTTACAATTGAAACAATTAAGCTAACTGCAGACTGTTGCAAACAATCTACAGGTAGCTCAACTGATCCATATCAATACCAGTCGGAAGCGTCCCCAAGACGCTGGCTGCATTGCCCCGCTGTATGGCAATGCTTATGCGCTGCGCCAGGTACCCGTCCGCTCTCGGGTCACGCGTCGCGTCTACCAGACGCTCAGATAACTTTTAAGAAACCCGGAGAGCCGCGGTACCCCACGGACCCAGGGTCTCGACCCCAAAGGGAGCAAATGTGTAGGCTCTGTCGAGACCTGCATATTTGCGTCTCTCGATTGATTGATTGTTCACAGGTAATGTTGCCATGTTTGAAATGGACGAAATTTTACTCGTAATGTAGGTACCTACTTAAGTAAAAGTATCTACCAACATTTTATTAAGAACAGACATTGTTTTCTTTTTAATTAAAATCGCAGGTAAAATTCCTTGTAAACATTTTTTATATTTACACAGAATATAACTAATGTCCGTCCATGTTAGTATCAAAATAATCCACCGTGGTTCCGTAGAGTATTTTAGGGTTCAATGGTGAAGGACGCTCTGAAATAGATCGCCACGAGACGATTATTTTTTTCTACATCTGTCGACGCTTTGTCTTCATTGGAGACAGACAGACAGGTCTGTTTGTGTTATATTTTCAACAACATTACAAATTTATTTATTTGTTCTTAACTAGCTTAACATCCATCTAGATATGTGTTATTTTTGTGCAATTAGGTTTAGCAGACAGGTAAAAAACTGCTTAGTTCTTATTTCTTTAATGTACAATAAAATATATACGACATTAAACTAGAAAAATAATGGCAAATGTGAGCTTTACCCTAAAAAGTATAATTATATACATATATATATATATCTCTCTATAATACTACAATTTATTTTATTTCCTTTCGCATATTTGTATCACAACAGCAAAACACGATCGGCAATTTATAGTCACAGCACGATTCGTCACCTACTTTTTTAGAAAAACTTTTAAAAGTTACAGCCGCAGCTAAAAATATAACTTACCTTCAGTCGGGTTTCATAAGCGATAGTATCGAGATGGCTGATCGATGTTTCGTTCCGCTCTCGATTTGGCAGCCGATCATACGATTGTATCGGTACATCACTACAATACGGATCTGACGGACGTATGTATATTCAAAACTTTGCCGGTGCAATGAACTCCGATTCTATTCGATTGTTCGAATTTTGAAATGGTGGTGAATGATGTTTGTGCATTCAGCCTAGATATTCGGGGCAGATAATACATCGGGAAATATGATCATTCGATACTGGTATCCCGCGAATGGAGAGATGAATCAAAGATTCATTTTGTGGATTGTGTCGGTTATATCTACTCGGCATAAATGAGAAACGTATGTGTAATGTAATAATGCCACTTCTCATTCATGATCTCTTCATTTCTTATGAATGAACCTGCATAGTGAATATTTACCTAGATAAATAACAATTGCCGGATATTTTCTTTTTAGATGAGCTTTTTTACCTTTTTCAGGTATTCTTAATAAAAAAAAGTTGCATGCAATGCCTGCAAATAATCGAGCTCAGAACAGAACAAAGAATCATTCACATGCACCTCTCCGAATCGATGCAGCTGATATTTCCGCCTAAATATACTTGACCTGCGAGCAGGTCAAACGGTGAGCAAAGAAAGAATTATAAAAGAGGAAAGTCTGATGCTATTATGGCAACACTTTTGTAAATGACGGGCGTCTTACACGCGGTTCTTTTGTTTTTGTTCGAAATACAAACGGAAGTTCTTTCCGTCATAATTTTCAATTTTTCTGTTGGCAGCGTGGATTTAGTTCTATCTTTGAAAACCCAAACGTTTATAAACGTAGAGAACACTAATTTCTCTTTACGCGACTTTTGAGACTTCTATGGACATTTTACTAACTCCTTAAGGTAAGAAGGGTGTAAAATTAATCGCGGAAGTAGGTAAAATATTTTAACATATCTTGCCAGAAATATCCCCGAACAGCGACGCCTTAAGGAGACACTTGACATGGGTTGAATCCTTTAGTCCAATCGTTTCTTTGCATTTTAAAGGTTTGGTAAGTTGGCGATTGGCGATAATGTTCTCAGCATTCTTCTTTTCCTCTGGCCGGCAATGTTACTTTTCATTCATCTACACAACTCGCTGGAAAGGTGTTCTTAGAACCCAAAACTAGAAACACAGATAAATCGTAAAGTAATTAATTGGCGTTAGCTTACAATTTTTGCGCTGAAAATCCGATAAAACAAAGACGGATGTCTATAAGTAGACGGCGTTTAGTTTTCCCTTCGGAATAATTTTTATTTAAAACAATGAGAGGATGGATGGATTAAATCTTAAATAAGTAAAGGTTGAGACGTAAGAATTAACACCTAAGAATCAACCCAGTCCCTCGATGTCGGAAGAGGACCTAATAGCGCAACGGCAGCAGCTTCCTTCGTGTATTAGTTCACCTGGATCACAGATCCGCCAGCTGCAGCGTGGTGATTATGGCAAAAACCACTCTCGTTTGTGAAATCTCGTTTGTCACCAGTGGAGGTATGTGCTGATGGGATGTAAATCGAATCAAATCAAAAAATCTTTGTTTCCGTAAAAACAATAAGTACACTTAGGAAGAACTTCTTAATAATTAAACACGGACACATCACTTGATAAAGGAATATTTTTGATTTCTGCCGCTTCGGTATGTAGACTAAAATAAAAAAGCGACGAAGAAACCTTTGGCCTGTTAGTTGTTATTTTTCGAGTCGGAGCAAATCCCGTCCCAAACTTTTCTATTCTCTAGATAATCTGATATTTTATAGTAAGCCTTTTTGCACAGGAAGGTTTTGACAATTTGTTTGAATTTATTTACTGATAATTTTTTCAACTCACTAGGAGTTTTGTTGTAGAAGCATATACAATACCCTTTAAAAGAAACATTATTTCTTGAAGGTTTTCCCCGCAAAGAAATCTAACAAAAACCAGGAGCTACCCCTTTCATGAAGATAACAAATGACGTACGTGCGTACACGCATCCCGAAATAGATCGCAACTGGGTTAATACGCGCGTGGTTGCACGTTTTTAACAGACGCGGGTATCAGACGGCCAAGCTAGAGTACTGTTTTTACATTTCAGTCATCAAAGAAATTTGACTCCAAAGTCAGCACACATATACCCGGAAAAATTTTGACATCGTTTTGATGTGTTTTGAAGACATGGATGTCAAAAGTTCTAGTTAGTGTATGTGCATGCGAGCCATTACCCCGAAGAAAATCCTACAGTTCCTAGCAGCTGGAAGGGTTAGTGGCGAATTATGAACGTCGCAGCTTCAGGGCACTCGAGTGGCGATCACAATACGCCTATCATGGCCGTTGTGACACGAAAGCCACCTAAAGCAAATAAAAAAAAATAATGTATGTGCATAAGTAATATCTTAAAGAACACATGAACAAAGTGTACCTTAAGTATAGAGACAATAAGAAACCAGTGCAAATAAGAGTGCCATTGGTTCGTAGTAATATATTGTTATAAAAATAAGTCTTAAAAACAAAAATACCCATCAGCCAATTCTATGGCTAGATTTTAATTATACTCTAGTATATTTAACATTAGTTTTAAATGTGTATAGACAATAAAAAAACATACAAAAGTCCTAGTTCAAGTTTTATAAAATCAGCGCTATAAGACGCGAAGTTGACACGTTTGAGTGATGCAGTTTATGTTATGTTATGACAATGGAAGAACTTCCCACATCTTGCTGACATATAGCTTTGAGTGGGTATGTGGGACTCTCAAGTAGTGGGTTTAAAGTGCAGTGGACTGGCTTCGTATGAATACTTCTTGAGTTAAAATAAAGTGGTAATTTGTGCATCCGGATCAAAATTCCTTGGAATGTTTCCAAGGCATCTCCTTCCTACATCATCAATTTTCCGGAATTCCGAGATTTCGAAACCCATGAATCATCAAAATCTGTATAAAAAAATTGCTTTGGGCCTTCTCTCTCCGCCACTGAACGTTGCTAACTTACATGTATCCAAATAAATAGAAAAATAGACTACCTACATAAAATGAATATAAATTTGTAAAAATTAATTGAAAGTGGATTTAAATGTAATTTTAATTTTTAAATTTAACTGATTAAAAATTAAAATATGTTGTATTTCAAACAAAAAATAAGAACGCGACCCTCAAATCTGCAGAAGGTTTTAACTTAAGATTTTGTTAATTTATTTACGTTTTTATCAAACACATATTGGGTTGAAGCCTATCATTTGGACTGAATATCAAGAACGCCTTTAGAACTCTACCAAATCACAGAAAGGAGATTACGGAAATTACGTTTGAATCCAGCAATTAAAGAGTTAAGAAGCCGCAACGCATGCACATAAATCTAAAAGAATCTAAATGTACGTTTTGTGTGATCAACCGAACAACCGGATAAATTAAAATATCTTCAGATCTTTGAGCCGGTAGGACGTAAGATTAGATTCTTTGACGTGGTGTCGACCAATGGATACGATGTTCACTGAATACTTTTGACAGCGTTTCATTCTTCAAGCGTTGCAATGAGAACTGTCAAAATTCCACTCCCGATCCCGCTTTCTACCAAAATGCACTTTGTACAGTAAAAATAGAACTCTATCTTTCTATGGATCTACTAAAGAATGGACAGCAGCAATACCTTTGTATTCCTATTGAACCGACCGGTTTTGTTATGAAAATTCCTATAAAACATAACTAGAAAACATTACCATTCCACCGGCAAAGAGTACTACTGATTATGACAGAACTAACAGAGGCACAAACTTCCAGCTTTAGAAGGAAGCCACGATTTTCTGTAGTCACTATGTCTTACTTCGCTTGACAAATCTCTCCGAGTCAGAAAATGAATCTGCCTCTTGGCCCGTCAATTCGTAGCACTTACTCTTAGCACAATAAACTCTTTGGCAGCAGCAGTCGATAATAATATACGGTTTCGAGTTACGTGATTCACGGCGTGTTTGAAAGATAACTATTTGCCAACTGTACGCTTGGTTACGGAAACTTCAATGGATGTGACACTTTTTAGACTGAGCTTAATTTAGCAAGATTTTAATTGCTTTGTACCTTTTTAGCAGACCTGATTATCAAAATAAATTTGTTAGGTACCAGGTTCCAGCGATTTTAGTATTTTTTTGTTAGAATTTATATATTTTTGAGAGACGTTTGATTCTTTTTTTATACCATTTGGCTTAATGAAGATGTAAAATACTTGTATTCGGCATTCTAACAATAGGTAAGTACTTAATGGTAATACAATTCTAATGACTAACCATAGCCTCCTTCGTCAATTTCGCCATTCAGTTACATCCATGAAGGATGGTCTATGTAGAGCTTGTTGCGGCAAACCTCCTCGATACGTAAGTATTAACATTTCTAACCCTAGCCGCCTATTTTTGTGCCAGTTGTATTTCCCCATGGTTATCATTTGTCTTTTTTAAAGGATTCTAATCTTTGGTTTTATATCCACGAATCGCACCTCTGGCTAGACATGATAGGATTTCATTATTCATCGCATTTTTCAGCGGCACGAGTCGCGAGTCGGGCAGTGTCTGAACTTTTGTACGGAATCGCAAATGGATGTCGATTTTATGTCTCAATAGGTTATTTTCAACTGTTTTGTACATTTAACGCCAGACGCCAAAATGGGGGTTTACGTTTGGAGCCAAATGTCTGTCTATAGTACCGCAGCCCCAAACTGACTGATTTTTTTTATTATCATAATCTTGAAGGCTGTAAGGCCTCCCTCCATTATTCTTATTATAAACAACATAATAATAATACACATCCAGTGTAACATTCCAAAAATCATTCTGTAACATTAATAAATAGGTAGGTATGCTCTTTCAGAAGCGACCTGTCTAATAAGTAGATCCTATTGTGCTCTCTAGCTCATATAATATTTATGATTTCATCGCTTGTAGACTTCCCTAGCGACTTCATCGCGGTAGGTACTACTAGCTAGCTTACCGCCTGTATCGTGGCCAAACTAATAGCAAAATTCGTAACCATGCCCACTTAATCCAACATTAAGCCGCATGGCATCTGTGTTTACCTCGTAAATCTGCAATGACCGAAATACTGGTGTCGAAAATTTGGACATAAACGTTCGTATGCATATTATACCTACGTCTCATAATCACTGAGTAGTCACATCACACGTCCGATCTTTTACTCACGTTTTTTTTCAGTGTTGCCATAAAATAGAATTGTGACATTGGTAGATTTAGTAGAAATAATTTGTCAATGTCAAAGTTTTATGTGCAGTACGTTTTCTTACCGGCATTATTATTGGATAAAAACACAAGCCAGAGAGCAAGAGTATTTGTAATTCTATTTAATTCACAGTCAATAAACATGTCTGCTTTACATCTGCGAAATGCTAACGTGTAAGTATCCATAGACTAAATGATTCTGTCGATGATATAAAATATTTACACACTAGCAGCACTAAACTAGGTGCTTTCGTTTCGGATGACCGACCCTTTTTTTTTAAAGTTGAATTTCTTTTGAGTTCAGAATCTATTTGCTTAAGTAGGTATTCTGTGGTAGAACATACACAAATAAATCTGCATAAAACAATTAATATTTAAATGATAAACTGGATGTGGCATCATCGAGAAAATTAGGTGCTGCTAGTGTTAAAAATATAGCCTGTTATTTTGGTACTTATATAAAGATAAACTAGCCAGCGAACAGACAGAAAATAAATAATTCAATTTAGCAATGTAATTTGTGTAAAACTGTCTAACAAAATTGATGTAAGTAAACTAATTTGAAAAACAGGGAATAGTGACGCATTGTTTTGCTATATTTATTTATTTATTCCAATACTTTATTGCACACAACTTTAAAAAGTACACAAATGGTGGGCATCAGAGTGAATGCATAATGCTATAAGGTGGAAATAAAACTACGTTTCTTAAATTTTTTGATAGGCTTATTTATTATTTTATAGAGTTGTCTATATGTTTGAACATGATTCACCCAAACAAATGCCATCTATTAAACTCTCCTTGCACCAAAACATAAGACAAATGCAGCTAAAATTAAATATGTCTCATTCATTACAGAACAGTCAATGTTATAAATACATTTGTGAATGTATTTCATCTAGCTAGTTAATAGTCCGAATGATGGCAGCACTATTTTGAAAACAGGATGCTTTTAGTTTCGAATGAATGGAGGTGAGGTGAGATTTTGTGATTGTTTGACAGTTGTAGAGACATAAATGCATTTGTCATTTTGGAAATTACAGAATAAACGGTAATGGAGACTTTTAAGGGATACTATTAGGTTTGTTTTGACAGCTGTTACTAAGTTTGTTATTTAAAAAATAAAGTTTAGATTTTATTGTGGCAACACATCATTTTATGGTAGCCTTTTAAAAAAGCTTTGCTTTGTTGATAATAAACCAATATTTGAATGTGTTTGCTTATTAATACTTCTAGTATTTCCTGCTTTATTTATTTTTTATTAAAATTTTGGAACGAAGAAAAGTTTATTTAAACGGTAATAATAATATTACCCTACATTTTAAGATGACTCCGTTAAAATATTGACAAAAGATATGATTTATGATATTATAAGAAATGCAACATTTTTGAGGTTTGTTTATTACCTACCTCTTCACGCCAAAACTACTAAACAGATCCAGCAGAAATTTTGCGATATTAATTTAAAAAAAAAAAAATATCCCGTTGTAAATAGTAATTTACAACGGGATATTTACCATGATTTGAGTATTGAGCTTTCCAATCTTATATATTTCGGCACAGTTTCATGCGCCATGATCACGGAATAACTGAAGGCATTGCGAGTGAGTTTTTATTGCAGACATATCGATCTACCTTCATTTTTTGTCTTTTGCTACGAACGTTTTTATCCCGAACAAAGGCGTGCTAACAGACGCTAGTAGCAGACTAAAACAGCAACAAACAAGAAAACAAAGTGTTTTGAAATTCAGTCCTAACGTCACGTGAGCGCTAATTTGGCATGGGGAAAGTCAAGAGTAAGTGTTAATTGTTAGGTTATATCCAGTGACAGTTCGTTATCTGTCATCGTGACTGTCAACATCAGGTCGCATGGCTTCTTAGTCTGCGCCGGAACAGTAGTATAAAACTGCTAGGGACTCAATGAAAATTACATTCTTTTTGCAGTCAAAAAAAATTTAATGTAATAAAATGAAGCCAGTTACGTTTAGGTACTGAGTAGCGTCAATTTAAATGCAAGGTAAACTCGAAATGATTTACTCGATTACTGGAATGCAAATCATTGGCATTAGGTATAGCGCGATCAAGCTGTATTTGTATAACGGTATTTATTTTGTTTGCTTATTTATGGCGTTTTTTACGCGGCGTTTAAAATAATCAAGCTTCTTATTATCCATTTACAAATAATTAGTTTTTGATAAACATGCTATTCGTGGAGGCTGATTATTATTATTAAATAAACTCTTAAAATATTGATTATGTTTACGCTTTTATGTTGATATGAGTAACCTACAGCTGTTTCTGAAATACTTATATGAAAAGATATGAAATACTTAGTATAATTTATTTTTGGAATTTCATGAAAACTTACAGCTAGAAAATTACCAAATAAGAAACATAATTACACACATATGATACATATGACGGTATAGAGAGTACTAGAGTTCATACATTTCTTGGCAAGGTCCTTTGGATATTTTATTTAAATCTTGAAATCCTAATAGGTATTGGATTTAGATTTGGGTTGATAAATTAGAACAACCTGCCTCCAAAAGTACCTACACGCCTAACGTATCTACTATTTCATCTTTTTAGTTTAATTTTTTTTACTGTAGTTACATAGGGATCAATATGAGAACAAATTTAAGAGCACCCTGTGATAATCCAATACATTTGTATATTCAACATCAGCAAGAAGTTTGTCTTGTCAATACTTACATACACACTGGACGCTGGGTTTTTATTTATGTTGCTATAAATCATTCTTTCATCTTATCCAGTGGATAAATATATCTATTGTAATAACATAATATCTTATAGGTACTTTAAACTGGTTATTTTATTAAGTTATGTTGTTCTTAATTCTTTATTGTTCTAAATAATATATACATATAAAAAACATAAAATTAGAGAAGGAATGGCAAAGGCGAAAGCTTGTTGATGATTTTGCATGAACAACTTTGTAATTATTCAGTACATACTTAATCAACGTTTTATAAGTTTGTTTTGTACAAACTTATAAAACGTTGGTATATATTTATTATCTTCTTCTTATTCATATTAGTGAGCTTTCTAAATAACTGAAAATATAAGACGGTCTTGTAGTCGTACCAAAAACAAATTTATAGCTCTCTTATAAAAAAGCCTCTAAACTCGTATAGGCAAATTGATCGATTGTTTTTTTATCAAAGTCTTGATTGAAACTGGTCTAAAACAGTTAGTAAATCCTATAATTGCCCGACCTTGTCGATCCGATGGTGTTGGGGAGCACCTAGCTTGAGGCACTGACGGTATCTACAAGTTCTTTCGTTATAGTTATAGTTATATTATAGATAAGTAGTGCATGTAAAGTATTTGTTGCTTGTCACAAATAGTAAACAAGATCAAAAAGAGTGCATAGAAATAATAACAATTTCCTTTTTTGCTTACTCTAGGGACATATTTTATAATACTATACAACTAGGTAGGTACATATTGTACCTCTTATAATATGCTGAATCCTAGGTGGAGCAGCTATTTCAAAAAAAGGCAATCATAAAATAATTGACATTACCTACTAATGATATGAGCCAATAAGGCGCTTAATAGGTGAGTCCTATACCTAGCAGTAGACTAGTATAAGCTGATGATAACAGAATGAAATCACGCAGCAATATGCCTCTAAAGTCTATTGGTTCCATGCGACACCTAAAAAGTGCGCAGCAGCTTGTAATTTTTGTGGGTTTTTAGATGGTAGCATGGTTAGCATATGACATCTGTGTTAGCCCTCAGATTCAAAAAGTTGCAAATTACTTTTTTGACATTATTCCGCTTCTGAAACGTTAACGTTCGTAACTCATGATAGTACCGCTGATCCTCGGTAACTGTGTAATGTTTTTCAGTACTTATTGATATTGACCAGCAATGTTTTATTTTAGGGCGCAGTAGGTACTATGTTAATAGTTTCCATTGTAGATATTCAAGGATGTATATCTACTTACAAAGATCTGTGTTGTACAATAATCCATAAATATTGGATAAAGAAAATACGAACAAGCTGCTACTAGCGGCTTAAGGAGATTCGTTAACGAATAGACTGGTCTGGGGGGTCCAGAATTATGTGGGACTTGACGTCCTGATAAGGAAGTAATACCCACTAAAACCTCTCCGGTGCCCCTCGCCATTTTCACCGAACTACGGGAACTTTTAAACCTACCTAGTAATAGTATAATAAATAAATAAATGTTTATTTCTGAGTATCTTTTAGACCTAGTTACCCAGTCTTAGTATCAACTCCTCGCTGCAAGTTCTAGTAATGTAGACGCGAGGGATCTCTACCTCGAGTCTATTATCTAGCACTCACAGATGATGTAGCCTCATTGCCTACTAGAAAAAAACTGAATCGCAGTAGCTTCGGTCATCATCATCAGTGGTCATCGTCACCAACAGTAAACGTCCACTGTTAAACATAGGCGTCCCCCAAAGGCCCCAACGACTCCACGAATAGCAGTCCTGAACCGCCTTCTTTCATCGTCTCCCCGCGACCGCTACAAATATCGTTGATTAGTATTTTTAACCGACTTCAGGAAAAAGGAGAAGGTTCTCAGTTCGTCTGTATGTTTATTTTTAATGTATGTATGTTACTTGATATCTCTGCCTATGGTAAACCGATTTTACTGATTCATTCACTATTGTATAGAGAATGATCCCGAGGTGGTCCCATGAAAATTTTATTTCCGAGGGATTTATATTTATCCTGTTAAACTTAAAAAACAACATAATATTTTTGGAGAATCACGACTAGCTACAACAGTTGGTTTCCATAGCAACGGACGTCAACAGTTTCACCCATGTGCCATCAAACTAAATTAGACTTGAATTATAACTAGATGTCGCCAGTGTAAACTCAATTTTTTGCACGTGAACGTGGCAAAGTAAGGGGGGGGGGGTGATTTCGTTCGTCCGTGATATAGATGAATATTATCTACCGGAATTTAAAGTCGTTTAATTGTTTTTTAAAACGCGCCATATTATTATTTCCATAACTTCATTAAAAAAAATCTGGAATATAACCCGTTTTATTGAAAGCTAGTTTCAAACAGAGAACAGCAAGAATGATGTTCCCTTTTTGGTCTATCTACAAAACATATCAATATTATCTAGCATCATAAAATCACCTTATCTACTTCTGTGTCGTCCGTATAACGACATTATGACATCTGTCAAATTCGTAACATAGGATGGCACATTGTAGTAGCTCAATACATAGAGGGAGTGTAGGACAAAAATCGCTGATAAAATCTACTGCTCTAAAGCGTATTTAGAACCTTACAAGCCGTATTCGAATTACTTAAAGTTGTTAGACATTTATGACGATAAAGAATTAAAAAATTATGTAGATTTATGGTCAACGGTTTATTTACCGAACAACTGGAGCAACTGGGCCGAATTCTGCTAAGCAACCGCTTTCCTATGACAATGTTATCGTTGCAGAATCATCCATAGATGAAAGAAACTCTGAAAACTACAATCAAATTAATAGAAACAAATTAGAACTAGTATTTACAATAAAAACAGTTAAGCTAACTGCAGTTGCAAACAATCTACAGGTAACTCAACTGATACATACCAGTCGTACGAGTATAAGCTCTAGATAGTGCGTGCGGTGCTATTTGCACGTAGAGATTGATAAAATGGTTTCAACCTTGACTCTTTTGACACGCGTCCCTCCATCGGTAGTTTCTTTCATCAAACGTAATGCCACAATGTGTCATTCTGAAACGATACCATTGTTATGGCAAACCGATTAATTTAGTGAAATTCGGCCCCTGCCGTTAAACCCGACGCGACTTTGGTTTATAGTCAACGACAGACCACAGTCGTATCGGGTACGTGTAAAAGGCTACCAGGGACAATTCGTTAAAAGGTACCTACGGCTAGTTACACCATAAACCATGGAGAAGAATCTTGCAGGGACTATAACATCGCTTTATGAGTTTCATTCGTTCCTTCCATGAAAACAAATCAAGATTTTACTACTTTTCTTTGCATAACTTTTGTGAAATATAATGAAGAGATGGTACAACCTTTTTGCTCCGTACCCAATGAGTATCAGCGGGTCTCTATTACTAACCCTTCGCCGTCGTCTGTCTGTCCGTCTTACAGAGGTATAGAGACTTGTTTCTGTAACCTATAGCGAGTCCCGATTTTCAGTTTGTGTTATAGTTATAAATTATTGGTAAGTATTTTAATTTTTGGCGTTTTACATGGAAGGATGTCCACAATTTTTTTCAATATGTCAAGGGCGCGCGTGCCTGCGCGGCCCTCAAGGTACCGTTCAGCGGAGTGGAGGGCCCTTCGCCTGAGGACCAGGCTGATTTTGGGGTTTGATGTTCCATTTATCAGGTTTTCAATTATCTATCGGTGACCATTATGGAGTTTACAGATTGGGAAACAATCATGTACGTATAAGTTCAGTGGCGTTCATTGTTAGCCAACCCCCCTGTTACTTTTGAAGTCAACTTCTATGAATACAGAACGTTTTAGAACTAAAAACTTTCGGTAAAATCAAGACAGCAAGCCATTTTATATAAAAACAACAGATTTATATATATAAAACCAAAACGGATGTCTGGGGGCCAGGGGGGTCAGCTAACGATGAACGACACTGTACCTACAAACGTTTCTTATCTATACGTAACTTATAACAGTTATTATGTATATTCTCGGACTATACATAAGCAAGCAGAGTCGTTTGTTGTCTTCTGTTTACTCAAGCCAGAAGGAAAAAAAAACACTACTTATCTAGGAACAGTTTAAGTCAAGGTCACCGGTCGCGCGGTAATTTTTTTTTTTTCTGTTACCTGCAAGTAAATGCCCTAGTCTATACTTAACTTAATATGAACACGTCATTCTAAAACTACTATTTATGCGTATTTATTTATTTAGTATGGTCTGCAGTGTAGGTTCTGTATGACGTCACGAGTTTGGTAGGTAAGCAAGCCCAGTAAGGAAAATAATATACCTAGTGTTTTGTAAAAGAGGAGGTGATATTGAACAGATTAGGAGGGTAGTTGGATCAAGCAAATGATGCTGTGGGCTTGTCCTCTTTTACAATCCTCTAACTACTGTACAATAGTGTTAGCAAACAAAGTATAAGGCCTTGTATGTTATAGGTAGCGGGGGCGGGAATGAGTATTGTAATTGGTAAATAAATACTCTCACCTTTTTGATTTACGGATTTTTTTAAAAATGTTTTTTCATTATAATTTATTTAAAGACAGCAATCGTAACAAGGAAAATATATTCTACAAACAAGACTTTTTTTAAATGGGAATTGAGAAACTATTTCAATCTGAATTTCCCCGTGTACGATATGCACGAAAGTTTGGATAAGCACTATTAAAAGAAAAAAAAACTTAAGAATTAAATTATTTTATTAATATATATAATTCTTAGAATTATCCCAAAATGTGGCTAAGCACTATAAAAAAAACCGGTTTAAATCCGCTTCCGCTGACGCGACCCCGCCCGCTGCTCACCAAAACTGTGCCCATTGTGCAGCAGATTCAATTAGTGCAACATATACATGTGCTCAAAAAGATGTTCCGAATTCCTTTACAACATGGAAGTAGACTCAATTTGCTCGAAGGGGGCGGGGGGAGAGATTGCACACTCGTACCGGCTCCTACCTATCTAATAAAAGTATTTGAATTGCAGGCATTGTTTTAGAATTGTTAAAAAGAGAGGATATTCGTAGTTAATATGCCCATTTAACGGGTCTTAATTTGGTCTTAATTTTGGTCGACATTTATTTATCTATTTTTCCCGAAGTTACGACAGGTTTACACACTGTCGTGATCCCGGAATTACTGAGTACTTAAGTGGAATCGAAAATTGCTAAATAAACGCGTGAAAAACTCGTTAAATAGTAATAATAATTTGATTAGATCGCATTAGTTTAAAACATCTTTAAGTAATTATTGTAAAAAGATTCAAAACCATTTTATCGTCAAATCTGACGATTCAAAATTTAAAATAAAATTAAAAATAAAAATTAAAAATTTAATAAAATTTATTTTAAATTTTGCAGCCACCACAGCTGGGTGGGTACAGGCGCAGCAAAGTTTGCACTATCCTAGTTATAGCATATCATGCTCTACCTAAGAATAATAAAAATATTTAAAAAATATTAATGTATTTAAATTACGTACATTAAAAATACAGTATAAAATATCTTCATATTCAATTTATTGTTCATCCGTGAGGGCTGGTGCGGCGGCAGATTCGGCTCAGGAGGGACAAATTTGCAAATCTCGACAGAGCCTACGCATTTGCTCCCCTTGGAGTCGCGCGCGACCCTGTCCGGGGGGTACCGAGGCTCTCCGGGTTTTAAAAAATTACTCTCTGGACAAAGCAACGCGAAAGCTGGTGGGCAATGCAGCCAGCGTCATGGGGACGCGTCCGACTGGTATTGATATGGATCAGTTAAGCTACCTCTAGATTGTTTGCAACCGTCTGCAGTTAGCTCGATTGTATATACTAGGTACTTTTAATTTGTTTTTATTCTTTGGTCTTTTTATTTTCTTTGTAAATAAAGTGTATCTATAGTTTCCTATTATCACAATAAGATCTGGATCTGCAAGAAAAAGGGTGCCCTAGCATATCCAATCCTGTCCGACAACCGATATAGCGCGGCGGGCGAAGGTCCGCCTGCGACGCAGGAGATTGCGGGTTCAATTCCCGCCTTGGAACAAATGTTTGTACGATCTGCAAATATTTGTTCCGGGTGTTCCGGTCATTTTCTATGTATACTAAAAAATATCTATCTATGTAATGGTAAACTAAAAAATAGCTTGGGGCTACATGGTGCTGTGTGGATTGTCCAGCATTGTTATTATAATTATTCTGCCACACCCTGTACTTCCGGGTCTACAGCCCCAGCCCTGCACTAACAGCCAAAGACATGTTTTTGTCAGTTTGCTTCCTTCCTCTACTATCATCGGGTTTATTTCTCTCTGTTTTATGATTTTGAATCTTTCTTGTTTTCGGCTATGATGTCAAGGACAAAAATAACATACTATTGCTTTCGTGTCGTTAATACTATAGAGGACTGTGGAAACAAGAAGGGACTAAATACTCTTTTGATCATTCACGTTTTTCGAAACAGGATAAGACTTTTTAAACTGTGTTATTCGAGTGATTCACTAATTCGCATCATGATTCTTATTCCAACTGGTGTGAGTTGACGAACGACGTCGATCTTAAAAATGCGATACTTTTGATTCTACAACTCGCTCCGATTGTTCCCTGGGTGAAATTTTAGTACAGTCAGCCAAAACAATATTAGTAAAATAAAAGGCATGACGCATATGAGCACGAGCAAGGGCACAAAGAGCAATACTTAAAGTGGCAACTTGTCGTCCTTTCATCTTTCCCCACTAATCTTTTATATGAATCCTGTGATGTGTTAACAGTCCGGCAGCTATTTATAATGAACACAGTACTAAGACAGCACGCAGCCCTTCCCTACAGCACTGAATTTACTAATAACAAGAGACGGAATGCTAAAGTTTGCTCTCAACCAACAACCCTAAAATTTTCCGTTGCGAACAATTTTTTTTTATTTCTTGGTCCATTACTTTACAACAGACTAAATTCAATGTCTAATTTTTACGCGCTTGACTATAATAATTGTAAAAAAACTATAAAATGTACACTTCAAAGTCTCGTAGGATACGATGATACAGAGAAGCTATTAGAAATTATCAAGTAAATTATATTTTTATTCATAACGTTAACCTATTTAGAATAGTGATTAATCTAGTTTTACTCAATTTAAGTACCAACATATTATACACAAATTATTAGCACTCCTGTCGCCTGAAACACAGGATTACCTAGTTCAGGCTAAATTGTTAGACTTGGGTATATATATTTGTTTATAGACAAAGAAAATTACAATTCAATAAGAAAATCAAATTAGAACTAGTATTTACAATTGAAACAATTAAGCTAACTGCAGACTGTTGCAAACAATCTACTGGTAGCTCAACAGATCCATATGAATACCAGTCGCGTCCCCAAGACGCTGGCTGCATTGCCCCGCTGTATGGCAATGCTGATGCGCTGCGCCAGAGACCCACCAGCTCTCGGGTCACGCGTCGCGTCGACCAGACGCTCAGATAAGTCTATTTAAGTCTCTTTGAATAAATTGTATTTATTATTATTTATATATTTATTTAAACTATTTATTATTTCCCCTCGGTTTCCATCGCGTTACAGCGATCGTGGTCACAATAAGATGCTGAAGTATCAAACGTGATGTCCGGATGTGAATTGTGAAGGATGGCCGTCCTCATTATTTCGACCCCTGTCAACGGCACTCGTTACATGGACACTTGGACACCTAGACACTTAGTGAAAATTTATTGTCATCTGTGATTTTCTCTTATAATTATAATAACACTAGTTCCCTTATTCATAATGGTCCGCTAACTTAAAACAGTTGCTAAGCAACGTTATTTCTCACTCTGACTTATGTCAATAGAAGAAGACAGAGAGAGATAGCAATGCTCTAAGTCAGCAGACCATTATAAATATGGGTGTAGATAAATAACTTTTGGGTAGAAAAGTATAAAATAAAAGTGTATCGTTATTATTTACTTAACTAATAGTGCACGGACTAAGAGCTAGGTAGACTATTTTACTATAAAAACTATTTTAGTCTAAGGTTCGTAGGTAACCCGCTTACCTAAGTAGATTATTATCCGATTCTGGATTCTAAGGCCCGCATTATGAAAGCTTGCTCAGTTATCGATCGATCTATGCTTGAGTCTTTAACGCTTTTCTTAGAATACAAGTCACCCAAGCATAGATCTATGACTGAGCTAGCTTTCATAATGCGGGCCTATGACCCTCTCAGATTGATGCTGACTGTACCTACGTTACAGAACACCGCACAGTTTTTACCGCAGTGAACATCTAAATAAAGTAATTAGGTACCTACGAATTTCAAATTAATAATACGAAAATTAAAAATATTTCACAGATACTAATGTAATACTTTATGGGACTTTTTGGATGCCATTGGTACCAAATCGGATGTCGCCGAAACTAAACTAAACTAAATTGACAGCACCAAAAATATTGCCGTCCCTTTTATAATGACCAAAATAAAAGAGTGGCATAATTTTATGTGCTGACTAATTAGTTTAGTTTTGGTGACATCTAAATTGACACTATAGCCATCATCGGTTAGTTGTTTGCCCTTCGCAGAACGTAGCACGACCTACGAAACAACAGAAGCAAATGTTCTTTTATTGTTCCAAGGTGGACCAAGGAGTCGTCATCCTATGGTGGATGATGAACTTCTTGATCCTAGAACTCCACGATTTAAAATTTCCCTAGTGCGGAAGTAACTCTGAAAACGCTCCGTAAGTTCTGTAACTTTATCCGTAAATAAAACGTTTGGCCAGTCAGTGCGTTATTGTTATCAACCAGTAATTTGTCAACACGAATAACTAGCACAAATGCATGAAATAAGGTTGCCTAGATAAATTATTGTAAGCACATGCCTAGATAAGAAAACTTTTTGGACGCGAGTCAAGGAAGCTTATTATTTATTCATTTACGAACAAGAAACGCGATTTTAAAACTACATTGCGAAACAATTTCTGTTGCTAGAGTACAAGTCAAGAGCTGAAGTTTTTCAAGACTAAACAGAAAATTAAGAAACACCCGTAAATCGTGTAGGTACGTGATCTACGAATTATTTTACCCGATTCTGGGTCAACATTGTCCAAACGCGCGTCCAACAACGCGCATTGCCGCAACGCGCGTAAATCACCTCACCGGTTATTACTTACAACCAGATTTGAATTTAGAATGCGCGATAAATTACAGACGATCGCCGATTGTCGTGTGTTGGCCGCGATAACGGATATTCGATTGGTATTCGATTGTTTTTGAAGTTTTAGAATTTGAATTTGAATTATACTTTTTAAGAATCTTTACCTCTCTCTTATCTCTTTTTTTTGTGCAAAACACATTAGTTAGCTTGCTATTTCCCCGAATTTGTCCCGATTCCTAACATATGTACTTGCTAAGTCAATAGTGTAATTAACTAATTTTTATAGAAAAGCTAAATGACTATGCTATGGTTTAGCTCATTCTTATCATACGTATAGGAAAGTACCTATAGGAAAAAATATAGCAGCAAAATAAACATTGACAGACCCACCCCACCGTCATTTTAACTATTAACCTCGTAGGCATGCTGTGTGGTGCTAATGTGACAACCGCAGATTTAGTGTGGAAGCTGTTAATATACTGTTACCAGTTGAACTCCGCTAGGTTTATTTGCAATAACTGATTGGTGCGAATGTAAACACATTACGTGTTACCGGATGGGCATTAATAGAGGTAGCTGAACTGGTTAAATACTTGCGCTATCAATTGATTGTGTTGGTATTGTGCTGGGTAGAAGAATGTAGAGTTCGTTGATTTTTGGGGAGAGATAAAATTCAAAATGTTCAGAGCGTCATCAAGGAGGTATGTATTAATGAGGTTAAATTGAAAACCTTTCGCATTGAGTTCGTAGCTCGATTGATAAAACGTTATAAAAGATTTTGTAACATTAGCATTTCGGTGAAACAAATTAGAAAGTAGACAGTTTCTTTCATCTCGATCTCTCTAATCTAATGAGAAATCCTCTAAATATACCTGGAATTCGCGACAGACTCACGTGTCGATATAGCCCAATGGCAAAGAATCCAGGCAGCGACCGCTTAACACTTTTAATGCATGCTTTTTATTTTGTCATTAACCTTCGAGGTGCTCCGGTTTCGAACGATTTATTTTTGAAACTCGTACGCGCGGATTTACCGGATACTCTGTAAACACACTGGCCAGTACCAGAAGAAAGAACACCGAATCCGCGTGGCACAACACTAGATGTCACTCCGCGGAAAAGTTCGAAATTTGAAAAGAAAGTTGGCGCGCGTCGGGCGCGGGCGGCGCGCGGGCTCGTGGGCTCAGACTGGCCCGCCGCTGAAAAAGCTCCTTACTAAACATACAGGGCGATGTGCATTCTATTTATAAAGTTAAGTTGGGCGGCACGCGTGCACCACGCACCTACCCACATTAACATCATAATATTTGAAGTTATTAGGTCGCTGATGAAACTCGTTGCGGCATCATGTTCTACCAATCTTTTTAAGTACCCGACTTCCTAAAAGTCCTAATAGGCTATTTTCGGTAATATTTATTTTACTGGTAGGTACTTTTAGGACCTGGGACAACACAAAATTATGTCAGTTTTATAATAAGTATTTGCACACATAATCATTTAGCATCAAAGTTATGTTGACAAGAACTGATAAAATTCTCAAGATATTAAAAATAATTTGGCTTCCTTGAGTAGATTACAAAAATAGCAAGGTGCAGTTTATATCGATGACATAATGAAATAAATATATTTCCCATCACCGAATATCCTTGAGACCTACGTTACAAAACGCTGCACTTATAATTATTATTGGCCAAGCGTAAGTAGCCATGATAGTTACAACATTGGAGCCCTTCCAACAATAATAGATATATTTCGTTTTTATGATGATCGTGAGAGACTTTTGACTCCACTCGAGATGTTTGTTCAGTTATAGATTTTATTTTGTTTACTAAACCAACATCTTCAGTTACAGTACAAACTATAAAACGGTAGTAAATATCGGGATTGAGCGTAAAAATCTTAGATTTAATATTTTATGAAAAACGCGTTGAAAGGCGATTGTGTTTGCGTCAACGTCAATCGATGTCGCAAACCGTCGGCCAACTGACACGCGAATGACGCGGATGACGAAAATGATTTACATTGTTGTCTAGTCTGTCAAGCCTGCTTATTACTTTTACAGACATAACATGGAATACCATTAACATTTCAAAAAAACGAATGAGGAGTGACTTAATAAAACTAAAAAGATAGATAAACGACTTTGAATAAATCACTGGAAACAAGTTAAGACAACGCGCAGAATTTATAATAAAATAACGGCATAAAATATGAAGAAATTTTCATTCTCACACAGTTTAACTCTATATTAATAAATCTATTTTTTATTTCCGCCAGTTTATAAAGATGTGAAAACTGAACAACTTAAAAGAATGACAGATAGACGGTAGACTAATGGGGTATAATATTTCAGTTTAGTTATTTTTTATGATCAGCCTCTATTTTTATTGCGTCCACTCTTTGGCTCATTCTTCATTAATTGCATTGTGATGCATTAAAACTCACAGTGTGTCAGCCAAGTTCGCTTAAACGAGTGGGAGATAGCTGCATCAATGTTTTCAGAAAATAATTTTCATCATAATAATTTTCACTATCTCTATACACTGCTGGAAGTAGGCGTTTTCCAAAGTCTGATCTGATATGATCTCTGACTGGTTGCAGCTGTCGCCTGAAACACTGGATTACCTAGTTCAGGCTAAATTGTTATACTTAGCTATACATATTCGTTTAGTGCACTAATGTATTGTCTATTTACGTTCTTTGAATAAATTTTATTATTATTTATTTATCTATTTTATTTTGGATTTATTCAATTCAGTTCGTCAGTCGTCAACCCTTCTAGCCAGCAATGTTCTTTTCAAAAAATTATCTAAAATATATTCATTAACAAACGTACCCAATATTGTCTCGATTTTACATTTTTTATTTTATTTTACAAAACAAATACCTACCTAAGTACAAAATCCCCATGGAAAAAAAATAACCTTTTTACCCAACTGCGCTAGAAGGTATGATTTTATGCTTTTACCCAGGCTCTGAGTTTCCATAACGTAATAATATAATTTATTTCATTTTTACACCTACCTGTCCTACCAAACTCTTTTGGCAAGTGCCTCCAATCCATTCAAACTTTCAAAGTGGAAACTATTCACGGTTAGTTTACACCGTGACCGACAGATGGGAGCACTTGACGCCTCGCCGCTTCCGGTTACATCCGGCGCTAACTGATGCGTTTCCGGTTCAAGGCAATTCATTAATACACGTGAACATTTAAAGTTTGAGTTCTAATTTTGAAGATACATGATAGTTCGTGACATTTCTTTGACAGTTTGTTGTAAATTTGAGAACTTTTTTATTGCGACAAAGGGGTTTAAAGATTTTGGCCGTAACATCAGTACCTATGTTGATTTTTTTTTTCAAAATCGTTGCGCTCAATGATTTTTATAAATTTGAATAGAACACTAAAATAAATGAAAAATCTTCTTTAACATAACATGTCATGAAGCGTCAGGTTTCTGAGATATTCACATATGATGAAAAAATATAGTTATCTGTGAATATCTCGGAAACCTTCAGGACATTATTTCGTAAAGCATTTTTTTATTTATTTTAGTGTCCTCTATCCAAATATATAAATATAATAGTGCGCGGCGATTTAGAAAAAAAAAAACAAATATTAGTGCCACCCCCCATACAAAAATCTTCAAACCCCATTAAGATGCCTTGTAAACTGTTAAAGATCGATTTTTCTTGATAGTTGGAAGTCTTGTTACTTGTCTCTGGTAGAAGTAGAGAATGTGACCTAATAAAAAAATCTCAATAATAGGTAGGTAACGCAATTAGGTAGTTCCATCGTATGTACAGTCACTTTAGTACCATGTCATTCTAAACAGCGTTTATAGATAGACAAAACTTATAACTATCAATTGATTAAACTTTCGCAACTTGATAAAAAATCAAAAATTGCTTA
This sequence comes from Eupithecia inturbata, assembly GCA_963662085.1. NCBI lineage: Eukaryota > Metazoa > Arthropoda > Insecta > Lepidoptera > Geometridae > Eupithecia > Eupithecia inturbata. Next base: position 1,246,313 of record OY759178.1, on the reverse strand, counting down.
TTATTTCCCGAAACATAATTATATTAAATTATCTAACATTATTTAATTAACAACATGCATACAAGTTCAATTGAAATGTTAACCCACAAATTTGTTAACATACCTAGTTAATAATTATTTATCAAAGTCAAAGGCAAAAACTCTTTATTTCCATTTTTTTTCTGTGTAGATTTATATACAATAAATGTACACTTAGAAAAGGTTAAATTCTTAATAATTAAACACTGACACGGAAATAAAGTGATATTTTTGATTTCAGTCGCTTCGGTATGCAGACTAAAGTAAAAAAGCGACGAAGAAACCTTTAGCCTGTTAGTTGTTATTTTTCGAGTTGGGAGCATATCCCGTCCCAAGCTTTTTTATTCTCTAGCTAATCTGATAATCTATTGTAAGCCTTTTTGCACAAGAAAGTTATGACAATTTGTTTGAATTTATTTACTGATAATTTTTGCAACTCACTAGGAGTTTTGTTGTAGAAGCGTATACTTCGTATAGTTGTGGGTACAGCGAGTTTATGTTTTATTTCTAGTATTGAAATTATATACATCGCTATTTTTAGGGAACCGGTTGATATTTCTATGAGTGTACAATAGGTTTTCATAAATATATTGACATGGTACTGTCATTATGTTTATTTCTTTTATAACGTAGGGATTCTCTGTGGCCCATACTAAAGATTGCACAAACAGCCCTCTTCTGCAACAGAAATACGGTGCTAATATCTGCAGCGTTCCCCCACAGTAGAATACCATAAGACATAATACTATGGAAGTAGCTGAATAAAAACAAGTCTGGATCGACGTCGACGACGACGGTGGAACCACGTCTGATGATGACGGATTTTTTTGAGGGCATACGCTGCAAAACTATTTCTCTTCGATAGTTTATCAATGTGTGGGCCCCATTGAAGTTTATTATCTAAGAAAACGGTACTTTCTATTTCTAACGTTTCTCCTTTTACAGCCTTAACTTGTTTACCATTAGGTAGAATAAATCTAATACATTTCGTTTTGGTTTCGTTAAGCAAAAGATTATTGACACTAAACCAATGGACTACTTTTGAGATTGCATTTTTCACGTCGTCGAAATTCGTGTTTTGTCGTTTCAATTTTAAAATTAATGAAGCAAACAATACAATGTCGTGATTATTCCTAACAAGATGAGGCAGGTCGTTAATAGAAACTAAAAATAGGACAGGACCGAACCGGGTATTTATCGTACCTTTTGATATTATTTTCCCGACGTTTCCATCGCGTTACAGCGATCGCGGTCATGGGGCGACTGTGACCACGATCCATATTACACTCTGATTCACTTTGCAGATCCACTAATGGGTCAGTTTCACTTTCTTTTCCACTCTGATCCACCGATGGATTAGTTTCGACTTCAAGTTCCACTCTGATCCACCGATGGATTGACCGCTGTAACGCGAGGGGATCTTACACGACATAGGCACATAAGGTACACGATACCTAAGTCATCTTAGGGCAACCGACTGCAACCGACTGCAGCCCTGCAGGCGTTTTACATTAGATAGATAGATCATTTAATTTAAAAAATCGTTACATAAGTGGGTTAGCCTTAAAGCCTATGTTAGGTTTGTCTAAGCACTGGGTTCTCAACCTTTTTATGTAGAATTTATTATTACCTAGTGTAGTTTATCATACAATTTTTACATACAATTAAACATACAATTAAATTGCTTAATTATTGTAAATAAGTCGCTTAGATATATATAAATAATCCTAAATCTTATACAAACCATCAAAGATAACAGTCATAATAAACCCACTTGGTAGTTATTAAGTATGTATTTACTTATCTACGACCGGAATGTTGCGAAAAGTTCATTCATTTAGCGTGAAGCCCTAGCCGCTTAACGCCGCTTATAGCAATCATCTACAGGGTAGGTAGGTACTCCAATTTAGCTAGAGTTTTTCCTAAAAAATATTGTATTAAAATAGTTTTAAAGTTTATATCATTTATCTTATTTTTATTTTTATTTTTAAGTTTACGGTATACCTTATATTAACGCCTATCAATTGGGGGAGAGCAAGACTTTCTACCGTAATACAGTTTTAACTAGTACGAAGGACAGTCACTCGACCACGAGTAACAACACATACAATAACGTATATAACATAAAACTAATTAATTGAACCCTTAACTTTAAATAGTGCTATTTTATTTTCGAAATAAACGTTTACTTTTAACTTTTTTTAAATATAGGTAGTTCGTTAATGAGGTGGGGAATTATTTATATTGGGAAGTTCTTTGGCCGTAGATGTTAATAAATCTGGGTTTTGTTAACATTTTATGAGTATTAGAAAGCATATCCAGATCTACGTGGTAGGTATTGAAACAGAGTTTCGTAATTTTGCTGGATGTTGCTGCAGGTTTCGTCATGTCGTCGCTGCGGACACGGGCGGCCCACTCGCGCAGGTGCGCTCGTAAAGAGGACATGCCGATTGGAAAATTGGAAGGGCTAAGGGTGAGGAAGAAGCGAGTTAGCTGCATAGAAAACAGTCTTGGGGTATCATTTATTATTATAAGCCGTGTCCCAATGCTGGTCATAGTTTACCCTTTTTAGGTGAAAAGGGTAAACTTTGACCAAAGACTGGAAGGTTCTAGTCTTCACGATTCAACGCAGCAACAGAGGGGTGAGGCTATTTAACGTAAGTGACGAGACGTGATCGTGCGTGACGTCTCCTTTCCCCATACAATTTGGTACAGCGCCTCTATCGTGCGTACAGGGAGCTACGCAAATCCCATACTAAAAGAAGACGTCATGATCACGTCTCGATACTAACGTCAAATAGACTCAACCCTCAGGGCACGACGGCAAATGTTTATCAAGCATGTCTCGCCATCTCATAAGCATGTGAGTTTTGAGTTGTCCTCTTGTATTTGATTTAAACTAAAAAAAAATTAAGTCCGTGAAGAAAATAATAAAATCAGTACATTGTTTCTGATAAGTAATAAAATAAAATAATATGTATAATAATTAGATGTGAAGTGAATGTATAAATATAAACTATTTAGAAAGGCTGTAGAGGGACATTATTGTCTAAAATAGGGAATATGCAAATACTTGTTTATTTTTTTAATCTATTATATAGGTAAAAGGCATTACCGAAAAAAATTTAACACTTTCAAAGTTTTAAATTAGTTTTAAAGGAAAAAAAAACAAAAAGTAAAACTGCACTCAGTGACGTCACGCTTCACATTGTCAACTCAAAAAATTTTTGTTTCTATGTTGATTTTTCAATCAAAATAAAAGTAGAAACAAATAAATGATAAAAACCATCATAGTACCTACAAATGTGTTGTGTGGATTGTCCATTATTATTTATTTATTTTATTATTTATTTTAATTGAAAAAGATGGAACAGCTTATTGTTAATATTTAATTGTTCCCTAATGCAAAAATACAAGGAAACTGCACCTGCCATAGTTTATTTTCTTAGACCGCGAGATGCAAACGTGAGGAAGAGTGGAGCATTCCGATCATACCAGACAATAGATCGACTATAAGTAGTTTATTTTGCTGTGGAGATCATTTAACGTTATTATTTCTGGGTTTTATTTATCTTAAGGAATCGTTTCCAATACATAGTTCTGTTACACACACCTGTTGCCCAAAACCTATAATAATAGTATCCATTACGAATGTAAGCGGGTTAACTACGAACCTTATTTGTATTGGGAGAACATCAACGCTTCTCAACGGGTTCTCAAACTTTTTTAGCACCTTTTGGAAATTGAAATATTTGACGGAGCCCAAATGATACATTTCCTAACCTAGGCTGCAATAATTTTGCCACCCTTAGTTATGCTTTACATAATTTTACAATCTTTCAGAACGAAAACAACTCTAGGTTGTCGAAGAGCAAAGTGAGTCGCTATTAATTTTATGGATTTGATGTGGCGTTTGGAAAAAAAAGTGACATTATGTATTGTAATGTACATTATGTATTAAAGTGACTTTATGAGCATCTTAAACTTGAGTGTATCGTATCAGCAGTTTTCAAACAGAACCTGAACACAGAAGCACTTATGTTAGGTTTGTTTTTAGTCAATACAACACAGCGCAAAGACCATAATAACGGGGAGCAGAGCTCGCAAAATCAAAATCCTTTTTTTATTCCCTTGGAGCCAAGATATAAAGCTCTTCCTGCGATCAGGCCACGAAATAATACAAAAAGATATCCCGTCATGCAAAAAGCAAAAATCTGAAATCGAATGCCTATAACTTGGACCTGTGTACCCGACTGTCAGGTAAAGTAGAGTAAAGAATTACATGTCCACGTGTGTTTTGACATAAATAACGTCTGACATAAGTGTGGAACCTCCATTAACATAGTTACAGATTTAGCCGAATAACGGACAGGGAGTAATTGTGTTCAGCACTATTTCGCACAACGTAAATTAAAATCCTGGGCTACAACTGTGCGATTAAGCAAAAACCACCCATCCCATATTGACATTTCGAAGCCCTTTTAATGGCCTCTGTAATTTGCTATCGTATGTCGAAGGCCATTGAAATGCCATTTAAAGGGCTTTCAAATGTCACTAAAGGATAGGGGGTTTTTGCGTAATCGCATAGCAGCTAGGCAAATTATTTGTAGGAAATGACAGGAAAAACTAGATGGGTATTTGGCAATCTCTAACCAAAAACGTGTTTAGACACAGTGCAGGCTTTCATATTTTGTTCAACGAAGCATTATTCGTTATAGAGACAACTTCCATAGTTTGTTTCTTAGACATAATTATCTGCAACTACATATATGCCTCATGTATGACCCATATATGATGGCGTTGGCCGCTCTATAAAATTGATCATAAGATCATATAAGTATTTATCAAGCACTTGAATATTTTGTAACGGTAATTTTTAACCGACTTCAAAAAGGAGGATGTTCTATGTTCGGCTGCATGTATTTTTTTATGTGGTTTTTCTGATTTCTTTATCAATAAATCTTTTAAATCCATCATGTTTATTAACACTAAAGTCTTTTACTACGGGATATTTACCATGATTTGAGTATTGAGCTTTACTTCTTCTTCATCTTTCTCTTCTTCTTTGTCAATTTTGGATCAATTTTAATAATTATTTTGCTCTGTCCCTGTAGAATACCTCCGAGATGGTTCTATAACAGTCTTACTTGCGGATAATAAGTATTTGTCCCGCAAAACTAAAATAACCTGTGAAAATAAAGGAATTTGAATTCGTTTTTAATTCTATCATATCTACCGGATTATACGTATTGACAAATTACCTCTTACCCGTGCTACAGAATTTTTAAATCTAAAATAGTAATAACTTATGATAAGGTAGAATATTTTTATTCACTCAGATATTTCAAGGTGAAATATTCGAGGAATAGTTTGCCATTCAAGGAACATAATAGCAATATCTTGGAAAATTTAAAATACAATTTGATCGCAACGAAATATTCGTAGATCAAACTTTACAATTGAATTTGCAAAGCGTACAACAGAAGATTGTGTTTTGGAACTTAATTAAATGGGATTAGAATTGAAAATGGTGTTTATTTAATTATTTATTTTGTTAACACACAATATCATGTACCTACCTATAATTGTTTTGTCCGGATGTGAGGACATATTATTTCGTTATTTAGTATAGTAACCACAGAAATCTGAATAATACTATTTAGATTTCTGTGATATTAACATATTTCCTAATGTTTGCCGTGATTTTACACATTCTAGCACATTCAAATTAAAAATAAAACATAGCTTGCTTAGGGTTTTGTTATTATTAATTATTAAGTATTATTCATTAAGTACGTAATATTATTAACTACGTAAGCCAATTTTTAGGATTTTAGCTTACATAAATCAAAAATCAAATCAAACTTCAAATTAATAAATAAATATTGATATTATATATATATATATATATATTATATATATATATTATATATATATATAATATATATATATATATTAATAATGAACCAGGTATATGACGATATAATAAGGAAAAGCAATAGATATTGACAAAAGGAAAGATTTCAGTGAAATTTTTGCCCAGTAGTGGGACCAAGTGAGCTGACAAAAAAGATCATTTTGCAACAGAGGCCAATCTGATGTTTCCTATGTTCCAGCATTTCTCTGCCACAAAATTACATAAAGTAAATATTTAATATAAATTATAAAAAAATAATAATTAATATAATTGTCATGAATAAACAAAGATATCATCCTTTTACAACCTCATTGTGATATACATACATATAAAGACAGCGTGGTGTTTGTGTGAGTGAGTGGCTCTCCACGCGGAAGCCTCGGCTCGCCAATCCTTTAGTTTATCGCTTAGTTATTGACTCTGCAGTAGGGTTGGAGAGGATCGGCGAGAAAACTTTTCTTGACCTAACTTGAGTAAATTAACCGAAAAGGCAATTCTACGAAATTATCAAGTACCTAAAGTCAAGAAAGCTCGCTGAACGATTAATACGGGTTGATAAAATATAATATAAAAAAAGTAAAGTAAAATTTATTGCATCAAATACATGTTGTAAATAAGGTACATAGGTGGAGTATGTTTAAAGAAGACACAATGTATTTCTACCGTTTCGGCGCGCACAATCTGGGTACAATGTCACTTAATTAAATGTATAGCTTATAAATCAAATTGAAAATGAATACTTAGTTGATAAGAAAACTGAATATTAAATAAAATTGAAATTACAAAAAATTAAAAACTTACAATTTGTCATTTACATACAAAATCTAAAAAATGTCTGTCCGTCATGTAATCATTTACTGTATAGTAGCATTATGCCAATTTATTTCCCTTAAAGCGAGTTCATGACTCCTTAGACTACTTTTGTAAAGGTGTTTCTCTTTATTTTATAATTTGGACGTATAATCTATTTCAAAAGTCCACCCAGTACCGCGCTTTACAATATGACAAATTAATCAATATATCAAGTTTAATTACCATGCATTCAAAGGCTCTAGTAGCTCTTGCATCATGTTGCAAAAATCAATAAGGTGACAGATCTAAGAGTTTTCGTTGGAGGTCCAAATCTCGTAGAGGTGCTACGGCGTAGCACTTCGTAGAAGACGTGTGTTGAAATAAGTTTTGTAGACACAAAATTTTTCTCTTAGATTTCATTTTCAACGTATAACCTTTTTTCTTTTGTTTACGTTAACTTCGTTCACTAATCAGAATGAGCGTAAAGGTATCCCTTTAGATAAAAAATATTATTGTTGCTCAGACAATTCGTCAAGGGCTATTCTACCGGCCGCGACTGTAGCATGATCGCGTGATAGATAATCCAGAGGCCAATCAAGTAAAGGCGGGGGCTAACTCACGATGACACGCCGCCGCCGCCGGCGGTAAAGCTCTCACTTATTACACACTGGCTGCGCCCCGCGGTTTTCCAGCGTGGAAATTGATTGTAAGGCTAATTTTGAAAAAAAAAATAAAAGTGTATTAAAAAATGTATCATTATTTACTTTATAGTTTATTTATACCGAGTTTTGAGTAAATCGAACCAAGGAATAATAATTTTCCATAGAAACTGTACCACCCTTTTTAACTTCAGAGGTTAATTTTTAGTTATTTTTTTTTAATTAGATTATTTTATGTTTTATTCTAGAAATTAAACTATCTATATACAACATTTCATCTAAATAGGTTAAGTAGTTACGGAGATACGTGGTAGCAAACATTCACACGAACTTTCGCATTTATAATATTAAGTATGACTAGCTTTACCCCGTGAGCTCGTTTATGTCAAATCTATATCTTTTGCTCTTTCAATAGGTTATACCCTTCACGGAATGTTTTTGTAGATCTTGTTACTTAGGTATTTATAAGTAGTGTTTCTACCTGACTGCCATTCGGAAAAGGGCTACGAGGTTGGTTTGCCACATGAATCTTTTGTACCAATAAGTTTTGTTTTTTCATTTGTTCGGACAGGATAAGCATATAGAACATCTAAAGACAAGAGGACAAAAACTTAGCGAAATGTCTTCCAAAATCGTGCAAAAGTCAACAGACAAACCCAAGTTAGCTTTACTATGTGGCACTTTCTGCCGGTCATTTGATTTATGAGAGTGATTTTATGAGAATCAAATCGGAGGAAAATTAACTAGAGTAGCGTGTGATAGAAGCTCCAAGGTGTGGAGGTATAGGTATTATAATGATTCATAGAAATCGGGCTTCATATTACTTAGATTCAATTATCTCTAAATGTATGCAAACAAAAACGGGTTATAAGACACACTTTAAGCTTGAAAGCGGCTAGACTGTACTTCTTTTTCTGACAGTTTGGCGGCTTTTTTACCCCGAAAAGCCTTTCAGGGTTTAAAAAGCTCCCCCCCCCCCCTTTATGTTCATTAGGATGGGTTTTTTCTGATTCAGGTAAAGTGTTTCTTAAGACTTCTTAGCTAGAAACTCAGGAAAATACAGTCGTACGCAGGATTCACCGTAATACAAAAAGACGAGGAATAATATTTGTAGGACTTGCCGAAGCAATGCCACAGAATGTTACTTCGTAACAATGCAATGTTGGCAATGCGACCATTGCCCCTGCCTCCACGCTTTGATCCCATTACATCCCTGTCTTCACTGTTACCTACGTATCCAAAAATGCGGCTGGTTCTACCATCTATATTTCAACCCTGTCTTTCGTAGATCTTTGTACACCTTTAGTTCTCGTTATTCTATGGACGTACTAAGGACTAACCTGAAAGAACAGCGTGAAGGCGACCCATTGGTAGTACTTCCCGTAGCGCCGTGGCGAGTTGCCCGCTCCCCGCACCCCTGGGTACGCCCCTGCCTCGCCCGCCACTGTGAACGTCGAGTGGATCCAGCAGTAAGTATTCAGGACGTCTTCAGGAATGTCCCTGGTGGACAAAACAATTCAACATAATGAATGGATGTCAATAGATCCAGCTAGTGGAGGCTAGTGCAGGGCGGTGGGTATTATTCTGCTGCTAATTTTTATACAAGGAGGTACTTATTATAATTAATTGTACCAAGAAAATAAATAACAACTACAGCGACTTACGACTGGCTTCCAACAGAAGCAGAGAGAGAAGAGAGAAAATGTGTAAGAGCAACCAATAGGATCTAGAATAAACGTTGTGTTGTTGGTCTTGTGATGAAAGACACTTAAATTTACCTAGTTTGTGGTCGGCTGACTTCAAAAAATGAGGAGGTGCTATGTTCGGCTGTATGATTGTGTTTTTATGTATGTACGACGGTTTCTCCGTCAATTGTGAACCGATTTTAATGATTATTTTGCTTTTGTGTAGAGAATGATCTGGAGATGATCCCATATGTTTTTATTCCTAATGTATGAGTGGTTGTCCCGTTAAACGTACAAATATTGAGGAATTTGAACATGTTTTTAAGTTTTTATAAAACAATTAAATTATTTTTAGTACACATCTCGGCTCTGCGCTGCTCTGGTGTTTACATAAACCTCGACAATGGACGCTATGTGAGAGAGTGAACTGCATCTGTGTTTCTAAATTAATTTCTTTTCTGGCGACACAACATAAATAAAACTCCGTATTCGAAGCAAAAGAGCGAACTTTTGAAACACAAGGATATGCAAATGAAAAACTGAGTTTTTGGCAACCTCTAGCCCCTTTGGGTCGCAGGTGCCGGGTTATTCATGTGGATAGCATAGCACGTAGTATGTATGTAGAAGTTTATCAAAATAAAATAATTCCACTGGTTGCAAGTTTGTTACTACAGTTAGCGATCCTCAGAATCGCGGTACCTATCCGTAAAAAAAAGCGTTTAAAAATTTGAGTCTGACTATCAGCGAATAGTGTTTTTGACTATACGTTCTGAAGATTTATTATGGCTATTCTAGCAAATTCTTCAACTCAAGTCCGTTTATGCCCCTGTGTGATTGCGCTACCGTTGTAAATGTATTTCAGAGACACCTACAATAAATATCCGTCAACTTACTACAAAAGAAAACCAACCCCATTTCACACAAAAGCTCCACCAAACAGCGCTCAACGAAAAGCAATTTTCCCTTTTCTAAATTTACCACAACGCCACCTATCAAACTTTCCGCGAACGATTGTGTACGATAGGTGTTTTATTACCTCGTGTGTATGCAGTCTATTGGGTTCCCCACTAGGTGGCGGGTGGTGAGAGCCGCGCTCGCCGCTAGTAAGGCTGCCGTGGTCGCGCCGCAATGCAGCCGAAACGCCAGAGAGTCTATCTTCGGGTTCACACCTTGCTGTTAGGAACACATGAGTGGTTATAAAAGGATAATCTTGAGACATGTTTAAGTAAAAGGATGCCAGATAAATATAAAAATTAAACGTTTTTAATGACGCTTAAATACAATTTTTATAAATAGAGCCTCCATTCAAAAAGAAAATTGATTACATCGGTAACTGAAGAAAGTTTATGTACCCAGGAATGCCTTAAATTAGGTACCAACTACCTCATGTAGATAATTTCTGTACAGTCTTTTGTAAGGATGCGAAAAATTCACTCGAACAAATCGATAGAACGCTCGAAACTTGACTCGAAATTATATCCAGTAAATGTAAGGCCGTTTTTGCTCTCCTTTTGCAATGATTTATCATACATAACCAACCCTTCACAACAAAGAGTTGATATTATCCCTATCACCTCTTTAGCTACGGAATAGGCCCCATTACAGGCAGGCTCCCTTCAATATTCATGCTATGATAAAGTAGGTACCTACTCATTCTATAATATTAGCTTGCCGACTACTACTTTATGTGGACGAGGTAATTAGCTAGCGGACACTGCAGTGGGCTGCGTTACTGTTCCGCAAGTTCCACTGCGTTACCGTCCCGCAAGGGGCTGCGTTACTGTTCCGCAAGAAGAACACTGCGGTAACGCAGCCATTTGTTATTTTATGCGTGGCGCATAATAATTCTCTGCTAATAATTTTCTGTCCTTTGTTTCCCGTCGGAAGCAGACTCGAGCCGCTAGCCGTTTTTAGATTTCAGTTTCAGATTCATTTATTACTTACAGATATGTGCATACATAGGTAGCTTAAGTTGTAATTATAGCTACAGTTAGTACATACACTTTGTTGGGTATGGCAAATTATTATTTTGTTACAGATTACGATTGTTAGTAATATTTCCTTTTCTCATTCACATTTCATTATAATAATTTAGTTAGTTTCAATTGTAAATACTAGTTCTAATTTGTTTCTATTCGTTAACTGTAATTTTCTTTATTCAATAAATTTATCTTTATTATATTATAGTTTTGTCTCTTTTGTATTCCTAACTTTTTTGTTAATCGCCAAAAAAATAAGCTAATATGCTGCAGCTCCGCTCCGTTTTTGTTGCTAATCATACTCCAAAATTAACTCGGCTCGCTCCGCTCGCGCTATTAAAAAACTCTGATCCTCATCCTCAAGGATAAAACGGCCCCGGAACATAAAAGTGTATAAGTTTGATTGTATTGTGGTTAAATTGCACCTTCGTCAAAATGTACAACGGACATGGGTAAAAATATTCAAACGGCCTTAATGATTCTATAACAGAATATTTGAATGTTAAAATGTGCAATCGACTTAAAGTGAAGGTGGCAATACATCCACTGCATCAAAAAAAAACTAAACTCATTTCCTTAAGGATGAGGATAAGACTTTTAAACCACTAAATACTTCTAGTTAGTGTAGCTTGCGGCTAGATGATGCTGTGTAAACCAACCTACTAAAAAGCTTAATTAAATAAAAATAACCATCAATAAGTATCAGAAACTTGTCCCAATGTAATTCCACCATTTCGGGACACAGGCGTCCCACAGGACTCATATATTATTTACAAGCCTCTCCATAGATACAGCCGTAAAACTATCTGGACATTATATACCGGACATTTTGTCCGGGGCATTATTAGCCCGGACATTTGTGGGTTTTCTAAACATGCGGCTTACCGTTCATCTTTTATAGACAACTTTATGGAACATAAAAAGACCAGTTTCGATTATTGACGGTTATTTTGCTAAGACCTGATTGTTTTATTGCCTGTTTATGAGGATCGGAGGTGTATCGAATGTGAACTGACCTCAATGTTGTGTTTAACGTTTCAAATTCTCATTCGATTTTATGTAGGCGACCGGACATCGGAGCTGATCGGGCTGAGGGAGCGTAAGGAATCGTGTTTCAGAAATCGGTGCATAAAGTACATGAAACCTGGCACACTTCACACTTCACGCTCCATATCGCGCGATTGTTTCAACGATGTCTCAATACTTTTGGTTAGTTGGGTTGTGGGTTCAGTCTTTATTTTCACTCTTTATTTTCATTCTTTATTTTCAGTTCAGATTTCTCGGAGGATTGTGCTTTTCTGCGAACAGGTCGATCGGTTGCTCGAAAAAGACTTTATTGTCTTTCTTTTATACGCCACGCGCCCGCCCCGCACTTACCCCGCCGGAGAGCAGCGCGTAGATACTAGTGAGCACCTCCATGGGCCTGCGCGGCGCCGCGACGCGCTCCCGCCGCCGCCACGCGCCCGCGCCGCCGCCCGCGGCCACGCCCGCTCGCGCCGCGCCCGCGCCGCGCCGCCGTCCGCTCCAACCTACTGCTGACTCTCTGCTGACAACGATATACACCCATCAGAAATTAAGAAGTCGGGCTTTAGCATTTCGCAAGGTATGAGTTAATGACAAAAATTGCCACCTTACCTTTCGAAATAATTTTGGTGCGAAATCGATATTCTAAATATGATCATCCATGAAAACCAGAATAAAATTTGAATAAATTAAGCACGAAAGCGTTTGCCCATACTACACAAAACGTACCTAATTAAAGAATTACGCGTACTTAAACTTGCTACGAGAATTAAGAGTGGTGCGAGAAATATAGGTACTTAGTGAACCTAGTGTTGAGCCAATTACAGAGTGAGGGGCGAGACGCGATGTACTTCCTAGAGCTAGACTAGAGGCTTCTTATCCTACCTATGCTACGTAAGCTCGGTGTGACGCGCGACGTAATGCCGCTACGTGCTACGCGCGCTACAGGCGAAGCGGTACTACGCGAATACCATAGACTACGGTTTACATTCTATAAGCTTTGCCATATTAAGTTTCTACAAAGAAAAACATGCCTACTACTTTTTTTTTGCGGTTGGTAGTTCTAATATGTAATTCCGCTATGATTGCAGAATTGGCATTCACAAGGCCTATCTGTTGCTGCACCCAGGACAGTTTGGATTTTTCAAAGATTTTTCGTTCCTTTAATAATCAAACAATTTTGTATAATTTTACAAGCTAGTAAAGTTGTACGCTGTTTTGCGCTTGCAAATTATAGGCTTTTTGTATTATTGCATTATTGTATCTAAACGATATTATGACGATGGATAAAGCGCATGAGTTCTAAAGCCGCCTTTACACTTGTATCTAAGAGTGGATACCCACCGGAACCGGCAGGTGGACCACTGCTCCTTGCTAGGAGAGGTGGGCAGCGACACCAGCCCGGCGCAGGCCCTGGCTGGTCGCGCTAGCGTGTACTTCCCATAAGATTCCCTACAACAAAACATATTTACCCATTTACAGTCAAGAATCAACATTTCTTTATTTCCATAAATACAATAAATGTACACTTAGAAAAGGTCAAATTCTTAAAATTATACACTGACACGGAAATAAAGTGATATTTTTTATTTTTGTCCCTTCGGTATGTAGAGGTAGACTACCTGTACCTGTAGTCTACATAAGCAATGAAAAAACATTTAGCCTGTTAGTTGCTATTTTTGAGTTCGAGCAAAACCAGTCAGTATGGTAAATGTCTAAATGGTGGATGATTCTCGTTAGATCCATTGACTAAACTTATTTCTCATTACATCCATATTGGAAGGTGTGGATCTATCGAGAACTGGCAAGGCTGAGTTATAGCTAAAGAAATTAAATTAATTAATTATCGAGATGAAAGTGAGGAGTCATGGGCTTGTTAAGCTACCTCAGATTGATCACCGGAATTGCTTGAATCCCTTTTAAATGAGAGTAAAACTAGCAAAGCTAGGTTTTTTGGTACCTACTCAGTCGACAACGGAACCAATCAGGGAGTAAAATATGCTATTTGAAATAAATATAATTGTTTGGACTGTAGAAAATGAAAAATATCAGGCGATAAAATAAAATCATAAAAACACATCTGAAGAAAACATACATAATCGTTTTAATATTTCAAAACGGATATTTGTCTTGATTCTTGTAAAATCTCGTAAATATAAAACAGCCCATAAATGAATTGTCGCAACTTATCATTTTATTAACATCGCGTTAAAATAAAATCCAATTCTCTTTCAGTTTCATTTGCTTTATCAATTCCATATGAAAGAACATTGGAAGCTTTCCAAATTGTCCGGGTGATATATGTACTGTCCTAACGGCCATGTAATCCGGATTTGCTAACGTGTCATTAAATAAATCGCCTTGTATCGTTGTCACTCTATAATTAATCTTATAAAATATGTCTCATGAAATCCCAGTCGATTTAACAATAGTTGAAGACAACAGTTTAAAATGGTATTTATAGCATCGGACCCACCTAACGGCCTTGAGCCACTCAAGACAAAAAACAAGATCGTAACAATCCCATTGAAGTCACATGAAAGAGATACTGTGAATTTGCAAACAAACGATCGCTCAAGAGACATTTAGTGTTGTATTATGAAGTGTAAACGGGGTTTATTAAATAAATACAGATGGTAATTGTGTCAAACGCCACCCTCGGGTTCAGAGACTATGAATCAGGGGTATTGTATTTTAAATACGGTCTGAAATGATTTAATAATGCAGAGGTACGTAGGGCTCTAGACTCTGCTAGTTGCAGTAGACGTGACCAGCAAAGCCTTTGTCCACAGAGATCTAAATAATAAGGCACTAGAAATGTTAAAAGTCGCTAATTACTTACGAAACGCTTGTCGCCACCTCTCCCACGCAATTCTCCAACCCATGCTGTCACTACTATATACGCATATATTCGCACGCAGAGCCACGCACATAAACAGCGCCAAACAAAGAATTCTGCACCGTGATTAGTTCTTACACATAAACAAAAGCTTGTCTGTGAACTTACCAATACATTGAACATTTTACATATACGCTAGTGCTTGACTAAATTTAAAAATTGTCGATACTATCGATATTTCAACATGCGAGGCGCACGCGTTCGTATTATAATTTTGGTATAATGTACATTTTATTATTAACTATATATCAAGGTCAATATACAGTATACGAACAACTTAATGCGTAGTAGCTGTATAACTTTTCTTTTCAACGGAGCAACTAGTTTTTCTTCGCGCTCTCGAAGTTCGTAAATACATTTACACCTTTATGATGATTACTTTAAAAATGGATATTAGTTTAATTATTATGTACCAACCAAACAATAAGCAGTATCCTGGTGAACTTGCGGAGGCAGGTGTTTTAATATGTATTTCTGGATAATATCACATTTTTAGATGTTTTTAATGCTTTATTCTTTTTCAGATGCGTGGAATAAAATTATGTTTAACATAACAATTATTATTTTTATTGAAAATATATTGATTTTATCGATAATTGTTGTCGAAGCTAAACTGTGCAGTCACATCCCTAGCTTACGATCACCACCCGCGGCCGTACCATGTATGATTTACGAGCGTTATCGTAAGTTTCAAATTACATTGATGCGTGCGCTTGTGTCGTTCCGGATAATGAAGAACTAATACAGCAATAGTATGCAAAATGACGAAAAAACTAAAAAGCTCATGGTGAATAATTTGTCTTCGTTTATTTTCTGAAATAACAGCTATAAAGTAAAATCAAAACTATAAATAAACTAAATACTTACCGATGAAATGGTACAATTGCAACAACCTCTTATTGGTTTAATTGCAAGTTGTGGAAGAGCTTCCGCAATTGGATATGCACCATTTTATTGGTTCTTTCACGTCCGCCGTCTCGAACAATACTAAAAAGTTACTCGCGCGCTGGTGGCACATTAGTCACCTGTGCGGCGACAAGGTCACGCGGGTATAACATTTCTAATGCCTTATTATTTAGATTTCTGTACCTGTGTCCTACTACACATTACTTCAAAAAAGCTTTCGTGGCACCAAAAAATGTATAATAAACTGGCCAAAGACATAAAATTGCTACCACTGACATTTACTTAAAAACAAACTTAATAAACTACTGATATTACAATGACTATCTATATTATAATATAAATGACTTTTTATTAGATAAGAACATAAATATTGACGTATCATTGAAATGAATGTATTAATCAATTAATTATTAATGTATTTTGGAATTTAATATTCTCAATGTGTAAATTTGTAATTTAATTTGTTTCTTTATGTCTGTCACTAGACTCTCCTACTGACGTCTATGTATATTTGCATGCCCTAGATTTAGGCAAAACATGTATGGTGCTTATCTATTACCATCCTTCCATCTTTGTGACCCACGTTTACAAATAAAGAATTTGAATTTGACTTTGCTATGTACTTAAAAGTGGGTACTGACCGGCTCTACGGGCCGTAACGTAACGTGTTACACAATGAGCGTTCGTGCAGTCAGTACGGGAAAAGAAGGCGCTCGCAATAAGACGGATTTTAGCACACGGCGGCGTAACGTATCAATATCACTTAGCTTTGGGATAGATGATGCTGGACAATCCATGTCCAGCATTATTTATTTCTTTATTTTACTTATTTATTTATCTGCTGTGGCCATTAACACTAATATGGTTTTAGGGCTGATTGATTAGGGGCCGATAATGACTGGTGCTCAAACGAAGCTACAGATGTAGCGTGATTACGCTTAAGTTTTTCCCTCGTGTCTACATACAAGTTCATACTTAATTAGAGCGAGGAGTCAATGTCTCACAACACAGGTTTTAATGCACATATTTAAAAACACACAGAGTATGTATGTACGTAGTTGCTCTATGATTATATTATGTTCTTTATTTACTTTGTTTCAATTTCCCTTAATTTTTTAACTTGAAACCGATTTCATGTTGTAAAAATAAGTAGGTACCCACTTATTTTGTCTTTTAGTTTCATCGTAGTAATATAAGATAAGTATTATCTCTTACTTTGTTAAAACCAACTGAAATTAAATAACGTTTGTAATTGTAATTTATTTTATTTTTGATTTATCCATTGAACAATGAAAATACATCGTTAACAAAGAACGACTGAGCTCCAAATCATAAAGCAAGTCGTTGAAGAGTTCGGACTCTATTACCCAGGTATTTCTACCAAGACTGTGCATATTTTTGCCTGAGCATCACTTGCCTCCTCTGGGACAGCCGTTGGTGAGCCCGCGCGGTAGGTTCGAGCCGGCCGCCGGAAGTCTTGCCCATCGGCTCTGCGCTCAGCGCTCGTGGGTCCACGCCATCGCCGCTCTACTGTTGGACAAAAGGAAATAGTTTGAAATCATACTGAAGTGCAAACATCTTCATGAGCAGTGATGCCACAAACGTAAATAGTGATGGTATAGGCGCTTCTTTGTCCCTACAGAATTATTGGTAATTCACTGGCACTGCGTGAACGGTTCTGCCCATCATCACAAACACGTTTGTGAAGACGCCGGGTCGTAATTATGATTATAGTCAAAACCTGCAGTTAACTCAGTGTCAGTGAATTACCACTAATCTGTATAAAATAGCTGTAGAGGTGAAACGTGCCCCATCACCGAAAACACTTACTTCTGAATTGTATAACGTACCTAGGTATTGTTTGGTTTGAAATTTAGCGTAATTTTCGGGGTACACCATTGGAGCGACTATACCTTCAGTTAGCGCTACAGAATTATTGATAATTTTCAATGAAAGATAAAACAGCCGAATTGAAAACCAACCCCCACCTTTTTTTGAAATTCGCTCCAGCTTGGGTTCCTGCTATCTACCGAAAATGTAATCACATCTTATCTTATCATATTCTCAGGTGGTGTACAAGCTATCGCATAAGTACATGCAGCAGGTACATTTTAACTAGAGCATTTCATGTAAATTTAGCTTAGCTTGCGTTGACCGCAATTATCAACTACTGTGAAATCAATAAACTCAGTGTTCAATCATCACTCAACGGGTTTGGTTGTTTTAATCTCTTCGGAGTATTTACCACCCTCAGCTAGCTAGCATCCCTAAGCGTTTTACCTAGGAGAGAAACTATTGAGATTCTCTATTCTTCAAGTTTTTTGAAAAACGCTACGTCTAACCTATCAAATCAAATCGTGTCTTTTACATGATGTAGGTCATCGAGCACATCGATGATGTAGGTACATTTATCGTAACATCACTAAACAATGTCAGAACACCGTTCATATCTTACAAGATAATTGGGAACACGAACCTATAATGGGACGGTACCAAATGTCACAATGTCTCGTTTGATGGACAGCAACATTATCTAGATGTTTATCGTGTCTAATTAGTCAGAGTTCCAGTCCACAGATGAAATCCTACATGAATAAATTAATTTTAGAAATATTTTAGAAGTTAAGTTGAAAAGTTTATAAGGGCTATTACAAAAACAAGATCCGTCAAGTGCGAGTGTGACTCGCGCGCCGAGG
The DNA here is from genome assembly GCA_963662085.1 of Eupithecia inturbata. NCBI lineage: Eukaryota > Metazoa > Arthropoda > Insecta > Lepidoptera > Geometridae > Eupithecia > Eupithecia inturbata. The sequence continues at coordinate 1,227,739 of OY759178.1, read as the reverse complement.
TTTTCGAACGGTTGTCAAGTATATCAATATGTACTATAGGTACTGGTTAGAGACTTTCCTATTTGATGACAAGCAAATCAACAACATTTCAGATGTATCGGTTTGCAAACTTCGAAACTTTCGAAAAGTATGCAATACAGGAATTTCAAAAACTATTTTGAGATGTAGAGGTACAAACTGACACCTTATATTTGATACCCCACTCGGTGAGGTAGCCGCTCCTTTTGAAAATTATCCCCCCTTTTGACCATTGTTCAAAAAGTTGTCTACTTACAGACTTCTCCATATTTTTCATGTATAAAGCCTGTTTAAAAATATAGTAAAGTCTCTAAGCAGTACCTGTATATTGGTATACTTGACAACTGTTCCAAACCCACGGCGCGCGAGTCACACTCGCACTTGACAGATCTTGTTTTATGTAGTTATAATCATTCTCCCGATGCATGTTTAGCTAAAACTCTTGGAGACCTGTTTTGGAAGTTCTAATTTGTAGATTCTATTGCATAAAGACTATAAATTTTTTTTTAATCTTGTTACGACTATCCTATACTTGAATAATAATAGAATACATTTCCGTTACATGCCTTTATGTAAAAAAAGAAAAAACTGAACCGAACTCTATTATCGACCGAAACGGCTTCGAAACAAACCCGAAGTTCTACATCATTTTGACATAGGTAATATTTATACCAAAATAATTATCAGCATTTGCTCAAACTTTTAATTTGAAGTTTATTTTTAAAACACTGCAATTTTTTTTAATGAATTAAATAAAATACTGTTTATTCACGTATAATTCGCGCTCGCGCGGTACTGAGGGCAGACCGCTACGCTAGCGCAATGAATTATATAGTATTTTATCTAATAAATAAAAAAAAATTTGATTATTGGAAATTAACAAGTGATTATTATTTCAAGCAACGAACGAAAATCATACAATTTCACGATGAAACCTTGCAATATCTCGTTATTTTTTATTTTAATAGCCCTCATAAGAAAGGATCAAGACATATGACAGTGCTATTGTCCACCATCCACTAATCGTGCTATTGTCCACCACTGTATACTGGGGGACATCTCAAAAAGTGGGGGGTATCTCTATGGTGAACAGCGGATATAATCCAGTTCTTCTATCGAATTCAATACTTTTATATATTTGAGCCTGGTGTGGCGTACGGTATATTGTGCAATGTCCATGTTTTTATCCATAAAACTCATTTGTTTGAAGGTATGTTCCTAATGCTCCGATTGTCTTCAACAAACAGCGCTGCAATGTACACTGTCGATTGTAAATAGATCAAAAAACGGGATCGCTCACGGCAATGAAACCCCAAAATAAAGCGTGACACAATACCGCATAAAAATACGACGAGAAAATGTGGGACGCGATAAAACGGAGACAAAACTTTAATGACCAATATCTCGATAGTGGCGGCCACCGACCACCGGCCACCGGCCACCGCTATCCGAAACGAATCGCGAGAATGAAATTTCATTCAATTTCCGGGCAGTTTTTGCTGAAAATATTTTTCGGAGTACATTCGATAGCGACGCAACCCTAGTCTGAAGTAACCAACAGTTTATTGACCGTTACTTCAGACCATAACGTTCTTCAGTTTCGCTTTTGTACACAATTTTCCCTTGTAACGAACTAATAGATTATTGCGTTTTGGAAAACCAGTTAAAATAAATCCCAAAAAAATTATGTAACTTTTTCTACGGACCACTGTCTAAAATCCGCTCCACAAGAGTCCACATTGATAGAAATTACCATACAATCCTCAACCGCTAAAGAAACCTCCCCAAAACGGGGAGGTCATTGGGAGGACTTTTGTCATAATCGCCACGCTTGTCAGGCGGATTGGTGATTGCAGTGAAGATGTTAAAAAACACAGGAGAAAGCTGCTGCCCCATAAACCCATAAATTATTTTTTCTTTCAATACGTCATTTATAATAAACTAGCTGCTGCCCGCGGCTTCACACGCTTTTTTTCCGGGATAAAAAGTAGCCTAAGTCCGTCCCCGGGATACCATCTACCTCCCAGCCAAATTTCACTGAGATCCGTTTAGCCGTGAAACGGTAACAGACAAACAGATAGAGGGACAGACAGACAGAGTTACTTTCAAATTTAAAATATTAGCATGGATTAGGATAAGTTAGACAAAGTTTACGGGCATCAGTTTAGCAAATAAATCGTGATAAGAATAACGTTTGAATAAGCCCAAGTCCGCCTCGGATCTAGCATGCTAGGATGAGATAAAGTACAGGTAGCATCAAATATTTACATAAATCGTACGGCAGGCGCAGTTGAGAAATGCAATAAATTCTCTTCAGGTGCGCACTAAAGTTACGACACTGCGGTAGAGTCAAAGGCAGACGGGAAACCAATCGGATTCGGGAAATTCTAATGGCAGCTGTGAATTTGAATGGAGTTTTCGGACCTACTTAGGTACAGTTACCTTAAGCACAGGAGAACTGAGATAAATAATCCACGATCAGAACAAGATAGTACCTACATTTTTTTTTATTTCAGCCTGTTCCACCACTCCGCGCGATTTCCCACCAATCATTTCGGAAGCCGCGGTTGAGGTCCTCCCGCCAACGCTTTCGTGGACGACCTCGACCGCGGCTTCATTCTGTGGCCCAGCGAGTATGGTACAATTTAGAACTTAGGTAAATTTTTGTCTATTAGCTTGTTTGCAAGTCTAAAGAAATAACGTTACTGATTTTTGAACTCAAACAATAACAGTCAGATATCTGTTCCTGTTAGTTAGTTTTGGCGTTTTCTTCACCTAAAGAAAGTTCACATTTACCTAGCACCAAAATACACAATGTCTTTCTAGCCAAATTTTCGGCCACGGCACGGGGCGGTCAGTCTCAACCATCGACCTGATACCCAATAGACGCCTAATAACTACTTATTTGCTATGCATACAAGTCTGTCAACCAACTGAGGTGTGCGGGCGCGGAGAAATAAGTGCTAATTGGTCCGTTCAAGGTTACGACAAATCATAAACATTATTAGGGATGGGGTAGGTAACTACTTAGTTTCTATGAAAACAATAATCGATACTTGAAACAAGATATAGTTACTAATAATATTATAAATGCGAAAGATTGCATGTTTAGATGGATGGATGGAAACCTATATGGATGTTTTTTACCTTTTTTCTCTGAACGGATCGGGCTGAAATTTTGAATACCGGTAATTTTAATCCTGGAATATGGAGAACAATTTTGTTGTCAATCAGTGAGTCAATGGTAATCTAGTTTTTTAATATCGGGTGATAAATATTAGGGTTAATATTTAGGTACTTTACATTTAGATATCATACCATGGTATCTACCATGGTAGCAATGTAACGTTAAATATTATTTTAATCGATTTTTAGAGAATTCATTATAATTAGTCAGGACCAATTTATTTATTACAGGTAATTTAATAAACCCATATGATATTCTGATCACGACCCGGCCCGAAACGGCACATCACTACTTGCACGCGCCTTATCAGAGAAAAAAGGAAAGCAAATATAAAATTGGTTATCAAAGAAAGGGATGGACAGTTGGTGACGTCGACTGGCCAACCAAAGCTTAAGTTGAAATCCGTCAAAACGAAAATGAATTAGCAGATTTTATTCTATTAAGGAAGAAATCAGCTTACCTGTGTTAGCTGAGCCATCTGTTTTAAAATTTGAGGTATTGTTCTCTTTTCGACACCATTTTATGCTACAAGGGGCCATTGCACCAAGGATATGTATTATGTAGTAAGTGAGCGCAGAGATATTCACGGGTCACTGATCTGGTCGTCACTGGCCGAACGTTCGAGGGCGTGGATTTATATAAGATCTATTTGCCTAATGTGTTACCTGAAAGCGTTCGCCCTATATTAGGCGTCTATTGGGTATCAGGTCGATGGTCTCAACGGAGACTGCGCAGGGCATAAGTTAATGTTTTCTTTTTCTGGTCACCTCAAAGGGTAGTACTGAAGAAGAAGAAGATTGAAGAGTTATTACCTTTTGACAGGCATATTATAGTTATTGCCTCTTCACACGCACATTTTATATGAAACTGTACATTATTAATTGTATACTTATTACTTAAACATCGCTTTGTTCCACCAATATTTTTGTAGTTACTCTAGATGTAGGTACCTACCTTATTTATCCCCTCTCTTCTATCTCTTTATCTCTTATTATGTTTGTGACCTTTGTACGAGTATTTATGTTGCAGTGTCGAATAAATATTTTATCTATCTAGATAATTATAGTGCACACAACCAAATATACCTCTACACAACACTGCAATTCTTATGATGGTTATCGATATACGTAGAGCAAATAAATGATTTGATTCAATTTGATTTCTTAAAACCACTGCTACATGTTAACACAAAGGAGCCACTATAAATACCTGAGCATCTAGTGCACTACGACTTGGACAAAGAACTAGAATAAAGGAAACGACATGGCCACGTCTTCATAATTACCTACAACTTACTCCTGAACAACTAGGAAATCCTGTTACTGATATCTAGGTTAGGATAGGTAATGCAATTTTGCCGCCTATGTCTGTCTCAAGTTAGTTATGAATATTGTTTGACTAATTTTCATACATACATCTGTATGCATTGTCATTATAACTTATTTAAGAGACCTACCGAAGCTTCTAACTATAAGTTTTATGATTTAATAGTACATAGTCCTCGCAGACTTTATAGTCTATGCGTGAAATGTATGCGTGCGGCGAAAGAGGGGGGATATAAAACAAAACACTGACTGCTTTTGCGGGTACACGAAAAATAAATGCATGCGTTAATTTAGTTTTTTGTAGGCAGCCAGTGTGGTTTTCTCACACCTTCGCTGTACGCTTTCTCGCTGTTTGCATAACTCATTGATGACTAGATCTCGCGCGAAGGTATAGCCTTCGCACGGAATTACATTATTTCTAAACAAAATCCACATAAAATTAGCATATAAAATTAACACATTTTACCGGTCAATTCACAGAACGAACACCTACGTATTTGTACAAACGAATAAAACAGGTAGGTAATAAAAGCGATTTATTGCAGACCAAAACGTCCATTGGCTTGTATTTGAAAACGATAGAACAAAATCTCTCAGCTTTAACAGCGTTCTGAACGTGTTATTTAATAGGTTTGACTGCATATATCTGTACCACAACTCAAGGATGCATGTTTCAACATATAATAATAATATTAAATTTAATTATTCTAAATGATTGTCGCAAAACTATATTCTATTTTCTGTATTTTCATTGTTGTATTTGTTTTTAGACTATTATGATTTTAACTGAGTAATTTATGTTGCTATAATAGACCATTATTGTTGTCTGAAATAAAGATTTAATTTAATTTAATTAAAAATAGTAGTTAAATAATATAACATAATACTTGGCTAACTTTTTGAATAGGTTTTAGTGAACAGCAGGATCGGATTTTTGACTGTTTTCAAATTAAATCTCGCGTCCTAACTTATTTACTTGACTAACGCAGAGACAGGGACCGTTTTGACTCAAACAAACAGTTTTTTTGTCTTTTTCGACACAGGCTTGTCCTAGTGGTTTGCGGGGTCCAGTGCTATTTTAGATCTTGCCTCGGAAATAAATATTTTTTTCACTCCTCTTGCTCAAAAAGTGTGTGTATAGCGTAGCGGGAGTAAAGTAGCATTATAATCCCTAGGGTCAAAAAAAGTTTTTTCTTTTAAATTATTGACTTTTTTCATCAGCCAGTACAAAAACATTGTCCTCTTACATTAAAACTAGACTTCTTGGTGTTCCATAAACAAAGAACATACATTTTATTTTAATTTATTTATGAAAATAGAACTGAAAGTGTCTTTTTGGTGATTGTTCGATGTTGATTCTTCTTCTATGGTAGAATCCGTATTCTGCGTTGCGCGTAACAAAGACTTTCAGGTTAAGGTAAAGGTTGGTATTAGCGCGAAATCTCTACAATTATTTGTTATACATACAAGGTGCCACATAATTGGTGTACTAAGAGGAGAGGGGGGGGGTCTACCCCCTCCCACGAACAATTTTTGTTCTAGCATTTTCCGGGTTTCAAGGGTTCTTACTGAAAAAAGACTTCGAAACTTTCATCGCAACCAGCCCATGTAACAACCCTAACATCAGCTGTTCATCAGTAAGATGCTTGACCTTTCAATCGCTTTTGTTTAGCCAATACCGTCAATTTTACGGTGGTTCCGTACATTTTTCTTCTAAGCTATTATTTTACACACAGCTATTATTTTAAATAAAAGTAATAAATAAGTAATAAAAGTAACGGAAAAGTAATTTTCCACAAATCGTAAAACATTTTCTATAAACCCATGATAAAGCCAACTTCGATTCAGTTGTATTTTGGAAGCATTTGGGAAAATTATAATATATTTAGCCCAAAATTTCCTATTTTCCCAAATGCTCTAAAAATACCAGTGAACTGAAATTAGTTTTTCCATAGTTTAGTAGAAAATGGTTTACGATTTGCGGACAATATCTTTTCCGTTACTTTTATTACTTATTTATTCTTGTCAAGTTTATCAACCTCGTGTAGTATAGGTACATATAATGGGATGGTTTAGGCCCGTGTAAAACAATCTACTATTTTATTCGTATTTTGTCAATGTTATTTTATTTTTTTCTGTTATTATTTCATTTCTCTCATAGTTACAAGTAAGGTTTTTTGTTTTTATTGTATTTTAAAATTGTATTCCAAAAAGTTTATTTAGAACTGTCAAAAATCCATAACAGCTCTTGCTTCCGCAGCTCACCGAAATTGCAACTTTAGACAAAAGACTAGACTAGAGACTAGAGGAGAATAAACTACAAAGGTATTATCCCAAGAACACCTACGAGTATATCATCCCTCAGCCAACTCAGCAGTATCAGAAAAGAATTGACATTACGTGAGAAGCTGAGTCAGCCGGTGGTTTCGTGTCCCTTACGCTATAACACGTGTTAAACGCGCAGATTACAGGAACACGTACGCTCAGTCAAACTATCCAACTTTGTTCTTAAGTTAAACGAATTGAAAATCTTTGCAAGCCTGATTTAAAATACGAAAACCTGAATATTCTTGCTTACAGTTAGCCGATTGGGATTTGAAATATTAATTTTCAAACTTTACGTGGTTCGAATTTTTCAAGTTGTAAAGTGTTGCAATTTTTATTTATTTTTTACTTTTGAAGGAAAAAGTTGTCAGTTATATTAAACAGGAAATTACCTTCCCTATGTCACACATTCTAGCACAAGATACTTTGTTAAAAAAACTAGTGGTATGTATGATAGTTTGTTAGATGTCACCAGGAGAGACGATGATAATATCTAAGAATAGAAAATAATTTCCTTTTCCGCCATCACCCTCTGGACCCCCGCGCCGCGCCGCCAGGCTGGTTACGAAAGTTTAGTTACTAAAATAAACCTCGAACAGGTGTACGAGCAAGCAGTTGTACGAGCAAGCAGGTGTACGAGCAAGCTTGAAACTTATAGCCCCGTTGTTGTTGAAGAGGAAAGCAAACTCAACGATCTCTTAAATTCTTAAATTATTTACTGCACACACAAGTTAAATCATACATAAAAGTTAACAAATAATGGACATGTACAAAGGCGAGCTTAACCCTAAAAGAGTTTTCTTACAGCAAACCTATGGATATACAGATAATTAATGAACAGAGTGTGGATAGATAACGTGTACATACAAGACAGGAAAAAAAAATTATAGAGAGAATAATATTTTAAAAACTTACATACAAAACTTAAAAATAAATATAATATATACCAATATATAATTTCTATATATATTTAACTGCTATGACTGTAGAGAGAAATAATGCTATTTTAGTTTAGACTTAAATACGCTACGTGAAGGACTGGCTTGTATTACTCTTTGCTTACAGCGAAAGATACAGATATGTTAGGAAGTAACCCTCACCCTGAAGAAGTCCTCGGTGATTAACAACGCACACCGGTCGGTGTGCATTGTTAACCCGCTTACATTCGTTACGAATCAGTCTTGTGTTGGAGGCAAAGATACAGATACGATACACTTTGCCAGCTTAAGCTAGTTACTTTGACCAATAAAAGTAAGGATAAACACCAGCATTATCCTTTAAAACGTGATTCTTAACCGGAATTGCCCACAAAGTGTACGTATAAAACTGTGGAGTTCCCCTCCCGTGGGGGACACTCGCCACTGTACTGGAAAATTTAAAAATTCGCTTTAAAATTCTGTATGTATTGCGGGAAGTTGGAAATAAAATGTGTATTGGCGCTAGAGTTTTGCAGAAAGCTATGGAAATGTGCTTTAGTATGAACGGCGGAATAAATGCGTTATGAGATGCAAGGTGGTGTTGTTGAGTACGACTTCGGTGACCACTGTCCACCGAAATCGTACTCAAGAAACGGGAGTATTTCTGAAATGTTCTTGACTTTTTTTTTCTAAAATTTATTGTTTGCCAACATGAAACGATCACACTACAATCTACATAGATAGGTATTTTAGAATACATAGAAAACATCCAGAAGACCCGGAATAAATAAATATCTGCTGATCGTAGAAGCATTTGTCCCGAGGCGAGAATCGAACCCGCAACCTCCTGCGTCGCAGGCAGACCTTCGACCGCCGCGTCAAAGAGGGCGTCAAAACCTCCAAAATCTGCCCCTCGCTATATCGTAACAATAACTGCAAAGTTTGCCCCTCGCCGAAAAACACAAAAAATTTGTGACTTCGGAAGATGTCAAATTAATTTTGATTCAAAATCGGTGCTTTTAAATGTTAATCAAATACTATAGAAAACAATACAATAAAATACAATACAAACAAGCCAAGATAACAGACTCTGAACTGAAGTGAAAAAAAAAATGTTTATTTCGGTAACTTATAAATTAAACATACATGTATTGGAGTCACATTTTAATCAACAAAAAAAAAAATATAGCCTACAGCCAGCTCCACCACTCTGCGCAATGGGCAGTTGAAGTGAATTTCACAACCGCAATGGTTCAATTCAGTGTTTTTCTTTTATTTTTCATTTGGCGGTGCGCGAGCCTTGAAAATACGGAGGTGATGCTATACTTGCAAACTGTAAATACTTATTTCATAACAATCGTAAAATGTTCACTTACGTGTTTATGCTCAATCATGGCGATAGTTATCAATTGAGTTGAATTGTTAATAATAATAATAATATTTATTTCTGTAACAAGTTTCCAATAAGTTATTCGATAGTTGAGACCCTCATTTATACAAAACTTGTGTTAGAGGATCTCGCTCTTCTATATCTAACGTTACAGATGACATAATTAATTTAACAAAGAAACATAAAGAAATAAGAAAAAGTTAATTTTGAATCTACACAGTTATATCAAAAGTAGCAAAATCTATCATCTATTATTATTAAGTTAGTCTAGTTTATTTAAGAACAAAAAGATAAAATGTGCGATTTGTGTAACATGATTGTGAGTGATGTCTTGGGTGGACCTGAGGACACATAAGAGTCTGGGCAACATGGGACCCAGACTTATTATTATGTAATATATTATATAAATAATATGTATTGTTTATAGCTATAGTAAATATGTGAGTAAATTGTTCTGTATCTAATACAGTTAAAATAGGTACCGTGCTTTCATACTGGGGCGCAGTAAGACAGTCGGATTCTCTTACTGAATACAAAAGATTACTTGGTAATAAAAGATGCAATAGTTTTAACCACAGTTGAAAACACTTTTTAAGTATAATGAAATACTTGTGTTAAGTGTTTACGCTCTTCCATGTAAATTTCCGAGGTGTTACATTTGAAAAAAACATATTCCTAACAAATACCTAGTATGTATATTTTTTTAGCAAGTAGACAGTTATTTTAGTAGGTACTCGAAAAAGTATTTAATTAACCTAAATAAATTCCCCTTTAACATGTACACTAGCCAAACTCGATGTAAAATGTTTATAAACAAGCCACGACACAAAAAACGAAAATTAACTTGCTTGGCGTCGAGTTTCAAATATAATTTATTTTATTGAAGGAAGGATCGCAAATCGACAAGCAATGTAAATTACGTATAAAAAGACGCGGCAACAGAGTGAATTTTAGGTTAGGCATGAGCGGTTTGTTTACAATTATACATCCAACTTGGCTGGAATATAGGCTATATAAATTGGGTCACTTATGTTTTTCAGCAATTTAGACTACAATTCAGATGAAACTGAGATGAACGATTATGTACAGAGCATCATGCCAGAAGTACAGCTTCTGGAAGCAGTAGGTATTACGACGATCACAAAATAATGTTATTAATAAATTGCAGAGCCTGTAGCCTGTATTTACTGGCTCCTGAAACACAGTTTAGAAGTAGTTCAGCAGCCTATGGACACATTACAGTCTGTAAAACTATGATAATGTCAATAAAACTATTTTCATTCCATCAATTCGAAAAGAGGCAAAGGTTCCTATAAGTGACCGATAAGTGCGAACAAAGTCGATCATTCCAGCGCACTTAATAACAGTGACGAAATTACTTTTGAATTTGGAATACTATCACTCACTTATGTTTTTCAGCAATATATTAAATAAGTTAAAAGTTTAAAGTTCAAAAGTTTAAACGCAATTCGCTTCAATAAAGTCCTGGCCGGTAATAAAAAAAAGCACGCCTGGTGACGCGGCATTGGCTATCCAAACGCGGGAACTTTTTATTCGTTTTGTTATTACTTTTTATCAAAATATTTAGATAATATTAATTTGATTCACACAAATTGAATAAAATATGAGTTCTAGCAGTGACAGTGAAATATTAACACCAGAAATAAATTTGTAATTTGGTTGTGTACTTAAATATAAACACCGATATTCGTCATCTAAAATCATCTCTTATTCTAAAAGCGTCTCTTATTTATTTTTCTCGTATGATGATTTATTCTCATAGTTTAGTATGTAAAGCAGAGTGGGCCACATGGTACCAAAATTATTTAATCTCTCGCTACGCTTAGGATTCAAAAAATCGCTCTCACCCTAAATACATTATTTAGTTCCCTTGTGACACAATCTACTATTTTACTTTACTTTATACTTGAATCTATTCACAGCCAGCGTCTTGGGGACGCTTCCGACTGGTATTGATATGGATCAGTAGAGCTACCTGTACATTGTTTGCAACAGTATGCAGTTAGCTTAATTGTTTCAATTGTAAATACTAGTTCTAATTTGTTTTTATTATTGAATTGTAATTCTCTTTGTCAATAAAGGTTTTAGTCAGTTGATTCTACTGCTAGACTTCTATACAACTTGGCACAAGTTGTACAAAAAAGCGAATCTCATAACGCTATCATAGAATCTCCTGGCTTTAGGCCCAAAATTTACACAGAAAATTTACATTTGAATATACAATTTGAACAGAACTGCAAAAAGCGAGTACAATGCGAATAGGCCGATAGTGCATTGTGGTGTATTGTTATTTATTTGTGTGGATTCATAACGCGTGAACTGAAACCAGTTTTTGTGTAGCATGAATATTTATCAATTGAACATTTAAATTTAGAGCCTTTTGTAGGTTATAACAAAATGAGGCGCAATGCACAATAGCCTTTTTAACCGTCGGGTTTTTATCGGTGCTACACGGGACGCTGCAGCAGTGCTTTGGACGATTCCAAGTGTGAATAGGCAAGCTCCGGTATACCATCTTCATTTTTCGTTTCGCCTGCACACGTTTTGGTTCTCATATAAATCAAAATAAAACAAAACTTAATTAAAGAGGAGAAAACAAATGATGCCATAGTCTGTTTACAAACTTGGGTCTGGCTCAGCATGAGTTGGATAACTAGCAAGCTAGCATCCAACGCTGGTCTTCCGCCAGAGCCACTAGTTGGCGCTACAGATTCGGATAAATCACAATAATATAATACAATATAATTAAACCAAAACCCACCAATAAAATACAAATCATAAACGTACACAAACACTCGTATTCAAATAGAAAGTTACAAGTAAATGGAGCTATAATGTTAGGAAAAATAAAAATCCGATCTACAGGTGCTCTACATGTGCGTTTTTAGAGTTACGTACCCGAAGAGTGAAAACGGAACCCTATTACTAAGCCTCCGCACGCGCGGACTGTGATAATAACCATGATAATGTAAAAAAAATATCAGTTAGGTCGCCTTTATCTAGGTTTTCTCATATTCGTAACAAAGCCGAGCTTTTAATTTTTGGATGTGTTTCGGCCTTTTAATTTTCTTTTCTTGATGTACCCTTGTATTTTATGATTTAATAAACCCCTCTTGTCTTGAGTATATGCATATAATGCTGCGTACACACCGGCCAAACGAACGCCAACGAACGGGTCTCGCTGGCCTTCGATGATCCTATCTGGACGGTTTAGCCAATGCCAACGATTGTTCGTTGGCGTGTGCTGGCGATCCGAAGCGCAGCGGTAACATCAAAGGAATCAAACTCAGTGTGGACGAGTCCAACGAAGCCCTGCGAGACTCGTTCGTTGGGATTCGTTTGGCCGATGTGTAAGCAGAATAAGAAATTGTTCTTATTCAATTGTTCTTTTCCACGGATTGCCGTGGAAATGTTTTCTTGTGATGAATGTGAGGTCTGTGAAAGTGGTTCTGTAAGTATCTCTTGCGTCAACAAAAGACAACAAAACACTACTCTTGGGACTTAAGCTAACAGAAACAAGCCACAGAAAGAAAGAGACCATAAAATCTATTTCCCTATAGAAGCTGTTCCAACAGAACCGGCACCTGGCGAAGGCGGTCGTGGCGGCGCTGCAGGATGCCAGGTTCGACAGCGAACTGCTCTTCGACCTGAAGAAAGAGAACCAGGTCTTCCTCAACAGGACCAATGCACTGCTCATCAAGTATATCGTGAAACGGTAAATATTGTTCTCATTAACTATTTAATATTAGGTACTAACTTTACCTCTAGCTGAAGCCCACTAACAACATACCTCTAGACTAAGTTGTTTCAATACAAAACATACCTAATTTATTAATTCGTTCTTTTTTTAATTACTTAACTATGAAATTACCGTTCTACAGTGTGTGTAGTGCTGACCGTTTAAAATGTAATTTACATACATATCTATGGTTTTGGTTGAGAATTTAATTACAGATTAATTTAATTTTCAGGATCGTATATTTTTTAATTCAATCATCTGTTTATCGATTGAGGGGCGTATAATACTGCTTGTCGCTCTACTTTATATTACTTGAAGAAAGGTCACAATCACACAAAACTCCTGCATCAGCCCAAATTGAGACGCGCGCTAGAGCATCCAGCCAAGTTCGAAAAGAAACGTGCGACGCAATAGCAGTGTCTTTACACGAACCATTGGGCACGCTTTTAGTCCCTTTTGTATCTCAGACATTATCAAACTTACACGCTTGTAATTTTGCATGTTTAGTGAGATCTATGAATAGAGTACGACTACGACTTAATTTTATAAGGTTAATGAGGTCCGACAAATGTAATTTTAACAACTGACTCATCAAAAACCTAATCTACTTCTAGATAACCTAGGAAATTGAAATTTGGTATGAAGGTCAAACCCAACATTTTATATTTTGAGGTATCAGTATCGGTGCCGATAACGTTTTCGTGAGGTAATTAGTGAATATCTCATTGGATTAAAGACCTATTGTTTTAAAATTTTACACATACATAGATGCCTCATAATGACCTAAAACTGTAAAATATATAACAATAAATATTTCGTGGATAATAAGATACTCTCATACAACAAAAGATGGGACGGGAATAATAAAATCGGCCCACAAAGTCAAGTTTAGTATCCATTAAAAGAATACAACTTTGGTATACAAACTGTCAAATAATTCATTTATAATTAGTTTGGAATAATCGTTAGAAATGTGTGGGCAGACGTCTAAACGAACCCCGGGATTCAATAAAAGGGACCAATCGTTGCATTCGTTCCATAAATTCATAACTAGATGACGCTAGTAACAGTGTACGAGCTCTAGATCGCGCTGACGAGAACGCACAGGTTTGAAGGACCTCGATCGGCCGTTTTAGAAGGGTTAGGCAATTAAAATGATTGCATAGTTGATAATTACTGATGTTTTATAATGAAAAAAGCCTGGATAAAGAAAAGCACGTCTCTTACGAATTGTATGAATTTGTTAAGTAATTACATTGGTACATACAGAAAATTAAGTCATGATCCTGGGTTGTGGATTGAAAATTATTATAACTTATCAAAACGTAATAAAATCCAGTCTAAAACATAAATGTGTAAACTAGCCAAGTCCGTTTAGACTTCATCGATAAAAAAAGATGCGATCATATAATAAGGTGGCAAGTTTAATAGCAAAGCTTAATCTTAATTTGTTACGTTCTTTCATTATTTAATTTGTGTCTTGGCAAGTCCAACATTAAAACAAATGCGGTGGGTATAAACTTGCTAAGACACAATAAATGAAGTAGCTTTAGTTTCGGTGAAGCCACTATCTGAACGAACTTGGCTAGTTTTACTACATGTGACTAGATGCCACATTGATAAAAGTGTTTTACTAGTTTATATTCTGTGCCCGTTTGTGAAGCTTCCTTAGGAAGCCTTGTTCTATGGACCAATTTATGAAGCTAGTTTGAATTCTGACATAATAATTTCCAGTGAGGTGGACAACTACCGATCTCGGCGAACAGACGCCATCAGCCGGCGAGTGTACTCCTCGCTCGTCATGAAACTCATCGACATTGCCAAGGTTTGTTCTAACATAGCTCAAACACTCTCAATGATATCACCTGTCAAACAAACAAACAAAATCCGTCAAGTGCGAGTGTAACTCGCGCGCCGAGGGTTTCGAACGTTTGTCAAGTATACGTACATATACAGGGTGGCGCAATAGAACGTGCATTTTTAAAATAATTATTAAAAAATAAATACAAAAGGTATAGTTAAAATAAAACTAGGCAATTATTAAGTGATAACTGAAGTTTATTTTTTAAAAATAACATCATCTAAATGATGACCCTCTCTACGTTGGCACTCCTCTAACCGCAAACGGAAATTACCGAAAACTTTCTTAAGTAGTGCTGGTGTGATTGCTGCCATTTCACCACGAATATTCTCCTTGAGCTGACTGATGTTTCTCGGATTATTGGTGTAGACTTTGTGTTTGAGGTATCCCCACAAAAAAAAGTCAGGAGGCGTCAAGTCTGGACTGCGCGGAGGCCATGGGATATCACCTCTTTTCGAAATCAGTTTGCCAGGGAACATCTGCTTCACAACCGCCATGGAGTCATTTGATGTGTGACTGGTAGCTCCGTCTTGTTGGAACCAAGTCCTAGAGTTCTTTATTCTTGAATTTTCAAGTTCTGGGGCCAAAAAACCTTCCAACATCGCAACATAGCGTTCGGTATTAACAGTGATGTTTTGCCCCCGTGCGTTTTCAAAAAAATAAGGACCAATTATTCCTTTGGCAGATATTGCGGCCCAAACTGTCACTTTAGGGCTATGTAACGGTTTTTGATGTTTGAGTCTGGGATTTTCACTATTCCAATAACGACAATTTTGGCGGTTTACGAACCCATTCACATGAAAATGTGCCTCATCAGAGAAAAGGATGTTTTCAAAATTTGAAAACCGATTGAGCATTTCATTAGCAAATGTGAGCCGTGCTATGAAGTCAGAGTCTTTCAATTCTTGAGTTAATTGCAGCTTGTATGGATGCAATTTAAGATCCAAGTTTAAAATTCGTTGCAAACTTCGTCGCGATATGTTTAGGACAGACGATCTCTTGCGAGTAGACATTTGTGGATCTTCTCGTACCGACTGCTTAACACTCTCAATATTGTCTTCGGTCCTAGATGTGCGTGGACGACCTTTCGCGTGTGGTTTAAACGTCGATCCAGTCTCTTCAAAACGCTTTATCCAGATTTTAATTAAATTAGCACTCGGAGCCTCCCTAATTTGCCGTACACCATACTCAGAACAAAATAGTCGCCTGACAACTACGTACGAACGAGAGTTTTCGTAAAATGCGCGCACGCAAAATGCGCGACGCTTCCCGTCGAAGTGACTCATAGTGACTAAAACTTTATGAACCGCGCTACCCAACGATATCGGTCTCCCCCCGCCCACGCCCCTTCTACCCCGCAAAAAAAGATGATGCAATATGCACGTTCTATTGCGCCACCCTGTATTAGGTCTTTACCTACGAAATTTCCGTTTTGTATGAAAAAAGTTTATAATTTTTTTTCTATATTTTTGATTTCTATTAACCAAAGCAATCGATACATTTTTCCAACGCAGTGGCAATTTATAGATGCCTTTCTTGAAGAAATCAGCTAGACGGGAGGCAACAATTTCTTCAAAGGAATTTTTCACTGCTTCTTGGGTATTTAATTTTTTTCCTGTCAAAAAGTTATCCAAATTCAATATAAGTAGAAGTCTGTAGGCGCAAGGTCTGGTCTACGGCGGATGACGGAGAGCCTTCAACCCCAACTCTTGTAGCTTGGACACCGTCTGTTGTGCAGGAGCAGGGCGGACGAGCGGTGGACCCATATTGTTCTAACGTCAAAAGCTGCTGATAATTCAGCCTAGACTCATCAGCTTCCACAATCGCCTTTAATTCGTCAATGTCGACCAAACATTTGACCAAACTAGAATGGCAATTTCATAGGTAAAACCTATTATGTACTATAGGTACCGGTTAGAGACAGCTATCTAAACATTTCAGATGGATCGGTTTGCGAACATCGGAGTATATAAGTAATGGTAAATGTTTCAAATTTTTTCACAATATTTCGAAACGTATGTAAATAACAGGAATTTCAAACTGTTTTGAAATGAGCAAATTGATACCTTTTATTTCATGCCCCACTAGGTGAGATAACTCCACCTCTTGATTTTTTTTCCCACCTTTTTGAAAATTTTTTCAATAAGTGTTCTACTTTCAGACTTCTTTATATTTTTTCTGAAAAATATAGATCCATATCTACATACATTTTAGATGGATCGCTCTGCAAACTTCGGAGAGAATAAGTAATTTTTCGACATTTTTCAAAATATTTCAAAAAGTATGAAACCTAAAGGAGTTTCATAAACTGTTTTTAAATGTACAAACTGATTTCATTTGATACCTTGACCACTACACCTTACAAGGTGAAGTTGTCAAGAAAAAAATTTTTTTGGATATTTTAAAAGAGGAATTTTAAAATTTCGACATCACTATTTGTACTGAAAATATTTATTTTCATTTTGAATTGTTTTTTAATTTTTTTTATATCTGTACAGGCGCACGAAATGTAATATTTTTAAATAGCTGCTGTAGTTGCTGAGATATTTAATTTTATTTATTTTTAACTCAGGTCTTATTTTCCCAAATGCTTCAAAAATACCAATAATAAATACCTTATAAAAACTAACTTCGATAGTCAGTTTTTCTTAAGTAATAATACAAAATGGTTTACGATTTGCGGCACACTTTTTTTCCGCTAGTTTTATTCCTTGTAGAAAAAATAATGAACAATTCAAAACAACAAAAAATAAACTCGTGCCAACCTGAAACGATCAACCTTAAACCTTAACCTTTTCTAATTATATTGTCATTATTTTTATTTTTTATTTAATCTAATAAGTAAGTCTGTATAATTAAAACTGTGTACTATTTCTGTTCTAAGCTGTAACTGAGTTGTTTAATAAATGTTTCTGCATCTATCGCCGCTCTATTTCCGTCGAGGGTTAAAAATGGTAAAGCCTAAAGCCAGCTCCACTGAATTCTAGCCATTCTTTCCCCGACTCAGCAATCCATAAGATCGTGAGCCAATAAATAAAAGATCACCGGTCGTTGGTCAGCGGCGTGCATCCGCCGTGAACGCCGCCCGTGATAAATGCAGCCGTACGTCATCGCTGCATGAGGAAGTCATGTGGAACTGGTTCCGCTCTAAGATGCAATAATGGTTGAACTTCTTGAGTTTTAGTATGGTGTAGCTACTTCGATTTTGTAACGGGGTTGGAGATAGGTATTGTGCAATTTGTGATTGATAGCTGGCTACCACGTGGTGTATTAAACAAATATTATAAATTCGAAAGTAACTCTGTCTGTCTGTCTATCTGTCTGTCGGTCTGTTACCTTTTCACGCCTAAACGGCTGAACAGATCTCAATGAAATTTGGCAGGGAGGTAAATGTTATCCCGGGGACGGACATAGGCTACTTAAAAAGCACTTACGAAGCCGCGAGCAGCAGTTAGTACATTATAATGCTGTAGTGTCTGATCTCTGCCCCGGTCGTGTCGGTCTGCCGTCCCATCCGATTATGAGAGTGAAAGAAAAGAGAGTGCGCCTGTGTTTGCGCACACACTTGTGCCCTTTAATAGGTGTCCTGCACACATGGCTGGTCTCCGTTGGGGCTGGCCGCCGCCGTGGCCGAAAGTTAACTTGGAGGACATCATCATCTTTAACCACTGTAGCAGACGTTTGTCATCCCAAACGATACACCGTCCACGCTTGCTGACTAGCAGATGAAGTTCTCAGAAACTTATGTAGGTAACTGGCTGACACACTTCAAAATAAGTACAGTTAGCAATTATCAAATTGGGTGTAGCTTTTCCAGCACGTTTTTAGATTGGCTCCTGACCGTGAACCTCTGTAACATCTCCATGCCGTGAACACATATTAAGTGGGTATAATAATTATATCTTACTCTCTTTCTACCCGCCAGAACTCACACTAGAACCTCTCTCTCTTTCCAGGACCTCCCTCGCAACACCAGCTCAGCCAACCGGATAGAAACCGCCCACCGATACTACCAAACCGTGGAGAGCCGAGATATGCACGACCAGATGGCAGACGTGCAAGTCTTCCACGCATGCGCCAGGCTCTATGACATCATGTTCACTGTGAGTGACCTTGACGTTCACCTTAACCTAAATAGAAACAAAGCCTTTATTGACAAAGAAAATTACAATTAAATAAACTTGCGTAAGCCCTCAAGCTTACGCACTTTATTAATAAAAAACTTATAATTATTACAACACTTGGCAGCCGGATTGGAGATCGCAGTGGAGGTGTTCTCTTAGTCGGCTAATACCACATCCACGGATTGAGTTGTAGGGTCGATTCTTTAGCGCCACGTCGACTTTGGCTTTCTCCTGATCATTATCTACATCTCATAAAGTACTCTTTGCATGTTGAGCTGACCGTTGTTTTGACCTTAGATCATGATTAAGATTTTTCTAGCAAAAAATAAAACACAGTAGCCGGGAGTCAAGAAGTTGGCGACGTGTCTCAGAAAGCGCGTTAAGAGGCGAACCTAACGGGGTTGGTTGTCAAAATAGGCCTAGATCTCTGTGGACGCAGCTAGTCTCCATTCAGACTGGCCGCCGTGGCTGAAATTCAGGACATCATCATTATCAGCATTCTTGTCACCAGGCTCCCAAACTACTGACACAGCTGGGAAAGCTAGATGAGTTGACGCCGCGGGTGCTGGTACGGAAACTGCAGTCCTTGGAGGTCAAACCAGTACATCTTGGCGTAGTTTTGCTTATACAGGTATTGCCATAGCTATTAATTATTATCTAGTTAGAAGCCAATTGCATGTTTTATATAACCACTACTTTAAGGACTTCAGGTTAGACGACAGACTCAAAAAAAAAAAATATTTGTGTCACACACTTGATTCGGTAGCCTATATATTAATATATCTATAAACACGACCCAGACATTTATTCAACCTACAGACAGTCTTGTCTTGATATCAATGCAATATGAACATTATCAACTAGCTTATAAAAGCGAACTGCATTAAATGCACCTTGAACCATTTTGTGTGTAGAATCATAATACCCCACAGTACAATTTCCTCCTGCCTCCACACCTCCCCATGTCTATCGTTTCTCCACCTCCGACGTTGTTTTGATGCCCTAGTACTTTGTGCCAAAACGGGAAATAGGTGGGGCTCGTGCTTTGGTCGCAGACTGTACGTTGCAACTCTTCGAAACCGAAAACTTAGAAATTTCTCAAATATTCACAGGTGAGCTTGATTCATTGTACCAGTGAGTTTGTAATTCCTAAACCAATACATTTTTAAGTAGTGTCCGACCGGAGGTTTCTTTACGGTTTCGGCCAAGGTAAGGTGTTAACCGAACCTTCCATCGCGCTGAACCTTATTGAATTTCCACATCATATTGATAATAATTTTGAATCTTTAATATGTCCGTAAAAATCAACCCCACCACAGATTTTAAATCCCACAAAAACATAATTATATAAAAAAAAGAGCCAAGTTCAGTTGACGTTTTCCTCAATAACAGAGCTTAAATCTATATGCACGGTGCATCTACGTTAAGCGGTACTGGTGCGTCGCGAACGCACTCACCCTGATGAAGTCCCTCGTTAAGGGATGAAACGTTGGTGTTCTTCCAACACAAACAAGGTTCGTAGTTAACCTACTTACATCCGTAATGATGTAATGAATGAGTAATTCAATTGACTTAAAAGAAAATTAGTTCTTTGATATTTAATTTATAACTTCCGTCAACTCTAAGGGAAATGTAAACCTTTGCTAGCAGATTGATTTAAACAAATATTTTGGCACCGTTAGCAGAGACGGGCTATACGCTGATCACGTAAAAATTGGGGCCCACCAAACCTATTAAATTTAATAAAATATTTTCACCACAGTATGAAGGGGTCCGTTATTTACAACGGAAATACTTCAGAACTCTTTGAGATGAGTACCTAGAGGCGTACGCCAGAGTTATGTACTGACACCAACATTGTTCTTCTCAGAATAAATTTTGGGGAGTTTCCACAAGGCATACACCTTCACACCAGGGTGGACGGTAAGCTATTCAACATCTCTGTTTTGAAATCCAAAAGTAACCGCCAAGATCTTTTTAGTAGACAGCTTACTGTTTGCCGACGATGCAGCTTTTGTTGCCTCGACCCCAGAAGAACTTCAGTTGTTGGTGAATAAATTTAATAAGGCTTGTTTTATTTTCAATATCCATTAACGCAAAAGAGACAATTATAATAGCGCAAGATGTCAATCACAAACCAACAATTTTGTTGAATGATTCACTGCTGGAAGTTATGGATAAGTTTTGCTAGCTCTGTTCCACACTGTCACTTAACGAACTCTAGGTCTGTCAGCTCGTCGGTGTTCTCGAGTTTCCAGCTCTATCTACTTTGGTCTTTGCTTTGTTTATCAAAAGCCCTTCCAGTTCCCTTTCCCTCTCTACTCTCCTGACCAGTTCAGCTAATCCGTGCTCTGATGATATATCTTAGGTTGCTGATTTTGTTGCCACCATCCGTGACCCATCGCACATCTTCCTTTATTATTGGACACCTATAATTTATGATCACCTGGTACTTAGTGGCTAGTTGCATACGTTCCAGGTTGGTTCGTCCCTAGGGCGGAATACATAATGAGGATTTGTAAAAATATCATAAGGCATACGGTGCACTAAAAATATGGCCGGATAAGGACATGGGCCAATTTTTAGTCAAAAATTGGCATATGTCCTTCCGCGAGATATCAGCTATCTCTTTGCTTAGATCCGGTCAGCAGTTTAGACATGAAAAGTTAGCATACAGCACGGCGAAAGTAACTTTCGAATTTTCTAAAAAAAAAACAATTAGTGTAAGACGCTAATTAAACTGTGCTGTGTGGTACCGGCTTAGAATTGGCAACACCCCAATTCTTCCCGCGGGTGTCGTAAGAAGCGACTAAGGGATATCCACCGGGGGTGAGCAGCAGCGCCCCTGCAGAACAATTCTACCACCTAACCGCGATCCCCAACCCGCATGCCCAGCGTGGGGATTATGGGCATTACCCCCGTGAGAGCCAACAAGGCGTTTATCAGGGGAGGCCTGGGTCCAGCAGTGGACCAATATAGTCTGTGGAGGTGGAGGCTAATTAAAAATGTGGAAGAGCTTATCCTTGCAATGAGTCATGCGATTAAATAAATTGCAATAGCTACAATTAAAAGGCTGGCTCGGTTTCGTACCCTTTAAAATTTATGATGCCCTGGTAGCTGTGGACCGAATACGATACAACCCTGTTCACACTAAATGGAACAATTCAGACCAATCTTTTCAATGAATTCTCATCTTAAAAACTCCACACTCGTTTCTTGCAAAAAAATATAAAAATGTTTAAAATATAGCTTTATCTACACCTGCTCGGAAAGTGACTTATTCCGTTTCCAAACTTGAACTACGTCGTTGCAGGCGTACAAGAATGCGGGTCGAATAACTCTATTGAATTTCATTTCTCACGCGTTCGCCGGGAGAGAATAATGTATGGAAATCCATTTCTAACATGTTATTTTTTTTAATTTTCTGAAATTGTAGCTTTTATCTATGGTTATTTTCATTATAGGTTATACTACTACTATCGAATAGGCACTTACTTAACTACTGCATTGTGTCGGTCTCGTAAGAATACCCACTTTATTTTTCTTGCCTTGTCCTAAACATGTATTAAGAATTTCATGTTTGGATAAAATGCATGGATGTGTTGATAGATTTTGGTTACCAACGCAATTACCTAGCCACACTTAGTTACTTACCCATTTGCAGTACGCTCGTCTCCCAAATGTTATTTACTTATTAGCAATAATTAGCCCTATTTTAAGTGAATTTTTGTAATTCGTACGAAAATAATGATTCTTAAACCGTAACTACAAAAAGTTGTTACTCCGAGTCTGCCATTATGATATCGGCCTCTACCGTTCTCAGAACAGTAATTCAAAAAAAGAACCAACTGTTTGAGGCACTCGCGGGAATTTCTTCGAAATTTACATTTGAGTTAGGTATAGTACATTGTTCACCGAGGTGAGAAAGTGACTGATTCCTATCGGCCGAGGGCCTTAAAACACACGAGGTAGGAATCATACCTTCTCCTGAATTATACATAGTGCTTTATTCTACACCTATGAGAAAAACAAAACATTTTCCGAAAAAGAAGTTGCACTCTTCTCGTTTTTCCAATACACGAAATCTTCATAGGTCTTGTTGTATTTATTTTTGGATTTCTAGGGTTCTCGATCACTGCTTGAGCTGTTTCTTTTATTACTGGCGGTGTCATAAAATCTTCACTATCACTCGACGACATTCTGTAGAATTAATAAAATTTATACCTACCTCTATAATGTATAAGTACCTAAACTGTTCCGGTATTATTATTCATAACCGTTCGTTGTTTTTTCGTTATCTGTGTACATACATTAGCAAATTAAGTAGTATTAGAGCTTCCATGGACTGGCGATGGTGCTGGATAGCAGAGACTGCGTGATCAACGCTTGAAATAAGAAACTTGCTCTATGCCTAATGTCATTCTTCTGCGTTGGCTAGCTTAGGAGACGGACGTCTGGGTGTAGGTCTTAAGATAGGGTCTCTGATTGTAATTCGGACAGGTGGTTCAGTCATAATAAATGCTGTCCAGCTATGGTCTCCGTGTTTCAGTTCTTGTGGTTAGGGGCAGGGATATATCAGTCTAGGGTCACCTTTTAACAGTTTAGGTTATTTCAAGAAACACAGCGGTCACACGGTTTCTAAAAATGTTTTACTGATAGATTATCCCAGAGTGCTGTAGCTAGGTTTCTTCCAGTTACCACCTGAGCAAAGCTGCAATCAGAAGCTGCTTATCAATATTATTTATTTATTTTAAGCCTGTATTGTCCCACTAAAGGGCAGAGGCCTCCCTGTACTCGGTAGATTATGGAGGCGCCTAAGAGTGCCGATAACATAATATTTTTAATCGTAATGTTTTTCAGCAGTGTTTAATGGGATACTTAGTACCCATGTAAACTAGTTTAGTGTAGTAAGCACAAGTTTAATTTTTAAAAATCTGCATTGTCGTTTATTTTATGTTCCTAATATGAATATTGTTTATTAGTTACGTTGTTACCACTTTCCGCCTGAGACACGGGTTTAACCGACTTGAGGCACAAGTATAACCTTTAATTGTGTTGTTATTCTGTTTTTTTTTTTGTGTGTTTTTTTTGTTTGTCTGTTTTGTTACCTTTTTGTCCTAAGATATTTTTGAATAAATTATTATTAATAACACTTAACTTTTGTTTATATTTCAGTACCACCTCCGCAACACAGTGAACTACGCCATCCACAACAGCGTGCTAGACACCCTCATCACCAAGCCGTCGGAGGTGGGCGCCGAGGTGGTGGAGACTCTCAAGGGCATAGCGGCGCGCCTGCTGCCGGCCTCAGAGCTGCTGGACATACACCTGGCGCACGGCAGCCCTGCCTTCAAGGACACCTGCCCGGCAACCTGGCTCGGCATTGTTAACAATAAACAACCTTGATAACGCCTTGATCCTTGTTAATTTCTGACCGATCCGTCTAGTGTGATAGCTTGATTAGACGTCTGACGTGACAATATCGGTTCAAGATACTTATAATGTCATTAAACCACCTTGTCTGCATGTCTTGTGTCATTTCTGATCGGATTTGTCTCGTGATAGGTTGGTTAGTCGTTATGACATCAATATCTCCAGGTATGCTTGTTACGGCTCTCTGCGTTGTACAGGATGCTAGTCAAACTAGTGTACAATACTGGAGGAGGTCATTCACCTGCTGCCACAGATTAATATTCAGTGAACAAACCAAGCCGCAAACATTGTTTTTTTATTTCCTTACTAGCAATGCCTTATTAGTGTGTTAAGCCATCCCAAGCTTGGGGACCTCTTCGATGTGCGCCTCCCGTCCTCGACCCACCTAACGGCGAGACAAGGCCGCAGTCAATGACCGCGCCGCCAAAATAAGGCACTAAAAGTAATAAAATTAAAAATACTCCAAAAAAAAACATCCTTTAAACGAGTATCTCAGAGTTATTTCTAAAAATTCCCGCTTTGACTCAAATCGCACCATCAGATTTTTTTGCGAAAATAATGGCACATGGGATATAACTAGAAGTCTATGCCCAATAATGGGCTGATCAACCCTGACTTCTCGGTTCCGTATAAGTTTTGAAAAAGTTTCACTTTTAGTTTTATCGGAGGAATTATAACCAAACGCACTGCGGCTAAAGACATCCTATTCTATATCCTTTCTTCCATTTTTAGTGCATTTTAAAGAATGCACTCAAATTTTCAAAGTATGTATGGTATGTATTATTAGATTTTATACAAATCCATACATTAGTACAGTACTCAGTAGAAGTTACATTAGTAGATACAGATACAAAGAAAAAAAATACAAACTAACTTGCGCGCACGACTTTTCTCGCTTCACCAAAACATGTAAATGAGCCACTCTCCTTGTAAAGTGCCCACCACGTGTACAATATCGTACCAATAACGGCATAAGGCTCGCTTTACACTACACATAATCCAATCTACTCGGCCCAATTCGTGTATATCGACCGCTATTACTGTAGGTGCGGAGCTGCGGGTTCGTTTCTTACGTCATTGATGAAAATACATGAATAAGCAGGTGTTTTGAAAGGGAAAGAAACGTTAGCGTGGCTTTGTAAAATTATTAATAGTTTTGCTGGTCAGAAAGAACGGTGGTAGCTGACCTTTCAACCCTGTACACTCCGTGGGTTGTAGCTACCAAAATTTAATTTGATTATTGATACTCAATATAATAAAATATATATTTTTAGCCTTATTTCATTATTTTTTATCTTTTCTCACCGGGTTTTGACGCTAGTCAAACGGTAGTCGAAACTTAGTTCATTATATTAAAAAAAATGCAAGAAGTTGAGGGGAACTTCTTATTTCCCCAGTGGATGTTTGTTACCTCTCCACGCCAAAACTACTAAACGGATCGGGATGAAATTTTGTATACAGGTAGTTCTAGGCTTGGAATAAAACATACTCTTTATTATCATAAATCAGTTCCCATGAGATAGGAAATAATTTTACACGTTTCCATAGAAAAACGCGATTGAAGCTGCAGCCAGAAACTAGTTGTACATCATTTGAAACCGAATTTCAAGGAGTAAAAAAGCCAACCCTGCCTCCGGGACTGAGGCCTACAACCCGCCAGCTTTTTATTAGACAGCCAGATTTATCGGCACTAAACTGTACCCACTACGACTGACTACTTGGCGAGAGCTTGGGACCTAATCAGGGTGAAGGCTTTAAACTTATGTAGGTACAAAATTAAATTGATGAAGGAAAGCTGGTATTGTACCAGGACGACCCTTACCAAACTTCAGTTCGATTATATTATATTCATATATTGTATTATATTGTAAAAATATTATTATATGTCCGAATAGAGTGAAATTGTTGATACTTTAATTTAAGTTTAAGACTGTAACCATAATTCACACTATTTTAGGTACAATAAAATTATTATATTCTATTTATATATACATAAATACTTAAGTGTAGCATAGGAGTCATACTCAGTGGTGGATGATGAATAGAGGCCTTTTTCCAGTGGGAAAAAGGCCATTCATCATAAAGGTCTGGAGATGATTAGATCAGATAGATTATAAAAAACTATAAGCGATAAATTGTCGCTACATCGTCACTTCCCTAAATGGCTCAGTCTCGTAAATTATCTAATTTATTTTGTTTCTCCCTAAACAGAAACACAAAATTTTCCTCTTATTTTGTTTATCATATTCTAGCTCACCCTGTAGAACCAGCCAACGGATCAAATATCACCGGAAGCTTATCACGTTCGTTTACGTACATACGTCACGTAAACCAACATGAAATAACGGTACGCCACGTTACCCCACAGTAAGTACTCGCCTGATGAAGATAGGCGGAGGGCTAAATATTAGGAAGGGCTAAATATTGGATAAGGGGCGCACAGCTACCTAATTATGGAGATAAGTGAATTTTATGGCTTGAGGGTGAAATTCTATTGGAATTAGCGTCTTGGAAATTAAATTAGGGTAGAAATTAATCGATTGCTGGGATGTTCAACATAATTTAATAACGATTTCGGGCAAAGTTATTTATAAAAATAAATACTTCGATAATTAAGCGGCTTAATCGACTTACCTAGTAAGAAAGGCTACTAAAGAAAGTCATTTACAACGGTATATTTACCATGATTTGAGTTTTAAGCTTTCCAATATTTCGGCTCAGTTTCATCCGCCATGATCACGGAATAACTGAACATCCCGTTGTCATAGATTTATGTAAAATCTGCCCGTTGTAAATTACTTTAGTGGGACCATGCTAGTTTTAAAAGAAAGGCTAGTTTGCATTAAGTTTGTTTGTGTCACAAAAAAACAGCTCCGTTGCTTAAGTTTATATTAAGTATAAAATCAGTTTCATAAATTTAGAATTGAACTAAGACTATCAAGGTTACAAGAACAGTTAGCGTTAGATCCCTCTATTAAACAACTTAATAACAACACAACAATTAGTTAACGTTAGATCCCTCTATTATACAACTTAATAACAACACAACAATTAGTTAACGTTAGATCCCTCTATTAAACAACTTAATAACAACACAACAATTAGTTAACGTTAGATCCCTCTATTATACAACTTAATAACAACACAACAATTAGTTAACGTTAGATCCCTCTATTAAACAACTTAATAACAACACAACAATTAGTTAACGTTAGATCCCTCTATTAAACAACTTAATAACAACACAACAATTAGTTAACGTTAGATCCCTCTATTAAACAACTTAATAACAACACAACAATTAGTTAACGTTAGATCCCTCTATTAAACAACTTAATAACAACACAACAATTAGTTAACGTTAGATCCCTCTATTAAACAACTTAATAACAACACAACAATTAGTTAACGTTAGATCCCTCTATTAAACAACTTAATAACAACACAACAATTAGTTAACGTTAGATCCCTCTATTAAACAACTTAATAACAACACAACAATTAGTTAACGTTAGATCCCTCTATTAAACAACTTAATAACAACACAACAATTAGTTAACGTTAGATCCCTCTATTAAACAACTTAATAACAAAACAACAATTAGTTAACGTTAGATCCCTCTATTAAACAACTTAATAACAACACAACAATTAGTTAACGTTAGATCCCTCTATTAAACAACTTAATAACAACACAACAATTAGTTAACGTTAGATCCCTCTATTAAACAACTTAATAACAACACAACAATTAGTTAACGTTAGATCCCTCTATTAAACAACTTAATAACAACACAACAATTAGTTAACGTTAGATCCCTCTATTAAACAACTTAATAACAACACAACAATTAGTTAACGTTAGATCCCTCTATTAAACAACTTAATAACAACACAACAATTAGTTAACGTTAGATCCCTCTATTAAACAACTTAATAACAACACAACAATTAGTTAACGTTAGATCCCTCTATTAAACAACTTAATAACAACACAACAATTAGTTAACGTTAGATCCCTCTATTAAACAACTTAATAACAACACAACAATTAGTTAACGTTAGATCCCTCTATTAAACAACTTAATAACAACACAACAATTAGTTAACGTTAGATCCCTCTATTAAACAACTTAATAACAACACAACAATTAGTTAACGTTAGATCCCTCTATTAAACAACTTAATAACAACACAACAATTAGTTAACGTTAGATCCCTCTATTAAACAACTTAATAACAACACAACAATTAGTTAACGTTAGATCCCTCTATTAAACAACTTAATAACAACACAACAATTAGTTAACGTTAGATCCCTCTATTAAACAACTTAATAACAACACAACAATTAGTTAACGTTAGATCCCTCTATTAAACAACTTAATAACAACACAACAATTAGTTAACGTTAGATCCCTCTATTAAACAACTTAATAACAACACAACAATTAGTTAACGTTAGATCCCTCTATTAAACAACTTAATAACAACACAACAATTAGTTAACGTTAGATCCCTCTATTAAACAACTTAATAACAACACAACAATTAGTTAACGTTAGATCCCTCTATTAAACAACTTAATAACAACACAACAATTAGTTAACGTTAGATCCCTCTATTAAACAACTTAATAACAACACAACAATTAGTTAACGTTAGATCCCTCTATTAAACAACTTAATAACAACACAACAATTAGTTAACGTTAGATCCCTCTATTAAACAACTTAATAACAACACAACAATTAGTTAACGTTAGATCCCTCTATTAAACAACTTAATAACAACACAACAATTAGTTAACGTTAGATCCCTCTATTAAACAACTTAATAACAACACAACAATTAGTTAACGTTAGATCCCTCTATTAAACAACTTAATAACAACACAACAATTAGTTAACGTTAGATCCCTCTATTAAACAACTTAATAACAACACAACAATTAGTTAACGTTAGATCCCTCTATTAAACAACTTAATAACAACACAACAATTAGTTAACGTTAGATCCCTCTATTAAACAACTTAATAACAACACAACAATTAGTTAAAGTTAGATCCCTCTATTAAAAGTACGGAAAAATATTACAAAAGAAAAATCTTTTAACGAAAAGGAAGTCCCAATGCCTTCTTGTTTGTGTTAGTATACTACTTAGTTCACCTGTGTTTTTGTCTGTCTGTTTGTTATCTAGTACTAAGTAGTCTTTTATTTCTGTACTAAGTTTGTTTGTGTGTAGTGTGTGATAAATAATTTTTCTTTCTTTCTTTATTCTAGTTTGCTTGAATCCAATGAGTTAAAGTCAGTGTATCCCGTTGTGTCCGTGGATGCCACAAAACACCAAAGTTTCCCAACTTCTAACTTTTTCCCTGTCGTCCATCATTATTTCCCCACATTTAACGGTAATCAAGTAATCGATATCTAAATAAAGACAAAATTAAGTCAATATCCAGTGAATAAATGTTAAAAGTTTGTTGTATTCTATGTACAATAAAAATATATCACTCATCCCGTGACCACGACAGTGTCACCACCAATCTGTTGCAACGTCGGGAAAAATATTGTATTCTTTCGACGGATTAGTGACCATAATGACCATATCGAAAAATTTCTATTTCCATTCTAAAAATTACCACTTCTTACAATACCCACTTCTGACAATACCCATTTCTGAATATCTAGTTGCGCATTTACCTCAGGACAATAAAACAAGATCCGTCAAGTGCGAGTATGACTCGCGCGCCGTGGGTTTCGAACGGTTGTCAAGTAGTACCTACTTGCTAATATTGCCAAATTTGAATACCAAAAAATTAAAGGTACATTTAAGATGTATCGTTTTGCAAACTTCGAAGTACATATACAGGATAATAGGAAAAACTTCGAGTTTTTTCAAAATATTTCAAAGAGTATTAAACCGATATCTTTCATTTGGTAAAAAGTGGTCTACTTACAGACTTCTCTATATTTTTCCATATCTACAAACGCTACATACATTTCAGATGGATCGCTCTGCAAACATCATCGGAATTAGGGAGGGGGGAATGGGTATTTTTTCGACCTTTTTCAAAATATTTCAAAAAGTATGAAACCTACGGAAATGAAACCTTTCAAAAACTGTTTTGAAAGGTTTGATTTTTACCTCCCGGAGCCTTGGTTGAGAGATGAGCTCCGCATTATATTTGATAGACTGTCATGGCTCAAATATAAATATGTTTATAGGAAAATTCTTGAAACATAAAACAAACTATAGCTATGGTAACGTTAACCATGCGAGACGAAAGCAATAATTGTTAGGCCAACAGCCCAATTCATCAAATTGAAATGGAACCTCACCAAATCGATGCGGTACCACGCGTCATAAGCGCTGTCGAACAACTATTTCGTAGCGTTACTGTATCACATTCGTTTGCTTTCAAACGTTCTATATCATCATCATCAGCCCATATACGTCCACTGCTGAACATAGGCCTCAAATAGCGGTACTGAGCCGCTTTCATGCATCGACTCCCTGGGACCGCTACAATGTCGTCGGCGCGCGGCGCATCGAGTGGAAGGTCTTCCCACACTCCGTTTCGCATTGCATCGCGGTCGCCACTCGAGAACTTTTACTCTCCAACGGTTATCTGTTCTGCGAGCTATATGGCCTGCCCATCGCCACTTCAGCCTGCTAACTATGTTTAGGCATACTTCAGCTAAAAAACGCCGGTACCTACTGTTTGATATTGCTTTCGATTTGCACGAGCGGAATCACACTATTCACACTCAAACACACTAATATTACAAATGCGAAAGTTTGGAATGATGAAGTATGGATGGATATTTCTTGCCCCTTCACGCCACCTTTCACAACTCCATAGACTATTTACTTTTTATCTGTGGACCGTTACTCGGGACGTGACGTCACCCAATTAAGGTCCTGGCTAAAAACCAGCGTCGTTATTGACCTCTGTGGATAACGACAACAAGCTGAGGCTGGAGCTGATTAGCCGCGCACTAAGGGAAAGACCAATTTTTTTCTTTTTAAACTCTTAGGACTCTATCTTGTCTTTGACTAGTATGTCACAAATGTTTGGTTATGTTCTGCCAGTTTTGATTTGCAGAGATTTTGATTTTATTCATTTTCAGTTTCTATGGAAACCAAATTGTTTTATTACGTTTGTGCAGGTTTTTATAGAGGATGAATTGATGTCATCCGCAAATTTTAATGTGTTAAGCAACAGAAACGGATCGACGCAGTGCGTTCGCATTATTCAAAATTCAAAGTGCTTTATTTCCTTAAGACCTTACAGGACTCTTGGACACGTCACAAAATTCAAATTACATATGTATGTAAAACTAGAAAATAAAGTGATCACTTTGATTTTGGTTCACTTCAATATTTTTAAGCTAAAGTAAAGAAGCGAACAAGAAACCTTTACCTTGTTTGGTTATTAGTTTTCGAGTTGGAGCAAAACTTGTCCCAAGCATTTTTATCCTCTAGATAATATGATATTTTGTATTAAGCCTTTTTACAAAGGATATGTTTGACAGTTTGTTTGAATTTATACATATATTGATAATAATATAGTAAAGTGTCGCTTGAGTGTTGTTTGACAGTAGAAATGGCGTACCATGACGAACGCAGTGAGAAATACCTTACTTAGCACAGTATTGCTTGCTACCTTACATAAGTACCTACCTATTGTTCTTGAATACGGGTGTTATTCTTTCGCATGTTACAAATGAAGCCTGAAATACTTATTTGAAGAAAAATCAAAGACGCTTCGGAATGTAGGTATGAGTTAGAAACGATTGGTTACCATTTTCACAACCACCGGTCTACATAAACACCACTGGTCTCCGTCAGAAGGTCGGTCTACCAAGCCTAGCTGCCTTATCAGCAGCGCACAACTGTATTGTACAACTCAGTGTGTCACTCAACGTTGGCCAGCGACGTTTGAATGCAACAATACAATGCTACCAAGTTTCTGGCTGTTTTGGCTCGAAAGGCTCTTGGTGGTAATATTTGATTTGTAACTAAATGCTAACTGAACTTGTAGGTAAGTGAGGCTCCGACTTTTATCCACTCGGTATTTCAAAACTTGTAAATAAGAAAGGAATGCAGGTGTTTATTTATAAGAATGTCATTCATGTTTAACCATTTTTTCTATTAAATCTTAGAGACTTGAACAGAGATCGAGAGAATTTAAAGGGAGGAAAACATTTAGCAACATGTTGAAGTTCAAGGCAGGGAAAGCTTTTCGCAGCAATGGGGCAGCACAATCCGGATAAAAATTACTTATTACCGTATTAAAAAAAACAATAGCAAAAAGACTATAATTTTAACTGGTTTTGAAAATTTCATAAAGCCTTTTCACAATTCGACACTCGTGTAGATACGAAGAGCCACTGTGAATCCGAATAATTCCTTTGGCATTATGTTATCATTGTCCGACATATCACAGCTTTCGTCCACTTGGTACCATTAGTATAAGGCATTCTGACATTTAGGGTAAAAGATCACACGGATACAAATTATTGTAAATTAAAAAAAAAAACAATAAATGATTTATTGATTATTTTATGTTTCGCAATTGCTTGGATGTTCACAAGAATTATGGCTATTTCCTGTTGGACTTTTTTTTTACTTTTATTTCAAACTGAAAGAACTGGCTTGTTCTTTTCTAAGTTCTCCAACGGTTAAGTTCTTGGGTGTTCTTCGAAAGATAATCGAACTGGTAGTAGCTTCGTCGGATAACTTTGTCATATAATGAATTAGAACTTTTGTCAATACCGTCAATTAACATGTCTTATTATCATTTCCAAGAACATATTCTATAAAGTAGGTATCAACTAAACCAACTTCAGTAACACTATTGACTCCCTTGTATAGTACCTTCAGAGGTCACGAGCGGTGTCCCTCAGGGCTCTATCCTGGCATCTTTACTTAACAAGACCCATATCTTAGACACGTTTGATTCACCGCGTTCCACAAAGCCTCCTAAACACAACAAATTATTTAAGGCTCTGTTTAAGGCTCGGCCATATTTTCTGCAAAGCCGGCGTGGAGTTTTTAACACATCTAACGCCGCAAGTAAGCCTCTAATTCCGTGATATAAGGTGCGGATTTTTTATCTTGGCCATTCGGGCAGCGATCGCGGCCCAGGTCGGTGCAGTCAGCACACATAAATCTTTGCAGGATTTAACGGAAAACATACGGATGGGAGCCGTGGTAAATTAGTTTTAGTTCGTTGTTGGGATTTTGAGTTGCTTGTGAGAGCTGAAACTTTATTACCAAACAAAACGAGGCTGGAGCCTAGGATTATAACAACGGAGAAATATTGCATTAGTATCTAAATTTCTGTTAGATCCTGAATCGTTTAGTTTTCTGATAACGTAAGTTTGTAAAAATGATTTAGTTTTCTCGTAGAAGTACTATACTTGTTAAAAGTTACCTGTCGGGAATGAAAATAATACATTATGATGGGATTAAGGCAACACTTATCAAAAATTTGCTGAAGAATTAAGATCGTCATGGGCGGACAGAAAACAAACAGGATTTTTATGTCATTTGGGTGCATAATCAATAACTTGAAAGGATTATTAGGTGGTAAACCACAGCTTCTAACCGTCTAGCTCCTTAATAAGGTACTCGTTGAAAAAGCCTAGGGCCAATGGGGTAAGTGAGAGGTGGGGCCGCGGACGACTTGCTATAGATTTATGGGGAACGCAGGGCTTTCTGACTTCGGGTGCTTCGGGGTTCTTGGGGCATACGGTTTTGAAAATTGATGGGAGGAATTGAGTTATGATTATTAATTGTCCTATTGCTTAGGGCGATAGTGACCAAGCAATTTTTGTAAGGGTTTTTGCTGAGATGCAAATACAAAATGAAACTTGGCTCTTTTGTCTTTTATAGATAGATTTTTTGGTACAAAATAAAAAAAATACTGTAAATGGTTCCTTGCACATGTTGATAGAGTAAATGCAAGCCCAGGCTGTCAAATTCACCATAAAAGTGTTCGGCAAAACCCTCATGCACCAAGTAAATGATTTAAAAAAAAAGACGTTTGAAATGACTCGGCCAACGGCTCAGTTGGGCGAGGCATAAAATAACCACAGAAAGCAAACCTAGGGCCGGAATCTGCAAATCATGTAAGAAAAGGATTGGTCTAGGCTAGACTTTAGTCTAGGTATACCAGCTCGTCAATTTAGATGTAGGTACCTATTCGTAATAGTACGTAGTTCGTGTTCGTAGTAGTAGCTATTTCGCCGTTCATTGGTTAATTTTCTGTCGTTTTTAGGTTTTCGAAGATCAAAGATCAGTTTCGAAACCCATAAGGTCTCGCTTTATCAATCCTTTTTTCCGTCTTTATATACCTCGTGTGTTCATAAGTTTTGAGACGAACTTATTTAATTAATTTAAAAAGAAAGTAATTCATGCAACCTTTTTTAAACTTTTAAAATTTTAAATTTCGAATGTTTTGAATCAGATAAAATATACAATTGAATATTTGTTTCAGTCTCCGTGAAAATGGCGCCAACAAAAGATTTGCGTGCGACTGTAATTTCACTGTTTCAAGCAGGAAAAAAACCAATGCAAGTTTTTAGTGAAACCCAAAGTTTGGGATGTAGTCGGAACTTTGTGTATTATACCATAAAGAGATACAAGGAGACCGGCTCTTTAGAAGACCGTGGAAGATGTGGCCGCCCGCGGTCTGTAAGGACGCCCGCCAACGTCAAAGTAATCAGAGAGCGAATTCGTCGCAACCCTTGCCGGACTCAAAAGACATTAGCTCTGCAGACCAACATTTCGCGAATATCGGTGAACAGGATACTTAAATATGATCTTAAACTAAAGGCCTACAGTCGAAGGAAAGTGCATTATTTAAACGAGCGTCTTCGTAAATTGCGACTGGAACGATGTCGGAACCTATTGAAGAGAAACGATCCAAAAAATATCCTGTTTACCGATGAAAAGATCTTCACGGTGGAAGAAAAGTTTAACCGGCAGAACAATAAGGTTTACGCCAGAAGTTCAAAGGACGTCCAGCCATCTGTACGCAATGTCCAGCGCACTCATCATCCAGCAAGTGTGATGGTTTGGTGGGGTGTTTCCTACGAGGGGGTCACTTCGCTTCATTTTTGCCAGCAAGGCGTCAAGGTGAAGGCACAAAATTACCAAACCGACATATTGGAAGCGGTGGTTAAACCATTAAATGATACGCTATTCGCTGGAAAATACTGGGTTTTCCAACAGGACTCTGCTCCCTCCCATAAAGCTAAGACTACCCAACGTTGGCTGGAGGCCAATTTGCCAGGCTTCATTCGGAGCGAAGATTGGCCCTCGTCAAGCCCTGACTTGAGTCCTTTGGATTATTCTTTATGGACGGAATTGGAGCTGAGGGCATGCAGAAAGTCTCACCCAAACCTGGATTCTCTCAAGCGAGCCCTTATTAAAGAATCGAAACGGATTCCCATTGAAAAGATTCGTGCCGCCATAGATGAATGGCGCACGCGTTTGAAGGCCTGCATTGAATGCAAAGGCGGCCATTTTGAATGATTTATTTTTAAATACAGATCTAGATGTCAGTAGTTTTAATTTTAATATCCAATAAATGAATACTCAACTTAGCTCCAAAAATATTTTAGTTTTACTGTGTCTCAAGACTTATGAACACACGAGGTATTATATATCTCAGCAACTACAGCAGCAAATAACTTGAAATTTAAACAACAATAAATTTCGTGCGCCTGTACCGATTTAAAGAAAAAAAATGTATATGAAAATTTTCTGTACAAATTGTGATGTCGAAATTTAAAAAAACCTACAAGGTCAAATAGGGTATCAAATGAAAGATATTGGTTTGTAAATCTCAAAACAGTTTTTAAAATTTCTGTAGGAAAATTTTACTATTACCCTCTATACTCCGAAGTTTGAAAATAACCTTTAATTTTTAAGAATTCAATAAATGGCAAAGTCTCTAACCGGTACCTATACTACATATACTTGACAAACGTTCGAAACCCTCGGAGCGCGAGTCACACTCGCACTTGACGGATCTTGTTGTTATATTGTGTTCTACAATCTCTGTACTTGCCAGATACAATTTCCCCCACGTACGCTACAACTATCGCTTTGTTCAACGCTTTCCTATATAATTTACCTAAACAAATTCAAATTCTTTCTCTTTCCTTCAAACTATTAGGATCACTTATAGTTTGTGACTCGGCACCCTCAGTCCTTACATTACATTAATCGTGATCAAATTGCAGCCAATGAGTGGCGATAATAGTATGAGTGAAACACTTACGAAAATCTGAATTGGCCAGCAACTCAATAAACCGTGAAGCACAGGCGATTTTTTTTTACTCTTCATGAAATTCAACCTTAGTTTCAATAACACGTCGCACTACATAGTAATCTGTGTTATGAGGGTGTTAACAATTAGTATGGCTTTAATACCCTCAGCTTGGTTAATCCGAGACTAAAGCTGGTTTCGCCGTGCCCTCGTGACCTAGCAAGGAATTTGGTACACCTTGAGAGTTAGAAATATTTGTTTATTCCACCGTAGGAACACGTCCACAAGTAATTAGGATGACCAAAAAAAATGTATGCAACGTAGCTTTCCTGTTTTTACAAGAAATCTTGTTTACGTACTAGATCATGTGATTTTTTATTGAAAACTCAAAAATGAACAGGTTGGGCTTTTTAACTTTTTGAAAACGAGGCCTACGAAATATACCATAAAGTTTTATTGTATTTTTACCCCTCATTTGTATTGGGTTTAATTTAGTTATAATTAATTTATTTATAATAAGCAACTACTCTATCAACATGTTGAACCATTTACAGTATTTTTTTTATTTTGTACCAATTTTGTGTTTGTTTTGTGTTTTTTGTGTAAGCTAGATTTTTTATCTAGCTTTAAAAGACAAAAGAGCCAAGTTACAGTTAATCTCTTAAAGACAAAAGCGCCAAGTTATAGTTAATCTCCTAAAGATTTTATCAAAATACTGCCTTCTTTTAAACTTACTGAACATGATTGGCAAAAAAATGGTAAAGTGTAAAATAAGAACAGAGTATTATTTAGCGATTACAATGTTTTATAACACTCGTCTCGATTCCCCAAGTTTTTTATGATAAAAGTAAATTAAACCCAACACAAACAGATATCTGGTGATTTATTCAGAAACCGGAGGGAGGCCGGAGGAGACCTGTGCCTAGTAGTGGGATTAATAACGTAAAAACCCTATGAGAATGAATGAGTATGCGAATATTTGTATTTACCTCAAAACACACAATTAGCCTTAAGACTAACTAATTTATGCTAGGTACCTAAGTTACAAAATAAATTTATTTTGTGCGTAGCAGTGTTTAAGGGAAATATGGTCTTCACTCAGCATTGCGCTGGGTGCACGCTGGTGTGTCCACCCCGCGCTGGTTTTCAGTGAATAACAGAGGGATCGCGTCACGTCACGATCTTCAGTGCGTGTTGTACACATCAAAATAGCTAAAAGAGGAAGGGTAAGGATAAGTTATTTACGTTACATTTATATATACCTACGTTATACAATATTGTGAAAATATATGCACCCTCTAACTCACAGATTTATGTTTGTTCAGTCAGAAACTTTGAAGAACGAAAGAAAATTATTATAATATAGCTTATAATCAACCACACAACACCTTATTTATCGTAGGCACATTTATCTGCGTGCGTACCAGCTTAATATGCCCAGTAGTGTGACAGTAGCAGCTTAAAATAATAACGATAAATGGCTTACGATGTAACAATTTCAGTGCAACATGTCTGTCCATCAAAAATCCAATCGCCTACCATCCGCGCAGGCTCATACAGGGTGATTTACTAAACGCTGACGAAGCTGTGTGTTGGCGGTCGCGACAAAAAGCGATTTAGCTTTTGTAACTGCGTTTTTGGTTGGAGCTGGAACGGATTTTTCACAGTGTTCAATGAAACATATTACGTTTGAGGAGTCCGTTTCGTGAGTCGCGGGAAATTAATTACTTTTTGTTAATTAAAACAATTAACGAAGTTATTATCATTATATTAGATAATATCGGTAATCATCTTTGTTATTCTAAACATTTTATTCCTTAACTACTGAACATTTTATTTTTCGAATTAATATTAATATCTGCGGTCTACAAGTAATGTAATGCTTACATAAGTAGTTTTGCGACCATCACATCACACTATCCCATTACAAATTCGCAAGTTTGGATGGATGGAAGTATGTTTGTTACGTCTTCACGCCAAAACTACAAACGGATCGGACTGAAATTTGGTCTTAACCTGGAATACACATACGCTACTTTTTAAACTTTTCCGTAGAAACATGGCGTGCGAAACCGCGGGCAGAAACTAGTATTAAATCAATAACAAAAAACTCGAAAACAATCAGACAGTGCAACAGTATCTGAACCACCCTGTATCCTCAATAGAGTTAGAGTGGGTCATCAGATAGCTGCACCGGGCTATGATCCGCTCGGCTGACAAACTGCCGTTTTCCACATGGATTTACTATACACCCCTGCAAAGGGGCAAGGGGGTACGTGGTGGGGGAAGCCCCTAGGGGATGGAACGGTGATTTCATCCCGTGCGAATATTTTACGCACTAAATCCTTTATGTTTTGTTTATTAAGCTGTAACGGGGTGGTAAAAAGATATTAAAACGTGTTATTTCATTTTGGTAGTTTTTGAGTGCTTTTTCATTACAGTTTTCACACTATCCGACATTCTGAAGGTGTTGATGATTATATGTTGCGCCGTTTCGGATTTATTACAGCTGTCATAGACAATATCTCGCGGACTTTTTTGTAAATAGGTTTTATTGAAAACTGTCAAAATTCCGCTCTTGCTGTTAACCAAAAGCGCATTCTTATAAATAATCTACCGTTTTTTTAGTGTTTCGCATTAATAATGCGAAATAATAAAGATCACTAAGCCTTTGTCTCATATAAAACGGGCTAGATGAGATTGGAAAAACGCCAGAAGAAAGTGATGTGCATCAGTAGTCTGAAAAAGAACAACATCACAAATAAAAATGTCACAACAATTCGTGACAAACTTGATAGAAATTCTAAGTGGTTCAGTCCCACTGCAAGATGGCGGCTTGTATGGTAGATGTTAGGTGAGAAAAAACGCTTAACTTGTCGTTTTTCTGGGTTATTAGAGAGATTTTTTTATTTGCTAACACATGTACTGAGTGAAGTAACAGGTAAATACATTTTGTGAATTATCATCATTTTGTACTTGACCGCAGTCGGTATGCAAAAATATTTCAGAGAAAATGACGATAAGTTAGAATTTACAAAAAAATATCATTAAAAATCGTCAACATTACAATAATACTTACAAATGAATAACATTCTCAGTTTCTGTCTAAAGAATTGGACATTTTGTTCTTTTAACTGTTTATGTATATTTTGATAAACTTTAGGAGCCATACTAACACTTTTCCGCATTAGTGCTGTGTTAGCTTGATGTGCTTGCAGCCTACTATTATCTCGTCTGTTTCTGCACACAGTGTCAGATAGCCGGGGGAACAGATGGGGATTATTCTTAACATACCTCTAGTATGTAGAGGGACGGAAGTGTTATTATTTTGTGTTTTAGGAACAGCGCTCTGCAGCTATCGCTAGTTTTTATTTTGAACATTGCTCTCAGGCACCGTTGTGCAGCTTAAAAATTATCTCATTATTGGTAGAGTTGCCCCAGAATAGTAGGCCATATACCCCACTTACATCGATGGTCGCGTCGTTGCGGCCAGTCCGAGCTACTAAACTTCGTGCCTATTTACCATCGAAGTAACCATGGAACAGAATTATTATGTCCGATGTCGTGTCGGCCGTTGTAAAGTG
This sequence comes from Eupithecia inturbata, assembly GCA_963662085.1. Classification (NCBI taxonomy): domain Eukaryota; kingdom Metazoa; phylum Arthropoda; class Insecta; order Lepidoptera; family Geometridae; genus Eupithecia; species Eupithecia inturbata. The sequence continues at coordinate 1,187,531 of OY759178.1, read as the reverse complement.
AACTACTTGGGAAATGTTGGTAACATTTCGTACCATGATGCTCATGAATAAGCCTTTATTCGAGCTACATTAAATACCTACTTCAGACGGGTAACTCTAGTTTTGGCCTTTGTTTTATTGCACTGGTCAACAAAAGGCTTGCAAGTATTTATTTATTACTAACTGCTGCCCGCGGCTTCGCACGCTCTTTTCCGAGATAGAAAGTAGCCTATGGCCATCCCCGGGATACTATCTATTTCCATGCTAAATTTCATTAAGATTAAACGGCAGAACGGCCGTTTTTATAATATTAGTAAGGATGCAATCCTAATACAATGTGAGAGGTTTTAAAAATTGAACTTTTAGGCTAGTTAATGGAGCCCTGTTAGAGCGCCATGCGTCTTGAGAGTAATTTATTTATTTATTAGTTCACAAAACAGAGTAAAATCATTATAAAAATACAGTAGGTGCAATGTAGTTACGAACTAATTTAGGAAAAGGTGACTAGAAAACGTAAACGTCGCACGCGGTCATTAATAATATGTATCAGTTTTTTTATATTTTCAGGATTCAGAAAAATTCAAAATGCAGTTTAGTTAGTTCAAATGCGTTGAACAGCTCAAAATTAAAATTAGATTCAAAGGTTTCCAAAAAATTATAACATAAAACTGGATGGTACCTAAAATGGCTGAGGTGAAAGTAAAAGAGATCAAAACTACAGCAGCGTATTTCTGGAAAAACGCTGTGAAAATAGAGAAAAAAAAATTCAATGAAAACTGTGAAAATTCTAGTAATATTTTGCTACCTTTGTACCATCCCAGCATGAATGAATCTTTCAAACTCGTCTTCCCAATACAATGAGATGAGACAGATGCAGTTCACGCAAATCACACTCAAAATTCAATCTTCTGCGCTCTGCTATTAACATGCATTTAGATCGCTACCGTTTACCCTAACAACTGCTCCCAGTTCTGTGTCTATTGTCTGGCGTAGTCCTGACTGAGCTATTTGATAGTGGTTTTTACGATGCTGTAGATAAGATTCAATTTATAGAATAGGTATTTGAGGTGCATGAATCTCCTGCAAGGCTCTGCTGCCCTAGTAGTAAATGCCCTTTAACACGTGACGTAGTGTTCTGGGTTCGCTCGGGGTATAAACATTTTTTTGTAAATTTTTGAAGGCTTTTTTATAACTGAGCATGAAGTTACATAATCATCAACATTTTAATAATTTATTTAAGTGCTTGTCCACTTGTCCATCCATGGTGGATGGACAAGTGATAAATTGATAACTATTAAAAAAAACCGCCTAATGAGAGTGCAAAGGCCTATAAAACCATATAGGCGACCAAACAAGTATTACCTCATTTATCAAAATCGCTTTAGCCCGTTTAGATTTTTGGAGGTAATAAACAGTGTCCGCCAACCACAAAGAAACACTCGAAAAAGACAACCCACACCTTACGGGTATATAGGTGGTATAAATTACAAGAAGACTAAAAGAAACTTAATGGAAATATATTTAGGAAAAAGTTAATTGGATGGTTGCTTGAAACATGTTTCTATAATGTAAAAGAATATTTAGAATATGATTTGTAACATGACTAGTACTTTTAATAATAATATGACTCGCACAATACTTGCACGCCTGCGTGCAGGCTGAATACAGTTACTAATATAGTTAGAAGACCTGACATTGTAAAATAATTATGTATTCTTGCAAATAAATGATTGATTTATTGATAAAAAAAAGTCACCCTCTTTAATCAGGGCTCAAGACGACCATCGCTAAAAGAAAGAAGTTATTTTTAAGTAGTCGTTGCATCTTCCAATCGACATTCCCTCTCCTCAAACTGTCGGAAACTAGAGTCGCAGTTAAATCCTTTGAATCTTGTTTTAATTGAATAAATGATCTCGACAAAAACAGGCCTGAAAGGCTCTTGATTGCAGCAGTTCATCCGATTGGAAAACTTTCAACAGACGTCGAAAACGATCGAAGACAGAACCCTACTAAGATTTTTCCTTTTTTTCGTTATCATCTAAATATCAGTACGAGGGCCTATTTTTAACTAAATTCAGTTTTCAGTCAGGGTGTGCTTTTGGCATACTTTAACCATTACAGAAAAAGAGGGGTATCTGAAGTTTGTGTATGTCAAAAGGAAGAACAGTAACTGATTTAGTTTTTTTTTTTAAATTGGACTTTTTGAGGCTGTTGTTAGGTATGTTTCATAAAAAACGGTGCAGCCATTCTAATGTTATGATTTATGATGGTTCAAAATAAAATTTTTGTTGGTTTCCATTTTTGTTGGTTGCTAGCTTTTTTTGAACCAACTTTAAAAGAAGGAGGAAGTTCTAAATTCGCCCGCATGTTTTTTTTTATGTGTGTCCTTACCTATGTTATCTCCCCATTGGTTAACCGATTTTGCTGATTCTTTCACTATTGTATAGATTGAGCAAGATATCAAGGTGCTTGATAAACTTAAATAAACCGCCAAGTGCGAGTCGACTCGCACACGAAGGATTCCGTACCGTAAAAACCAGGCAACTTATTCAAAGAACATCAAATCTTTACTTGTTGGGAGACCCCTTTAAATTTTAACTTTATTTTATTTTTAGTATTTGTACAGTTGAAGTGTTACTTAATTATAGCAAGTTTCATGTGTTTATATTATTTATATAACCTATTTTAGCTCAAGAAATACAGCCTAAACAAATTATGAGCCAAAATAGCCAAAAAAGTCACGTTTGTTGTATAGGGGCCCCGTTTATTTTCATATTTATTTTATTTTTATTATTTGTTGTTATAGCGGTAAGAGAAATACACATTATCTAAAAATTTTAACTGTCTACCTCTTACAGTGCATGAGATATAGCCACGTAACAGACGGACGGACAGACGGACCAGTTCCGTTTTCACCCTTCAGGTACGGAACCCTAAAAAACATCATAATGTTTTTGTGGAAAACTAGCTACAAGCGCCAATTGTTAATAGATTTTGATGATTCTTTCGTTGTTGTATAAAAATTGATTTTGAGGTGGTCCATAAGCAAGTGGCATGACATTAGAGTCAGTCTCATAGATCACTGTATTCATGATTACAATACAAAATATATAATTATGTATTTACCTTAAGATCTGTTGTCATATCCTATCCGACAGTTTCCATGGCAACGGGCGTAAACAGTTTTATTCATGTGTCATCACATCAAACCAAATTAGACTCAAATTTTATTTAACTATTTATTTATTTATTTAATTAGTTACATATTTACATTATCGTCACAGAAAAAAAAAATTATATCTTTATGTCGCCACTAGAAAAATTAGATTGCGCTTTCGAAGAGTTCCAAGCTCAAAACGAAGCGACGACCAAACCCATTTTTTTTTAAAAGGGTAGTATTTGGGAATGTGAATTTAGATGAATACTATTTACCGGAATTTGAAGTCGGATTATTCTTTTTTAAAACACGCCAAATTGGTTGATCGTCACGGGTTGGCGCGAGATTAAATTTTTTTCGTGATTTTTCGTTTATTTCTGCGTCTACAAGGAATTAAACCACGGAAAAGTAATTTGCCACAAATCGTAAAACATTTTCTATGAACCCATGATAAAGCCAACTTCGATTCAATTGTATTTTGGGAGAATTTGGGAAAATGTTGATTTTTAGCACAAAATCTCCTATATTCCCAAATGCTCTAAAAATACCAGTGAACCGAAGTTAGTTATTTCATAGATAATTAGAAAATGGTTAACGATTTGCGGCAAATTACTTTTCCGTCAGTTTTATTCATTATAGAATGCAGAAAAAACAAAAACATCATAAAATAATTAGAATCTCACGCCAACCCGTGACGATCACATCTAACATTATATACTTAGTCGTATTGCAAACATACGAGTATTGCCAACTACCGTAAGATACCTCAAGAGTTGGTCACAGACGCTGTAGATAAAATCATGAAAAATACAAAGAGGTTCAATTCAAATACTTATACCTACTGAGTTATAACACAGTTGTGCTGCGATATGCAAGCCACAAAGCTAAAAAGCAGACACCTAGATACTTAACAAGAACATACAATAGAAATTAACAGGATTGTAGCAAAACGAGCAGACAAAGTGTTAATTAAAACAAATTCAAACATCTATAAAACGCTGCCCCCAGGGCTGATAAAGCTGGCGTGGTAATGACCAACCGCAGAGCTGTATCTAGGGGCTAGAGGTGGGCATAAATGTAAACGAGCTCTACTATCAGTATTTTAGTTAGCACTAAAATAAAAGACGATCATGACAAGCAGAGGCAGAGAGAATATAATATAGAACTTCAAATAAATGATAGGACAGGCTACAAAGGAAATTTCTGTTAATAAGAATACTTATAAAAAAACAATAGCAATAAACAATATATATATGTAATCTCCCTTTATATATATATATATATATATATATATATATTATTTATATATAATATCCCTTTTTTGTAAATAAATACGGTAAGTAGGTGTAATTATAGGATCGTGCACTCAGATTTTAAAAACAAACAGCACAATCTATACGATTTAGATATTATTATAGTGAATCCTTTACTGCTTGGTAAAATAATCCAGTAAGTAAGGAAATTCTCAGGTAAAATCCTGAAAACACATGAAACTTCAGTTGGTTTAACACGTAAAAATCTGAACATCATCACAGAAACCATAAAGAAACTAGCAAAAAACCTAGCAACCCCCTTACGATGTTGTCTGATAAACTTAACGCCATAATGAGCTGCACAGGGACGCAATAAGGAGATAAAACTTAGAGATGGAAGAAATTGTTTTACGAGAAAGTTATGGTTCGACTGATAAAGTGAGCATAATGAGCAAAATGCAGGGTTGGCGTGAGGGGTTTCAAATTGAAAAGTGACGGTTTGTTCTTGAACTAATTAATTAAGAAAGCATTGTAGAGCTGGTCTATATAGGTATTTATGTACTTACTTTACCCAACGTTGTAAATAGGAAGTTCTGACAAATATTATTTGGCTATCCAAGTTTACTTTAGATAGATAGATAGATTATTGCTTTATTGCACCATCAATACATAAAAAAATAAAACAAGAACTTAATACTACCTATATCTAGTGTGGCACAATCCGCCTTATCTCTTCCAGGCAACCTTTTTACATTATACATTTTTGCAAGTCATCATCATCATTGTGGCCTATCGACATCAAAAGATGATTTAGGTGGCATCCGTTCGGCATTACTGTGACTATTGTGAATATAAATCCTGAGTACACCCCTGTCATAGTCAACAATCAGCCATTACTCTGAGTGGGCAACTGGGCGAGGGCTGTAAAAACTAACGGTTGTTAGTTGCATTACCCCATACACAACAACTTGTGCTGTGCTCTGATACTCAACTATCGTGTTACGCAAAAATACGTAAACAAATAGATTTACGCATAAGTTAGGGATTTATGTTTATTTTTATGTCATGGTTCTTTTGAAAATGCTAGGGGAGGTTCGGAAGAAAATGGCGCGTGAGCGGTCTGCGATAAGTCAGCGTCATTCTTTTATTTCTTGTTTGCAAACTTTTTATGAAAGTACCCATCTAAAATTAAATTGAATGCAATAAACATAAATGAATAAAATTATTGTAGATAGCTTTCATACTTCAGGAAGGTGTCATCGTATTATTGAAAGCTCAACCATTTATAATACTAGCCTCATTTAAAAATTCAGGCACTCAGTTTTGTCTTGGGTATGCTCATCCTGAACATCAGCCGTGGGGCCCAACTCGACATTTTACCAAAACAATTTTAACGACAAATTCCATCGAATCTCATCATCAATACACACGATTAGGAAGTTCCAAAACAAACAAAAACCATAAAAAACTCACCGGCACATCAATCACACACAAGACACCATGGCCGCCGCGTATCTATCAATCCGTCGATATATCACAACACGGGACATTCGTTACAACACGCAGCCGAAATAGAATCCCACTATCCCACTTGTTTGCCTAACAGGAGCCCACGTGTGCGCCGCGGCGCTCACCAATCATATCTGACGGTTCTACCGCAACACGCCAAAAACTTCGCCCAAACCCATTTGTCTAAAACAAATAAAATTAACAGGAACCACTTTGATGTATAAAACAGTGCCGCTTAATTTGCCATAAGTCTTTTTAACTGGGCCACAGCGGTTTATTTCTTCCAATGACACAATGCAGTACCCAAGGCTTTTAGCGGCTGAGTTATGTCTCGAAGCATCGTCTGGACAGAGATACCTATTTCAAAAATCAATAGGCCCGTAATAACTCAATTCTTCATTAATCAATGACACTTGAACGCACCTGAAGGAAGCGCGGAAAAGTCATCCGTCAAATTCACCGGTTTCCCGCCAAAACCCGAGATGCGCGCTCGCACGTCAATGTCATTGTTCTTTACACATTCACAATGGGTTCACTATTCACAGAATATTTTTTATAATTTTTCGATACTCGGGAAGACGCTCGCGTCTTTTCTTCGCTATTTGAGGTCGCGGCCGCGTAGGTGTCGACCAACTCCGCAAAAGTTTTATAGTAGACTGAAACCGGGTGGTTGTGTCACGGATTTTTCTATTATATCGGTTCGGGGAATCGTGTCATATATTCGAGGGACACCGATGTGCTATTTTTAATTGGCCCTAAACTAATTCTGTGTGGTGTAGTAAATACTGGACTTGGTATTATTGTAATGGTGGTCAGTGGTGGCATTGTTTCTCTGTTTATTTGTGCGGATTCTCGTACCAAAATTAAGCTAGAATTAATTTTACTGACAAGGCAAAATAAAGAATTTGGTTGAGGAAACTTACCTTTTGAAGTTTTCTTTCTCGTCAACACGCTTTAGTGGGTTCACCATCTTTATTTAATGCCCCAGGATTTCCGGACCTCATAATGTATGATAATGTCCCATCGTAAGAAAAATAACAAAGAGCAAGTCTATAAAGACGCAGATTCGGTAAAAATTTCCTCTAGTGGACATTTCCACTGTGTGCTGATGAGTCAGGACCAACAGCGTATAGTGATAGCCCGGGCGGGACCAAATGTGACCATAATCGTTCAGCGTCCTTTATTATGCCAATGTTCTTTGGGTGGCTACAAAAGTGTTTAGAAGTTTAGCAAGGTCTAGTATAGTAATATATAATCTGTGGAAGGTGCAGTTTTTGGAAAGCTGTGCTGCACATTAATGGGTTAGAATACAAACATGAAATATCATACATATTCCTTATAATTTTTTTTTTAAACCAATTATCTTTATTGACAAAGAAATTTACAATTCAATAATAAAAACAAATTAGAACTAGTATTTACAACTGAAACAATTAAGCTAACTGCAGACTGTTGCAATTGCATTCCTTATAATGGTTTTCGAATTTCTGAAGATTGTGTACATGATGATAATAAATAAATTATCACGTTATCATAATTTATGTGGAAAAAATCTGTCGAGATCTTCTATATTGGTGCATGCATGCACATCCTCTTTGGTCTACGAAAAAAAACGTATCGGCGTTATAACCTGCCATTATCATCGGTTTAAATTACAAGGAGAAGATTCAGAAGCAAGTTTGATTTATTCTTGATACAGAGGCCTTCCGTTACACTTATTTCAAAATCACGTCACGTATCTGGTTAAACTTGACACGACCCTGCAACGTTTCGGAAAGTTTTAGAAGTCACATCGGTATATTACTGTGGTTATATGTAACAGACCGACAGACAGCTGACATATTTTTGGCCAGCTCAGCGGTTAGTGCTGGTTTTTATACTCTGTCTTTTGGTATCAATTAATATTTAGCTTGGGGCTAGATGATGCTGCGTGGATTGTCCAGTATTATTTATTATTGATTTATTTATAACTAGTTTGTTGGTTCTATGGGAACGTTCTAAGGTTATTTACATCCCGTGGGAACGGATTTAGGGGATAAAAAGATCCTATGTTTGATTCCGGGCCTCGAAATATTTGAATGCCAAGTTTCAGCCCGATCCCTTCTGTAGTTTTGGCGTGAATAAGTAACAAGCACACATACATCTAAACATCCAAACTTTCGCATTTATAATAGTGTGTATAATAATAACTGAGATAGCCCAGACATAATTGTTTTATAGCGTCATCTTCAAAAATCGTCGTCAAAAAAAAGCCCAGAAATTATTTTTTTTATAGCGTCATCTACTGTCCAGTTTAGTGAATTCGTGTGTGTATCATTCATATTATTTCCGCCGCTCATTGGTTCATTTTCTTTTGTTTTTAAAACGCAGCCAATGAGCGGTGAAAATAGATGAGTGATACACTTGAATTTAAAAAAAAATAATTTATCTTAATTGATCTGCGGATCTTCCAGAGCTCTATGCTTGACTCGATGCTGAGGCTTGTACAGGACATCAAATCTGTCATCACGACGAAGCCAACTCAACTCTGCGCTAGGTATATAAGTTGATAGTTTTGAAAAAACGAGAAATCGACTTCGAATCGCTTAATTTTACACTTTTTTCTAGTATTGCGGGACAAATACTAATCGCTTGGGAATAAAAAAATTATGGGACCACCTCGAGATTATTTCCTATACAATAGCGAAAGAATTCGGAACAAAATCGGTCCATAATTGACGGAAAAATCGACGAACAGGACGTTCTATGTTCGAATGTATGTTTTTTCCTCCTATTTTCGAAGTCGGTTAGAAATCAAGCTCTAAGCTCGTAATTCGTATAGTTTATAATAGCATCACATAGAAACCGCTAAACAGCCCAGCTCCATAAGTCGGTGAAGCGATACAGTAAAACATCGGCTCAACAACAGTACAAGCCGCTGGCACCCGCTCTAGTTGTAAATATCACGCAGCACGCTGTATACGATAACCGCACTGCCTATCCTGTATGCCGTATACAGGGTGTGCTATACCATACAGAATACACATATCATCATCGTAAACATTATTCACCTTTTAGTGTCACCTCAAACCTACCTTCTTCTTAGGTACTGTTTTTGTTTTCCGTGCTGTTTTATAACTCCACTTGTGTCAATGGAATGAAAAAATTGTATGATGAAGTGTTGTTCTTTTCTATTATTACGAAAATAATATTTTCTATACCAAGGCACCAGTCGCTTGAGAGTCTGGGCAAGAGGAGGCAGATTGTGCGCGTGTGAGTCTGTATGAGTGGCTGTGTCTATGCTGGTGTGTGTGGCGAATGGACTTAGATTCAGTGATTACTTTGCTGTTGTCTTGTTATTTTCTGTTTTTGTTATGGGTTTTTGTGTAGTTTTCATTCATAAATGCCTTTGTTAACATAAAATATCTTAGATTCTAGAACAAAGCTTATAGGCTTACAAATAGCGATAGTTGATAAATTCTACATCATCATCATCGTTCACAACCCGATCTCCCCTACTGCTGGGTATAGGCCTCCAAACTCTACTGTAGGCTAGCCTCTAGGGGGCCTACTCTGAAAAGTAAAACCGAAGTTTCTGATTTGTATTCGTGCAAAACCTACTCTTAGGTCGCCTGCATAAGATAGCATTCGCACGAAAACTAATCAGTAATTTCCATTTTGGTTTTTACGAGTATGGGCGAATAGCGTTTTATTAGGGGTGAGCCTATTTGACGTTAGTAACTAGACGTCATCGTTACGTCTCCATTTTGTATGGGATTCGCGTAGTTCCCTGTCCGCACAATACAGGCGCGAAACCAAATTGTACCAAATTGTAGGGAATAAGGAGACGTCTTGATCACGTCTCGTTACTAACGTCAAATAGACTAACCCTCAGGTTTGCCCTGTCAGACGAAATTTGAACCTCCTCCTTTTTGAAGTCGGTTAAAAATTACAATCAAATAATAAAAACAAATTAGAACTACTACAATTGAAACAATTAAGCTAACTGCACACTGTTGCAAACAATCTACAAATAGGTGAACTGATCTACTTAAGTTAGATATGTTTTCATTTCAGTAGCTCAAATAATGTTAGGTGAGTTTTCAGGAAGGTCTAAGGTATATATTAAATACACAGTAACACCCACAGTTTACGAAACCTTCATACGTTTTCTCCCAAGTCTAAATATAACGTAAATACCTAAGTCACGTAAATACCTACGTAACCAAACGTTACGTATAATACAGTCGATAGTGGAGTACTCCATCTAGATCTGCGATGGATTTACGATTTATAAAACTGCGCTTCTACCTACTGCGGTACGCAGGCTGGTGATGCTGGAATAATTGTTAGGTAGGTACGCATCTATTACTGATGTGAGCGGGTTAACTACGAACCTTATTTGTGTTGGAAGAACACCAACGTTTCATCGCTTAACGAGGGACATCATCAGAGTGAGTGCGGTAGACTTTATACTTAAATAATTGTATCGAGTATGTAGAGACCAATAATTTGATTGTTTTGAAAAAACTGTCAAATTATTGGCTGTTTCGAAATACCCGACCAGTCCGGGACCGTTCTGTATGTTTTTCGGAATAAATACTAATCCCTCGGGAATCAAATGTTTATAGGACTACCTCGGGATCATTCTCCATACAATAGCGAAATCATTTTCTAAATCGGCCGATAATTGACGAAGAAATCGACGAACATAAACATAAAAACATACATAACGCCGAACACAGAACCTCCTCCAGTTTTTGATGTGGGTTATGTACTACACTTTGTTTTAATGCTATATGAGTGTTTGTACCCACTACCGATGGTACTACTAAGGCTGGTAAGGTAATACTAAAATTTTATTCCATTGAGTATAGCAAAGATGACAAAAAAACAACCAGCAGTTATTATTTTCAATACCAAATTCCTCTATGTTTAATGGCGATGCATATTTTTCTGAGCTTGACGCCCCAAGGCTGTATGAATCGAGATTTTTTTAATGCACCGCGCCCGTACGCAAGTCACACGTCGAGTATGACCAATCGTCAGAAGTCATTTGTTTCGAGGGAAAGCTCTACCAGTAAAAGTAATCTGAAGAATATAAATTACCAATGATAGCCAGGACGCCAAATTATAATCAAAGCGTACATGACCCCGTCAACTTAAAGCTCCGACACGATACGAAACATAGAGATTTTAATATTATTAAAACAGTTACTATTAGTAAAAATAATATGTCTCTCATAATTCAAAAGTAGTGACAATGTAATATTGAAATATTTCTTTCATAAAGTCCGCAAAGTTATTTATTGCGCGGCGCATGTGCGCGTGGCGCGAGCGTTAAGTGAATGCTGAATGTTCCTACAGTCCTATTGCTGTGCCCTGACTTTGGGGAACAAATTATATATGGAAACATTTGGAACGGTACAACTTTCGATTGAAAACCTATCAGAAGGTCGATGTAATCCAACGTCTGAGACGTATAATGTATAAATTTGATGCTCAACTTTAAATCGTGACTCAGAGTCGAGGTCTTGGTTCGAGTTCGATAGAGTAAGTGACCTCCTTTAGGATAAAATTTTCGAGCATAGATCAAGAATCAAAGAAAGGCTTACGATTTATTTTGATGCATTAATAGCATTTTTCTACCAAGGAATTATTGAACGAGTGTGAAGCAGAAAGTACATTCTAAGTCATTACAGTGGACATAATCAAGATTACCTCTGACATCTCAGACGTTTGATTTATCAATTAATTTAATTCAAAACCAAGTATCACCAGCCTCGGTGTATGATTGACGTACAAACCAGTACTACAAACCCATACATACCTACAAGTACATACATACATTATTATCCATCAAAATATTAATAGAAACACACAAACGGTTCGGTAGGTTACTATTTATAAATAAACAAACAACTGCGCAACCCATCGATATTTAATAGTTATTCATGAGTTATTATCACATCACGCTTTCAAAAGGAAAGTCTATAATTACTTTTTAAATGTCACGTCACACTAGAATATTTAGCATGTCCCTTAGAGTTACTAAGTATTATTATTTTGTTACATGTATTAGTGTATTATTTTAGTAAGTAGGTATTATGTGCATTAGTTAGTAAAAATAGTTTGAATTAATGTTGTAAAGCACCGCCTTCCTCTATTTTTCTCACCATCGTTTTGGTTGCCTGGAAGAAATCGCTTTAAGCGATAAGGCCGCCAGTTCCATTGCTGTTCCCTACATTATGTTTAATGAGTACTATCTGTTTTATAAGGTGATGAATAAAGCATTATCTATCTATCTATTACAGCTGCTATAGTCGCATCACACGGTTGTTACATTATCTATCTATCTATTACAGCTGCTATAGTCGCATCACACGGTTGTTACAAATCCGAAACTTGGTGGATGGATGTATATTTGTGACTTCGTCACGCCAAAACTACTTCCCGTAGTACAGAAATAATCTTTAAACAATATTGTAAAACTGAAAACCATCGATCAAGGTATCCCATAGATTCACGATGCGCACTTAGAAATTGTCTATACCAAAAGAAAACCATTGTTAGGTTACTATCTATTTCAACTAGTGTCATTTTAGCGCTCCGAAAGAAAGCATGGCCAAGTGCTCGTGTAAAAAATGCAATAATCACTCGTCGAGGCAGAAGAAAAAGGATGGAATTCCTTATTTTCAGTTAGTTTAAATGTATTTTTGCCTCTGTATTATTAGATTAGCCATATCCTCAAGAAATCAGCATGAAGTATTGTAATTTAGTTTGCCTATGTTACATCCAACATTTATTTTGTTCTAAGTTCATGAATGCATGGAGCGGCTACTGTTTCTATTTTTTTTATTTATTTGTGGTATGTGAAAATGCGTTTATTTACTTTTTCATAAAAATAATGGTTTGAAATTACTGGTTCATTATATATAAAATTACTAACTGCTATTAATTATTACTACTGCTTACCACAATTCTATTTGCGTGTACTCTCTAAGAAAATAAGTTTATATTAGTATATATTAAAAAGCGCAATCAAATAACATTATACCTGCCGCACTAATCACACGAATATTATAAAATGCTCTTTGCGTTTGTATGTTTGAATGTATGGATGAATGTTTGTTACCTCTTCACGCCTAAACTTCTGAATGGATAGTGCCGAAATTTTGCGTAGATGTATTTCTAGGCCTGGATTATAATAAAAGCTTTTAAGAAAGACTTTTTATACCGGAAAAACGCGTACGAAGCCTTTTTAACTTAACTTTTTAAAAACCCGGAGGGCCTCGGTACCCCACGGACCTAGGGTCTCGACCCCCAAAGGGAGCAAATGTGTAAGCCTGTCAAGACCTGCATATTTGCGTCTTTTGAGATCGTCGTCCAAATCTGCCGCCGCACCAGCCCTCACGGATGTCCTCGGAAGATGGGAAGGCGCAAGTGTGTCGACGCATGTAGCGTCCCATACAATGGGCCTCCCCAACTCCCATGGGACTATTGTCATGCCTTCGGGCCTCTTACCATCGTTACGCAACAGACCATTCGGTTCGAGAATAGCTAATAAGTTAGCGGTGACAAAGCCCCGCCGGATGATGTCGTTAAGGCTGGCATGACGAGATATCCGACCGGTGGCCCTAGTACACGTTAATTGAAGGAAATTCTTGGAACCAATGTCCTGACTCCCATTTAGAAAAGGCCAGGATAAGGGCACGATACGCAGAGCTGAAGCACGTTTGTATTAAACAATTCCGTGTCAACTCACACAGAGGCCCGTCCCATTGCCGTTGGGACATAAGAGATTTTGGGGAGCAGCATTGGGACAAGCACTATGCCAAGCCGTTCGAGCTTCGTCTAGAAATAAAATTTTGAATGAAATTCCAGGTGAGTTTAAAATTTTTTCAACTAAAGTACTAGTGCTGTATACGGAAGACAGGAACGCTTTAAGGGCTACACTTGAAATTTTGCGTATACCTAAGGCTCCCAATTTGACAGGCCTGCGACCAAGCCTTGTCATCTAAATCGACATTCAAAACCGATGATAGTGTATTCTTTATTATGCTGTCTCAGCCTTCCAAGAGCTCGCTGTGTTTCCACAGTTGACTATATCTCAAAGAATACGTAAATTTAGGTACAAAAAGACAAAACCGAATTATTGTAAAAGCCATAATAATATGGCTATACTATCGGCAGTCTGTCCGATGTTTTGTTGAAATTTTGAATTTTCTCATCTACAAAGGACTGAAAAGACTCATCAAGAACTGGGAAACCAAGGAGGCGAAGTGAACATTTATCTACAACTGTAACGTTGGGGGCCAAACTATTGAATTTTCCAATGATATTGTGTCTACACAAGAGTCCGAAATAAAAAGTTCGCACTTTGAAAAGTTTTATTCCAAACCTATTTTTTGAAATTCATCTGTAATGATTTTTAGACCATCAAAAACAGTGTTTACCTCTCCACCTAAAAACAGTGTATATTATTTTCAGAAACCTTACAAAATAAAATAAATTCGACTCCACTAATCTCATCTCCCGTATGCAACCTTGTCATGCGACGCCTCTGCGCAAACTGTCTGTTTTCAGATTAGAGCATCAAGGTGCATGCTCTAATGTTTTGTACTAAAATAAGGAAAGAGCTTTATTGGAGAACTATACTTACGAGCACGAGCTAATGGATTTTCGCTAAAGGAGTTCTATTGGACAAGCATCGTTCTATTTTTATTTATGTCTACCATGGAGCTGCAATGTTTACTACGATTTATAAAAACCGATTTTGATTTGAAGATAGAGGAGAGTGCTTTTGCTATTTCAGAGAGTTTTCAATGTATTTTTTACTTGCGAGGGTATGTGTTTTTGATCTTAGATTAGCTGCAAAGTATGTCAACAAAAACAAACAAAAAACCTAAAATTCACGTGCTTGGAGTTGAGATGAAGATATGATTGTTATTGACAAGTCGGAACTTTCTTTAAATTGTTTTTAAAAATCAACTACAAGATTATTTTAGGTTAACTACTACACACGATTGTGGATATTTGTTTCAGATACTTAAAAATATCTATGGTCTGCTCGAGAGTATTCGAAGCTACATTTTATAGGCCGATGGCCCTTATAATGGCAAATAAAATTAATTTAGCTCAAAAAGTGAAGAAGCGAGTGGGTTTTTTTATATTACCAAATATTTACTTGTTTGCGTTTTAAATCATTTTACTTAGAGTAATTGGATAAAACTTGCGCATGACGTAGGAAGTAAATTACCTGTTAAGAGTGTGATCCGAATTGATAAGCTGGTGAAAGTGGCGGGGTGAAAATGGCGATCATTGGGAGAGGCCTTTGCCCAGCAGTGGACATCTTTTGACTAAAATGATGATGATGAAATGAATAAACCTCTCCTATTCCTTTTACCTTCTGCAACTCGATTTGTCGAAAGCCTATGCATGGAATTGATTTAATATCTAAGTTTTCAGTTTTTGAACGAAATCCGTACCGACGATTTATTGTCACGTGATCGTTAAGTTAAGAAACTTTAACTGCGGAAGCCAAGAAGGTATTATAAAACATACGAATCTACTGCATAGCGGTACCGCAGTTGAGTAGTAAGTGTAGAGAAAACAGTACATTGTTCACCGAGGTGCGAAAGTGACGGATTCCTATCGAGTGTGTCATTTGAGGATCGAGGCGAAAGGCCCGAGGCCCTCTTTAAACACACGAGGTAGAAATTGCACGTTCTCCTGAGTGATACATAGTGCTTTGTATACTGCACCTACGAAGAAAATAAAACATTTTCCGAAAAAGAAGTTGCACTCTTCTCGTTTTTCCAATACACGAAATCTTCATGAGCTGGTAAGAACGGAAGAGGCCGATATACAAAAACTTTAAAAGAAAAGTTTTTTAAAAAGTTTTTGTAGTTTAAGTTATTAATGTAAATAACGGTAAAATTTCAGAAAACACGTTAGAAATGGATACTATGGTTATTCTCTCCCGGCAAACGCGTGAGTAATGAGATTCCATAGTTTTTCGACCCGCATTCTAGTACGCCTGCAATGGCGTACTTTCTAGCTCAAGTTTGGAAATAGAATAAGTCACTCTCCGAGCAAGTGTAGTATAAAATAAATTTTACATTGGTTAAAAAATCTTACAATACAGAACGTATTTTTTTAAGAAAACATATTTTGTTTAGTATTAATCAAAACAAAACCCGATCATCATCGTCCCTAAAAGTCTTTCAACCAAACATAAAATCCTGTTGACTCTATTTTAACAACCGCTCAAAAGCGATTGATGTCACCCTGACAGTGACGCAGCGCGACCCCGTGACGTCACGTGTCAAAGGCCGTTCGGTACCAGGCAAGCAGGACCTACCAGGAGATCAATAGAACCACAATTGAAATGTTTGAAAACGAACTTTAACTTAGGGAGTCACGATTGAGAATTGCTTGGAACCTGATTTTGGATCTATATCATAAATTATAACAGCAAAATCTACTCTACATTGCTCAGTATAAGATACAATATTCAAATGGACAATTCTCATGATATGTTAATGCACTGGTGACAAAATTGAGTACCTATGACAAACTAGAACTGAGCATAGTGACAATAATTATAGGACAAAGCTATAGCAAATGTAATTGGAGCGAAAGAGACAGCCTATCTGTGATTAATGAATCAAGTTAATAGATTGACCATCCATTGGTAACAAGGGACGGGTAATGAAAACCACCGTTTCTTCAATAGTGATTGGTGACTATGGCTAATGATATGATTGTAAGATCTTACATCATCCTGAAGAATTAATTACACCAGTATTTTTTCTATGAATGAAAAAGCCTATTTAGCTCTCTGGTACCCTAATCAAGTTTATGTAGATTCTAACTCCTCGGCTTAGATCTTGATCCTACAACAAATGCATCGAAATAACGCAGATTCAAATGTAAATATTGCAAACTTAAAACTTGCAAATGCTTATTTATTTTATGAGGCAAAAGCAATTTTAACATAGGTAGTAAAATTTTCTTCCAGAAAATCATAATGGGAGATAGCGAAACACGCTTTTATAATCAATCATAATTGTAATGATAAAGAGCTGAAACCCTTTGGATTTAGATAATCTTGACGAATACAATGTGCTCAATAAATATAAAATAAAATCACAGCTAATATTTCAATAGGATATCAATTTACGTTATCACTAATGATAGCTTTCATTAAAGTGCATACACTTGAATAACACACAAGCTCACAAAACACAAATACAAGCATTACAACACAAACCTACATTCTTGCTAACACACACCAAGCGCATTATTAACACTAATAACTTTCGCTAAAGATAGCGATTCACTCACTAACACTAGGATGTCCTTTTGTGTGATTCCCCCACGCTGAAATATAATATTTGGACAAGAGCGAGTACAATACTTTTACTAGGGCTCCGTAGCAAATACATCAACTTGCTGTACAAAAGTAAAAATATTAGAACAAGAAACCAAAACTTGTTATGAAAAAAACAAGATCCGTCAAGTGCGAGTGTGACTCGCGCGCTGGGTGTTTCGAACGTTTGGAAAGTTGTATAGCATACCAACATATAGTGTTTGTGTGTTTGACAGTTGTATAGCATAGCAGTCTAACAAGTAATAAAATAATAATAATAAATAAAAAAAATATTCAAAGAACGTAAATAGACAATACATTAGTGCACTAAACGAATATGTATAGCTAAGTATAACAATTTAGCCTGAACTAGGTAATCCTGTGTTTCAGGCGACAGTAGTGCTAATCTATACTTATAATTATTAAATAAAATAATCACTTACTATTACGATAAAGGCATTTAGTTTAATAATGTTGTTTATGTTACAAACAATTCGTGCACAATACACAAATTGTATAGTATGCAGGTACTTAAATTGAGTAAAAACTAGATTAATCACTATTCTAACTAGGTTAACATTACGTATAAAAATATAATTCACTTGATAATTTCTAATAGCGTCTCTGTATCATCGTAGGATAGACTTTAAAGTGTACATTTAATAGTTTTTTTACAATTATTACAGTTAAGCGCGTAATAATTAGACATTGAATTTAGTCTGTTGTATAGGAACGGACCAAGAAATAGATAAAATTTGTTCGCAAAGGAAAATTATAGGGTTGTTGGATGAGGGCATTTAGCATTCCGTCTCTTGTTATTAGTAAATTCAGTGCTGTAGGGAAGGGCTGCGTGCTGTCTTAGTACTGTGTTCATTATAAATAGCTGCCGGACTGCTGGTACTGGTTAGAGACTGCTGTTTGATGAATACCAAAAAAATTAAGGTACATTTTAGCTGTATCGGTTTGCAAACTTCGGAGTACATACCCGTAGAAAATTAATCCTCCCCCCCCCCCTTTTTGACCATTTTTCAAAAAGTGTTCTACTTACAGACTTCTCTATATTTTTCCTGTAAAATATAGATCCATATCTACAAACGCTGCATACATTTCAGGATGGATCGCTCTGCAAACTTTGGAGATAGGCGGCGAATGGGCATTTTTTCGACTTTTTCAAAATATTACAAAAAATATGAAGCCTACAGAAATTTCAAAAACTTTTTTGAAATGTACAAATTGATACCTTTCATTTGATACCCCTCTTGACCTTGTAGGTCTCGTTTAAAATTTCGACATCATAATTTGTATTGAAAATTTACTTTTTCATTTTTTTTTTCTTATAAACTGTACAAGCGCTCGAAATGTATTAATATTTTAAATTTCACTTTATTTGCTGATGTAGTTGTTGAGATATTAAAGACGGAAAAAAGACAGAAAAAGCAAGACTAAAAGGGTTTCGAAACTGATCTCCGACCTTCGAAACCCTAAAAATGATTGTGTATCAACATGCATATTTTAGCTTTGGCATGTTGAACCCTGAAAGCAAAGATTGTATATCCAACTAATGAAGGGAGTGTGAGAGTGTGATGTGTGTGTGTGTGTCTTCTTTACACCCCTACATTGACAGGTTTATATGTACACACTATATCTGTGTGTGCGATTGTCTGTCTGCTGTCAGTCGGTGTCATCTCACGTGCTTCGGTGTGGAGATGTACCAGGCAGTCAGAGTTTATAAGGAGATATCAAAACTCTATAGTTGCTTCTTCATATCCTAACCTACATAATATGTAGGTATAATAGGACTATAGGCTAAAATTGAATATTTAATATTATAACATTTATGTAGTAGAGGTAGAGTGAAGTTGTGAGGAGCGCACATGAAATGGAAGCACGTAGTCTTTTGGCAAACTTGTAGGTTAGTTAATCTGGTTGTAGGTAAGCCATGGGGTCTGTCTTGCTTTAAGACAGGAAACATCTAAGTAGACTAGTTTACCTAAAGTAAACTAGCCTACTTAGATGTTTCCTGTCTTCAAGCAAGACAGGAAACATCTAAGTAGACATCTAGCGACATTATGCACCCGATGTTACCACCGTAAGTTTGTGTTGCAGAAGACGGATTATTGTGAAATCTTTAGCATGGATTATAATCTATGTGTAATTAAATCAAAGAAATAAACATAATAACTGTAATTTCTTCATTATTTATTTATACTGTTGTGCTTTAAATCAGCCGGCCCGATTGACAAAAACAAAAACAAAGTGCAGATTTGCCCCCTGACGAAAACGTCACAGCACCCGGAAGCGTCTAAATCCAAAACACCAATACCAGAGCAACAGAAACGAAAAGAGGTCACTCGGTGGAGGTTGAATGGGGTGAGGGTGGCGAACCCACCTGTTGCAATGGTCTGGACTCAGGCCACGAATGAGGAACAAGGACAAAGGGGTTGTGGCCCCCATCATAATTTTGCGTCACTATAATTATATTGTTCTTTAATAATTTATCTTCTCAATTTACTTTAAGTAACTATGCTTATTTGTTTTATGATGTTTTAGCATTTATTTTCACATAAAGACAAGGCACCTTTTTAATATTACTTTCACGATTAAAAAAGTAAGTATTTAAAAAATTAAAAACATGATCATCAATAGAAACAAACAAATAAAACAACAGAATGGAAATACGTTCATATGTAAGTAGAGGACATGGCTAGTTAATTGCGTGCACTATAATCTAAAATATTTTTTTCTTCCCATCTATTCGAAAAGGACGACTTGGTTCGCCTTTTAGTGCACCCAAAGTGGTGTTTTCTATAAGAAACTTTTAGCCAGCAGTAATGAGTTTTTAATCCTCTTTATAAGTGCGCCGCAATTATCTTTGCCGCGCAATTTTTCAATTTGACACATCTTAGTGTTCGGCGCCAAAGAAATCGATTGCAAATATTGTTTGAATAAAGACTGCATCCAAACAATGAGATTCACAGTCACATTTTCCTCAAAATGAGCCAGATTCGGACATTATTTCAAACACGCAGACTTCGATCAATTATACAAATTGATCGAAGCACGCAGAATATAAAATCTACAACAATCTCTATTCCTAATAAAACTGTAACAATAAATTCTCATAATTGCGAAGATGTCTCAAATGTAAATATAAGTTTTCATTTGATTTATTATTAGATACTATTTAATGTCAATTTAGTTGTTATTCTATGTTTTATTTAATAATAATTGACAATAAAATATGAGGCGCCTTTTATTTTCTCATAGAAAAAGTAGTAAAAGTAGAGTGTATCACTCAGGCGCAAAATATATTTTTGGCTCAGGCGACGTACTTTGAATCCCTCGCTACTTTCAGGGTTCTACTACAGAATCCCTCACTTAGCTCTGGATTAAAAAAAGCGCCCTCGCCGTAATAATATTATTTAGCTCCCTTATGATACAATCTACTATTTGATAATTAGTTATACTACATAGTTATATTATAGATTATCGGTTATAATGTTATTTTTAAAATAAGGCCTATTTAGTAGGTAATGTAAATAACTTGATTTCTACCTCTACAATTTCTTAAATTGTTAAAATTCTTGTTGTACGTCCGAAACGGATAAAATTGTTGAAACATTTATTTGATTTTAAGACCTTCATGTAACACAATTTCACAATAAAATTATTTTATTCTACTCTATCTAAAGTAGTTAAGTTTATTAGTTATTTAGTACCTACACAAGCTCTGCTAACATTAGGGCATAATGCTGTGTGAATTGTTCAGCAATACCTTGTGCTGTGCAGCTTGTGTTATTTTTGAGGGACTTGTGTTGTAGAAAACTAAATAAATAGAAAACTAAATAAATAAAAGCAAGATGAGTTGACGTATGACGAAGGGGTTATATATGCCCTTGATTAAAATATATAGCGTTGAGGATATGCAAGTATCTTAGTTATTAAAATAAAGTTTAGCAAATGCCGACCGCCAAAATACCATGGAAAAGAAAGTGTCTTTCTTGGTTCTCTTCTTGTAAAGTTGGCTGCACTAAGACCCCACACCCCACCCAGTAGGTGGGGGGGCATCTTAGCGCCAAATTCGAGTCCGGCCCTGGTCCGGCACACACAGCAACAGCTCTATCTGTGTTCATAAAGTACATGCCATTTGACTGTGTTATTAAGAAATCGTACGTGTATATTTTACTAGTAAAAAAATCTAAAGCTTCATAAAAAACATGCGTACCAGAACATCATAACGCAAAAGAAGTTTACTCATTTTCTTTATTGGTTTTTAGCTGGTTTTGATGTTATGTACCTACCTACCTTATTAATTTAGTGGCAAAAATATTGTGTCAGCTTTCAAACGAATCATTACGGAAAAGGTTTAAAATGTTCATAAAAACAAAATCATAACGACGACATAATTATTTGAACAAATGATTTAAAAAAAATGAACTCGGTTTAGAGGCCATTTTGAATACTCTCGGTACGCTGGCGCTGATGGCCTCGGAGCTGAAACAAGTACCAGGGCGGCAGAAGCTAGAGAGAGGTGCGATGGTCAGTCAGGTAGGTCAGGGGTCAGAAAGCGAGGATACCCAGCGGTGGCCAGGGTGGGTTCGAGAGGCAACACCCACTGCACTACCCAGTAGGGAGGCCAGATAATCGTCAACTTGGTAAATCTTTGACGTGAAAGTACATTTATTTTAAAACCATCTCTAACATCGGTGTCATCAGTTATTTAAAGTCTACTCTTTGTTAATTTTCATCCCACCTATTCGAAAAGAGACAAAGGGTTCCTCGATAAGTGCGAACAAAGTGAGTAATTCCAGCGCACTTAGTAACAGTGACGAAATGACTTTTGAATTTGGAACACTAAAAGTTTGAAAGCAATTCGCTTCAATAAAGTCCGGGCCTGTAACAAAAAAGTCGACCGCTGTGGCGCGGCGGGCAAAGGTCTGCCTGCGACGCAGGAGGTTGCGAGTTAGATTCCCGCCTCGGGACAAATGTTTGTGCAATCTGCATATATTTATTCCGAGTGTTCTGGATGTTTCTATGTATAATAAAAATATATCTATCTATGTAGTGTATTTGTATTAAGTATATCAGTTATCTAGTACCTACCTACACAAGCTCTGCTTAGCTTGGGGCTAGACGATGCTGTGGATTGTCCAGCATTATTAATTCGTAGTAATTTGATTACGTACCTAAATATAAATATTCGGGACTACTAAAAGCATATCTTATTTATTATTCTCGTATGATGAAATTTTCTTATAGTTTAGGATAAAAAGCAGAGTGTGCCACGCGGTACAAAATTATTTAAACTCAAAATTTTATTTATTATTGTCTACTTTGTAATTTATTTTTATATTGAACCATTTAATTGTGAGTATTTTTATCGGTTTTTGTATATTTATTTGTATTTACAAATTTAAGTGCATAAGTACTAATTTATAAGAACACATGAACCAAGTGTCTTCCCCTTAAGTAGAGACAATAAGAAAAGTGCTGATCGACACGTTCTTAGTAATATGTTTGATAAAATTAAGTTAAAACCAAATTACCCATTAGCCAAATCTATAGCCAGATTGTAATGTTATTCTCGTTTATTTAAATAATTAAATGTATGCTAGACAATAATAAAAAATTATTAATGAGCAAAATCTTTGTGAAATTGTTGACGCCCTACACACACACTATAAGGTATTCTGTGTATCTCACTACGAAACAATCCATATAACCAAAACAACATTACCAGGCTGCCAGTTATTGAAAGAGATACCAGGTGTTCAAAGGGTGTTAGGTCAGCCACCCTATGAAGGGGATCGCTAGAATCACCCCCATATACCAAGGTATGAGGGGACACTATGCGTGTACAACCAATGCATCTATCCTGCTCGGATATTATAATATTGAGTATGTGCAAATGGGATGCTGTTATATTCATTTTACAAACTATCGGAATCACTTTCATGAATTACCAGGGCCAAAGAGGAAGACATGAAACTCGTAACTCATAGTATCCTACTAGGATATCATAAAATGTCAGTAGATTGTGATAGTGCTGAATGGACTCACTACCACAGTATCATTTTAGAGTACTCCAGTAAATACAGCGAATACATGCGATTTGAAATGATCAAACCGTAAGTCCAGCCGTGTCTGACTGAAACCGAGTCATAATTAAACATTTCATCGGTACCTACATGGGATCTTGTGAAAATAATGTTGTTATAAATAGTGTTGATCAAGCACTTATTCAGGATAAATGCAATATACAATATGTTCAACAAAATCAATCGCTAATAATCCTAAATTTCAGCATTTCACGCAAATGCGACATATTTTATTATACATATAAAATATATTGATTGCGGAATTAGTGTGGTATAAAAATGTATACCAAAGGACCACAGCTTTCGGCTGCAATTTTATGGTCTTCACAAATATCAAGAACAAGTAGTCGTACGATGTCTGTTGAGGGTTCGAGGACCACCATGGCGCAGTAGACGTCAACATGAGATGCAGGAGGCTCAAGTTCCAAAGAGAATGATCAAGCTAAAATTGCACACTTAAAGTTCTGGACCTAAATAACATAAAGCCTACTTATTACTCCGAAAAACGCGTGGAAAGCCGCGGGCAGAAGCTTGTCACATAAATTGACATTATTTGTTAAGTTTGAACATGTTTATTCAATTCAATTCAATACGTTTATTTCAGCTTAGATACACAGATACCTACATATTTCAGTCATAATAATAAAAACAAAAGTAAAATAAAAACATCTTAAATTAATGGAACGCACAATCTGTCTCATATGCACATGGCACTATGTGCGCGCGTCCAGTGCTTCATGAAAGCGCAGTCCGTGTCCAGCCTTCGAGCTATTAGTTTCAGATAGCTTCTGGTACCGCCCCTCACCCGGCGCATCAGGGATGCTGTTCTGTTGCGGATGATTGCGTAAAAGTCATCAACGCGAGACTCCGCAAACATCCCAGACGCGCTACAGAAGCGGGTTAGTCTCAGTAGCACTGTGAATCCATTATTATACTGGACGCGCAGGGCATTCCAGCATATCTGCGTGTAGTTAACCCACAGACTGCACGTATAAAAAGAATGACATTACGCTCTAAATAAGCTTATCTTAACAGCTGTACTACATCGCGCAAATCTGTGGGCTAACATACTTGTTCTATCTGATAATGCCCTGCACTCTCTTACTACATCTAGGTCATCTAAGAGTTCCGGAGACCCAGTGGCCCAGATACTTGAACAACTACCTTCTTCAGTTCAGTGCCTGCCAGCGAAACTGATGTTACCGTGGAATAAGTCTCTGCTCCAGCTTTAAAAACCATCAGCTCGCTTTTGCTGGCGTTGTATCTGAGCCTCCGCATAACTTGCAGATTTTCAACAGCTTCCGAAGGGCACTGATTGAAAGGTAGAAAGGAAGAAAAGAAATAAAATTGTTTATTACACACTACACACACAAAAAAACTTTGTGACAATAAAATAAAAGAGTACTAGATAACAAACAACACAGACAAACACATGTGAACTAAGTAAGTAGTATACTAATACAAATATTGGGTTAATAGGTACCAAGTAGTCCACTCAGCAAGCAGACGAGCGCGTGTGTGCAGGTCTAACAGGTCCTGACTCTTGAGCTTGTTGCTCTAACACAGAAACCTGGGGTAATCTGTGAAAGAGCGCTGGTTTTCAGTCAGAACCGTAGAGTAAGTGACAAACACAAGAAGTAGATACAGAGTATCTGTATCTGCTCTGCGGACAGACACGATCTCAGATCCAGCGCACACAAGACACAAAATAGAAAAATAACAAGATCCGTCAAGTGCGAGTGTGACTGGCGCGCCGAGGGTTTCGAACGGTTGTCAAGTATACCAATATGTACTAGGATCTTATTCCCAGAGGACCACGACTAGGTAATGGTTAGAGACTTTGCTATTTGATCTAGCATCATTTGTTCAGGAAGGTACGGATTACCTATAATACAAAAGGTGAAAAGCATGGCGAGCACGAAATGAGGTCCTGCATGTTTCAAGTGCTCAATACTTAAGGAATCGTGACCAGGAGATTGACCCCGTTTCATCCCTTTCACTACCCTTGCCACTTCCTTAGCTGATATTTGACAGAATATAATATGTACATACTCGTAAGTTACAATTATTGTAAGTAATACACTGGTCTGCAAAACTAAGTATCACACTTTTAAAATTGCAATAACTTTTTAAGTGTACAAGATATACTTTCGAAGTAAAAAGGACTCGAAAAAGAGTTTAATTTTGTATAAAAAAAAATATTTATTTATTATTATTTTGTATATAGAAAAATGGGAGAATATTCCCCAAAATCGGCTCCGAAACCTCGTGTTCAGTATGCCAAACCGGCTCGAAGCTATAATCAGAGCCTGAGGAGGCAATACCAGTTATTGAAAATTAAATAACATGTAAAACATACTTAAAATATGTTAATTAAATTATTTTATTGTTTTATCTTTTTTTAAGTTAAAAATGTTATCAATGTATAATTTACTATAGTTTCAAAGAAATTGCTATAAAACGGTTTTTTATTTTAAATCTCTAACTTCTACAGTTTAGAAAAAAAAATTTAATAGTGATACTTCATTTTTCAGGCCAGTGTAGATATTTTTATATTTTCAAAGATCGACGACAACTTCGCAGTACAACGACAGCCACGTTGCCATTACACAACGTGTCAAATAAACCAAGAGGCTAGCCGGCCGCCAAGTACGAGTCGACTCGCACAAGAAGAGTTCCGTACTGCAAAAATCAGGCAACTTGTTCAAAGAACATCAAACTTCACTTGTTTGGAGACCCCTTTAAATTTTCAACCTAATTATATTTTTTGTATTTGTTGTTAATACAGTTGAAGTGTTACTTATTTATAGATAGTTTCATGTGTATATTTACCTATCGTGGTTCAAGAGACACAGCCTTGACAAACGAAGAGCAAAAATAGCCAAAAAAATTAACCTTTACGAGTAATTTGGATATTTATTTTATTTTTATTATTTGCTGTTAAAGCGGCATGAGAAATACACATTCTCTGAAAATTTCAACTGCACTTTGAAGTCAGAATCAATAACATTTAATACAATTTTCAAAGCATCTTTGTTGGCTTTAACGTTTAGATTTCCATTCGTATTACATCTTACTAATAATATAAATTCGAAAGTAACTATATGTCTGTCTGTTAACTTTTCACACCTAAACGGCTGAACGGAACTTAATAAAATTTGCCAGGGAGGTAAATTGTATCACGGGAACGGACATAGGCTACTTGAAAAGCGCGTGCGAAGCCGCGGGAAGCCGCTAGTATAAAATAATTGTTATAAGCAGTTGCAATGTCAAGTGGTTTTGCCAAGATGTCAGATTTGTAAACATTTTTTTTTTATGTCAAATGCAGATTCCGCGGTTTCACTTTTTCTTTTTATTAAATTCCATATCGCTTAATCCTTATTTGTGTTTGCTTTTAATAATTTACCTAATGACTTTATTATTGTTTTACTTGTTTAATTGAATGACATTATATGTTATAAATAAGTAATTATTCTAGGTTAATATTATCAATACAAGCACTTGTCCTAATAAAACTGTATAAGGGCTGATGACATTTTAAAAGCTAACGCGATCCCCTTTGTTTTTTGTATACTAGAGTCCTAGATTTGTGACGTCAGCGTGGATAATTGTATGAAAAAACAAAAGACAATCGCACCAGCTTTTAAAAATTTATCTACATCACTAAACCCAACAATCGTTACGTAAACTACCCTAAACTATATCTTACTAGCTGCTGCCCGCGGCTTTGCACGTTTTTTTCCGGAATAAAAAGTAGCCTATGTCCGTTCCCGGGATATTATTTACCTCCCTGCTAAATTTCATTAAGATACGTTCAGCCGTTTAGGCGTGAAAAGGTAACAGAAAGACAGAGTTACTTTCGTATTTATAATATTAGTTTGGATTTTATGCTGGCATACCAGTTTATAGTCAGATTGCCCGAAACGTCCTGTCCACAGCAAAGCTTTAAAAAAATTCAGTACAAAATATTGCGAAGCTTCGCTTAACTCTTCCACAACTACCAGAAAATCATAAACTGAAAGAGGTTAGAGTTTCGAAACTTCAGTCGAGGGGTGCAAGAGGTCCCCCCGGGATACAATCAATCGATGCACTTGCATCTCGCATCAGCAAATGGAGAACTTAATAGTGCGAGGGAGATGTCAAATAATTTTTTTGAATGGAAGCTTCGTACACTCAGCGTTGTAAAAGCCAGAAGTGCCAGAAGTCACTTGAAGAAAATTGTTTACCTGCATGAACAATTTACTAAGTGATTATTTATTTTCTTTTTCAATAATTTTTATCCATTATATTGTATGGTAAATATTTCCCTACAAACCTAACAACTACCTTTATAACGATTTTGAAAGACTGTTCATTGTAATTTTACCGTTGTCGTTAGATGAATACTGGACAAAAAACACTGAATTAGAACAGTTTGAGTTCGCAAAATAAAAAACCCAAAGACTGCACTGGCGAAAGTAGAAACTTCTTAAACTAAAAGCAATTTACCAGGGACCCATAAACGTACCAGTAGTATGAGGGTAAAGGTTATCCCCTTGCACCATGCCCCTACCGTATAAAATGCACTTGCTGCAATATAGCCATCTCTTTCAAAAGCATTAATCCATATGCAGGGGTGAGGCAGTAAGATAACATTCATGAATATCGACTCGTTTCAAGATGCACACATACAGTTTTAGAAAATTGCAAACTTTACACGTTACAAATCTTATAGGTACTTTAAAGTACAAAAAAATCCCAGAAGTTCTCTCAAATCGTTTAAGCTGCAATAAAAAGTTGGGAGCCGAAATATAATAATTGGATTGAATTCGGAAGACAATTACATGAAAAGTAACAGAAGACCCCGTGTAGTCAAATAAGATTGGAACTACGCAAGCCACATTTTATTGACAAAATCTGTCAATCTGTGCAATTGAAAGAGAGAGTTCGAAACTGTTTTAACCGTGAACCTATACCTAACCTTACAATAAAGATTAATGGTTTTACAACCTAAAGACATGCACTAAGGACCTTCACAAGTACATGCGAGATAAAACTAAATAATTCAGTCCGTGTCACACACACCTGTGTGTGAAAGAGTCAACTAGCATTTGCTAGTCGACTCTTCGCTGCTGAATTGAACACCTGCTCATCGATAGTTTCCTGGTATATCCGGTATAACCGGATAGGCAAGTGGAACCGGTTAAATCTGCCCCATGAAAAAAAGTTGTCATTCGTAGCCAAAGGACAAAAATCTCGTAACATCCCGAGAACATGGCAACTGGAAAAAAACCCGTTTTCAAGCCCTGCCCAGGCTTGAGACCTTAATCATCATTATCATCATCAACCTCTCTTAGTCCACTGCTGGACATAGGCCTCCCCTAATGCGCGCCATAGTGCCCTGTCTAATCAGCTTGCCGCATCCAGCATCTGCCTGCAGTCTTTCGCAGATCGTCATCTCACCTGGCCAGAGGGCGTCCTACACTACGTTTGCCGAGTCTCCACTCGAGAACACGTTTACCCCAGCCGTTGTCGGTTCTTCGCGAGATATGGCCGGCAACTGCCACTTCAGTAGGCCAAGCACGGGGATTGTTCTCTAGGGTAGAATAGACAATAATGACATCGCATCGACATACATCGCGTACATTATTGAAGTTGAAGGAATGAACTTCAACTAATTTACGCATTCGATGACACAGTGACGTAATTTTTCTCTATTCTACCCTAGAGAACAATACCCGTGCTTGCCCTACAGCTTGCTAATTCTCCGAGCTATGTCGATAGCTGTAGTTCTCTGTCGGATGTATTCGTTACGACTCCTATCCTTCAGAGAAACTCCGAGCATAGCTCTTTCTACCTCTATAGCTGGCTGAGCAACTTTGAACTGGCGACCTTAATCCCGTAAGCCTAATTAGGCGTAATGTGGAAGACCAGCCATAGAAGGGACAATATGTCTAAAGCTAAGTACGCAAAAGGCTAAGCTTGTAAACCTATCTTACCCATCAACACACTTTGCGGCTAAATGATGATTTTGTTATATGTTTATTCTAAATATTAAATAACATTCTTCAGACAATCTCTCTCTCAATCACAATCTTTAACTCGGAAACCTTTATAGGACAAATTCAAACAAGTCAGTGAACGTTCCGAGTTCCGAGGGTTTGTCAATCAAACTGAAGTCAGCCAATGTCGGGATGATTGTACGGAGCTACACCAGGACTTCATGAATGTCTAGTAGTAAAACACAAACGTAGCCAGAGAAGTGAGCAAGCACCCCCATCCCCGCTAGTAAATTAAGAACTCTCCATCATCAAGAAACAATAAAAACTTAGTGGCCAATAGAGGGTCACACACAATCCATATTTGGTTGAAAGCACTACAATGACATTAAAACAGTTTTTTTGTGAGACAAAAAATACAATAGAACCTACCTACTTAGAAGCCTAGAAAGTAAAAATCGATAATTTATAATTCGTAAAACTTAATGTGAGAGTGAAGGAAAATATCTGTCAATGTACTAGCCAAACCTGCGTAAGGAGGACACAGATTTTATAATAACTACTATTGGGTAAGAATAGTCAAAGCTTACGGCCCCAAAGCGAAGCGAAAAGCATGCTTTCGCCAGCGTTACGTAGAATACAAATACAAGAGCCTCAGAAGCAACGAGGAGGTCTTCCAAACAACACGGGGGTTCGACCGTGGGGCTGGTGCAGGGTGTGAGAAAAATCAATGATTGACCACTCACTGCACTGCATCTCGTTCTTTCAGGCAAACATTGCGTCCGTAGGCGAGACGTAGGGAAATAGATTGAGTCCTTGTTTTACTAGAAAAATCAATCATGCACATGCATCTCGCTTTTGCACGCAAAACTTGTATGCATAAGCGAAACAGACAACTTTTGAACTTGAAAGGGTCGATGGCTGTATCGTCTCGAAATAGGTACTGTATGTACGTTATTCGGCATTAAGCTTTTATGAGAGACGCACATGTCAAGCAGAAGCTCATTTCTATAGTGACTCTAAAAAATACTAACACATTTTGTTTTTTCATGGACTAGCAGAAATGGATTTAGGAGGTACCCTCTTACCCGGCATAAAGTTAGGGTTTCTATTGATTTCACCTTCAGCGAGGTGGAGACAATAGTATTATCGATTATGTCTTGAAATGGGATTTTAGAAGTAGAAACCAAAGCTAGAGAGTACAGAACGTCCAACTTTAAACACAAAACTGTGTTATCTGAAACAGTTTTATACGTTATCAAAATCTAAATCCTAAAATGTACCATCCACCACGTTCGAGGGTCACAGCCAGAGAGCATTTGCCTGGTTCTTCTGTTGGCGCCGGTGGCACTTCTATGTGACAACATCGGGTAGAATCTTCTTTCCTGCCAGTATTTCAAAAGGAGCTTCTCCCGATCTTGCGCGTCGTTCTCGATCGCATATCTAGAAAGCAAGCCTCCAGAGGTGACACTGTGAACAAATTAACAGCTCACCATCATGTTTGACAAAAAAGACTCATGTAGAACACTACAAGACAAACAAGAATATCAAAATCAAAAACTATTTTTAAGAACCCTTTAAATTTTTAGTTTTTTTAACTGTGGTAAAGTTAATTATTATGTTGTGTTTGTGTGTAAGATAAACCAATCCATTGACTTTTTTTACCCGCTTACCAACGGAGGGTTATGAACTTATGAGGTTTGCACCCTATGCATTTATGTAATTGCAATTTATCTGTTTTAGTTACCTCGTAGCGCCGAAACTACTAGTCCGATTTCAATAACTAGGTATATTCAGTAGTCAGAAGCACTCACGCTTATTATAGAGGTACCTAGGTGTACTAGCAGGAACAAAGGCCTGCAACAAAATAAAATACCTACCTCTGAAAAAAAAGGTAACGACAATCGGTGAACGCTTGTTTACGAATTTTACGTAGTCGGACTGTAATTTAGCTAATAAATCATTAATTTTGAAACTGTGGAGGTAAATAGTTAATCCTAAAAAAAACTATAAAATGGTGTCTAGTTTCTCCTTTCAGACATATGTACAATAATTAGAACTAATTAACTAAGGTTTTTAAGTAAATTTGATTGATTTTCCTTTAATAGTTAATTCCTTTAAAGGTTAATCCGGTTAATTGATGCATAGTTTAGTCCGACAAACAGTCCACGACCACTGATTGGGCTGGATTCCAGGGGAACCAACGTATCTAACAACACCGCTACCAGGACATCATGTGTGCCCGGTGGTGGATGGAAGGAGGCTGGAGATGAGGGTGTGAGTCCACGAATCAATGTGCAAGCTGCATCCCGCTCCTACCTGTAAACACTGTTGGTTGAAGTGAGATGACCGTATAGGTACGGTCATGCTATGACGACATCATGGTAGTTAGCTTATTGAAGTTTTTATTACAAAAACTTAAAAACCGCGTTCAGACTTAAAAGTTCACACTGTTTTTATAATACCTCGAAAACAAATCCTTTATGGAATCACCATAAGATTTTTCAAACGAAACGAATTATCAAAACTAATACCTAACAATTGGCGAAGATATCGATTATAATTATCAACATTTGAATTTTTTTTGGAAAGTGTTTGTTAATAATCTCGTAGCGGCTTGGTATTTTTTCCTCCACTTCTTTCCTTCCCACCTTTTTACCCCCAAACGGAGACGGTATAATTATGCGTTTAGGGTGTGATGTTGTTTCTTTGTTTGTTAGCCTCCGCTGTCTGTCCATCCGTCCGTTCGTGTGTCAAAGGACTATATCTCATGAACCGTAAGAGGTAGAGAGTTGAAATTTTCAGAGAATTTGTATTTTTCTTGCCGCTATAGCAACAATTAATAAATATCCAATTTAAATGGGGCTTCCATACAAAAAACGTGATTTTATTGGCTAGTTTTGCTCTTCGTTTGTCAAGGCTGTATCTCTTGAAGCACAATACATGAAACTTTCTATCAATAAGTAACACTTCAACTGTTATAACAACAAATACTAAAAATATAGTAAAATTTAAAATTTAAAATGTCTCCAAACAAGTAAAAATTTGAGGTTCTTTGAAAAATTTGCCTGATTTTTACGTTACGTTTCGTGTGCGAGTCGGCGGTGGAATCAACGTTTAAAAAAGTTATTTAAGTAACTAATAACTAACTAACTAATAACTAACTAACTAACACACGCCATTTATAAAGATATTACCAAACTTCTTGAAGAGTCGACAGGTGATCGGAATGCTGGCTTCTATTTCGGTCAACGAATTAGCATTGCCATTCAACGTGGCAATGCTGCCAGCATTCTGGGCACTCTGCCTTCTGGTGACGGCTTAGATTTTTAAGAAATAGATATTAAGTGTATATACTAGTTGTAATTGTTTTATTCTGTTATTGTAATCTATGTGCTAAATAAAAATATTCACCTTAGTAACTAATTACCACATTTGGACTTTTTAAAGAGTGTTGGTAATTAAAGCAGCTGGTGGTCTGCTGATGGACCTGAACCTCAGCGTAGGAAAATCTGCGAAGGTAAATAGCTACTAGACCGTGTTTGGGCTCTTTTGATTGTGTTTGCCGAGTAGCTTTTGGATGAGGATCTGATGATGCACCAGAATCACATCGCAGGGAACTCTGCGATGGTAAATAGCTAGTAGACCGTGTTTGGGCTTACTTGATTGTTTTGGATTTTAGATATGAAATGCTGAACTGCTTGTTCGAACTGGTCCATCATTAGACCTTCAGCATATTGACAGGTACTGACCACATCTTAGGGAACTCTGCGAAGGCAAATCTAGGTATCTTATTTACCCTTGTTCGGTTTAAGTCAGATTGATTACGAATGGGACAGAGATTCTCAAAGTAGTAGGTATTTTATGTACCGTTGGCAGATACTTTTGACACTGAACCAGTGCGCTGGGAATAGCATCAGACAGTATACATTCTATAAAAAGTTTAAAACAAAAGCATAATGAAAAAAAGTTATACACCCACGAGGGATACTTTATAATGCAAAGAACCGTAGGCTACTCGAATCTTTGTCTGAATGCATCTCTTTAGTCCATGACTCTGTTCCATCTTGTTCGTCCCTGATAGCACTAGGGTTCTAGAACGCAACAGGAGGTATCCTATCAATGAATGAGTCGTTGTTGGTAGCTTTATAGTAGGGGAGCCCAATAGGAGATTTTGGGATTTACTCGAACGCGGCAGATTAACATATTGGGGGATACCTTGCACCCTGTTAAGTGACTCCACCATATATTAGCCTTTTTGTTGGCGGATGCGTCTGTTTTTTGTAATATTCTGATAGGTTGCCTCAGACTCTGAGGCAATCAGAATAGTACACAAAATCATTAGAAATACCTACTCGCGTCAGAATAACATAATGTGGGTTAGATACGTGCTGAAAAGTGTGCATTTCAATCATCTGACGATTTGATCGTAATCTAAGGGGGTAGATGGGTTACAAACTTACGAAAACTCATAGTTCATAGTATTTATTGATAACGTTTCATGTTACAAATTAAATAATATACATAGGAACCTTAAACATAAGGATAACAGTAGAAACATTTCTATGACACTGCATAAATAGGTATTTCAATTAACTCAGGGTTCAATGTCCGAGTCGGTAAATTATAAATGGCTCAGCAGCCATCTTGTCTTGCTGATAGTGTTCGTTTCTAAAAGCACTGGGATACTAGCAAGATGTAGGAGGTGATGAGATATTGTCGACTCTAGGCTCATTTTACACGAAACACAGCCTGAAAAAACTATGGACAGTAGTAAACACAAAGATAATTTGAAATGATTTCTTACTATTCTTCCCTTCAAAAATGTTTCGATTAGAATAAAACAATTTTAACTTAGCCCTAGCCAAAGGAAACGGTCACTTCCGTTAAATTCAAGTATATTGATGAAAAAAAAGAACACGAACTAAACTAACGTTTCTACACACACAAGAAACTAGAAGAAATACAGTCAAAACCAATAAAGACACAATGAAAACATTTTATACACAATCTACGAATAGGACGACTGATTTGGCGCGGCGGGTGAAGGTCCGCCTGTGACGCAGAAGGTTCGGGTTCGATTCCCGTTTAGGACAAATGTTTGTACGATCTGCAAATATTTGTTTCGGGTGTTGTGGGTATTTTCTATAAATAATAAAAAATATCTATCTATGTTATGTATTGTATTAAGTATATCAATCATCTAGTACCCATAACACAAGTTCTGCTTTCTGTGGGGTTAGATGATGCTGCGTGGATAATCCAGCATTATATTTATTTATTTATCGAAAGCACTTTTTACAAAGATAGGCCTCTTGAGCCGGGAATCGCGGAGACTAAACACGCTCAAAACAATACGTGGCTCGCGTACGTTTTGGGGGTCCCGACTGGCCGGCCGGCGTGCGCGCACTGCGCTGGTCGGAGCGTCCTTCCCCCCCTCCCATATCTCGTCAAAGCACAAACGCCACGCGTCTGTGCGATGTGGATGCCCCTGATATCTGTGTGGATGCTAGATGGGCGCCTTTGAGATTGCGCCGCCGAGTAGTTCCAAAAACCTACACCAATGCGGGCTCTAGCTACGGCGCTGTCTATCTCTACCTACCTAATTATTATTTTTTTGAATGAAGTGCTTTATTGGCAAAGAAAATTACAATCAAATAATACAAACAAATTAGAACTAGTATTACACTTGAAACAATTAAGCTAAATGCAGACTTGCAAACAATCTACAGGTAGCTTAACTGCTCCATATCAATACCAGTCGGAAGCGTCCCCAAGACGCTGCTGGCTGCATTGCCCCACTGTATGGCAATGCTGATGCGCTGCGCCAGATACCCACCAGCTCTCGGGTCACGCGTCGTCGCGTCGACCAGACGTTCAAATAACTTTTTAAAAACCTGGAGAGCCTCGGTACTCGGGTTATTATTTTAGATACTGTCTCTGTTGCATATCTTAACTCACAATTTCTACACCGTAATTGGTAAAACATTGCAAATAAAATATCTTTATCTTTAAGTATGGAATAAGTTTAAAGATTTTACATTCACTATTAAATGATTCTTGTGCAAAAAAGGCGTGTCTGATCAGAATGACTCAATCTTAGAATCGTCTTTAAAGAGCAATAAGCCTTGAGAAACGTGAAACATTCAGAACACAATATGTCATATAAAGGTATAATGCGGCATGGTGCCGATGTCAATGAGCAATATGCACATAAAGGTACCCTAAAACCTAATTAAAATATTCAACCTACGTAGGTAACAAACCTGATGAGCGCTTAGCGAACGTTATTCTCTTGTTCTTTGGTAATAACTATAATAATTATCATGCTGTTAGATTTACGGAGGTAAAATTCTGATTCTAAATCACTCTTTTTGTAATTACTACAAATACTGTCTTTATATAATTGTGGGTTGGTTGTAATAAAAGAGAGTTTGTTTCACTTTACTGCGTCTATTCAATATACGAGACACGAGTACATAAAATTAATATTTACGATATCTTTAATCCTTATTTAAGGATGTGTGCTAACAATTGGAGGTTGCTGAAGTGACTGTTTAGGATATGTATGATACAGCAGAGGGTTGAGGAGTGACTGGTTAAACTCTGCTTAGCTACTGAAAAAGCTGACTTCACGAAACGCGTTTGCGCCGCGTACTTTATGCTAAACTGTGTCACTACACTCTTTTGCAACGCTATATTGGCGTCGCCTCTGTCGGACAAAGCAGCACAGCTGTATGATCTGGCAGAATGTTGTTTTAAATTAAGATATTTAATATTTTTTTGTTACTTTATCTGTTTTTCACCAAGTTTTTGTCCATCTTGTTATTAAGTAAATTGTTGTATAAGTAGGTATAATTTATACGTAAGTTTGATATCCTAATAGGGCGATGTGGTCGCTTGGCGACAAAGTCACTTAATATTCCATTAAAAAAAAAATTATCTTTGGCTAACCGTCTAATGCTGAGCGAAATACATTAAATAGTCACCCAAATTAGTCCTAGTCATATTAACCAACATTCGTTCGAAATGTGGGATTGAGTGGTCTGTAAGTACAAGCACTTTTTGAAAAATTTACCAAAAGAGGGGGAAAGATTTTCAAATGGGGGGCTACCTCAGCAATCGGGGTGTCAAATGAAAGGTATCGGTTAGTAGTCGGACGTAGTTTTTGAAGTTTATGTAGGTTTCATACTTTATGAAATATTTTGAAAATGTCGAAAAATTTACTATTGCCCTCTATATTCCGAAGTTACGAAACCGATACATCTGAAATAATGATTAATAATTAATTTTTAGGTACTCAATAAATACAGTCTGTAATCGGTACCTATAGTACATATTGGTATACTTGACAAACGTTCGAAGCCGTTCGAAGCCCTCGGCGTGCGGTCAAACTCGCACTTGACCGATTGTGCTGATTATTTCAATATTGTATAGAAAATTATCCCGAAATGGTCCCATAAAAATATTGTCTCTTATAAAACATCTTTTTGAACTTAAACAACAATATTTATGAAGAATCACGACTAATGGATTCCGTGGCAACGGGCGTCAACAGTTCCATCCATACGTCATCAAACTAAATTAGACTTGAATTATAACTAGATGTCGCCACTAGGGAAATTAGACCGCGCTATCGAAGTGTAAACCCTATTTTTTGCACGTGCACTGAACATGAATCTTATTGCTCAGAATTTGAATCGGTTTACAGTTTTTTTAAACACACAATTTTTTTTTTTCTATATGGGGCTAACAAACAGAGCTCTGAATTCGTTGCCTACTTCCCACTACACCACATATCGACAGTTGTTTCGCTGAAACGCTGACGTCAGCAAAAGAAACATCGGCTTACGTAGTGATATACTAGGCGAACATGACACAGTAAGAGGTATCCGCGTATTACGCAGGGTGCAAGGTGGCGTAGGCTTCTCCCGTCTCCCCATACCACCGCTCCGTAATATTTACACGATTGAGCTAGTGGTCAAACGCTCGACTTATCGATAACATTTGCCTTGAAAATCGAAGTCATGGCCGTCGATTTGGACCTTGAATACTCTATTATAGGCCAGGGAGATACTTTTCTTTTGCAAAGCCCTAGGCAATAGTCATCGGCATCTTTAATATTGGAAGGTTTTCATAACTCGTGAGATTTTAGAAGGTTTACTATTTTGAACTATTTTTTTCTTATTTATTTTATTCTAAGCATAACGTATGTTATGAATTGTGCCTGCCGGTGCCCACTCCTCGCTATTTACAGTCATACCCATTTCATCGTGCACATTCTGTGCAGTTATGCTAGCCTAGTAGAATACGTCGCTTTCCTGAAAGGGTGTGGTGGCGTGTCGTTAGTCTTAGCAAAGACGACGCGACCGACGACGTAGCGATTCGTAGCAAGGGACAACAGAGTTGTTTGGAGGTCCGATTTATTCTATTATATATATATTGATATATATTGATTGGCGTTTTTCGACACTCCCTATTACCTCGCGAGGCATTTTACCGAGCCGATGCTTGGACCTCCAAGCATCGGCTCAGCAAATATTTCGTAGGACATTTTGCCTGCCTTCGCGAGGGCGAAGGCCTACGTAAAGTAGCAATATAGCATGTACGCAATGTTGCCAAATGAGAGGTGAATTGGCGAAAAAACGTGAAATAGCTCGCGAGGATCGAGTCAGCTTGTCTTCAAGCGGCAGTCTAACGTAGTGATAATATGATAATAATATCCATCTAGCCTAATTTCAGCTTCGGCAGTCAGTCTCAACGGATACTAGTCATGTGCGCAGGACATTATTATAGTGCACAAGTGTATGCTCAAACACTGGTGCACTATCTATTCGCTCAGTCCCACAATCCGATAAGATGGTAGACCGACACGACCGGGGAGGGGTCAGGCGCAGTACCAGCGCCTGAACTGGATACAGGAAAGCCTTAAATGTTTTTCGTCTCACCAGTTATTCGCAAATTTCATGGTCTTCCTCTTTCCCTCCTTATAGCGTGGGAACCATTAATGTGTGAAAAAGTTAACTTTTTTTGTAGCTAATAAATTGTGTAAATACTTATTTAATGTGCAATGTTTACTAAACAGATTTTATTCTAATGAGTTTAGACCCTATGTTTCATTATGTAAAAAAGATATCGATAGCTGAAAAGTGCCTCGAGATGGTTCGAGAAAAGGGTTCCCGGTGGCGACCTCTACGGTGGACCCTGATACTTTACTCATCATCCTTTCAATTACTTTACTTATTTTTAGGGCAATGTTACATTTACTTAATTTTAAAATTGCAAAAAAATTAAATAAACTATTAGACACATAATACAAACGAGCGAAGGAGTTCTAAACTCAAAGTGATTTTAGTACATTGCCTCAGGCGTTTGTGCAGGTCGGTACTGATTTTTTTTTCACTTTTCTCCCTATTTTAGCCTCCCCATTTCATGGTCCACCTTCTGGCAAGTTATGCTTTCCTAGTACAACCCGTAGCTTCCCTGAAACGTTGTGGTAGCGTGGCGTAGCCCTCATTGAAAGACGTCGCCGTCATTCATAGCAATTTAATGGAGGCAAATGATTATATTTGCCTCCATTAAATTGCTCGTAGGTTCCGTAGATGATGATCAGCATGCGTGTTCAGAAAAGAGTCAGAGAATACGCAGTAGAATACGGGTGTTGTGGGAAGGTGTTGCCAAGCAATTTTTTATCCCGACTTTAGGTTCCTTATTTTCATGTCTGGTTTATAATTTAGAAAACAGTGCATCTTCTTTTTTTACTACAATAATTGTTTTCATGAACATAATTTACAAAAATGTAGGCCAAGCACACTAAGAATAGTAATAATAACAACAATAAATAATGATTAATATAAAACAATAGTAAAATTTGTTATATTTAAGGAGATGCACCATTTTGCAAATGTATATTATAGAAATATCTAGGTCCTGTAGATCTACAAATCACCAGCCAAACTTTGGGTCAAAAACAAATAACTTAACTCGCTTGCTTGGCGTCGAGTCAGATATAATGGTAAGAAATA
This sequence comes from Eupithecia inturbata, assembly GCA_963662085.1. Taxonomy (NCBI): domain Eukaryota; kingdom Metazoa; phylum Arthropoda; class Insecta; order Lepidoptera; family Geometridae; genus Eupithecia; species Eupithecia inturbata. The sequence continues at coordinate 1,148,179 of OY759178.1, read as the reverse complement.
TTTATTGAAGGATTTCAATTCGACAAGTAATGTAAATTGCGTATAAAAAGACGCGGCAACAGAGTGAATTTTAGGTTAAGCATGGGCGGTTTGTTTATTAACAATCTACATCGAGTTTGGCTAGTGTATGGGTAGGGATAGGTCCCACTTATCTTATCTTTATAAGATAGTAGCGTTAATGATAGCATGTTATGTACGATCTATGAGGGAATAAGTAAGCTTGTAAATAACTAAGTATACAAGAAATAAAATAACGTTTGAGGTACCTATCATAACTGTCAATTTATTTTATTTATTATGATATATGTAAGAAGTTAGGTAAAAGTACAACTGGTTTATTCCTCCCGAATTCGGGCCTCAGCGCTAGTAATCCATATGCACAACATTCTAATATGTGGATTAAAATTTAAAAAGAAATTATAGATGCATCAAAATCAAAACATCTTTTTTCCCTACTATTGTGGTATATTCAAGAGCTGGTATCACTCAGTACAGCTACATGTGACGTGTAACTTGGTAAACAATCAAAGAATAAATATTAAAGTAATGTGTAATCAGAAAATTTGGCTCTATCGAACCCAAACAATTAAAACGGCGCTTTGAGAATATCACAAAAGTACTTTATTGTAATGTCAAAGACACCTTACCGTTCTAATGAGCTCACAAACAAAAAATCACTGAAACCATTTAACCAGAACCCGTATAAATAGTTTTAGAGAACCAAAAATAACAAAACATCGGATTTCTCATTGGGATTGCAAATTTGTATGAATAATATACAATGTATAAGAAGGGACAGACTCATATCTTCGATTCCAAGTAAGTATTTACACAAATACTCGTAATTATAAGAAACTAGACAGATCAATGACCAACATTGCAGTACAAGTGAAAATTTACATAAATAGTTCTAAAAAGTACGAATATCAATAAATTATCAAGATTACACATTAAGAAAACTAGTGAGTACCATATCGATACCAAATCATAGATGAAACATGCGGATTTTGTTTTGAAAAGTTATTCTGACTAAATGATTTCCATCGCAGTACACATTTACGAAACTTTTCGAGAAAATTGTGAATGACTCACAGCAAAAATTTTTTGGAGAAAAGTGAGTTTCACTGTCGATATTTTATTTTTCTTCCGCTATGTTCGTTATATTGCTATCGTATACTTTTGGTTTATTATATCCCTACAGAATAATACCTATGGGGGTGAGATCCTGCGATCTGGGTGGCCATACGATGACACAAAATGGACTTAACAGTTTTGTGGAGTTTGTGTTCACGAAGGTGGCTCTCGCCAAAAAAGGCGTGGCGCTATCTTGCTGGAACCACGTGGGCAAAGTGTTCGATTATTCTTCTCTAAGCCTCGGCATAAAGTATTGGCTTATAGTGCGAAGTAAATAATCACTATCGATAGTTTCGGTTGCTGCACGGGAATTTCCGAAAAACATTATCAGGTCAGATTATTCCAATCTTTTTAGAGCCGCCCTAACGTTGACTGTGGGTTTGTACAGGGCTAGTTAGTGCTTTAATCGCGGGTTTTGCCTCTTGAGTTTTCAATACTGGCATTGTCTATTAACAATCACGTTTTTATGGATATTTTTTCACCGAAAAGTGCACCTACAAAATCGTACAAAATTGTGGCGCACAAAGTGTTGGTCGAACAAACGCTTCCAATGTGAACGCACCATGCTCACTAAACCACTGTAAAATTATGATCGTAAAATCCGCTTTTAGGCCGCGTCGAATGGTATCTCATTTCGTCTTATCCGGGCAATGGTTCTTGAAATATTCAAATTTCAAATCCGTATTTTCTCACCGGACACGCGTAAATTGTACTATACCGCCGTGGCCGTTAGGTAGGTACTGCTTGCCACCCACTGTTTCCCTACAGGTACTCCCTATTCCCTTGTACCTCCGTTACATTGTCCACCTTCTGGCATGTTATGCTAGCCTAGTAGAAACTGAAGTTTTCCTGAAATGATGAGGCCGAGATGGCTCGAGGTTGCTCGACGTAGCAGAAATTTTGATTTAAAAAAGAAAATTACAATCAAATAGAAAAAATTAGAACTAGTAGGTATTTACAATTGAAACAATTGAGCTAACCGCAGACTGTTGCGAACAATCTAGATAGCCAACCAATATAGAATAAAAGGCACTACTACTACTACTGTGCTACATTAATCTTTGAAAATGCTTTGCCCGTAGCGCTATCTATTCTACACTACAACAACCTTAGAGCATTAAACCAGAACGGAGGCGACACTCATAGGCGTACCCCCTCTGCCAAAGGTACGAGAGCGGCAGTCATACCCGTTATATAAAACTAGTTGCCGCGCGTCGGCCGCCAGTTGCCGGATTGCAATGCGCACAGAAGAAGCTCCGGTAAAAATGCCGAGTTGCAGTGTTTTTTGGTGCAAAAATAGGTCAGAAACTTCAAACCTACAAAAGGATAATATTACATTTCATCTGTAAGTATTATTTTGTCCAAATACAATTAAATAATGCACTTAATTAGCAAAAATAGAAAAATATTCGCCTGTACTAAGGTGTTGCCAGTAAGTTATACAGTGTAATATTCTAGAGCAAGTTTCGTAGTTGAGTTAACACTAAAACTGAATATTTTATTTTACAATCATTAATAAAATTTTCCTATTATAATGAACCAATAATGATAATTATAGATTCGTGTGATTTTTAGGGAAATACTGCAATATCACCGCATTTATATGGGTACATTTCAAAATTGCAAAGATTTTTAGAAAATACTTTTATTAGTTAATTTATTATGCATGTTTTAGATTATTATTACTCTTTCTAGTTGAATTATATTTTCAGTCGACATTTTACCAAAAAATATCAGTTTCGACATCAAGAATCTGGCAGCACCTCAACAAATTTTGTGATGGGACTGCACAATCAGAAATATCGATATTCTTTTTTGTTTTAATTTATAATTTTGAATTATAGCACAATCGCGAATATCGATATCATTTTCTTATACAGGGTGATTTTTATTAGTGGATGATAATTAAAGAAATGAATCTACCCATGAAATTGAAACTTCCCCCAAGAAATTTAGGTTGAAATAAGACAAATATTTTATGAAATATGAGAAATATTTTTGGACATACCATGATAAATTTCTTTTGTAAGGGTAGGAGAGATCTAAACACTATCACCTATATTATCATATTATGACCTGTCTTTTAGACAAAGTAGTTCAGTTTCGTACAATCATCCCACAAAATATCAATCACTTATAAAATTTCGTTATTCTTTTTCTTACAGATTTCCAAAGGATATTGGGATTCGATCTGTGTGGGTTAAAGCATGTGGGAACCATGAACCATGGACTCCTAAACGAACGAGCACCATTTGCTCCGCACATTTCATAACTTCCTTTTTCATCACACAGTCAAATAACAAGAGAAGATTGAAACAGGACTCCATCCCAACTAAACCATATATCTTGTTTCTGTTTGCTTTGCAATCCTAACAATCTTCTAATAGCTAATATATTACTTTTAATATTAATTAATTTTAATAGCTAATGAGAGGTTATCTTAGAATAGCTTAGCAAGCTTTATAAAACGAGGAGAACATTTAAATAGCTATTAAGGTAAACTTTATTCGACCACAAAATACCAAATAAAAGCATGTTGTCCTTTATGTGTATAACGCTGCTGCATCCAGTAGTGTCTGATTGTCTGACACTGTATTTTTACAGGATTTCTCAATATTCAGGTTTTTTTCTAAAATAGACATGCAGTAATTTTGTATACGTAGTTAATTAGCCCCTGTCAAATAACAATGTACGTTAGGAAAACGAAAACCTAACTGTAGAATTTTACTTTCCAATTTGTCTTTTTAAAATTACGTTTAAACATACATGTAGTGTATTTGTTATTAAAATCCTTTATTCTGACACCCTACTTGATGGGTTGTTTATGACGAAATGAAATTCTACTACACATATATTAGTAAAATATTATGGCTTTCGAGACTCTACAGATAAAGAGAAATCCAATGATTCCTTATATTTAAAGTCTGTCCAGCCGTTAAGACTACAGGTGAAACCAATGAATGATACATAAACACATTCAAAAATTATTACCCCCCGCTCTTTTGGCAATTGGGTAAAAATAATCAAGTGTTCCTGGAAAACTTTAGAATTCATCGATAGTCGAATATCGATAATTTCAAGCACTAGCATATTTCATTATTGCTGCAATTGTGTTGTATACTGACAGACATCATTACGTGTGCGACTGTGTAAGTATGCGATTGTGTGCGTGTGGTTTAAGATTGTGTGCGATAATAATGTTGTGTGCGTTTATAGCGACGTGATTGAAAAGTCTATGTGTGTTACCTCACCCCCCGGTGAAAGCGGCAGAATTTTTGGTGTATGTATTGTTGCGCGTGACTTCTCCGTTCTGGTTGAATGAAGACAACAACAAAATATACCAAAACTATACGAGATTTTCAGAAAGCCTTCTCAAGAAATATTTGTACCTCTTTGCATATCTGCTAGCTTGGTGGGAAAAGGTACTGACTGACGATACATTCAGAATAGTGTGATGGCATAGTCTTATTTCTGGACTTCTCGGGTGATAGGGTCTCAATCACTGCTTGAGCAGTTTCTTTTATAACTGGCGGTGTCATAAAATTTTCACGCATCTAGTAACGATGTAGTAGGAACTCAAAGCAAGAATGAAGGTGAAAGCACCGCAGGGACAAATTACCCGTTAGAATAGAATTAGGTTCTCCCTATTCTATCCCTTCATAACTTACCATCTATCTTCTGGTAAGTTAGGCTAGCCTAGTAGATAATTTATCGCGCAGATGACATTTTTGTTTAATTTTGTATGCAAAATTAATTGCTCGTAATAGGACCACCTTTGCTAAACTACAAACATATATCTGAGTGTACCTACTCGTACAAGAAACGAACGGGATTTTCAGGAAGCCTCCTCATGGAATGTGTATACCTCTCTTCATTTCTGCTCGCTTGGTAGGAAAAGATACTGACATATCAGTCTGATGGCGTAGCAACGATGACGTAGCTACTCGTAGAGTTTGTATAAAAGCGAAAGCAGTGCTAGTAGCCAAAGTACTCTCACAGATAAAATACGTAGGCTGTGGTACTTCTTTGTTCGTAGCTCTATCTTTACTGAACTACAACATCTAAATACCTGACTGAAATGCTGAAATCCTACTAAAAGCGATTTTCAGGAAGAATCCTCACTTTCCATTTCTGTTAGCTTGGTGAAAAAAGATGCTGACAAAACATTTCAAATTAGTGTAATGGCGTGTCAGTTGCCGCGGAGCGGATCAGTTGACGCACTTCTATGGCAAACCATACAACTAATACTAAAATCTGTTTGGTGCGGAGCACAGAAATCTGAATAATCCACTTATTTAGATTTCTGTGGTGCGGAGCGTCCAATGCCGGCCTTTCGACGTTAGCCTTCTGACAAGTTATGCTAGCCTAGTAGAAAACCACGAAAACCGTAGTTTTACTGAAAATCGAGGTAGCTCGAAGACGAATTGCATGTCTCTATGTGCACATTTTACAAACATCCGGTATGTATGTTGTAAAATGTGCACTGCACTACTGCACTGCTCAGTGTTTCCCACATTTCTTTGATGGAGCTTTGTAGCTCCTCACGAAAGGCATTTTTGCTAGCTTGGCGAAAAAGGTACTGAAGTAGATTTGCGGATTAAAAGGATTGGATTCAATGGCACGCTACGCTACGTTGTCGCGAAGTTTAGGGTTTTTATCGGTAATTACCGATAAAAACCCTAAACTTTGAACAACGTAGCGTAGCGCAGAGATGACGTTCCGGTTCGTAATAATCAACTGAGTTATTAAACAAAAAGTTGGAATTGAATTGCATTATTTAAAGGATAACAGTGCCAGGTCCTGAGCAGGTAGGTCCAACAGTTAGGAGAATTTCGTATAACTAAAAATTGTGTAACAACCTACACAATCCTTGGCACTTTATGATGAACTCCTGCATAAAATTGTGATTAAAATAAACATGTTTGTTACCCCTTCTCAAGATCTTCAAAAGCTACTGTTATTCAGTATTGAGGCGACTTAAAAGATATGCTACTATCTTCCAGAAATATCCCGAAATTGCGGCTCTTGCAAGCAGCAGCTAGTTTTATATTCATTCATTGCCCGCTGCACTGTCTCCCACTTTACCTCCCTCCCATCACCATTGTCCACCTTCTGTCATTTTATGCTAGCCTAGTAGAACCCGTAGTTTTCCTGAAAGGGTGTGCTGGCGTGGCGTAACCGCGTAGCTGTAAAATTGTACATTCGTAGCTCCTTGCTACAAATATTTTCTTTCACCTGTTTATTAGATAGAAGATAGATAGATAATACTTTATTGCACACTTAACTTAGAAATAATTTACAAAAGAATAATTATGGAATAAGCGATAATTGGCGGTCTTATCGCTCAAGAGAGATCTCTCTGACAACCTTGAATGGATAGGATCGTTGGATTGTACATGGGTTAATATCTGTGTGCATAATAATAATAAAGGTATTTACTGCTTAGAATATTAACAAATATATACTATACATATCAAACTTATAAATCTTACAAACTATTTTATCATATAAATACCTACATAACTATTATTAATCTTTTTAGAGGGAAACAAGGCAATTCAATGACAACAGGACAAATAGTGTTCCTTTACCATTTTTAGGGTTTTGGAGATCGGTTTCGAAACCCTTATGGCATCGCTTTTTCTGTTTTTTATTCCGTCTTTAATATCTCAGCAACTACAGCAGCAATTAACGTGAAATTTAAAATATACATTTCGTGCGCCAGTACAGATTAAAAGAAATCAAATAAAATAAACGAAAAATGAAAATGTACATTTTCAGTACAAATTGTAAACTTTAAAAGAGACCTACAATGTCAAGTGGGGTATCAAATGAAATCATCACCATTCATCATTATTCACCATCATTGACATCTCAAAACCGTTTTTCTAATTTCTGTAGGTTTAATACTTTTTGAAATATTTTGAAAAAACTCGATAAAATACCCATTCCCCCCTCCTATCTCCGAAGATTGCAGAGCGATCCATCTGAAATGTATGTAGCGTTTGTAGATATGGAACTATATTTTACAGAAAAAAAGTAGAGAAGTTTGAAATTATTTGCCCGCGTTTGTATTTAGTAACGCAATAGCGCCACGAGTGATTCAAATTACCGCTACTTCACCCTTTCAGGAAAAGTACGCTTTCTACTAGGGTAGCATAAAAATCAGAAGCTAGAAGGCATCTCCATTTCAGGCTTCCTACTAAACTTAACTTACCTTATAGAGCGGGCGGGTAGGTGGCACCCACTGTTCCCCCTATTTCCTACCCATTCCCGTTTCATCGTATGTCGGCCTATTAGCAATCCGAAGTGGAGGGTGGTGCAGACCCCCACTGAACCCCCTTTTTCCTCCCCAGACCCGTTTCAGCGTTCACCTTCTGCTGTTTTATACTATCCTAGTAGAAAACGTAGCGTTTCTGAAAGGGTGTTGTGTGGAGGCGTAGCGTAGCGGCGTAGCAGGTCTCGTAGCGCTTCGTAGCATGAAACTTGATTCATTGAGGACAAAAGATACAATTATCATAAGTGAAATAAAGTTCTACTTTGAGAGGCACAAGATAATTAATTTGTAGCTTAGCGGTAACTACGTTTGTTGTGTACTTAATCTTAAGATTACATTGCTGTCACAGGTTTAGTGTCATTTTGATAAAAGATTCGAAAGATCATCATTGTCAGCGGTTCTTCAACATTAAACAATTGCAAGCTAAGTAATTAGAAATTTAAAACTGGTTTTTTTGCTTTTGACACAGAATACGAGTTTTTTTAACAAATACAGCGAAACGGGCTTCCGAATACTTTTACAGGGAAAAATTCATAATAATAATTAGAACGAAGCGCAACGAACGAAGTAAAATTAGGTGTCAAGACTGTTGAAATAAATACGCCACGGCCACAGAATAGCCGAAACTAAATAGTACCGCTTTTGATTGTTCAATCAATCGCCAGTTCAGGGCCTGAATGATCGTTTCCTTCAGCTAAACTCATAGCAAACAACCCCAGGGCAAAAGAACCATATCACAGTTCACATAAACAGGACTGTAGTCACAGAATACTACTAAGTATGTAGTGGGTGTTTTCCAGATATCCGTATATTTCCGGAAACTACTGAACGTTTCCGTCAGCGTAATTCGAAGCCGGCAACCCCTGACTACCAAGGTAACAGAACATTGTAAGAGAGTAATGGTTTAGGGGTAAGCCGTCACAGAATACTATTAAGTTTTCCATGACCCTCTAGAGCGGAGTACTACACATGTACTACTAGCTACTATACGTGGCTATACATAATAATAATAATAATAGTTATTCTGTGCCTCCAGGTTACCACGCAAGACCAGCTAAGTTTATTATAATTTTAAGTATTATGATATTTTGTCAAATTAAAAAATAGCTAATACATACTCACATGACCGAATTACAGTTTGAATAATTTTCAATTGATACTCGTACAACTTTCTTTTGATAATACATACAAAGCGTCTAATCAAAAATCCCCCACATTGAATTTTTTGTAAAAGCCCTATGCGACACCTACAAATATTGCGCAGAGCGTGACGTGGCAGTGCTTAATAATGGAGACAGACTGGAAGGACAGCACTAGTGGAGACCAAAACAGGGTGGAGGAAAAGCTTATGTGAGGGTCTAGAACACCACGTCCAAACCTGGGTTTGGACGTGGTGATCTCTAGCAGACGGAAAAGGTCAACGAAATGTAGTCATACCTTATATACTAAACACAGAAATATTTAAATTATATTTCTGTGTATTTACTATTTGGGCGTTACAGTAACGAGCAGCAGTTTGACGCGATATTCTATGCCCGCACCAATCAACAGTCACTTGTACTAGGAAATCATAATTCTGCACGAGCATGATATTATATCAGAGATCACAGCTGAAACGGCAACATAGTGCAGCCGTTTCATGTGACGTTCCATGCCCACAACTAGCCCCGCCACAACCCCTATTACTAGGAGACCATAATAATGCAAGAGCCGAACATCAACCCCTAGCTCCCCCTACGAGAGGGTGTGGTGCGGAGTGAACTTGAAAATAAATGATCGATTTAATTTGATAACTATCAGCACAAAAATTATAACAATTTATAATAAGTTCCAAGGTTTTAGTATTAATAATAATACCATTGAAATTTAAGTGTGCAGTTTCGAAAGTTCCAACATTTCCGTTTTAAGTTTTATCGATTCAGTTTCATCAGAAAACTAAATTTGACCTCCTCCCTAGGCAAGAAGCCCAAATTGGGTCTCGAGAATAAAAGGCGGTACTGGCAAGCGACCCATATAGGGTCGCGAGGTCGCTCTTTTTTTGGATGAAAAATGCGTCTACACGGTCGGCACAATCGGTTGGAAACCGATACCATCGATTCTAGACGAAATAGATGTCATAACAAACCTAAAACCAACAAAAGTGTAGAACCGTTTTTCTTATTGATCTTGGATGACAAGTAGATTGTTTTATGTATGTAATCTATGGTAAATTGTACATACTACGTGAAAATAGATAGATTTAATTCAAAAACCGTCGGAAAAGTCGTTGAAAAAGCAAATTAATGAAAAGTGCCGCGAGGGCGGCAAATTTGAACTTCGTTTTTGCTATCGGCCTCTTTGGTTCTTACTCGGAAACGAAAAAAGATACACTGTCGAGAAGTGTGTGAGATTTAATACAGGTAGCCGACCACCCAAGCTGATTACTAGCACAAACATCACCACTCTAATGCTAAGCATTCGTCATAAATCCCACTTGGCACGGGGTGGTTTTAATCCCGCCGCGTCGAAATTTTATGAGTGTTTTAACGAGCTCCTTGTGTAAACATATTGTTTGGGCACGTGCTGGTTTTTGTTTGTGATGTAACAATAGACTATCTAACTTGCGATTAAAACACATTTAGTACTTCAAACTTGGAAAAAAGAAAAATTATACCTACTTTAGTGACTTTCGCCGCGATTTTACAAATCCTCTTACTTTACGTGGTTCTCATTTAATTGTTTTTATTCAACTACAGCATATTTACATGCTAATTTGCAAGAAATTTCATGGAAAATCTAGATATATATAGATATTACTAGGTATTCCTACAAAAAGATCAAGAAATCGGCGAAAAAGGTAGCATCGGCAAACGCGCGGGGCAACCGCGCGTACGCGACTTGCCAGCCGACGGAAAAACACCGCGCGAGCTCCGCCAGTTGAGGGTTACTTTAAATTAGACTCAAAAATTATTGAAGATTTGATGAGGATATTCGGCGTGAGGAGCAGAATAGCTCTTCAAAGTGAGTTTGTGCTCGCGAGGTCTGCTGTTCGCAGATCTACTAGTTAATTTGTTTGTAGCCTTCTACGGCGGCGGCGTAGCAGTCTCGTAGCAAACTGCTACGACATAATTTGTGTTGTGACGCCATCTATAGGTACACTAAAACAGTAAGGCGTTAAATCAAATACCCACTTCGCAAGAGAGGGCTGTGTTTTCACATTGGTAATAATTCAGGTTCGCGCAAATGTTGCGTACTGCATGCTAGTAGATGGCGCCCTTTTACATTTTCCTTCATAAAAGTCTAGATGACTTGACCGAAAACTTGTTTTAATGGCCACGGAATGCTATAAATTATGTGAGGCATTTTCCTGAAAAGCCGAAAGTCATGTAGCGTTATACTCCCACAACTAGCCCCGGCCACAAACCCCTCATACCAGGTGATCATAATATTTCAAGAGGTGTAAAGTGGAAACTGAAGATTAACCTAAAAACTTCTCAACTTGGAGCAATGCATAAGCAGTGTTATGAATTGGAAAGGAGTAAGAAGGTTTGTAACGATTACAAACTAGAAGACATTATTCAACACTTTAGATACACTGGGTGATGGAAAACATTATATAAACACTTATCTATCCCATAAGTGTTTATATAATGTTTTCCATAGTACCTAATCGATTTCATTCGTTCTTTTGTAGCCTTCTACGGGCAGTCAGTCGGTTCAGTCTTGTAGCAAACTGCTAGGGCATCATTTATTTTGTGATTAGCGCCATCTATGAATATTTTCCAGAACCAGTATAAGCGTCGCCTTGTCAAATTTCCTAAGAGAGGGTTGGGTTTTTATGTCGGTAAGTATTCATGTTCGTTGCGTAAGTTACACAACATGCCACTAGATGGCACTATTCAACCGACTGAAATGTATGTTTGTTATTTACTCGATATATTATCAGATTTTTTTTTTTCGCTTTTGTTTAGAGAATTATCCCGAGGTCCTCTTAGGCCTCGAGGGCTCCTTTCCGATTAATAACTATTTATCAATAAAACTTTAAAAAAACTGTGTAAATCAATTATTAAATTTAACAATTGCAAGTCGATTTTTAATGTTTTTAAATAATCTCATATTATTTACAAAACGATTATTCCAAGCTCCGCCATTCCAACGTTAACTCACACTCCACGTCGTAGTTCCTCAACTGATCAATTTCCAAATGTATCACCTCTATATCTTCTGGACATAGCTCATCATCAAAATCCTGCGTCTCATCATAATACTCCGTTGAAGAAAACTGGTACTGCTCGTTCTGTCGCCGGGTCTTCTTGCCGTTGTCGTTTTCATCCTCTTCTTCTTTAGATAAGGTATTTTTTGACGTTTCAGTTGTACCAACAAGGACTTCACCCCTCTCGTCCTTCGTTACGTTAGCAATGGGCATGATGGTTTTAAAGAAATCAGATATTAGTGATGGAGCCTTGCATTTTTGTCTTTCCACCAGCTCTGTTATATTGAAGGGTAAGCTATTCGCTGACACATACTCCACAAAGCCCGAGTCGTGTTTCAACGCTTGTTTATACTTGTCAACTTTATCTTGCAAGCTGTCGGAGGGACATTCACTCCTTCTCGAAAACTCAGTCTCCTTCAAATGAGCCACGTGCCATTCATCGTCGTCCAAATTCTCTAAGAACCTTCTGGAAACTTGCTCATCTTTCCTTTCATTATTGTAATCCTTCTCCTCACTAATGACTGTGTCACAGATGATAATTTTTAGCAATGTAGAGATGAAAGGTAGGGTTAAAACAAGCATGTTGACTAGCCTACATGTTTGAAAGACTAGTTGATAAGGTTCTAATAATCTGGTTGTTGTGTTTCGCTTTGCGCGGTAGAGTTTGGTTTTGATTAGTTAATTTATGTAAAAACTGTTCCAGTTACCTGTCGTCACTTGTTTTTTGCATGTTCTATTGTCGCAAGGATGTATGCAAGAGATAGTACTAAACATCACTGGCTAAACACGTTGGTAGAAAGAATTTTTAATGCTTGATATTATTATTGATTAACCAAAAATATCAAACAAAAAGCTCTTACCGTGTGCGAAAATTCCCTTGAAAGCTGACGAAAATCCGTTCCAATGAAAATGTACAGAGGTCCTACAGATGAATCGAATAAGGACAAACTTCAAAATGGAAGAAATCCATGTAGATGTAAAACTATAGAAACTCTACCGCGATCTCTAATACGAAACTGCGTAATCTTAGGGTAGTGGCTCAAAGATTACGTGTGAAGTACAATCAGAACCAATTATTCATTTATTTAATTATATCACCACAGTCATTGTAAGTAAATAATTACCTAACAAATGAACTTGAGCCATCGAATCTAAGAATCAGTGCAGTATCTAATAGCTCATTATCTCTATTCAGCATTGGTTACCCATCTTTACAACAGAGCTCTACATCATAAGGGCATCATGAGATCGTTATCTACGCGCTAACTAATCCATTCATCGTAACTACCCCACAAACGCTGGGAAAATACTTCAATTACCCCGCAGTAGGGGTGGCGCTATGGTTGCTGGAAATACATTTAGTTAAATAATTTAACAGAGAAGTTAAACAAGATAGACGCTCTAGAAATATGCTTGGCATATCATGGACCGAGTTCCGAACTGTGTCTCCATACTTAGTGAACTCCTTGTCAAGCAGCGTCTTTCTTCCATCGTCCAGGGTCGCTTTTCTTACTTTGTTCGGACATGTTTCGCGCCGAGGAGACGCGTCTGAAGAACGGCTTGTGGTACTAGAAAGTTGACGGCAGATGAGCTCGCGGCAGGTCCCCTATGCGCTGGATGGACCAAATTAAAGCTGCACTAAACGGTCTCCTACATCTACGTACCAGAAAAGCAGCGGTGCGAGAAGAATGGCGCCGGATTGTGAAGCGAGCCACCCTCTCTGATATGACGACCACTCTGTCAAGAGTGAAGCGACTAAGAAGAGAGTGAAAGAATATAAAATAAGCCCACCTTGACAGCTTCTTCTAGCGCCAGCAACGCACTGGCGAGGTTCCTTATGGCAGCTCCAGTCTCTTGGTGGGATACAGTTCTAGAAGATATAAAATAATTTCATTTTGTTGCATTTTGTCTTGTTTTTTCCTAATTTGAGGTCTTGAGCTTTAATAGGTACAGTCAGCCACAAAAATATCTGAAAAAGGCCAATGTCTCGGCTTAAGGTGGGGTATGACTACCTAGATACCTAAAAAATACTTGGTTAACATAACCTGTATTATGTTTAATTTATAGGTTTTATTAGGGTTTATGAAGCACTAAATGAAAAGATTAGTTGATTTAAGTTTTCCAATAGCTCATATCAGCCCATACACGTCCACTTTATCGTAGTTGGATTAGCCTAGTTGGACCTAGTAGGGGTAGACATAGTGATCATCAACTTCGATAACATCGTTTCCAACATGAACCCGTATGATGACATGGTCATTCGAGATGATCTTCGCTTTACCCATGATCATTTTAAGACCTAGGTACCTCTCGGGTGTTGAGGTCTCTAAGCAGCTTGCTAAGGTCTTCTAGCGATTCCGCCATATAGGTAATGACTATATCGTCTGAAAACCGGAGGAGAGTTTTGTAATGGCCATTGATATTGATTCCATTTCTAATATTTTGAAAAAGTGGTTATTAGAAATGGTTTTTTACAGTATGTGTGAATTCCTGAAATTACTCGAATATGGAAATGTTTAAATAAAATAACTTAATTAATAAAATATTATAAAATATAGGTACATACCTACATACATAAGTCTTCGCTTTGCCTCTTAGGATCTCCGATTATGGATGAGTCTTTGCCTAATTTTGTGAACGAAAAAATTCTAAATTTTGTTTCGTTTTCAGATAAATTGCAAAACATCAATTCACGTTTTCAGATAAATTGCAAAACATTGTTCACGTGGCTTTTGTTATACTACGTTTCTGTCTATTTGTTCCTAAATTTACTTATTATTTACGATGCTCCCAACTCTGGAAATTCCCATTGCTTACACAGCAGTTGGACAGCATGATGCATGACACTTTAATCAAAATTTTTAATATACCTTTGGATGACAGAGCGTGGCACCAGGCCACTCTTCCTATTAGGATGGGAGGTCTAGGTGTCCGCAAAATTTCTAGTGTTTCACTCCCAGCATTTTTATCTTCAGTACATGGTACTAAAGATCGTTCATAGCATTTTGGCTAAATGTCAAAATTATGAAATCACAGGTATCAATGAAGCTTTAGACTCATGGAAAATAGCCTGTCCTGACCAGAACCTGCCCAAAGTCCTTTCTTCTCAGAGACTGTGGGATGAGCCACTATGTGAGCTAGTACGGAAAGATATTATTAATACGTCAACTAGCTCATCAGAACGTGCTCGTCTACTCGCCGTTTCCGAGTGGGAATCAGGACTTTGGTTACAGGTTCTGCCTTCCAAAAATCTAGGTACCCTTTTAGATAATAACTCATTTCGGGTGGCCACCTCTTTGCGTTTAGGTTCTCCTTACCTAGTTGCACACCGTTGTCAGTGTGGTGAAACCGTTGATAAGTTTGGTCACCATCCACTGGCATGTGTCTCTAGTGCAGGTCGTGTGCCCCGTCATAGTTCTATTAATGACATCATCCGTCGGGCTTTTACCAGCGTCAGTGTGGCAGCTACCCTCGAACCACGTGGCCTTATGCGAGATGATGGTAAAAGACCTGACGGTATGACTCTGATTCCCTGGAAGATGTGTCGGCCTTTAGTTTGGGATGCCACGTGTGTAGATACCTTAGCGCCTTCACATCTTGTAGGGACATCGGTAAGGGCCGGCTCCGCAGCAACATCAGCGGAGTCCCTCAAACGGCGAAAATACGCTAATCTTGACCGAGGTTACCTATTTGAGCCGTTTGGGGTTGAAACCCTTGGTCCTTGGGGACCTGGAGCACACGCCATTTATAAAGATATTACCAAACTACTTGTAGAGTCGACAGGTGATCGGAATGCTGGCTTCTATTTCGGTCAACGAATTAGCATTGCCATTCAACGTGGCTGTTCGATTACTCAGATTGACAAATACGATTTATACGAAAGAGTGGACTGTATTAGACGAAACAATGAATTTATTTAATGTGGGCTCATTTCGATATTATAGCGACGAGTTGACCGAATATGGTTGGCAAAGCAATTTCATGAGTGTGATGATGATATGAGTGATCTCGGCGAAATAGGATTCCACTAACCTTCAGTTCGATGCGATGCGACGTGTTGGTCTGTGTTTGGCACCTAGGGTCCACTTACAGCGCTAACAGAATACTTAACAAGTCGTATACTCCCTGATCAGTAAGATGTAGGCCAGTTTTCCCGGGTGTGACACAGTGTGGAGTCCTGTTGTAGCCTTGATCACAAGCACCATCAATCACTCCTAACACAATTGGTTGCACAGTCAATAGGAAACGAGACGATAATTTATTATAGCGTATGCACGAAAAAATCTCTGTTCTCTTCGAGGTTCAAAGAAAAAAACCGACGACGACAGACTCACGACTCAAAAAGGCGGGAGAACCAACCCTCTCGGTCATACAATACGCGATGTCAGCTGTCAAAGTTACGAATGTAGAATGTCAAAGGCAGCTCGCGTCTCCAATTCTGAACATTCCGACCACCAAAATACGCTAATTTTAACAGGATGCGGATTTTCTACAAAATACACGAACATAAAAAAATTAAAAAATGTTACGAGATACGACACGACTTTTACGAATATGTTTACAATTATTTTGACATATAGGTAATAACAAAATAAACATAACAATAACAATAGGTATACAAAAGAATAGCGACATCATCAGCGTTTTTATCAATAAATAAAAAAACTCATTTACGGTGAAGCCATCCGATGGAGCTAGTTTGGTGGAGGGCTAGTCGATATCCTGGGGTACCGGAAGTACACACAGTTTGACGACAGGCCTTTTGCATTCCCCGGACTGAGTCTTTAGAGTAACCACGCGGCAAACATTGTCAGTCCCAGAGTGAAGTTGGGTTACCCGACCCAACTTCCACTTCATGGGGCTGCATTGCTCGTTGGAGACGAGCACGAGAGTTCCGACGGCAATGTTGTCTCGTGAGTCTACCCATTTATGCCGTTGTTGCAAGGTGTGCATGTATTCCAGGTGCCATCTGGCCCAGAAGTCTTGGTGCATCTTCTGGATGAGCCTCCATCGACGATGAGGATTGACAGTATTCTCCAGAATAGGCGCTTCAGGCATTAGAGTCAGTGGCTCAAGTGTGAGGAAGTGGCCTGGAGTCAGCGCCACAAGATCATTAGGATCCGAACTCAAGGGGGACAAAGGGCGCGAATTTAATAAGGCCTCGATTTGGATCAGCAACGTGTTGAATTCCTCATATGTCAGGCGTTGTCCGCCGACGACGCGAGCGAGGTGAGTTTTTACAGACTTAACTCCTGCCTCCACTAACCCTGAAAAATGTGGGCTGCCAGGAGGATTAAATCTGAATTCCACCCTCTCGGTCTGTGACGCTTGCGACATAAAATCCTTCAGCAGGTTACTGGCCCCAACGAAATTCGTCCCCTGGTCTGATACCAATCGAGAGCAGCGCCCTCGACGTGATATGAACCGCCGAAGGCACGCCAAGTAGGCTTCGGAAGTTAACTCCGATGCGAGCTCTAAGTGAACCGCCTTGATAGTCGTGCACACGAACACACAGACGTACCCTTTATACGTCCTCACACCGCGACCGCGTCCGAGAGCGATATCAAATGGACCAGCGAAATCAACAGAAGATGACGAAAATGGTTTTATTTGATTAATGCGATAAGATGGTAGATTAGCCATGAGCGGCGGTGCGGACAACCGGGGTTTTGCGCGGAAGCACTTAACGCAAGATGCCACCACGGACCGGATTGCTCGCTTAGCCGAAAGTATCCAGAAATCCCGCACTAACAGACTCTGCAACGTCTGTGGACCGGGATGCAGGAACTTGCGGTGATAATCCTCAATTAGGAGACGCGTCAACCAGTGATCTCGAGGTAGCAACAGTGGATGTTTCTGATTGAAGTTCAGATCACTATATGACAAACGCCCCCCTACCCTCAACAACCCGTTCGTATCCACAAAAGGACATAACTTCCGAAGCGCTTTTGGAAGAGAATTAGGGGTGTGCTGGTTCAACGCACGAACTTCGGAAGCGAATGCAACTTCCTGTACTTGTTTTACAAGGAAGTACAATGCTTCGTTAGTTTCGATTATGGATAGTGCACCAGTAGACTTTGCGGACAGCCTCAAATTACGACAAAATCGGAAACAGTAAGCAAGAATGTTGACGAGACGGAAAAAAGACGAGAACCGATTAAGGATCGCATCGATGAAAGTAATATTGTCTTCTGTAAAGAAAGTCAATACTTTTCGTTCCTCGAGTTCAGATTCATCTCTCAAGGCCAGCGTTGTTTGCGGCCAGTGTTCCGGCGGGTTTACTAACCAACTAGGACCCGACCACCATGACTGACACGGGATCAACTCGTCAGGCAGTAGGCCACGCGAACCGTGGTCAGCTGGGTTGTCGGTGGTTGGAACATGACGCCAGCAATCAGGAGGGATGCCATCTTGAATTTCTGTCACGCGGTTGGCGACGAATGTTTTCCATCGCGAAGGACAGGACTTAATCCAGATTAGAGCAACGTTGGAGTCAGACCACGCAACAATATTTTCGAGCTGATAAAGGCCGTCTAAAGCTAAAGTTACTGACGACATCAATTCAGTCAGTAAGACAGCGGCCATCAGCTCTAAGCGAGGTATTGAACGTTTACGGAGCGGCGCTACCTTGGATTTAGCGCAGCACAGCCGCACTTCAGTCACTTCATTACTCTGAGTTGCTCGACAGTAAACAACGGCGCAATATCCACGCTCGGAGGCGTCACAAAATCCGTGGAATTGAAGTGAGGTGAACTCGGATACCATCTTTCGAGGCAAGGCGACAGAACTTAGGGAAGGCAATTGGGTTTTTATTTTAGTCCACTCGACAGCCACGACTTGTGGAGCCTCTTCATCCCAGTCCACACCATCCATCCACAGCAGCTGCATGATGTACTTAGCCAAGAAGACTACCGGCGACAACAAACCCAAGGGATCGAAAATACGGGCTATATCCGACAAAATAGACCGCTTCGTACATCTGGTTTCAACTGATGCTGTTTTAAACGTAAGCTGATCCGTGGTGGGGATCCACAACATGCCAAGGATTTTCAGCGATAAATCCTGAAGATCCTCAAAATTGCACATCTTTTCGGAATACAATTCGGACGGGGGCAAGCCGCCTAGGAACTCTTCGGAATTAGAAGTCCATTTTCGTAGATGAAGGCCAGCCGACGACAAAATCTTAGTTAGTTCTTGCCGAATCTGGACTGCTGTCTCAATGGAATCCGTCCCTGACACAACGTCGTCAACGTATGTATCCCGCTGGAGAATAGATGCGCCGATAGGGACCTGAGCAGCAAATTCCGATGCCAAACGAGACATGCACCAGAGAGCCTGATATGGCGCGCATGACACACCATAGGTGACCGTAAGTAAACGGAAGTCACGAACAGGCAAATCCACATCATCGCGCCATAAGATTCGCTGGTAATCAGTATCTTCAGGTGTCACTAGAAACTGACGGTACATTTTCTTTATATCTCCGGTGAACACAATTTTGTGCCAGCGGAATCGAATAAGAATATCGAAAATACTCTTCTGAAGTTTGGGGCCTGGTGCCAATAAATCATTCAGCGACCTTCCTTCGACATCCTTGGCACTAGCATCAAACACGGTTCTGAGCGGTGTGGTGACAGAGTCTGGACGCAAAATTCCGTGGTGTGGGATATAAAAGAATGGGCCAATACTGGCTGCAGGGGGATTCACCTCCTCCATATGCCCGCTCTCTAAGTAATCCCTCATGAACTCGACGTACGCAGCCTTGAACTGCGCGTTCACTTTGAACTTATTCTCGAGGTTTAGGAACCGCTTCAAAGCGATTTTCCGCGAATCTGAGAAGTTGGGTTTCTGATTAGGATCGATAAAGGTTAACGGTACCACCAACCTCCCATCAGAATTCCGACGACAAGAATCTTCCATGTACCTACTAATAGCAGTTTGTATTGTCGATGAAGATAGAGTGGGCTTAGGTGGATTTATATTCTCCAATTCCCAAAACCTTTTTAACGAATCTTCTAAAGGCAAATCAGAAACGAAATAACAATCCCTTTTACCGTTCGAGTTGGTGCGAAGGCAAGAAAAGTCAGTGCCAATTGTGCATTCGCCCATCACTATCCACCCGAAAATAGTGGAGATAGCGATGGCCTGACCCGGTGCACCCTTCTTAAGACCAGGCTTTAATGCCGACGACAAAACGTTGACACTAACCAGCATATCGACTGGCCCTGGGGTGTTAAACTCAGGATCCGCAAGCTCTAACCCCTTGAGGTGCTCCCATGACGAAATATCTATGCAACCAGCCGGCATGTCTTGACAGATGGTTTGGAGCACCGCAGCTTCCACAACTATGTTACCTGCAGAACCCTGTTTCTGAGGACCCAGCTCACACTTGACCAACCCAATTGTGTTGGTAGATACCCTACCAATCCCATGGACAGATTGGGCATTTTGTTGTATTTTCAGTCCCAGACGACATGCACACGACTGAGTTATAAAGTTGCAAGCGCTAGCACTATCTAATAAGATCCTAACTTTAAAGAATTTGTTATGATCATTCTTTACCAGCACAACTGCAGTAGAAAACAAGGCGTCTGCGTTGGAGGAATACGCTGCTAAAGCCACCGGAGGTGATTCCTCATGTTCCGGGGCAGTAGAGGGTGTAGGAGCTGGTTCTTCAAAATGGAGTAATGTGTGATGCCTTTGATTACATTTACTACACAAAACCTTGACTGTGCATCTTTTTACTGAATGTGATGGCTGCAAGCACAAAATACACAGCCTTTTTTCCTTCACCTCCTTAAACCGTCCCGCAGGAGATAGTTTTAAAAATGTTGGACATGCTTCCCCCATGTGACCCTCATTCGGGCAAAACTCACAACTGAGTTGCGGAGGGACCACTAATGAAGTTTTATTCCTTGAGGTTACCTGTTTTGATGGATTATGGTACCCATAACAGTTTTCTAATGCCCGAGAGCGCTTTTCTAGGAAGTCCATTATGTCATCAAATAATGGTATATCAACATTGGATTCAAGTTGCAATTCAAAAGATTCACGAGTTACAGAGTCAAGCTTTGACCACACCATCTGAAAAAGCATAAAATCTTGGTTTGGGAGCTCATACCTAGCCAATATTGCCAAGTTCTCATTGAAGGTGCGATGAATTCGCTCCAATTCAGAACCACTTTTGTTCCTAATCGACTCACACTTCAGCAATTTCTCATAATAAGTAGTGGCAATGTTACGCTTCCTATCATAGTATTTATGAAGAGCTTGGTAAGCAGCTTTGTAGCTACTACCCGTCAGTGGGTAACTTTTGATTAGATCATATGCCGTTCCCTGAACACTCGACAATAAATAGTGAAGTTTCTCCACCTCTGCCAGTTCCCTGTTATGGATGAGAGAGTCATACAACTCCTTGAATGATACCCAATTTTCTAGCTTCCCATCGAACGGCTTCATAGTAATCTTGGGCAGTTTAGCTAACCCTGTACAATTTTTGTTTGACTCTATACTGTCTTTACTTGCCTGCATTATCCTAGATTTTAGGTTTAAGAACTTTTGATCAAAACTTATGGTATGCGAAAACTCAGCACTTCGTGCTGCCTTTGACATTGACTCTAGAACGTGGATTTGAGCTGCGTGAAAATCTCTCGAGATTTCATTGAGATCTTCAACACTAATTCCTATCAAAGCCGGAGATTCCGATAACATTTCCATTCGCATATAGCAATAGTCCCGGGTGACTCTGTATTGATCGGTTTGCATTTCGCGTTCGTCGCGGCTCGTTTCCATGTCAGATTCCATTATTATTTATCCAAAATCACAACGATTTTGATAAAACAATAACATTCAAACCAAGCAAAAATTACCGATAAATGTAAACAAACAAATACCACAGATAACCTTTCTTTTTTTTAATTTCGTTCTTTGGACAGGCTAATAACCGATTGGTCTCATCTCAATGTTAGCTGTAGTTCTAAATGAGTGAATGATTTGATACCACAAACAATCAATGCCTATCTTGAAAACTTGACAATTTGGTTTGACGCAATGTACCAATACGAACCGAGCAATAAATTGTCAAGTTGCAAGAGCAGACAACAGACAAAAACAAAAATAAAAACACGTATGTAGGTAGGCAGAGTTTGACCGTGGTTTGACCGTTGAAATAAAGATTTTATACCCCCCAACAATAGTTTTTACGAAACGAAACAATGAAACTATTGCTGAAAAGCAATAACACGACAATTTACCTTTTTCACAAGATGAAATCAATATTACCACGGCAATTTACAAACAACAAATCGAATACAACACAAAAGCTACGCTAGTTTTATCCGGTCGTAGGACCACAATGTTCGATTACTCAGATTGACAAATACGATTTATACGAAAGAGTGGACTGTATTAGACGAAACAATGAATTTATTTAATGTGGGCTCATTTCGATATTATAGCGACGAGTTGACCGAATATGGTTGGCAAAGCAATTTCATGAGTGTGATGATGATATGAGTGATCTCGGCGAAATAGGATTCCACTAACCTTCAGTTCGATGCGATGCGACGTGTTGGTCTGTGTTTGGCACCTAGGGTCCACTTACAGCGCTAACAGAATACTTAACAAGTCGTATACTCCCTGATCAGTAAGATGTAGGCCAGTTTTCCCGGGTGTGACACAGTGTGGAGTCCTGTTGTAGCCTTGATCACAAGCACCATCAATCACTCCTAACACAATTGGTTGCACAGTCAATAGGAAACGAGACGATAATTTATTATAGCGTATGCACGAAAAAATCTCTGCTCTCTTCGAGGTTCAAAGAAAAAAACCGACGACGACAGACTCACGACTCAAAAAGGCGGGAGAACCAACCCTCTCGGTCATACAATACGCGATGTCAGCTGTCAAAGTTACGAATGTAGAATGTCAAAGGCAGCTCGCGTCTCCAATTCTGAACATGGCAATGCTGCCAGCATTCTGGGCACTCTGCCTTCTGGTGACGGCTTAGATTTTTAAGAAATAGATATTAAGTGTATATACTAGTTGTAATTGTTTTATTCTGTTATAATAGGTACTTAGATCATTTTATGTTTAATTTATTGTTTGTAAGTTATGTACTATTTTTGAAGAAAAAGTATATTTCCAACAATAGGAGGTACATACCTATCATAAATTATTACAATGTTTTTGTACCCTATTTATAGTAAAAACTGACTAGTAAAATAATTTTTGTTCATAAATTCTTGTATTCTTCAAGAGAGACGATTGGTGGATAACTCATGAAAACAGTTTATAGACGTAGTTTAGCAGTAAGATGGGTCTATAGTTATTTAGGAGAGCTTTGTCATAATTGTAAACTTTCTTATGGAACAGTCAGAACAGGAATATGGTGGTCCCACTCGTGCTCCGCGCCTCTGGCGTTTGCCCCTCGAGAATAATCGAGATGAATCGCCTCGGAAAAACTTAAAGCCGTGGTGCTCCACCTGCTCTTAGAAAATTACTTATTCTTTCAAATGATCTACGATTTATTCTAATCTTATAACAATAATTTAATCGTATTACCTGGAACCGGATATCAGAAATCTGGAACCGGGTACGGTTCTGCATGCCTTAGCACAGACGCACGAAATGCACGAATATTCAAGTTAATAGCTGCGGTAGTTGCTGAGATAAAGATTAAAGAGGCAAAAAAGGACAGGCAGAGCGAAACCAAAAGGATTTCGAAACCGATCTATAAACAGAAAAACCAAAAAACCGAAAAAAAGTTATAAATTCCCTATTACCATATCCTAATTGCGCCAAAAACCTAACAAATAAATTAGAGCAAGAACGTATTTTTTTATATTTGCATTTAAATAATCAATAATAATTAATTTAGCTTATTTGTTAGAAATGTATTTATATGGAAGAACAAGACACAAGTATATTTACATACTTATATGGATGTACTAACAACAATTTTCATGAACCCGTCATCTGGCAACCCTGGCCCGCCCACAGCAGCGAGATCAAAACAGCCCAATTACCTCTCGGCACGAGCCCTTTATTAAACCCGTAGAAATAAAGATAATCACGAGTCAAAACGAAAAGCCCTGAAATTTACATCTTCTTTGAATAAATTGACGCATAACGGTTAATTTTACTCGGAGTTGAATTTTGCAAACGATAAATTGCTTTTGTTCTGTATTTCTGTTACTTATACGTTAAACTCAATGTGCCCAAACTTATTAACACTCAAATAGATTAAGTTTAATTAAGTTACAACTAAGATTTAAGTTTTAAAACTAAATGTTTATCGTGATTAGGATCACACTACGAATATAAAATCAAAAAAAATGGTTAACGCCTGTGTGCATAATAAGAGTGACAAAATAAGAAAGCACTTCTAAAGTCCGGTTCAGACGAATACAAACACATCCTTGACAAAAGACGGTTATGCACACGATCATAACATAACTCTGTTTTAGGATAAGTTCTAGAATTACACTATGATTATGCTAGTCTAGACGATCGTCTTCTCACAATATCTCTGATTTCCTTTATAATGCTCCCTTCCCCGAGGCCGGCGGTGTTAACAACTCTCTAACAGATGCAAATTGACAGCGGTTGGCACCACTGATTCAAATGCCGCCATTTGCATAATTTTGAAAATGGAACGAGTAGCGCCAAATGGCGGATGATTGAAAACCAACGAGTATTTTGAATCAATTTATTTACATTTGTATCTAGATCGCGTCAGTTATTTTCAACAATTACTTAATAGATGCAAAAATTTAAACACACGTACCTAATCATGTTCTGTGTCAGATCAAAAGACAAAAATCTGCAAAAATCAACTTACCTGTAGGTAAGTTAAGTTATGTTATGACAAAAATCTGACACAGAACATGATTAGGTACTTATGTGTTTCAATTTTTGCTCCTAAATTATTCTCTGCCAAATATTTAGCCAATAATAATCAACAGTCACTTAAAAATAATCTATTTTCACTTAACTATCTACAGAAATCTACAATAGGTTGTATTCTAACAACATACACTACCAACATAGGTACATAAAAACATAATTTATGTACCTACCTATTTATAACTACTACACAGCTACACTTACATCAATAAACTACCTACTTAAAACATATTTTAAAATATTGCACTAAAATACCAACTATAAGTCGTAGCAAAATCTTTAAATTAATAACTTTATAATAATATCTAAACAATTCTTCGTAGATTGTCTGGCAAACCAAGTCATTGAGTCACTAAAATAAAGAAATAATCTTCAAAATCCTCTTTCTCGTCACTACTCTAGATTTATTTTAAGGCTGAACATAGCCGAGTAGGTAAAACAACATTATCTCCTGGATGCGCGCCGCGACAAAATTCGTCAACTGTTTTGTCTCGCTCTTTTGTGTGCTAAAATGAAACAAATGCACTACAATACAGACAGGAAACAGTCGTCGTGGAGCGTATCGTAGGCTGGCTGATCATAACCTAATGTTATATATGTATAACATAGGTAATCACCAGAAGCCTCTAAGTTCTCCTCACATGTGGCAGTGCATGTACGCGGGGTAAGGCGGCAGCAGCGCACACGCCAGCGGCAGCGCGTGCGCAGACAGCTCGCGGTCGCCGCTGGCGGCCTGCGCGCGCAGCTGTTCCAAACGCAGCTGGTTCTGACGCTTCCATTTGGTACTAGAAAGAAGAAAGGGATAATGCTTCATTTTACACAGAATTCATCTATCCCGAATCAAGCAGAACTTGTGTGTTGGTTTGTTTTTTGTTTTTATACTTATGCTTACCCAACTCACACTAGAAGAAATTAATAGCTTCTAAGAAATTAAATATCATCCCAAAAATGTTTTAGTGTAAGTTTATTTTATTGTACCATAGGAACACACGGAACACTATTATATATAGTGCAAGTTTATCATTACATTGCTGTAGTTTAGACTTATCTAGCTTAGTTTAATTATAGCACGCCTTTTTGTTTTATTTCTACCATGTGTGGTTGGCAGGTAGAAAATGCTATCGGCGTTAAGCCCACCTTTTGTATACTTTTGTTAAATGTGTGCAATCAAGTATTTAAATAAACACTTGGAAGTAAAATTTATAATGTATGACCACGACGGAACTTCAACCCGCAACCTATAACGAGTTGCGCATTCCTCTACTTAGAGAAGGTTGCGGGTTTAACTCCCGTCAAGTTCGTTTTTTGAGGTATTATTTAATATCTTAAACATACCCCATGTTGCGAAGTCAAAGAAAAGACGAGCGGATAATTTACCTTACTTGAGCTTCGTCTTCCGAGAGGACTGGCTTGATGCAGGCCTACCTAATTTATCGCGGCGAACTGATCGATGTGATGATGTCAAAATTGTCGTCCAACATGGGGCAAACATAACCTAGGTATTATTACCGTCAGATCTGATAATTACTGAAATTATGTTTCACGTTAGTACGCTCAAAATCTTGTCTGCAAAGTTTGAAAGTAAAATTGTTAAATTTGGCGTCCAACAAGGGGCAAACATTTGATTACTCTTGCCGTCGCCGTCGGTTCTGATAATAGGTTTTGACCTGTGTCCTATTGCTGAAGCTGAGTGCCACGATAAGCGCCACGATCAGCCACACTAAGGTACTTTTGGCTGCTAAGTTTTAACACAATATTGTTAGATTGGCACCCGACAACAACCTAACATAAATCTATATTACCATTGGTTTTGTTTCCCAATCATTGCCAAACCCTCTATGGCAACTCTTCTAGCGTTCAGGCTTTGGAATAAACTGCCTGTCGATATCAGACTTGCGCCTTCAAGCTCTTCAACTCCTAAAATTATAAACCTAAAGTCCTATTTCCTATCTTCAGCTACCTAAAATCTTCCTTCATTTTCTCTTCCTTCTGTAACTTCAGATGTGATTGTAGCTCCATCGGTGATCAGTTTTCATCATAATGTCTTTCTGTAGCACCTATTGTATTAAGTTATTTGTAGGCATACTTCTAGGTTAGCTCCTAAGTTAGTTCTGTATCGTATTATATTGTATGTAGCATGTATTTTAAGGATAATTTTCTTCTACGTGCTCTACCAACTCTTATTATAGTTATACCTTTTTCTCTATCCCTAGGTTACTTGGGAGAAATCGATCTTAGCGATAAGGCCGCCTGTTGTACTGATTATATATTAAAGATAGATAGATTATTACTTTATTGCACCATAAATACACTTATAAAACAAGAACTTAATACTAATTATATATAATGTGGCACAATCGGCGGCCTTATCGCTAACAGCGATCTCTTCCAGGCAACCTTTGGATGGATAGGATCAGTACGTATTGAATCTGACGGTGGCGTAATTGATGAGAAACAAACATAATAGAAGTACTTTAGACAGAGGGCAGAAAAAAAAAAAAAAGACAAGAAAACAAGAGTGTTTACATAATAAAATAAAAATAATTACATCAGGAAGACTTATCAAGAGAGGACAGATAGTGTTGATGAACCATACTTTTGAAGATGGGAAGGGATTTAGCTTAAATGCAGATATAAGGTTTTTATTTTGTTATTTTTAGTGCAATAAAGTATTCATTAATTCATTCATTCTGATACCGGTTTTGTCCTGCGTCTCACTAAGGTCAAACATCTTTCTACGAAAGCTTGGCTGCACGGCTGTACTTTTGCCATGAAATTGTTAAAATTGGCGCCCAACATCAAACACCAATCATGAATTGTTACTGATGTATCTGTAGCTATTCCTTCCTAACTACAAGCGCGCGGCCGTGCACCGCGCGTCTTTGTAATTGTTACTGATGTACATGTAGCTATTCCTTACTAACTACAAGCGCGCGGCCGTGCACCGCGCGTCTTTGTAATTGTTACTGATGTACATGTAGCTATTCCTTCCTAACTACAAGCGCGCGGCCGTGCACCGCGCGTCTTTGTAATTGTTACTGATGTATATGTAGCTATTCCTTCCTATCTACAAGCGCGCGGCCGTGCACCGCGCGTCTTTGTAATTGTTACTGATGTACATGTAGCTATTCCTTACTAACTACAAGCGCGCGGCCGTGCACCGCGCGTCTTTGTAATTGTTACTGATGTACATGTAGCTATTCCTTACTAACTACAAGCGCGCGGCCGTGCACCGCGCGTCTTTGTAATTGTTACTGATGTATATGTAGCTATTCCTTCCTATCTACAAGCGCGCGGCCGTGCACCGCGCGTCTTTGTAATTGTTACTGATGTATATGTAGCTATTCCTTCCTAACTACAAGCGCGCGGCCGTGCACCGCGCGTCTTTGTAATTGTTACTGATGTACATGTAGCTATTCCTTACTAACTACAAGCGCGCGGCCGTGCACCGCGCGTCTTTGTAATTGTTACTGATGTATATGTAGCTATTCCTTCCTATCTACAAGCGCGCGGCCGTGCACCGCGCGTCTTTGTAATTGTTACTGATGTATATGTAGCTATTCCTTCCTAACTACAAGCGCGCGGCCGTGCACCGCGCGTCTTTGTAATTGTTACT
Source organism: Eupithecia inturbata (assembly GCA_963662085.1). Taxonomy (NCBI): domain Eukaryota; kingdom Metazoa; phylum Arthropoda; class Insecta; order Lepidoptera; family Geometridae; genus Eupithecia; species Eupithecia inturbata. Next base: position 1,120,054 of record OY759178.1, on the reverse strand, counting down.
GATGTACATGTAGCTATTCCTTACTAACTACAAGCGCGCGGCCGTGCACGGCGCGTCTTTGTAATTGTTACTGATGTATATGTAGCTATTCCTTCCTAACTACAAGCGCGCGGCCGTGCACGGCGCGTCTTTGTAATTGTTACTGATGTATATGTAGCTATTCCTTACTAACTACAAGCGCGCGGCCGTGCACCGCGCGTCTTTGTAATTGTTACTGATGTACATGTAGCTATTCCTTACTAACTACAAGCGCGCGGCCGTGCACGGTGCGTCTTTGTAATTGTTACTGATGTACATGTAGCTATTCCTTACTAACTACAAGCGCGCGGCCGTGCACGGCGCGTCTTTGTAATTGTTACTGATGTATATGTAGCTATTCCTTCCTAACTACAAGCGCGCGGCCGTGCACGGCGCGTCTTTGTAATTGTTACTGATGTATATGTAGCTATTCCTTCCTAACTACAAGCGCGCGGCCGTGCACCGCGCGTCTTTGTAATTGTTACTGATGTACATGTAGCTATTCCTTACTAACTACAAGCGCGCGGCCGTGCACGGCGCGTCTTTGTAATTGTTACTGATGTATATGTAGCTATTCCTTCCTAACTACAAGCGCGCGGCCGTGCACCGCGCGTCTTTGTAATTGTTACTGATGTATATGTAGCTATTCCTTCCTAACTACAAGCGCGCGGCCGTGCACCGCGCGTCTTTGTAATTGTTACTGATGTATATGTAGCTATTCCTTCCTAACTACAAGCGCGCGGCCGTGCACCGCGCGTCTTTGTAATTGTTACAGATGTATATGTAGCTATTCCTTCCTAACTACAAGCGCGCGGCCGTGCACCGCGCGTCTTTGTAATTGTTACTGATGTATATGTAGCTATTCCTTCCTAACTACAAGCGCGCGGCCGTGCACCGCGCGTCTTTGTAATTGTTACTGATGTATATGTAGCTATTCCTTCCTAACTACAAGCGCGCGGCCGTGCACCGCGCGTCTTTGTAATTGTTACTGATGTATATGTAGCTATTCCTTCCTAACTACAAGCGCGCGGCCGTGCACCGCGCGTCTTTGTAATTGTTACTGATGTATATGTAGCTATTCCTTCCTAACTACAAGCGCGCGGCCGTGCACCGCGCGTCTTTGTAATTGTTACTGATGTATATGTAGCTATTCCTTCCTAACTACAAGCGCGCGGCCGTGCACCGCGCGTCTTTGTAATTGTTACTGATGTATATGTAGCTATTCCTTCCTAACTACAAGCGCGCGGCCGTGCACCGCGCGTCTTTGTAATTGTTACTGATGTATATGTAGCTATTCCTTCCTAACTACAAGCGCGCGGCCGTGCACCGCGCGTCTTTGTAATTGTTACTGATGTATATGTAGCTATTCCTTCCTAACTACAAGCGCGCGGCCGTGCACCGCGCGTCTTTGTAATTGTTACTGATGTATATGTAGCTATTCCTTCCTAACTACAAGCGCGCGGCCGTGCACCGCGCGTCTTTGTAATTGCTATTCAGTAGTAAACTAGCAGGCATGCTGTTTCACTTATCTCCATACTTGTACAATAAGCACAGTTAACACAAGCTTTCCTTACCGTCGGTTCTGGTACCAGGTTTTGACCTGCGTCTCGCTGAGACTCAGCGCATCGGCCACGTCCCCTCGATCCGCCACGCTCAGGTACTTCTGGCAGCGGAACTTGCGCTCGAGGTAGGCCAGCTGCGCGTGCGTGAAAGCGGTGCGGCGCCGGCGCGGCTTGCGGCCCGAGCTGCCTGATACTGGACGGAGGGAGGGGCGATCTGGGAAGATCAACACAATTGCTATAGATAAAGATAATGTCTAGCTGGTATGTCATCGCATGGAACATTTAAATATAAGCATACCAACTTGTAGCCCGTTGTGTGCAAATAAATGATTGATGATTGAATTGATTTGATTTTAATTTTGTAGTCTCTGGGAAAAACTAAAATTAAATCCGCTAGATTTGCTATGAATATCAGAGAATCAAATAGGACGATACAATTCATAGATTTCTGATAGCTAGGCTTTGATTAGTTACTTATTATGTAACTACATTCTATTTGTTCATTACCATAAAAGAGTAACAATACCGCAGATAGGTAGTTAACCTTAAATTAACTTTCTTTTTGTTAATTTTTAAACACAATATAAAGTACCTAGCCGATTTGAGATCGTGTCTGCAATAAATATTGTTAACAATTATATCTCCCGGCATGTCCATTTTGGATATCGATACAATAGTGTAAATAAAAGATATTGTATCTATGTACCTACCTATACAGGTTGATTTTTTGCGACGGGGCTGTATGGGGAGGTACCTTAACCGGTGTAGCTACAGGAAAATGGGAGACTGATCCATATTTTTTAGAGAAATTTTCATCCCTATTCACACGTTATCAAAAAATCTACATTAATTTAGCAAGAAAATGGCCATATTACAGGAAAACTTTTATTGATGCCAATCAATCCAGTTTCTTATATTGATAAAACACTTCTACTGGAGCAACTGAGGTTAGAGTACTAAAAACGTCATTAATCGCAAAAAAACTTTTTCCATGCTTTTTATAGGAGTCCAAGAATAATTTTATTTTTCTACATTACAAGCAAACACCCTACAAACAACGGAATCATCGCAGCTGTGATAGAGTCTAAATATTATGTTTACCGAGTCTCCTAAGACCATTTTCCTGTAGCTACACCGGTTAAGGGACCAGTCATTACTGCCCCCTAAGTCTGTATACAAGGACTTTCATAATCGAGCCAGTAGGTATAATTTAGGATTATAAAGTTCAGGAGATTACGTATATAAGTATTACAAATAAACGTACAAATTTTACCACTTGTCTTTATAACTAGTTAGGTACTTAGTCGAATTATTGACCTTATTAGTGTCAAGAATTACAGGCCCATATTTAAAAAAAGTTTACAATACCTGAGTTTTCTTGCGAATCTCGCTGTGAATTTCCCGCCATTACAGTCGCAGCAAAACCAGCGAGAAGCTGCGACTGAAAGGATCCCTTCGTCAGGTCCATTGACCGGCCGTATAGACTCTCCGACAGCGAGCCTCCCATATGCCTGAACGAGCCTTCGTGCCCGTCATCCTTACTTCCGTCCCTCTCACTCCTGTACAACTGAAAGATACCGCTTTCGTAATACTTCATCCGATCGTCTTTATCATATTCATCCTCTTTGAAAGGAGAATTGAAGTTCGTATTTGATATTCGATTGTTCAAATTGTATTCAAGAGGCGATGAGCGGTCGTCTTGTTCGTCCGTCTTTTTGTATCCTTCTGTGTAGGTATTTTTCGTGGAGGTGTCACTACAGTTATCACCAACGGAAATGTCGTCATCTTCGAAATCAGAAGCTTCAATATTCGCGCTCGCCGGTGTCACCGCCTTCGTGTCCGCATCCTCCTCGCTTTGAACCGCTCCTGGATAACAAAGGAGGTATGTTGTTACCGAGATTTCTTATAAATTACTGCCAACAAAGAAGTTTAGAGCATGTCGACACTACTCCGACACTTAACCGAGCACAAACGGATCTCGCACAAAGGCGGAAGACCTCGCGTATAAAGACCTCAGTTTTAAAAAGGAACGGCCATAGACGTGGGTTTTCCGCTCTAATTAATGCCTCGGGGCGTTCCGTTTCGCTCTCGAGCAATTGAATACGACCTCCGTGAATGGTGAGTTTTAGCGCGCGCGGAAAATTTTTGTCTATGGGTACGTTTGTGTCTTTTAATTTGTGTGAAAATGGTGAAGAGAGGGCATTCAGCATTCAGGCCGCGGTCGCTTTTCATGGCCCTCGCAAAGTTTTGTGTGCGCTGCGGTAATGGCGGTCGGATCACGATTACTTGTTATTTCGCGAGGATCCATGAAGAGGCGGGGACTCGAGGGTCTCGTTATAATTTTGCATAAATATGTTTTAGCGTACACTTTTCGGTCGAGAGGGCACGAGAGGTGGATCTTAATGTTTACGCAAGAATTATCTTTGGCAAAAACATCGTTAGCGAGTGATATGTACCTGAAGCCTCAACCCCCAGTTCAGGGTGCTTACTTCTAACATAGAACTGAACCTTTTTATCTTGCACGGCTTTGATAATAAGTACTTACTTGTCTACGCTCTACAGTCTACAGGTGCTTCGAAAACGTTTTCGATCTTTGAAAATTATTACTAAGAATTCGATAGAGCGTAGACCTGTCGGCACACTAAGGTAAAATCGAGATGCTCGAAGAAGTCCTGTTGGTGGCCTAGTCACTTTGTGTTGGTGAGCCACGGGATCAAATAACTTAGACTGGCCTCCACGGAAGACCAGTATGTTGACCAGTTTTGAAATATCATTGGTTAAGATGATTTATGACAGAATATTTCCGCGAGTGTTAACCGTTAACATTATTTATTTTCACTTATTCAGTTACTACAAAACATACAAAATTCAATTAAAATCCATAGTATGTTACCTAGTAAAATTTGGCTTATCCTATATTAGTAAGTATCATTTATTGCATGAACTATACATATATATTAGGTCCTTACATATGAAATTGGCGTTTTTCGTACTGGCCACTTTAATCACAAATTTCTCCTCTTTGGTAAGGAATTCCAAATTCAAATTTGTACAGCTATAGACTCATGTATTTGTGCTTCGATGATCGTCATTCATTTGTTTTTTTTCTTCTGTTTTTTTCTGTTTGCGTCACTCATTTTACAAAATGGAAAACTTAAAATATCGCATTATTTACGAGTACGAGTTCCGCCGTGGCACTAGTGCTGCGGAAACAACTCGAAGGGTGAATGATGTGTATGGCGGTCGTGTTGCAAAAGAAAACACAGTTCGTTTTTGGTTCCAACGTTTTCGTTCTGGAAATTTTGACCTGCAGAACAAGCCCCGTGGACGGCCTGAGACTCAAGTTGATAATGAAGAGTTGAAGGCTATTGTGGAAGCGGATCCATCGCAAACCACGTCCGAGTTAGCTGCAGGCTGCGATGTTAGTGATAAAACTGTTTTAATTCACTTGAAGCAAATTGGGAAGATTAAAAAGCTTGAAAGGTGGGTACCTCACGAATTGACTGAAGCAAACCGGCAAACGCGCGTCGACTGCTGCGTTACATTACTAAACCGGCACAATAATGAAGGTATTTTAAACCGAATCATTACCTGTGATGAAAAATGGGTTCTTTACGATAATCGGAAGCGCTCAGCGCAATGGTTGGATCCTGGCCAGCCAGCCAAATCCTGCCCCAAGCGAAAATTAACCCCAAAAAAGTTACTTGTAAGCGTTTGGTGGACTAGTGCCGGTATTGTTCATTACAGTTTTCTCAAATCTGGCCAGACTATTACGGCTGATGTCTATTGTCAGCAATTGCAAACCATGATGGAAAAGCTAGCGGCTAAACAACCTAGGCTGGTCAATCGCTCCACGCCACTGCTGCTTCACGACAACGCTAGACCACACACTGCGCAACAGACGGCTACTAAATTAGAAGAGCTTCAATTGGAAAGTCTAAGACATCCTCCGTACTCCCCGGACCTTGCTCCAACAGATTACCATTTTTTTCGAAATTTGGATAACTTCTTGCAAGGGAAAAAATTCAACTCCGATGGGGCAGTCCAAATCGCCTTCAAAGATTTTATTGATTCCCGTCCGACTGGTTTTTTTAGTAAAGGGATCAATGAACTACCTATAAGATGGCAAAAGTGCATAGAAAATAATGGTTCATACTTTGATTAATTAAATATATTATATTAAAAAATATTCGACTTTTTGTTCCTCCCATACAAAACGCCAATTTCATATGTAAGGACCTAATATTAACACAAAATCACCTGTACCTACCTACATAGGCACAGGTGTTTTAACCGATTTGGAAAAATGGAGGAGGTTCTATGTTCGGCTGGATGTACATATGTTCGTCGATTTCTCCGTCAATTATGGACCGATTTTGGAAATGATTTCGCTATTGTATAGAAAATGATCCCGAAGTGGTCCATAAAATTATTTCCGAAGGATTAGTAGTTGTCCCGCAAAACTAAAACCAGTATAAAATAAAGGGATTAGAAGTCAGTTTTAAGTTTTTTCAAGATAATCAAATTATTATGTGTATAAGAATCAATGTATTCCACTTTTGCGGTGCGCAATATCTGTGTACAGAAACGAGTAATTACTATTATATAGATAGATAGATTATCACTTTATTGCACCATCAATACACTTATAAAACAAGAACTTAATACTAATTATATATAATGTGGCACAATCGGCGGCCTTATCGCTAACAGCGATCTCTTCCAGGCAACCTTTGGATGGATAGGATCAGTACGTATTGAATCTGACGGTGGCGTAATTGATGAGAATCAAACATAATAGAAGTACTTTAGACAGACGGCAGAAAAAAAAAAAAAAAAAATGACAAGAAAACAAGAGTGTATATATTAGGGCAATTGAAAACAATATTAAAAATAAATTAGGTACCTACTTACAATAATATTGAAAATAAAATAAAACTTAATGTTAGTTAGTTTATATTTAGATAATTTCAAAAAACTGTAAAATAAACCTTCATTTTTATGCATAGGATTTTATAAAGGGCTCATTATGGGAGGTCTATGTCCAACAGTGGACTAATATAGGCTTATAATAATAATAATAATAATAATGCTGGACAATCCACACAGCATCATCTAGCCCCAAAGTAAGCAGAGCTTGTGTTATGGGTACTAGATGACTGATAAACTTAATACAAATACATAACACAGATAGATATATTTTTTTTTATTATATATAGAAAATACCCAGAACACCCGGAACAAATATTTGCAGATCGTACAAACATTTGTCCCAAGGCGGGAATCGAACCCGCAACCTTCTGCGTCGCAGGCGGACCTTCGCCCGCCGCGCCACATCGGTCGTCTTATGATGATGTTTATTAAGATGGAATAAACGAACCCGAAGATCGAAGAACCTACAAAATACAGACTCACTCCTAACTTGGTGCGTGACAAATTAGTGATGTCCCGCTGCGCTCTTTACCATCGACACCCATCCATACCCACCCATCCATCGCCGACGGCGAGGCTGCTGGCGACTGAAGGGACTTGATACTTGGTTATTTGACGTATTCATTGAAAAGTCTGAATCGTTGAAAGTAACCATATTGATATTCGGTTAAAACCAATTAAAAATTAAATATGTAAAATGACACCTCATTTCATTTCACACAAAAATTAAATTTTATAAATCTTATAAAACCTCGGGCACCTTTCCACATACATTTTACATATATAATTTTTTATTAGCTTTAACCAAAAATCAAAATTGTAAATTTCAACGATTCAGATTTTGAAGTTTCGGCATTTTTTATAATATTCGATTTCCTTAGCTTCTTTGGCGCATCGGTACTGTTTGAATAGATTGGCGGCGGAGACGAGAAATCTTAACTATGCCAAATAAAACCGATTTTGCCAATTACAATAACAAAATTACATACCTTCGTACGATATACTTGGGTACATTACTAGGTGTAACAAAAAAACCTTATTCCTATAGGTAGGCAAAGCAAAACCATGTTCTTAGTATATTTGTTACGCCGATTTGCCCAAGTATCAAGTTCTTGTGGTCCCAGCGCAGTGTCAGCGAAGTCATTATGGTATTATTATAAGGGTTGCCCGAATCAACCCTGCGACCCTCCGTAAACAATACACAAATTGGACAATTATCATCCCCATTCACTGCGAGTTGTGATTGAAAACAAAACTACGAATCAAAGTTGTTTACATAACTTAGCAGACAGATAGGCATTTATCTGACTATTGTGTTTTGTGCTAAATATTATCGCAAGTGACACATATGTATAAAGGGTGACTTTTTGAGATCGGAGTGGATGACCAAACCCGAAACCATGATAGCTAGAGCAACGTCGTGGTCGACTTGCCATGGTTTCGGATATTTGGTTTCATCTACTCCCATCTCAAAAAGCCACTCTGTGTATTTCCTGTAGTTCTGATTAATTATGTCCGTACTAACATGTTTGCCTAGCGTAACTTTGCGACTTTTAACTTGATGGATGGTTACACATTTAATCGTGCATTTTGTCGTGTGGCAACACTCAAAACTATAAGGATTTCTTGTTGACTACGGAACCCTAAAAACGCACGACGAACTTCGTATCCAATCTTAATTTCTTAAGTTCAATCCATGTTGAATCATCAAAATGATTAAAGTAAAATAGTGATTACTCTTACTCAATCATGAGTACTAAGCAATATTTGAATCCCACCAATATTATAAAGTCGAAAGTGTATGAATTTTATTTTGTTACCTTATTATTTTATTATCTCTATAACTACTGAACAGATCAAGGTGAGATTTGAAGTACATTTAGATTATAGCCTAACTTAGATAATAGAATACTTATTATACCGAAAACACGCGTGCGAAATCTCAGGCAGAAGATAGTAGTCCATAAAAACAGAAGACAAATTCAAATTTTTAGTACTCGTACTTATGGAGTTCCATAATTCAGAAAAATGTGTTCGAACAGTTTCAATGGAAACTCAACAGTCACTAGAAATAATCAGTTTTTGAATTAGCCACAAATAAAAAGAAACAAAAGCATAATCAAAAACAAAACTGAAATTGAAATTTAGAATAGTTCAAAACGAGTTCGAACTCATTGGAAGTCAATCGGGCGTCGGCCGCGGCGCGTGGCGATCGCGTGCGGGGCCGAGAGGCGCATGCTGAGCTCAAGAGCATATGCACTGCACATCATCGACTCTTAGCATTCATTGATGTATTGATTGACCTATACAGGATCGTTGTGTATTAATTTAAGACTCTTGGAATAGGAGATTGCTTCTAATTGTTTTGATTTTAGGTATAACTTTAAAAGGCAATTTTTAGTTCTAGAAAAGCGTAAATTTTGAATCAATCGTCAAAACCGAACTCATAGCTCTGTTCTGTATTATAATAAGCGGTGGCTATTCCAGAATGCCGTGACAACAGCTCTACCATCTTTATCTCTGTGGATATGCAGCATAGGGCTAAACAAGACTCTTAGATTGACAATAATTAGCTTATACCCAAAAATCTTTAAACAATATCTAATTATCAAAGAGACGCGTGACCCCAGAGCCGGTGAGTACCTGGCGCAGCGCATCAGCAGTGCCATACAGTGGGGCAATGCAGCCAGCGTCTTTAGGACGCTTCCGATTGCTATTCATATGGATCAGTTGAGCTACCTCTATATTGTTAGCAACAGTCTGAAGTTAGCTCTACTGATTCAATTGTAAATACTAGGTAGTTCTAATTCGTTTCTATTCTGTAATTGTACCTTTTAAAGAATATCACAGACAAAAGTCGAATGTCCACAGTCATCTTATAGGACGTTAGCGGTGACTCGGGCCACATATGCACGGACGATAACTATATTCCAAGATGTTCGTGGAATAGAAATAGTGAAAACCGTGTTCCAGGGACAAGTGTTCCTTGATATTAAATACCAGCTTAGGCTCGTCATAATGCAAATAGAATACAAGAGCAACTCTACAAGACGAAAGGCAGCCACTTATTTTTTAGTATTTTAACACCTCTAATGATTGGATTAGTGACTGATCAATCCATCTGTCAAGCGTGGATGAGCACACGGATTGTCCTTGTTGGGGCCTGCCAACAAGGACACGGATAATCACCACGCTCGTTCAGCTGTGGTCAAATTAATGCTGACATGTAGAATACAATAGATAACTGGAAGCAGTAAAGCCATCGTTTAAATTGGACTAGGCACATCAATAATATATCAGTGCTGCAGTGTGTTTTGAGCCAAGTTCTTCTGAACTTGGCTCAAAACACAGAAGTGTGTAGTAGCAGAATTACTACCTACTAAACTTAAATGGACTGTAAGTGGTCGATTTTTTGGTACTTCTTAGATTCTTCTCTTAATTTTTATATCCTTATATCACTAAATATTAATTAGGTTATAATGATTGCTTATTTGCTAACTTTCAGTTGCAATTTCTGGAAATGTTTAGTGTTTGTAGCTTTGAGAACCTTATTCTCTTACATATTCATTAAAATAGCTGTAAATTTCCTGAACATTTTATAAATAAATTACCTGTAGGTACCACCGCACTGTCAAGGCTGGGCAGTGGGCAGTGAATGCGATAACTAAGTATACTTCCTAGGCCTATTTGAACTATTGCGTCTACCTGTGCCAAATAGTCAACACTATCACAATAATATTACAAATGCGAAAGTTTGAAAGGACTTTTGTTACTTTTTTACTAAGTGTGCGAAGCCCCGGGCCGAAACTAGTACCTACGAAATACAGAGTGATTTTTTTAAATGGGACAGTATGGGGAAATCCGAATCTAAAGGAGATAGAGGAAAAGTGTCTAAGGAGACATTAGGTGTTTTTTTATGTAAACAAATTTGGCTCGTTCAAATTTGTGGTCAAGCGTGAGTTGTTCTTAAAAAATTATAAAGTTGGTCAATTTTTTTTTTGACGCGGATCGACTCTGTTTCATGTAAGGATTATTTCATTGTTTGGAAAGAAAAAAATCTGAACAGCAGAAGTTGGTCAAATTTACTGAAAACTAATCTTCATACAGTTGCAGTATTCGCCTTTTAATATTGTTACAAGTGCCTAGGCGTGTAAAAAAATATTTAAAATTATTCCATTTTTAAATTTTGATAATCGATAAGAGCTCCAGATGATTCAAGAGAAGAACATTTTTTTTAATCTTCGTAAACATCATGGCAACCGATAGTCTTGAAATTATAAAAAAAAGAATTCAAATTTGGAACGTAAGTTATTTCTGCAGCTGTGATTTTGTTTCCAATCAGTTCATGCTTGTAATTTTATTCATCATGGCGTTAACTAATTCACATAAAGTTGATTTGATTGAGGCGTATTTTCTTAATTATCGCAGTAGAGATAATGCACTTAAGTGGTATCAAGAACGCTATCCTGACCGTGTAGTACCGAATCGCAAGATATTTGATAGTTTAATAAAGAACCTAAGACAGGAAGGCTGTTTCAAGCCTAAGCGTAAAAGGCCGACAATAGTCAATAGTGAGTTTATAACTATTGCCGTATTGGGATATTTTGAAGCATACCCAAAAGCTTCGTTACGGGAAGCAGCTGAAACTATCGGTATTCATAAATCAACTGTAAGGAAGATATTGAAGGCTCATAAATACAAGTGTTACATAGAAGGTCGACTTGTACAAGCGTTACTACCTGGAGATAAAGACCGCAGGTTACATTTCTGTAATTGGTATGTGGCTCAGACTATTAGAAATAGATGTTTTCCTAATTTTATTATTTGGACTGATGAATGCAACTTTTCGAACAATGGCATGTACAACAGGAGAAATAACCATTACTGGTCAAAAATAAATCCGCTAAGAACTACAGAAACCCACAACCAAATCCGATTTTCTTTTAATTGTTGGTGTGCGATATTACATAACAGAATTTTTGCTATCAAAATTTACCAAGGAACGCTAAATAGTGAAAAATATCAGGAAATATTGAACATGGCTGCAGATTTAGTGGATGAGACTATTAGCTTAAGGAACTTTGGTAAGATAATCTACCAACAAGATGGTGCACCAGCCCACAACAGTAGGGCAAGTAAACTATGTTTGGACGAGCAGTTTCCAAACCGTTGGATGGGTACATATGGGCCGATAAAGTGGCCCCCACGATCGCCCGACTTAACGCCAATAGATTTTTTCTTATGGGGTTACCTTAAGGGTCGAATTTATGTATCCCGATACAACTCCGTACAAGAATTAAAAGATGCTGTTTACAACACTTTAAACACAATTCACCATAAGTCTCTGTTAAATGCAACTAGAAGTGTCTTGAAGCGTGCTCGTACCTGCATAAGACAAGACGGCGGCCACATCGAACATTTACTCAAGTAATAAACCAACTGTATGAAGATTAGTTTTCATTAAATTTGACCAACTTCTGCTGTTCAGATTTTTTTCTTTCCAAACAATGAAATAATCCTTGCATGAAACAGAGTCGATCCGCGTCAAAAAAAAAATTGACCAACTTTATAATTTTTTAAGAACAACTCACGCTTGACCACAAATTTGAACGAGCCAAATTTGTTTACATAAAAAAACACCTAATGTCTCCTTAGACACTTTTCCTCTATCTCCTTTAGATTCGGATTTCCCCATACTGTCCCATTTAAAAAAATTACTCTGTATACCAGCTACGTTTACAATAACATTCGATCGAACCGAAGCGTACTTTCTGGTCGAACCAGAAAGTACACTAACAAGCGGACAAGTCCACTCAAGACGTTTTTATCGCGTGCTCGAGGGCGATTTGTTATAGTTTTCCCAAAGGGGCTTCGTTATTGTTCAAGGAAGCTCTTAAAAATTGTTAGTAATATCTAGTAGAATGTAAAGAAAATCTCAACAACATGGTAGTTAGCCGTTCTATCACCTAACCTAACCTAACCTCTGTTTCATTGCAATTTGACCTTCTAAAACTCAAAAATTTGTTTATTATTTATTTAAGGTAAACAGTACTAACATTATGATTTAACTAGGATATACATATATCTAACAACTTTATGTATGTCTAGACTACACAAATGTCAGATCCACAGCGTAGTCCACGGAGTAAACATTTGCGGGTATGTGTGCCAGTGCGATCTAGCATTATTTCGTATGGTGTAAAGTTACACTTTTATTTTAATCTGAAATTACAAAGCAGGTTTACTTTTTATGCAATTGTTCTGTATTTATTATTTGAATACCTCTGTAGATCTTCGATTAGGATAGACTCGTGAGTGCATCACTCCATACTATTCTCGTCGCACATTGGCTGCTTTTTGATTACAAATAAAAACAAAAGAAAATAAAACATATAGCAGCAAAATAGTATAAATGATACACTCACAAATAACTAAATCGACCAGTCGTAGCGCTACGGCAGGGGTTTTTAAGGACCAAACTTTCAGGAGTGGTTCAGACTCGGTCATAGAACCGAGGAAAAATATTTTATACATACCACACCTGCTCGGACAGTGACTTATTCCTTTTCCAAACTTGAGTTAGAAACTATGTCATTGCAGGCGTAATAGAATGCGGGTCGAAGAACTCTATGGAATTTCATTTCTCACGCGTTTACCGGGAGAGAATAATGTATAATAATCCATTTGTAACGTGTTAGTTTTTTTTTATTTTTCTGAATTATCAGCATTTACTTATGGTTATTTTCATTATAGGTTAAACTACAAAAAGTTTTTACTCCGAGTCCGCCATAATGATATCGGCCTTTTCCGTTCTCGGAACAGTAATTCAAAAGAAGAAAAAGGGAAGAGACTACTTTTTCGGAAAATGTTTTATTTTCCTCGTAGGTGTAGTATAAAGCACTATTTGTCACTCAGGAGAAAGTGCGATTCCTACCTCGTGCGTAAAAGGCGTAAAAGGCTCAAATGACACACTCGATAAGAATCAGTCACTTCCTCACTTCTTGGTGAACAATGCACCTACTGTTGAAAAATTGCCGCCATTTAGTTTTCGTAAAAATATATAAAAACAAAATGACCACTAGACAAGGCTGATGCATGTGATCCACACACCATTAAGCAAACACAGCTCTAAATTAAGCAAAGCTTATGTTATAGTACTAGATATAAAATACTTAATACAATCTTTTATTATCCATAGAAATCATTCAGACCCGGAACAAATGTCTGCTGATTTTAAAAATATTTATCCCGAGGTGGGAATTGAACCTGAGGCGGACCTTCGCCTGCTGCACGACTGAGGTCGTCAAATTAGGTTAACAGGTGTATATCACAATACGGTGCCGCATTATATATTCCGAACTTGACTGACACATTTTCGTGTGTCGAGATAGATTTAAGCTTAAGCTATAAACGAGGAAGAATTATAGTTGTGTATGTGTGTGTTGTGTGTGTAGTACCTACTGCACCTACCACACAGATGCTACTGCGTAGACCTCCATGCAGTAGGTAGCATCTCTATTAATATTCACTACGCTTTTTTTTTTTATACCACAAAGGTGGCAGACAAGCGTGCAGCCCGCCTGTTGGGAATCGGTTAACGCAGCCATATGGACGCCTGTAAAATCAGAGACGTAATAATAAATTCGAAGTGGGGTCAAAGCAGTGCCAGGCGGTCGCAGCATTCTTACGCGGCGAGCCTGCTGGGGTCGATTCTTATCGATCCCTAATTTGACCCGTGGATGTAGCTAAGGGAACCAACTAGAGGAAGGTTATCAACTTCTTTTGTATATTTTTAACACCTCAACTGGTGACGCCAGATCACCAATGCGAAGCGTGGTGATAATACAACCTCCCATGTTTGGGAGAGGCCTGTTCAGTAGTTTCATATGGCGTTCTATGTGTGTGTGCTTATGAGGTTCATTCAATAGGTACTGCCAGAGAATAAAAGTAGTACTGCATTTACAAAACAAAACGTAGGTAACTCGCGTTAGCCTACTGCACAGAAGCTAATCTACGTGCGCGTACGTTAGATTGTAGGCTACGATGACGTAACACTCCTTCATAGGCTCTACGCCGTAGCACCTCTACGAGTACCTACGTAACATTGTAGGCTACGACAACGTAACACTCCTTCGTAGGCTCTACGCCGTAGCACCTCTACGAGTACCTACGTAACATTGTAGTCTACGACGATGTAACACTCCTTCGTAGGCTCTACGCCGTAGCACCTCTACGAGTGCCTACGTAACATTGTAGGCTACGACGTAACTCTCTTTCATAGGATCTACGCCGTAGCACCGCTACGTGCGCCTACGTAACTTTGTAGGCTACGACGACGTAACTCTCCTTCATAGGCTCTACGCCGTAGCACCTCTACGTGTGCCTACGTAACTTTGTTGGCTACGACGAAGTAACTCTCCTTCATAGGCTCTACGCCGTAGCACGTCTAAGAGTACCTACGTATCATTGCTCGTACACCGTAGCTTTGGCTATAACATAACCCATCATCCTATATTTTTACCAACGAAAAACCATCAATACGGCAGAATATCTGCCTGTTCATTGCCGACTATACCGCAATGGCTTGGGATTCACGCGAATTGCACTGAATATCCATAATCATTACATTGCAAAAGCCTAGTTCTAGAATCCATTATAATGTGGTAGTAAGTTTTGGATCGGAATGGGTATTTGATGAGTGACTGCAACGAACTCATTGAGTCATAAAAAATAGTGGAACTTTTAAATTTCATCAGTAATAAATACTCCAGAGCTTTAAAAATCCCGTAGCATTCTCCAGTTAACTTTTTGTACGATATTATACTCCTTGTGATAAATACCAACGCCAACTTTTCAAAATGGGAATGCATGGATGGAGGCATCAGTATAAATCTGATGCCAACCGCGCCAGCGATCATCAATGTCAGATTTAAAATATACATTAGCATTTGTATCATCGCGGTCTATGTTTAGGTCAAAATGTATAGTAGGAGGAAGTGTTAAAGTTTTATAGCTACAGTTGACGATGGGAAGAAGATTAGATTGGTGAGTTGGGGCTGACATTGATATAATGCTTGTTATAGCTATGAGTTAAATATGGAGATCGTTCATGTTTTCAATACGAAGAAGTGATTATGAGGTGAAAAAGATTTTGGATTTTAGGAAGAAGTTGGTGATTTGATAGCTGAGAAGTACGGAAAAAGAACCTATCGGATAGATACTGTTGTCTTAAATGTAATGAAGATTCCCCATATTCCGCCTGTAGCGCAATAATTGAACTAGATTTCATAGCCCCCAAAATGATTCGCATTGCTTTAGACTGAATGCCATCCAATCTTTTGAAAGCAGCTGCTCTACCAGATTCTAATAAGAAATTGCCATAGTCTAGCGTACTTCTTATGAAAGCATTGTATAAGAGTTTTAAAGAAAACGGATCAGCATCTCACCAAACACCAGAGAGGCCTCTCATCATTTTCAAATACTTTTCAGTTTCGTGACACAATGTGGGTGGCCAGTGAGTTTTGAGTCTAATATTACACCTAAGAATTTAGCATAGGTAACTATTTAGGTACAGGAATAAGAATATCATCATAGTATATTTCCGCAGGTAGTGGATTCAACTGACGTGTAAACGTAACTACGTTGATTTTGGACACTGAAAGCTATGTTTATCCATCCATAATTTAAGAAATTTAAGTGCAGATGTTTTGTATGAAGATCTTATATCAATGGAACTGCAAGGCCTGTATATAAGCAAATCATCTACATACTGTAGAATACTTACCATATCGTTTACAGAAGCTTCTAAATCCTAAGTATAAATACTATAAAGGAGAGTACTCAATACAGAACCCTGTGGTAGACCCTTCCACGCTACTCTTGAAGTCTCAGAAGAATTTAATTTAATTATTCGCCTAGTATGTTTTGAATAAAGTTCGACAAAAAGGTAGGATTTTTAAAAAGTTAAGTTTTTATCAACACTTTAATTAAAACATTATCATAGGCAGATTTTATATCCAAAAAGGTATCTACAACCGAAGAAGGGGTGAAAAAGGTCTTAAGCGTATTCATTAGACTCCATGATCGAAGACTACAATAGACACGGTTACATTTGACAGATAGAGATGTGAATCTCTATCTGTCAAATGAATCGACTCGAAAAATATGGGGACTTACGAAAGTTTCGATTTTTATCGAACCGACAAAGTATGCTTTACAGAAAATAAGGTGGTTAACCAAAAAGCTGTGCTAGCAGCATATCATGGTAATGTGGTCTCAAGACTAAGATTTGGCTTTGGGCAGAAGCAAGTATCAGTAGCAATTCTATAATAATGTATTGAATATTCGAGTTCTAAAAATAAAGTCATTTAGACGCCTGTGTAGGTATGTCTGAAAAGTACTACAAAACTTTGAGCAACAATAACAAAATAGAGGACTACTTCTTCATAAACAATATCGATTGTCATAAAAAATCGAATCGGTAAAGCATTAGGACATGACTATTTGATTGTTAGTCGAACTACCAAACAGAAAATAAAAGTGTGAAATGAGCATAGTATCTTTACTCACGCACGCAGCATTGTTTCAATCATTGTGTCTACGAGTATCTTACGGTACAACCGCTTGCACACCGCACGAGGTAATTAGATCTCGTGCGAGGACTAAGCACCCATACCCTGTCTGTTATTGCACCCACCGTAAAAAAGCACGCCATTAAATATTTATAAAGCTAATTCGCAGTCAAGTTTCTAAATTAGGTCCTAATTTTATGCAGGTAAGGGCGCGCGCACACGTGCCACTATAATTAGCCGAGACTCGCACTTAGTCACGTATGCGCTGCGCCTAATTAGTTAATATTGTGTCTAGGGCCTTGCAGCGTGCAGGCTTAAATTATGCACGTGGGAGAACGCGTATTAACATGACATGTTATAAATATCAACCGCAACGTAAGATCATTGTTATTAAATGATTGATGATGTTTGTTTAATAAACAATGCTCGACAAACTTTACAGCATCACCTACCCATAAGCTAAGCAGAGCTTGTGATAAGGCTGATATACCTAAAACGTTACATACATAGATATTTTTTATTACAGATAGTAAAGCATCCAGAACATTCGGAACAAATATATGCAGATCCTAAAAATATTCTTGCCGAGGCGGAATCGAGCCCGCAACCTCCTGGGTCGCAGGACTTCGCCCGCCACCCCACATCGGTCGACCTAAGATTTCAAAACCACTGAACGAACAGATCTAGATGAAAGAGTTAGGTAGGTACATGACGAACATGATGACTCAAACAATACAGATGATGATGACGTGCTTCTAGCTGAATCTTCGGCCTCAGCGGCCAGTCTCAACGGAGACCAGCCAGGTGCACAGGACATAGTAAAGTGCCTAAGTGTGTGCGCAAACACAGGTGCACTCTCTTCACTTCTTCACTCCCATAATCTGATGGGACGAACTACTACTAGAGCTAGTGACGTGCCAAATTTTACCAACTGGTTAATTCTGATGTATTTGTGTGTGTATCACTCATACAATTTACGCCGGTCATCGGTTTATTTCCTTCGTTTTGTGTATTCTTAATGAAAAAGCAGTCAATGAGCGACGTAAATTAGTATGTGTGTAACACTCGCCAACACATCTGAATCGACCCGCTGTTTTTTACCAAAAACCGGTTTCCTGTTTTAGTAATTTCTGAGTTCACGATGAGTTTCGTTTAAACGATAATTCGATTCCGGGATCCGTTTGTTAAATATTAAGCTAATAAATAATATTGTTAATATTGATAATTTTTGTTAGAGTCAAGTTAATCAATGCCATGGATTTTGTTGTTAAAATGATACATTTTTGCAAAGGATTGTTATTAAAAATTAAATATATAGCAAATTTTGTGTATTTTATTTTGAATAGATATAACAGATATATATATATATATATACTAACTGCTACCAAGCTTAAAAGAAAATCCATCTAAGAGCAAACATTACATATCTAAGCATTTCGGACAAAGTGTCTATTCAAATCAAGTAGAAACGAATCTGATTGTGCAATGGTGTGAGTCCGACTAGCACTTGGCTGGTTTCTTCTTATATAAAAATTTATATATTTATAAAAACTTAAGTAAAAAAAAACTTAAAAAAAACTACAACTTAAGTACGTATTGTATAGTGTGTTGAGGGTATAAACTAGTTACATTACATTTGTACCTTTAAGTAGCATTATTGTGTATCTATCAGTGGAATCCTGCCTGTTAATAGCCCATCAATTTCTATTGTATTACCCATTTATGTATAATGTGCTCATGGTTTCCCTAAAATAAATAAATAAAAATATCACTCTTGGAAATATTTACTGAAAATCAATTCAAAATAGCAAACGAAAAATAAAACTTTTTAAAATATAAATCAAACCCGAACGATCGGTAAAATGGGATGCCTATGGTTTTCGTAGCACTTGCTACGTAGCACTACGAATGTCATTAATAAATTAGAATTTCATGATTTTAACAGGATTAATCAGATAACACTTCACTGTAACAAAAATGGCGAACAGCACTTGGAGACGTCGCATTGTGTGATCAGATCATTCAAACAGCATCATCTAGCCCCAAGCTAAGCAAAGCTTGTGTTATGGGTACTATTAGATGACTGATATACTTAATACAATACATTACATTACATAACATAGAGAAAACACCCTGACAATTATTTACAGATCGTATAAACATTTAGGTGTGTGTTTCATTTTTAGAATTATTTACCTACATGTAAGTTAACATAGCTTATTCAGTAGTTTCGGTTGGGAGTGAAGACTCGTAACAAGGGACACCCACCATACATAAACAGCACCTGGTTCGAAGATAAACTTAACAAAAATCCAATAATAATAACAAATAACAGCAACAGAAAAATTTAAAATGTTACACGTGCGAGGGTAATTGTGATGGAAATATTTACCCTCGCACGGCGACGGCGGGGCGCCGCGCTGGGCAGCGAGGGAAGCACGGTTCCGAGCCAGGTGACATGTTTATTCACCCGGGATATAGCTATAAGGTAAGTTAATGTAATACGTCAGTACTTTGGTACTGGCTGACTTATGGCTCGGCTGGTCGATTTAGACGATGTATACTGTGTGTGTGCAATGTGTGTACAATGTGGGTGTCACATTGTACACACGTCCTATTTTCGCCACTCATTGGCAGTCAATTTTGATTACCAATATAAAACAAAAGAAAACGAAAGAACGAGCGGTTAAAATGGTATCAGTGGATAGGTAGCCAGGTGCACTCACAAATAAGTATAATCTGAATAGACCTGCTAAGTTCAACCGATAGGTAGACGTTGTCCGGTCACATATTTAATAGTTTCAGCCAGTTGTTCAGTTTTCAGTTTTATCCGGACCACTTTTTATTATCTCACCAACTTGTTGTAGAATATCTTTCAACTTGTAAAAAGTTATTTGAATTCAGAATGCAGTACAAAATTTTGATGGTGTAATTATGTTATTGATGCTCTGTGGTCGGCGCCGAAAAAAGAATAAACTACGCAACAAGCACCAAGGCTGGTATTCTTTCTCACTGAAGGCATCGCCATTTTTATGTTTACCTTAACAACTTGGCTTGTGAAGACCATTCTTTCAGGCGGACGTCGCCATCTTTCAATAATCTACCAAACAGGTTCGGAATTTATATGGGACTTATATGGACTTGGTCTGTGAGCTGCACTCTTATTAGCTTTTCGTAGGAAAGGAGTTTATACATAGTTCAACCTTCACAGAAACGCATAATTTCGAAATTATGCGTTTATTGTTCGTATTCATTCGTACCCTCCCGGCCTCCATGTTTGTTAACCAAAATGAGTTCCTGACATTCAACCTCTTTTAGAAATTACAAAATATTATCTCGCTAGTCGAGGTGAAAAGTTGTAGGTATCTATGTTGAACTCAACATTTCCATACATTCATATCTCATTATTATTGTTACGAGTTTTGAATTTGGAACCTCATAATATGTGTGATTTTTTTATCAAGGACATCCGTACAATAAAGTCTTATTCGAAATTCGAACTAACCTCTGTTCAGTCAGAAGAAAAAAAAACGAATACCGCGAAACACGTAACTAAATTTTACTATTTTCTCGCTGAAAGTGTAAAAAGTAGAGATTTCTAATCGAGCATAACGCTTTCTTGGGCGTGATTATATTCCTCTCGCAAAAGGATTCTAGTAACATAGAATAAACTCACGACAGCAAAGCGTGCCTCGCTTTGGCACGCTTTGCTCGTGAGTTATTCTGAAATCCTGAGTTGCGCTCGGGTATCAACGAAACGCCCGTGACGTAGGTACTTCCCTGTTTTATACCCACGTTGCATAAAACTTTTATACCTACGTTTCCATTGAAAAAACGCAGCCCGCGAAGCCGCGGGCCGAAACTAGGAGATTATAAAACAAGATACGTCAAGTAACTTTCGCTCCGAGGGTTTCGAACGGTTGTCAAGTATACCAATATGTCTATAAGTACTGGTTAGAGACTTTGCTATAAGATGAATACCAAAAAATTAAAGGAACCAACATTTCAGATGTATCGGTTTGCAAACTTCGGAGTATAGAGGGTAAAAGTAAAATTTTCGAGTTTTTCCAAAATATTTAAAAAAAATATTAAACCTACAGAAATTTCAATAACTGTTTTGAGATGTACAAACCGATACCTTCCATTTGATTGATACCCCACTCGGTGAAGTAGTCCCCCTTTTTTAAAATGATCACCCTCTTTTTGACCATTTTTCAAAAAGTGGTCTACTTACAGCTTAGAGCATTAAATTCTGGTTTAATGCTCTAAGACTTACAGACCTCTCTATATTTTTCCTGTAAAAATATAGATCCATATCTACAAACGTACATTTCAGATGGATCGCTCAGCAAACTTCGGAGATAGGTAAATGGGTATTTTTTCGACTTTTTTCAAAATATTTCAAAAAGTATGAAAACTACAGAAATTTCAAAAACTGTTTTGAAATGTACAAATTGATATCTTTCATTTGAAAGCCCACTTGACATTGTAGGTCTCTTTTAAAATTTCGTCATCACAATTTGTACTGAAAATATTCATTTTCATGTTTTTTTTTTTTTTCTTTTAATCTGTACAGGCGCACGAAATGTATTATTATTTTAAATTTCACGTTATTTGCTGCTGTAGTTGCCGAGATTTTATAGACAGATAAAAGTACAGAAAAAGCGAGACCATAAGGATTTCGAAACCGATCTCCGATCTTCGAAACCCTAAAAATTAATGAAACTCATAAATATGTGCTTATTATTAAAATACATTTGTCAGGATCAGAAACCTACCTAGAGGTGGCAGAGCTCCCGGTCTGAGGACGTCCCCGAGTAAGTCCTTAATGAGGAAAGACTTATGGCTGTCCATGATCACTGCCAGGCAACTTTACATGTACGTATAGCTGTCCAAATCATACAATATTCAGCTTATCTTTGTTTTTAAACACTTTTTAACTGAGGTAGGACCTCTGGATAGCTGCTCTAAGTTGAACAGTTTGAGGCTGTGTTGGTTTTCAAACTCAGATGGTTAAGCTTGTAGGGATAAGGTAGAATATTCTTTATCACATCAATAATAATAATTACAAAAGTTCATAGCGATTATAAATGCAAGTGCACTTTCCCGCGCATCCGAGTCGACTGGCCGCCATGTTCGAGACGTCGTTCAATCGAGAAAATCTGCTCACTTAGCTACGCCCTCCCGTAACCGCCGTTACATGCATTTTCCCCGGGTTTTGCCCCAAAATACCGCAGTGAATGCGTTAAACGACCTCTAAACCCCGTTTAGCATGCGCGAATCCAATAGGCGGGGCTTATCCGACCCCTCCTACTTTGTACCCACCAATAGGAGGTAAGGAAATTTTACAGTAGAGCGATTTGTAAAGAGCGGTATGAAAGGTCGGAATTATCGAGTTGGTTTTATAAAAGACCGTTTTGAATGTAAATTGGAAAGTTAGCGGGTAAGAGGCCAGAGGTAGGCGCCAATTAAATAGATAGTTTGCAGACGGTGCTTATTATACAAGCCGTGCGGTGCGGGTTCGATACCTACTCTTGGACGGTAACAAAAGATAATAGCACTTATATTATATTATTTTAGCGTGAATTTGTTTTTCTTATTTTATTTTGTGCGCTATGGGTATTGCCAATAGATACGTACCTATTATGACTTTGACAATAGTATAAAGCTAGGTACTAAGACAATCGCAAAACAATCTTATTAAAACTTGGTTCCTACCCATACCTACTAAGTACCAAAGTTCAAATAAGTAAGTAGGTACAAGCCTATGCTACCCTTTACTTTGATATTGTTGTTAGTGGTTGATACTGATATGAGGGGTTGATAAGATATGAGTTAAAGTGACCGAACGACACGGAGGTAGTTTGCAGACTGAATTTATTCATATAAGTACATAAAAATGCTGATCCTTGCTTATTACTAACGCCTCGGTAATGATATTTTAGATAACATTACCGTGCTAACGCTCATAGCGCACACAGCTTAGTACAAAGTTATAACGTACCAAAGCAAGCTTAAGTGCAGGCCCGCAAGGCCCGGGCCCTGCAAGCCTATGTACTATGGTTCAGATGGATCGATTTGCAAACTTCGGAGTAAGTAGATCTACGAGTATATCTACTTACTCCGAAGTTTGCTACGGTAGATAAAGGTAAAATTTTCGACTTTTATCAAAATGTTTAAAAAACTATAACTAACTACAAGAATTTCAAAAACTGTTTTGACATGTAGGCACAAACCGATACCTTTTGCTCTGCACGCTTTGGAGATAGGGGGAATCGGTATTCCCCCCCCCCCCTTTTGGCTATTTTTCAAAAAGTGTTCTAACTTCTCTATATTTTTCCTGGAAAATATATAACGCTATACATACATTTCTGATAGCTCGCTCTGCAAACTTCGGAGATAGGGGAAGAGGAGATAAGTAATATTTCGACATTTTTCAAAATATTTCATAAAGTATGAAACCTACAGAAATTAAAAAAGTTGTTTTGAAATGTACAAACTGATACCTTTCATTTGATACTCCACTTGAACTTGTGGAGCTCTTTAAAAAATTCGACATCACAATTTGTATATTAGGTCCTTACATATGAAATTGGCGTTTTGTATGGGAGGAACAAAAAGTCGAATATTTTTTAATATAATATATTTAATTAATCAAAGTATGAACCATTATTTTCTATGCACTTTTGCCATCTTATAGGTAGTTCATTGATCCCTTTACTAAAAAAACCAGTCGGACGGGAATCAATAAAATCTTTGAAGGCGATTTGGACTGCCCCATCGGAGTTGAATTTTTTCCCTTGCAAGAAGTTATCCAAATTTCGAAAAAAATGGTAATCTGTTGGAGCAAGGTCCGGGGAGTACGGAGGATGTCTTAGACTTTCCAATTGAAGCTCTTCTAATTTAGTAGCCGTCTGTTGCGCAGTGTGTGGTCTAGCGTTGTCGTGAAGCAGCAGTGGCGTGGAGCGATTGACCAGCCTAGGTTGTTTAGCCGCTAGCTTTTCCATCATGGTTTGCAATTGCTGACAATAGACATCAGCCGTAATAGTCTGGCCAGATTTGAGAAAACTGTAATGAACAATACCGGCACTAGTCCACCAAACGCTTACAAGTAACTTTTTTGGGGTTAATTTTCGCTTGGGGCAGGATTTGGCTGGCTGGCCAGGATCCAACCATTGCGCTGAGCGCTTCCGATTATCGTAAAGAACCCATTTTTCATCACAGGTAATGATTCGGTTTAAAATACCTTCATTATTGTGCCGGTTTAGTAATGTAACGCAGCAGTCGACGCGCGTTTGCCGGTTTGCTTCAGTCAATTCGTGAGGTACCCACCTTTCAAGCTTTTTAATCTTCCCAATTTGCTTCAAGTGAATTAAAACAGTTTTATCACTAACATCGCAGCCTGCAGCTAACTCGGACGTGGTTTGCGATGGATCCGCTTCCACAATAGCCTTCAACTCTTCATTATCAACTTGAGTCTCAGGCCGTCCACGGGGCTTGTTCTGCAGGTCAAAATTTCCAGAACGAAAACGTTGGAACCAAAAACGAACTGTGTTTTCTTTTGCAACACGACCGCCATACACATCATTCATCCTTCGAGTTGTTTCCGCAGCACTAGTGCCACGGCGGAACTCGTACTCGTAAATAATGCGATATTTTAAGTTTTCCATTTTGTAAAATGAGTGACGCAAACAGAAAAAAACAGAAGAAAAAAACAAATGAATGACGATCATCGAAGCACAAATACATGAGTCTATAGCTGTACAAATTTGAATTTGGAATTCCTTACCAAAGAGGAGAAATTTGTGATTAAAGTGGCCAGTACGAAAAACGCCAATTTCATATGTAAGGACCTAATATTTTGTTTTTTTTTTAATCTGTTCAGGCGCACGAAATGTATTATTAGTTTAAATTTCAAGTCAATTGCTGCAGTAGTTGCTGAGATATTAATGACGAAAAAAGGACAGAAAAAGCGAGACCATAAGGGTTTCGAAACCGATGTCGAAACCCTAAAAATGCCAAAAAGAACGATGTCAAGGTAACGAGAAAGAACCTTAACATCAAAAACAAAGAATAATCATAGTAACTAAATTCACATCAAAAACGTCAAAACGCATTTCCTCGAAAAAGAAGAAAATCTAATCGCCCGCCTCTCGTTGTACCTATCAGGTTTTTGTTTTATTATTCGTTATTTATTATTTTCATCTGACATATATCCAAACGTAGGAATTTCGCTGCGAATCCTTTTGTGTACACCAGCGTCAAATTGCTCAGCAGAAAGTTCATTTTCAGCGCATAAGAGAGTAAAGAACTGCATGAGATCTACCTACCAAAGAAGAGAACAGACATTATTTCACTATTTGATAGGTACATAAAGTCAGAAATAATGCAGTCTATTGACTACGGTGACGTAATTCGTTATTTTGCGGAGAAGAAAGTTCGCCGTATCTGTCTAATAAGAAGGTATTTAACGAAATTTTATTGTATTTTGGTTGGTGTAGTTTTTTTTTTTTGTATATTATTGTAATTATTGTAAAGTGCAATATTCTGATGTTTATGTCTATTTACTTATATTGACATGTTAATAAAGAAAAGCCCAAGCAAAGCTGGCGATAGTATTAAATAAAAAAAATTATCCGATTTTGGTCGCGCGCACGTTATCGATCCAGTGCCAATGACACGATTCTTTTTTAAGTTTTTAAAATTTTTTATCTCTCTATCCATAGAATATTAAATATTCTAAGTATTAATCATATGGGCCCTAGTTATAATAATTTCATTTAATTCATTCGTAGGCGGCTGTATAATTCCACTGGCCTCCCACGAGGCTTTTTTTATCGAGAGGTGGCGAGCTTTATTTGTGATTGACTCAGCGATATAAATGCGGCTGTCTGAGCCTGGCAGTTTGATCTAAGCCGTGCTAAGTTGCGGCTCCTTATTTATTTTACAAGAATTGTTATATTTCTTGAAGCTTGAGATTATTTCCTCTTTCCGAGTGGCGCGAGTTAATTCGACTAGGAGCGACACACTTTTTAAGCGGAAAATGTATTTTATTTCCGAGTCTAGAATCGCCGTTCCTAAACCTATTGATGAGCCGATATTTTTGATGATTTCCGTCCTGGATATTTGATCTGTTTAATATCTGTTATAATAAAGACACTAACGGTGTCCATTAATTCAAAAATATACGCACATCATTGCTATAGCTCAAACAACACACAATGCTTTTGTCCCGTCATTAAAAGTATAAATCAAATAAAATACTTAGGTATCGTACTAGATGATAATCTTTCGTTTAAGCCCCACATAAAAACCCTATGTGGTAGAGAGCGAAAGTTAATATTTATCTTTAAAAAGCTACGCCATATTGCAGATCATTCTATAATTCGACAAGTTTACTTTGCCTTGTGTCAATCAATTTTAACTTATTGCATTACCACATGGGGTGGAGCGGGGAAAACATTGTTACTAACAGCAGAAAGAGCACAAAGAGCAATACTTAAGGTGGCAACTTTTCGTCCTTTCATCTTTCCCACTAATCTTTTATATGAGTCCTGTGATGTGTTAACAGTCCGGCAGCTATTTATAATGAACGCAGTACTAAGACAGCACGCAGCCCTTCCCTACAGCACTGAATTTACTAATAACAAGAGACGGAATGCTAAAGTTTGCCCTCATCCAACAACCCTAAAATTTTCCTTTGCGAACAAATTTTATCTATTTCTTGTTCCGTTCCTATACAACAGACTAAATTCAATGTCTAATTTTTACGCGCTTAACTATAATAATTGTAAAAAAACTATTAAATGTACACTTCAAAGTCTATCCTACGATGATACAGAGAAGCTATTAGAAATTATCAAGTGAATTATATTTTTATTCGTAATGTTAACCTAGTTAGAATAGTGATTAATCTAGTTTTTACTCAATTTAAGTACCTGCATACTATACAATTTGTGTATTATGCACAAATTGTTTGTAACATAAACAACATTGTTAAACTAAATGCCTTTATCGTAATAGTAAGTGATTATTTTATTTAATAATTATAAGTATAGATTAACACTACTGTCGCCTGAAACAGGATTACCTAGTTCAGGCTAAATTGTTATACTTAGCTATACATATTCGTTTAGTGCACTAATGTATTGTCTATTTACGTTCTTTGAATAAATTTTATTTATTTTTATTTTTATTTATTTATCGAGCTTCTACCTTTTCCAAAGCCATATTGACTATGAGGCAAAAGATTCTGACTTTCAATAAACCACTCAACTCTATTTTTAACTATGTGTTCAACAATTTTTTAAATGAATGGCGATAGGGCTATGGGTCGATAGGATGCGGAGTCTAATGAATTTTTTGTTGGTTTTAAAAATACAATACTATTTAAATTTTACAATCTGAAGGAATGTCACCTGCCAGCATGATGGAATTGATAATTTAAAAGTAAGTAAATATTGCAAAAAATCTTCAAAATGACCAAAGAAAGAATAAAATGCCATCGTTGCCAGGAGCCGTATCGCGCACGCGTCACTGACAGATTGCCTTTCAGCTCGTCAATAGAAAATGGTGCATCAGGTCCTTTCGGACACACAGGATTTTGTGGGAGTCTTGGGACTTTGCTGTCGGTCTTGGTAGCAAACAAGCTTCGCGGGTTTGTTTTTCTGTGTATTTTGGTTAAATTCTTCAATTCCAACTTAATTTAGCTAACGTAAAAGGTGTTGGTGTTTTTCTGTGTGGTGTTGGTTAGTGTTTTGTGAGTGTTTTGCCTGTAAGTGCTCTATGAGTCGAGTTTGAGGTGTACCTTGAGCTTGCATCATGGAGTACGATGATCCTGTGCCGGCGGTTCCGCCGGCCCCGCCAGATCCCCCCGATCCTGACCCCGTGATCGCAAATACTAGCTCTACTAGTAAGCGTAAAAGTGAGTCTCAGACTCAAATCCCAGCGAAGAAGATATTAACTTCTTTGGAAGGGATGAACGTTCCCTCCATTCAATCCGTATACACACACGCGTCTATAGTTGTAGGTGCTATTCAGGCCTACACTAACATGGATAAGGAACCATTCATTGTTCACGTGTCCCACGCTGAATCTGAACACTCCACCGGAACTGTAATTAAACCCATCAAGTTTGGCCAATTCTTGGCCACGCACAAGTTTGAAAAAGTTTGTCCCCATTAAGGCGTTAAAAAAGTCGGACTTAACAAAGTCTTTGTTGAATTTATCTCGGCGGTATATGCGAACAAAATTGTTGCATCACCTATTCTCCACATGTGTAAATATTACATGTATCATACCCACCTACAATGTCACCAGGATGGGTCTTGTCAGGAATGTTCCTACAGATCTTTCCATGGATGAATTTGCCAAGGATGTTAGTCTTCCCGATGGCATTGTGTTAAAGGCTCGTCTCAACAATTAATTATTATTACAATGTTTGCACATTTTGCGCATTTTAGCTTCCATTTTATGGAAGTCGATGTATCCGTATCCATTCCAGATTCATTAGAAAGTCTCTCAAAGCTATTAGATATTGATACATTGCTACCGACCTGAGGGACCGTGTCCCCAGGATCCGGCGGCTCCCCCAAGTCCATCAAGGAAAAGGTAAAAAAAACTTACTAGATGCTATACTATTTACACTCTTCTCTACTTTATATACAAATAGCTGCAGCCCGCGGCTTCGCACGCTTTTTTCCGGAATAAATGGTAGCCTATGTCCGGCCCCGGGATACCATCTACCTCGCTGCCAAATTTCACTGAGATGCGTTCAGCCGTTCTTGAGTTATAAATAGTGTAACTAACACGACTTTCTTTTATATATATAGATTAAGAAAATAAATAGTAAAAACTAACTCTAGTGATCAATATTTGCCAGAAAAAAGAATAAAATATAATTTAAAATTTCGGTGAGTAATAACGCGACCGCCGCCACCGCGCCGCCCCGCCGGTTGGTTTGATGCTTCCCGCCTTTTTTTGAAATGCGCAATTAGAAACTGACATTGGCAGGAAATGTGTCTAACTATGATGCGGACTCAAAAATTGGAAACTGACATTGGTAGATGGCGAAATTGCAACAACCCAGTCGCAGAAGCCATCTGACAAGAAGAAGACATTGATAGAATTGTGTCAAACCATGATGCAGAGCCAAAGTTAGAAAAGAAGAAGAAGATAAAAGAATAAAAAAGTTATTTGTTTGCAAAAAAAGGAAAATCTTCAATTCACAAAAATCTAATATTTGTTTTGAGCTAGGTTTTGGTCGTTCGACTGTGCGCTCGATTTTGTACACTATCCAAGTGATAATGGGTAAAGATTTGATTTTAGTGGTGGGGTTTGAACATATCTGTCGGCTATGCTTGCACTCGACGGATGCTATGTCTGATATATTCCCCACAAGCGGAAAGACGTCGCTGCAACAACAAATATTTTACATCACTGGTCTAACCGTGAGTTCGTTTTCCTTACACTAACCTACAAAGTGCTCTTTCATCGCCACAAACATAAAGGCGGTTGGTAAACCCCAAAGACGCTGATATTGTTTGGTTTGTTGATTTCCAGACTAAGAAAGGCGATGGTCTACCGTCAAAGATATGCTACCGATGCCGTCACATAGTGGAGCAGGCCAGTGAGCTACGAGACGTGGTGGAAAAGTCTCAAAAGATCCTGGCGAAGACAGTTCTTAACACTTCTCATTGTTATGGTAATGTTGAGAAAGAGGCGGACCCAGAGCCCTTTGATAATGGTAAGTAGGTGTAGGTTGGTGCTTGTTGAAACCACATTTCAAGTAGGTAGACAGAACACCTACTCGTACTAATACCATAACGTAAATAATTTACGTTATGGGAATCTGTCTACTTTATATGTTATACCCTCCCCTTAATCTAATCGAGATGCAAAATCCAGTGTCAGCCATGTTGGGAAATTAATCCTACTAATATTATTGACAAAAATGTTGCCGTTGCGAAATGTTTGACTGTAGACAAAGTCAAAACTACTGAATGAATGGAGTAGAAATTTTGCACACATAAAGTTCTGTACTTGAAATAATATACTTTTTATTCCAAATAAATGCATGCAAAGCTGCAGGCACAAGCTAGTAAATATCTAATTAGACTTATAATTTTTGCTGTATGATTGTTGAGAAATGTCTAAATTGACTTTGAAAATAAAAAGTAAACTGATATAACTATCTATCACCTTCTTGTTTGGCTGATGACTCAGGGTAGAGCAAATTTTAATTGAGTAGGTTTATGTAATTACATGGGTAATCTTTTCCAGTTGGCATCTTGCAGCTTAACCCATTCACTGCCCAGCTACTAGAGCTTCTCCATGTGCAAAAATGTCAATTAAATTAATATAATAAATTAATGTTACATGTTAAAAAGTTTAAAGATGGAACTAAAATATCCTTATAGCCCATTGTTCAAGGAGGTTTCCACCTCCTCCCCCGTAGATAACTAGAAGCTTACAAAAAGTACATTCGAAATTGTTTGATGCTGACATTTTGCGCAGAGGTGTGAAGTTCTGTGCATACGGAAGAGATCAGTGAAGTCGAATTTATTTAATTTTAATTATAAGTTGGTGCCTGAAAATAATAAATACTGTTTTTTTATAGGAACGATCTGAAAATCATACTGTTACCTAGTACTTATATATTTAAATTCATTTGGTTCTTTCTAATTATGAATAAAAATGTTTTATTTCGGACAACAAATAGTTAGGTACCTATGTAGATAGTTAATGTAGTCACAGAACTGTTTCTGTGTAGTCAATTCTAAACAAATACATATAATGCAACAAGAACAGAAAAAAATTGAAATCACAATAACTATTGCTATTATTTTATAAATATTTTAACCAGTAATAATTGCAAACTAGTCTTTTTATAATAAAAAAACGAAACATACAAAAACCATAAAATAAATATACAAACAATAGCCTCTCTATTCATGAATTTAGAACAAAGTCAAAATCGTAACTTATTGCAAACCGAAAAATAATTTTCAATGCTGATATCTTGAGGATAGGGCGAATAGCACATTTATAGTGAAGTAAATTCATAGTGTTAAAAAATGCATTAAAACTTTACTGGAAATAGGAAATCCCGTCGATTTTTGTGTCTTGGACGTGTGATTTTTGCAATTTTGCTAGGCATGCTTCCTGTCTGGGCGTTAGCGCTCAGGCACTTGTTGAAATTATAGACCAACATGTCAAATGGTCATTAACAAAAACTTTTGTTATAGATGGTTTCAGGGTGTGCGTTGTGAATCTATGGGGCGGAATACCTGATCGAACTTATAGTCCATTCATCTCTTTCAGAAACATTTCTGCAGAGTTTAAATGACACAAATGACAGCCCTGAAAGTGTAGCAGAACAAAACTCACCTGAGCAACAATACAGTCAACCAAACTCACCTGAAGAACAATACAGTGAACCAAATTCACCTGAAGAACAATACAGTGAACCAAATTCACCTCAAGAACAAAACTATGAGTTAAATACTGTATTTTTGCCTGATAATGTAGATCATACAACTGAAATAACAAGTAGGTGTAACCACCACTACCACCAAAACATACATGGATCGACATAATATGTGTTTAAGTACGGAATTCAAGACCCATTCAAAAAATCGTCAAATAAAAGTTGACCCCATTGAGGCCCAGATTCACTTCTTTTTGGCTTCGTACACATATAGCGTGGCACCTTGTATTATCAACTTGATGGAGTCTGGTTAATTAAAGTATAATTGCCTTAAGCTCTTCAAATAGGTAATCAAAGACAATTACATTTTAATTGACTTTTTGACGTCTTGGACACAAAGCTGCTAATTGCTAATTATTGAAGAACACCACCCTTAATAAGATCTGTGTCTTTTTTATAGCAGAAGAAGTAGAAGAAGAACTTCCAAGAAAAAAGCAAAGCAAGATGCCTCTCACATGTCAGCTTTGCAACATCAAGTTTGCAAGCACGGAGGAAGTGAGGCCACACGTCACACAACATTACGTTGATTCTGAGCATCTGCAGATATACCTGGATATCAAAGTAAGTGGTGTCATTAAATAAACATAAGAGCTTAGCACTTACACGAGAAGGAAAGAAATAAAGTTTAACATCGAAACAAAATTAAATGTCACTATGCCTCTCCTCAGGAAACGTGGCATTTTGCGATATTTGTATTGTTTTTTTCGTTTTGTAAATAAAGTTACACCTGTGACCGCCGCCACCGCCGCCCCCTACAGATTCTCGAGGCAAAGAAAAAATGTGTCCTCCTAATTAATCCTTCAGAGTTTAATTAAGGATTATTCAATTACCTAGAATGTTCTTAACAATTTTTTGAATATCCTTTTACACTATTAGTCCAGTTAATGAATGATAGGTAGTGGATGGAAAGGTCGAAAGCAGAAAGCTTGACTTTGGAACTTAGTTTGGAGACAAACACACTAAAAGTCCCCACCCCTGTGAGGTGAGCCCTAGGACCACGGAAAGGGACCTTTACTTTTAGAGCGTTTAAATATACATATTTGTCTCCTAACTAGTCCAAACTAAGTTCTGAAATCAAACTTTCTGCTTTCGACCTTCCATCCACCCACCCCCCTCTTTTGAGCACTCATTGACTGGACTATTCTGTAAAGAGAAATGTTGCCCGATTTAATGCTTATTATGTTTGGGCAAATGCTAGGCGACCATATAAATAAAATAGTTCTTTTATTATTTCCAGTCCCGTCCGTACCTGTGCACAGTGTGTGACGAGGTGCAGCCTAACAAGGCTCGGCTGATGAAGCATCACCGCAAACACCTCGGCATCAACCCCTGCCGGTGCCCCGTGCCCAGCTGCCAGTACGTCGGGGCCAATCCGGTCAGTACTCACTTGGACCAACTAATTCTGTGACGAGGTGCAGCCGAAGGCTCGGCTGATGATGCATCACCGCAGACACCTAGGCATCAACCACGCCGGTTCAGGATGTGATGTCCCTACGACTAGATTCACACGGCTTTGTCCTGCAAATTTTTTGGAGGATGAATCTTACTGATGGAGTAGTAGCTTACATCGAGTGTTCAACCGTTTATACGTCGCTTGTACTGCAAAAAAAGTGCACCGCGTTCATCGAATACACACCGCATCGACTTGTCGAGCGAACCAAATGAACTTATAACGTATTCAGTCTGCAGTTGCACATAGTATGACGTTATCTCTTTCACACTGCTCGATGCCACAGTTTTTTTGTTGATTAGCAATCGTGTTTTTTTTTTAAAGTGTCTTCGTAATTTGTTGTAAGCGTGTTCTTAGCTAATAATCGGTGCAGCCGTTTTAAGGTTCACAGTAAAATTGTCGGGTGTTATTGAATTGTAAAATGAGTTAGTTATTGATTCCAGTTCCATCTCCGCCGCCACCGCTCGGTCCACGACGTGCGCAGGCGCCAGTGCGACCTGTGCCACAAGATCTTCTACCGCCGCGACCTGCTGATGCGGCACATCGCGCGCGCGCATCCCTCCGAGGACAAGCCCAAGGCCCCCGCTAGTGGTAGTGCTAAACAGTATGTATCACAGCGATTTTTAAAAGATGCAAATAGTTATTTTAATGCTGAACCGTTTTCATCTACTTTTATTAGAAATGAGCTGATTGAACAAACTATTTACGTACATTTTGTAACTTACTCGACTTGTTTTCCAGAGTTGTGACTGAGATAGAGCCGTACCGCATAGGGAGCCGCTGGTTCACCCGCGACGACGGCCACTTTTACGTGATCTATCGCCAGAGGGACGCCACCTCATCCCTGCGCTGCCACCGCGAGGGCTGCCCCGCTCGCTTTAACATCAAGAGGGCGCACGCGGGACCGGTCATCGAGGAGCACAACCATCCACCTACGCCGTGGATCCCTAGCCGGTGAGTAACTACCTCATAGTATAATCTACCTCATTACTACCGCAAGGAACAGTAACGTTAATTTAGGCCAGTTATTTATGGAGTGCTGTGCAGGTAATTTTAAACCATTCGTGTTCAGCTATTTTCGTCGCTTTCTGTACCTTATCTACCTACATGTTTTTATGAACCAACTAAAAACAGCATTAAAAATGTTGCCGTTCTCTTCTTTACGATCGAAATACAAAGAATAACAACAGTAAAATGCAATCACATAATTGACATCTTAAAATTAGGATACGCGTGCACGCGCGTTTCTCTGTGAGGGAGGGCGGTGCACGCGAATGCTTTTTGTTGAATCTCATCAGAGAAGGGTTTTGGGCGGAATTGTTACTAAATTATTTTTTATCCTAATATTTTGCAATGGATTTCCGCAAAGTGACGCCTGAATCTATTATTTATTATAATTATCATCATAAAAATTATACAATTTGTGCAAATACTAGCTACGTATTAAGGTACGCTTGCCAGAGGAGGCCTATGTGCAGCTGTGGCAGTCCACAGCTGGCCAGTCCTCATCAGCCGTTATCAGTATAACGGCTGATGAGGAGATGTGACTATCTATATTACGCATCTGGTGTTAGTAGTAATCATAACTGTAACAAACATAATGCATACCTACATAAAGTATTTTATTGTATCGTAGGTACGAATAAAGATAATAAAATAATAAAGATTTTATTATTCTTATTCTACGCATGGTATCTACATGATGCCATTGTGTTATTAAAGTCTGTTTTATTGACAGGAATTTAATGTTTCAAGCCCTGAAAAGGAGGAGTACAGATGATACCACTGCATTGAGGACAATATACAACGAGGAAGCGGCCAGGTACTTATAATGTAGATAACTTAGAATTAATGGAATAGATATGTATATATTTTAATACCTAATGTTAAATAAATCAGTGTGATGGAGCAGCCAGGCGATACGTGACCCTGGAGAGTTCTATGGAGCAGCCAGGCGTTACGTGACCCTGGAGTGTTCTTTGGAGCAGCCAGGCGATACGTGACCCTGGAGAGTTCTATGGAGCAGCCAGGCGATACGTGACCCTGGAGTGTTCTATGGAGCAGCCAGGCGATACGTGACCCTGGAGAGTTCTATGGAGCAGCCAGGCGTTACGTGACCCTGGAGTGTTCTTTGGAGCAGCCAGGCGATACGTGACCCTGGAGAGTTCTATGGAGCAGCCAGGCGATACGTGACCCTGGAGAGTTCTATGGAGCAGCCAGGCGTTACGTGACCCTGGAGTGTACTTTGGAGCAGCCAGGCGATACGTGACTCTGGAGTGTTCTATGGAGCAGCCAGGCGATACGTGACCCTGGAGTGTTCTATGGAGCAGCCAGGCGATACGTGACCCTGGAGTGTTCTATGGAGCAGCCAGGCGATACGTGACCCTGGAGTGTTCTATGGAGCAGCCAGGCGATACGTGACCCTGGAGTGTTCTATGGAGCAGCCAGGCGATACGTGACCCTGGAGTGTTCTATGGAGCAGCCAGGCGATACGTGACCCTGGAGTGTTCTATGGAGCAGCCAGGCGATACGTGACCCTGGAGTGTTCTATGGAGCAGCCAGGCGATACGTGACCCTGAAGTGTTCTATGGAGCAGCCAGGCGATACGTGACCCTGGAGTGTTCTATGGAGCAGCCAGGCGATACGTGACCCTGGAGTGTTCTATGGAGCAGCCAGGCGATACGTGACCCTGGAGTGTTCTATGGAGCAGCCAGGCGATACGTGACCCTGGAGTGTTCTATGGAGCAGCCAGGCGATACGTGACCCTGGAGAGTTCTATGGAGCAGCCAGGCGTTACGTGACCCTGGAGTGTTCTTTGGAGCAGCCAGGCGATACGTGACCCTGGAGAGTTCTATGGAGCAGCCAGGCGATACGTGACCCTGGAGTGTTCTATGGAGCAGCCAGGCGATACGTGACCCTGGAGTGTTCTATGGAGCAGCCAGGCGTTACGTGACCCTGGAGTGTTCTTTGGAGCAGCCAGGCGATACGTGACCCTGGAGAGTTCTATGGAGCAGCCAGGCGATACGTGACCCTGGAGAGTTCTATGGAGCAGCCAGGCGTTACGTGACCCTGGAGTGTACTTTGGAGCAGCCAGGCGATACGTGACTCTGGAGTGTTCTATGGAGCAGCCAGGCGATATGTGACCCTGGAGTGTTCTATGGAGCAGCCAGGCGATATGTGACCCTGGAGTGTTCTATGGAGCAGCCAGGCGATATGTGACCCTGGAGTGTTCTATGGAGCAGCCAGGCGATATGTGACCCTGGAGTGTTCTATGGAGCAGCCAGGCGATACGTGACCCTGGAGTGTTCTATGGAGCAGCCAGGCGATACGTGACCCTGGAGTGTTCTATGGAGCAGCCAGGCGATATGTGACCCTGGAGTGTTCTATGGAGCAGCCAGGCGATATGTGACCCTGGAGTGTTCTATGGAGCAGCCAGGCGATATGTGACCCTGGAGTGTTCTATGGAGCAGCCAGGCGATACGTGACCCTGGAGTGTTCTATGGAGCAGCCAGGCGATACGTGACCCTGGAGTGTTCTATGGAGCAGCCAGGCGATATGTGACCCTGGAGTGTTCTATGGAGCAGCCAGGCGATATGTGACCCTGGAGTGTTCTATGGAGCAGCCAGGCGATATGTGACCCTGGAGTGTTCTATGGAGCAGCCAGGCGATACGTGACCCTGGAGTGTTCTATGGAGCAGCCAGGCGATACGTGACCTTGGCTCCCGTCACACTAACAGCATGAATGCGAAACTTTGGATGGGTGGATAGATGTTAGTTGATTCAAAGCCCAAACTACTGAACGGATCGGGTTGAAATTTTGCATCTATGCATCTATAGACCTGCAGTAACATAGGCTACTTTTAACCACCACACCTGATGCCCAGCAGCGTGGGGATTATAGCATAACCCCCTTTTAAGCCAGCCTTTTGAGCCAATAAGTCACTTATTACGAGAGTCCTAAGTCCAGCAGAGGACTGGTGTATAGGCTGATGTTGTTGTTGTTATCCGCAGGTACCCGGACGCGGCACCGCACCTCCCGTTCACGAGTGCAGCCTCCTCCATGCGCAAGTGGCGGCACGCCGCGCGCCCGCTGGAGGACCCTTGGGGGCGGGAATACAATAGCTTGGTTGAGAACTGAGTTGTTTTATATTAAGTGCGACTGAATTGTTAATTTTCTTTTTATTATTCAGTAGGTTTATTTTCTATTAGTAAATATGCATAGGTAAACTCGCTTTTACAATTTAACTGTTACATAATTTGGCATGAAAATGATCACATTTTAACCCTCAGTGTTTTGTTTATCGTATCTACCGAGTCCCAAAATTACTTATTTATGAAACAAATTATAACTAGTATTTACAATTGAGCTAACTGCAGACTGTGCAAACACTCTACATGTAGCTCAACTGATCCATATCAATTATTTTAACACACAAAGTGGAAGTTTCGCAGCGGTAGACAAAAAGTATGCAAGGCAGGTAAAAACAATAGATGTAACAGCGAGCGGAGCGAGCGCGAAATTTTTGTTACTTTCTCTAGTGGTTGGCAAAACAATTATGAAGGCATGACCAAATAAATAACAGGTAATTTTCAAGATTGGTGAATATAAAAACAAAGACAAGGAAGCTATTACAATAGCGAAAGTTATTGAGTTTTTTCTGCCTTACACAGAAAAGTCAAGAAGGTAATAACTTTTGTTGGTGGATGGGTTTAAAAGTTAAGACAAAAAAAATATCGGCAAGTCGAGCGAACCCTTATAATTTGTGAAAGTTAAGAATGCTTATTAAGAAATAACAAAGAGCGTAGCGAGCCGCCGAAATAGGTGTGGCTGTCATAGCAAAGCCAAGGAAGCATTGCGTAGTTAACCGCGTTGAAAAGGCCTTAGAGCGACCATTCCACTCGCCCTAGAGCCATTGAATAATTTTGAGACTATCCAGTGGTGTACAAGAAAATACGAAGGCAAAAACAAATAAAATAACAGCGATCGGACCGAGCCGCGAAAACTTAAGACTGGCTAGCGGTGGTTTGTCCTCGCCTACCACGCGCAGTTGCGCAACCCTGCGTGTCTCTCAGAAGGCGTCACCGAGGGCAATCAACCCATTATTTTTCGCACAAAATTGTTTTTCTTGAATCTAAAATTCGCTTTTAAGTGCTCCTTGACATCTGGCGCTCCACTCGCGAAGTGAGCCGCAAGATGTTCATATGCTTTTGGTAAGCATGATTGAGGTGGTTTTCTGAGTTGACCATATTGTTTTGGGCGGGCATAAAGGTAAGGAAGGACAGATAACGGCGAACGGAGCGAGTCGCGAATTATTTGTGATTTTTCCAGCAGACGGAAAAAAAAACAAAAGGAAAAGATTAAAGATTTTGAGAATTATTGCATTGGTTAGTAAATAAATTACGACAAGCGGAGTAAGGCCGAGCAAAGCGAGCCTGTGAAAAAAAAAGTTTAGTATACAGGGTAGTACAAACGAACGTTACCTTGAGGGCAGCTTACCCAATATATTCAAGATTGCTGTCTTGTCAAATTGTCAAAATTTAACTACCGACCGGCAAAACCAGTGATAGGTTTAATATTGGTGGTCTCCACTTCAGCAGATTGGAGTACCTAACTGGTTTACACAAGCCATCCAGTGCTCCGCCTCGTCCCAGGAATGGTTCCCATCACGTTACGTAGTGAATTCTAATCTATTGTTATGTTATAATATGTATAACGGCGAATCGAGAAACTTTTTGTGATTGTCGTTAAGTAATAAAATAACCCCGATGTTTTTGGAAATTGTGGGAGCTGAATCAAAATAGATATAACTATATATAATATATATTTATAGGCGGCCATTATTAATTATTTCTTAGTGTACAATTTTCCGCGCGCACGTCCCTTGTAACCCCGCGCCCCTGGCACATGCCTAGCTTGCCTTAACATCCGCTACTGATTTTACCCTAGACAATCCCTGTGCTTGGCCTACTGGTGTACAGAGAAGTTAATTGCTGCTCGACTACATCACTTGTATTTGTTTACATATCCATCGTCACGTCATTAAAGGAATAACCATTTCATTTATGGGTTTTGCTTTGATCCGAAACCCCAATAATGAAAGATAAATTTAGGTAAAATCTTATTTATTACATGCACCCCTCAGGAGGATCAGTCTTTGAAACGCAATAAAAGTTTATGGCTTGGCCAATTCCAATTTGTAAAATACTTAGCTTGCGTAATGGAATATAACCGCTTTATTAAAACATCGCAACTGTATTCTTCTCTGATAACTTGATCCGTGCAATGCTCAATCTCCATAGTCGGTTTCATCACCTTGCTCCATTTCATCAAACTCTTGTATTTCTGTAACAAATAGATACCTACCTACATTTTTATTTAATATTGTCATGCAACTGTGCAGCAAGACAAAATATTAATTAATAATGCTGCACAATTTACATATCTAGCCCCCTTAATATCATAATAAATATCCTGGCTGGCTGGTGGCGGTCGCGGGATCGACCCCTGCAACTCGGCCTGTAAATGTCGTAAAATGCGACTATGGGAATTACCAGAAGCGAGGCCACAGCTTCCTTCTGTGTACTATTCAATACCTCCACTGCGATAACCAATCCGAGAGCAAGTGAGTTTTTTTTGTGGTAAGGTCGTCGCTATTAGACCTTTGTTTAAGCACAATCTTACCTGTTGGTAAGTGTCGTCGTGGCCGGCGATGCTTCACGAAGGTCTAGAAGACAACTATTCACTAGTGATAATAGAAACCCCCCTCATTTGAAGGAGGCATGTTCAGAAGAAGTGCATATAAGTATAGGTGCAATTACCATCGAGCGGCTCTTCCCCGCTCAGTTCGACGTCCGCATGGACACCGTCGACGGCGGCGTCTCTCCGTCCGTTCGTGTGTTCTGTGATGATGGACAGCAAGCTCTTCAGTCGCTCGCAGGTTCGCTCGTGAATCAGTAGTTGGGACTCAGCGGGGTATCTGAAGCAAGCAAGTTCTGTTGTAATGTATGTGTAACACATACATTACAACATATTAATATGCATACACAATGGCTAAAACCATGTCGATTAGTACAATTTTTTCGCGGGTTTTTTTAGAGCTAAGCATCTTGCTGCCGGTTGCTTCTTATCCTAACTTCCCAATAAGAAACCTCCAACAAAAGGCTCTCACCCGTGGGGGTGAGGTTCTAACCCCCTCTGCCTCTTATGGGTGGCCATAAGAGGCAGAGGGGGTTGGAACCTTTTGGTGGGGGGTTCGACCCCCTCTTACCCCCAACAAGAGACACTAACCCCCAGCAACTCGCTCCTCGCTCCGTCCTTACCCTTGGTTGCACGCGCGGCACCGATGCGGCGACCACGGGCCGTGGTGCGCCAGCCAGTGTCTGTAGTAGACTGCATGCTCCTCGAAAGTCGCGGGACACTTGGCGCACGTTAGCATGCGACTGCGGGCGAGCGCGTGCGTTTCCATTATATGCCTGGGAAATATGACATCCGTAAATACAATGATGTGAATAATAAAAATAAAATAATGTTGAAAATTTAAAGGGGTCTCCGAAGAAGTGAAGATTTGATGTTCTTTGAAAAAGTTGCCTGATTTTTACGGTACGGAACCCTTCGTGTGCGAGTCGACTTGCACTTGGCGGTTTATCTACTTTATATTATTAAAGTAATGTATAAACAATTTACCAAAACATGTCCTAGCTGTCTGTGAATACAGCCATTTTTTATACAAACACTTAAAAGTTCACGAAAGTTTTCAAAGATTTATGAAAACCGCTTTTAGACGCTATTTTTAAATAAACGGAAGGTGGTTTTTTTGTTCAAGCCTTATTGAAAACATGTCTGAGGAGTTATTGCTCTTTCTTTTTGGATTTACGCTTGCAAATCATTGTTCACAGGCCTCCAAACCAAAATGAGGGATAAAATTCATTTTGGAAGCTTTTCACATGAAATAACTTACTTTAGATGTTCAAACAGACTGCCGCGATCCTATCACCAGCCCGGGTAAGCCTTCTCCAGTCTGTTCCCAGCTTCATGCTTTCAAAAGCTGAATGAATTCACTTTTAATTATTTTTTCCGTCTTATGTGTGTACGTGTGTTTTTATTTGAAAACATTGTAAAGTGATCCCTTACGTTCACCGTGTCACTTACGCAAAGGAAAAGAAAGATTTATGAGTAAATTAATTCAGCTTTTGAAACCATAAAGCTGAGAGATGGTGTTAACAACAGCAAAGAGTGAGAAAACGGGCCCGTGCTGGTGCTAGGAGCCGCGGCAGACGTTTCGAAGATTAAGAATATGTGATTTCAAACGAAAACGTCATCTAATTCTTCAGTTTTCATATGGATTTTTTCCCCTCATTTTGGTTGATGTTAGATACATGCCGTCTGACGCTGTTACTGGAGGTAAACTCGTCCGCACTGCAGAGGTGGCACCGGTAGCGGCGCGCGCCGCGGTGCGCGCGCTCGTGGTCGCGCAGCTGCAGGAGAGACGGGTACGAGCGCTCGCACGCGCCGTGCGGACACGGGTACCTGGAACAAACCGAGCCTTTACATCTAATACTGGGTCACTAACTGAACGTTGACGCTTTGCACAACAATGGCCAAACGTTCAAGAAAGCTCGTGCAAACTAGATTGCGCAAACCTCAAGTCATGCCCTGCTTCTGGGCTTGCGCGAGCTACGGTCTTGCCGTCCACACGCTTAGTCTTACCTGCGCAAACTGGTTTGTACAAGCATGCTTGCAAATAAGGCGGAGCGTGTGGCCGGGCTGTGTGGGGAGTTGTGTTTTACGACATCTACGGGCAGAGTTGGAGAGGTCGATTCAACTTCTTGGTGAATGGCTCTGCGTCTGGTTCGTTCCGCATTCTGCCAATGTTCGAGTCCGTGTTAGTGTCATAAACCTTTCTGAGCGTGGGTCGAATCTTACGCCGCCGGGACCGACACAGTCACGCCACGATCTTTATCATGCACAATGGCAATCTGCGAAGTAGGAGCTTAGGCTTCAAGGTGCACTCGACTCATGTTATACATTGATAGATCATTTATTCATTATAAATACGTTACAATAAGTTAGTTAGCAGTGCCTTAAAGTCTATGCAAGGCTACGTAAGGTTTATCTAAGTACTGGGTGCTCACCTATTTTACTTAAAATGTATAATACTGTAGTTTAACATACTTCATTCTGCATTAGTGGGTAAATAAGTTAGTAACTAACCTAACATACCTGGTTATAAAGTGGTGCGCCCTCATATGCAGCCTCAGCGCGGGTTCGTTGCCGGTGCGCATGCCGCACGTGGCGCACGCGTGCCCGTTGAGCCGGGTGCGCGCGGCGCGGGGGTGGGTGCGCGCGGCGCGGGGGTGGGTGCGCGCGGCGCGGGGGTGGGTGCGCGTCACGTGCGACGTGACGTCGGAGCGGCGCCGGAAGGTCGCGCCGCACAACGCGCACGCATGCTGCGCCTCGAAGTGGCTCACCATGTGGTGGCGAAGACCGTCCTGTGGAGTGAATGATGCTCAGAATATTCCTTTTTGTTCCTTAAAGTTAAAAAAAAAGAAGAAAACCTTCTTGACAGAAATATATGCTGTCACGAGCGCCATAAATTAAAGAAGAAAAAGAGAATAGCTTAACCCTGCTTTATGCCAACTAGGGGTTGGTTTCCTCGATTTATAAGGAAGACTTTGATCAAAGTTCTTGTGACAATTTATATAAACATTTCAATTTCTTTTTTTTTTTTATTTATTTATCATGCAAAACACATTTTAATGCTAGCTAAAATTAAAATACAAAAAAATAGTTATATCTCTCTTGTAGCATAAAAATATATGTGTACAGTACAGCTAAGTATAGTTAATATTATTATTCGTACTAAATGGACTAACAATAAACAGAACAATCTAATATGTAACGACACTGGTGATACAATTAAATTTAAACAACGCAACCATTCTACAGCCAGACAACATCTACCTGGTGCACAAACATGCGTACAGCTGTAAGACCCGGCAGTACCCTATCTCATTCCATCACTAGGTTGAGTGCTCCAGCGTGCCTCCACGCTGGAGCACTATATGAGAATCGAATGAATTCTATTTTTTTGGTGTGCAATAAAGTGTATTGTGTAGATAGCTCAATGTACTGACGCGCCATTCTAGTGAGTAGATTATAATAAGAGATATTATTCTTATAGTACGTAACGCAAAAATATTGCTCGTAATTGACCATCTTGCACTAAATTTTCTGTTGATGCAAAATTGAAATAGTAGGTCTGCGAAATTGATTATAGAATGAGTTATTTTGTATAAGTATAATAGGTCAAAATATGCGCGACGGGTTTCAACTTTTCAAGTGAAGTTACATTAGGTAAATATTTTGAGCCTCTTTTCGTATGTTCAATCAGATTTGTGATGAAGGGTTAAACGGCAGTATAATAAATTTTCTAATCTCCGATTTCTCGTTCCATTACTGAGAGGTATAACTTAATAATTTCAGAGGTCTTCCGCAGCATTCCACTAATATCTACACAACTTTAGACGAGGATCCAATTAGTGGTAAAATAGTAAATGCTACTGACCATATTCTTCCCAACATACTTGCAGCCGGGCTCCTTGCACACGAAGGGGTTGACGCCGAGGTGCCTGCGGTGGTGCTTCACCAGCTGGGCCTTGTTCAGCTGTATCTCATCACAGAAGGTGCACGCGAACGGACCAGACTACAAACAAACTATTCTATTTTAAACTAGCTTCTACCAGCAGCTTTGCAAAAGAGTAAACAGTCATGTTTTAAAAAGATAAAAACTAAATAAAACTCATCTATGTTCAGTAGTTTTGGCATCAAGAACTAACACACATCTAGACTCTCCTTTAGGGGCCGTTCATTAATTACGTAAGGGTCCCGAGGGGGAGGGGGGTTAAAAAGGTCTCTACATGCCCTTATCCTGTGGGGAGGAGGGTAAAACCCATTCTTAAAACAAAAATTTACATTAGCCATTACCATTACCATTTCAGATGCCCAATGGTTTTCTTCCTTCTTTATTGTACACTTCGATTTAAATCTTATTTTAAGTTTTTTTATTGTTTCAGTATTAAAATTTACAGATCTTAAATGTGTGCATTTAAAACCATTTTAAATGTTATAAATATTAATTATAGTACATTCCTCCCGCGTATTAATCTTATTTTAATTATTTGGAAAATAAAACAATAATTTATTTATTTCTACGAACGAATAAAACTGAACTAAATTAATAAAATAAAATCATTCAGTAATAATTCCGCTCACAATAGCATATTATTTTACTCAAACGAACATTTTTTATAACTTTAAAAATCCCGCGTAGTTTCCAAGATGTTAAATTTTTTTTATTTTTTTGCGCCTAACATGTATATATAGTTATGCCAGCAATTGGAAACTGATATTGGCAGTGTCAAACAAGAGTTTGACACTGCCAATGTCAGTTTCCAATTGCACATCTAAGAACAATAGGATTACATTTATGGAGGTTGAGTTTGAATTATACAAAAAGGATGATAGTT
Organism: Eupithecia inturbata; assembly: GCA_963662085.1. Taxonomy (NCBI): domain Eukaryota; kingdom Metazoa; phylum Arthropoda; class Insecta; order Lepidoptera; family Geometridae; genus Eupithecia; species Eupithecia inturbata. The sequence goes on along the minus strand of OY759178.1, from coordinate 1,075,507 downwards.
CAATCTCAATGAAGTATGTGCAATAAATTACAAAAACGACAAATCTATTGACAAATCTTTAACAGATTTTCATTGAAAACTCGCGTTCGGGGTCGGGGATGTCTTTGCAGAAGTTGAGTTTTAATCAAATAGTGTAAAATTGGTGCAAATTTAATAAATTAAATGTATCCTTTTTTCTTAAAATGGGCTTTTAATGCCAGTTTTTTTTACTCACTTTCAAATCCAGGTATATCTGTAGAGCTGAGCCCACATAATGCTGTTCCACATGTGGCCTCACTTCCTCCTTGCTCGCGAACTGAGTGAGACAAATCTGACAAACCAGGTCCGCGGGAGGTTTTTGGCCAACCTTTGCTCTCGGAACTTCAGCTGTTAAAAGTCGTAAGTTCAGAACCGGGATTAATCAATAATTTTAGCAGGAAAATATATTTTAGTTATATTATAACAATAAATCAATAAAATCAAAAATGCTTTATTTTCTAAAGTACTTAAAATATCGGTCCGTACAATGTCGTCTTAAAACAAAAGAAAACATAATCTGTTTCAGGTAAAACACACAACTTTAAAACAAGACGTTTATGAAATGCAATAGTATTTTTTGCTTTGATATAGGTTACCAATATAAAATAATAGGATAAATAATAGATGTTAAAAATGTATATTATGTGAATTAGATTTAAATAAATTTATTTATAAAAACAGTCACAAAGCCAAATAATTATTTAAAATACGATTAAATTCTTTATCTGTCAGTTCTCTCACGTCAGGGGGAAGTTTGTTTACATAGTGAACCATTGCACATGAGTATATTATATAGTACTACATAGTTTACTCAAAAAGCAGCGATAAATTAATGCTATTATTATTAAAGTGTTTTTGGTAGTAGGTACTCGACGCGCTAGCACCCCATGCACTGGCGCGGGCGGTACGTTCAAACCGTCCGCGTCGCGCGGGGAAGGGTTGCGGGGGCCGAGGTTAGCCTCGTATACTGACGGATCAATTCAAAAGTCGTTTTACAGCGCTCATAAAATCAAAAGCGTCAGTATTCTACTCTGTATCTTGACAAATATCAATAAAAATTAAAAACATATTTTTTTATCTGATTTTCCATTATGTTATAAGTAGATTTCTGCAATAAAACTAAATTTGCAAAAAATCAGATCCGTCTCTGCTCTACGACTGCGACAAAATGTGTTAGCTAATAATTAAAATAGTTGTAAGAAAAAACTTAAGGATACACTGCAATTTATGTCTTAAGATGACTCAGAAAATTTTAGACTGTTTTAAAGTAGGCTACATAACTTTGCAAATACCTCTATTATTATAACTAGTTTAGTGTAGGTAGCATACTCCTAAGTACATATTTTAAAGTAAGCACCATCGCCTTGTATAATTAATAAGTTCAACTTGATTATTTTATTTGTTGTTAGAACTCTTTTTGCCTGAAAAGCAGGTTTTTACCTAGTTCAGGCACACGCATTATTTTATTCCATTAGAATTTTAGATGAACTTTGTTATCCGTTTAGTCTTAAATTATTTTGAATAAATTATTATTATTATATTATTTGACTTATTTGCCAACTGAAGAAAGGTTTGTAAGCAAAGGGCTTAAGAGGGCGCATTTCGCGCCATTTTGTGAAAAGGATAGGCATAGGTTTTCGCATTCACAGTAACGGGGCTTACGTTTTTGAAACGGCGTAAGCGCAAATAACAAGTTTTAGCTTATATACAAGAAAACTACACTACTTATGAAGACACTGGTTCAAGGAACCAAACCCTTCCTGGGTTCCTGAGATCTCGACCAAATGATGTGCGAAACAATGCACTTTTAAAGTATTTTTTTTCTCAATCGTGTTTTCTTTTCACTTTCAAGGAACCAAAGAAAAATTTTGAATTTTATGTAATTAGTTTTTTACCACGAGGATCCCGTGCGCACTGAGATGTAGGCCTTTTTACCACGAGGATCCCGTGTGCACTGAGATCTAGGCCTTTTTACCACGAGGATCCCGTGTGCACTGAGATCTAGGCCTTTTTACCACGAGGATCCCGTGTGCACTGAGATCTAGGCCTTTTTACCACGAGGATCCCGTGTGCACTGAGATCTAGGCCTTTTTTGACAGCCAAACCCGTTAGGTTCGCCTCGTATGGTTGATCGTTTCATGATGGCGGGAGATTATTTTTTTTGTGGTTTTATGTTTTGATGCATTCTACAAGTAATAAAACTAGCGGAAATGTAATATTTTGCCGCGAATTGTAAACCATTTTCTATTAACTTATGACAAAACGAACTTTGGTTCACTGGTATTTTTGAACATTTGGGAAAATAAAAGATTATGGACTAATAATCAACATTTTCCCAATTCTCCTAAAATACAATTAAATCGAATTTTTTTCTGTTAGTTTTATAGCTTGTAGAGCCCAGAAAAAAATCAATCAAAGAAAGAATTAACCTCGCGCCAACACAAAACGATCAACCTAACATAGATAAAGAGAAATGAAGCTTAGTATATCTTCGGTATCTCAAGAGATGCAAATATGCAGGTTTCGACAGAGCCTACACATTTGCTCCCTTTGGGGTCGAGAACTTAGGTCCGTGGGGTACCGAGGCTCTCCAGGTTTTTAAAAAGTTATCTGATTGTCTGGTCGACGCGGCGCATGACCCGAGAGCTGGTGGGTATCTGGTGCAGCGCATCAGCATTGCTATACAGAGGGGCAATGCAGCCAGCGTCTTGGGGACGCTTCCTACTGGTATTGATATGGATCAGTTGGTAGCTCCATTTCACTACCAGTCGGTGTAGATTGTTTGCAACAGTCTGCAGTTAGCTTTATTGTTTCAATCGTAAATACTAGGTCTAATTTGTTTTTATTATTGAATTGTAATTTTCTTTACCAACAGAATAATATTGCATATGCATAGTTACCTGGTAATTCAGTTATTAGATCTTGATCTTCAGTGAAAACCTTAGCATTCAACTCATTGAATGGTGCATCAAGTAATATTTCACTCTTGTTAAAGACATACTTTTCAAATGTGTCATCTTGGTTCTTAGCAAATTTTTCAGGTTTTACTGTTTCTTGATCAATGTTTGTGACCGATAAACTCTGCAGAAATGTTTCTGAAACAGATGAAAGAACTGTTAGCCAAGATCAGAAACATTTAACTACCTACTCAAAACAGAAACTGCTCTACCCTGAGTCTTAGACCAGAACAAGAAAGTCAGTGAGAGACCAGTCAATGTGATATTTATATTAGACAAAGCAGTGTAGTGGTAGTTTAGCATACCATTATCAAAGGGGTCTGTTTCTGAACCTTTCTCAACTTTATCAAGAATTGCCTTTCCCAGGATCTTGTGAGACTTTTCCACCACGTCACGTAGCTCGCTGGCTTGCTCCACTATGTGACGGCATCGGTGGCATATCTTTGACGGCAAACCATCGCCATTCTCAGTCTGGAAATCACACGGAAATAAACAAAATAATCGTCGTTTATAAACGTCGAACGGCTTGCATGGGCTTGGCTTTGCGGTGATGGACGAGCAAACGAGGCAGTTGCCTCGTAGGACACTAGTGGGGAGGTTAGGGAAAGGAACTCACGGCTAAACCAGTGATGCAAAGTATTTGTTGTTGCAACGACTTCCCGCCGCATGCAGTGAAGATATCAGACAATGTACCCGTCGACTGCAAGCATAGCCGACAGATGTTTTCAAAATCCACTATTACAATCAAATCTTCATTCATTTTCACTTGATAAAAGTACGATTAGACAAACTTAGAACTTCGGTTTTATTCATCGAATGATTAAAACGTAAAAGGAAGGAATCCGTCCAAGTAAATACCGACCAAACAACGTCGAAACAACCTACCAAAGCCAAGCCACTTCAACATCTTCTTCTTCTTTTATGTTTGACTCTGCATCATGGTTTGACACAATTCTTCCAAAGTCAGTTTCCAATTGTGCATTTGTGAACGAATAGATTAGAATAATCAGAAGTCATTTTGATTAGGTGCTTTCCTACTGAATCATTTCATTATATCTCATTTGGAAAAAATAAATAAAACTCAAGTCAAAATGTCCCCTTAAGAATGCGATGCAAGTTGAGTGTGTGGACCCTTTGATTTGAATATACGTAGACAGTTTCTATCTGACAGATTCTTCTTCAGTATAAGTCAACATGTTAATCACCTACTTGCGACAACCCAGTCGCAGAAGCCATCTGACAAGAAGAAGAAGAAGAAGAATCACCTACTTTTTCAAAATTGAGTCATCTGCAAAAATCTGTATAGCAATCTCCCTTCAGTTCCCTTGCATTCTTCACAGTTACATAAAATTTTCTAACCTACCATTTTCGATTAATCAATTCTCATCCTATCCCTTTTAACTATCATGTTTTGAAGCCTTAATTTCTCAACCTAATAAAATGCATTTTATATAATCCTCTGATAGTTTTGTAGGTTCTGCTGTAGGTATGGATACCATTTACTAAAATTTGTTTAAGTTTCAAATGTCCTCTACTATGTAACTTTTTTTTAAAATGGCAATGGCCTTTATTAACAAAGAAAATTACAATCAAGTTATAACTACTATTTACAATTGAAACAATTAAGCTAACTGCAGACTGTTGCAAACAATCTACAGGTAGCTCAACTGATCCATATCAATACCAGTCGGAAGCGTCCCCAAGACGCTGGCTGCATTGCCCCGCTGTATGGCAATGCTGATGCACTGCGCCAGATATCCGCCAGCTCTCGGGTCACGCGTCGCGTCGACCAGACGCTCAATGTAGGCTCTGTCGAGACCTGCATATTTGCGTCTCTTGAGATCCTCGGCCAAATCTGCCGCCGCACCAGTTCTTACGGATGTCCTCGGAAGATGGGAAGGCGCAAGTGTGTCGACGCATGTAGCGTCCACACAATGGGCCTCCCCAACTCCCATGGGACTAGTGTCATGCCGTCAGGCCTCTTACCATCATCACTATGTAACTTCAATTTTCACCGGAGAAGCTGTCGCTCTTTTAGAAGCAATTCTTTTTGTTAAGTCCCATAAATTAAATAATTCTTTCATTCTTTCTGATTCAAAAAGCTGTCTCCAATCGATTATTTCTAATCCCTTTCGCTGTCTGTATAAGCGTATAATGTCTTGGTGTCCTATTATTAAGATAAAGAATCGTTGTCATGTCACATGGGAATTAATATTGTGATTGCTTGGTCACTCGGGAATTCCGGGCAATGAGGTTGCTGACTCGCTTGCCAAGGATTCCTCTACAATTGGTTCCTTGGAACATGATTCTGTTTACGCGCTTTATGACTATTACTAAGCCTCCGCTGTCCGTCCGTCCGTCTGTTACACGGCTCTATCTCATGAATCGTAAGAAATAGACAGTTGAAATTTTCAGAGAATGTGTATTTCTCTTGCCGCTATAACAACAAATAATAAAAATAAAATAAATATCAAAATTAGAGGGGACTCCCGTACAACAAACGTGTTTTTTGGCTATTTTTGCTCTTAATTTGTCAAGGCCTCTTGAACTACATTAGGCAGACACATGAAACGTTCTTTAAACGTTTTAACATTTTAACTGTAATAACAAGTACTAAAAATATAATAAAGTTGAAAATTTAAAGGGGTCTCCCAACAAGTGAAAATTTGATGTTCTTTGAAAAAGCTGTCTGATTTTTACGGTACTGAACCCTTCGTGTGCGAGTCGACTCGCACTTGGGGGTTTATTATATACTTACGTCATTCCAAATCGAATTAGATATCAAGCTAGGAGCTTGATCAAGAATTAACACCTTTTTGAACTTGTTGACTGGACTTATTTAAAATATTAGCAGTTTAATTTCAGATTTTATTTATTTTCTCACATGTCGTCACACATATTAGCTTAGTTATCATAAAAATGCCGAGGGTAAAAAATTGTTAATATTTGAAATTTATTTTGCTTCGCATTTCGGCTTTACCCGATGGGTAAGCCTAAAAGACTTTATAAATGTTAGATGTGATATTTAACAAAGACAAAACTATTGCGAAAATACTTTAATTAGAAAGATAACATTACATAGGTAAGATTGATGAGAAGTACAAATAAGTTAAACTACACGGTTGAGAACTGGATCATATTCTTGATGTCTTTGACGAGGACCTCTAGGAACCCGCGCTGCGCCGCCGGCTGGTTCTGGAACATCACAATACATCAATATGCTGGACAATTCACAGAGCCTCATCTAGGCCCAAACTTAGCAGAGCTTGTGTTATGGATACTAGATAACTGATATATGCTTAATACATTTATTAATACACTTAATACATAATTACATTTCATCACATAGAAATATATTTTTTATGTTTCTTAAAAAAACACTCAGAACAAATATCTGCAGATAGTACAAACATTTGTACCGAGGCGGGAATCGAATCCGCAACATATTGCGTCAGGCGGCGGACCTTCGCCTGCCGGCATCTCAGGAAATCTTTAGCGATAGAACCTTGCAGATCGTTTTTTGTATCGTAATTTAATACCAGGAGGATCTAAAAGTTCAATCTCACCTGTTTGTTTCTAATAAGTAGGTACTTATAAGATTTACCAAAAGTTTAGCAAGTTCACATGCCAATGTTAGTAATTATAATTAACTTCATCGTCAATAAAAATGAGTTTACTGGTAAGTTCTACTGAATAAAACCGTGATGTGAAGCGACCTGAATGTTTTACCTTGCCGGTGTTGAGCAGCTCCTCCGTGAATCTGTCGTTGAAGAGCGCGATCATGTCCTTCCTAAGCTCGATGAGGTCTGCGCCGCCCGCGCCGCGTATCGCACCGCCCATCGTGAGTGCTGTAATATACATGCTATTTCATTTATGTCCGTAATAGAGCCGCCTCAGAAACCAGTATCTCTAGCGCTATCAAGCCGTGGTGGTGACGGCGCCGGTAAGTACTAAGCTCTCGGAGCTTAGTACTTACTTGTTGTTAATCTAATCACCAAAAAATTTTATTGTTCATTATCTTCGCTTCCTTGTCTTGCTAAGCATGGCTCACCAATTTCAGAAAAGGCTGCGGCTCACTCCACTTGCCAGTATTTATTTTGTATTAGTTTTTTAACCATTTTCTCAACCGCCGCGAACTCTCCAAAATTTTCAAGGCTCGCTCCTCTCGCTGTTATATATTTTTTTCATACACTTATCAACCAGTTTGTGACCACCAGAAAAAGTAACAAAAATTTCGGTGGTTCCCTCCGTTCGCCGTTATATCTTCATCGGCTTCCTTTTTTTGTATACCGAACTTTTTTGTTAGCCGCCGTTTTTGTTGGAAAAAGAAGAGGCTGGGTCGCACGGAGCACCGTGCGACCCAGACGAGGCAACGCCTGGCTATATAATATCAAGCTGCTTCGCGAGGCTGCTCGAACTATCTCAAGTAATATGGTCGTCTCTACGCGAGCTGTGAAACACGTTTGCAGTACCTTGTTGTTGGTGTTGTGGCGCCGTGGTTGCCCGCAGCGCTATCCGCGCGTGCGCCCATAGCAGCCAGGCGGCGTGCTGCAGCGCGTGCCCGCATTGCTCTAAAGCACGCCGCCTCTCAGCCAGAGCTGCTCGCGCCGCACCGAACGCCGCCGCGCGCGCCGCACCCGCGGGCAGCTGCTGGGACTCGGGAGGAAGCAGCTTCTTTATGTCTGTAAAAGGAGTTCAAGAAATGACAGAACAATTATTGGAACTGCAATGCACAGCTGTTGTGGTTCAGAACATCACTTATCTGTGATGCGTAATTTAGCATCAATTGCATCAAGGCTGTTAGATCGAAGAATATTTTATTAGCGCCATCTAGTTACGTTCCCAAAAACACTTACCATCTAAGGTCATAGAAGGCAGCGCCCTCAGGCGTTGCAGCTGCGTGGCGAGTAGTTTCTCCTCCTGGTAGTGCAGCGAGGTCAGTGCGTTGAGTAGTCTCGCGCAGGAGCCGGCGTGCGGCGCGGCGCCGGCGCGCGCGTCGGCGGGCGGGGTCAGCGCGTCGGCGCCGCAGAGGACGTTGCGCGCGTACGTTACTAGGTTGCACACGATCTAGAATAGAACAAGTACGTGAACTCATTTCAAACGGGATATTTACCATAGTTTGAGTATAACCATGATAGTTTTAAAAGTTTATATTAAGGGTTTAGATTGCGAACTATCAAAGTTTATTAAAATTTACACATAACTATGTACAGAGGTACTTATAGCGCTAAGAATGCAAAAAGTGTTACATTTCCCAGAGGGTGAAGATTAAAATGTTCAAACATCTGACTAATTCAATTCAATGCGTTTATTTCAGACAACCAGTAAATTATAATACAAAAATAAATTAAAGTGTCCGTAATTGAGTTAAACTACAAAATTAAAATTAACCACAGAATTAAAACTAAACACAAAATTAAAATCAAAAATAATTAATTACTATTAAAATCACAACAAGAGTTATCCGTCATCACTGTTCAAGAGAGCACAATACATGCTCTTGTCCAGTGTTCCATAAAAAGACAGTCAGTGTCCAGCGTCTGTGCGATGAGCTGTAGGTAGCTGTTGGAGCTGTCGCGCACCCGGCGCTCCAGGGACGCAGATCTTTTGCGCATTATCGCCGCGAACCGTCTACTCGTGCGACAGCAAACATTCCTGATGCGCTGCAGAAGCGCGGCCCCCATCCGCACCCTGAACGAGTTGTTGTACTGGATCCGCAGGGCATCCCATGACTTTTTGATGTGCTTGACCCAAATTCTGCACGTATAAAACGACTGGCAATAAGCTCTAAAAACCGTCGTTTTCACATGGCTTGTGCAACGCGCAAACCTACGGGCCAGCATGTTCGCCCTGATGGATAATGCCCTGCGTTCCCGTTCCATGTCCTGATCGTCGTAATAAAGAAAAGATTCGACAACAACCAGTCAGCAAGCATGCGGGCCAGATGGGTCGGCCCGGAGCAGGAAAGATCCTCTTTTGTATCGTGGGGCATATCCTTCAACTGTACCCGGGTACACCCGGGGCATTAGGTGGCTGCAGCAAGAGTTGTTTGGAATGAAACACAGCTTCATTTTTCCTTTAGTTCCTTGTAATACGCGCAAATGTTTATGAATTCTCGGAAGTACGCGCGAGTGGCTGCGCAGTAGCTTATTTTAAGGTGCGCTCTGCAAACGCCGTGAGTTAGAGCTACGTTCCTACAAGAATTGATGAATGATTACGCACTCTACTGTAGCATGCGCAGTTCCGCGTTCGAGGCTTCGAGATGTAAACAAACATTCATAAAGATTTGCGCATGTTAAGGTTACCTTGTAGTAGAGCGGCGGCGGCGCGGGCGGCGGCTGCGTGAACCTCTGCAGTAAGGCCTGCATCAGCCCCTGCACCCTCGCCAGCGCCCCCGCGCTGTGTTGCAGCGCGGTGTCCTCCTTCACCTGCCCGAACACCTCCTGGTTGGACGCGCGGCAGATGACGGAGGTTATCGCCTCTACTTCGATTAGGAGTTCTACGGGGGAGTTCGGGTGGGCGGCTCTGTGAACAGAACAAACAGAAAGTCGAACAAAACAAGGCACTCAATGCCTTCTTTACAAACATCAATAAAATCGTCATAAAATGCAATATGCAGTCCACAGTGTACCAATGAACAGACATGAGCCAACTGCATGATAAGCTCACTTGCGGAGATTGCCTCACATGCATTCGGAACTGAGTTCGGCCTCGATACAGCTACAAGCGGAGTGCGGAAGCTCCTACTTTAGGAGGCGAATAATGGCTATTTTATTATGAAGAGTTTAAGGTGCGCTCTGCAATCTGGTAGTTATGGTGATTGTAATTCTAAGTGGGGGAACTGAGATTTGCTCGGACATCTCGCATGGGAGTGGAGTCGTGGTGACACCTGGTGCCTCACCTGAGCACCATGTCGATGCACTCGAGATGCGTGAGCAGTGCGTGCGTGACGTGTATGACGCAGCTGTGGTTCTGCGTGCCCAGAGTCGTCAGCAGCGCGTCGCAGAGAGCCAGCGCGGGGACCAATATCTGACGAAACCTGTACAAACAATTTTATACTATGAGAAGGGTCGTCCGCTGAGAGATGATTTCTCAGTTTTTATAATCACACTAAATGCGAAAGTTTGGATAGATGTTTGGATCGGTTCAAATTTATAATGAATTTAATTATAAATGAAGTGATTATTGCATAGATGTAGCTCTAAGCTTGGAATTAAACAAAAAGTAGCCTATGTTTGATTTCAGTTGATTCCACATAAAATATATATTTTCGGACGAGATGCTTTGTTCAGTTTTACGAATGGAATTGCGTTTCGTTATTCATAGATCTTGCTTGGACTCAGAACAGGATGAAAATAACATAGATAGGTACCTACATCAATCAAAAAAACCTTATGTCTTTAGTTTTATAAGTACCTATTAGGTAAAAATACTCATGAAAGCTCACATAGAGCAACACAACAAGTTATTCATACTACCTACCTAAATTGTTGGGTGTATAATTTCACTAATAAATTATTTGTTGTGCGCGACTATAATGTTCCTACAACTTCACATCGACTTTTTATATTGTTTCACTACGAATACTACTGGTAGAAGCAGTAGTTCAGGCGCTATATATACGTATATCATTTATAGTCAGAAAAGCTCGTTTTCTATAAGAACTATTACGTAGTTCAATGGGTACGCTGGCATAACACCAACTCGCAATGTCATTCAGATGTCTCGTTCAATATCTCCGTTCCTATAAGAGCTATCATTATGAAATTTTGCATAGGTCGGGCGTTATTAAAACGCTAAATATGTGTGTAAATTTCGTTGCTACAGTATAAGCCGTTTTCGAGTACGGTCATGTAGAATGTTCCGCTAGCGTACCCACTAAGAATGGTCATTATTTTTTAAACAAAAAAGGCACTATTTATTTTAAATATGCTCTAACTTTTCACTAATTATGCTCTAAAATTAGGCATAGCAACAGACGTGAATTCGATTATGGGTATGCTACCGTCACGGGCACGAGATTGTGGTCAAACGAAGGTCTATTGATAATAAAAAAACAAGAGGTTACCGACAACGCAATAGAACGATTCTTATGGTCGAGTTGCGTTTGACAGACCGCTCGCCGTCAACTCTTACACCGACACGCCGCCCGCGCTCCACTGCGGCTGCGTCCCTGATAAAGCCTACCCGATTGATATTTCTCAGTTGAAAGTCACAATTGGTTCCAAGAAAGTACCTCCAATTATATAAGTATACCTGTTAGCCACGTTGGGTATAAAGTCAGTGTCGTGGCTGGTTGCGTGTAAGTCCGGGTGGTGTCTGAGCGCGCGCAGGTTGGCTATGGCTGGTAATGCTCCCTGAGACAACACCGTCTCTGCGCCGAGGCGGGTTCCACACATCTTGACTAGGAGGGCTAGCTTGGATTCGTACACGTAGAGCACTCGGAGTGAGCGTGGGTTCGGTTCTAGGGCCTAGCGAGAGGTAAATGGAAATTAACAATAGAGTTCATTGTAGAAGAATTAAATCAGCCAGCAGTGTATAGGTCACTCTATGAACATAATAAATAAATTGAAATCGCATTTGTGCGTAATTAATGTTTCAATTCGTTTTTTATCATCAGGGTTGAGATGATTTAAATATATTGATATAAATCAAATGTTTTCTATTTAATCATCTGATTTAAGAGCGTTTACGCCTAGCGCGCGATGTGTGTGGGACTGACTTGAAATGATTTGCGCGCAGCGTTTTAAAGTAGTTTTAAAATATTTACAGAAAAATAATAACAGCAAAATAATTAAAATACCTCTATTAAATGTATGATTTTAAAGAAGATGCTCTGCATAAGGTATATCGGTGAAAACATCATTTAAAATTCGTAATAATTTACATTTTTTGAATTTGAATTTCTCGTAGTTAGATACCAAAACCAAACATCTTTTTAACTAACTATTTATCCAAGGATCTTATTGATTGGTTATTATTTTTTTGTTAATTAGATATATCAGTATTTTCATAATATTTTAGGCTTCGAAACTGATGCTGAAAGGGAAATTAAGAAAACCTCTTGCAAGTTATCTTGATAGAACGCGTACATACGAAAATCGAATAATCGAAATATTAAGTTATTAATCGAAATTTTTCTTAACTAACAATTTGGACTGGATTTTCAACTTTATTTTATTTTTAGTATTTGTTATTATTACAGTTGAAGTATTACTTAATTATAGAAAGTTTCATTGTTCAAGAGCCTTGACAAATTAAGAGCAAAAACAGAAAAAAAAAAACACGTTTGTTGTATGGGAGCCCCTTTTAATTTAGATATTTATTTTATTTTTATTGTTTGTTGTTATAGCGGCAAGAGAAATACACATTACCTGAAAATTTCAACTGTCTACCTCTTACGGTAGACAGTTGAAATTTAGAATTAGATAGAATTATTAAATTAGATTTAGCCACGTGACAGACGTACGGACGGACAGCGGAGGCTTAGTAATAGGGTTCCGTTTTCACCCTTCGGCTACGGAACCCTAAAAACATTATTGATGATCATGATCAACCCCGTTTTTTAATGATTCTTAAGAATGTTATTTTATGCCAGTCTTAAATGAATGGTACCTTCACTCAAGAATGCGTTGCCACATAAATTAGACTTTAGAGCATTATAAATGAAATGTGACTATATGTGACAGCAAAAATCTAACACTAACAAGTTTGCTCTGTCACATTAGTAGCACTCATACTCATTTATTCGCCGTAGGAGCACAAGGCACACTTGGAGACGTCGATTTACATTATAGGTTACAGAAATGGTGCTTAAATTAATAATTCAAAGCCATAAAACAGAGTATTCAAGAAGCCCCCTTTGGTGAGGTTGGTGGTGTTATTTTATTAAAAATCAATTAGCATAGTTACCTCCAACAACTCCGCATCATCCTGCATCAGGCTATCGATCAAGCTCCTCAGATAGCCCTGATTGGTCAGCGTGTTCATCCATTCAGTCCGCGGGTTGATCTCAATCAGCGTCTCGAGGCACGAGAGCGCCACCATTCGACACACGTCGTGGCCGGCGCCGATGCAATCTCCACATACTATTGCGCATAAGTTCTCGCCGAAATCGTTTATGACATCTATGACCATTGACTTTAAGGACGATTCTTCTTTGGACGGGCGCGCTTTGGAGCTGTCTAGGCGACTGACGTAGGTCGTATTGACTTCTTCTTCTGGATCTGCGGCGCTTGGCTTCAAATTGACGATGTTCAGGAAGTTTAGTAAAGCTCCGTAAAGGTTTACTCTCATTTTTTGCGTGCAGCTTCCGGAGATTAGGATCCAGCTTAGGATTTTGTGTAGGATGAACTTGAGGGTGAGAGAGTTGGTTTGCATGATGTGGTTTGATGGTCCGAAGAACGATGCTTCGAAGTCGGTGGATTTGAGGTTCGTTTCACGCTTCTGCAGGATGTAGCAGTGGCGGAGGTTGACGAGGAGGAGTAGCACTGTGCCTGATGCTAGGTTGCCTGCGGGTGCAGATACAAGTTTTAGTTCGTCTATTAGAAGCCATAGGCGAAACCTATCTTTGTCCGTTAATTCGATACATTCTGCTGTAAAACTGGACTGAGGCCTGAGGCCTGAGGCGCTGCACTGAGGCAGTGCTTCAAAGATCAGATTTTGTTAGATAAAATTGCATAGCTGTAACTGTACAATTTACCTGCTGATCGTTTTAACTAGCAATTTCGCTTCCAATGTCAAGTTGCCTGTGTTAAAGAAAAAACTAAGATGTTTTGGTAATTTTACACGAAATCTTTTAGTGAAACATATCTTATTTATTTTCTATGGGATGTAACTAAATTTACCAATCTGCGGCAACACCTCAGCCGGCGGTATCTTGTTGAGCAAGTCCTGCAGTATACTCAGCAGCAGGTTCTTCCTCGGCTCCAGCGGTAGGAGGTCGTGCGGCGCCACGCAGAAGAGAATCTCCGTGAGTTGACGCCACGAGTCGTAGTAGTGAGTGAGGGTCGCCGCTAGGTTGCGCTGCCGGTTCACTTCGGTCACGTAGTCTAGGACCTGGGGATTGGGTTTGCTGGCTGATTTACAGGATTCATAAAGCAATGTTTAGCAGATTTGTAGGTCTTAAAAGAACTGCCATATATTTTTTGTTATAGACAGATATGGACAAGGCCCCCAGATATGTCCTAACGTGATTCTGCGGGTTAAGGTGTGTCCAAGATAATTGGACAATTAGCAGCTTCGTCGCTTAACTTTGACGTATACGTAATGTAGGAAATCTTTTAGTCTTGTGTGTATGTACATGCTTCCTGTCACGCCTACCTTAAACACTACTTCTGTTTGTTGTTTCCTGTCCTGTTTGTAAATGATCCAAATAAATGTATATCTATGATGATGATGATGATGCTCCACACAATCAAAGCTTACCTTCTGTATTTCGCCCGCGACGAGGTTCCTCTGCGGCGCGGTGGCGTGCAGCGCCGCCAGCTCTCTCGCGAGTAGCGCGTGCATCCGCGTCACGCTGATGCGCTTACCACCCAAACCTGTCACATTCAGATTCCTTTATTAATGTCACCAATGTTTTGTTTTATTTGGGAAATATACAGTACATACTACTTAAGACTTATTAGAAACGTAAGATTAACATAAAACAAAGGAATTTGCGCCATTAAATAACACAATTACAGCTAAATGAACAGAATAAAAAAAAACAATAGTACGTAATAGTAATAAATAACATACAACCTTAATTAACAACTACAGAACAACAAATGATTACGAGGTTTTGGCAACGCTTAACATAACTTCTCTGCGATACTTCGGCAATGACATATTAAATATATCAACATTTGTCAATTTAACGTAGTTTTTTAATCACAAACTTGATGAAGAAACATAAATTTCTTTGTATAATTTGTGTTTACATTACTTTAGTATTAGTTTGTACGGGCAAGTCTGCGGGTCCGGCACACCAAGAGATCGATGGACGCCCTACGGGTCCAATATAACAATATATTTCGGATGATGCAGAATCGAGGCAGTCGCATGCCTCGATTCTGCAGTGCGTCTGGAATGTTTTCGCAGCACCACACGGACGGTTTCCATGCGGTTATCTGCAAAGAAACAGTGTCCCTGATGCGTAGAGTACGGGACAGTCGCAACAGCATCCTGAGTACTGTGGCAGAGTGCCTTTCATCTTGATCAACCTCGGCGTTTTGAGCTTCTGTTTAGTGTCTATTGTTTGTTAGATTTTCTATTTTATTTTATTTTATTCTTTAGTGTAAATCTGTAACTCGTAAGTATATAGACCCATGGTTGTCTGAAATAAAGCTAATCTATAAATCGGAACAAGTAGTTTCGTAGATTTAACCGGTTCTTCCGAACAAATTTGGCTTGTATTAGTAGAGTATCGAGTTTACCGGTAGGCAGGTCGCAGGAGGCGATGGCCTGCGTGAGTTGGTGCCCGTGGAACAGCTCCCAGCGCGGCTCGGGGGCCGGCTCCACGCTCACCGGGAGAGACTCCAGTGTGCGACGGAGCAGGCAGAACTCCCAATCCTACAGGGGAAACATATTACAAACAAACGATAACAGATTAAGATTACGTTTAATTAAAATATATCAACACGAAGCGGGCGGAGGGGGGGGGGGGGGGGGGGGCTCTCTCTACAGAAGATATTACGTCCCAGTAGATACTGGAGATAGTTTTGTGATAGTGCACACAAATTGATTAAGTTAAAGAAATAAAATATTTTGATTTTTGATTTTTTGAGTAGGTCTGTTAGATTTGTTGTAGAAACAAACGACTACCATGGCCTAAAAGCGACCATTTCCTGTAACAAGATGTTGATATTTGGCAACAGTTCTGGATTAGAAATAATTGACGGAATTAATATTAGGATTGATTTAAAAAACACCCTGACGGCCGCCTTTTCTTAGAGAAGCTTCTTAAAATGGTCAGTCACCTGCTGCGGGTGTTGGCTGGTGTGTGTAAGGTCAGTGAGTAACGCAGCCAGCGCCGCGTGCTGCCGCGCGCCGCCCGCCGCGCCGGCCGAGCACGCGCACGCGCGCACCGCCCACGAACGGGCCGAGATGGTGACGGCTGATGCGTTCTGTAACAGAGATGTAAACTTGTACAGCGAATAGAGAATATGCCCACACACCTGCACTCTCCAAACAATGTCACTCACAAACAGTGCTGCACGTGGGCTTGCGAGCCCGACACTTGGCGTACCTTGAGATCGATAATGCGCTTCACGTGCCGCGTCAGGAAGTAGTCTCGCGAGCGCAGGTAGCGCAGCACGGGCGGCGACGTGCTGGGCCGGGCGCAGAGCCAGTACACGAGCCGGTAGCAGTTCTCTATTAGATTGTCAGCTTCTCTGCAAATCACAAAAGTTTTTAGTATCCAACAGGCTGCGCCAGCACACCAGACTGTTGCAGCTTTGTAGTAGAGTTAGTCTGCTTCTCTGTGAAAAACACACAATTTTTGTATTCTATCTATATTTTCACATGACGCCATCTTCTACTGCACTCAACTTTAAAACAGTATTTATTCACCTGCCATTCTTACAATACAAAACGTAATTAATTCTAGATTTATATATATATATACATATATATCTGTAAAAAGTGCAGCTCGCAGTGTAAGGCAGCAGTGCGAGTACCTGTTCTCATCGTGCCCGGCTATGAACTGGTCCAGGATGTCCAGTATGGAGTGCAGACAGGTCCGCGGGAACCCGGCTGCGCCAGCTTCGTTCAACGCGCTGCGGCTTACCTGTGCAATACAACATTTTATTACTTACTAGTTTCTGGCCGCGGCTTCGCACGCGTATTTTCTATGGAAACGTTAAAAGGTTATTTCTATCTTATGGTAACTGTTTTGTGGGATAAATGTGTGTGTGTGTTGCCTATGTTTGATTCCGGGCTTAGAGCTACATCTATGCAAAATTACAGCCCGATCGGTTTAGTCGTTATGGCGTGAAGAGGTAACAAACGTCCTCACCGGGGGCTTTTCCCCCGGTGAGGACGTTTCGTAAACGGCCATAGAAATACATAATGGGGGGCGCAGTTCGTTGGTGGAGTTGTTCTGCAGGGGGCGCTGCCGCCCCCCTCGCCCCGGTGTATGTCCCTTAGTCACCTCTTACGACACCCACGGGGAGCCGTGACTAGTTGGGGTGGTGCAATTCTAAGCCACGGCATCTTTTGTATTCGCTGTTTATTGGATAATATGCTAAGTTCAATATCAAAAGTTAAGTATCACATAGAGATACACTGCCGGCCAAAAGTTTGAGACCACCTACATCAAAGTAGGAAAATGAAATAAAACTCAAAATACAAAGCAAGAGGTTTAATTATGAATTAAAATACTTATTTCCTAATACACATACATTATGAAGAAAACAAAAAAATCAAGAAAAATCAACCATTTACTTTAAAAATGTCGCTCATATTTTATACAGATTTTTCGTCGAAAAACCCTCCCTTGCATTTTATTACTACTTTCACTATTCTTGGCATACGAGCAATCAATTTGTCGATTGTATCTTGTGATATATTGTTCCAGCTTTCTTGTAAAGCCTTCCACATGTCTTCTTGCGAAGTGGGACAACAACTGCGCACATTTCTATCAAGCTCTTCCCACAAAAACTCAATCGGGTTGAGATCCGGACTCTGAGGGGGCCACACCATGTTTTTTAAAACCCCTTCTGTTTCTTTGTGTTCTAAATAACCCCTGCATAATTTTGAACTATGTTTTGGGTCATTATCTTGTTGGAAAAAAATCCATCTCCAATTATTCTTGAACCAGACGGAATGGCATTTTGCTGTAGTATTCGTTTATATTGCTCCTTTTTCATGATTCCTTCGACTCGTACCAAATCTCCGGTTCCATGGCCCGAGAAGCATCCCCAGACCATAATGGAACCACCACCATGCTTGACTGTTGGCACCACACAGTCTGGCATCATCTTTTCCTCGACGTTACGTCGAACAAAAATTCGTCGTTTTGAACCAAATATTTCAAATTTGGATTCATCTGACCAAAGAACTTGTTTAAAGTCTTCTTCAGTCCAGTCTCGATGGGTAAGGGCCCACTGCATCCGTTTCTTTTTGTTTTGTGGCCTTAGTAGTGGTTTTCGAACGGCGACGCGACCAAATAACTTAGCATCTCTCAAACGTCTTTTTACTGTAGTCAATGATACAGGTTCTGATCGGGATTTGTTCACTTCTACGCGGATTTCTGGTGCTGTTAGGCGTCTATTCCGCTTGCTGGTAGTGACGATGAAGTGATCCTCGCGAGAAGTGGTAGTTCTCGGCCTTCCCGAACGCGAACGATCTTGATTACTGCCAGTCTCCTTGTATCGGGTTATTGTGTTATGAACACAAGTCTTCGACAACTTAAGTTGAGAGGCAATCGCACGTTCAGATTTGCCTTCGCCGTATAAAACAACTATGGCAGAGCGAGTTTCACTGCTAATTTCGCGAACTTTTCCCATTTTAAGATGTCTTCACTATAACAACGACGAGCTCAGACTAATAAGGTAGAAAATAATTTACTCCATAAAAACTCAGGTACTAAATATGTTTTAGGAAGCTAACATAATCCCTGATATCGGTTAACGCGAAACAAACCCAAAACAATAAGTAATGAGCAGATCATAAAAATATTACAATGACTCTACCACCTGGTCCTTGCGCGGCGCTCATTGATGTTTTGAAACAATAGACCTTTTTAGGATGATAACTTAAACAACAACATAAATAATGACTCTTAGAAATTCTTTAATAATAATAGAATACGCAGGTGTTCAAATTAGCTCATTATCATATGTGTACTTTGAAATATTTTGTTGGTGACAAATATTTTTACAGTGGTCTCAAACTTTTGGCCGGCAGTGTAGTTAGAGAAATAAAAAAAAACACGAGGCAAAAATAGACAAATATAGTTGTTAAGGTTGGCAGCACCTACCTAAACTACCCTGTCACGGATCCGGCAGGAAGTGATAGTATTATAGATTGGACGGCGCGGTGGGAAGTAGCCGCAGTAACAACACTTACCGGGTCGTTGAGCTGGTATCCCAGCAGGAAGTGCGCTAGATTGGGCGGCGCGGTGGGAAGTAGCTGCAGTAACAACATCACCACTCCTTCTTTGGCTGTTCGCACCGGGTTCTTCTCATCGTTGCTACTCGGCCACTCTTCTGCTTCCAAGCATTCTACGAAGCCGTGTCTGGTGGGAGAAATGGTATTTGTAAGTGTATTATGTTAATAAGAGAGAAGTGAGATGATATCTTGGTAGTTTAGCTACACAAGTAAAACACATCACGAAACATTGTAAATTCTTACTGAAACTAAATGCCTCCTATGCATGCTTTTGGAAAGTCGTGTTTCGTTCGTCGTGTTGGTATCCACGCATCTGTCAATCTATAAAAACCGGTCGAAGGTTTCATTATGTTCATTCACTGATACATCCCTTTTCCGAATTCAAAATTTAGGACTTTCCCATCACTAAAGATCCCCCCCTCTCTCTAAAACCATCATTAATCACCGATTGGTGTGTGTCCTAGTGTCCAGAGATTCCCGCCTCTCCACGTAAGTACCTGTGCATATTACAAGTTGACCCTGCACAGCGAGTTCAGTTTACATCCATAGTCTTCCGGCCACCCCAACAATATTGTTGACCGTCCGGTTTGAGTCTATGCCCGCCGCGTGTCCGCCAAGCAACGTGTCCTATCCATCCCCACTTTAGGTTTTTCCGATGTGCATACCTACACCCGCAACTTTTGTGCGCTTGTCACTCCACAATAGGACGCAGTCGACGAAAGATACGCCTAACCTCAGTACGCACACGATATATTAACCAACCAGAACAAGGGCAGCAGCTTCGTTCTGCGTATTTTTAACACCTCTACTGCGAGCACCAATCCCCCTGACAAGCGGGGTGATTATCAAAAATCTCCCCTTGTTTGGGGGAGGCATGCTCACTAGTGGAAATATGTATGCTATATAAGGGAGGATATTTTTTTCAATTTAAGTCATGCACAATATGTACCTTATTTCCGTAGCAATGGCGTGCTTGTGCGAGACGGCGGCCAGCAGATGGTGGTGCGCGCGTGGCGCCTGCAGTGCGCGGCACAGCAGCTGCACGGCGCGCGCGGCGCCCCGCGGCAGCGCGTCGCACGAGCCCACCACGCGGCACCACGTCACCAGGCGGCAGCACACCATGCCCTCCGGATCTACGGCAGAGTAACATACGGAGATGACTGAGGAGAACAATGGAATGGTACTAGAGAAAGGCCTTTACTCTTCTTCCTCCACTAGTAGACTTGATAATAATTTAAAGTATACAAACTTCATATGTCTAATACGTGCTTATTTTGTAAGCCTAAAGAAATAAATTTACTTCCTACTTCGTACCTCGCGCGATCCGTCATTTGTACGATCTACAGATATGTGCTCTGGGTGGTTTACATGTATTATAAAAATATGTAATTTATTGTATTAAGTATTTATGTTATCTTGTATCCATAACAAAAGCTCTGCTTAGCGTGGGGCTAGCTAGATGATAATGTGTAAATTGTCCAGCATTATTAAGGTATTTATTATTTAATGTGTCATGCATATAAGCGACCAATTTGAGCGACTGTTTCAGTTGCGATAGACGCCTGTAATTTGAGCGACTGTTTCAGTTGCGATAGACGCCTGTAATTTGAGCGACTGTTTCAGTTGCGATAGACGCCAGTAATTTGAGCGACTGTTTCAGTTGCGATAGACGCCTGTAATTTGAGCGACTGTTTCAGTTGCGATAGACGCCTGTAATTTGAGCGACTGTTTCAGTTGCGATAGACGCCTGTAATTTGAGCGACTGTTTCAGTTGCGATAGACGCCTGTAATTTGAGCGACTGTTTCAGTTGCGATAGACGCCTGTAATTTGAGCGACTGTTTCAGTTGCGATAGACGCCTGTAATTTGAGCGACTGTTTCAGTTGCGATAGACGCCTGTAATTTGAGCGACTGTTTCAGTTGCGATAGACGCCTGTAATTTGAGCGACTGTTTCAGTTGCGATAGACGCCTGTAATTTGAGCGACTGTTTCAGTTGCGATAGACGCCTGTAATTTGAGCGACTGTTTCAGTTGCGATAGACGCCTGTAATTTGAGCGACTGTTTCAGTTGCGATAGACGTCTGTAATTTGAGCGACTGTTTCAGTTGCGATAGACGCCTGTAATTTGAGCGACTGTTTCAGTTGCGATAGACGCCTGTAATTTGAGTGACTGTTTCAGTTGCAATACACGTCTGTAATTTGAGCGACTGTTTCAGTTAAATAAATAAATCATTTATTTGCAGGAATGTCGGTACAATAGGTCTTAATAATAAAGTAATAGCTCCAGTACATTCTGCCTCGTCAAGGCGTGCAAAATTAGTACAAATTATTATTATGTTAGATTTAAAGGTAATGTCAGTGATTTAATAATACAAAAAATAAAACATAAAATAAAATCAAAAAATGACAATAATTTGTTACATAATTAAAAAGTCTTGTAATTAAAATATTCCTTCACGTGATAATAACATTTATCCAATAACCACCTTTAAGTTTAATTTTAAATAAATTGGATGACATTTCTTTAAACTCATAGGGTAACTTATTATAGATTCGAATTGCCTGATGATATGCATTCCTTTTGGCAAATTCTGTTCTGCATTTCGGGACATGGAGCCTGGAGTTGCGATAGACGCCTGTAATTTGAGCGACTGTTTCAGTTGCTATAGACGTCTGTAATTTGAGCGACTGTTTCAGTTGCTATAGACGTCTGTAATTTGAGCGACTGTTTCAGTTGCTATAGACTTCTGTAATTTGAGCGACTGTTTCAGTTGCTATAGACGTCTGTAATTTGAGCGACTGTTTCAGTTGCTATATACGTCTGTAATTTGAGCGACTGTTTCAGTTGCTATAGACGTCTGTAATTTGAGCGACTGTTTCAGTTGCTATAGACGTCTGTAATTTGAGCGACTGTTTTAGTTGCTATAGACGTCTGTAATTTGAGCGACTGTTTCAGTTGCTATAGACGTCTGTAATTTGAGCGACTGTTTCAGTTGCTATAGACGTCTGTAATTTGAGCGACTGTTTCAGTTGCTATATACGTCTGTAATTTGAGCGACTGTTTCAGTTGCTATAGACGTCTGTAATTTGAGCGACTGTTTCAGTTGCTATAGACGTCTGTAATTTGAGCGACTGTTTCAGTTGCTATAGACGTCTGTAATTTGAGCGACTGTTTTAGTTGCTATAGACGTCTGTAATTTGAGCGACTGTTTTAGTTGCTATAGACGTCTGTAATTTGCCTCGCGCTCTCGCGACTTAGTCCAGCGCCTAAAGCGTTAAGACCCATGTTCGACCTGATACCGACGCCTTGCCGGATCGACGTGGCCGTATTAACTGTGCTCATGTATTTACTGATCTTCCCGTGGATTCTCAGCTACATGTGTGAAATTATGACCTGCCTTGTGAAAGTGTAGACAAACTACAGGCAGTTCAAATCTCGATTTCCAGCATCGCAGTATCAACACCCAGCTTAAAAAATATGGTCTCACCTAGTATAAGTTTGGATATGCCCATTATAAGCATAGATCGGTTTGCCTCGGCGGCCGCGTTCAGCAACGGACGCTCCAACGCAAGCGCGCGCTCCAGTATTTGGAGGATGCTAATGAGACTCTCTTGGACGTACACCTGGCAAAAAAAACAATTAAATCAAAAATACATTAAAACAATTCCATTTATTCGCAATAATAAACAGGACGTTATTTTGAATACTATTTCTGCAATAATTATATGCAACAGTCGCCGTATTGGTTTTTGATCGAAATCAATTTTTACGGAGAACTGCCGCCATATTGTTTTATGAGGATGACGTTACCTTCCCTATGGGCGGCGGCTGTCGCTCCAGCGAGCCATGTGCCTCCTCCAGCATAGTGAACAACAGCCGCAGCAGCTCAGACTTGCTGTGTAGAGCCATGCTGAGCCGGAAGCCGGGAGGGGGGTTTACTTCCGGCTCGCGTGCGGGAGGGGGAAAGTCGGATGGATTCGGTTCGTACTCGTCGAGCCAGCGAGCGAAGATGCGGAAGGATATAGAGAGGATCTGTGGAGCAAAAAAACAAGACTCACCAAAGTGCCAAAAAATTTACATTAACTAATCTATTACTATCAAATTAGCAATGGCAGACGAAGCCGCCGTCGCAGACAGATTTTATCATAGTCAGGAACATTGACACAACCGTCATACCTTCCACTTCTCAGTAAGGTCAGTGTACGCGCGATGCGGCGCCGCCAACGCCAGTCTCATCACGTGTTCTAGATATGGCTCCAAACCCGGGGCGCGCGCGCCGGCGCCCAGCGCTCGCGGTGTGTAGCCGCCGTCGCACAGAGAGTCTATCAGAGTCAGAAACGATATTGATACCGGGTATTCTTCTGCGCGGCATTCCACCTGGGGAAGAAGGTATTGTTGTTATGTCAAAACTTTTAAAAGAAAATAAAAAAAACAAAGAAGACTGTCAACATCATTGGCGACTTGAATAAAAGAACAAGACCATTGGTATGAACGGAAGTGGGTGAGACAAAACTGATAGTGGTCACGGGTCATCAAGCTAGTCCCATTCAATTGAGCTTAGTTTTACCCATGTGCTCACAAACCCACAGCTAAGCAGAGATTAATTAAGCAGAGCTTGTGTAATGGGTATAATAATGTCCGTAAGTTGTTAGCAGCAAGTAGAGATACCTCGTTCAGTTCAGCAGTGAGCGGCATCTTGTCATGCTGCATGGTGACCAGCCGGGCGGCCTCCAGCGCGGCCCACACGCGCCCCCGCGTCCCCGCAGATCCGCCCAGCGCCGCCAGAGTTGTAAGCAGCTCTGCTTTTAGCTGCAGAGGTACTGCGCAGCTTACAAGACCTGGGAAACAGAAGTGTGACGATAATAATGTTGGTTGTTTAGTTTACGTATTGCTTGAGGAAGTCCTGTTCCGATTAAAATTGCGCTTAACCTCAAATTCGTCTTTTATTTGGTTAGACGCTCGAAAGTAGTTTAGATAGCAGATAACAAGTTGTGCTATGAATAGTTGCTGAAAGTAACTTTGAATCAATTGTAGTTAAGTGTAGATAGTTTGCAACAGTATCTGCAGTTAGCCCAATTACTTCAATTGCAGTTCTACGAGTACTTTGTTTCTATTATTTGATTGTAATTTTCTTTGTTAATAAAGGTTTTGGAGTCTATCAACATCATTATGTCGACAAACTAGAAAAGCAACATTTTGCTTTATGTAAAAAATATCTATCAATACGTTCTGACTAATGTTGTTCTGACTCCAAAACGACAATTGATTCGTAAATTGTTTTAGTAGGTTCATAGCAAATGGCTTACAATATGCGCAAAACTTCTTATCTGATATTTAAATTACTTGTAGAACCTAGAAAATAGTAAAAATCCCATTCTTTTTTCGAGCGTCACTAACTCTTAAGGCAGTGTTGCCACATCTGCATTGTGTAGATAGGGTAAAGACACTAACCAAACATAACATTGACGGCATCCCACTGCAAGTTTTCACAGATGGCAGCGCAAGCCGTGTGGTCTTCCCGAGCCACACTTGCTATCAGTTTTAAGGCTGCTACCATCGCCTCAACCTAAGTATAAAGAAACATCATTAGTAACTTATTTTTATGTCACTTGTTATAGCCATGTCAATGCAGCTGACAGGATCTGAAGGCAGCACGACCCACGCTCCATCAGAGTCCATGAGAACTAGATTATATCTTAAATAATGAAGAGGAAAACAAACAGGACAAGAAATTGACCAAAGTTAAACAATAATCGATTTTTTTTTTTAAACAATGAATATAGCATAACTCTCACCTCTTCTTGTCGAACCAGCATTTTCCCGGGACGGGCGGCCGGCGTGAGGATGGCAGTAGCGCCCATGGACGACGTGAACAGATGGTCGGAGAACGGCGAGGGGTCTGCGCGGAGGTTGCTGTGGATGTAGAGCGTGTGAAGTAGGAACAGAGGAGGTCAGAAGTCGAGCCTTGACTCCACCTTGAAATTTAAAATAATAATTCATTTCGTGCGCCTTACAGGTTTAAAGAAAAAAAAATTTAAAAATGTAAATGTAAATGTAAATTTTTAGTACAAATTGTGATGATGACATTTTAAAAAGAGACCTATACTTGTCCAAATTTTTGTAAAATTTATAACTTTTGAAATAATTTAAAAAAGTCGAAAAATTTACCATGTAAATAGCGAAGTCTCTAACTGGTACCTTTAGTACATATTTGTATGATTGACAAACGGTCGAAACCCTCGGCGCGCGAGGTACAATCGCACTTGAAGGTTCTTGTTTTATCTTAGATCTATAAATGGCTCACCAGTAGTATCTATGCAGAGCAGTCAGCGCGTGGTGCGCTGAGAGCGCGTCCCTCCGCGCAAGCAGTGCCCATGTGTGCCGCGGGACCGTCAGCGCTGCTAGCGCGCGGAGGTAGGTGGGCACTAGCGCTGCGCAGACGAGGGAGCCCGACAGGCGGACGAACTTGTAGAGGGTGGCTGCGCGGCCGCCGGCGCCGGGGCCTCCGCCGCCGCTTGTTCTGGGGACAAACACAGACAGGTTCAGCCACCGGCATCAACAATTCGACTTCCACGTTTGGGTTCTTGCGTCTGGGCTTAAATAAGCCTTTCATCTACTTCTCGTGATCTAACGCAGTCGTCAGCCACGGTGGTAGGCGTGTGACAAGCCGTTTTATTTTGGTTCCTTCAACCTATTTACAGGTCTTGCGTTGATTAGACTCCACTTAGTGGTGATTGTTCACAGGATGCGGCCATAAATGGCACAGAATATTCCTGCACTCAAGTTACAGAAATGACAGTTAGTAGCAAAAATATTTTTAAAAAACCTTACCTGTGTGAATGTGTGTTCGTCTCACAAGCACGCCAGTAATCATCTCGTAGCCTATACGGGTCGCGGGAGTACAGCTTCTGCACACACCGCAATAAGGCGTCTAATCGCGTACGCGCGCCGGCGATTGGCGCTCGCAATCCTTCCGCTGCGTACATTTGAGCACAGCGCGCGGCTTCGTCAGCTCTGTAAGTGTAAGTATGTCTCAAATACTTATGTGAAAAGAAATCAATCAATCAATCAAGTTTATTGCATGAAATACATGTTATAAAAGTTGTTATAATATAATGGAATGTCACAATGTATTCTGCCCTATTGGGCGTGCAATGTCTTAAAATGTACAATAATAACTAATACAATACTAAACAAAAATAATACATAAAATTCACAGACACCTAAAGAAATAATAATACTACAATCATTAAAAAAAAGTCAATGTTAAATATTTACAATTTATCGGTCATAAATTCATTAAAGGAGTAATAGCATTTTTTTGTCAATAAATCAGTCACCTTCCTCCGAAACAACGCACAAGGTAATTTTCTTATAGACTCTGGCAGTTTATTACAGGCGAAAGGTGCTGAGCAGAATACACTTTTACGCATTAAGGTCGTTTTGGAGTTGAGAGTGACCACTGTATGTTTGTCTCGCCTATTGCGAACCACGGCACGGCGTCAGAGAGTTGTTGAAACATATTTGGGTTATTTTTTACAAACACCACCGTTTCAAATGTATACAGCGCAGGAATCGCCAAAATATTATGCTGAGAGAAAAATGGTTTACACGAGTCCGTTACTTTCAGACTAAACATCCCCCGTATGCATCGCTTTTGATATTTGAACATTTTTTTCAATATCAGTAGAGTTTCCCCAAAAAAAGTATACCATAACGAATATTTGATGCAATTAAACCATGATACGCTGTTAACGAGGTTTCCACATTAACAATTTTAGATATTTTAAACAGGACATAAGCTAAGCTATTAATTTTCTTACACAAATTTTCCAGACGAGATTTCCAGGTAAGTTTTTTGTTAATAGTAAGTCCTAAAAATTTTGTCATGTTAACTACATTAATCTCATTATTACCATATTTAATGTCTATATATATGTGTATAAGGGATATCGGTCCATAATTTTCCATGCTCTCCTTATTTTGTTTTTTATAAAAGGGCTTGATGAAGGAGAGCTTTAGTGCCTCAGGAAATTTACCGGCGCTAATACATAAGTTCATAATGTAACTTATAGGTTCAGATATGAATCTAGCTGACATTTACAATATTTTTGTAGAAATTTCATCATATCCAACACTATTTGTATTATTTAGAGAAGCTATGATCCTAAGAATATCATCCGGAATACATGGTCTAAGAAACATAGTCGCTCTGACTCGTAATAAGTGAGGTACCTACTTTGTATGCCAGAGTTTTTAATAGGTATAATTTTGTCAATAAAAAAATAATTAAAAGCATTCGCTAAGTCAGTAGGATTTGTAACTGTTTTATTATTTATGTCAAGTTTTATTATCTGACTTGTAGGCAGATTCCTTTTAGTACTATTTATGATTTGCCAAGTAGCTTTTGTCTTATTTTTAGATGTATAAATTTTATAGTTATTTTGTGTTTTTCGTGTTAGTTTTATTATTTTTTTAAGAGTTTTAGAATAGTTATTATATTTAATTTTATTAGAATCAGAGGGTTTGTTACGAAATTGCTATTGAAGCTACCTTTAATTTTTACAGCACAATTTTATACCACGAGAGACCCACGGAGTATTTCTATTTGTTTTTTTAGTCATAATTCGATAAGGAAAACAAAGATCATAAAACATTTTAAAAGTGCCGATAAAAAGATTGTAAGCAATATTAGGGTCATCCGCGCTATATATTTCCGAAAAGGATATGTTCTTTATTGAGTTTATAAACTTACTAATATTTTCTGCTGAATAATCGCGTCTTTTTATGTGCCGATACATAAAGAGATCTAAATTTTTTAACGGACCTTTGATGAGCTGTGCAGTATGGTCCGATATTGAAAAGAAGGGTTCCTGTATGGAAACTTAAGGTACCCCTTAATATCGACTCTAACTAGGTACAGAATAAATGGAATACATGTGTGAGTAGGAGTTCTTTAACGACGACTTACTTAACTCTCATCTCCATGAGTTTAGAATGCATCAGCACGATAAAGTCCGTTAACAGCGTGTGTATTCTCCTCTGGTAATACTCTTCTTTTGATACAAAATCCGTAGACAGAATTGTCTCATCCAGATATTCAAACACCTGAAAAAAATTAAAAATGAATGGAAAATCTTGAAACTGCAGTGGTACATTTATTTTAGGACCCTCTAACATCTATAGCGTTCTGTTAAAGTCAGGCAGTTTTATGTCAGGCCTGGTCATATTGTAAGTCATATCCATTCAAGTGGAAGCACACACTACATTCACATAATAATAATATAATACAGCCTTTATTCAGATAACTTATTTTTTTTTATAGATAGCTTATCATAATTTTAAACTTATTCTATGTGATGCCTTTGCCCTAGTTTGGCATAGGCCTCTTCCAGCTTCTACCACTCGTACCTATCCCGGGCAATACATGACCATAACTTTCCAGCTACAGTTTTAAAGTCGTCTTCCCATCTTTTAAAAGGTCTGCCACATTTATTTTTCCGGTTTTTAGTTTTCCGGTTACCAGTTGTTAATGGTTTTGCTCCACCTCTCAGTTCCCCTTAGAGTGTGACCTGTCAATCTCAATGTAACATTTTTTCTATTTTGGTTCTTTCTCTTTCTTTGTGTTCGTCACTCTGTCTGATTTCTTTATGCTTAGCATACTTCTCTCTATAGAACTCTGGCAGGCCTCCAGCTTTTTATAATGCGCTTTAGTAAGTGCCCATGTTAGGGAACCGTATGTTAACACTGGAAGAATACATATGTCATAGTTTCATTTTGATTTTCACACTAGCTTCTTTGTTTTTTCTTTGTATCTCTTTAAATGTCCAACAATATATTTTCCAACCATTCTCTATTCTTGTTTCTATTTCTTTTGTAGTTTGGTCGGTTGGTGAAATAACTTGTCCGAGATCTGTATATTCCTCGACATACTCGATTGGGATCCCGTTTAGTGTTATAGGTTCTCTTTTACTATTAGCTTTAGTTTTTAAAGTATTTATAGATAGCCCTATTTTGCCGCTTTCGTTGTCTAGGTCTTGTATCATGTTCGTAAGTTCGCCTGGCGTGTTGGACAGAATTATCAGGTCATCGCCAACCTTAAATGTGAGTTTTCTCCGTTTATATTCAGGCCGAAGGTTCCCCAATCCACCTGTCGGAATATTTCTTCAAAGCCTGCTGAAAATAGCTTTGGAGGTAAAGGATCTCCTTGGTGTATCTCCTCTTTTTATTTTTATATATTTCCCTTCTTTCTCCAGTCAGATGCTTGCACTGCTATTTTTATGTAGATTTTCTGATAATTCTTAGGTATTTCGGTATTTAGGTACTCAGTGAACTCTTTCAAAAATAGAGGAGACAATTATTCAATGTGCATTAACAAAGACTCAGATATACACGCATCAGCTTAGGAGCTGCCTGTGTACCACAAATAAAATTAATAATAATTTATTTTCAATCTCTTGATTGTTAAGAGCTTGGGATATTTTTTCAGGCTCGAGGGAGTCGAAAGCTTTGCAGAAATCTACGAAGCAGCAGTATAAAGGCATATATATATTCTTAGCTTTTTTTCGATCAGTTGCTTTTCCACATCAATGTGGTCGAGCGTTGAATAGCCACTACTAAAGCAGGCTTAGTCTCTTGGTTGATTTCATCAAGTTGTTTTGTGATTCGGGAAAGAATTATTTTAGAAAAGACTTTGTATACATTTGACATAACGCTGATTGGGCGCTAGTTGCCTACATCCTACTTATCCCCTTTTGTTATGTATTAGTATAATGGTAGATGTCAACCATTGTTTTGGAATAACTTCGGTTCTGAATACTCCGCTAAATGTTATTGTAAGGACTTTGACGATTTCTTGCTTGGCAACCATCAAGAATTCATTTGTTATGTTGTCAGATCCGGGTGCTTTCTTTCTTTTGAGTTTCGATAGCTCGTTCTCCTTCTCTCGGAAGTAGTTTAGGTACGTCATCGCCTTCTGACAAATTTGTTTCAGGTAGATCATTTTGGCTCGTATATATGTACAACGCGGTAGAATAAAACTCTGTAGCTGTAGCGAGTAGGTCCGGCCGTTTAGTCATGCATTTATATCTATTCTGTGGTATCCATTCTCGTTTTTCTGGGGTACAGGTTTAGAGGCGTTCAATAGTTATTGGTCAAAGAGACAACTGACCTTCCCGTCTATGACAGCGTCCAGAAGAGAAGAGATCTCATCCTGATTCAGTTGTGTCTGTTGTGTTGACACACAACAGACACAACATTACCTTCCCGTCTATATAGCAGCGTCAACCAGGATCTCGTCCTGGTCCAGTAACTCGACCTTGACTTCCCCCCTCACCCCTCCACGTAGTATCGTTTATGGCGCTCTCTTCAGAGCAGCTAGAGTCAGTCACATAGACAACAGACACAACATTACCTTTCCGTCTATTGCAGCATCCACCAGGATCTCGTCCTGATCCAGTAACTCAACCTTCACCTCCCCCCTCTCGCCTCCACGTAGTATCGATTGTGGCGCTCTCTTCAGAGCCGCCAGGGCGAGGCCCAGAGACAACTGGCATAGAGCCCGGACACCTAATAGATAATAGTAAAATTGTGAGATATTAAACTCCCATAAAAAGCATCGAGGCAACATTGGTGGAGGTATACAGGGTGTACCAATCTAAGAGGATCAGAAAATATGTAGAGGGGCAAAAAAGCGGTAGCGTTAAACAATACTATGGTCTTATAATCACCATCATCAACCTGTCATGTTGAACAACTGTAAGCTACAGAGAACTTAAAGTTATTGAAGTGAAGAGAATCAAAAATATAGATACTTCATTTCCTATTAAGTTATTTAGTTTGATAAATTGACTTATGCTATGTGATGAGAAGAGTGTTAGATTTGAATGTGAAGGGATATAGGGGGAGAGAAAGACCGAAGAAAAGAAGTATGGATTGTGTTCTAGAGGACATGTCTAATAAAAGTTGTAAGTAGAGAGACCGCGGTTGATAGAGGAGAGTGGAAGAAAACTACATGTTGTGCCGACCACAGCTAGAGTGGGATAAGGTCCGGAAGATGATGCTGAAATTGATATTTTTGGATCAGAAAAAATAATATAATACAATAGGTGCTTTGGGATGTTTACCTGCAGGCTTATCGTCTTGCGTCTGGTTCTGTGACGGTGCAAGCTCGTCTGTCAGAACCGCTATGAGGTCCGGGTCTTGGATGAGAGGAAGTTTCTTAGCTAATTCCTCGCCGTCATCTCGCCTGTTCAAAACAATTTCAATCGTAGGATGGAGGAAGTAAGTTTGAATTCTAATTGTAATAGGGTATATGCATGTGACTTCAAAAAAGCTTATTATCTATACAGAGTGATTTTTTTAAATGGGACAGTATGGGGAAATCCGAATCTAAAGGAGATAGAGGAAAAGTGTCTAAGGAGACATTAGGTGTTTTTTTATGTAAACAAATTTGGCTCGTTCAAATTTGTGGTCAAGCGTGAGTTGTTCTTAAAAAATTATAAAGTTGGTCAATTTTTTTTTGACGCGGATCGACTCTGTTTCATGTAAGGATTATTTCATTGTTTGGAAAGAAAAAAATCTGAACAGCAGAAGTTGGTCAAATTTACTGAAAACTAATCTTCATACAGTTGCAGTATTCGCCTTTTAATATTGTTACAAGTGCCTAGGCGTGTAAAAAAATATTTAAAATTATTCCATTTTTAAATTTTGATAATCGATAAGAGCTCCAGATGATTCAAGAGAAGAACATTTTTTTTAATCTTCGTAAACATCATGGCAACCGATAGTCTTGAAATTATAAAAAAAAAGAATTCAAATTTAGAACGTAAGTTATTTCTGCAGCTGTGATTTTGTTTCCAATCAGTTCATGCTTGTAATTTTATTCATCATGGCGTTAACTAATTCACATAAAGTTGATTTGATTGAGGCGTATTTTCTTAATTATCGCAGTAGAGATAATGCACTTAAGTGGTATCAAGAACGCTATCCTGACCGTGTAGTACCGAATCGCAAGATATTTGATAGTTTAATAAAGAACCTAAGACAGGAAGGCTGTTTCAAGCCTAAGCGTAAAAGGCCGACAATAGTCAATAGTGAGTTTATAACTATTGCCGTATTGGGATATTTTGAAGCATACCCAAAAGCTTCGTTACGGGAAGCAGCTGAAACTATCGGTATTCATAAATCAACTGTAAGGAAGATATTGAAGGCTCATAAATACAAGTGTTACATAGAAGGTCGACTTGTACAAGCGTTACTACCTGGAGATAAAGACCGCAGGTTACATTTCTGTAATTGGTATGTGGCTCAGACTATTAGAAATAGATGTTTTCCTAATTTTATTATTTGGACTGATGAATGCAACTTTTCGAACAATGGCATGTACAACAGGAGAAATAACCATTACTGGTCAAAAATAAATCCGCTAAGAACTACAGAAACCCACAACCAAATCCGATTTTCTTTTAATTGTTGGTGTGCGATATTACATAACAGAATTTTTGCTATCAAAATTTACCAAGGAACGCTAAATAGTGAAAAATATCAGGAAATATTGAACATGGCTGCAGATTTAGTGGATGAGACTATTAGCTTAAGGAACTTTGGTAAGATAATCTACCAACAAGATGGTGCACCAGCCCACAACAGTAGGGCAAGTAAACTATGTTTGGACGAGCAGTTTCCAAACCGTTGGATGGGTACATATGGGCCGATAAAGTGGCCCCCACGATCGCCCGACTTAACGCCATTAGATTTTTTCTTATGGGGTTACCTTAAGGGTCGAATTTATGTATCCCGATACAACTCCGTACAAGAATTAAAAGATGCTGTTTACAACACTTTAAACACAATTCACCATAAGTCTCTGTTAAATGCAACTAGAAGTGTCTTGAAGCGTGCTCGTACCTGCATAAGACAAGACGGCGGCCACATCGAACATTTACTCAAGTAATAAACCAACTGTATGAAGATTAGTTTTCATTAAATTTGACCAACTTCTGCTGTTCAGATTTTTTTCTTTCCAAACAATGAAATAATCCTTGCATGAAACAGAGTCGATCCGCGTCAAAAAAAAAATTGACCAACTTTATAATTTTTTAAGAACAACTCACGCTTGACCACAAATTTGAACGAGCCAAATTTGTTTACATAAAAAAACACCTAATGTCTCCTTAGACACTTTTCCTCTATCTCCTTTAGATTCGGATTTCCCCATACTGTCCCATTTAAAAAAATTACTCTGTATACTTATTCTCTATTGATATAGAAATATATCTACATATTTATTTTTGTATTGTTTGATGTTTTTAATGTGAAATTTAATCACTAAAAAGTAAATATTTTAAAGTTGATCGTCACGGGGTGGCGCGAGATTAAATTTTTTTTGTGGTTTTTAGTTTATTTCTGCGTTCTACAAGGAGTATATCCACGGAAAAGTAATTTGCCGGAAATCGTAAAACATGATCAATCAGAGTCATGTCATGAAGACAATACGAAATGTGAGAGGTGACGTCACGTTCGTTCTAGCCAATGGTGTCGATTCTGTTTTTAGGATTCCTAGCTTTGGAGGGATATCTTTTTGTGTTATTACGCGGTTGTTCGGCGTTTTCTGTAAATATTGCGTAAGCAATATTGATCCCTTGCGAATAATTGTAGTTTTCCAACCAACAAATAATAATAATAAAAGTAATATGTCTGAAATTGGTTTTATGAAAGCACAATCGGATAATTTACCTAATTAAATATATCGAATGTATCATGACACTAGGGTTTTTAAAATAAGCAGAACCGACGCAACGCGACGGCCTAATGATTCGGCCATCGATCCTGCCTCAGCAATTACAAAAATCTACTCAGCCTATTCAAACCCACGAGCTTGCTTACTAATTTTGATGCTTTCATGCATGCATTTTTGCAGAATGTCGTTCCTTGAATATTCTAGACCCTTCCCCAGCTTTTTTCCCCTCCACTTAAAGCAAACTCGTTGCGAGCGTTTTAAAATGGCGGGAAAGACTAGAATACTTCAAGTACACAATAATCACTTAAAATAACACAACGACACAAAATCTCTATCTAAATTAAATAATAATTATTTAGCATTTTTGAAGGTGATTGAAACATATAAATTCAGACATTCATGACTTGCTCTAAGGTAACGCAACAATTCAGGATAAATCCCTAAACGATTCCTAAATTGGTTTGCAATGTCGTAAAAATTTAAGAAAGCCGTTCAAACTAGATTGCCTAACATTTACTTGACCATTCTTTTAAACAAGGTTCTGATGTAATGACAGATGGTCACAAACCCTCAAAATCATTCAGATTAAATCTTTGATCTATTTCTAAAGCCATAACTTATAACTTTATGATTTTCAGTAAGAAATGAAGCTAGCTAAACCTAGGTTTTAACAAATTCACCCGCGAACTCATTAATTATTTAAAATTTGAACCTCAATGCTTACATTCAATCTCAAACCAATTTCTTAATTCCTTATTAATTATTTAAGGAATTTTGTAAGCACCAACATCTAAAATTACTCAATTCAAACATTTGTAGACTTGTGTGAATGAGTATCAAAACATTACAGATTTATAGAAAATTTAGCTAATCAAAAATTGATAAACTCTTAGTTTAAATATTATTTTAAGATTTAAGATCGCAGTTTGCAGATAATACCTACATGAAAAGCGTGGTTATTTTAAAATAAGGGCTCTTGACACTGATCTGCTGAAGGTTCGCTGCGGCGACATATCACATGACGTCATACACAGACGAGTGCATGTGATATGATAGATAACTACCAATTTTTCATCAAATTTGGATTTAACGTCTGCTGAGCTAATATGAGTAAAAGCTGCAAGGTAAATAAGGTATAGATATTTGATTTTACAAAGGTACCAACTTATTAGTTCCTGTTAGCGTTAGACGAGATAATTTATATCATCATGTGGCTCAGTGATCAGCAGGAGGAGGTCTACAACTTGGCTACAACATAGTGTTTGGCTAAAATCCCTTTAGACATTTAAGATTTGAATAAACAACTTGGCTCCAAGAGAATTTCAAAAAAGGGATTTTGGAATTTAAATTTTAATAATTAAATTTTATTTTTGAGCTCCGCTCACCGTTATTACGGTCTTTGTGATGTGTTGTATTCACGAAAAGTTGTATTGTTGTATACGAAAAGTCGAAAAACAAAGCTATTTTGAGTGCCGTTCAATACAGCTGACACGATACCAGGATGCTCATAAAGTCACTATTCCAAACGCCACTAAATACTAAAGTTTATGACTCTTTTGACATGGACACTGGCAGAGTTGTGGCAGAACAGACACAGCGAGCCACGAAACAAGAACTGAACTGAACCTACAAAAAGAATAGCGACTACTTTGCTCTTCGATAACTTGGACTTAGGTCAGTTATGAAAAATTATTGGATTGTAAAATTATGTAAGGTGCTAAGCAAACCGCCTGTCAGTGCGTTCGCAGCCTTAGGGCCGCAAAATTATTGCAGCCTACACTTAGGAAATGAGTCTTTTGAATTGAAACCGATCTAAAACCATTATATCATCTATCTCTCATCTCTCCGTGCAAGTAACAACACACGCACCATCTGGAGTTTCTCTCATCACACGAGACGATTCTGCGACATAGTGAAGCGGTTGGTTAGCAGAGTTGGGCAACAGGTCTGCGGAACAGAACTATGTATTTCAAACGATTCCTTTACATATGTAAATAAAACCTAGAAGTACTAACGTTAACATGATCTCCACAGCAGTATAAACTGCTTATAGTCGATCTATTCTCTCTTCTCATCTCGCGGTCTAAGAATAGAAACTATGTCAGGTGCAGTTTCGTTGTATTTTTGCATAAGGGAACAATTAAATATTTACTACAGTAAATATTTAATTTACTGTAGTAAATACATTTACTACAGTAAATATTTAATTGTCCCCATAAGCGAACTATTAAGTATTTACTACAGCAAGGGAACAATTAAAAAGTACTGTAGTAAATATTTAATTGTCCCCATAAGGTAACAAGGGAACAAATTAAATATTTACTACAATAATATTTAATTGTTCCCTTATGCATTCTGTATAATGCGGGTAGGACTAGCCGCTCTGTTGTACCTTCGATAAAAAAAAAAACATTCGGTCTGCTCATGAACTACACTGAGTTTCTGTTGCGCTCCCTTATTCCCGAATTATCCCATATCTTCCTTAAGTACAATAAACTTTTTCATCTTTTTCATTTGTACTGTGATGATTTTTATCATTTATTTGTTTCTAATTTTATTTTTATTGATAAATCAACGAAGAAACAGAAATACTTTCGAGTTGACAATCTGAATAGTGACGTCACAGAACAAGGGCCAATATGGCAGCGTTTTTATCACGCGAAACTGAGTGCTGTTTTACTTTTTGATTTTACTTTAATAATTTATAATTTTGTGGGTGTTATATATTTTTTTCAATTATGTTTTAACCGAAGTAATCAATTAAAAAAAATATTCTATGCATATACCCTATTGTCACAAGTTGTTTTGGTAAATGGTTTACCTGTGTAATACTGATAGATCCAAAGCGTATAACAGCGCCATTTGTAAAGCGAGTGAGATATCGTCCAAAGCTCCCGTCGGTCCTAAACTTGGTGATGTAGTTTGCTGAAAAGAGAAAAATGTATTGGTTTACCGCCACCCTATGACTTTGACTTGAATAAATTGACATAATGATAATCTAATAAATTAATTTATTCAATTACAATTACAAATTGCCCGCTCTCGGGTCGACGCGACGCGTGACCCGAGAGCGGGCGGGTATCTGGCGCAGCGCATCAGCATTGCTATACAGCGGGGCAATGCAGCCAGCGTCTTGGGGACGCTTCCGGCTGGTATTGATATGGATCTGTTTAGCTACCAGTAGATTGTTGGCAACAGTCTGCAGTTAGCTTAATTGTGTCAATTTTAAATACTAGTTCTAATTTGTTTTTATTATTGAATTGTAATTTTCTTTGTCAATAAAGAATGTTCTATAAAAAAAATAAAAAAATTACAAATGCATAAATTATGCTATTATTATAAATAGTATTTAAGAATATTATGTACTTACCATTGTACTAAAATGTATAATAAATAAATAAATAATGCTGGACAATCCACACAGCATCATCTAGCCCCAAAGTAAGCAGAGCTTGTGTTATGGGTACTAGATGACTGATAAACTTAATACAATACATAACATAGATAGATATTTTTATTATATATAGAAAATACCCAGAACAACCGAAACAAATATTTGCAGATCGTACAAACATTTGTCCCAAGGCGGGAATCGAACCCGCAACCTTCTGCGTCGCAGGCGGACCTTCGTCCGCCGCGCCACATCGGTCGTCAAATGTAAATATATAATGTGTCTGATGTGTAATATTATATTATCAATAAATGAGTATGAGTATAGCAAGCGAGTTTAATAAAATCATACAAATTGTGATACTTACTTCTGAGAGTAGTCGGAGGATGGTGTCCCTCCCGAGACCTTTCTGAGCGGAGGCCGCGAACACAACACCAGCCAAATGTTTTCTAGAAAATAGATTCTGGATTAGAACTGAATCTGTCAAGATAAAGAAATCAAAAATATGAGCTTTGTAATACATTTTCGACCACATCGTAACCTAGCCAAGAAATAAAAACCAAACATGAATGGTACTTGCTACACCACCACCATAACTCACAGCTAGGTAGGTACCTACACATTGTCTTGCGTCTCGTTCTGCTCGCTCTCGATCAGGTTTTTGGTTAAAATCAATGATTTTGCTTTTAAGCAAAAAAAATATCACTAAGCCATGGCCTTTCTATCGTGCTGCATGCAGCACACACAAACTTACTATAGAATTATAAAATATGTGCCTGCACTAAGTTATTTCTAAATATTTACTTACTTTTTTGTAAATGTTCGTATAAATATTTAAACCTATAGTGCTTATGTTTAAAATTGTATATTAATAAATAATAAATAATGCTGAACAATCCACACAGCATCATGTAGCCCCAAGCTAAGCAGAGCTTGTGTTATGGGTACTAGATGACTGATATACCTACTTAATACAATACATTACATAGATAGATATATTTTTTATTATACATAGAAACACCCAGAACACCCGGAACAAATATTTGCACATCATACAAACATTTATCCCAAGGCGGGAATCGTATCGGCAACCTTCTGCGTCGCAGGCGGACCTTCGCCCGCCGCGCCACATCGGTCGTCACATAAATTGTATGCGAGCCTGTAGTACAAATACATTTCTATCTATCTATCTAAATCGGATAATGAGCAGAAACGTAAAACCCTCCAAGCAATCCCAACCACACACCTGGTAGTCTCCATAGTAGCCACGAGCCGAGCATGGTGCCGTGCCGGCGGCAGCGCGCGGTTCTGTTGCAGCAGCTCCATCTCGGTCGGCAGCGTGAACCGACGCAGCGCATCTAGCGCACTGCCCAGCAGGCCATCGCTTATCAGCTGTTCCACGTAGCGCGAGACGTACGCCACTATCTCCTCGCGACCGTTTATCGACCTGTGGAACTCATGATAAACGAATGATTGAATAATGAATAGTCTTAACTTGTTGTACAATGGCTGTGCGTCTGGTTCGACGCAGTTCTGCCAATGACGGTCTCATGATAACATCGCGAGCTTTTAATTTAATGGAGTACGCATTAGTGAAAAAATTCATTGAGAATCTACGAGTACAAACAACTCTACAAAACTACGAACCATACAGATGGATAGTGTCAATGCTAATATCAGGAAAATCAAAGGTTAATTTAAATAATGCTCCACACAACATCATCAAGCCCCAACTCAAAACAAAATCATAGATAAAATTAACCCCAAATATAATTTTAAAGAGGGCCTTAGAAAGGTCATCATTATCATCATGGTTATCAGCCCTTGTGTGCAGAGCTTGTGTTATGGGTACTAGATGACTGATATACTTTACAATTAAATAATTGTAGATCGTACAAACATTTGTCCCAGGGCGAGAATCGAACCCGCAACCTCCTGCGTCGCAGGCGGACCTTCGCCCGCCGCGCCACATCCGTCGTCAAGTATAAGTACGTCAAGTACGTATGTACCCCTGAATATTAAATAATGCCTGATGCAGATCTAAAATGAGGCTAAATTGTGTCGCAACACCAAGCTTTCTTGTTAGCAGGTTTGTTTTATTTTAAAGCAACTACATGTTTCCTAGTAGAATGTGAATGTGAACATTGTGAACCTGCCTCCACAGAGAATCCCAAGAAAAGTCTATTTAAAACTAGATTTATTTATTGTAATATAAGGGAATCAAAAGTTTTTGATTTTAGATATTTGAAAAGTATTTACTACAAGCAGATTTGAAGATGCCATTCAGCAAACTAATGAAAAAACAAGGCATTCATGTATCATAAACTGAATAATTCCTGGTAGGTATACCACAGTCGTACATACCAGCACACGCCATCCCTCGCCATGACAATTTCCTTCAGCGCATGCACCAGCGCCCGGCGCCCGTCGTAGAACAGTATGATAGCGACGAGTCCCCGCGGCAGTCCGGGATGGCGCGGGGCCTGCCGCTGGGCCGTGTGCAGCAGCTCTAGGGCTAGGTATTCACTCACGTTGTACATGTCTGGAAGAGAATTCAATGGACATTGTAAGTTATTATTGTATGCAGTAGTAGGACTCAGCTTCAAACTTATATTATAAATGCGAAACTTTACATTTTTGTTACCTCTTCACGCAAAAACCAGACCAGGCTGAAATTTTGCATGGATGTAGTTCTTGACTGAAAACCGCGTGCGAAGCCGCGGGCAGAAACTACCTAGTTATTTATAAAAGCCTTACTTATTCATAACTTAAAGCAATGACTAAGCAGGTTCAGTTTATCTCATTCTAAATTGCCTACAAATAAATTTATTGCCAAGTTGGAAATTCATTCCTTCAACCTTAATAGTTTACGTAATGTTTAACGATGCGATTTCGCTATAAAAACTACAGTAATTTGACGAATTATGTTCGCGTCGATAAAGTCCGTGTCTTGAGTAGGGAAACGTTCTTTGTTCCTCGCAAAATACGCGAGGCGATAGAGATCGGACGGCGGCCCAACTACAATAGAGACAGAGGTTGGAACCTACCACCACCGGCCTGGAAGCCGTTTCTCCATGGGAAGTTGGATACTGTCGTAGCACACAGAGGATACCAATACTACCCGACACAGTGAGATCTCCGCGAGAAGACGACTCTCTTACTCGTCCCCACCTCCAACCCCGCCCGCAACACGTGCGCAACGAGCTTTCCGACACAGTCAGCTCAGGGTGGCAGCTGTACGCGCGCGGCACTCGCCCTAAAGAAATCCCCCGTAACGGGATGATATGTTGGTGTTCTTCCAACACAAATGAGGTTCGTAGTTAACCCGCTTACACCCTTAATGGAAGCGATTTAATTTTTGTCTATTCTACCCTAGACAACAATTGCTGTGCTTGGCCTACAGCTTAAAAGTCATTTGTTTCCTTCAGAAAACCCTACTTAAGCTTGAAAGTTCATAAGAGCAAGTCTCTAATAAGGTTTTAAATGACAAACATATAAATCATTAGCATACTCTTTTTGTTAGAATTAAAGTGTCCATGACTGATGACTATGCTTATGGTACAAAATATTACCTGATATAATAATAGCCTCATCCACCAGCTCTTTAGAAAGCAGCGTTCTTCCTAAACTGGGTAGTGTCACTCCTTCTGTAATCCCTCTCTTTATTTCTTCTCGGCTTGCTGGGTTTTTGGGCTAAAAATTATAGATGAATAAGTAATTTGATGCAACACTTGCAATATTAAAAAAAATTGTTAGCCTTTTTTTCTTACAGGGTTTTTGAACAAAGATAAGAAGGTTTGCTTGTGCCGTCGGAGTACTGACTCAAATGTGTGCACTGTGTATGTAGCTGAGCCTCCCTCGTTTGTGAGGTAGCCTTCCACGACAGACACCAGCTCCTTGAATGGTGTCCATAGGTCGTCTGTAGCACTGCCTAGTGAAAACAATAACAGTGTTTAGCTATCAGTCTGAGGGGATCCAAAACTCCAAAATTTATTATAAATGAATTGGAGTAGTCCAGAGTAGAAGTTAAAAGCCAGAAGCTGGTATTCAAAATTCATTTCAAGCTACCTGTATCAGCAATTATAACCTTAACAGCAACAACGAACTATCGCATGAAATACATATCTCACGACCAACATTTACTTTTTAAATAATTAATATTGAGAAAAGCTAAGGAAAATTTGAAAAAAGCGCCAATATAAATGAATAGAGGCGATATTTAGCAAGATTTAGGTACCGCTAAATTGTAAACAGCGCCGACAATAGGTTAGAAACTTTGAGAACTGTTACCTTCATTGATATCCATGGTTTGAGGCACTTAATTACACATGTGCTTTACAAAATCTACACTCTGAAATACAACAAATTGCTGAAAATTGATAATTTTTCCAAAAAACCTAATTTTTGTATTTTTGGAAAACAAAACATGACAGACACACACAACACAGCAGTTGACAGTTGTGGATTTTTAAACCGCGCTTGCTTTGCTTGATTGATGCAAGCTTAACTGTATGAAGTTAGCAACAAGCTTGCATCAATCTGAGCTTGATGGTAATGAATGTGTTGTCCATAGGTAAGTGGTCAACGGTAGGACTTTGACCACCCCACCCTATAGATAGTGGATAGCCAATGTCGTTCTGTGCCAATGATTAACCACGTCCACGTGCTTTTTGCACGTCCTATCATTCGATTATGACTATAGACATATAGATTATGAAGCGTTCAAACTACATAAAATAATCCCATAGCTAGTTAGTAGGCGAAGTAAGGTGTTGTGCCGCTGTAGCTTCGCCTACCAGCACAAAATATGTATAGAAGGTAGGTAGGTATACTACACTATGATAACAAAATGAATGCCAAACTCCTTTAGCAAAAAAATATTTTATCGTGAAGGACAAAGTCCATTTTTTGTATCAATATCTATGTAGGCGAAGGTAGGCACCGATATACATTGTATCCACTGTATCCATTCCGATATCCTTCGAAACACTCGACGCGCACTGCTTGTCCCACGCTGCTTGATGCTGTGCTGCCTTGGGGCCTTCCACAAGGGCCGCCGAGTTGACAATCGCTATCAGATGAGGTCCTGCGTCGGCTCGCTGTGCCCTTCTCCGTCGTTGTGTACGAGAAGAACATTGGCTTAGGCTTTTATGACTTGGTTATTTTTCCAAGGGATTACAGGCAGGGGAGGTAAATGGTATCCCGGAAACGGCCACAGGCTACTTAAAGAGCGGGTGCGAAGTCGCGGGCAGCAGCTAGTACTTAATAAAACTTGAATAAAGTACCTACCTATATTCTAGCCAAATTCGATGTAAAATGTTTGTAAACAAACCACAGCAATAAAACTAAAACTTGCTTGCCGTTGAGATTCATAAATAATTGTTAGGTTAAAATAGGGTAGGTTTTTACAAACATTTCACATCGAATTTGGCTAGAGTATAGACTACTTAGGTATTTAAGAACTCTTTAGTGATATCATTACATTTAGGAAAGTTTTAACCCATCTACCAGCGGGGCGGTTAGTTCCAACATTTAACGACAGGTGTTTGTTTTTTGTACCCAAATAATGCTCTACCTGTATTAAAAAAGTAGGGAACGGTAGAGTATGGTAATGGAAAATAATAAAATAAATTCACAACATTGAGAAAGTTTTTAATTAGTTATGTAGGTACACTGTATAATTAGAGAACAACTAGGTACAACAGGAGCCCTAATAACAACAATATTATAGAGTAAGAAAAATAGACTTTTAAGAATTTATAAATGCAGCTCATTATTAAAAATATTATAGTAATTCAGATGAACTTCTCAATCTTTGACAAGTACTCTGTGCATTTGTTCCTGTAAAATGTGTTATTGTACAACACAACATTGTTGTAAAACTCTCCAACATTAGTAGTCTGGACGGCCAGAGAATTCAACACATCCATGTTTCCGTCAGTTCTCACTCCATCACATTCAGATTCCACTGCATCTAAATAATTCAAGGCAGATTTGTTTTTCAAATTTTTCAGGACAATACTGTTGTTTGACGTAAAACCTGTCATCTCAAAACACGCCTTACCTGCAATATATAACACACTCGCGTAAAAGTGCGTAAGAGCGTTCAAATTGACAATCATCAGAGTTTCTCCTACTGCCAACTGCTTTATCACTTCAAGCAACAACTTGAAGCTTCTTTTTTCATACGCATTGTAATCTTCTAATAGGTTGTACTCTTGCAACCCTAGAATTTTGTGTATCTCCACGCCATAGTCTCCATAGTGATCCAAATCCATTAGATTTGGTTTATCCTTGCAGAACACAATCTCTTTAAACTCTTGTTCTGCTAAAATTTGTTGGTAAAGTTTGAATATAGGTATGAATATGAATTTAGAGCTGTTGATTTTCTTCAAAGGTAGGCCATATGTGAACATAAGTTTAAGATTGATATTATCATCATAGAAGTTCAGCCATTTTACTTTTTCGCTTATTAATATACCGGGGTTTGACACGGTTTCTGCTTGCAAAACCGAGTTTAGATTGCTCAGTTTTTGTTTTAGCGACATTCTCGTGTAGAGATGCCTCTCCGTGTAGGAGCCGCGGTGGTAACGCGGATTCATGTTCACTTTATTCTCCTCATGAAGGATCCCTTTCAGGATCTCTTGTTGGTTTTCCAAGGGCTTCAAATCATACTGCCATATGAATTCACTGGCTACTATAGCTCTGATTCTCTTGATATCTCTATGCAGAGATATATTCTTTTGCATCAAGTATGCTTGTAGATTATTATTTATGACTTGACACTGTATACAGCAGTAGTAGTTGGAGCATTCTTGAATTTGCTTGAGGAACCCTTGGGGGATTGCTTCGAGGGGGAATAAAGCTTTGTTCGCGTAAACATCCGTTCCATAAGCCGTTTTGAGAATAGGGAAATATTTTTCCAGGCTTTGTCTTCCTTTGTAGTGAAGGCAAATGGCGTAGACTTCGGAGTTGCCTTGTCGAGAAGTCACGGGCTTGTAGATGTTGACTTCACTAAACGCATGATTCACTAGGTAGAGTAAACTGACAGTCGAATGTTCAAAAGTGGTAAAAAGCTTGAATATGAGTGTTCCACCTGCAAAAAATTCATAATTCATATTTTTTTTGTACAAAAACTACATATTGATAACATTGAGGAATTAAAATTAAATTAAATTAATTTTATTTCGGATTACTTTGACCTATTATTTGTAAGTATCAGAAAGATTTCATATGGTGATTATGGTGATCATGATTATGTAGCCATATCCCTCCAGATTATGTAACAAAACATGATATAAGACAAAGTTATTTAACATATTTTATTAGAGTGGACTATTTATATAACAAAATCAGTAGGTATGGATGATCTGAAAACAAATTTATTAAGACATCGTTTACAAGTTATACAGGGTTTTAAATGAATTAGTGCTTAATACTGCAGGAGGATATTCACTTACTGCTACAGATTAATATTCATTAAACAAAGCAAACAATTTTTTTTGTACAATTGTTAGTTTTATTGTAAATAATGTCTTATTATTGTACTAAGCCATCCGAAATATTGCGACCACCCCTAAGGTTACGTACGGCCTACTTATTCTCGCCTCACCCGACGGCCCGCCATTCCGCCGCTTCGCGGTTTTTGACAGCGGCTGCCTAGTGCCGCCGTATGTCGGCGCGGCGCGGCGGGTACCTA
This sequence comes from Eupithecia inturbata, assembly GCA_963662085.1. NCBI lineage: Eukaryota > Metazoa > Arthropoda > Insecta > Lepidoptera > Geometridae > Eupithecia > Eupithecia inturbata. The sequence continues at coordinate 1,030,607 of OY759178.1, read as the reverse complement.
ATAGGCAATACCTACATACAGTTCTGTCTCTTTATTATGCTTGGAGAATTATTAATTCGGGGCTAATTAATTATTAATTCATAATAGGTACCTATCTGCTTAACACAGAAATACAATTTATTTATAAACCCGATTTACATGTCTATACCTTTTTGTAAGTACTTATACAAAGTGTATACAAGTTCTTAAATAATTCAAATTACACATAGAAACAATATAGAATTTGTAATAAAATAGTCATTAAAAGTCAAACAAGGTAGGTACATAAAAATAATAGAAATAATTTATCCTTTATTAGATTCCTTTTTCTCGAGTAGTTCGCCTATTAAAGAATATAAATTCTGCTCGATAAGCCAACGTTTCAGACGGAACTTGAAGCTAGATAGACTGCTATCACACAGATGATAGCAGTCTATCTAGCAGAGTCTGGCAGTTTGTTGTACACTGACCCATAACGTGAGTCAACTTTGAGGACTTCGTGAGGGAGCGGGCGAGAGCTTTCCTGCGTTCCGCGTTCCGTATGAGTAGGTGTCACCGTTCTTCATGTATTCATCCAGGTTCAGACGAACATACACCGCCACCTGCATTATCACAATGCTGGGCAGTGTAAGTAAGGCTAGTTTTTTGAAATGTGGTCTGGCGGAGATGTCACGTCTTATGCTAACTATGGTGTGTATGGCTCGTTTTTGCATCCGGAAGGCACGCTCCTAGTCAGCAGCGCGCCCCATAGCTCAGCACCGAGTGAAATATTGCGAAGTAACAGCTTCGTGCCACCTCCGCCGGAACCACACGAGCCACTTGTCAGAGCGCTACCTATCTTCCCGCAAATCTTGTCTATGTAGCTCTCCCAAGTAAGGGCTCTGTCCATTTCGAAACCAAGAAACGTCGTGACTTTGGATTGGCTGATAGCCGTTCCGTTCACATAGACTGTAGTCATTTGATAAAATTATATAAGAATCAAATTCAATATTATGAAAATCTGAATATTCATAACTTCAATATCATTGACGACCAATAGATTTTAAACAAGCCGTCTCGTCGCTTTGCCAGATAGGTTACGTTCAGAGCCACCCGTTCATCCTGAACCATTCAGACAGTAGGCCGGCCGTCTTGTTCAGCTTCTCCTCCAACGCGTCTACGGACTTGGCGGTGACGGTCGCGGCCACATCATCTGCGTACATGAGCGTCTCCGCGGAGGTCACCGCTCCAGGCGGATCGTTCAGGAGGAGGGTAAATATTATGTTTGAGACGGATGACCCCTGCGCTACTCCCATGGTGGGGGAGAGCGGCTCTGACCGCTCAGTACCGCCGACAACAATTTGTGATCGCTCACACATCATCTACGTGAGTACGGCGAACGATGCTCCCTCGATCCCATAGTAGCTCATTTTAGCAGCAAGTACGGCGTGGCTGGCCACGTCGAAGGCTTTAGAAAGATCGCAGCACAACACGGCCACCTGCAGCTTCTGCTCGCGCTCTGCCAGCACACGCCGCACCACCTCACGCATTCAGCGATGTCGTGGAGTAGCCGGCGCAGTACGCGTACTACCGCACAGGGCGCCCTTCGCTAGCAAGTACCAGCCGACTGCTCAGCCCGTTCTCAAGAATTTTAGCAATAGCTGGTACGATAGGCCTGCAGCTACCCATGTTCTCTCGCCTACCTTTACCTTTATAGATAGGAAAGACTGCTCACTTTTAGCGCCTGCGGGTAAGCACCTTCTTCGAGGCAAGTATTAAATAGGTGAGCCACTATCGGGGCCAGCGGTACTATGACGGCCCTAAGGAGGTCCATGGAGATTCCATAGATATCTTTGGACCGCTTGGGTAGGCATAATATTGGCCTTGGACCTGTTTGTTAAATTTATATTATTCTGTGGCACCAGCAGAACGTATTGCGCGCTAAAATGACTAACACCTTATATTTTAGTCTGGGCGCACCTTTATATTAAATGTTAGTATTCTTTAATTTTATTTAATTGTCAATTAAATAAATAAATTAATTGCTTCTAATCACCTGAACTCAAAGTTTGCAGTGCCGTTATGATTTCACAATAATGCAGTGGAGATGTCATTTCTTCTTGGGCATCTGGTTTTTGTAGGCAATCTATTGAACCATCAGCTGTTACAAGCAATACCTGGAAATTACAATTCCGGATTAAAAAAATGGAATAGATGGAAAATTATTTATAAAATTTATATAGAGACAAATGAACAATTTCCAAGAAAATCTAAAGTTAGGTTAATTCAATATTTTTCTGAGAGGATATTTAGATTTAAGATTTATTCTGATTCTAAAATGTTCATGCTTTCGGAGTCATCATCACACTAATATTATAAATGCTAAGGTTTGGATGTACGGATGGATGTTTGTAACTTCTTCACGCCAAAAAGACTACATAGATCGGGCTGAAATTTTGCATAGATGTAGTTCTAGGCCTGGAATAAAACATAGGCTACATTAGGCTACCGTTCATTACATTAAAATTTAACCGTACATTCAACGGACAATCGAAGCCAGGGGCGTCCAAAGACAAGATGGGAAGACGACATAAGACTTACACTTGGGCCATATTGGACAAGAGTCGCAGAAGACAGACCTCAATGGAGGCAGTTGGAGGAGGCCTATGCTGAAAGGCACACCAAACTGAGATACATTTTGTAGAAGCAACACAGAAATGGCAACATAAATCATTAAGCAGTATTTAAGTTACTATAAGAATCTTTTCATAAAATGTAAAAGTATTGGAAATAAAAGGCTATATTATTATTATTATTTTACATTCAACGGACATACTCTGAGGCTTGACCACCATCTAGAGCAGTTGGAAAAAGAGGTACAGAACTGTAAGGTTTCCGCCCTACACCTTTAGATGATATTGATAGGAGATGATAAGTGATAGAGAGATTAAACTGATAACTTGATTTATTGCTAATTGATAATGATATGAATACACGGGACTGCGGTCGAACGCGTACTGAAATGCTTTAGCTTAGGTAAGTAAAAATGCACCGCTTGCAAAAGTGCAAATGTGCGGTTTATACATAAATCGTACATGCTCCCGAGGGAGAAGAATACAAAATGATTAACAAAATTATAAAAAATGATACATGTAAAAATGATAAAAACAAAATTATAAAAGTATGTATAAAAATTCAAAAATAAAAGCAAAGTCTCTAATAATGTCCAGCTTATGAAATTTAAATTCACTGCACTTCACTTTTAACGAATCGATTTAGAAAAATAGGCGAAGTAGTTGCGTCAACACAATCGGAATTACTACGCGCACTTCGATTCATTGATTTGTCTTTGTCGATGATGCTGGTGCTGGTGTCAACTGTTACCGTCGGCGCCGGAGTCGTCGTGTAGTGAACATGCACGTTCGGATGCTCGCTGCGGGGCGACGGCGCGGGCGCGTGGGCGGGCGCAGGCGGGGGCGAGATTCGCGCAGAGCAGCGGAGTCGCCCTCGCCGCCAGGCGAATAGCGCGAGGGCTAGAAGGCCTGCTCCGACCACGAGATAAAGGACCACGAACTGATGCACGTCGTGATGTGATAAATTTGATAGCTCTACGCTGCTTTCGGCAGATTTTAGCGTTTCTATCTGTGTGTCAATGTTCTGTAAATCGTTCTGATAGTTTCGATTCTCCATATCATGTGACAAAGTAGCATTGATAGGTACTCGTATTGTTAAGTTGATGATGTTATTGATTGGAGGAATCTCTATTTGCATGATATCTGGTCGAGTTTTTAATAGATTCGTTTGTCTGTTGTGTGCGAATATTTCAAAGTCTTCGCCCTTGATAATACAGCCGTCTCCGAGTGTCATAATGCCGGCCTTGCTGACAGGTACAGCCGTAACTTGATGCTCACATATAATTCTTATGGTATGTTGATCGCAAATAAAATACAGGTATGTATTCAAGTGATTAAGTTCCGACCAGTGGGCTGTACATTTTTTGATGTTGGTTGTGCATTGATTGGATGACTGGTCCATTACACAAAGATTTTCGTCCGACGTCATACGATGTATAGGTCTCTGTAATGGGCATAGACGTGTTGATGATTCATATGGAAGACAGTTTAGAAATTCATTTTCTGATAGTGTGATATACGAATCCTTTTGAATGTTCAATGCTATATATTCTGATATAGGTGAGATTACGACCATCTCTCTTCCGCGCTGGTGAGGTATTGGTATGAGCTTGTATATGTCATAACTATCTCTGGTGATCAGCGGGATTTTGATTTCGAAAATGAAGTAAAGTTTGGTCATTCTTGCTTTCACTTTCAATAGATGATAGATGCTTGATAGTTCGGTTTGCATGTTGCTTATGGGTATGATCAAATCTTTGGAAAGTCGCCCTGATATGATATTGAGTTCATTTCGTAGTTGCTTCGGATTCAACAGATGGATATTGAATTTCCCATAGTGGATATCTGTAATAGTATCTACTAGTGTTTCTTGTATACTTTTTAAGTTCATCATGATGCTGTTGGCGATGATTGATGATAAGGCAAAATCATTATTATTTGCCACTGATTCGATTTGTTTAGATAGAGTATTGGAATTTTTCTCTAGGCTGATAATTTGTTGATGAAATAATTTATGCTGATTATTCATTGATTGTTCTACTCTTTTCAGTAAGTTATATTCTGATTCAACTACTGATGTTTGATTTTTCCACAAAAGTGCCAAATGTTGTTGATTGTTTCGAATGGACTCTATATCTTGCTCATATTGCTCTGCGAACTGTTCGTCCAGTACTCCAAACAGACTATGTGCTAGGTATCCGACTCCATTGATAAGGCCGCGGCGGCGTCTTGTTCCGCGTCCCATATGATTGCCGAGCATCAAGCTGTTGTAGTACTGTAGTTCTTCGAATCCGTGACGTAATTGTAGTAAGACAACGTCACAGTGATTTTGTTTTGATGTTGATGAACACATGCTTTCTAGATGATAAATATATTTCGTGAATAACTGCATTCCTTGCCAATATGGGTCCATGTCATAATAAATGATAAGTTTCCACTGATCTCGGACAAGGTGCATTGTTGATAATTTGTCGAAATAAATGCTTTTATTGTAGTTGATATTTGATACCTTGTAGTCACACTGGACGGGCGTTATTAATAACATCATTGTCATCATCAGTAGCCCAACAAAATTAATTGATTTTGATGTATTTGTTTTTGATTGTTTGCTTGGTGCTTGATATTCATGTGCTGGTTTATTTTGTTTATGCTTTTCCACTCTTGCTGAAGGCTCATTTACTGGCAGTTTTGATAGTTTTACTATTGGTCTTTTCATAGTACCATTCTTAGTTTTAAGCGTGACTACGCGAACATATCCGTCTTTTCCGGGGTGAAGCTCTACCACTCTTCCGATGGCCCATTTTCCGGCGGGTACATTCGCATCGTGAATGATTACGATGTCATTTAGCTCGATGTTTGTTTCTGCTTGCTGCCATTTGCTTCTGTTTGATAATTGACACAAATACTCGGCTTGCCACCTTTTCCAGATATCTTTGAAAGTTTTCTGTACTAATTGCCATCTAGTGCGTTGATCTGTTTCAGTTTCCACAATAGTAAGAACTGGGCCGCTTGACAAAAAGTGAGACGGTGTTAGACAATTTATGTCATCTGGATCTTCTCTCAGTGCGCATAAGGGCCTAGTGTTTAGGCATCCTTCAATCTGTGCAAGAAGTGTTGACAGCTCTTCGTAGGTGAGCTTTTGGTCTCCAATCACTCTACGAAAATGATGTTTTAGGCTTTTGACTGCACTTTCCCATAGTCCCCCAGCACTGGGCCAGGAAGGAGCATTGAAATGCCATTTTATCTGCATTTCTGCCACTGTTGAGTAAAACTCATGATCTAGTGTGCTTTTAAGGTTGATAGTTTCCTGTTCTAGACGTTTATTGGCTCCGACGAAATTGGTTCCGTTGTCGCTGTAGATATGGCGTGGGGTACCTCGCCGGGCTGCCATACGTCGTAGTGCTGATAAGAATGCTGTTGAACTTGGATCAGACACCAGCTCCAAGTGTATGGCCTTTGTGGCCATGCAAACGAAGACTGCTACATAACCTTTCATGGTTTTTATGCCTCGACCTATGTTTGCTTTTACATCGATGAAACCTGTCAGGTCCAAGTTCAACAGCTTTTGTAATGCGCTAATTTCTTCCAAAAATGATTCTTGCTGTACGCCTTTGATTAGTTTTATTTTTGCTAAATTGATTTCTTGCGCTGTTAGGTATGCAGGCTGGCGGCGGTTGCGTTTATAACTTGATGCACGTGATATCCACGCAACAATGCGCGTCACGCGAGTAAGACAGCTGTGTTTTTGTATTAACTCACGGATGACGTCACCGCCTTGACACTGTGTGATAGCGTTTGATTGATATAATTTTTTCTCTTCTTGATTAGTGTCGTAAACCACTGCATGATCTACTTTCGGTGGCGACAATAGCAACGCAGGTCCATTCCACCAAAGTTTATGCTCTTTCAGCTGTGTTGCAGTAATTCCACGACTCGCGCAGTCAGCTGGATTTTCAGCTGATTTGATGTACTGCCAATTTTTTGCTGGTATGATTTCATTGATTATTTGGACTCTATTTGCTACGAATGGCTTCCAACGGTTAGGATCGCCATTAATCCAACCTAAAACCGCTGTCGAGTCTGACCATCCAAATGATTTTATGTTGTGCTCTGATAAGTTTTGCTGGACTATTTTCATGAGATTTGATAGTAGGAGTGCCGCGCAAAGTTCAAGTCTCGGGAGTGACACACTTTTCTTTTTCGGCACTAATCTTGATTTTGCTGCTATGATCACAGGTTTTTCTGTGTTTTTGATCTTGCTGTAGATAACACAGGCATATGCGTTTTCGGAAGCATCGCAGAATCCGTGTAGCTCTATGTTATCATTTTCATGACTTTCTAGCCACCTTTGGACCTGAAGCGTGTCGATTACTCCAAGATCTTGCTTGATATTTGACCATTCGTCATTCATTGATGCGGGAATCTGTTCATCCCATTGAATGTGTAGTTGCCATACTGATTGAAATAGTAGTTTCAGTTTGGTTGTTACGGGGCACAGCCAACCAAGAGGATCGAAGATTGTTGATATTTCTGATAAAAGTGATCGTTTGGTGGCTGGTTTTGATGATGATGATGATGATATTTTCAGTTGAAATGAAAACACGTCTTCTCGGGGGTCCCATCGAAGTCCAAGTGCTTTCGTTGATTCTTGATGTTTGAAGTCAAATGATGATGATGTTTGTTCGTTTTGCTGATCCAATAATGGCCTCTCATTAGATGACCATTTTCTAAGATTGAAGCCTCCCGATTTCAAGAGGTCAATCAAATTTGATATGATTTGCTTTGCTGATTGGATGCTGTGTGCTCCGCTGATAAGGTCATCCATGTAGAAGTCTCTATCCAAAATTTTTGCTGCTTCTGGATATTTTTCTCCTTCATCAAGTGCTAGTTGTTTGAGGGTCATCATGGCCAAGAAGGGCGCTCCCTTGGTTCCATATGTCACCGTGGTAAGTCTCCATTCTTTTAATAATTGATCTTTGTCATCTCTCCACACTAAAAGTTGATATTTTTGATCTTCTTCGTGGCAAAGAATCTGTCTGAACATCTTCTCGATGTCCGCAGTGAATGCTATTTTGTACTGCCTCCATCTCAAAATTAATGATAATAGGTCTGCTTGTAGATTAGGCCCACTGTACATAAGGTCGTTAAGGCTAAAGCCTGATGACGTTTTCGATGACGCATTGAATACGACACGAAGTGCAGTAGTAGTGGACTCCGCGCGCTGCACACAATGATGCGGTAAGTAATAGCCAGGTTTCGAGTTACTTACGCTCGGCCTCATGTGACCTAATTCCTGATATTCCTTGATAAATAGTTTATAATCTTTTGCTATATTTTCATGCTTTTGAAATTTTCTTTCAAGTTGATAAAACTGAGCTATTGCTTTATGTTTTGATTCACCCAATTTTTCTTTGATATCAGGTTTCAGGGGCAGACGGACGACGTAGCGGCCATCTTCCTGACGACAGGTTTCTGTCTTAAATTGTTGTAGACAGAAATTATCTTCCGTTGACATATTAATAGCGGAGCTCTCGGCGATGTCTTCTATTTCCCAAAATTTACTGATTTCATCGATGTTATTGATGACGACATTGCAATGATATGATTTCATGTTCCCACAGATAATCCAACCAAGGCGACTTTGCTGTATGATAGGGGTTGATTCACCCTCTCTGATGAGGCCGCCAAGCATGATGTTTGAGTAAATTTCGGCGCCTAGTAAAATGTCCACGGGACGACTAATATTGAAATCTGGGTCAGCCAATTGAATACTTTCAAGGTTAGACCAAGACGGTTTTTGGAATGTTCTATTTGGCAAACTGTTGATCAAATTTTTCATTATTAGTAGGTCGGTGCTGAATGTGTAATTGCTGTAAATTGATTTTGCTGTGATCGTAATTACACCCTTACAGTTGTTTTCTTGTGTCCCTATTCCAAAAATCACTCCCTTACAATGCTGGCGTGCCAACCCTAGGCGTTGTGCGGCGTTTTCTGTAATCAGAGACGTCTGTGACCCTTGATCAATTAGGGCACGCATTTTCATGATGGAACCATCTTCAGCCACTACCTGGATTAGTGCTGTTGCTAAAATGATCTCTGCTATGTTGTCTTGAGATACGTGCGTCACATTATTTTTTCTTGGTGTACTAGATTCGGGCTGCTCTACGTAGGCCTCATGCAAAAGCGTGTTATGGTTACCTTTGCACTGCTGACAACGTTTTTCCGAAAAACATGCCTTGCCTTTATGATCATACAGACAATTTTTACATAAATTGAGTTTCGAAACTGATTTTAGTCTGTCAGCTGGTTTTAGTTCATTGAATATTTTGCATTGGAATATACCGTGCTGACTGTTGCATTGTGGGCATATTTGTTGCAAAACTTGGAATGATTTTTTATTCGAATGATAATTGTTTGATTTTATAAACGATTTTTGATTTGAGTTATGAATGTTAGGTTTTTTGTTTGATTCTTGCTGTTGAATTGATTGAGTATATTGATTTGATTTTGATGTTTCTCCACGACCACGACGAGACACTTCTAATGCAGTGAATTTTGAGTTTAAGAACTTTAAGAAATCTGATAGAACGGGAACATCCTTGGGATCCTGCACATATTCGACATAATCATTGTGGGTGTCCACGTCCAATTTTTGAGACAAAAGGTAAATGATAAGTGGATCCCAGTGTGAAATGTTGACGCCTAGATTTTTAATAGCATTTAGACACTCGTTTGTTGTATCGTGAAGTTTTTTGATTGATGATGATGATTGTTGCTGCATATTTGGTATTGATAAAAGAATGTTTAGATGAGAGTTGAGAATAAGCTTTTTGTTGTCATATCTCTGATTAAGAATCTCCCAACAAACTTCATAATTATCTTGGCTGATGTTAAGATGCTGTATGAGTTTTTCTGCTGCCCCTTTTACTTTGCTTTTTAGATATTGCATCTTTTGTGAATTTGATAGTGATTTGTTTGTGTGAATGGTTTCAGTGAACAAGTCTTTGAAAGACATCCACTGATGATAATTTCCGTTGAAGACGAGAATTTCCATGGCAGGGGTAGATCGCTCGCGATGCCGAGTCGACCACATACTGCTGTTGATAGATTTTTTGATATTGTTGTACTTTTCTTCATACTTATAATACGTTTGCTCGTATTCAGGGTTGTCACACACTAGTTCGCTGTCAATCTCCCAGTGTAAAGAGTCAACGACGGACCAGCGACCTTGAATAGTATGAAGAGCGTCCTCGAACTCCCACTTCTCTGATAGTGAAGACACATTGATGCTGCTGATTGCTCTTGCTAATGCTTTAAAATTGCTCTTCTGTTTTCTTAACATTTCGTCTAGTTTGGTAGAGTTTCCTCTGTCAACCATGCCTGACGACTGTCCAGAAGTACCACCTTGATGCTGATTGATGCTTGCTCCACGCTGCGGTGCCTGAAGCGTCGCCGTTCCAGCGGCGGGCCAGTCGAAAGAGCGTGCTAATCCCGGGCTCGCCGGCTTCAATAAAGGTTTGTCCTCTGCTACTAGGAAAGGTTGGATTTTACCTTGATATTCCTGAGCCATTTTCACGAATCCCTCATAGTAGTTATCCTTGAAGTAGGGGTGATCACACTCGAACTCAGACAACCTCTTATGATTACTTTCGAACTCTGCATAGTAGGCTTTGAGAGATTCAAGCCTCTTCTTGGCATAGTGAGGGGTTTTTCTCTCCGGCCCATCCTTCCCAAAATTGGTTGACTGCCTTTCTACTTCGTTTATAATTTGCTGCTGGTTTGCCAGAAGGTCTTCCATTTTCTACTACTTACAGTGATATGCTGCGCTGATGATCGCTCTGAGCTCGGTAGTAGTTGGGTAGTACCTACTCGCTGGTGCTAGATGCTAGGTAGTGATAGGTAATGCTATGATCTATCCCAGTGATCCCTTGCGCGATATATGCACCTTCTCAGTTTAGCCGGTGAGACCCGCTGGTGGGAGGCCAACTAAACCGATTTGCTATCGCACTCGAGATACCCAGAACAGTTACCTTGGTTCTGCAACGTCACGAAGGCTTCAATACTACCTTACTCGTTGCTAATGATGATGATGATGTCACTCACAACACAACACTTCTCGCGAATGATGATAGTGATAGTTATGATATAATGATATTATCCTTTGATAGTCAATTTGATTGCTAATGAACGTCACGTCACACGGCAAATTCACAGAAAACACGTGATTTCGTAACTAGGTCACTGCACCGCGTGGTCCTGAATTCAAACTTCTCCGCGCGCCGGGTCAAATGTCGAAGGACCATAAAGATGTAAGGTTTCCGCCCTACACCTTTAGATGATATTGATAGGAGATGATAAGTGATAGAGAGATTAAACTAATAACTTGATTTATTGCTAATTGATAATGATATGAATACACGGGACTGCGGTCGAACGCGTACTGAAATGCTTTAGCTTAGGTAAGTAAAAATGCACCGCTTGCAAAAGTGCAAATGTGCGGTTTATACATAAATCGTACAGAACATTAAATGGCATGTTGTAGAGAGGGGGAGGCACCTGAGACTCTGACCATCTTCTCTGCTTTGGCGAGAGTGACAAAACATCCCAAAGTGGTGTAGATTTCCTCGTCAATAAAGCCCTTTCTAACAACGTTGAAGAAATGTTGCCCGTGGAACCCACTGATGACGCTAATGAGACCTTACACAATATGGTCCAAACGTTGAGGGTCGAGGGCATTAGGTTCTGCTTAAGCAGCATACTGGCAAGAAGTCCAAGCTCTCGAATGAGACTCTTGGGCTGATGACAAAATGACGGGAAACCACCCAAGCAACTTCGTCAGAGAGGTCAGACCTGAACAAGCGAATTGCGAAAGTGGACCGTGATTTGGATAAAACCAAAGTCATGATCAATGGCCACATTGATTCAAGACCGGTGGCACATTGCCACCTTCTCGAATCTGTTTTGAACCTGTTTACGTACAGTGAACGTTAGAATTAAGTATACCCTTTGTCTACAAAATATTTTAGATAACTTCTATTCCCATTTAACCAATTCACCAATTTCACATGCAAAAACTAATCACGCCCACCCATAACCAAACATAACCAAACAGAAACCAAAATTCTCAACAATAAACCAACTATTAGGGTTTGAATTGATATCGTTCGCGAACAAAGTAAAATTGTCACTCGTCTTATTTCGTGTGGTTTGCTTTGTGCGTATCTCCGAGAGATTTTAACGATGCATCATTTAAATAACACGACAACTTGGCATTACAGTAAGTGTAATTTTCTACCTCGTGTGTTCAAAAGTCTTGAGACACAGTAAAACTAAAATATTTTTGGAGCTAAGTTGAGTATTCATTTATTGGATATTAAAATTAAAACTACTGACATCTAGATCTGTATTTAAAAATAAATCATTCAAAATGGCCGCCTTTGCATTCAATGCAGGCCTTCAAACGCGTGCGCCATTCATCTATGGCGGCACGAATCTTTTCAATGGGAATCCGTTTCGATTCTTTAATAAGGGCTCGCTTGAGAGAATCCAGGTTTGGGTGAGACTTTCTGCATGCCCTCAGCTCCAATTCTGTCCATAAAGAATAATCCAAAGGATTCAAGTCAGGGCTTGACGAGGGCCAATCTTCGCTCCGAATGAAGCCTGGCAAATTGGCCTCCAGCCAACGTTGGGTAGTCTTAGCTTTATGGGAGGGAGCAGAGTCCTGTTGGAAAACCCAGTATTTTCCAGCGAATAGCGTATCATTTAATGGTTTAACCACCGCTTCCAATATGTCAGTTTAGTAATTTTGTGCCTTCACCTTCACGCCTTGCTGGCAAAAATGAAGCGAAGTGACCCCCTCGTAGGAAACACCCCACCAAACCATCACACTTGCTGGATGATGAGTGCGCTGGACATTGCGTACAGATGGCTGGACGTCCTTAGAACTTCTGGCGTAAACCTTATTGTTCTGCCGGTTAAACTTTTCTTCCACCGTGAAGATCCTTTCATCGGTAAACAGGATATTTTTTGGATCGTGTCTCTTCAATAGGTTCCGACATCGTTCCAGTCGCAATTTACGAAGACGCTCGTTTAAATAATGCACTTTCCTTCGACTGTAGGCCTTTAGATTAAGATCATATTTAAGTATCCTGTTCACCGATATTCGCGAAATGTTGGTCTGCAGAGCTAATTTCTTTTGAGTCCGGCAAGGGTTGCGACGAATTCGCTCTCTGATTACTTTGATGTTGGCGGGCGTCCTTACAGACCGCGGGCGGCCACATCTTCCACGGTCTTCTAAAGAGCCTGTCTCCTTGTACCTCTTTATGGTATAATACACAAAGTTCCGACTACATCCCAAACTTTGGATTTCACTAAAAACTTGCATTGGTTTTTTTCCTGCTTGAAACAGTGAAATTACAGTCGCACGCAAATCTTTTGTTGGCGCCATTTTCACGGAGAATGAAACAAATATTCAAATGTATATTTTTTCTGATTCAAAACATTCGAAATTTAAAACTTTAAAAGTTTAAAAAAGGTTGCATGAATTACTTTCTTTTTAAATTAATTAAATAAGTTCGTCTCAAAACTTATGAACACACGAGGTAATTTCGATATATTTTAGTTCTAACAGTTCAGTGGCAATTTTTTTATGAAGTATAATGCTTTTTTTAAGTGAGAACAGTGAGGCTATGGGTGAAAAGATATCTGTCTACTGGTGATGTGAAATCAAATAAACCCGGTCGCATTTCAACTGTCTATACCTCACAACGCCACCGAGTTATTGTGAACCATCATGCAATGGCACCATTTGCATCAACTCGCATCACTGCTCAGCAGTTTCCGTGTCAGTGTTTAATTATTAAGACGTTGAACTTTTCTAAGTGTATATTTATTGTATTTATGGAAATAAAGAGTTTTTAACTTTAACTTTGATTAACATGTGATTTTGATCTCCTAATCTCCAACGATATGCAGCAGGATTCGAACCCATATACATAGAGATAGGGGGGTACTTATATGTGAAGGCGACTGTACTTTGAGCAGATTCTGTATTTGGGTAAAAACAATTTCGTTCGAGAAGGAACATAAATCTTCTAAATTACGAGCTATTTAGAAAATTTATGTTATAGTAATGACCTCGAAATCCATATGAATGTACCTACACGAAAAAGACTCCTGCATTGAGCATAATATTAAAGGCCTACCATGGTGCGCTCAGATGCTCAGATGGCATGCGCATTTTTACAAATTTAGACGTCAGAAGGCGCGAAAATTTTCCATAGACCTATGCAATTTTACTACTTTTAGAAGCGGCTACCTTCTTTAATACTATCTGATATTCAGGAGTCTTCTTACAAAGATCACTTTGATTATTTTTATACGATTTCAAAAATATAAAAAAATGTTAGTAAAACAACATTTAAATTGTCAATCGGTGTTTAAAAATCATGGCAGAATAATAAAAAGAACACACAAGATGTCTGATCTTGTCCGACCGTCCGTCACACACAGATTTTCTCAGTACATACCTTTTTAGGGTTCCGTCATTGAGTTCCGTACCTCACAAGGGAAAAAGGAACCCTTTTAGGATTACTTTGTTGTCCGTCTGTCCATCTGTCTGTCAACCCCATTTCTCGGAAACGCGTGGAGGTATGGAGGTGAAATTAACATCAAATAATCAAGTCCGTAACCTCTTGGAGCCATAATATATGTGGTATTCAGTCACTCCTTTAAGGAGGGAACTGGGAACAGAAACACGCGAATATGTTTTTATGATCGCACTCAAGACCCCCCCGCCCCCCCCGCACGCGCCTTCGTCGATATAGGGAGCAATATAGAAATTATGGTATGACAGTTACATCAGGCTACGAAATCAACAAATCTGGCGTGCCACAAGGCAGCATATTAGGTCCCATATTGTTCTTATTGTATACTAATGAAATAATTGACGTGACAAACCATAGGTGCATTTTGTTTGCTGACGACATTGCTGTACCTAATAGTGACATCGGATAAAAAAAAATCAGCATTTATGACCATGAAACTAACATTAATAATAATAGGGGTTAAAGTATGAAATTGCCGTTTATTGTAATAGGTACTTCGAATTCACATAGAACCTTCATGGTTTGGGATTTTTGAGCGAATCTTTTTTTACATGGTACCTATGAGGTTCTTCTTTTAAAAAATGTGCAACATTCGATTATCGACTTTCAGTTGTTTTTTTTTATTCAGATTAGACAAGAAAGATGGATTCTTCGAATATTCGAGTGATTATTGAATACGAGTTTCGACGCGGAACTAACGCGGCAGAAACAGCTCGCAATATCAATGTTGCGTTTGGAGAGGGGACTGCTAATGATCTCACCGTGCGATTTTGGTTTATACGCTTTCGTGATGGAAACTTTGATTTGAAGAACGAACCACGTGGAAGACCGCCCACACAGGTGAATAAAAATGAATTGAAAGAGATGGTGGAAGCCGATCCGAGCCAAACAACCCAGGAGTTAGCGGCATGGTTTAACGTTATTTTACCAACAATATTGACTCATTTGCGTCATATCAATAAAATAAAAAAATATTAAAAATGGCTGCCTCATGATTTGACTGATCTAAAACAAGAAACGAGAAAGAAACGAGTGTTGAAACTTGTGTTGCCTTGTTGAATCGATACAGAAATAAAGGAATATTGGATTGGATTGTGACATGTGATGAAAAGTGGATTTTTTACGATAACAGAGTTCTATCGCAAATGCATAAATTACCTTCCTATTAGATGGCAGCAATGGTAATAATGGATAATAATGGTAATTATTTTGATTAAATAAATATGTTAGACTAACAAAAAAAAAATTTTTAGTTTAAATCGGCAATTTCATACTTTAACCCCTAAAAAATAATTGAATGGCTTGATATGAATAATCTTAAAATAAATCTTGACAAATCGAAATATATACAATTTAATAAATCAAAACATGTAAAATATAATATTAATATAGCAAAGAGAGAAGAAGTTCCGCAAATTAAGATTTTAGGTGTAATCAATCATTGACGAAAATCTGGACTGGAAATCACATATGGTCATAGTAAATAAAAAGATAACAAATTTGTATAAGCTCTAAGTCAAATAAAAACTGTGACAAATTTAAAAACTGCAATAATGTCTTTTCACGCTTATGTAGAATCGGTTCTTCGTTATGGACTCGTCAAGTGGGGCAATAGTACTGATAGGAACAGAGCATTTATAGCGCAAAAGAAACCTTTGTTTAAGGAGCTTGGTTTGTGACCTCTACCATCACTCTATATTAATGAAGTAGCTAATTTTGTTAGGCATCACGGACATTTATTCCAAAACGCGTGCGACAAACACCCTAGGCTATGTAAAGACTTACATAGATTGATTCTAAAAGTAACCCCACATTCAGCCAAGTATATTAAAAGCTGCTTGACAATGTGTATAAAAGTATATAATAAGATACCAAAGGAACTTAAATTATTTAATAACTATTTATTTAAAATCAAATTGTTTAAATGGCTGAATGATAGGAATTTTTATGACATAAATTAATTTTTAAATCTTAGATTATAATTTTATTGTATTGCTAAGACAATAGCGAGACATGAGGAGCACAATATTTGTAACTGTACCACCTGTATACCATGTTTGAAGCAAATAAATATTTGAATTTGAAAGGAAGCCAAGAGGATGGTCCAGCTAGGCTGGGCAGCGTTTGGAAAACTACGTCGAGTCTTCTCGTCATCCATACCGCAATGCTTGAAAACTAAAGTTTTCTATCAGTGCATCCTACCCGTCATGACCAACGGAGTTGAGACGTGGAAACTCGCGATAGGATTGGTTTACCCGTTCAAAGTCGCTCACTGAGCTATGGAAATAGCTACTCTCACTCTTTGGTTGGAATATCTCTGAATGATAGGATTCGTAAGGAATAAATCCAACAGAGAACCAAAGTTATCGACATAGCTCAAAGAATTAGGAAGCTGAAGTAGCAGTGGGTATGCCATATCACGCGAAGAACCGACAACCGCTGGGGTAAACTTGTTCTCGAGTGGAGACCGCGACTCGGCAAACGTAGTGTAAGATGCAGGTTGTCATCCCTCCATCCAGGTGGGATGACAACTTGCAAAAGACTGCAGGCAGATGCAATAGGCAGAAGACAAGACGCTCGTTAAGCGCGCGCTCATTAGGGGAGGCCTATGTCCAGCAGTGGACTAATAAGTTTGAAGATGATGATGAGCACATGACTCCTTTCACGACTTTTCTCTACATCCACTCCCATCTTGAAAAGCCACCCACGTACTAAGTTAAAAAAGTAGGTAAAGGAAAAAAATATATATCTAGCTGCTGCCCGCGGCTTCACATGCTCTTTTCTGGGATAAAAAGTAGTAAGTAAGTAGTATGTGCCCGTTCCCGGGATACCATCTACCTCCCTGCCGAAACTCATTGATTCAGCCGTTTAGGAGTGAAAATGTAACAGACAGACAGACGGACAGATAGACAGACAGTTACTTTCTAATTTATAAAAGTATGGATTTTGGGAGAATTTATAACAAAGTTTGTGTAGTAGAAATAATACCTTTCCCAAGGACTTGGCCTTGTGTATGATCGCCTGTGAGTTTGCCCAATCCATGAGGTTGCCAGTGTTGTTCACTCCAAAGTCCCAGTTATCCAGAGTGTGGAACATGAATCGGTCATCGCTGATCATGTTTGATGACGAGTTACCTTCGTAGTATGGGTTCAGGGTGTTGGCAACCCATTGCCACTGAAATGCAAGATATCAGCTACATTTACACTTTTAATGCAATGTGCAACCTTGATGTTGTCTAATAATATGCTATATGAGTTTTATTTATGTGAAATCTATGCCACCTGCCAGAAAACTGAATTTTAACTCATACATGGATAAATATGTAAAACATCTGAGTAAATAAATCATCAGACGATTCATTATTCTGCGAACAAACTCACAGAGTTATTTCAAACTCACCTCAACATTTGGATAATTCTGCTTCAAATAGTGGTTCAATGAAGTGATGAAAGCACCGGGCGCCTCACATAGGTGCAAAGACACCATTTTAGCATCGGTTGTTGCTTGCTTTGGTATGACATTGTAAGTGGAAGCACATTCATAGAATTTAGTCCATGCCTGTGTCAGAAATTCAGGGTTCACCAGGCACCTAATCTTCCACCCAACTTCCCCAGCAGGGTTCCTCCGTCGCGTGTGGCTGCTCCACTCCTCGATATTGAAGTCATTGAGCTGACTCTTGTGGAAATTCAGTTTACTCTTTTGTGTTTCGAGCTCCCTAACCTTCCAGGGCGGTGTTGAGAACCAAAGTTCCACCTCAGGCAGTTTCCAGTCATTGCTGTATCGAAACTGAAACTTCTTATTGAACAGATCATTTAGTTCCTCGTCGAAGTTATCATTTCTGTTAACATTTTGCCGCGGTTGAAAGAAAAAGTTATCCGATTTAGGATGAAACATTTTATTTCATAGATGATATTCTTGGGCAAGATATTTCAGCTGATAGAAAGATTTGCACTACATTTTTACCACTTTCAAAAATTAGGAGTACAACACCATCGTTCCGCCCGTGTTACATTTCATAAAAAGAATCTCGTGATACCACACAATTTTATGATTTACTAAAAAAAACAACTCCAATAATAAAATAAACAGTTACAACAACGTTTTATCGACATTCGACAACAAACCAAACAAACAACCACAGATGTACTACAAATATTTCAACTTCTTTTTATTTTGGCGCCGCTTGCTTTTTGCTTTTGCTTTTTTACGACTCTGCCAGTGTCTGTGACGGAGTGTCATGTATGTTTTTTTTTTTTTTTGGCAATTTTATTCCTTTTGGTTTCTGAGGAAACTTTTGCCATCATCACGTACTAGTTCACGGATCAAGTTATAATAAAATATAAGACTGACTCATCAGGGTTTTATCAGTAGACAGGAATATTACAAATGTACAAGACTAAGACAACTACATTAAATACACAAATGTACAAAATAAAGACATTATACAATATTGTTTAAATAACACTAGGTACTACATTACACGCTACAGCTTAATATCATGGACATTCAAATATTTAATCAATGCTCTAGTATTTTCTTTAATAGTAAGGGAAAGGAGAGAAGATAAGTTAGAAGGAAGAGGAGCTTTGTAATGAACTAGGAGGTCATACAAAGAAGGATTTAGGAATAAAGGACAGCAGAACATAAGATGGGCAATAGTTCCTTCATCCAAACCACATTCACAGATGGATGAGTCCCTCACTCTTATTTTGCGTAAATGAACACAGGTGAAGAGCAATGACCAATTCGCATTCTAGACAATGTTGATGAGATTTGTTTCGAAGATTTTAACTTTGCGAACCAAGGCCGAAAAGCTATTAACGGTTGAATCTGATACAAGTGATTACCTTTAAATCTACTAGAATTGGACCAATAGGAATTCCATACCTTTTCTATATCCTGTTTGGCAATAGAAACTATATCATGAGGGTAACTTGAAAACTGACTCATATCGCCATGCAGAACAGCTGATCTAGCCAAAAGGTCAACTCGTTCATTCCCTTCAATTCCCCTATGCCCAGGGATCCAAGCCAGGGTGACCTCTAAATTGTCGTCATGACAAAGCCTGAGCAAGTGTTTAGTGGACAAAGATATAGGACAAGTTATTGCTGTTTTACCAAAAGGGTTGGCCAGCAATAACTGCAGACTACTTTTAGAATCAGTAAAAATTACAGACTTCGGCAGCTTATTATCTCTAATAAATTTTATGCATTCTAGAATTGCTAGGCTTTCGCCCGAAAAGTTAAAACTGTAATGAGGATATTTAAATAGGCGAGAAATGTTAGAATTCATATGCAGAAATGCTGCTCCTACAGAACTATTTGTATCCAATTTAGAAGCATCCGTAAAGAAAATTTCAGAATTAAGCCAGACATCATCAACTATTTCATTAAATTTCAAATTAGGATGTAAAGTATTTTTGTCAATTCCCACAGAAATCCTAACATCAGGTTGAAAAATTTTAGATGAATAATCGTACAAAAATAATGGATGAATTGAAAATCTCTCCACCCTAAACCTAACCGAGATAAATTTCCTATAGCTTTTGACCATAGGAGGTAAATCTTTATGCTTCCAATAGGCATTGGTTCTCGTGTAAGTATTTAATAGTTTTAATTTAGGGAACAGGGGGTGATTTGCAAACACGCTTATTTTGAAAAGAAACCTATCAGCAAGATATTGACGTCTCAGCCTAAGAGGAGGACCAGCACTTTCAACTTGAAGAGCATTAGTAGGAGAAGATTTCATAGCACCTACCACAACTCTAAGCGCTTTCATTTGGCATAAGTCCAATTTCTTTAACTCCTTTTTATTACCAGGGACAAGCAGAAATGAACCGAAATCAAAATGACTTCTGACAACTGCGTTATATAAAATTCTTAAAGAATAGGGATGCGCACCCCACCAAACGCCAGCTAGACAACGCATAACGTTGATCCCTTGTTCACTTTTTCCGAAAATCTGTTTTGTGTGAGCTATACCATTTAACTTTGAATCGAATATTTTTCCAAGAAATTTTACTTCTTTAAGAACCGGAATAACAATATCATTACAGGATATGTTAACAAAAGGAATTGCCCTCCGTCGAGAGAAAATACAGATAGAGCTTTTAGAAGCCGAAAGAGAGAGGTTATGAGCGTCCGACCACTCAGACAGAATGGTAATACCTTCTTCTACCTTGTTGGCAGCTAGGATCACAGAAGGGTCAGCAGAATAAATAAGCAAATCATCCGCATACTGAAGAATTCTACAAACTGAAGTGACAGGACCTTCAATTCCAGCAGTGTAAACATCATATAAAAGCGGACTAAGCACCGATCCCTGAGGGAGACCTTTCCAAATTATCCTATCACAATCATTCACACCTTTGAGACGAATAGAAATTTGCCTACCAGAAAGTAAATTAAATATGAAATTTGTTATCTTATGAGGAATTCTTAGACTCTGAAGTTTTTGTCTAAGAATACAAAGATCAACGTTATCATATGCCGCAGAAATATCTAGAAAGCCAGCCACAACTGACTCGTTTCTAGAAAGGGAAAGTTGGATGTCTGTAGTAAAAATAGCTTGACTATCAGAAATACTTTTTCCTTTTCTAAACCCATATTGAGTACCCGATAAAAGTGAATTATGTTCTAAAAACCACTCAAGACCATTTTTAACTAAATGTTCTATTATTTTAGGAATAGTAGATGATAAAGCAATCGGTCGATATGATGAAGCAGATTGATTATCTTTGCCTGGATTACAAATTGGGATTATTATCTGATGCTTCCATGCCTCTGGAATAATACCAGAATCCACAACCATATTAATAAGAATAAGAAAGTATTTTAAGGTAGCTTCATTGGAGTGTGATAGAAATGAGTATGGAATACCATCTGAACCTGGAGCAGAGTCTTTGACACGGTTTAAGACTAATTTTAATTCTGAAAAAAGAAAAGGAGAATCTAGAGCAAAACTAGAATTATTTAATACATTGGAAGAGGAATTAACATTGCTAAGAAAATAAGGTTCAGGAAGCTGATTATAGTTTGGAACTAAAGGAGGGGCCAACTTACTCATGAAGTTGTTTACCCATGATGCAGAATAATAAGTAATCAACTGATGACTTCTTCGGGACGACCTAAAACGTCTAATTTTCTCCCAAACAATCGAAGAAGGCGTCTGTGGTGAAATTGAGGAACAGAAATTACGCCAACCCATAGACTTCTTTTTTTTCATTAACCTCCTAGTAGCAGAATTAACATTTTTAAGGTATATGAAGTTTTCTAGAGTAACTACTTGATCGCAGGCAAGCTCAGCAGCTTTCCTACTTTGAATAGCGTCAGTGCAGTCTGCATCCCACCAGGGAGGGGATCGAATTTTGCCTAGTGATGAATTCTTTGTTTTGAAGTTAGCCTCAGCAGCTTCAATAATGGATTTAGAAAATGATTTACAACAGTCGAGTAGATTAGAAAAATTGGGTAAGGAAAGAGATTCTATTTTCTCATCAAGTAAAAGAGAAAAAGAATCCCACTTATCTTTATTAATTATGAACGGAAGTAGAGGAGGAAGATTAGGAATGATAGTATTTTGAAAAGGAAAAGAAACAATTATAGGATAATGGTCTGAACCATATGAATATGATGACCTAGACCAAGATAAAAGACTAGCTAATGAAGAGGAGCAGAAGGTTATATCAACATAACTACGATTAGCTCCAGGAGGAGTTCTGCGTGTGGGAGAACCATCGTTCAATACACACAGATTAAATTTATCCAAGATATCTAAAAGCTGAAAGCTAAAAGGATGATCAGTAGGAGCACCCCATAATTGATTATGGCAATTGAAGTCACCCAATAACACTAGAGGAGGGGGAACGGCTGCAAGGAAAGATGAAAGAATAGGAATAACAGCTCTTTTTCTTTCCGGGATGTAAACAGAAACATACGAGATATTATTAAACCTAAGGGCAACTATATTCAGTAAGCTACTAGAATTTTGGATAGGAATTCGTGTAAAAGAAAGATTGTTTTTAATAAAAAGGGCGCTACCGCCCCAGCCATCATCTCTGTCATCTCGGAGGATAGTATAACCAGGGATACCATAAAAGGAACCAGGTTTCAACCACGTCTCCGAGACAGCAGAGATGAATGGCTTATGAAGATTAAAAAGATGGTGTAGGTCAGCCTTATGCTGAACTACACTTCTACTGTTCCATTGGAGGACTACATCCTCCATGCTTGACAATATTTACAAGTGTGATAGAAATTGTGTTTATCATTTGAATGGCAACGTGGTTCGTTAAGTCCGCTTGAAGAATGATATTTGTCAGAGATGAAATAAGTTTAGAAATTGACTCAGGAGAAATATTGTTATCATTTTTGTTGTTGGCGTAAGTGGATGAACGACTAGATTGACTAGATTGGCGACTAGATTGTATAACACAACCATTAGTAGGAGCAGGAATATCAAATGAGCTTAATAAATCCCTATGGGATTTCTGATCATAGCCCTGCACTATTGGTGGACGAGGACGAATGGGACGAGTAATCGTGTTTCTATACGAATTGATTTGGGAGGACTGTTGCGTGTTACTTAGTTTCTGCGAATATTCCAGCTGCGATGAAACAGGAGATGCAACAACATCTGCAAATGATTTTTTAGCTTGGGGCACAGCTTTTAATGCCTCAACGTAAGACACGTTATTATTAGACATATGGTGCTTAATGTTTACTTGCCTAATATATTCTGGGCACAACTTGTTAGTAGCAAAGTGGTGACCAGAACAGAACATACAGATTGCTGCTGATTCCAAAATGGGGCACGTGTCCCCAGAGTGGAGATCAGCGCACTTAAAGCATTTTGATTTTGAACGGCATTGCATCCTAGTATGACCAAACTTGCAACAATTATAACATTGGATAGTCGGAAATATATACTGCTCCACACGCAACAATGTGTAGCAGCAAGATACATCCTTTGGTAAGATCTGACCATCAAAGGTTACTACCACCGTCTGAGTAGGAACCCAACTTGTACCCTCATTAGTGACTACTTTTTTATTCAACCTCCTTGTTTTAAGAATACGTCCAATGCCCGATGGGCAGTTGATGGCCTCAACAATTTCCTCATGATTCCACTCTACAGGGATACCCTTTATAATTCCCGTTCGCGATACATTATGAGAGAGAATATAAGCCCTATACTTATTCGCGAAAATATCGCTTTTCATGAATAAATTAGCCTCTTCGGCAGAGTTAAACCTAACCTCAAGCCGATTACGACCAATTTTCTTTATTCCGTTGCTAAGGATCGACGTACAATTATTTTTGTAAAGGAACGCTCCAAACTTAAGAGGGTGAAGGGTAGTACCCACGTTATACTCCCCTGAGGAATTCTCCGCAGATGAGTGGCTCAATAGCTCCACATAAATTAAGAAAGGACCGCAGTCACTAGTCTCATAAAAGTCCCTAGTTATGGGAGTATGCGTTTTCGTAGCAGGTTCCTGAGTCATAGGCACAGGGGAATTCTGGGAATCAGATTGGACAGGGGCTGAAGTCACAGGCCCTGACGGACTCGGCTCAGCCCTTGCTAACTCATTTAGCTGATTTGATGCTAGTTTCAATGAAGAAGCCGAAGATTTCACCGAAGCTTTCGATACCTTTCGCAATTTTTTGTCATGTTTTCTGTAAGGAACTGTTGCCCACCTAGTATTACTATCCTTAGTGGATTTTAAAAATTGATCTCGTTTATTACGTGTATCTACAACATCATCAAGGATATCGGACGACACCTCAAAATATTCCGGTGTCGAAGTCGGCGAGGCCAAAATCATCCCCGGTGGGAGATCCAACTCAAACTCCAGTTGCCCGGAGTCCAAAGGAACCTCCATCTTGGTCCATCAAGACAAAACAGAAAAAACAAAAGAACTCACCATTCAAAGAAAATTTTCAAACCACACACAAATTAAACAATATACACAATCAGCTAATAAAAACAGAACATTTACGAATACTACTAACTTATATGAATAATTATCAACAAATCTACAACAATATTACTACAGATAAATCCCACAATTTTTTAAAATTCCCGCACAAAGAAAAATCGCGTGAACTTCGCACGAGACAGAAGGCCGAAAAAAACTACGACAAATTTATACAACCAAATTTTTGTCACAGTGGTCTTCAACATTCGAATCTACGTTGCTCTACACCGTCAAATGTGGGTAAGAATCGAACTAGTGTTCTTTTTTCTGGTTTAAACGTCAAGAAAAACTTTTAAATCCGAGGATAGTTGCAGGTCTCTGCGATGACACTGTTTCGCACGTAACGTCCGGCGCCTGTACAGACTCTGAGAGCGATATTTTGTTGAGCTTGTATTCTTTTCTGGTTTGTCGCAGAGCATAGGGCGTACCATGCTGGAGCTGCGTATGTGAGCCGCGAGCGAATGTAGGTCATGTATCTTTGTTCTCAACTGCAGTTTGGAGGTTAAGACCGGCCGCAGCATAGCTCGGGCGGCACGTATTTGTCTTAACGCGCGCTCCACCTGTGCGTTCATCGTCAGCAATCTGTCTATGTCGATTCCAAGATATCGAACTGAGGATTGCCACTCTATGGCTTGGCCTCGTAGCTGCAGAGATGGTAAAACAGTGCGCCATGCGCCATCGAGTAACAAGAAGCGCTGCGGTTTTCTCAGCGTTTACTGCAATGCGTCATCTATCTAGCCACGCTGGAAGAAGATTTAGCAAACACTGCATCTGGCTGGCGGCGCGGCGCGGCGGCGCGGCGGCTGCGACTAGATTTGTCGAGGAATATTTGTATTTTTTTTATTTTTTGTTTACTATAGGTTTGAGTTTGACTAATGCAACAAGGAAAAAGTAGACTTCTCTTTCTACGAAAAAAAGAGATCCCAAATCAATGGATTTGACCTTCGAACAAGGAATACTACCATACCAAAGAAGTCAAGTCTAACCAGACGCAGAGCTATTTAAAAGAAGTTGAAGTTCAGTATTGTGTTCAAGAGGTTCAATGTTATATTGCATGGTCGATTCCACAGCGTGATTGGTTGTGCTTTTTGCTTTTCAGGTTGTGTTGTCCTATTAAAATGAGATAAATCAATTTGATGCTAAATTTAAATTTTTCTCTGCTTTCACTATACCGATCACATTTTATTTCTTTTTCTTTTTCTTCTTGTCAGATGGCTTCTGCGACTGGGTTGTCGCAATTTCGCCCATGTCCGTCTCATGACAGCATCACAAGCTTTATGGATTGCACTTTTTATTAAAGGTACATTAATAACTTATTGGAATTTATAAAAGAAAAACATTCATACCAAACAAAAATAAACACCTAATAACTACAAAACAGAACAAAAAGAAGCAGTGCTACAATAACTCAAAACTGCAAATACCTACTTTGTTGCACATGCTAAGAAGGAAGGAGCCATAATCAAAATGACTCCTTACTATCGCATTATATAACAATTTCTGGGTGTATGGGTGAGAGCCCCACCACACACCGGATAGAGGCCGGAGTATATTTGTATTTTTTTCACATTTTTGGGCAATTGAAATAAAATGTTGAAAACCCGTCATTTTAGAGTCCAACGTTATGCCTAAAAATTTTGCATGACTGGCTATAGGGACAGTGTCACCATTAATAAATATATTTACAGGCGGGACTATTCGTTTTTTAGTGAAGATGACAGCAGAACTTTTTGCCGCAGACAGAGACAGACCATGATCTATAAGCCAGTCATTGAGGTATGATAGAGCTGAATTGATTCGGGTACTTGCCTCATCAAGGGAAGAAGATGATATGTAGAGAGTTAGGTCATCAGCATATTGTAATACATTACAGAAAGAATCAACAGTCTGGTCAAGATAAAGGCTATATAGTAGAGGACTTAAGACAGAGCCCTGAGGTAAACCCTTCCAGACTAACCTAGGTGGAAGGAGCCCATGGCAAGATTTAATGACCACTGATCTTTCCAATAGAAGGTTACCAATAAATCGGACCAGCTTCTCGGGAACACCAAGTTGATAAAGCTTCCTCATAAGTAGCGGAAGTTGGAAGCTATCATACGCAGCAGCAATGTCGAGGAATATAGCTACGAGGTATTTTTTTTCTTTGAAAGCTATATGTTTATCTGAAATTAATAAACTAAGGTTATCTAGAGTTCCCATGCCTTTTCTAAAACCAAACTGAGTTTTAGAGAGGATAGATCCATTTTCAGACCACCATTGTAGGCGGCGATTGACCATCTGTTCCGCCACTTTAGCCATAACTGACGACAACGCTATGGGCCTACGACTGGATGGATCCGAGGGATCTTTGCCAGGTTTGAGGATAAGCACAATAATTTGGGACTTCCACTGATCCGGTATAACACCAATATCAAAAAATTTGTTAACTAGAGACAGGTATACCTGTTTAGATTCGGTGGAAGCTTTAACAAGAAAAGAATAAGGGATTTTATCTATGCCAGGGGAAGAGTCTGTCAGTCCGTCAAGAGCAAGAGTCAGTTCACTAAAAGAAAAAGCGGCTTCTAAGCCGTTAGTGGAAGGAAGAAAAGAAGGGGGGGATGGAATAGAATTCAAAGAACGGGCAGAAGGGGGAGCAAGTTTATCTGAAAAGGCCTCCAACCAAGAAGAGGGATCATTAGCTGTCAGATTATCAATTGCACAAGACCCTCTAAAGCGCCTTATTTGCCTCCATACAAGTGATGAAGGAGATCTAGGAGATAGGCTTTCACAAAAGCTTATCCAGCCTTGCTTTTTCTTTTTAAAACACAACTTTCTAAATTTTGCCGCTGATTTTTGATAACTCAAATAATTTTCCATGGTCATAGAACGACAATAAACGTTCTCAGCCGACTTACGCTCAGCAATCGCCGCTGTGCATTCTGAATCCAACCATGGGGTGGATACCTTAAAATCACGGGAGGTCTTTTTTATGGGGACATGGCGGTCTGCACATGCAATGATACAGTCGACAAATTCACTATAGGAAGAAGCAGGGGAATCTTCAGATATAGAAAAAGATTCCAAACTAGAATCCAGCGAAGATGAGTAAGATGACCAGTCAGCATGAGTAGTGATATATTTTGAACATGGAATGGGGTTACGAAGTGGAGTGACGCTATTAGAGTTATTAATGGAGAGAACTATAGGAAAGTGATCGCTACCAAATGTGTGAGATAAGACTTGCCACAAAATATCAGGAACAAGTGATGAAGAACAGAGGGAGAGATCAATAGCGCTTTTAGGATTTTGATTGGGAAGAACCCTGCGGGTAGGTGACCCATCATTAAGAATGCAGAGGTTAGCTTCATCAATAATTTCTAGAAGGGAAATACCAAACAAATCAGAGTGACTGTGACCCCAGACAGTGTTATGCCCATTAAAATCTCCCATGATTACCTTAGGAGAAGGAATGGAAGAGAAGAGAAGAAGGATATCCGAAATCATAGTGGAGTTGGGATGAGGAATATATACAGATATAAAAGATATACCAAAGGACTTGACACCAACAGCGTTGATGTCAACGGGGAGGGACGGTAGGGTGATTTGAGAGAAGGAAAGGGAACGCCGTACTAATAGAGCACTCCCGGCATGCCCGTCAGCTCTGTCCGCTCTAAGACAAGAGAACCCTGATATCCGGAAATGGGAACCAGGCTTCAACCATGTCTCCGAGACGGCAATTACGGACGGGCTATACCTATTAATTAAGTGTGTGAGTTCATGACGTTTGGCTCATATGCTTTGACAGTTCCATTGCAGAACAGTCAGAGGATTCATTCTGGGAGGTTATTGATATAAGTTGTGACAATTTTGAAGCAACGTTGTTCGGTAAAGGAAGTGAATTCGTAACAATTATGTTTATTATTAAATTTAAAAGAGTTTCTAACATGTTATTATTTTGGGAAGGTTGGTTGAGTGCACAACCATTAGGCTCCAAAGAGGTCGGCGTAGAAACAATATCTCTATGGGCGACCTTATCGTAGGTCCTAACTGGTGAGAAAGAAGATTTTGGGGAGGCGTAAACAGTGTTAACATACGATCGCGTAGGTTGTGGGACAGGTCTTCGAGAGGATTGTGGGGGAGATTGGGAGAAAAGGTCTTGGGAGAATAATTGGTCTTGAGCAACTTCGGTATAAGGGCGTGAAACTCTTGGGAATCGGGTAGAAGCCTCCTCATAAGAAATACAATTTTGCGCCATAACAGCCTTGATGGAACGTTGCCACACTTGCTCCGGGCAAACTTTGCTGGTAGCAAAATGCCGCCCTGAACAGTGCAGACAAAAGGCTTCCACCTCAGGAATGTCGCAGCTGTCTCCAGGGTGTTCTTTAGAACACCTGAAACACCGTGGATGTGATCTGCATTGCATTTTCGTGTGACCATACCTGCAGCATGAGTGACACTGGATCGTGGGGTAGGTGTATAATTCTACTGGCAAGGAGTTATAGTATAGGAATATTCTAGGTGGTAGGGACTGACCTTTAAATGTTACAACAACTGTTTGAGTTGGAATCCATGTAGCTTTGCCTTCATCCAAAACTTTTCGGTTTAAGCGTCGGGCTTTTAATATTATTCCGCATCCAGTGGGAACGACCGTGTCCTCTACGAACTCCTGCATAGGTAGGTCAGCAGGGACCTGGCGAACCAGTCCCATGCGTGTAACGTTGTAGGTTGGGATCGATGCGACCATCTTCGACATTGAGAGAATTGAGGATTCAATGAAGCTGTTAGCAGCCTCAAAGTTTTTAAATATCACTGATATTTTGTTGCGACCTACCTGCTTCACACCTTCTGTGCATATACCCTTAATTTCATTGTTTGCTAAAAACTTACCGAATTGTATGGCCTTAATGGTAGTGCCCGCAGCAGGCTCCGGCTCCACACGGGAAACATTGACGATAAATGGGCCTTTATCAGATTCGGAATAGGACAGATTATTAGCGCCCACCACAATGGATGGGTGAGTGTATACTGTCTGTAAAGACGGTACCGTAAGGTTGGCGGTAGATTTTTTCGCAGGGACAGCGGCCTGGCTATCAGCCATCGACCTGCAGGAGTCAGCCTCAATCCTTCTCTTGGTCCCTTTTGAATCCCTAGGATCAGGGGGTTCCGGGGGGATGGGGGGGACGGGACTACTCCCGTCCATGTCCATGACGGACACGGACACGAGCGGTCACGGGATAAACTATATATATATTAAAATAGTACCTAGGTACCTACTAAAATAAAAAAATAAAGAATTTGGAAACTAAATAAGTTAATTCTAACTAAACCAAATGAATTTTCTTTGTAAATAACTAAAAACTGAAAAAATCACGCAAATTTTTCGTTCGCTTGTTCCGCTGTCAATCGACCAATGACACATTTTATTTGAACTGATCTTATTATTATTTTTGAAGTTTATGACACTCCTTTCGACCGATGTGGCGCGGCGGGCGAAGGTCCGCCTCTGTCGCAGAAGGTTGCGGGTTCGATTCCCGCCTTGGGACAAATGTTTGTACGATCTGCAAATATTTGTTCCGGGTGCTCTGGGTATTTTCTATATATAATAAAAAATATCTATTTATGTAATGTATTGTATTAAGTTTATCAGTCATCTAGTACCCATAACACAAGCTCAGCTTAGCTTGGGGCTAGATGATGCTGTGTGGATTGTCCAGCATTATTTATTTATTTATTTATTTTTTATTACTGACACTGGCAAAGTCGTAGCGAAAAGCAAGCGGCGCCAAAATAAAGAAGTTGAAGTTAAAGTTGGTACTATTTGGTACCGTAGAAAGAGATTGATAGATAGAACATTTCATTTGTTGCGATTTTGCGAAGATTCTTCTCTTTTGTTGGATGTGTTGTGTTAATTTGAGATTAGATTTCTTATTTTTCAGAATGCACCTACCTTCTCGACTTTAAGGAAATGGACTAAGTTTAGACACGACTGTATCTCGCACGCAACGAAATACATACGACAAACCGACTTGACCTGACGGACGGCTAGAAGCGATAGGTACCTACAGTTTTCAGAAGACGGACCTATCTACTTTGATGCTGACTGGTTTGTTTAACATATAACTGAAAATGAATCGAAACGATGCATCTAACGACAATGATAAGCCACCATATTCTAGACTGTTTATCGTGTGTAGTAAAAACCACACAACTGAAGACCTGCTACCATCGTTTGAAAGACATGGTCAAGTGGAGGACATCTACATGCCTAAAGATCGCAACACAGGGATGTCCAAGGGGATAGCATTCGTGAAATACAGCAAAACATCTTCAGCGGCTGCTGCAATCCAGGATCTTCATATGAAAAGTTTAGCAAAAGACACTAAACCAATCAAAGTAATGGTATCATCCGACAGAAGTGGAGCACCACATACTAATGAAGAAAAGTTCAAGAGGCTGTTTATAAAAGTTCACAGAAGTGTTAGTGAGGATGATATACTTGACCACTTCTCTAGATTTGGTACAGTTGCAAGTGTTCATTTGCAGAAAGATAAGGCTTCCGATCAATGTAGGGGCTTTGCTTATGTTAACTTCAACTCTTTCTTCGATGCTGCAAAAGCCTTTGAAGAGTGTGACTCCAAATACAGACCCATATTTGCAACTCCGAAAGATGAGTTAAAAAGACCTCGGGTCAATGATGAATTTGACAACTATCATAATAATCAGAACAATGGGATGAGTTCTCGGAGAGACGATAGCTTTGATCAGAGAAATAATTCTAAATATGATTATGATAACAGAGAAAATAATATAGTTGGATTGATCAAAACAAGGCCTCAGAACTTTGATTCAATCAAAGTAACCTGCAGTCCTGGTGTGCCTCAAAAATATATTGAACAGCTTTTCAACATTATCCCTGGCATGGTAAACTTCAGGTACTCATTAGAGTTCAATGAAAGCAAGGCCCTCATTAAGTATGATTCTGAGGTAGCAGCCGCACATGCAGTGGAAACCCTCAACTACTATGAGTTCCCCTCAGGAGAAGCGATCACTGTTAATGCCTATCACAGCCCTCTCACCCAAGCTGCCAACAATTTGTCTGAAATTGTGAATAACTTCAGAAATGTTAGAGAATCTTCCTCTGATATGCTGCAGCTTGCTCAAGCTATTGCTCAAGCATCAAACTTGATAAAATCTGTTGCAAATGAGAAGATGCCGGACAATCACAATGATTTTGAGTACATATGTGGAGTAAAGCTGCCAATGGCCAAACCTATGGCTAGTAAAGGCAGCAAAGTGGCCCAAAGATGTTTCTTGGTGTTAAAACCCATGCCACCACCGCAACATGTGTTGCATAATTTGTTTTGTCGTTTTGGAGACCTTATAGAAGTCTCTATGTTTCCTAACAAGACTTTTGGCTTTGCTAAATATGCATCATCTAGAGCAGCCCAGGAAGCTATGACAACTTTGCATGGTAGTACTATCTATGGTGTAAAGTTCAAGGTAATTGAAGCTGACGAAAGGCCTTCTAAAGAGGGCAAGACTAGTATTGGTGAGTATGAAGAGGACTTTGATGACGTTGAAACTAAGAGGGCCAAGTTTGGTCAGGAGTAGCACTCCATTTAATTACAACATTTTGTTTTACTAAGACAGACTTTTGTATTTTAACTGTCACTTTTACTAGACACTTCGGACGTTGTATTTTGAAACTGAATAAACAACTTTATAAATATCATTGGTTTTATGACTTGACTGAAACTAGACTTGTTTTTCACAAACCATTTTATTTTAGAGTAAATACAATAACAGTCAGACTGGAATACAATGATTATACTGGGCCAACAACCTCATAACAACCTTTCTCAATCATTATCTATTCTAGAAATAGAAATCTTTATTAAATTCTATTCAATACAATTTCTTACATTACATACAGATCTTAAGTAGTAATTTTTAGGGTTTGGTACCAAAATGAGAAAGGAATCTTTATAGGATGACTTTGATGACGGCCCTGAGGCTGTGTAAAAATCAACTTCTAAGTCAATGCAATCAAAAGTTATACCTGCAGATTTTAACATTTCCATGGAAACACACACACACAAAACATAAAGTTTACTTCCCGTTGACCTAGAAATATAAAATTTGCCAAGAAGCAAGCTCTTAAAGCACAAGTACAGACCAAAATACGAAAATTATTTGTCACTTCACAAAAAGTAATTTGGTTCTTGCACCTATTTATTATTGACCTAGAATCATGAAATTTTGGCAAGCAGTTTTACAGCACAAGTATAAATCCAAGAATTGTACGGAACCCTCAGTGCGAGAGTCAGTCATGCTTGACTTTTAATTTTGAACAGTTAATGGTTATATCATTTATATAAATACTACATCACTCTTAAAAAGCTTCAAATCAATCACAGATGAGAACTTTTAAGTTCAAGCAGGTACCAAGTGACCCATTTTCCTTTGAAATACTCAGTAAGTGTATGTTCACACAGCAGTCAGTTTTATGATATATGTTTTTATTCAGCGATGGTGGATGTAGTTGTATAAGCGAGTTCACACTAATAAAATAGATAAAATGGACCCTTAGAACGGACTGCTGTGTGAATGAATCCTTAAGACAACTTAATTTTGATTATGAAGTAAATATGAGACTTCATTGATTCCGGACAGTAGTTTGTTGATGATGTGATCATAATTGACTGCACCATCCTGTTGCTGTGTAGATGTCCACTCCTTGTTTGCCTCACTCAGTGTTGTCTTAGCTTGCACCATCTGTAAAAGAAGCATGACCAGTTTTGCTATCGAAATTTGTAATTGGTCTATTCTATAGTATCTATCTATGATAAAGGAACAGACCGTGGTAAACATGTTGACATCATCATGTATTACAGCCAATTTGGCTTCAAGCTCTGGATTCCTTTTGCTACCATCTTCTTTCTTGATCAGCTTCAAATTGCTCAGTCTTTTGCAGAGAACATCCAAACTAGAAGCATACTTCTCGAAATTTAAGTCCTCCAAATCTCGCTTCACATAGCCTTTCATGTTTGAGTCTGGAACCACAAGATTCTTTTTGATTTCTTCGGCGTAACTCTTCATTGTGGCTATAGCGTCGTTAAAATCTAAGTCGCAGGTGTTTTGATCCATATCCGGCATCAATAGCTGGGGCGTGCTATCATTCAAAAAGTTTGACAAATCTTCGTGCCGGATGCCACTGTAGTTAGGTCCTGGCTTTGTGTCTTGTGCACTTTTAGGTAAGGAATCTATCATTGTTTTGATCTGATTCATTACCTGTTGGGAATCTTGCAGTTCTTCACCCAAATCGGCAGTCATTTTGTCGAGGGCATTTAGATTTACCATGGACTCAAGGTAGTGCACGAAATCAGCGTCAAGATTGCTGTTATGCGACATGATTCCTTTGTCCGTGTTATTTAGTGTACCTACTTTAGTTTAATAGTTGTTTTAGAGATAAATTTTTAACTCCATTTAGCAAAACACAAAAGGAAGTTTGGCACTGCGTCATGTTTTGACACAATTCTGCCAATGTCAGTTTAGTGAAAGATTATCGATGGGGGTTGTTGTTTTTTTTATGGTAACTTTATTCCTCTTTGTTTTTGAGGAAACTTTTGCCAGCATCACGTGCTAGTTCACGGATCAAGTTATAATAAAATATAAGTCTGACTCATCAGGGTTTTATCAGTAGGAGCTATATTACAAATGTACAAGACTAAGACAACTACATTATATACACAAATGTACAAAACAAAGACATAAATACATCATTGAATAAATAATACTACTACAATAAACGCTACAGCTTAATATCATGGACATTCAAATATTTAATCAATGCTCTAGTATTTTCTTTAATAGCATGGGAAAGAAGAGAAGATAAATTAGAAGGAAAAGGGGCTTTGTAATGAACTAGAAGATCATACAAAGAAGGATTTAGGATTCTAGGCACAGTGCTAAAATGACACTAGTTGAAATCGTAGACCAGCATGTCAAATGGTCTGTCAAGTGATTTTATGCGAGAATTGCCTTCCTGGCAATTCTCGCCAGTTCTCGCAAGGCAATTCTCGAATTGATTGAAAATGCTGACTCAAGAAAGAAACATCGGAAAACTGAAGATAGCTCTTACCTAAGTGCTTCAAAGAAGTTACGCTAGATGTCGTTAAGACAAATTCCTACAATATCTCAGTGTGCAAAAAGATAACAAAACAAGCAATATGTTATGCTAAGAAAAATTATAAGTTTTTTGGCGCTTAACCACCAAATAGGAGGACAACAGTTAAGTTATGGGGTGCCAAGATACCTTGCAGCTTGGTACCCGGGGCAGTTTGTAGTTATTTGTTGGTTCGGAATCTGTAATGTTTTTCTATAATGTAAATACTGCAATACGCAATGCAATACTACTAAAGCTTGCGATGCTATCATTTATGAGACGGAAGTTGTCAGAATTGTGTCAGAGCCATCAGACAAGAAGTTGAAGGCCATTAAATGAATTTGTGTTGTATGTGTGTGTGTATAATGCTGACAGCTGTGCACGTGTTGTTGTTTTCGAATAAGTTCGTAATTTTATGCTGAGTGAAAATCACAGTAAAAATGGTGCGAAAACTAAAATATCATGAGCAAAAACTGCTCAAAAAGGTGGATTTCATATCATGGAAGGTGGACAATAACTTGCATGAAGTAAAAGCTATGAAAAAATACTACATCCAAAAGCGCGAAGATTACACAAAGTTCGTACATATTCTATTCAGGGTCCATACTCGTAAAAACGAAAATCGAAGTTTCTATTTCGATTTCGTGCATAAGCAAGTGACATAAGAGTTGGTTTTGCACGCCAACGAATCATAAACTTCGATTTACGTTTTCCGAGTAGGTCCCCTGTTTCGCCACTTTCTGGTTTATTCAACCCTATTAATTGTACATGTATCGCTTTTCAGATACAACAAGTTATCTAGGGAAGTACGAGAACTTGCGAATAAAATCAAAGATCTTGATGCTAGCTCGGAATTTAGAACTGAAAGTAGTGCACAGCTGCTCGAGAAATTATACCAAATGGGATTGATACCAACACGGTGGGACCTCTCACTGGCCATCAATGTCACCGCTAGTTCGTTTTGTAGAAGAAGACTGCCATCTGTTATGGTCCGAAGTGAGTCACTATCACATCATTCACATCATTGTTACTATTTTAGCTCTTAGAAAGTTTAATTTTGCTAACTTGTACAGACATATTTCTTTTGCACCCAATACTGATTCCAATGTTTGTAGACAGCCTGTACCTGGTTTCTCACAGGCTAAATAGATCTTATTTCATACCTGGAGCAAAAGTTTCTAGTTTCAAATAATTTTGTGATGAAAAAATCTAAATTTCAGATAGAATGTCTGAGACGATAAAAGAAGCCACAAAGTTCATAGAACAGGGTCACGTGAGGGTTGGCCCTGAGGTGGTGAAGGACCCTGCATTTCTGGTCACCAGGTCACTGGAGGACTTTGTCACTTGGGTAGATGGATCGGCAATTAGGAAACATGTGCTTGAATACAATGATATGGTAAGTCACATATTATAAAAGCTTTTTGGTCAATCATCGTGATCTGCAGACTTTTATTGACTTAATCTTAGTATGACGGGGGCCTATACTATAAAAACCAAAATCGAAGTTTCTGATTCAATCAAATACTATCTTATGTACCTAGTTGACATAATATTAGGTTTAAACGAAAACAAATCACTTCAAGTTTTGTTTTCCGCATTATGCCCATTGATTTTGCCAAGTTTTAGAGGTTATTATTTGGGTGGTAAAGCTTATGATGGTACCTTTTTGTTTCAGAGGGATGACTTTGAGATGCTGTAGGAAGATTCATAGCTATACACTAGCTTAACTCGATGTAGAATGTTTGTAAACAAACCACCCATACATAACTTAAAATTCACTCTGTTGCTATTTTTATACACAATTTACATTACTTGTTGATTTGAAAACCTTCCTTCAATAAATATTGCTTACATTTATACCTGAAATTCGACACCAAGCTAGTTGGTTTTAGTTATTTGTGTCATGGTCTGGTTTGTTTATAAACATTCTACATGGAGTTTGGCTATTGCATTGTAAGATAAGAGTTAAAATATAGATTAAGTAAACAATTATATTATGTACACTCTATTAGTCCTTTTCACTTACAAGTCTCAACAAAACATTACACAGCTGTTTCACACCATAGAGATCAGTAGTTTTTCTCTCTATCTTGGACTTATTCATAGGTCAAGATTTGATATACAAGGTGATCTGTAAAGAGTCCTGTTCATCGGTACCCAGACATATGCCTTGACTGTATAAGATTCAGATCATCCGGATGCCGGGTCTCCATAACCATGGCTATCCTTAGAACAGCATCAGCCTGTCTCTCTGCAGCCTCCGACAGTTTCTTAAGAGCCTCTGCTTGTATAAGCATGGCCTCTGCAGTTTTAGCAGAGACCTCTGCTCTCTGCTCTTCTGCTTTAGCTCTATGTAGGTCTGCATCAGCTCGCTTCTGTTCTATTTTCATCAGCCATTTTGGATATATATCTGGAAATAATCATGTTGCTAAAACCAAATAAATAATAATTGACAAATATAATTTTGAGGTAAGTTGTTCCTTAGTTCCTTCATAATAGTTTTATGGATAATATTTTGTGTAGGTAATGGTATCCTACTTACTACTGAGAATGGCTTCATCAGAACTCTGGTCAGCATCTTCCACACACTCTTCATCATCCGAAGATTGAGCACTGCTTTCACTCTCAAGGCCTAAAAGGCAAAAAGATTTAAATGTTTATTTTTGAACATTTCAGCAAATGCTATGGAAATGTTACTAGAACGTTTTGTACAAACCAATAACTTTGTAGTGCCCATTGGTAAGCAATGCTGTTTCCATCATAGACTCCTGTTTTATTTCTATAGGTAGAGGATCCTGAAAAATATAAATTCGTCAATAAAATTTTAGATATTTTTATGCTGCTTTTAGCAAGAGAAGAATTACTCACACAGGGTTCACAAAGATCAGATCTAGATTTTTTCCTTTCAAAAACTGGCTCAAGAATAGCTAAAGCTTGTTTTTCTATTTTTGTGTATGGCTTGATGTCTTTCTTATCAGAGAGTTTTCTTTTCTTTCTTTCTGTAACCTTTTTCTTTAATTTATTCTTCCAGTCACTCCAGTACTAAACATGAAAAGAATATACCATTGAAATATGTAAAAACCTTATTAATTCTAAGCACTGAAAGACTACAAATATGTAGGTAAAGTTGGCTGCACTAATGTTCCTAAAAAGTTGACTTACTCGACGACGCGTAGTCTGCCAATGAGCGCTCTTTTGCAAGACAAAGTACAGCCAACTGAACTGAATAAAATATGTCCTTGTATCTACCCTGCTCCATCCAATATAAGTCTTCTTAGCACCTTTTCGGTTGTTTAGAATCTTAGCCAATTCACTCCAAAGCTGCTTGGACTGATGCCGGGCTTCCAGCGTCCTCAAGGTTCCCGAGGCAAAGTCTGGATGCTGTGACATGAAGTCCACCATAAGTTTCAACTGTTCTAGCGCCACATGACGGAAATTTTTGTTTGTTTCAGTCATAACCACGGCAATAACCTTTCTCTGAATCTTTTGGATATAGTGAAATTGAGATTTAGTTTTGTGTAGTTAATGACTTCTTCTTCTTGTCAGATGGCTTCTGCGACTGGGTTGTCGCAATTTCGCCAATTTCGTCCGTCTCATGACAGCATCACAAGCTTTATGGATTGCGCATTAAAACATAGTATGTACTTATTAGTATTAACAATAATTAAACACAAAGGAGTTACTACTACTACTAATTACAACTTTATATTATTATCAAAAAATCAATGTCAAAACGTCACTGTCTATGATTTGATAAGGTTTCGGACGAGGTTTCGGACTACGAAAGCTGCCATTCTCTGACAGAGCCACAAACTATCTAAGGATAGAGCGCTGTCGGTCTAACAGCGTTCTTTCTGCGTTGAAATAGAGGGCATCTCTACAAAAGGAAAGTATACGCAAACTGAACGAGAATTCAGAACCAGTTATTTATCAGAGGCACGTTTAAAATACCACCAATAAATACCGTAACATAATGTACCTATTTCCTTTTCTAGTATTGCACGGAACGGAACCTACCGAGATTTGGTAGAAATTTGACTTCAAAACATGGCAGCACTTGTTGAAATGTCTTGCGCGGAGAGTGTGCGCAGAAAATAAAAAAATAGTGATAGAAAGAAATGGCAGTTACTACCGAGAAAGAAAATTGTTCAAGAAAAATTAATGGAAATATACCTGCATTATCTCTCAACAGTGATAATATGTCCACGTCTACTGACAGCGACGACGTAGCAGATCCAACTTATGAAATTAGGAACATTCAAAGTATTATAAACGTAACCCGTGAAAACATTGACGCGCTGAACGCGAAATTCGCTGGTTTCCAGCAGCCTCCTTCGTTATATTTATCTGAATATCATGAGTTGACGTCTAAATTGCATAATTTGGAGCTTAGGGAGCGGACTTTACGTGAATTGTTGCAAGAGGAGTCCCCGGACAGGAGCGAGGAGTGTTCATTGCAGGATGACAGTAAAAAATTCGATACTCTTACGCGGCAGCCGAAGGTGTTCCTTCGGGCTCACCTGCCGAACCAGCAGCGCACCAGCGTGCAGGTGAAGGAGGGCGTGACGCTGCGGGACGCGCTCTCGAAGGCTCTGAAGCTGCGCAACCTGACCTGCGAGATGTGTGAGGTGCTGCGGACTGGGTACAACCAGGTCATACCCTGGGACATCGACATCACACTCATCGACGCAGAGGAGGTCAGTGTCTGTTCATTTTGTGGCTCTGGTATGTCACAAGGCTGTTGAAACCCTGTGAAAGTGTTACCACAGCCTCTCAGGTAGGAGGAACTTGTTTGAATACTTTGCCCTTCTTATCAGTAAGAAATCTTACAAATAATTATTTCATAATGAGAGTAAAATTATACCTACACCAGAAATTCAATGATTTAGACTGTTTATTATTTTATTTGCGATTAAACTTAGCTGATATCTTTTCTGTGAAATTTGTACCATCTTAATTTAGGTACCAAAAAGGTTAAGGTAGTTTAGCTATAAAATTAAACGTCAAGTTACGGTTTTCGGATTTTTTCCTTTATTTGTACTTTATGACCTACTTGCCAAATTTTATGTCAACGGGAAGTACCCTAAGTCCATGGGGATTTTTTTAAAATGAAAAACTACAAATTCACAGTACTCAGATTTTTCCTTTACTAGTACTTTAAGACCTTGCTTCTTGCCAAATTTTATGGTTCTAGGTATATTAATGGGATGCACCTTAGAGGTTTTGTTTCATGGCAATAATAAAAAAAAAATTTTGTGAAAGAGTTGAAAATTTTATTTTTCGTATTTTTTTCTGTATGTGTGCTTTATGTGTGCTACATGACCTAGCTTGCCAAATTTCGTGATTCTAGGTTAAAGGGAAGTACTATATAGCTTTTGGGTGCATGTGATTCCCTCGGAAATTTCAAAATATTCAGGCATAAAAAGCTGTAATTTTGATTTGAATAAGAAGTTTGATTTATATTACGGCTCCAAGAAATTTCAGACTTGAGTATTTGATGTTAAATTCAACTCGATACCGACAGACGGACAACGAATTCCTATAAGGTTATTCCAGTGATCCTATATATATGAAGTACCTCATAACTATATGAAGTTATGAGGTACGGAACGGAACCCTAAAAAATATATTTACAGATTTCTTACCACAAGTCAGAAAAAGTTATCCTTGGCAGTTTTTCAGCAGATACATAATTATAAATTCTACCTTCCAGGTGACGGTGAGAACCCTGGACAAGCTCCCCATAATGTCTCACATATCACACCAGTTCACTCGGAAAACCTTTTTCACATTGGCCTTCTGTGAATGCTGTCGGAGGCTACTGTTCAACGGCTTCTACTGCAGCCAGTGCAACTTCAAGTTCCATCAGAGATGTGCTGACAAAGTGCCTAGCATCTGTCACCAGGTAACTAAATCTAGTTTCTTAAAATATTGGGTTTAACATCAAGTTTGGGGTTTCATTGATTTTATGATTTCTAGGAACAATACCAATTCAGACTCATCAAGATTCTTCACATTAACAAATGAACATTCCATTTGGTAGGTAAAACACCTTAAGGATTATTTATCAGGTATTTATCGCTGAGCTGTGGCCACTCATACTTTGGGCAAACTAAGAGGATGATTGCCGAACGGGAGAAAGAGCACATAGCAGCTGTCAAAAATAGGCAAATAAACAGTCGGCTATAGCAGAATACCTGCTAGACTCAGGAAGCAACCACTGGATTGAGCTACATGACCCTAAAGTTCTATCCCGTAAACGGCACTATTACAAAAGGGTGGTTCGACCGAGAGGCGATTGAGATCAGGACACACCCAAATTTTAATTGTGAAGATGGTTTTCGTCTTTCTTCCTCGTGGAATCCTGTGATTAGTAAGTGCGCGCGTCGTGATCCAACTGTACTGAAGTCGGACACGGTCAGTGTAGTGTGTCGTAATGTGAACGTGGACATTCCTGATTCTGAAGAAGAATTGAGGGTAGCCGTGGATACTGCCGTCAATTCTTGGCTGTAACTCCGAGAACATCCACCCCGTGACCACGATCGCTGCAACGCGATAGAAACGTAGCCGTAGGGGAAAATTAAACAAAAGGTACGCGATAAATACCCGTTAAATAATCTTTATGTTAACAGATCGCGAAAGTTTAAAAAGTTTTATTAAAACACCTACCAAATGGAATGTTTGTTCTTGCCCAAACTTACAACATTTGATCTGACCATGAAATTTTGATTGGATTTCAAATGACTTGACTGACAATTGATCTTTCCTTGTACATATTATGTCTTTATTTGAGAACTTGAGATGTTCAAATCTGTTGCTTTTCACCAGGTGCGGATGACCGACACATACTATGCAGCTCTGTTAGCCCAGAACCCGGAGACCCAGGCTGGTATACTACACTTCCCTCCACACTTCGGCTACCACATGATGCATCGGGGAGACCAGAATAAGTGAGTAACCTGCAAAATAGAAACTGTGGATTGTGACTGGACTTGTGTAGAGTGCGAGTGTGACTCGCGTGCCGAGGGTTTCGAACGTTACCGGTTAGAGACTTTTAATTTGATGATGAGATGGATCGGTTTGCAAACTTCGGAGTAAAGCCGTTTTGGTAAAAATTTTAATTTCGATTTTTTTTTAAATATACTGACAAACAGTATATTTCAAAATGTGTTTTGAGATGTACAATCCTCTCATTTATAATACCTCATATATATTATAGATACCCCACTCAGTGAGGGGGAATTTTTATTTTTTTCGGTAATTTCAAAAAGTATGAAACCTATAGAAATTTGAAAAACTGTTTTGAAATGTACAAACTGATACCTTTCATATGACACCCCACTTGACCTTGTAGGTCTCTTAAAATTTCGACATCACAATTTTGTACCTACTGAAAATATTAATTTACATTTTTTTTTCTTTTCATCTGTACAGGCGCAAAATATATTATTATTTTAAATTTCATGTTATCTGCTGCTGTAGTTGGTGAGATATTAAAGTCGGAAAACAGGACAGAAAAAGCGTGACCATATAAGCGTTTCGAAACCGATCTCCGATCTTCGAAACACTAAAAAAAGATAAATACAAAGTAGCTCTTGTAAGTGTTGTAGTTGTCATTCAAAAGAATTGAAATAGGGTTTTTTTTATTGGACCTTTGTTTGACCACAATCTGATCTTAACGCATTTACTGCCGACATGCATGACAGTGCAACATAGTCTGCAACATCGTCAATGTTGAACCAAAATATCTGAAACAAAAAAAAAACATCATATATACAATAGTTTCTGCCCGCGGCTTAGCACGCGTTCTATGGAAAGTTATTAAGATTATTTATTTTTTATCCCATTATGGGATTAAAAGTGGCCTATGTGTTATTCCACGTCTATACCTACATCTATGCAAAATTTCACCCCCATTCTTTGCATACTTTTGGCGTAAAGAAGTAACAAACATACATCCAAGGTGTTTTATTATTATAGTGCGTAAGCCCTCACATTCGGGGTAATTTATAACAAATCAAATAATATCCCAAATCTATTTTTCTTTTTTTTTGTCTTTGACGGGACTTGATCCCGCATCCTTCCCTCAGTACGGGAATGTGCCAACCAACTATACCATGAGGTCAAGTGACGTAGGAGTCGAAAAACTTAGGGACTTCTCCTTCGGAGTCTAGCGCCGTTAGCTCCACCTACAGGGCAAACATTAAAGTTTATCCAATAAAAAATAAAAAAAATATTTTTAGGATATTATTTGATTTATTTGAAACATCCATCCCTCGAAACGTTCGCATTTATAATATTAGTGTGGTTTATTAGTTTTCCTTGTTCTAGGCAACCGCACCCGCACCCGCGCACCCTAAACCCTCAAGACCGCTCCAACTCAGCCCCTAACGTCTGCATCAACATGGTTAACCGGCCCATGACGTTGGCTGAACACCAGAGAAAGTATAATCAGGTAACAGTTCTGCCCACTCCGTGGTGTGGGCAGAACAAGAATTAAACCACTAATAGCGTTCTATACGCAGTTCGCGCGGCAGAACACGATGGATATTTAATTTCAATTAAATTTAATCTATTAATTTACTTAGATACAATGCTGAAATGAGATGATGAGATGGCGGGACGAGTTAAATGTGCACTACTAAAGACCAATCAAGAGTAAGCGATATTTATTGAAGGAAGGATCTCAAATGACGACAAGTAATGTAAATCTTAATATATAAAAGAACAAGCGATTTTCTGGGAACAACGCACAGCCCAGACCGCTGAAGCTAGAAACCTGAAATTTGAAAAGCAAGTACCTGTTACTACACAACCTCCCGTTAAGAAGGGATTTTTGGAAATTTCACCCCAAAGGGGGTGAAAAGGGGGGTTGTAGATTTTTTTGGTGTTTTTGTAACTCTTTAACCAGTGGCCCAATTAGCTTGAAAATTACAGAGAATACTAAGAATACAAAATTATTGAACACATGTTTCAGGATTATTCAAAATTTTCCTGTAAATTATGTTTTTTGGGTTATTAAAATTTGTAATTCGTAATTTGGCTCGGTACTGAAATGTCTGTAACTTTTTAATGCATAATGCTATTGACCTAACATTTTCTGTATATATCAAAATAATAATAAATTAAAACACGATTTCAGGAATTTT
The DNA here is from genome assembly GCA_963662085.1 of Eupithecia inturbata. NCBI lineage: Eukaryota > Metazoa > Arthropoda > Insecta > Lepidoptera > Geometridae > Eupithecia > Eupithecia inturbata. Next base: position 987,144 of record OY759178.1, on the reverse strand, counting down.
CAAAAAATACCCTTAAAATAGGTTAAAATGAGGGTTGAAGTTATTAAGGTTTTTTTTGTAACTCATTAACCACGGTGCCAATTAGCTTGAAACTTACAGCGAATACTAAGAATACAAAACTATTGAACACGTACATATATCAGGATTTTTTAAATTTTTCTGGGGTAAATCTGGTTATTAAAATTTGTGATTCGTAATCTATATATGTATATAAAAGAAAGTTGTGTTAGTTACACTATTTATAACTCAAGAACGGCTGAACGGATCTCGGTGAAATTTGGCAGCGAGGTAGATGGTATCCCGGGACCGGACATAGGCTACCTTTTATTCCGGAAAAAAGCGTGCGAAGCCGCGGGCTGCAACCGCTTTATAGTAAACTATAAAGTAAATAATGCTACACGTATTTTTTCTTTTACAAAACTAAGGGGTGTTCAATCAATTTCCGCGCGGGCGAAGGTGCGGGGCGCAGCTAGTTGCGTATAAAAAGACGCGGCAACAGAGTGAATTTAAGGTTAAGCATGGGCGGTTTGTGTACAAACATTCCACATCGAGTTTGGCTAGTGTATAGGGACAAAAACTGAAGGGAGCCTTTGCCCTGAAGTAGACCAAAAATAAAATACAATAAAAGTATAACTTGATAATCTGATGATTATCAAGTTATACTCTCGCGCAAATGTCTTGACCACATTATGGTGGCGTGTCATTTCAGCTGGCAGTAGAAACGAAAGTAAATTTTTCATGAACTTTTCAAGAGAACTATTGCCCGCCGCATGTAATTTTTTTTGCAAACCGTCAAAAATTCGCTTCCGTTCCCGCTCCGCTGCTGACAAAAAGCGCCTTACTAAAGATTGATGAACATTGTTAATTGTTGCAGCAATGTAGCACCAGCTCTCCGCAATCCTCCAACTACCTGACCTCCAGCAGACACACTAAAGACGACAAGGACAAGAGTGGTGAACAACACAGTCAAAGCACTCAGGCTAGTATACCCTACCTCCCTAACCACATTGCGGAAATGTGCGAGATTCGAGCTTTGAGCGAACATTCCGAACACAGGAGAGCCTCAAGTCACGTCTGTTTGAGTGGATACAGTGGTGTTAAATCCCTGAGATTCCTGCATGGTAATTTGCAAGCCTTTTGACTGATTTCCTGCATAACAGATACATACACAGATAACACCCAGACCCGAAACAAATATTTACAGATCATTCAAACATTTTGTCTGTCACGGGAATCGAACCCGCTACTTTCTGCGTCTCAGACCTTTGCCCCTAACCAGAGGCGTGGCGTTACAAAGGTCATCAATACTTGGCACAGGGAATCTTAGGATAACTCTAGGGAGAGGTCGAGATCATCTGCTGTTTAAAAACAAATGTTTTATTTGTATGTGAAATGTTGTAGGCGTCTCCGACGGGCACGCTGCGGCCGCGGCGGGCGCGTGCGCGCTCGGCCGACGAGTCGTGGAAGAACGCGCTGTCGCCGCGAGAGAGCTACGACGACTGGGTCATACACGCGGATGAAATACTCATCGGGGCGCGGATAGGTAACACTCTTCTGTTGTATGAAAAAGCGATTGCTCAAAGTCTAACTATTTCCAGAAGACACTTAAAAAGTACCTTTCATCTTCATTTTTCGCGGGCGATCAATGCAAAGATACGTTCTTTGCCTGAATAGGCTCGGACGTTTTCTGGTGTAAATCCGTCCAATTTTTTTATCAGGTTGATGAAATATTAGGTCCTTACATATGAAATTGGCGTTTTGTATGGGAGGAACAAAAAGTCGAATATTTTTTAATATAATATATTTAATTAATCAAAGTATGAACCATTATTTTCTATGCACTTTTGCCATCTTATAGGTAGTTCATTGATCCCTTTACTAAAAAAACCAGTCGGACGAGAATCAATAAAATCTTTGAAGGCGATTTGGACTGCCCCATCGGAGTTGAATTTTTTCCCTTGCAAGAAGTTATCCAAATTTCGAAAAAAATGGTAATCTGTTGGAGCAAGGTCCGGGGAGTACGGAGGATGTCTTAGACTTTCCAATTGAAGCTCTTCTAATTTAGTAGCCGTCTGTTGCGCAGTGTGTGGTCTAGCGTTGTCGTGAAGCAGCAGTGGCGTGGAGCGATTGACCAGCCTAGGTTGTTTAGCCGCTAGCTTTTCCATCATGGTTTGCAATTGCTGACAATAGACATCAGCCGTAATAGTCTGGCCAGATTTGAGAAAACTGTAATGAACAATACCGGCACTAGTCCACCAAACGCTTACAAGTAACTTTTTTGGGGTTAATTTTCGCTTGGGGCAGGATTTGGCTGGCTGGCCAGGATCCAACCATTGCGCTGAGCGCTTCCGATTATCGTAAAGAACCCATTTTTCATCACAGGTAATGATTCGGTTTAAAATACCTTCATTATTGTGCCTGTTTAGTAATGTAACGCAGCAGTCGACGCGCGTTTGCCGGTTTGCTTCAGTCAATTCGTGAGGTACCCACCTTTCAAGCTTTTTAATCTTCCCAATTTGCTTCAAGTGAATTAAAACAGTTTTATCACTAACATCGCAGCCTGCAGCTAACTCGGACGTGGTTTGCGATGGATCCGCTTCCACAATAGCCTTCAACTCTTCATTATCAACTTGAGTCTCAGGCCGTCCACGGGGCTTGTTCTGCAGGTCAAAATTTCCAGAACGAAAACGTTGGAACCAAAAACGAACTGTGTTTTCTTTTGCAACACGACCGCCATACACATCATTCACCCTTCGAGTTGTTTCCGCAGCACTAGTGCCACCGCGGAACTCGTACTCGTAAATAATGCGATATTTTAAGTTTTCCATTTTGTAAAATGAGTGACGCAAACAGAAAAAAACAGAAGAAAAAAAACAAATGAATGACGATCATCGAAGCACAAATACATGAGTCTATAGCTGTACAAATTTGAATTTGGAATTCCTTACCAAAGAGGAGAAATTTGTGATTAAAGTGGCCAGTACGAAAAACGCCAATTTCATATGTAAGGACCTAATATTTAGTAACGATTCAGCGAAATTCTATAAAACAAATTTGTCAATTTGTTTTATACAATTTCGCTGAATCGTGTGTAACCTTCCTTGTACGTAGATCATTAGCATCACAGTGGTGTTTGGGATTAGTTTGGTCGGTTAATTCCGAGTAAATACCTCCATCCAATAGTTTTGGCTTTCCCTTTCTATTGTAGAAGTCTTTATGGTTATGGTGAAAATAATCCTGTTTCCGCATTCGGACTCGAGTTGGTCCATTATGCGTTGTTTGGTTTGCTAGCATATCCAGCCTAACTCCGTCCATCTTCGCAGGGTCTTCACAGACTTCGCGGAGTGACCTCGGCAAGTTGAGGATTTCTGTTCGTTGTGCTGTTACTCCCTCGCATTCCAGGACCACGTGGGCAGCTGATTCGTCACTTCGTCAGGCACTTATTCACCATAGGAGTGACGGATAGCCGTCACTCCGATAGTGAATAAGTGTTTGTTCAGTGGGCAGTGTCCTGTTAGTGTTTCCACCAGGATACGCAGGTCCATTCTGTTTAGGTTGAGTAAGCGTTTTATTATCCTCGATGATGTTGATGGAAGCGCCGCTCTGGCTTGTCTGCGTTTTAGCAGGCGTGTCCATCGTTTGTTATGCATCTCTCTGGTTCTGAGCCTAGTCCATGTCTGGAGTAGTGAGAAAGGCAGGGGCAGGAAAGAGACCTTCTGTGGTTGTTTCCAATTCATCAGCGGGTCATTACCTAGCGATCCGCTATGTCCCTATATTCATTGAAGGATTGTTCTTGATGGATATCGTCTACTGCTAGTGACATTCGTACACGAGCTTGGAGTTACAGCTGTTTCCTTCCAGAGCCCCGAGTATGGCAGAGCTGTCAGAGAGAATGCGTACACATTGGTCGCTCATTTCTCTCTTGAGCACGTCTGTAACTGCCTGGGTTGATTAGAAGTCTTCATATACCAATACATTTTCCCAGGTTCCGGCAGTTTCGGGACGGTGTATAAGGCGCACTGGCACGGACCCGTCGCCGTAAAGACCCTAAACGTGAAGACCCCCACGCCGGCACAGCTGCAGGCTTTCAAGAATGAGGTATTTTAATGCAACTCAACTTGTAACAGTGCTTAACTTCGTTTACTTATAATTAATTTATTTTTAAAAAATCATAAATAAAAGAGGACCCTGAGTAGAGCCCCGAGAAATCCAAGTAGATGTGACTTTAATGCTACAGGAGTGTTATCAGTTGATATCTATTGAAAATGACTTGTTGGATTTACATAAAGTCTGACCAGAAAGAGTAGAAATTAATTATCGAGGAACTAAAATTTACTGTAAACTGGCAACTCTTTATAAAAGGCCAGTGTGGCCGCTATAGTGAATTTGTCAATAGATTCAGCTTTGTAAAATTATATGCACGTATTTAGCTTATGATACTTGCCTATTTTTACTAACAGGTATTTAAAAATCATGCTTATATTACAAAATAAAAGCATTCAAAAGGTTTTGTTGAGGTAATAATATATAATTTTCTCAAATGATAAAAATGATAAAAAAAAATATATAGGTAGGTACTGATTTATTTACATAAGTAGATTTATTTTCATAACAATAGAACACTTAAGTATACAGAATTAAAAAAAAACGTGTAAAAGTAATTTCTTGAAATCTTGCAATTTATTTGTTTGACTAACCAGATTAATTTTCCGCTAGCGGCAACACTGCAATTTCCCGTTGAATCGTATTTTGTAGTGCAACCCTTTATATAAGATACTGTACTTATGATTGGTTGCAGGAAAATCTGAAAGCACTGTTATGAGGATTGTTGATAAAGGCACAAAGAATAGCGGAAAATTTGGTACTCCCGCGAAGCACAGAATAGGTCGACCTAAGAAAGTGCTGGATGATTTAGATATTGCTATCAGACAAAAAAAATCATCATTTTTATTCAGTTAGGAAAGAAGTTCCTACATTGTCTAAATTGCTAGCTGTTTTAAAATAAGATATTAACTATGACGGAGGTAAAGAACATGTAAGACAATTGTTAAAAATGTATAAAAAAATATCAAGTATTAAAACGTTATGCCGTAGTATATGGTGATACCATGTAAACAATAGTGGCGCCCTCATTTATTTTCTACTCTTTCTGGCCGGACTTTACATAATCACTTTGAATATAATGTATCACAATAGATTCTAAAGTCATTTTACAAGGGGATATTTTCTATGATTTGAGTTTTGAGTTTTCCAATATTAGGGCAGTTTCATGCGCCAGGATCTCGGAACAACTTTAGTGATTCTTTGATATTAGTGTTAGTACCCATACTGCATTAAAAAGGTTTATCTCAATAGATTGTCAATAATATAATTAAAGGAGACAATATTAAGGAGTACTTCGTGATTCAACTTGTTGAAAGCCTTCTTGAAGTCAGTGCATCTACCTGTATTCGCTTAGTGTAATACAATATTTATTTATTATTATTATTAGGATTTTATACTATTCTAGCTGATGGCAAAATGTATTGTATGTATTAAAACAAGATTCCGTACCGCAGGTGGCAGTCCTCCGCAAAACGCGGCACTGCAACATCCTCCTCTTCATGGGCTGCGTCTCCAAACCCTCGCTGGCCATCGTGACGCAGTGGTGCGAGGGCTCCTCTCTCTACCAGCATCTACACGTGCTGGAGACTCCCTTCCCCATGCTGTACCTCATAGACGTGGCGAGGCAGACTGCGCAGGGCATGGACTATCTGCACGCTAAGAACATTATACACAGGTATGTTGTACGGCCTCCGTGACGCAGTGGTGCGAGGGCTCCTCTCTCTACCAGCATCTACACGTGCTGGAGACTCCCTTCCCCATGCTGTACCTCATAGACGTGGCGAGGCAGACTGCGCAGGGCATGGACTATCTGCACGCTAAGAACATTATACACAGGTATGTTGTACGGCCTCCGTGACGCAGTGGTGCGAGGGCTCCTCTCTCTACCAGCATCTACACGTGCTGGAGACTCCCTTCCCCATGCTGTACCTCATAGACGTGGCGAGGCAGACTGCGCAGGGCATGGACTATCTGCACGCTAAGAACATTATACACAGGTATGTTGTACGGCCTCCGTGACGCAGTGGTGCGAGGGCTCCTCTCTTCTGACGATGATGCCATTGATCCATTTCCATTTGGGATGTGTAGTTTACACATCCCAAATGGAAATGGATGAGAAACTTGGCTTGGCGGAATATGGAATACGTACCAGAAATGATGGAACGTAAGCCCGAAGTCGCTGAGCGACGAGTCACTAGAGTCACACGCACCGGTACTCAGATGGCATCGTCATTATGGCCGGGGAAGAGTGGGTGCGGTTGTCACCGGACCGGATAGAATGGCGCAATAGAGAGGAGGCCTATATTACGTAAGTCTGATACTGAATAATGTCATCATGTCCTCTCATTTTAAACATGAATTTCTGTTTTCAGGGACCTAAAATCAAATAACATATTCCTAAGAGACGACTGGTCGGTCAAGATCGGAGATTTCGGACTCGCCACCGCCAAAGTACGGTGGTCAGGTTAGTGTACTTTTTATCATTCTCAATTTAGATTATAGGATGTGACGCTAGCTTCACTCACTCTTAGGGCTCAGTGGCCCATAGTGCGGCGCTGGGCCGAAAGACCTGATCTCTGCTTTCCGAGCGCAAGCATCAACTACTCAGCTCTACGTCTCACACGTCCACTTCTGCGTCCAGCCACACCTAGGGTGTGGAGGAGTACTTAAAAATGAAGTCTGGACACTCGATGCGCGTCGAGAAGCTAGACTCTCGCCATAATTGTGAGCTTCAATTCATTTATGGTGAGAGTTCCAACTTAACATCTCTCGACGGGTGTCCAGCTTCGAATGTTCACTGGCCGCCTGCAAGGGGACACACGGCGGTGTCTCCTTGTCGTCTCGTCGTCATCTGACAACCTGATTGCGTCATCTACACGTCGCCGTATCACAAACTATTAAGTTTTATATTTTATTTATGCTAGTTTTAAGGTATATACAGGGTGTTGTTCAAATTAGTGCACAATACTGAAGGAGGTTATTCACCTGCTACCACAGATTAATATTCACAGTCAACAAACCAACCCCCATACGAGTTTTTTTTGCAGATTTTTCTAATTTCATTACAACAATGCCTTATTACTTTAGTCATGTCATTCCAAAAGTAATTTCGACCTCTTTGATGCACGCCTCCCATTCTCGCCTCACCTGATTTCGACACAAGGCAACCACAGTCAATGACCGCGCCGCCGCCATAATAAAATAAGGCAATGTTTGTAATAAAATTAAACATTATGAAAAAAAAATACGTTTTCGGCTTGGTTTGTTCTCTTGTGCACTAATTTGAACAACACCCTTTATACCTAAGCCGGGTAGACTCCGTACCCGGCTTAACGTTCAATAAATAATTTGTAATTTGACAGTCCGATACTCACTATATCGTTTAATAATTGCCAGATAGTACCGCATCAGGCGTGCAATGGCAGCAACCCACAGGCTCGATCCTATGGATGGCGCCCGAAGTGATCCGGCAAGCGGAACACGCTCCCTACACCTCGCGGTCTGACGTGTACGCCTACGGAATAGTTCTGTACGAGCTGATGGCTGCAGAGCTGCCCTACTCTAACCTCAACAATAAGGATCAGGTCAGTCACTGTGAGATAGAGATAGATCAATGTTCACAGATAGCACGCGTCTACATGTCGTCGGCCGTCTCTGGGAGCGCCGGTCGGCCGAGCCCGAAAGCGTGTTTTTCAGCCCTTCATCCTCTTTCATTCAGCACGTGGTCGAACCGGCGCGCCGCCCATTTTGTCTCGCTAAACGTTAGTCGCGGCCTCCGGTCACAAGTTTCTACTTCGTTGGACTGGACCTAGGATTTTCCTGAACACTTTTCTATCCGCCCCGAAGTTTGTTGTTGGTCGACTCAGCCCAGCAGCACCCGCCGTTAGGGCACACCTCCGATCCTCCGAATCCACTCTTTCCCGGCTATGCTATGATGGTTGTTCCACCTGTGCTCTGGTTCATCGAGCTATGATGGTTGTTCCACCTGTGCTCTGGTTCATCGAGCTATGATGGTTGTTCCACCTGTGCTCTGGTTCATGGAGCTGTGATGATTGTTCACCTGCGTTTTGGTTCATCGAGCTATGATAGTTGTTCCACCTGTGCTCTGGTTCATGGAGCTGTGATGATTGTTCACCTGCGTTTTGGTTCATCGAGCTATGATGGTTGTTCCACCTGTGCTCTGGTTCATGGAGCTGTGATGATTGTTCACCTGCGTTTTGGTTCATCAAGCTATGATGGTTGTTCCACCTGTGCTCTGGTTCATCGAGCTATGATGGTTGTTCCACCTGTGCTCTGGTTCATCGAGCTATGATGGTTGTTCCACCTGTGCTCTGGTTCATCGAGCTATGATGGTTGTTCCACCTGTGCTCTGGTTCATGGAGCTGTGATGATTGTTCACCTGCGTTTTGGTTCATCGAGCTATGATAGTTGTTCCACCTGTGCTTTGGTTCATCGAGCTATGATGGTTGTTCCACCTTTGCTCTTGTTACTGATTCTTACTATTACGGGGACGCATCCCCTTATGGCCTCCAACCTCCCCTATAGCCATCCCGAGCCTCGCTTTATTCTCTGTTCTACCTGTCCGCAGACAGACCAACGCATTTGTATACACACAACAATAATAATCTGAAACTTGTTCTAATATCAGTGGCAAAAGATCTCAATTGCATGCACTGTAACTCAAAGTGACTCACCGATGTGTCTCTTGCTCGTTGTCTCGTCACAGAATGAATACTCGGCCGTCCGTCGGCGATGGAGACGCTGCGCGCGCGCACGCCTCCTCGCCTCTACCGTTTTGTAGCCAGTCAGCTAAAATCTTTATCAACCTACCTACTACCTACTTAAGTAGGTACTGAGAATATTTCTTCGCCTTCGCGACACTTTATTCAAACAATATTTGCTTTCGGTTACTTTAACGCTGAATACTAAGATGATCCGAATTCAAAAAGTGCGCGGCAAAGATAATTGTGGAGCACTTATAAAGAGGATTAAAAACTCATTACTGGCCGCTAAAAGTTTCATATAGAAAACACCAACTTTGGGTGTACTTAAAGGCGAACCAAGTCGTCCTTTTCGAATAGATGGAATTAAAACTCTTTATTCCCATAAATACATTAAACGTTAGAAAAGGTCAAATTCTTGAAAATTAAACACTGACACGGAAATAAAGTGATATTTTTTATTTCTGTCGCTTCGGTATGTACAGAACCGATGAAGAAACCTTTAGCCTTTTTTTTTGTTATATTTCGAGTTGGAACTAAAGCTTTTTATAGTAAGTCTTTTGACATCATTAATCATTATTTTTTACATGACGTTAACGATGCCCCTTTACAACTGGTCTATTTATTAATTTACATATGTTTGTACCTATATTCCTTAGTTCCTTGATTAGTTTTCTATCTCGTCTGTTTTACGGCTTTTGAAGTAGTAGTTTAACCACCATTTACTGTAAGCCTATATTATTGTAAATTGACGTATTCAAGTGTGCCTTGTGCTCCTGCAGCGAATAATTGGGTATTACAATTTGTTTGAATTTATTTACTGAGAATTTTTGCAACTCACTAGGAGACGAGTTTATGTTTATTTCTAGTATTTAAACTATGTTTATTGCTATTTTTAGGTCAGACCTACTGCCCGATTTAAAAAGTGGTATTATTTTACTAAATTTTATTAGATCAGGAAATACGCCACAAACAATAGATTAATTGAATATAAAAGCTAGATCTTCGAATTGTGCACCACTCTACTGCTAATAAAGAGGTGCGCGGCAAGGGTGTTCGTAAAGTCACGGGCCAATCTAAAATGTCACGTCTCGTGATGATATGTCGCATAACATTATTCTTATTAATCTCTTCAGATTCTCTGGATGGTAGGGCGCGGCCTGCTCCGGCCGGACGCGCGGCGCCTCCGCCAGGACGCCCCGCAGGCCCTCAAGAGGCTGTTCGAAGACTGCATCAAGTTCGACCGCGACCTGCGGCCTCTGTTCCGCCAGATCCTGGCCTCGTTGGAGGCTATGCTGCGCGCCATGCCTAAGATCACAAGGAGCGCCAGCGAGCCTAATATTAACAGGTAGTGCTACTGACTATAGGCCGGGTTTGACGTTGCAGGCACTCAATGTGCAGTCTTGGTATAGTTTGTTTCCAAGATTATAAAGAAAATTAAAAGATTATTTAGAAGATTAAATGCTTGCAATGGATAGATAGAGTGGCTCAAACTGAGCGCCCTTCTAGCATCCCACTTTACACGTTGGATCGCACGAGTCACCATACCTGAGAAACAAACTAAATGTACACGTGAGACAGGATCCGAAACAGCCCCAACTGATGGTAACACTTACACTATTTGCGTCAGGAACTAACTCAATTTTTTTTTACATCACGCTCAATTTACACCGGCTTGCCTGCGGCCGGTAGAGGCGCGACGAGCACTTCATCGAGCTCGTATTCCACCTACTTCCTGCTTTAATGAACCCTACGTGTGTTGCAGACAACTGCACGCGTCGGACGACTACCTGAGCTACAGCTGCGCGTCCCCTAAGACGCCCGTCAACTTCCAGTTCAACACCGACACCAGCTTCCCGGCCTTCTATGGGTGAGCTCCATACTTACTGTCGTTTATAAAGCTTTTTAAAATAATGCGATCCTAACAGCTCCATATTTTTACCCCTCAAGTAGGAAAATGCTTAATACCTTAGTTCTTGCCTTGCTGCCGATTTTACATCTTATCATAAGCCCTTCCGCTTGTTTGCAAAACGAAATGAGATGAAAAAAATTTATTGCACTGAAATAATAAAGAAATGTAGCCTGGCATAGTCAAAAGTCACGTGAAAAAAAAGCCGGAAAAATTGCCGTCACAAAACGACGACGGTAACGCACGAGACCGATCGACCCTAACGCGGGTCTAGTTAGAATTATGAACCTTCATATGTATCTAACTAGAAGACTTATGAACCGCACAAATTTTCATTCATTATTTTTTTTCGCCCATTAATATTATTTTTTCCAAAATTATCGTATAATAAAAGATCTACTGAATCGTGAAAAGGTGACAAGACAGAGTAATTACATTCGCATTTTAAATACTATTATGAGCAAAAGTAACTGTATCTGTCTATTACCTTTACACGAAGGCTGAACGTAGGTATAAGTCGTGATGAAAAAGAATTGAGTTGAAAATGACAGCGGGACATCTTCAATCCCATTCTTTATCACGACTAATGTCTTAGAGTATAATTCGTTTGGCTTCTACACTTCTCAGAGGAGAGTGGCAAACGTGCTATTCCGTGTGCTTGTAAAAAGTTTTTTTTTATTGTGAATAGTTGCTGACACAATGTCGTGGCCTTCTTTACAGAATCCCAGTGCCGAATCAGCGGCACACCTAGGATACACGACCTTATTGCCTCGCAATACGGCGCGCCTGTATATTCGACTGAGTGAGAACAGATTAGATATAGTACCCAACAATCGAATGACAGTCTTGAGTTCACCAATGAATTATCTTTAAATAATACGCAAAATCGTTTTAAGTACCTGCAGCAAACAAATAATTTCCGGAAAGGTGGTAATACGAAGTGCATAGCAGTTTCTAAAATTAACAATTTTTTATATTTAGTATGTTGACAAAATCTGAATAATTGTTAAATTCTCAAGCCATAGAATACATCTGATAGATGGTATTCAAGTTAGAGGTTGATTGCCATTAAAACAAAAGTTTACTTCTAAAAAAAACGCGATGTTCATGTTCATAACCTACAAAAGCTACAGAAGTTCGGACGAGCTTAATCCATCTTTATCTATGAAACATTAATAAATTAAAATTATACGCTTTATTTATATGTACTCATTCACTACGTATGACTAGTTTAGTATTATATAAAGTTCCTGTCGCGTCCCTAGAAGCATGCCGAGTGCCAAAATAAATAAGGCACAAACAATCTTCTATAAAGTCAATAAAGTTTATTTAGAATATAAAAAATAGAAAATTACAATAACAGAATACACCAATAAAGTATATATTATTGGTGAACTCAGACAGACTAGGTATGTAAATAATAGACTTTAGTTTTAAACGTATTGGAAAATACATACCTACCTAACATTTAATGATATTCTTGAACAGAACTGATGTTTATTTCATAAATACAACTTATTGAGCGAGATAAAAGCATTCAAAACTGTATAAAGAGTTGTAAAGTCATTCAACTTGTACAGACATTATTTTACCGAAGACTAAATTAACAGACTTAAAATTCAAATTTGAATTGCATACTTTTAATTTATACAAATCGATAGTACCTATAGCACAGACGGTGTCCAACTCACCTAGAATAACGTGGCTTGATCCGAATCCCTGCATTGAAAGTTACGAGAGACTCATCATCACGGGTTCTCAGGGTGAAACGTTCATGAGTAGCGCGAAATTTAATAAAAACAGTTTTCTGTTTTATTTTCTGGGTTCTTCAAGTATTGTAACGTAGATAAGTTGTTTTGCGACCTTTGTAAACCAAGGGAAAGATGCAGGTTCAAGTCCCGTCGAAGTCGAAAAAACATTTTGGGATATTATTTGATTTCTTGTTGTAAACCATTTGCTAGGAACCCATGCTAAAACAAACTTTAACTCGATTGTCGTTTTGGTCTAAAATATTTTTTTAGGGAAATCAACATAATATCACTAAACTCCAAAACCTCAATTGAGTTTAGTTTGTTTTAGCATGAGTTCATAGCAATCTACCAATAAAATAAAAAAAACTGATTATTTTAAATTGCGCGCTGTTCATGTCACGTTCCAGCTTAACTTGTGGAGGTACATGCCACGCCACGGTAGCCACTAACTGTGCTCTGAGTGTACACTGATCGCAATCTTTATATTATTTATCTGAATTAAAATTATTTATTTGTGCAATTTATTTAAAAGCCAACCATTTCTTCTCTAAAATTAAGTTTACAGTTATGTTTTAAAACCTTCGATCAGGTGTTCCGCACGGCCCCCATGGATTCACAATGCGCACCCTGAAACCGTTGTCTGTATCAAAAGATAGACCATTTGACATGTTGGTCTACGCTTTCAATTAGTGTTATTTTAGCGCTCGGGCAGAAAGTATGCCTAGCAAAGTTGCCAAAATTACATTTCCAAGACACAAAAAAAGGACGGGATTTCCTATTTTCAGTAGTTACTATAAAGTGCTATTAAGTCCTATCCTTAAGAAATCAGCCTTGTAAATTACATTTTGGTTTGTCTATGTTACGATTTTGACTTTGTTTTAAATTCAATATTTTAATGCTTTACATAAGTTTTAAATCTATAATAGTCTGTATTGAAACAAAAGTCGCTGCGACAACAGACGACAGTTCAACAGCACCTGCCTGCATCTTCCAACATGGCCAACATTACATTATCAAATAATAAACCACCAAGTGAAAGTCGATTCGCACACGAAGACTAATTGGAACACTTGGCTCAGAAAAATCCGTTACATAATTTTTTCTGATATATTTTTGTATTATAACAATATGTTTCAGGAATGTATGTATTTAATAAGTATTATTTGTTCAAGCAATTCATTTGGTTTGTAAATATTATCCAGTTTTTTAAGTTGATTGTGTATACAGTATAATTTATTTTAAAGCAAAATTAATAAGTAATTTAAGAAACAATAAATTATAGTTTCAAAATTATGTAGTGACGCTTTTATTCATTAAATTCGTCTGTCACAGCTCAACAAAGTATTTATTTAATTATTATTTTAGCGACAGATGCGTAATTTCGAGACACTTGATCAAGTTTCCGTGGTGTAGCGGTTATCACATCTGCCTAACACGCAGAAGGCCCCCGGTTCGATCCCGGGCGGAAACATAGTTTTGCTTTAATTTAATAATTTAAAGCGATATTGCACATAACTTCCATCTAAATTAGATTTTTTTCTCGATGGAAGAGATTCATCCTCCCTCCGAATCCCAAGCTGTCATTAACGTATAACATTGCGGCCGGAGGAAGACCCCGGCCCTTTTCGAAACTGGTTTGGTCATTGCATCAGCCTGTAGCCTATGATTTAGAAGCCTACGTTCTTGTACTTTCTCATAGCCTGTAGCAATAATAATAAATAATTAAATTTAAAGGGGGCAAGGAGTCCTGAGCAATTACTTGTCATTATGTAAACCTATAAAACAAAAATAGTTATGTAGTAATTAATTGCTTTATTATAAAGAGCATTACAATTCATTAGTTAATATTTCATCCAAAATAGCGGTTCCAGATATGGGTAATAATAACAATTCCTCACTAAACAAAATAACAACACACCATTATTATTGTGTCTGGGTGTAGACAGGAAAACTTCTTGTTCTAATCACTATCACTGTCTACCTCATCATTATCAAGATCTTTTTCTACAGAAGCATCTTTTGCACTCTCTCCCACAATAGGAGTTTCAGGAACATTTTCACTGTCCGATTTATTTTTCTTAGTCCTCTTCTTTTTGCTCTTTTTCTTTTTTTCCTTCTCTGTCTTAATTTCTCTCAGTTGGAACTTGTCCACCATGATTGTCGCGCCATTTACAGTAAGGTCGACCGTAACACTTCTATCTAGCGCCGCATCCACTGCTTTCTGACTGTCGAACTCAACAAATGCAGTCGCTGAAAATAATAGGATAATGTTCTAAAAAATTAAATGTTAAGTTTATTAGAATTATATTTGAGATTTCTTCAATACTAGCTCATACTTCGCAAGCTTATTTACTGGATAATTAAAGGTAGGATTTAATAAATGGTTTTCGAAATTTACACTCAGCATTGTCTAGCCCCAAAAAGTGGCTAGTTCTCACCCGATCCGAACCGATCACGGTAATGTGTACCTTTTCCATTTTCTAACTACTGAATTATATTAAACATACACTACGAATAACATTCGTAAGTATTTAAAGTAAGGCACTGTTTGGCGCCGTTTACCGTGATCGGGTAGGAACTACCCAAAAACTAAGCAGAACATTTTGATTTTTTTTTTCATTTTCTTTTTAACATTTTTTTTTTTTTTAGCGTCAGTAAGGAAAACCCGACTTATTTTTATATAGTAGATAGACCTTCGTTTGATGGAAAGTGACGATGTGGCCGACTATGTATCACGAAGGTCTAGAAAATACCTATTCACATGTGTCATAATTCGATAATCGTTGCCGCCATCTTGTATTTCCAAACAAGAAAGAATTGCGGCCTTACTCAGGCCTATCGAGTTGTGGCTCGCCTCGCTCGCCGCGCTGAGTAACGAAACTAAACATTCGGTTGCAAATAGTTATAATAGAAGTATAGGGAATAAGGGAGTATTAAAAATTAACTTACTCATCGTTTTCTTCCTGTGAGGAACCAGCCGAATGGACCGAATAATGCCGAAATCCCGGAAAGTCTTCAGTAAGTCTTTAGCAGTGAGCTTCTGCGGTGGGCCGTAAATTCGCACCACGATGGTGGTTTCTGTTTTAGGCCGGACTTCGGTCACTCTGATTTGGTTGTCTGCTATAATTGATCCATCCCTTTTTAATGCCTGGAACAAATTAATGCCATATCGATATCTGCAGCCATATTTTACAGACAGCTGTGCCTCCCGCCTCATATAGTTTTCGCGATTCACCATGGCCCTGTACTGACTGACGCCTTTTTATGTAAATATACAGATATATTGTAGTAACAAACTTGGCTAGTTTATTGGTGTAAGTTATGCAATCTACTGGACTGGTTTGGAATCCCTAGTAGGCCTCAGAATGAACCATGCGAACTATTATGCAGTATTTGGTACTATTATTTAAATATAATCATCTTAATAAGTCTCCACCTTGTATGATTTTCAAAGCAAATGGTGAGTTTTTTAAATGCACACTTGCAGAATATTTTCGTAAAATGTTTACCTTTGTGGCAGCCTCTGTTGTATCAAAGTGAATTCTAGTGGAGAACACCTCTTCATCGACAGTGTAGGCTTCACTGGAAATTACAAATATAATCTTCTTAAGATATAAAAGAACAAGCGACTTTCTGGAGACAACTTCCAGCCCAAACGCCTGAAGCTAGAAAGCTGAAATTTGAAAAGCAGGTACCTGTTACTACACAATCTCCCGCTAAGAAGGGATTTTTGGAAATTCCTTTTTTGTAACTCTTTAACCAGTGGCCCAAGTAGCTTAAAACTTACAGAGAATACTAAGAATACAAAACTATTGAATACGTTTTCCAGAATTTTTAAAATTATCTAAATATGGGTAAATCAGGTTATTAATGTTTGTGAATCGTAATTTGGCTCCATACTGAAAAATCTGCAACTTTTTAATGCATAAGGCGGCTGAATAATTGTCCTTGTGTAATAATTGACCTGAAATTTCCTGTATATATCAAAATGATAATAAATTAAAACACGTATTTCAAGAATTTTCAAAAAGCCCTTAGAAAAGGGGTAAAATGAGTATTGAAGTTATTGAGGTTTTTTTGTAAACTTTGTGTCTAACCAGTGGCCCAATTAGCTTGAAACTTACAGAGAATACAAAACAATTGAACATGTGTTAAAGGATTTTTCAAAATTTTTCTGAAAATGGGATAAATCGGGATATTGAAGTTTGTGATTCGTAATAAAAGTAAATACTGATACACGTATTTTTTATTTTTACAAAACTACCCCTAGGGGATTCGATCAATTTTCACGCGGGCGAAGCCGCGGGGCGCAGCTTGTTATTTTATAATTGAAATTAGCCTGCAAATGCATCCCCCTAATCCCATGCATCACGAAGAATAGTGGCTCAGAAGAACCCTCCCCACCAGTGTAGGACACATTCTATCGAAGGTATTTTTATTTTATAAAATTGATATTAATAAAGCTGCTAAATGGATATAGTTTTTTAAATACTTACCCAACACCTCTATATAGACCATATTCTGAGAAATGATCAACCAAAATCTTCTTAAAATTGCCTTTCAAGAGTGAAACAGGGAGATTATCAATGTTTAATGTCATCTTGTCATTGTTCATCTTCTGTTTCTTGTTCCAGTGTTTTTTCTCCCATTTCTTGGGAGCAGGTTCACCTGCTGCTCCTGTGTCATCTTCAATTTGTGTACCTTCTTCAGTTTTTTTTTCAGTTTTGGTGACAATCTGCTCAGACTTACTTGGTTTGACACCAGTAATTGAATGGTCATAAGGCTTAGTTTTAATATTTTTGTTTGGTTTCTCTCTGTTAGCTTCTCTTCTGAGTTTCTTTTTGTTGGTTTTGTCAATCACAGTCATTTCATTAATCAAGTTGGTGAGAGTGTGTGGGTTGTCTCCAAGACTGAGGCTCTCTAGATTGTCAGCAATGCCAGGTTTAGGAGACTTTGTTGGTGGTTCACCATCAGCATTTTCAGGTATGTCTTGATGCTTCTGCTTTTTAGGTTTTTTCTTTAGTGCTGGTACTTCAGTTATATAAGATTCTGATGGAGATTTTTTAAATTTATTTGCATTTTTCAACATTTTCTCCCTTACTATATCCCCATTTTGCTTAGTTTCACTGTCTGGGATGGATAGTGACACTTTATCAGATTTGTTTACATTTTTGTCATTATTTTTATCACGTGGTGTCTTTCTTTGATAAGTTTCTTTGTCAGCATAGGACTGAACAGAACTTTGCTTGGGCCTAACAGGTTTTGTCTGACTTTTCTGACCAACAGGTGCTCCTACGTTGCTGTCTTCAACTGCTTCTACATTCTCTTTTGACAACTTCTTCTTTTTATTTTTTTTACTTCTTTCTTTGCGTGGAGAGTCTTCTGTTTCAGTATCATTTGATATATCTGATTTAGGCCTTTTTATGACTATTTCTTCATTCTCTTCTAGCTGGAAGCTAACTGACTTGTTCCTTTTGTTGGACTTAAATTTTGAGAGGTTAAATGAATCATCCTCAATAGGTTCATTGCTTTCTATTTGTGAGACTTGTTTCTTGGCATTTGTACCTTTGTTTTTGGATTTTTTAGAGCTAGCTAGTGGAGTGGAGGTGACTGTAGAGTCGCTAAGAGCATGAACAGATGAACTGTTACCGGGGCTGCTGTTACTCAATCTGGCACTATCGATATTGACCTGAGAGAAGCCTATCGTCTGTCTTTGCTTCTTCTGCCACTTACTAGCGTTGCGCTCAGGTTTACTGTCCTTATAATCATCCTTTTTTGATGATCTATCTTTGATCTTCCGACTTTTACTGCTGTCACCATCGCCTGTCTTTTGGTATAATGGAAGATACTGCTCAAAATAGTTTCGTTTAGGTTTGACGTTATGGGAAGAAGTTGACTCAATATCAGTGGATTCCATTGTTTGACTACCTAAGTAATTTCATTGCATTGCAAGCAATTTCACAATCCCACACTCGCACACAGCTGGGTTTTTTTAGGTTATGTTTTGGATTTTTGTTCAGGGATACCATACTTACCCAACCTCGTAGGCCGTAGGTGGACTTGTTCTTCTTCTTCTTTTATCTTTGGCTCTGCATCATGGGTTGACACAATTTTGCCAATGTCAGTTTGAGCATTTGCTCAATAATTATTATTAGAAAACAAACTACAATGTTCATCCTATTCGTTCACAAATGTGAACGAATAGGATGAACATTTTAGTTTTTCGTTTTATTTTGTAAAATATTGTACATACCTATTTTAATAAATAAATAAAAACCTAGTCTGACGATATAAAAATTTTATATTCTGGCAATATCGTTAACCTCACTTTTTATAAATGGCGGATGCGCTTGCGTGATGCCGGTTTCTTGTTATTATTGCATTTAGAAGGCGTCATTTTGTGTAAATTGTATTCTTGTAGATTCTAACGATACGTTTCAGTGCGGTGAGTGAACTGCAATACATACAATAGTATCTTCGTGTGTCCCCATAAACACCCACGGTAAGTCAATTACAAGGGGCGAGAGCTCGTGAATTTTCCATTGGCAAAAAAAGACGCTCCGCCAAGCACACGAATCGCCGTGTAGTATTTACCGTTATGCGTGACCACGTTACCTTACAAACTGCCACAAATCGGACAATAGCACTTTATTTTTATATTTTCAATGAAAACTCGTCATCGGGCGGGTTCAAACGCCTCGTCCTTGAAGGCTCAGATGGGCGCCAAGCTGTTGAAGTTCGTAGAAATAGATATGGCGGGAACCGCCATGAATAAAGTCATTGGAAATAGTATTGTGTTACAGTGATATAACCATGGTGGCTTCGAAACGCGGTCGAGGAGCTCGCAATCAGGCAGCTAAGGCTAAGCCTGCGGAGGAGCCGGTAGCGGCGGTGGCGCCGGAGCCCGCGCCGGTCGAGGCGGCGGCGGAGGCGACGCCCGCGCCCGCGGAGAACAACGGCACGGAGCCGGCAGAGCAGGCAGGGGCCGAGGCGGCACCCGAGGCCGCGGCAGATGCCGCCGACGGCGAGGCGCAGCCCGAGCCAGAGAGCGCAGAAGTTGCCGAAGCAGCAGCGGAGGCCGCAAAGAAAGCAGAGGAAGATAAGGTTGAATCTGGTAAAATCCTCATTGAGAACCTGCCTGTGAGCTACCTCTTTGACTACCAAGAGAAACTCAAAGAGCTGTTCTCGAAATACGGAGAGATTGTGCACATCAAGTGAGTTGAGTTGATTATTTATTTTGCTAGAGATGCTGACTTTGTGTATGAATGACATTCAAATATCAATCCCTGAAATTCATTGTACTACTCTAGAATTTATTAAATTAATTCTCTGAAATTATGAATATTTGATTATAAAAGTGACTCTGAGGACTGGAGCGTGAGCTGCGCTCGGAGCACTCCGTTTGTGTGGAGTATTAACAAGAAATATTTTTCTTTCTTTTTAGACGTGGTCCAAACATTGTAACAGAACTGACCACAACTCCCACATTATCGGCAATAATCGAATTCAAAAACAAAGATTCTCTGGACAAGGTAAACAAATGTTTCACATAACATTATTATTTTTATTTTAATAAAAACTTATTCTGTAGTTTTAGTGCCGAAAAGGCGGTATTTAAGGCTAAGAATATTTTTCTAAATTGCTGTGTTGATAGTTCCATACCTAGTCATGTGCCGAATGAGTGACTACATATTTGAATGTTGGTACGGCTGGTCTTCTACTGAACTCACACCCTTTGGCTTGCTATCTTTTATTTGATTCATTTTCGAAATTTCTCGACTATTTGTTGTTTTTCTGTAGTAGATCAGCTGAGAGTTTTCCAATGTGTGTTTATTTATGTGTCTTTTCAGTGATGGTAAGTTAATTTCAGGTTACACTCATACTTCAAACTTGTATAATGCATAGTTCTAAACTAAATTGTAGAAACAAAAACATAATGCTTAGGCTTAGGTTCAATCAAACTATGACTGACCTCATCACTTTCCACTGAGGTGTCAAGTGTAGCTTGTGTGTTGTGAGCAGAGTTATTAGGTTCTCTATCAAAGCAGTTCTTTCTTTACCTAGTTTTTCAGCAAATTCAGCAGTTTCAGTAAACAAATAAACAGGTACAAAATTGCAACATAACTTATGTTGCAACTTTGTGCCTGTTTATTTTTTATTTCAATATCCAATGTTCTGAGTGATTGTATTTCCTGTAGTCAGCAATTTGCTCTAGAAACTTAAAAACTCCATTACACACACTCGAAAATACGAGGTATTATAATCTGAATTTTGTTAGTATATAACTAACCCTTTTATTTTAGAGTTAAGTACATAATTTACTGAAATGATTTACTAATACTAAAATTAAATAAACAAAATCAAATTCTAATTAAACAAAGTAAAATTGGAACCAAACCTTCTTCATTGATTCGCGTACATTTCGCGATAGGAATGGAAGTTCAATAAAACAGCTCCTTCAAATTTTACAATTCCAGTAATAAAAATTGAACTTTATTTAACTTAATCGATCTTCAAAACTCAAAGCATCATTGAGCCTTGGCTGAATAGGGAAATATTGTGTTCAAAATATTGGTTTCCGGTAAGCGGCCGCTGCGAAATGTGTTGAACTCTAATCAATCCGTAGGATCGTTTGATTTTGATAGACAACTATAATGTTAGCTGAGTTTGACACATTCCGCCAACTAGGCCACCTACGTAGCACGCAGGAAACGCACCCTAAGGATGCTTTTCCACAAGAGATTGTGGAAATGCACAATCTCAATGTTTGTTCCTAGCATACTGACGCGGAATCGACCTTTCTCGTCAGGAACCGGCATAGACAATTCGTCGCAATCGTCGTATAGAGACGGATCTGCATTTTAGCTACTTTACAGGAGAGCACTTTAAAGTTTTGGAATTGGATATTTCGTCATATTTTGTAAACAGCTAGTCCGATCAACGTAAAATTTTCAATAGTTGCTATTTGTCTATAGTTTTACGATATGACCTACATAAAAAATCTAGGAGGTAGGTATGCATAGGAATTTCCATGAAAAGTTGAAAATAATCAAAAGATTTAACAACAAAATAGTGATAAATGTTAATGTTGAAATAAATGTCTATACCAAGGTGATCTGGAAGAGCTATCTTATATTCTCATAGCGATAAGGCCGCCCTTTGTTTTGCCGCGATTCCTAGTATTTCTTACTATACTGTTTTTTGGCTTTGGTGTATATAAATGTATTAATTACTTAACTAGTCATTTTATTTTTAAGCAGGTAATTTAAACTGTGCGGAGATTAAATTTTTACAATATCCCTATAGGGTCAAAAGCTATTAGGTATCGAGTTACAAATATAGTACATATACTAACAGCAGCAGTGGCACTGCTAGACTCCACCAAAATTCGCCCGCACCCCACGGTTTCCCTCAACATTTACCGGTTCATCGGTCCACCTTGTAGGGTCTGCTCAGATTACACCTTTTGGTACTGGTCACCACTCAAGACCATGTGCCCAGTCCTAACCCAAAGTGGCCCTAGGCCACTTTTTCTTGAAAAAGTTCTTTGGGAATCTACTCTTTTCTGATTCGATCTTGCAGAGGATCGCCAATATCTTTAAGGATAGTTCTTGCCATTGCTCTCTGTGCGACCTGTTTGTATATGACACCCGTTAGGCAAGGTACTTATCACTTTTCTGTCTTAAGTCGACATCACTACAACTCACAATGGTCAAATAATTTCGTATTGAGACACTGCGGTACTCGTGACGAAAAGACGCCATAGATCTTTCCGGACGCAGGTCCATGGCACTGGATCGGGGATCGATATCTTTAGCGCGGGGGAGGGTTGCGGGGGCCGAGGTCAGCTTCTTACACTGACGGATCAATTCAAACGTCGTATTACTGCGCTCATAAAATCAAAACCTTCAGTATTCTACTCTGTATACAAATAAGAACAACAAAAAATAAAAATGACAAAAATATATTTTTATCTGATTTTCCTTTACGTTTTAAGTAGCTTTCTGCAATAAAACGAAATTTGCAAAAAACCAGATCCATCTCTGTTCTACGACTGCGACGAAATTAGTATTTCGAACCAATGTATGTGATCGGTCGATTCCGCTTCGCGCCAGTGGAAACACACCTTTAGGCTTGTCTCCTAATCAATCAAGCGATTTTGCAATCAAACGTTTTGAATCATACGATTGCATTAATGAGGCTTTACATTCTCCCAAATACTCAAATGCTACTTAGATTTAAGCAGTTCTCAAGTAACGATTTCTAAGAACAGATTTTCATTAAAAGCTCCAAGAAATTGCGACTTTAGCAGCTCAATTCTAATAAGCTTTTGAGTATTCAGAGGTGAACTGTCCAAGCAATCTATACTTCAGCCAAATTAGATGTGAAATGTTTGTGAACAAACCACAACAATAAAACTAAATATTACATGCATTTAGAGTTTTAGATCAAATTGATAAGCAAAGGTGCTCAAATTTACAAGCAGAGCAGATTGTACTAAAATCACCGTCAAGTACAAGTAAACGATTTTTAGGTTAAGTATAGGCGTTAATAAATCGTTTAGATAGTAATGGGATTGAGAGAGTTAGCGAGGCTGCAGCTGTCCCGCTTAGATCTAATTTAATAGTAGATGTGCCCAGACTCATGAGACTGGGCACACGACCTCAGGGGGACTTAAGATATCACTCACACTCATTTACCTTTTTGTTATTAAATAAACTAGACTAATTTAGAATAGATGTTAGATTTTAATACTTGAGGTAGAACTATTTTGATACAAAATTAACCTTTTCTTTATTTTACTTTGATTGATTAATTATGTCATCTGTAACGTTTGATATAGACGAGCGAGTTCCTCTAACACAAGTTTTTTAATACATAAATGAGCTGAATGCTCTGAAATAAATGTTTTATATATATTTTATATATGATTATGGTCTAAGCGGGAGAGCGTCCTGCCCCACTGTCGTTTCAGTCCCGTTATTTCTACTCACGACTTCTGCAAACATGTGTTTCACGAAGCACAGCTTCAAAAGGATTGCATCAGCGCTCGTCTAGACCATGCAACATAGATTTTCCCGCAGGCCCTGTCAGAAGACGGCGTGGTACTGGACGGCAGCGCCATCTCTGTGTGCGTGGAGTCGCGCGCGGAGACGGCCGTGCTGGTGGGCGTGCCCTACGAGGCCGGCAGCGAGTACGTGCGGCTGCTGTTCGAGCAGGCCGGGCCCGTCGCGCACATACACGAGTTCAGCAAGACCAAGTACAAGATATGTGAGTGCGATGCGTATTCATTAAACCCTCATTTACCATAAAGACAGGTACATTTATAATATCTGGCGCCATTGTCTCTTGTTTGAACATAGAATCATTCTATCAAGGATTATATTTTGAAACGATTCTGTGACTATACCATTGTCATAGTAAAACGATTAGTTGGCAGAATTTGACCCCAGGAAACAGCGGGATGTTTGTTTCAAGCAATGTGATTGATCGATTCCACCTCGCTCGGCGTCTGTGGGAGCTCCCGCATTATTGTCTGCCATTGCTTCTGATCAACTCTGCAAAGTGCCGGGCCCTTAAAATACATCCAACGTTAAACAGGATTCAGCGAAGATAAAGAATCCACCCCTGTTGCAAATCGGGTGGAACGCCAAGGTTTTTTGACCTTATACATACGTGACGTAACCTACCCGGCACGTGACACCATTCATGGCCAATAAATGAGCTAATAGGGTGGAGATGTTAAACGTGTGTGTAGTACAGTAGCGGCAGGTAAATGGTAGGTAAGATAAATATCTTACCTACCAACAAAATACATAGTCATGTTTACCATGCCTATTGCGTAGTAAAAAAGTTGGCACTTACGCGTCAACGTCCATCTAAAGGTCATCGACAGTCGTTAAAAATGATATGGCCTTGGTATGCGTCATGGGAACATAGCCAGTTTCTAAAATTCATTATTTTTCCTCTTGAATATCAGTATTCTTTCGCTACGGAATATTAGGTATGCCGACAGAAACGTGCCCTATTTCCCTGACCTAAATAATGTAGGTTGCCTTGGCATTTATTTCTAACAAGGGGACCTGCTTGAGTTGCGCCGCGCCGTTTGTTCCTCGTCTTCCAAGGTTGTCAACCTGTAACCCACATCAGGTAAGGTCGCCTTACAAGCAGGACTTCATGTATGTCCCGTACATCTGCTCTGTGTTATTTAGGAAAGAGTTAATCGATTGTCACTTAGCTTTAAAATAGTGGTCTTCTCAAACGACTTCAAAATAGAGGAGGTTCCCAATTGGGCTCAAATTTTTGTATGAATGTATAAATAGAATAGAATAGAATATAACTTTATTGCACCATCAATACATTACTATTACTTATTTTTTATTTATTGTTTGTTACTCGATATCTTCGCCAATTGTTATCAAATTACTATGTGTCCTGTAAAACTTAGAAGACAAAGTAAGTCATGTGTAAGTATTCAGGAATATGAAGTCGGCTTTAATTTAATGAATTATTATTATTCTCTGGTATTTATAGCATACCTTTTGTTATTATTTTTGTTTTTGTAAAATACGACAAATATCAACTTTACTAGTGTCTAGTTCTCCGGCGTGAGCATTCGTCTGTAATGTAACATTTCAAGATTCGTTTGCGAGCGTTACGTTACAATAGCGCTCCCTGGCTGACGAGCATCCGCTTGTATAATCAATCCAACATGATTCGGTTTTGAGCATTCAGTTGTTTTTACACGGCTTTCATCTGCGTAGGTACAGTAGGCCAAGCGCGGGGATTTGTTCTCTAGGATAGAATAGACAATAATGACATCGCATCGTCATACATTGTTGTAGTTGAAGGAATCAATTTCAAATAATTTACGCATTCGATGTAATGCGCGGTTCTCCGCCCTCATTGTAAGTGAAGAGAATCAATTAAAACTTGTGTTGTAAGCCTAAAGAAATAAACAATATTCAGATTGTGAAGTGCTCGAATCTGAATATTACATTACATGCGAATGCTCGCGGTGAGGGAGCTTATTTGTGTTGACTGGTTTTATTTAGTTTTCATTCGCCTCTGACAGACTGTTGAAAGTGTACTGATTATTTTAGTTTACTAGATATAAATAATTAATAAAGAAATTACTTACATGACTTTGGTTGAATGCTCATCAGAAAACTCGCTTCTATCGCACTTGAAATCCCATCCCTGCCTTAAGTGCTCTAGAGTACCTACTTTTATACTCCAGCCAAATTAGATATGAATCTCGACGCCAAACATGAGAATTTTAATTCTTTTTGTTGTGGGTTGTTTACTAACATTTCACATCGAATTTGGTCGGAATATAGTCGTATTTAAATGAAAGGTTAAAAAAAAAACGTGATTTAAATCTGTTGTTTTTTCATTGCAATTAAAACAGAAAACAGTCAAAACTGTGTAGGGAGGGAGTGCCCAAATTAAGCTTCGGTGCACTCGCGCAATGTACCTGTACCTACCTGGTTGAGGATTTAAGGTATCCACTGAAATTAATAATTTTCGCGAATTTTTGTACATTCCAAAAAGTTTAAATACTGCAAGATGTCGGAAAAAAGATGCTAAACCTATGTGTTTGCGGCAAGTCATAGCTGTTTTATAATTTAAATAAATAAACTTTATTCAAAACATTTCGAAATTTCAGGAATTTCTTTGTTTTGAGTAGTACAAACCGATACCTTTTATTTGATACCCCACTCGGTGTGCTCCCCTTTAAGTTTGAAGGTTTAGCTTCGATTCATATTCCCTCACTACACCTTACTTACCCTTGCCATTTGCGCACGATCGAGCGCTGTACCAAATCTCATAGAACAATGAGACGTCACGATCACGTCTCTATCGTCATACCGAACTCAGGGCTTTGGTTAATTTGTGCATTGTCTAGCATTATTTATTTAGCATTATTTATGTCCGTGACTTGTTGCACAGTGCGCGTGACGTTCCACGAGAAGGAGAGCGTGGGGAAGGCTCTGAAGCTGGACCGCGAGCTGCGCCTGAACGGGTTCTTGGTGACCGTCTCCAAGTACCGCGACGATGATGAGCAGAAGGCGCACAACGCGACCGTCGGCAAGGTACAAAACAAACCTCAACTGTACCCTACTCACTATGGGTCTGATACCTCGCACACCTCAACTGTACCCTACTCACTACGGATTTAGTACCACACATTCCTTACTTGTATCATCGCAGTGGAGTTGTCGAATAATACACAATAATGGGGTAAACGTGCGCTTGAATGGAGACCGCGACTCGGCAAACGTAGTGTAGGACGCCTACCAGCCGGGTGGGACGACGACCTGCGAAAGACTAGGCAGATGCTAGATGCGGCAAACTGGAGACAGCGCACTATGCCGCTAATTAGAGGAGGCCTATGCCCAGCAGTGGACTAGTATCGGTTGATGATGCGATAATGATTCAACAATAAAGCTGCTTTCCTTTGGTAGAGTCCCTAAGACTACTTACGACAAACACGGGTTGAGTTTGAATGTAGATTCTTACGCCGCTCTTCACTGGGGATCTCACCACACACTTCATATTCTTACGCCGCTCTTCACTGGGGATCTCATACCACACACTTCATATTCTTACGCCGCTCTTCACTGGGGATCTCATACCACACACTTCATATTCTTACGCCGCTCCTCACTGGGGATCTCATACCACACACTTCATATTCTTACGCCGCTCCTCACTGGGGATCTCATACCACACACTTCATATTCTTACGGCACTCCTCACTGGGGATCTCATACCACACACTTCATATTCTTACGCCGCTCCTCACTGGGGATCTCATACCACACACTTCATATTCTTACGCCACTCCTCACTGGGGATCTCATACCACACACTTCATATTCTTACGCCGCTCTTCACTGGGGATCTCATACCACACACTCCATAAGTCACACCAAAGTCGACGACACAGCTTGGTGCGACATTACAGAGAACTAATATTGTTGGCGGTTTAAACTAGAAGTGTCTGTGTTGTGATCGTGACCCTGCCAACTTTCTACTTGCCCACATAGTACCATTTGTACTCTAGTCTAGAATCTGTTGCGTTTTGGCAACATTGCATGTACTATTTACATTTTAAGTTGTGTATGTTTACCCGACTACGGCAAAGCAATGGTGAGTTACGTTTTTGGTGTTTTGATGTAGCGCCTCATCAAATTTTGATGAGATGAAAATTGGAAATTGATCCATTTGTGGACCTGCAAAGTGGATCAGAGTGGAATAGGCTGTCAATTGATCAATATCGACTTGACTTGAGTATTCCCTGTGAGCCCATGGTGTGAATACATACGTTGAGTTATTACGGTCCAGCTACATTGTATCATGTGTGCGAATAAAATCAATATCACCAATACATCCAACTAGAAAGTGCCGGTGTCTGATGTTTTCCGTAGTCGGGTTATTTGTTTACTGATAAATAACTTGTGTTGTGTTTATGTTCGATCCTTGACATCTAATACTGTTCTTTTAGCAAAATGTGTCTTCGCAGAACAAGCGACAGCACTCTCAGAACCGCAACTCTAACGCGAACGCGAACACCAGCCCCAACGCCAACTCGAGCCGCAACAACGCGTTCCGAGCGCGAGGCGGCGCCGGCTTCAACGCCAGGGGGAGCTTCAGAGGTGAACACTACGGTACGTACCTTTCACATTATTACTTAACATTAATCCTAGTATTCATTAAACCAGATTTCATAAATAATCGACACGTACGAACTTAATCATCAGAGTTTAAATTATAACCATTTAAATAGCTACAGTTGTTATAACTGAGTAACTTATAGTTCATACATGTTGAAACCGGATAAGAAGTAGCTTTTTTATGTTCAATGTAATTTACTAAGTTTCATCTCAATGCAACGCGCCACTAGACCAAGTCGTGTTTGCGCACAATAGCTGTGGCATAGACGATGATTTCCACTCATCATCAGGTGGGATATCTGCTTGTTACGTCCGCTAGAACTATAACCTTTGTATAGCGGTTTTTTATTATAACAATGTGATAACTAACATATGTCGGTACCACAGGCGCGCGCGGTCGCGGCGGCGGCTTCCAGCGCGGCGGCGGCGCCTTCCCGCGCCCCTCCTTCGCGCCTGTCAACACCTACATGCCGCCGCAGGCCTTCATGGGCCGCCCGGTGAGTACTTGCACCAGCCTGTCAGGACACTGAACATTCGTCCAAACCTGCTGGCACAGCTACTTAGAGTTGAAATGAGACTCGAGTAAAGTCACATGCCTGGTGACTTAGAAATTTTTACTTTTAAACCGCACCATAAATCTGCTCAACGTTCAAAACCCAAAGAGTGATTACAGATTAACGAATAAACATACCTGCCAGATTTCTTCACACAATTTTTAATGGCTGTCTGTGGCTTTGGCGTCATTGCAGCCCTGCAGGCCTATTGTGACATGCAGCCCCGCAGCTGCAACGTTTGCAGTACGCCACTAACCTTGCAGCTGCTAGGAACTGTAGGATTCTCCTAGCCTAGGGTGATGTGATGACTGATGGATGACTCTAAGCTTCTTCAGACTAACTGTGTACCCACAACAATTTCAAAACCAACAAACTTTGCATACAAATGCTTTTTCAATTCACAGACAAAGTAGCTCAAAAAAACCCAACAAATTGCTAGTGAAAATAGAACTAGAAATTTTCTGCTAATAGTTATTTCAGTGAACCACATACAAGTTCATAAGTAAGCTCAAACCGTACTACACTTTATTACATCAGATCAGAAAAGTCTGCGTGTGCATGATCACTATGAAGTGTATTCATTTTATTGTAACTCCTGTATGACTAGTGTAATTGGAAATATATTTCTGTACTAGCACAATAAATAAATAATAATAGTAAATGATACTGTGTGAATACGTCCAAGCTATAATGGTAGGTAAATTATCAATATCATAGAGCCGATTAGTGTGCAGTCAGCCTTAAGTTAGAAGGAAGGCTTTAGACTGAATGAAACGCGATAATGCATGCGACTCACAATAATACGGTTTAAAACTTAATTCTCCAACCAGCTCGGCACAAAGTACAAGCACTTGTAGTGTTGACTCATCTGTACTACATGGTTGAGTCATCAGTACACGAGCGAGAGGCCTGACTCAGGTGGAAAGGGTTTTCATTTTAAACCATCACGATCTTTCATTTTGCGTGTGAAGTAGAAGCATGGTTCATTACGATTTCGAGTTTATTTTATACTAGCATGATTCTTAACCTTTTAGTCGCATTAGTTTGATTCCAGACAGCCAAATAAACTTTACTTGACCTTTGCCTGTTAGGGTTACAATACCATCATTCTCAAAACTTATGTTTTGTTATTTAGGTACATTTATGGTTTGGTGTTGTTTTTAATTTTTTTGCTACTTTCATCACGTAGGCTGTATTTTTTTGCAATTTATTTATTTGCTTGTTTAGAAACGAGTGCATAGAAATTTGCTTGCTTAGAAACGAGTGCATAGAAAAATGTGCATAGAAATGCAGTGAAAACTAATAAAACGACTAATAACGCTGCAATCTTTGCCATTTTATGTAGTCTGTGCATTCTTTTCAGAGCTACCCGTATTAGTAGTCCGCAAGCGAAGCCAGGTAACTTGTTAACAATGCTCTAACTAAACAGTAAGTAAACACAATAAATAATCTACTGGAGTGTGGTCTCGGAGTTCAAATTAATGAGTTGCAATGCGATCACTAGCGCCTAATTCTGCAAAATATATTATCGAATTAGCAGTTGGCCATCTAGTCTAGACGCAATACTGCTCAACATCTTTATAAGGTCTTCTAAAGACCTCGTACATTTGACCAGTGCTATTTTAAAACTAATTTCGCTAGTATTTTTTAATGATTGACGTTTGTCTATTTAATGCAGCTTCAGGCATGTCAGGCAGGGAAAGCATTGCGCATGCGAAATATTTTTTTTTGCAAATGCACTCTTTAGTTAAATTAAGACCACTTATTAATTCAAATTATAGGGATATTTATATTTAACTTTATTTTACAGTGGTCAAACAAAACCTTATTGGTTTTTGACTCGGTTTTTCCATTTTTCAGGGTGGCTTCATGGACGGGCAGCGGCCGAACAAGCGACTCAGGCAAATGTAAACCGTATTGTATAGTAATTAAGGGCAATTTTATCGTACGTCGTCGTCTTTGTTCGTGTGTGTGTGTGTGTGAGTGAGCGTCCCTACAGACTACTACAGTGACATGAAATAAATATTAAACAAACAATAAATACAGTATCAGATGAAAGATTAAATAAATCTAGCTAATTGTATTTACTAAGTACACGAAGTAAAATAATTATTGTAAGCTATGTCTTTTTGACATTTAATAAATGTATAATTACTAACATTATTTCTGTTTCTTTTCTGTAATCCCTAAATTGATTGTAATAGCATATTGTCTTAGTAGGTTAGGTACTACTTGGACTTATAGAAAGGAAAGTAAAACTATAAAGGCTATCAACCCCGCCTTTGATAGGGATCGTTTATACAGAAAATGTAATGCATACAATGTAACATTCTTTTAATGAATGAAGTCGGTTAAGATTCACGCAATAACACATGGTAAAAGCTAGAAAATAGCACTAATTTGACGTACTCGTAATTATACCTAATGCATAACTGCAATTGTTTTTGTTACACTTGCTCTATGTGTTCAACAAGCTGCGTGTGTTGCTCGAGCGAGCGCCGCGGTCAGACGCATCTAGAAAACAATGTAAAGTAAACAATGTGCTCAAGAATATTGATATTTATTTTACTGGTGGAATGCAGCGTGACTGTTGACTTGATTCCGAAAAAAGAAACAACTGTCAATAGTGTCAAATCATGGCGCCAAGCGATACGCGGCGAAGCCTTCGAGAATAGTTTCAATGTGTACGATCCTTCGTTTCTGAGCGTGGTGTGGCCGCGGATACGGAACGGAGTGCATTTGATGCTGGATGCCGACTGCTGGGAGGATGTTAGCCTGTTTCTGAACGACTTGGCTGAGGGCAGAGCATGGGCTTATGATGGTGAGCAGGTACATTTTTTGGTCTTGCGGGTATGTACTAGTCTAGTACCACTATCGCTCCTGTAATTTCAAAGTGCAAAAGGCTTTCTCTTTCAGAAAAAAGTTCTAGTAGAATGCTTAGTCTCCGTTAAAAAAAACAAACAACCTACACAACATTGAGGCCCCATTTAAAAAAAACCTGGGGAGGTCGAATTAAAAGTCATCATTTAACGTTCCTTTCGTACAGTTAAAAGACATGTATAAACGGTGGTATTGCTTAGTCGCGCGTATAGTATTATAAAATCAGTGGTCGTGCTTATCCATCCAACTCATCTCACAATATCTATTACATTTGCACAAATAAATGCAAATATACTTTCGATTGACGACAATCCATTATTGCGCAACTTTCGCCCGTCTCACGCGGCCGTGTGAACGTACTGTCAAGTTCACTGGCTCTGCGTGTGTATAAGTTTGAATAATTTATTAATAACTAGCCTCTACCCGTGGCTTTGCATGCGTTTTCCCTGGATAAAAAGTTTTTTCTTCCCAAAATACAATCTCCTGGCTAAATTTCAAAATGATCCTATTGGCCGTTTAGTCGTGCAAAGATAACAAGGCAGACAGATATATTCTTCGCATTTGATAAACTAAAAGGACTAAAAGTAGCCTATGTCCTACCCGGGATAACATCTATCTCCTGCCAAATTTAAATAAGATCGGGTCGAGGAAAAATAACAAACTATAATTTAAGTACGTTATTTTAAAAAAAGTCCTTTATTTGCTATTTGTACAGATTATGTTTGTAAAGTATGTAGTGTAAAAGCACAACATGTTCTACCTAAATCTAGGGCATGCTTGTATTGTACGTATACAAGGTGCCACGTTATTGGTGTACTAAGCGGAAAGCGGGTGATCCACCCCCCTCCCACGAACATTTTTTGTTCTAGCACTTTCCGGGTTTCAAGGTTTATTACTGAAAAAAAGACCTCGAAATTTCATCCCAACTAGCCCATTTTTATGTTAGTGAGCAACCCAAAGTCAGCTGTTCATCAGTAAGGTCCTTGACCTTGGCTGTCGCTTTTCTTTAGCCCAAGCCGACAATTTTACGGTGGTTTCGTACATTTTTAGTTATTATTTTAACTTACAATGTTTAATGTTTATCTGTAGGTAGGTATGTTTGTTTCGTTGTAGGTACGTCTACGTAGGTACCTAATAAATATTATTTATCGATATTTTAATAAAAATTACGCGATAAATACTCGATAAATAATCTTCATTAGGTAGGTATGTTCGAAAATCGCGGAATTTTAAGAGGTACGTACTACTTACGTGCCTATAATAGTTTTATTTTTAGCATGAATTTCTTTTTTTTAAATCTTTATTTGCACATGAAAATAATAAATGAATCTTATAAACTTAGGTAAATCTAGTACAAAAAGGCGGCCTTGTTAAAGGAACCCTAAAATTAGGTTAGTGGTTTTTAAATAAATTACAAATTAAATATATTGTTAAGTCTCAATTAAATTACATTGAAAATCAATCAATTTATATCATAATGGTAATGAGCGCCGTAGCGCCCTGCCTTCAGCTTGCCGAGTCCAGCATTTCAATCCTCAATCAATTTATATCATAATGGTAATGAGCGCCGTAGCGCCCTGCCTTCAGCTTGCCGAGTCCAGCATTTCAATCCTCAATCAATTTATATCATAATGGTAATGAGCGCCGTAGCGCCCTGCCTTCAGCTTGCCGAGTCCAGCATTTCAATCCTCAATCAATTTATATCATAATGGTAATGAGCGCCGTAGCGCCCTGCCTTCAGCTTGCCGAGTCCAGCATTTCAATCCTCAATCAATTTATATCATAATGGTAATGAGCGCCGTAGCGCCCTGCCTTCAGCTTGCCGAGTCCAGCATTTCAATCCTCAATCAATT
Organism: Eupithecia inturbata; assembly: GCA_963662085.1. Lineage (NCBI taxonomy): Eukaryota > Metazoa > Arthropoda > Insecta > Lepidoptera > Geometridae > Eupithecia > Eupithecia inturbata. The sequence continues at coordinate 953,692 of OY759178.1, read as the reverse complement.
TATATCATAATGGTAATGAGCGCCGTAGCGCCCTGCCTTCAGCTTGCCGAGTCCAGCATTTCAATCCTCAATCAATTTATATCATAATGGTAATGAGCGCCGTAGCGCCCTGCCTTCAGCTTGCCGAGTCCAGCATTTCAATCCTCAATCAATTTATATCATAATGGTAATGAGCGCCGTAGCGCCCTGCCTTCAGCTTGCCGAGTCCAGCATTTCAATCCTCAATCAATTTACATATATGTCCATTATAAACCCATTAATATTATAATAACATTTTCATGTCAATACATTTTTCAGTTTATTCTTAAACTGTTGCAGCGGTAGCAATTACAGACTGTTCGGCAATTTATAAAAAAAGTTAGGTTCCAATCCATATAAACTTTCATAATGCAGAATGGTTTCAGCGCTGGTTTAACACAGGCGTTGTTGGCCGAACCTACTGCGTGAGTGGCTTGGCTTTTCAAATAAAACAGCTAAAAACAGTTATATATTTCGTGCCCTGTGATTTTTCAGTTACATGTGCATTTTCTGGTATGACAACTGTCAAACTTTCAGCCATTCAAATCCTCAATTTTTTTCTCTTGTTTTCCGTTTTTAATTAACCATTGAAACATTCTGTATAAGTCGTATATACATATAAAGATTGTGATTGAAAATGATTCGCTGTCCCGTTTAAATGATATTTGATCAATGTGATCTGAGCAGGACAACATGACATTTGAGGAGCTCCGGAACAAAAACCGATAATTCCACTTTTCGTTTTTTTTCAGGAAACACAAAAGAATGATTTACTGAGGAATGATATGTTTTTTGCCAAATTAATATACCGTCAATTTAGCTTGTAGAGAGGCCTTTCAAGTAGGTAAGAAAAAATCTAGTGTTGATTTTGTAAATCTTCAAAAATCGAATTATCGGCTTTTGGTGCGGCCATAATGAAATTAGCGGGATTTGAACGGCTATATCGTATATATTGGGTTTTCATTTGTCTGACTCAATGACTTTTTCAGAATATTAGATTTTTATGTTATGGATACATTATAGACAAATAAAATACATGGTCGATTTGTCCAATCATATACATGTGCTGTTGTACTCTTAAAAATTACTAAGTTTATCTCTAATCTTATACTAAAACATTGCTTGCTTCATGTTCATTACAATCACTGAAAATTACTTCATCTTCATGCTCAATATGCCTTTCATTTTCTATTAATTCTTTGTACCACTTAAATTCCTTATTAATCCTCAATTAATCCTCAGGATTGAAAAAAATACTTCTTTATCCCATTCTTAATCTGCTATTTACGCTCGACTTTCATAAGTCGAGCGTAAATAGATGGGAAGAGCCCGTGCTCTTCACAACATAGTCCACATTGCAATGCATCTACTGGCATATAATATTACCTAGGTACCTAGTAAAGTAGGATTCGTTACGCTGCCGAGATGGTAACGGGTGATGGAGTAACCGTACCTACCTGCCTTTGTAAACACTACGAATTGCTATTCATTATGTAGTTAACCTAGTTAGATTGTTGCCTATTGATAGTTTATCAGTATCACAGGGAAAGTACCTAGCTGTACTGCACATGTAACGTGGTATTTATTGATAGCTGATTGATTGAAAGTTGTAGGATTGCGAAACTAATCGTTTTGGAGATAATTTGGTATGGTTGGTTGTTATGGTGAAGTCAATGAAATATTCTCTTTTTTACACGACCAAAAAGGAGTATAATATTATATATATATTTGGAACCCAAGGTTTTATTGGCTTCTTCGTTGCGTCTTCGCTTGCAACCTAGGATTCCAAGCTTGTGTGAGCCCCTACATTTGTGAGCCCAACCATCACTGGAACTGTTATTCTGCGTGTTAGCGTGCTATTAATCACTATTTGTACGAATTAGCATAAAAAAGCAAAAGCATGACAGTCGGCTCATGATACTAAGAAACGGAGTTCGATAGCACGGAAAGTTTGACATCATCATCAGTGTGAGAATATGCGCTGTGGTAATCTTATTTGGAATCTCGACGCGGTACTCGACGCCCCAGATGCAGATGGTTCGGAGACGTGACTCGTTAGCGATACTTTCGCTCTTGGTGGTATTTGTAAGTACATACACCACAAAAGCATTAATTGGTATCCCATCAAATAGCTAAAGTTTACATTGCGCATCACTGCACGATTTGTAAATCTTTTACTTATATTCTATGAAGCAAAAATTGGTTCACCAAGATGGGAATTGAACCAGGCATCCAATCGCTCACATCACGAGTAACGACTGCACCAACCAACTAAACCTATGAACTAGTTAACAAAGCTTTGAAATTTTATGTTATTTATTAGTGTTCGGCAGCGGATTTTCTTTACGGTAGGTATCACTAGATAAGAATAAAAATCAAAGAAATCAAGTGTTTATGGATAGATCTGAATTCTTGTTTATGGATTTCAGAGTCTTGACTCGGTGGTTCTAATTATAAAAGAATTGAAGAATTTGGAAGGAAATGGTGCATATCAGTGATTTTGTGAGAACCAAGATCGCGGTTCTTTTCGAACAGCAAATGAGTAATAGGGAGATAGCTCGTCAGCTTAGAATTACGGTAAGTTATCTACTTATGTTATGTGTCATAACATAACATAACGAAGCAAATACCTTTAAAGTAAAACCTTGTTATCTTTATATTTATAATATATAATTAAATACCTATATTTACTGATTTGTTGTCTTACGGATTAAAGCCGTGCGCTTACGGGTGCGTAGATTTCTAACCGAAGGGGATGTGAATGTAAAAGAATTAGAGGTTGAATAAGCTTTATAATAAAACAAAACACCTTAAATAACCAAATTAACAATGATAATATATACTAAAATAAATAACTAAAATAAATAAAATTTATGTTTAAGGGTTTGAACCTGCGCGTGCGTGCTAGTGGAAGGCACTATTACATAATATGTGACGGTGCTTCTGTCTACATACTTACGGACAGAGATATATGAATTCCTGACAATTTGCAGCACTTAAATTAAATTTTGAATTATAATATTTACCAGGATATTTGTCGTTGTTATAACCACGATATTTATAAAGGATTCCGGCCATCACTTCCTATTACCTGAACCAACTCTAAGTACTTACTATACTAACCTAACCTAACCTAACCTAAACCAACTCTAAGTACTTACTATTTCATGTAAAGCCGGCTTTCAATTAAAATCACTGAAAGATCCGATCTAATTAATTTAAATACTACAAATAAGAATAAACTCGCTGTGCCCACAACTGGGCTACGCAAGATTAATGTACTTATCTTTTAAAGGGCAGTGTATACGTAGGTACCTACGCTTCTAAGTACAACAAAATACCAAATGAGTTGTAAAAATTATCAATAAATAAATTCAAACAAATTGTCAAACATATCCTTAGGTAGACTACAAAATATCAAAAAAGCTTAGGACAAGTTTTGCTCCAACTCGAAACCTAACAACCAGACAAGGTTTCTTGTTCGCTTCTTTACTTTACCTTTAAAAGATTGAAGTGACCAAAAAATCTAAGTGATCACTTTATTTCCTAGTTTAACATATGTAATTTGAATTTTGTGACGTGTCCAAGAGTCCTGTAAGGTCTAATCTAAAGGAAATAAAGCACTTTGAATTTGAATTTAACAAGAAGAACGCAACTTTATAACTCCCATTTATACTAGCCATGCATGCTACCTGGCGACCCACGGTGGATCGAAAATCGGCTTTCAAAGACAGGGAATAAAATTTTAATTGTTGTTTTTTTTTGCTTGAAACGGCTTCTAGTAATCAATATTATGCTTAAATATATCATGGGATTCAATTTGGCTGTCAAAATGGCGAGTTATTCTTATAAGTATAATAGGTATTGATTACTAGAAGTCGTTAAAAAACGACAATAAAATTTTTATTCCCTGTCTTTGAAAGCCGATTTTCGATCCACCGTGCGACCCATCGACCGCTTACGCGAAAACCGTTTCGTGCGAGTGGGCGGTATATCCGGGCCGGTTTCTAAAAATTGTTGGTACAGTTTACCGCATATATTTTTTTTTGTTACAATATCTCAGTTTTTATGCCAGAATCCATAGATAATTAATTATACTTATAGAAAACAAGAATTTCTCGCAGATAAAAAAATTAATTTTAGTAAAAATCAACATTTTGTCTTTGGTTTGGGTAGTTTGACGCTCCATTCCGTTACCGTTAGGTGTGTTGATAATATATAAAAAGAAGGGTAATGTTATATTTTTTTATTTAAAACAGTTGCACACAAATTATGAAATTAAGCAGAATAAAACAAAAAAAAAATTACGCATAATAGTCAGCCTTTTTATTCAGTTCCGTTACTCTTTGGCAAGTTTACAACTTATATTTCTTTATCTATTCAAAATTAAGGTGCATAGACGAAATCTTTTAATACTATACTATTAAATATATATTTAATCATTAACACAACCTAAACATTTAAAAAATCTAAACTATTCTCAATTATTATCATTAAAATTACGCACGATCGTCATGGGGCAGTTACGGAGTGGACTGGCTTGGTTTCGGAAGAGAATTATAAAGGATACTTTACATAAGCTTACTAATATTATTAATTCAAAAGTAACTGTCTGTCTGTTACCTTTTCACGCCTAACCGGCTAGATCTTAAATGGAAAAATGGTGGTGCGCATGCGAAAACTTTGCTTATAGTTAACTGCACACCGGCCAACTTGTTTTAATCATATTTGTATAGTTGAGCTTGCTTGCAGTGGCGGACGCCTCAGGACGGTATTCGTCCGGCCTTTTCACTGGGACTCGACACTGGCTCGGATCCAAAGAGAAATGTCTTCTGATGGTAAGCTACTCGTACACTCCTAAGCTCTATTGAAGTCCGCAGCTAAACCCGGTTAAGGTTGGCGCTTACTCGTCCCACTGCTGCGCCGCACAACACAAAAATGAGCATTTAAATATGGTCTTAAGAGGGCGCATTGCGCGCCATTTTGTGATAAGGATAGGCATAGGATGTCGCTTTCATAGGAGCGGGACAGAGCATACGTATTTGGAACGGCGGCGGCGGCGTAAACGCAAAAATCAAGTTGTTAATTATTTACAAGAAAACTACACAACTTATGAAGAAACTGGTTCGAGAAACCAAATAATTAGTAAGATAACCTACGAATCAAAACATAAATCATTTCAATAGACCACAGGGTTCCTGAGATCTCGACTTCATTATGTGCGAAACAGTGCACTTTCATTATTTTTTTTCTTAGTTTTTTTGCCAATCGTGTTTTCACATTCAAGGACCAAAGAAAAAAAAAATGAATTTTATGTAATTTGAGTATTTACCACGGGGATCCCGTGAGTACTGAAATCTCGGACTAGTGTGTATCCGCTTCTACAATAAAATACCAAATGAGTTGAAAAAATTATCAATAAATAAATTCAAACAAATGGTCAAACATATCCTTTGTAAAAAGGTTTACTACAAAATATAATATCAGATTATCTAGAGGATAAAAAAGCTTGGGACAAGTTTTGCTCCAACTCGAAAACTAACAACCTAACAAGGTAAAGGTTTCTTGTTCGCTTCCTAATTCATAATTCATTTATTGTTTGTGAATCAGGTAATGTTACAGTCGGTACATAAGACTTATTTTAGATCGCTGAATTCTGCCGCTTAGGCGTACAAACATTTCATTACACATGTGAAAACTGACTAACAATCAGAACGTATTTATTTGACTTAAAAGCATGCAATTTTATAATTTATTTCCAATATTATCACTTCTAATCAATGCCAAATTATGAAATTTAATTTAAAATAAAATAGTTAATTAATTAATGTCAGCTGGAGATGAACATGTCAAAAAATAAAATAAAAATGTATGATAGTCAATTTAAATAAACAATGTCAAACAATAGTACAGTCACTAAATTTCATAATTTGGATAAAAATGTTTTAGTTTAAAAATAAATAAAGTAATGATCATGTCATAACAAGTTCAAGTCATTTAAATATGAAAATTTCAAACAATTCCTTGCTTTACCTTAAAAATATTGAAGTTAGCAAAAATCAAAGTGATCACTTTATTTTCTAGTTTTACGTTATTTGAATTTTGTGACGTGTCCAAGAGTCCTGTAAGGTCTAAAGGAAATAAAGCACTTTGAATTTTGAATTTTGACAACCAAACCTGCTAGGTTTGCCTCAGAAACTCGTAATCTTTAGATACTTACATTTGACAGTGACGCATGGCGGCTTATACTAGTAGGTACTTAGCTAGATAGCGTGCAGGCCACTCGCTTGAAGCTTGCGGCGAGTGTAACATGTAGGTAGGTAATCTAGATGGTATGAGTACGAGCCTACATTTAGAGAGAGAGATCATTTGTTTTACCCAAATAACACACAGACCAAATATATACATACTTACCTAAAATCTGTGTCTATACCTACGTATGAGCGACAAACTTAAAGCTGGTGTATGGCCCAACGGCCTTGAACACAAAATAATTATCATGAATTATTATATATATACATGTAGGTATTGTTGGGAAGAAATATTGAACTTAAAAATCAAAAGCGTTTAGAAGAAATATCTTAATTTCGTTTAAAAAATATATTCGTGGATATTTCGTCTAAACGCTTTTGATTTTGAGTATTTTTCTTTCACTCAAATATTTGTCAAAGTATTTTACACAAATTGAACGTTTCACGAATAAAATAAATAAATAAAAATAAAATCTATTTATTTCAAGCAATTTAAGAACTCATCATAACATTAGGATTACAAAGAAAAACTAAAAACTAACAGGATTGCTGGGAAGGTGGCGTTCCCAGCAGTGCCTGGTGTACGGGCAGTCCAGCCTTCCAGCTATCATTGCCAGCACGGTGTTGGAGCTGGCCCGCAACCTGCGCACCAGAGAGGCGGCGCGCTCTGGTGCGCAGGTTGCGGGCCAACGCGATAAAACAAATTTTATACGACTACAGATAATTATTTTGTGTTCTCACCGTTAGGCCATACACCAGCCCCAAAGCTCCATGACGCACACCTTTTCGCGTTGAACGAGTCGAGGGAACAAAAAAAAAAATTTCGACGATTCGTTCGACTCAACGTGTGCGAGGCTTTATAACAATTATTATTTCATACACAGAATTCTAAAATACGATTCCTTCATGCGTTCGGCTCGGAAATAATTGCGTTCTGCATAACAAGGAATTAATTTAGTTTAGATGAACATTTTGTAAGGAAACTTTAGTAAGTTTGCTTCCAGGACAAAGACTTCACAGAGCATGGAGACAACGAGACTCTGTACGCACTACGGCACAACGACTACATGAACACCGTGCTACGGAAGGAGCAATATCACGGCTCGGGTATGTTTTGTGAACATTCTTCCATCATCATCATAGAACAGAGATAGATTTATTTATCTTATTTGGAAAACCATCGATGTCCATAAACTGGAGAGCTAACAGAATGCGAGTCAATAACGTTAATTTATTTCCATAATCCTTACACTTATTTATTTATTTCCATCTATTTATAGGAGATCTTAAAAAGTGAAATAGCGCGCCACAAGATAGTAAATAGGTCTTAAAAAGATAACATAGAGACGTAGACTACGTTGTGAGAAAGATAGATGAATTGACACATTAGCGTCAAGACTGCCTAGGTATATATTGGTCCTATTTAATGTTATTTCATAAATCATTGAATCTTGCGGCGGCGGCGGCGGCTGCGGCGGCGGCGGCTGCGGCGGCGTGACTGTTATAAAGTACCTATCATTATCTTAGAACCTTTTCATTTTTAGAGTTTTTTGTCATCTCATGCATGCACGGACTACCGCAGGACCAATGCATATGGCATATAATCATATATATATGCTACATACGATTGGTGATAATGATGATGCATAATTCGTAGATCCCGAAGACTGGCGCTGGATGCTGCATCACGATGACCTGATGCAGCGTCTAGTTTCCGCCGAGCACTGGCCCCCACACCGTCTCGCCTACTCCTCAGCCAGGGTCCAGCTTAACATCACCAAGTTGACAATGCTCAAAGTAAGTCCCTTAGCTGGACTAGCCAGAAGCTTTATGTTTATGAAATCTCAAATTTTGTAAGGGATCACGGATATTTGTTCCACAAAGCATGTGACAAAGATCCTAGGCAATGTAGAGACCCGAATAGGCTCATTCTAAAAGAAACTTCAAAATCAGCGAGACATCAAAAAAGCTGCTTGACTATGAATGTGTGCAAAAAATATGATTATAAGGTTATTTATAATAAGGTACTTAATGAATTTAAATGATTGAATGACCATTTATTTAAAAAAAAATTATTTAACTGGCTACATGAACGCAATTATTATGACATTCATGAATTTATTAATTTTAAGCCTTAGACATAAGTTAATTATTTGCATGCATATAGAATAGCTAAACATGAGATCATAATTAATTTTAATCACCTTGTATACCATGTTTTATGCAATAAAAATTTCATTTAATTTTCATATAATTTCATTTAAAACTATCATGGTGACTACACATTAGATAAATCACTTTCGAGTCTGTATCTGTGAAATGTTTTATGTTCCAGTCGTACGACATCACCCTAGGCGTGTGTCTCCCGCGCTCTTGTGCCCTCGAAGACATAGAGTCGCTCATCAACTTCTCAATAAACCTCAACGACAACCTTCGGACCAACAAGTCCATCCCTCGCGTCACTAGAATCATCTCCCTCAAACAAGTCGACGGATTCGATATAACAAACGACATTGGAGCAATCGTGCTGATAATTTTAACGATATTGTTGGTCATGCTGGCGACATCAGCCACTATAGCCGACTTCGATCTACTAAAATGCTTCCTCTACAGCAAGAAGTCCATGAGCTTTGACCTTCCAATATACAATAACCATGAAACAAAGTTAGTCGATGAATTGAGAAGAAAACACATAGACGTGAAGAGCATCGATAGCATCATGGCCGAAAGTGCAAATATGAACCTTGTTACAATGAAGAAGCTAGTCAAAACCAACGATGGTCCTTCCCCTATTACGCTAGACGTAGTGAACGTGGAAAGAGTATCAGGTAGCTGTAACAGATGCGGCAAGTATAAGAGGCAATGTCCGAACAACAAACAGATAGGGAACTTACCAGCTTGTCCGAGAGTCAAGTACAGTTCTTTCGCGAGCCTTAGCACAGAGGATAAGAGGAAGACGTTCTTTTGTAATCTTTTACTGTGCTTTTCGTTCAGTTACTCTTGGAGCAGGGTCTTTAATAAGACTACGGCGAATAATGATTTGTCGGTGGTACATGGAATGAAGGTGTTCGCGACTTTTTGGATTATTTTCGTGCATGTTGCCGTGTTGGCTAGTTATACTTCAAGTAAGAATTTCACTCAAAGATTTTAGTATCTAGGTAGGTACATAAGTTGCTATAATGTTTTGAATTTTCAGATGGCGGTGGGGATTTTAATGAACGCGATAATGTGTTTTACATCGTAGCGACTGGGACGATTGCTTTTGATACGCTCTTTTTTGTGAGGCAAGTATTCTTTTCATTGGCGGGTCACACTGCATTTTTATTAGCATGATGTAATTAGGTGTTTTCGTAACATCTACGATACCTTCATTACCTTAATAATCTCGTGTGTTATCCTTTGTGTTACAGTGGTCTATTCAGCTCGCACCATTTCTTCTACCTGAAGAGTCGATACAGCGTGAAAGAGCTCGTCAGTTTCAGCGGAGCCTGTGGTCAGGTCATGCAGTTTGTCTGCTTCGTCACCAATAGAGTCGTCAGGTAATAATCGGGTAGTGTACACCTACTTCTTTCTTTATTTTCAGCTTACTTTTTTCAGATACTGCATGATACATCAGACATTTTTTGTAAACTAGCTGTTGCACGTGCTTTTTAAGTAGCCTATGTCCGTCCCCAGGATACCATTTACCTCCCTGCCAAATTTCATTGAAATCCGTTCAGCCGTTTAGGCGTGAAAAGGTAACAGATAGACAGGCAGAGTTAATTTCAAATTTATAATAGTATGATTATGGATTCTTCGAAATCTTAAATTAAAATTTAAGATTAATTTTATTGGACTAATTAGACAGACTATTAGACTGGTGATGATAGTAATTTCACTTTTACTTTATCTGTGTCCATGACCAGTCTTATTTTATCAACATCATCATGATTAAAGTGATGATAAGTTCAGTCAGTAGAAAGACCAATGATTGTACTTCTGCGTGTCCATATTTATCAACTTCGTTATAATTTAGGAATCTTTCTCTTTTGCATCCTCTTCCATTTGGTTCCTAACCAGAAAATATTATTATTTATCAGTTTCGTGACCAATCACCAAGTTCATCTCATCATTATCGTCCTCAGATTGATTCCCTCCTACGTGTACGCAGTTCTGTTATCAGCGGTCCTGGCGCACGCATCGCTCCAGACGTCCTCGCTGTCCCTGCCTGACGGAGACCACCGCAACTGCGACGAGTACTGGTGGAGGAACCTCCTTTACGTCTCCACTGCCTATCCTAGGAGTGAGCAGGTGAGGAATGTATGCGAGGCTTAGGTACGAAGTTTAATTTAGTCATCAATACAGGGGCACAAAATATTATTCCGGACCCCAAGGTTTAATTTGCTCTGAGTAAGATTTTTTTATTAACCACCTATGTTCAGGTATTCGCCGCCTAGCGCCTCCTTCGTAGATACCTAGAACCTTACAAAAATTACACTCGAAATTGTACGACTTCTTTTGACGCAGACAGTTTGCGCAAAACCGTGACAAGTTCTGTGAATACACGGAACGGAACAATCTCTTGAGAAATGAGAAATTTGGTAAGATCTTTATAAATGGCGTGTGCCCCAGGACCTCAAGGGCCAAGACGGCGAAAATACAATAATCTTGACCTTACCCTTACCTATTTGAGCCGCTTGGAGTTGAAACACCCCAAGCGGCTCAAATAGATAAGGGTTAGGTCAAGAATATCGTATTTTCGCCGTTTAAGGGACTCCGCTGCTGATGTTGCTGCGGAGCCGGCCCTTACCGATGTCCCTACAAGATGTGAAGGCGCTAGGGTATCTACACACGTGGCATCCCAAACTAAAGGCCGACCCATCTTCCAGGGAATCAGAGTCATACCGTCAGGTCTTTTACCATCATCTCGCATAAGGCCACGTGGTTCGAGGGTAGCTGCCACACTGACGCTGGTAAAAGCCCGACGGATGATGTTTTAATCGAACTATGGGCGGGGCACACGTCCTGCACCAGAGACACATGTCAGTGGGTGGTGACCAAACTTATCAACGATTTCACCACACTGGCAACGGTGTGCAACTAGGCAAGGAGAACCTAAACGCAAAGAGGTGGCCACCCAAAATGAGTTATTATCTAAAAGGGTACCTAGATTTTTGGAAGGCAGAACATGTAACCAAAGTCCTGATTCCCACTCGGAAACGGCGAGTAGAAGAGCACGTTCTGATGAGCTGGTTGACGTTTTAATAATATTTTTCCGTACTAGCTTAGGAACATAGTGGCTCATCCATCCCACAGTCTCTGAGAAGAAAGGACTTTGGGCAGATTCTGGTCAGGACAGGCTATATTCCATGAGTCTAAAGCTTAATCGATACCTGTAATTTAAAATTTTGACATTTAGCCATAATGCTATGAACAAGATCTTTATTACCATGTACTGAAGATAAAAAAGCTGGGAGTGAAACACTAGAAATTTTGCGGACACCTAGACCTCCCATCCTAATAGGAAGAGTGGCCTGGTGCCACGCTCTGTCATCCAAAGATATATTAATATTTTTGGTTAAAGTGTCATGCATCATGCTGTCCAACTGCTGTGTAAGGTATGGAAATTTCCAGAGTTGTGAGCATCGTAAATAACAAGTAATTTTAGGAACAACAGAAACGTAGTATAACAAAAGCCACGTGAACATTGATTTTTTGCAATTTATCGGAAAAAGAAACGAAATTTAGAATTTATTCATTTATAAAATTGAGCAAAGACTCATCCATAATCGGAGATCCTAAGAGGCAAAGCGAAAACTTATCTATCAACTTAAGGTTTGATGGTAAACGTTCGAAGCGATTCTTTATGTTTAATACTTTAGAAGCTGTTTCGGTTTCCGGGATATAGAGAACGCATTTCGCAAAATTGAGCTCCAAACCCATAAGCTTGAATTCTTTAATTAAAACGCTTAAATCTGTCAGTACCGTGTCCACTTCGCTTCCGAGAGTGCCATCATCTAAGTACGTACCAAACATTAAATTTTGACTCCAAACTTTTTATAATCGGATGTATAGTGAGACTGAAAATAGCCGGTCCTAAAGGATCACCTGGTCCTAAAGGACAATCAACCTCAGAAGACAATAGCTTATCTTTATATATTCATTTTGAAGGTGTGTTTATAACATTGCCAAAGAAAGGGGTAAACATCAGGTAGCTTCTCTTTTATTTGTGTCAGAAGGGCGCCCCTGTCTACTGAATTGAAAGCATTCATAACATCTACTTTAAACACCAAATCGTTTGTGTAACACAAACGAAGTGAGTGTACCGCCGCTTCACAACCACCATGGGATTCAAAGCCCAGCTGGGTCGGTTGGAATTCTGACCTCAATTCTGAGCTTTTGATTCTGCAGCATATTTTGGCTGCAAGCCGGCGGTAAGTTGTACCAACTGCGATTGGTCTGATGCCTCCATCTTTTTTCAAAAAAGCGCATAGTTTTGCACCGTACCTACAAAATTTCGATGATGCAGACATCATCGACACAAAATGTTATTCACTAACGACGTATGAGGCCTTCGCTTATTAATAATAATTATAAATAATCTTTTTATAATAAAATAAATACAAAAACAATAACCTTTTTTGTCTTGGACGTGTAATTATTGCAATTTTGCTAGGCGTGCTTCCTCTCCGAGCTTTAAAATGAGACTAGATGAAATGGAAACCCAAACTGTCAAATGGGTTCTCTTTTGGAACAGACGGTTTCAGACCATTGTGAATTTATGGGGAGCTGGCGGATACCTTGATAGATGTTTAACATCTCGTTAAGAAAACACGCTCAAAGTTCGTAGCGTCATTTTAGGGTGTTCCCCTTTTACAAACCAAATCTTATTGCGTGATCTCACCAAGCCTCATTGATTAAACTATAGATATAAACTTGTCGTTCACACCAGTGTCTCCAAATCTCCTGGTTCCTCTCGACTGAGAGCCAGCTCCACGCGCTGGGAGCACTGACCTGCGCGTGCGGCGTGGGCGGCGGGGCGCGCGCGCGGCTGGCGGCGGCGCTAGCTGGCGCGCTGGCGCTGGCCGCCGCCGCCGCCGACGTGGGGGACGCCGTCACCGACTATGATAGACGGTGAGACATAATAATACGCGCAAATCTTTATGAATTCTCGGAAGTACGCGCAAGTGGCTGCGCAGTAGCTTGTTTAAGGTGTCAGAGGGACGCAGAAGGCGCCCCGGGAGGGTACCGCCCACACTCCCCGCGCCGCACACCAATGCGCGCCCTGCAAACGCCGTGAGTTAGTGTGAGTGCTACGTTCCTACACGAATTGATGAATGATTATGATGAATGATCACGCACTCTACTGTACCATGCGTAGTTTCGCATTCGAGGCTATACCTACTCACAGAATTAATAAAGATTTGTGCGACTTATACCGTTTTTATAGAGAGACGCGTTTTTGCGACTCGGTAAACGTACCTACCTAGTGTAAGACGCTCTGCGGCCAGTTGGGATGACTATCGGCGAAATACTGCAAGCAGACGCAGCAAGCTTTAATAGTAATTTTGTTTGAATACACGAATAATGTCCAAGCATAAAACTTGTATGATTTGTGCCTACATGTCTTCACCAGTTATTCGAACGCCTACGACGTGTACTCCACCCTGATACAACGTCCGTTGGCGCGTGCGGTTCCCTACTTTGTGGGGATTTTCGCTGGCTGGCTCATCCACACCATGCAAGGAAGACTGAAGCTTACTAAGGTATTTATTTTATGTTAAAGAAAATGATAAAAAAACTGTGATTAAAATTAAAATTTGCGTTTTTGTCTTTATGAACGTAGGAAATAGAATGGGGCCTTCCGTAGCTATCCTTGGGGTACTCCACATACCAAATGTGTATTGCATTTTCCTATTTGCTTCTCCCAATTTACGATATTGAAACGTCAGTTTAATAAGCAGCTTTGTAAAATTTTGTGGTGTTAGGACACAGAACCAAAAACAAATGTTATCATTATCACACTACAGAAATATTTCTCAGCTTTGATTCCCATGGTCGACACTGTCAGAAGCCTCTTTAACATCCGATATTACTGAACATATTGTATTGTTATTAAGAACGTTTACGAAAAGACGTTACAATATGGTAGCCACGGTGGTATATCTTTGTCTCTCTTTCAGTTAACCTCTTCCATGCTGTCCTGTGCATCTATATCCCTCGTGGTAGCGGGAGTGTCCCTCCCGTTCGTGTGGCCGGCGTGGCTCGGCGCGTGGCTGCACGCGGCCTGGGCCGTCGCCTTCCTCTGGCCCGTGCTACTCGCCACTACGCACGCGGCAGGTAAGCTATATCCCTTGTGATAGCGTGAGTGTCCCTCCCGTTCGTGTGGCCGGCCTGGCTCGGCGCGTGGCTGCACGCGGCCTGGGCCGTCGCCTTCCTCTGGCCCGTGCTACTCGCCACTACGCACGCGGCAGGTGAGTTATATCCCTCGTGATAGCGTGAGTGTCCCTCCCGTTCGTGTGGCCGGCCTGGCTCGGCGCGTGGCTGCACGCGGCCTGGGCCGTCGCTTTCCTCTGGCCCGTGCTACTCGCCACTACGCACGCGGCAGGTGAGTCATATCCCTCGTGGTAGCGGGAGTGTCCCTCCCGTTCGTGTGGCCGGCCTGGCTCGGCGCGTGGCTGCACACGGCCTGGGCCGTCGCCTTCCTCTGGCCCATGCTACTCGCCACTACGCATGCGGCAGGTGAGTTATGTATATCCCTCGTGGTAGCGGGAGTGTCCCTCCCGTTCGTGTGGCCGGCCTGGCTCGGCGCGTGGCTGCACGCGGCCTGGGCTGTCACCTTCCTCTGGCCCGTGCTACTCGCCACTACGCACGCGGCAGGTCAGTTATATGTTAGGTAGACCTTTTAGGTGTAAGATGTGTTGTATTTTCTCGAAAGTGGTGCAAACAGTGACTCGTAACAGTCAGGATGCTCTGCATGTACAATGGCGATCTGGGAAAGCCTGCTAGCAGATGACGAAGACAAGGCGCTGTAGCGTACATAAGAGAAAGCACTTACTCAGCAGTGGACTAGCAGAGGCAGAGGATTTTTAATGATAATGAACATTGCGATTAAAAACTTAAGTCCTTTAAATATTATGCTTGTATTTTCCTCAGGTGTTTTCCGCCGAGGCTTAGGCAGCAGTGCGGTGGCGGCCCTCAGTCGGCTGAGCTACGGAGCCTTGCTCCTGCACGGCGCCATAGCTCGGTACCTGCTGCTGGGGGACAGCGCGCTCTGCGAGCGAGCAGCGTGTATTGTAAGTTTCAATACTATCCTACCCTTTCTTTTAACTTTACCGTAGAGAGGTATTCCTCTACGGCAGCCAGAAGCTGCCGCGTGGTGCCGGCTTAGAATTTTCACCACCCCAACTCTTCCCGCGGGTGTCGTAAGAGGCGACTAATGAATATCCTCCGGGGGCGGGCAGTATCGCCCCCTGCAGAACAATTCTACCACTGAACTGCGATCCCCAACCCGCATGCCCAGCGTGGGAAATTATGGGCATTACCTTCCGTGAGATAAAAGCCAATAAGGCGCTTATCGGGGGGAGGCCTGGGTCCAGCAGTGGACCAATATAGGCTGGGGAGGAGAAGGATAGCCCAAAGAAAGGGTAATACCTACCCTCTGGGGCATCTATGTCGGTTATGAACTTCCAGTATAAGTACAGTTTGTTAAATTAATTTAGGACACTACACAAATTTCTTAGTGAACCTTGTGAAACTTCAGACTGGACGTAGGGCTCTGACAGTCCCCATTTTCAAAGTGACTACGTTGTATTATTATTTGACGACAGGATGCTATAGCGCTCATTAGGGTAAACCCAGGATAGATGCCCCACAATTTGAAAAGGCCTTGTAGTTTTAAAGTTATTAATCTGTCGTGAATAATTGATATGATTATAGATAGTTAATCGTTTATCTCAGAGTACTAACTGTTTCTAGTGACTTAATAATTACTGATTAGGTCTGATTGAGTTTTTGCAAACCCTATTTTTTTGGAATATATGCCTACTTACATGGATAGATGCCCCACCACGAAAATTCTAAGGAGGATAGATGCCAATGATGTAGGATAGATGCCCTTTAAAATAAATAAAAGTAAAATACAATTTAAAATGTTTAATTTGAGCATACCTACCTATAGAATAATAATTGAACTTAAGCATTTATTAAAAAATATATAGGTACACATAAGATAACACAACAAAATATTTCCCACGTAAAATATAACAAACTATATTTTTCAAAACACACTGACTGTTTAAAGCTCTGGGGGATAGATGCCCCTATGGGCACCTATACCCCATAAAATTGGGGCAACGATCCTTTTTAATCCGGATAGATGTCTTTCTAACTTAGAACTAAACTAAATACAATAGAGAGATCATTGATACACTCAATGAACCAGTGTATTAACGTAACGAAAATTACATGGAATTTATGACTACTCATAAAGTTATGCAACAGTGAATACTCACGTTTGAAACTTTGACGCGTTATCCTGCGTTCGCTGCGGAGATTTTTGCACGCACAAGCGAAATACGTCTATTCTGCACAACCGCCTGCGAAGCTGGTGTGGCGCGTACGTACGCTCCATAATTAACCTATTAATTCTTTGTTGCGATTTCGGGAAGTTGTGTTTTTTGAAACCGATCTATCTATCCCACAGGGGCATGTATCCCGGGTTCACCCTGTGGGGTGTGTGGAAGTGTAGAGCGGACCGGCGTGCCTAATGGCATCCTATGGTGGTTGTGATTACGATGAGGATGAATGACGTATTGTCACCCGATTATCTAAGGTAATATCCGTTGTTTCAGTGGATGTACTTCTCCGGCACCTTGGTCGTGACTCTCCTGTGTTCGTTGCTGCTGGCTCTGCTGATTGAGATGCCGTGCTGCAGCCTGCTTAGAAGACTCTCCGACACCGCTACTACGTAGAACGTAGATATATGAGTCATGTATGTAGTTCAGTTTCAGTCGTAGGTACGTTTGTTACCCACGCACGCATAGTGGTTTCATGATTAGCTTGAGCGAACACCTTAGAATAGGTAATTTTTTCAAATAGCTTTAAGTTGAAGGGAAGAATTTCAAACATTTTACGCATTCGATATGGATTTTGTAAGTCCCACCTATGACAAAATTAAGGGTCATTATGCTAGACCTGCAATGCAACTTATGAAACATATTTATGATTATTAGTTTCGTTATGCATGTCTGATTGTCTAGTCTTATACCAAAAATGACTAACTTTTAATAAATACGATAGAATATAACAAAAAATAAAGGAAAAGAAAATTCGTGGAAAAAAAACCAAAAAAAAAATATTTAAATTATATTTTATAAAAACTTACAACTAGGAACAATTATGTACATGTTATTTACAATAAGTACAGTTATGTACAGCTAACAATTATTTATTAATCGATTAAATAAATGTATTTAGGTACTTTAGATTGACTTTGTTTTTCGGTTTTATCATGGTGTAATACTACAATCGTACTTACCTCACGATTCCGGGTTCAGTCGAATTATGAAACTAATTAAAAAATAACTTACAACAAGTCTTTGTACACGAATGCTTATTAACAATACCTAAAAGTAATTCCAATTTATTGAGCGAATTAATATCTTGAGTGAAACTGGGCCAATCACTGTCCCCAAAAACTCCATTCAATTTCTTAGGTATATACGTACAGGCTTAGCTTTACAGTTGATTTTATAAAATGTTATGGTAGGTTTGAAGTGGGATATTCTACCTAACGCCATCTAGCTTACTGGCCACTAACAAACCAATTATCTGACAAGTATGGAGTTTCTTAGAATCCATTAAAGATTGACAAAAAGCTACGCTCAGAGTTCTATAGAGATATATTCTTATAGGGTCGACTTCACCAAACATTATTGATACTGATCCTACGGGTTATAATTATACACAAACTTGCTTTAAGCCTACAGTTCCTGTGACCGACTAAGTGGGTAACCCATGAGCTCGGTCTAAATAAATAATAAATCCCTTACTTTATTTTGGATGAATCGATTTCGATATTGATATAGTTGGTTTTGTTAGCAGGTAATCATCAAGACTGTAAACATGTTTGATAAACATCGGTACAGCCGTCCGAAGGATGCGTAACGATGGTTAAAATTAAAAGTAGTCGTCAAGTGATTTCGAATTCCATTTGGTTGTTGTCACCTTGCTTTTCCTATCGTTGAAGCATCGATTTTGTACTATTTGTTGAAATATGCTATTATAAGGCCTGCGCCCAGCAGTGGATCAGTATAGACTGTAGATTGATCACTTGTGTCCTTCACTAGTGGGGCCTCACACGGGGTGTGGCCTCACTAGCGGGCTCTCACACTCGGTGGGGCCTCCGGTGCGGGGAGACTATCTTGAGCATGGTGACCATGGGGGCCTCGAATGCCACTGATATTACCAGCGCTAGGAAGAACGAGATGGCTGTCAGACCCAGGAATAGTACGAACTGAAACAGAAATTATAATGTTTTTGTAGCACGTTTGCAGAAATAAAACAAAATAAAAACCTGCAAGTTGATCGCATATCTATAGCAGGTATAGACATGCGTTCAGCTTTCTTTGTTTGGTTCGTATAGAATCTATACGAACCAAATGAATAAATAATGTGTTTATGTATAAAAAAAATAAATAATTAAATAATGCTGGACAAAATACAGTACACTGATGATTAAATGAGTACGACACGATACGATACGAATGAAAATAAAATGAATCCCGACGATTCAGCCGACTCAGCGGGCAAGGTTTTAAGCAATTCTTTCCTTAGAGCGTTCGGCTTGCATACATGTGCTACATGTAATTAATACCTAGCTTAAATTATCAGCCTTAGTTCACTTCTAAACCATCTTGACAAAATAGCAGGCTGAATCCAGAAATCCATTAGATTCATCGAACCATATCGTCACAAGCAACTCTCTTTCATATTTGTGAATACAAGTCCACTCACCACAAGCAGCTCCCCTAGATGTATAGGGTGGTTCAGATGCATGGCCACGTAGCGCAGCACTATAGGGTGCACCAGGTACGTGCAGTACGTAACTCGCGAGAACGGGAACAGGATTGGCGAGGACAGCAGCGGCCGAACCCAGCCTGCGGAAACAAGGACAATGGCTTTGGAATTTATGAAAATATGTGTTTGTAACTTGCCCTCATCCTGTTTGTATTACTCAATGAAGTATTATAGTCCAGTCAAGGATTGCGGATGGAAAGGACGAAAGCAGAAACTTTGACTTTGGAACTTACTTTGGACTAGTTAAGAGATAAACATACTAAAAGTTGCCCCTGTAAGGTGAGCCCTAGGAGTGGTGGCACGAAGATGGTTTCGTTTTTTAGTTTAACATCTCGTAAGCGGCGATTGGGATAGGTAAAAAGTGTATGGCACCAAATTTTTAGAGAATATTATCAGCTTTCATTTAGTTCATGACAAAATTTCCTTTGACCCGAATGTTACGAGATGTAAGCAAAAAAAGAACAAACGCGACCTTCTTTGTGCCCCCACTCACTGTGGACTCACCTCACAGCAGTTTGTACTTTTGGTGTGTTTGTCTCCTAACTAGTCCAAACAAAGTTCCGCTGCATGCAATGTAGTGTAGTGATGTGCTATTATTTAGAATCCGAACGATCTGTGTCTGCGACCAATGAAGTATATAGTAAAGACCGCTACATATCAGAAGATTGGTTATCTATGATTACCTCCATGTCCGGTAGAGCAGGCGACTATGATCCAGCCGATGCAAGCCGCCCAGATGGAGTGCGAGAGCGCGCTGTAAACGGCCGCCGAAGCCGCGTTCAGCTCCACCTTGTAGAGACCGAAGATAAGGAAGAGGAGAGTGCCCGTGCAGATCGCCCAGCCGACCCACGCCCACACCTAGAACATGAGGAGACAGAACGTTATGAATCATAGGATTCTTTGATCCTAGGTGTTACAATTATAAAGGCGAAAGTTTGTACCGTGCGTTGCAGCGTTGTGAACATGTTTGCTCGAAGACAACGCCAGAACTACTGAATGTAGCTGAAATTTTGCACACATAACATTATTGAATAATAAATGGGTTTTTATTCTGAAATACGGCGTGCGAAGCCGCAAGCAGGAGCTAGTTTATCATTATTTATGCCACAAGACCTCTCGGACCTTTCGGTCCATCTTGTGCACCGCTGTGAGAAGCTCACGCTGATCATTGTGGCGATCTGTGGGGGAGGCATTGTGTCCAGTGGACGTCTTCTGGCTGAGACGATAATGATGATCAATGATTCATTAAGAGTTATTTCAGAAGCATAAAATAAAAGATGAAGATTGATTTGCAAAGTCGAGGCCGCCCTGAGTGGAGCTTCACTTACTTGACCTTAGGTGCTAGTGAGTTCTGAGAGGGATTTCTTCTGTGTTCTTTTTTACCCAACTACGCAAGCAGGAGGAGACCTAATCGTCCTTATAAACAACGTATTCTCCCATTATCTTACCCTGCTCATCCGAATCTTGCAGTTAGTCTTAAAAAGTATCCACCCGGTGAACATCCCCACCAGATAGGGTCCGAGCCGCGTCCACGGCTTGTCGTAGATCTTGTCGAACTGCGTGAAGGGATCCTCGCTGTTGGGGACGTGTTCGTTGGACCAGGACACGTAGCCGGTCGTAAACAGGGATGATACGAAAAACAGACCGGTCAGGGCCGCTGACACCTTGAAGTGGCTGCAAGAAAAGGTGTAGACATGCATAGATTTTAGTGTCATTTGGATCAGAAATGTTATTCAAAGAACGGAACTTAGCATTCGGTGTTGATTTCATCAAATTCTTCCACAGCATACAAATTAAGATTTGAAAAGGTTGGTGTTCTTCCAACACAAACAAAGTTCGTAGTCAACCCGCTCACATCTAAACGCGTTATCCGATTTAATTCATTCTTTGCGGGTACAGCTAGTTCATAATAAAAATTTAAAATCTTGACTACGTAAAGTTGTAGAATCCGATAGCTTAACCAAAAGGGATTGGAAATTGAAACAAAAGTGTTACCTTGTAGATAGAATCAGAAGAATTGCACTGACTGCGTAGAACTGGGTATCGTCTGAGAGGTACCAACTCCACAGCATGCACTGAAAAAGGAGATAAACTGTATGAAACCAGAACTTAGTCTACATTTATCGCACATTTTTCAACTAGTCTGAAGCAATTTGCGTATTCTTGAAACTCTCGAAGTACAAGAAGTATGTGAAGAACAAATAATCAACTTCAAAAATATCTATTTCAAAGTGGATGCCATGGGGGATGACGATCTGCGAAAGACTGAAAGAAGCTGGATACGACAAGGCACAGGGCACTATGACGTCTCTTAGGAGTTTATGACGTCTTACCATCTGGTCAACCGGGAATAGCGTGTTGATATACAGCAAATTTCTCCACCAGTACTGCGGACAGGTCTCGTGGTCCATCGCCGGCGGCTCGAACACGGCGTTGTGCGCGAACCACTTCATGGTCACTTCTACCACGCCGAGCATGAAGAGGTAGGGGGCTGTTAACCTGAAACATAACGTTAATAAACGTAACGTTTATTTCTTTAGGCTTACTATATCATAGACAAGTAATTTCAAACTACCCGCTGCCCGCGGACTTTGTAATACATATAAAAGGAGCCTTTAAAATGTTAATCCAGTCAGGTTAACTTCAATACACATCGTCACATTTCCGAATTTTATCATTTATAAACTAGGGACTGTCCAAATCAAAGTTAAGTTTGTTTATACTTTCTGGGTCTTTTCCATCCAGATTTTTACGTAGTTCTAAATACTCGTTATGCGTGCTTGAACCAGACATCATGCGATCCGTGGAAGAAAGTAACTGACATAGCTGAGATGATAAAAGCCAGTTGAAAGGTTCTCGTACCTCGCGAACCGATAGCCCATGAGCCCCAGGAACTGCAGCACGCCGGCGGTGATCTTGCGGTGACCCTTGATCAGCAAGTCCAGCTTGCCCTTCGAGTTGGTGCGGAAGTACAGGAACGCCACCAGCATACCCCTGCAAGGGAACACTCTGTTAGTGACAAAATTAACTTGGATACCTGAGAGTTCTACTCTCTGGTACCAAGTACAGGTTCAAGTTAGAGTAGATTATTCGCGGCGAATTAAACACTACTTTAGACAAATCGCTGTCTTGGTTTCTGTATGCCCCAGGTGAGTAAGCAGATTATAGACAGACATACTCGTAGGCTCTAACACATACCCAAGACAGAAGAAAGTATCGACGCTGTAGACAGCGCTCAAAATCAGCTGGAACCAGAAGCTCTTCTCGAGGATCGCTCTCAGGGCCGTGTTGTCAGCGTACTGCAACACACATTGGAAATTTAGAATCAGACTTTGTTCCATCTCCCTCCACACTTCTCCTGTTGGAAATAGGAGTCAGTTTACAGTGTCTGATCTATGCCATGGTATCTGCGTCATCTCTATACTTCTGCTGTTGGGAATAGGGGAGTTTTCTGCAACTGTTTGTTGTATTAAATTAAATGCATAGCGGACAAAAATCGTTTACATATAATGCCCCAACGTACGTATAAGGATGAATTTTATCAAAGAACTTTTAAATTTTTGCGTTTTGTTTTTAAATCAATATACCTTCGTTTGACCTTAATCTCACCTGATGGAAAGTGATGATTTGGGCGACAATGTATCGACGTATAGTATAATTAATACAGCTAAGATATGGATATACTCCCAAACCCGCATTTGGACACCAAAGTTGGTCCTATTGCGTGGCTCACCAATTCTAGGAACGGTGTTTAAATATGATATACCTTGAAGACAACGATGCAGGTGTGCCCGAAGATGACCCAGACCATGGACAGGCTCTTAAGTCCGTGGATGACGGGGACGGTGTCGGCGCCCACGGACTGCTCGAAGATCTGCAGCACGTTGGCCTTAATCGAGAACGACAGGAGCAGTTCCGCCCACACGCCTGGAATGGGGACTATGTTAGTTTTCAGGGAATTTGTTCAAGTGCTAACTTTTGCTAAATGCTATGGTTACTCGATAGGTAGACCTTTGGCGTTTTAAAGCACGCGCTTGGCTCTTGTAAAACATTCCGATTTGGATAAGCTGTGGGATTTTGATAATTTACAGTCAATTCACCGACGCTTTAAGGACGGTTTTTTCTTGTACTTACTAAGTTTGAGCTCTTCCTCAGTAGAAGTAGAAGCAGTTTCGGCTGTCAGACGCTCTTCAGAATTGTTGGCGATGTTGTTGTTCACGTTGTACATTGTCTTTCCTGTAACAAGCATCAACATAAATTCACGCAAAGTATCTAACGATGAATTGCATAATAGGATTTTTTCTATTATCCCCTGTCCCATTCGGTACATAAAGGATTGTGTCGATCCACAATCTTAGCTGGCAGGCGGTGGTGCACTGTGGGCCCAATCACATGAATCGGACGGTAGTAAAATTCGAGTAATGAATCGTCTGTGGTAACGAGGTCAGCAAATTCCTTTGATGGATGATTTCCTCACCATTGGAGTTCCTTACCGTTATCCACTGTAATGTCATCGAGCCCATTGATCTGCAGCTTGAGATCGCGCGGTGCCGTGATGTTGGCCGCGCGCTGTCGGCTCCGCTTCACCGCTCGTGCCAGGCGCACGTCGTACACTGTAGCTGCGATCAGCAAGATGCCCACTATGCATGATACACCTCTGAAAAACAATACGTGGTGTTATTATAAGAGGAGGGGAGAGTTCGATTCCCGCCTCGGGGACAAATGTTTGTACGATCTGGAGATATTTCATCGTAACATAAATAAAAAATATCTATCTATGTATGTTATGTAAGGATATCAGTTTTACTGATATCGTGTTACCCATAACACAAGCTCGCTTACTTTATTTCTTTACTAGTTTCTGCCGCGGCTTCGCACGCGTCGTTTCTATGGACACGTTTTATTCATTTATTTTATTTATATATTTATAACTGAAAAACTTAAAACTAACTAAACTTAACCAATTAACACTAGTTACATGATGGATGACACATTGAAAATAACTTTAAATATGAACACACAATAGTTTTAAGAAAGAAACTTAATGGTTTCTTATTGTTCATAGCTACAGTTAACTTAAAAAATAAAACACTCAAGCATCCATATTTCATTCATCAATCTCGCAAAACCTAAGGCATTCTAGCAGTATCTTCTTCCATTCATCGGCAAAGATATCACAGTCTGGGTTTTGGTGAGGCAGTCTGGTTATGGTTATGGTTATTTCTATCCCATGGACAGTGGCGGCGTGGCGGCGCTGCGTGGGTTGGTACCCGGGGCGGTTTTCTACCAAACATATAAATAACGGCGAGCGGAGCGAGCATAGCGAGGTAACTTTGGCGTATGGTAAGGTCGGGTTAGCAACAAAGACAAGGAAGCTAAGACGACGGCAAGTGGAGATAGCAGAATTTTTCCGATTATCAAAGAAGTTAGGAATACAAAAAGATATAACAGCGAGCGGAGCGAGCCCTGAAAATATTGGAGAGTGTACGGCGGCTGAGAAAATAGTTATGAAACTTATACAAAACAAATACCGGCAAGTGAAGTGAGCAGCCTTTTCTGAAATTGGTGAGGCATGCTCAGATTATACCATACACTATGGAATCAACGGTGAGCGAAGCGAGTCGCGAAAATGTTTAAGATCTGGCTGTGCGTGGGAGTTGTCATTGACCGCCCCCCCCCCCCCGCCCTGCATTACGCCGCTAGTGCCCACGGAACTGATTTATGGGTTAAAAAGCCTATGTTTTATTCCAGGTCTAGAACTACCTGTAGCTATGCAAAATTTCAGCCCGACCCGTTCAGTAGTTTTTGGCGTGAAGAGGTTACAAACATACAGTCATACATCTAAACATCCAAACGTTCCTATAAATAATTATTAGTGTGATGTGATTTATTCGTTTATTATAAACCACCAACAGTGGGAATACAGGATACATCGGTAGGTTTACATACATCTTAAAAATAAACATGGGCTAGGGATCTTATAGTTATAGGTGGACACGTATAAACCTTCGAATTATGCTGGAGTTGGCAATACTGTGTGGCTAGTTGTGTGTGGATTGTCTAGCATTATTTATTAGTTTGAAAGACAGCGACAACATGTCATTTTAGCGGGAGAATTGGTCTTAGGTATGCCTATTCGCTTGCTTTGACAGGGTGACGGGGCGGCGCAAAGTATGTTGGAAAACTGAAAGAAATTAGGTATACAAACACAATACAAACTCATTTGAAGGCATTTTATTCAAGGATTCTACTATAATGCATTAGCTTTATTATTTTATGGCTACAACAATGACAAGGGTTTATGGAACTGGTTATTGCGGTTAAGTTGGCATAAGCTCAATAGATCGTTATGTGTAGATATAGCCATCTGCGGTCTATTAATCCCTTAAGCACCTATTGTTGTGTTACTACTAGGCCTCTTCTCTAGTACACCATTCGTCATAGCCTCCGTCATTAGACATGTCAAACACCTTCCCTAAGTCGCCCTCGATTACCGGTTGTACTATTCTACTAATATTATAAAGGCGAGAGTTTGGGCGGTTGTGAAATGCGTGTGCGAAGACAAAACTACTGAAAGAATCGGGCTAAAACTTTGCACTAGAATAATATAGGTATAGGCTACATCATATACCGAAAAAACGCGTGCAAAACCGTGGGCAACTAGTATTCCATAAACGTTAAGTCTATTCTCCAAACTTTAGGTAAAATGTTCACTATTCTGTCATCAAGTCCACAACATGCTATAGGTACCAGTAAAATAAACTTATTTGATCATCAGCTGACTCTGTCCACGCCGCTCTCGTGTTTACGGCTCGCCTGACATTTGGGCACATTCACTTTCGCAAGCCGCCACAATGGTTGACGTAACATAACACAACCTTCGCGTCTTCCGTAATAAGGTGGAGCGACCTGAATACATTGTTTGATACCGGTGTTTGGCTAACTTGCATGACCTGTCCACTCTTTTTATGCCAGGTGTGTGTGCAATCTTCTCCCTTTGATGTGTGCTAGTGTGATTCTTCCTTTTTCGTCGACTTACCTACTTCTCTGTAGGTAGATGTTTTTCCTATGTATATAGTTAGTTATTTTGTTCTCATCATCAGCCTATATCAGTCTACTGCTTGACAACTCTTGTCAGGCTAGAAGCCCACCGGTTACAATTTCTGCAGTTATTTCATTTGTTTTTGGCTTTGCTTGAAGATTACCTACAATGTGAAAGGCAGATCTTAAAACGAGAATCAAAATGGACGTGGTGTTTCTATCTCGTTATATCCGTTGAGGTATTTTCATGTGTCATGAAGACTTTTCTCAGCAAGCTCTGTCCGATTATAACTGTGTTCTATTGAACGCTCTCTGGTCTTGGTCTTCGCGTATTCGAACCACCTCCTGCTTTTTTGGTACTTTGAATTAGAAGTAATTTGAGCAGGGGTAAGGGAGGCACAGGTCTAGATGCGATTCTTCACATCTCATTCTACTCTACGTCAATCGCCGAAGAGCAACCAACTAGAGGTAACACAAGAAATCACAAAATTAAAACGATAAACTTCAAAAACTCTAAATTGCAGTTAGCGCATGTTGTATGCGTAAAAAACAAGGCAAGGCAAATAAATAGCTAATCGTAACATGTAACAAATTATGAATAGGGTTAAATCAACAATAGGTACAGTACAGTACAGAGTAACTTACAGCAGGATCTGGAAGGTAGGATCCTTGATGTACTGGTACCCGCCGTGCTGCGGAGAGCGCACGGCCAGCACGGCGTGCCGCAGTACGGGGGCGTGCGCGCCGCCCACCAGCGCGGAGACGGCGCCGCGTGTGCAGGAGAACGGCAGGCAGAGGCCTAGGTAAATGGTGCGGTGCTGGAGGTAGAGAACAATAGATAAATAAACAATCTGATGATACCTAACACTATGAGAACACTGGCTATTTTGCCTACGGCTTCGTACGCGGTTTTATCGGGATGAAAAATCGACTATAATCCCGCCGGGGCGGCATATTAACATGGATGAATCGACGTAATTCGTGACACTATGGCTATTCTAAATTGGGTACAACTGTAACCCCCAACTCCGTCTCAAGAAACCAGTCTTCCTTGAAGACAGTTTCATTGATTGCGACTGTCTTCAAGGACTGTCTCATTGCTAGGCATAGCCTTCCAAACACTTGTGTTTTCTGTACCCCAGTCCCCCCTACGGTCCTGAGTTACATTTTTGTTCGCCCTGCAACGTTCGCGATATCGCCCGTGGAGGCTCGACGCGTTTGTACCCTTGGAATTAGGAAACATGGACACCCTGCCTTGTCTATCTTTCAAACATATTATAATATAAAAGCTTTGGTCTACGCTTGAAACATTACTCACAGTTTTGACCAGCTGTTCCTGCTCCGTGCTGACGCTGATCCGGGCGGTGTAGAAGGCAGTCTCGAAGGGCGGCCCCAGCCCCGTCATCGACACGTCCGCGCGCCATTCGCTGAAGATTTGGGAGCCGCTGCTCTCTGCAACAACAAAATATTAAAGTATGAATATCAGTTATATAACCAACCCATACACAAGCTCTGCTAGATCAGCGATTCTCAAACTTTTTTAGCGGCGGAACCCTTTTGGAATTTGAAATAATTGACGGCGCTCTAATATAAGTTTGTTGCCTAAATGAATAAAAAAACAGAGAGCGTCGATTTTTTTAATTTTTTATTGATGATATGGAAATTAGCGAACGAAAATACTACCTATATAAAAACGGCAAGCGGAGCAAGAATCTAAAATTTTAAGGATGTTTTAATGAAGATTAGGAAATTTGTGAAAGAAACGGAAGTAAAGACGATATTACGCCGCTGACGAGCGGTGCGAGCCGCGACAATTATTGAGACTTTAGCGGCGGTGGTGGTGGGAAAAATTTTAGGAAGTAAAGGAAGCCAAAGCAAAAATAACGGCGAGTAGAGCGAGTCGCTAATATTTTACGTCATTTCTTGCAGCTGTTGCGAAAAAGAACGTATTATGTCATCAAGAGAAAAGAATCTAATGCAATAAATTTAAATTTATATGTAACTACTTGCCTAGTTTTACTTAATTATATACCTACAATACCTACATATATAAATATTTAAAGAAAAAGAAGATGAACAATAACTAAAACTATTATTCAATTTTATACAGAGTCCTCCTTTAAAACATCTCTTTTATATGCTACCTTACCGATGCAAACAAAGGGCTTGTTATAGGCTTACACACATGAAATATGTCAGTGGTGTGAAATTGCTTATTATAGAGTCCCTTGTATAGCCTGTTAACAATAGAGTAATGAGCTTATTTAGTCGAAGATTTTGTAGTGGCGAAGAGTTTTGTATTGGTATGTCTTGTGCGTGGTTTTGTAGTGGCGAAGAGTTTTGTATTGGTATGTCTTGTGCGTGGTTTTGTAGTGGCTAAGAGTTTTGTATTGGTATGTCTTGTGCGTGGTTTTGTAGTGGCGAAGAGTTTTGTATTGGTATGTCTTGTGCGTGGTTTTGTAGTGGCTAAGAGTTTTGTATTGGTATGTCTTGTGCGTGGTTTTGTAGTGGCGAAGAGTTTTGTATTGGTATGTCTTGTGCGTGGTTTTGTAGTGGCGAAGAGTTTTGTATTGGTATGTCTTGTGCGTGGTTTTGTAGTGGCGAAGAGTTTTGTATTGGTATGTCTTGTGCGTGGTTTTGTAGTGGCGAAGAGTTTTGTATTGGTATGTCTTGTGCGTGGTTTTGTAGTGGCGAAGAGTTTTGTATTGGTATGTCTTGTGCGTGGTTTTGTAGTGGCGAAGAGTTTTGTATTGGTATGTCTTGTGCGTGGTTTTGTAGTGGCGAAGAGTTTTGTATTGGTATGTCTTGTGCGTGGTTTTGTAGTGGCGAAGAGTTTTGTATTGGTATGTCTTGTGCGTGGTTTTGTAGTGGCTAAGAGTTTTGTATTGGTATGTCTTGTGCGTGGTTTTGTAGTGGCGAAGAGTTTTGTATTGGTATGTCTTCTGCGTGGTTTTGTAGTGGCGAAGAGTTTTGTATTGGTATGTCTTGTGCGTGGTTTTGTATGGCGAAGAGTTTTGTATTGGTATGTCTTGTGCGTGGTTTTGTAGTGGCGAAGAGTTTTGTATTGGTATGTCTTGTGCGTGGTTTTGTAGTGGCGAAGAGTTTTGTATTGGTATGTCTTGTGCGTGGTTTTGTAGTGGCGAAGAGTTTTGTATTGGTATGTCTTGTGCGTGGTTTTGTAGTGGCGAAGAGTTTTGTATTGGTATGTCTTGTGCGTGGTTTTGTAGTGGCGAAGAGTTTTGTATTGGTATGTCTTGTGCGTGGTTTTGTAGTGGCGAAGAGTTTTGTATTGGTATGTCTTGTGCGTGGTTTTGGGGCTCATATACGAAGAATCTTAGCTGTTAATTCGGGGCTAAGTATAACAATCTATTATGTATAATGGGATGGTTTAGTCCTTAGTAAAAAAATTTACTATTATTAGCTTGGCATGCCACATACATATACATAGATAAGTACACAATTATACAAACAAAGCCTGTAACAAGCCCTTTGTTTGCATCGGGGCTACAAACCAACTTGTAGCTTATAGTTATTTAGAGATAGAGCCGAGACGTCGTTGACCCATAAAACGTCTGAAACTCCAAACGCCCTGAAACATTATGTACCTAGATGCACAAGTTGATCGGATCAAAATTAAATGTCGTTAGTTTTGACAGCGTGTAAAGTAGGTACCTACCTAAAGCCAGGCTCGCAATGACTCGGGCGAAACGTCATCATCATTATTGGCC
Organism: Eupithecia inturbata; assembly: GCA_963662085.1. NCBI lineage: Eukaryota > Metazoa > Arthropoda > Insecta > Lepidoptera > Geometridae > Eupithecia > Eupithecia inturbata. Next base: position 923,595 of record OY759178.1, on the reverse strand, counting down.
TGTTATCATCTACGAAAGAGGTTGGTTGAACATCATAAGTCAACCAACCTACATATTTGGGAGCGGCCGCCTCGGTTGCTTTTTGTAAACATAAAAAACCCCGTGGGGGGCAACGGGTCAGCGGCAAAACGTAATGCTCTTTAAACTGGTGAATGTTACATTTACTACCGTCCTAGTGTGGTCGAATAAAGGCCTTATTTGTTTGTTATTAGCTATTAACGTGTATTACAAAATCATAACAGTTATTTTGATCGCCCGTGAACCAATGCGTTCACTTTTCAAGGTTTTTCTTCAGACGTTGTTTTCAATTTTACAACAAGCTCTAGGTCGAGCTTTTGTTTTACCGTATTAATATTCAGTCTATTGAAAACTCGTTTAAAATGCACTTGGTACACACACAGAGATGTCGTTAGCCTGTTTTACCAAAATAGTACTAAGTAGGTCATAGCGGGACATAGGTACTCAGCAATAGGCTGAATTATGTCTCGCTAAAATCAAACAACATTTTTCAGGACGACCTTCATAGCGCGTTGTCCGCAAAAGTCAGTACCTACAAACTGATTCCTGGCGCAGGACAAACTGATTGCAGATGGTATGGGGTCAATCCTGCCATAAAACCTTATGTTATTTTTAAGGTGTGGGAGTACCAACCCAGTTATTATAATAAGGGGCTAGGCTAAGCTATGTCCGCTTGCGCTGGTGGTTAATAGCTTATTGCCAAAGCTTTGCCGGGCCATACTACACGCACTGAGTTATAGCTATTTTGTAAATTTACTACTTTCACAGCTTCGTAACGCCATAGTTGTGCAACGCTGAACGCGCGGTAGGTAGTCTTTCGCAGTTTGCGATACAGCCGGGTACCTACTGACCGGTGTTACGGCGCGTAATGTAACGTGCCACAGCGAGCGTGCGTGCAATCAGTACGGGGAAAGAAGGCGCTCACAACGAGCAACAAGATGGATCATTGACGTTGTACGCTTCCTGCGAATGGTACATTACGCCCCGTAACCCTGGTCAGTACCCGGCTTACCACCGTGTTAAGGAAAAATCCTTCTTTCTCCTGTGTTTTGATTACGACTAGCTTGCTGCGGCTTTGTTTACGTTGTACCTGAATAAAACGCACATGTACTATGGGATAGGTTATGTTATTTAATTGACAAAGCTTTAATTTTTTTATCTGACATTTTGTCTGTAGATCACCCATTAAAACAAAGCTACCTACTTGACCTTTCAGGACTGCCAGTAACTTTCAAGTCTACTATAAAATGCACTTCCGGCTCTTGGTGGCTTTATTATTGAGTAAAGGCCTTTAACCTCTTAGCTTGCAAGGACAAAGATGAGGCCAGCGAGAAATAAACAGACTCAAACATAATTTGGCGCGTTTAAAAAAATCTGTAGGCCGACTTCCAATTCCGTTAAATAGGATTCATCTATGTTCACGTGCAAAAAATTGGGTTTACGCTTCGATAGCGCGATCTAACTTTCCCAGCGCGACCCTAGATAAAGTGCAAGTCTAATTTAGTTTGATGACACATGGATGAAACTGTTAACGCCCGTTGCCATGGAAACCATTAGGTGATAGTGAATTATCATGTGATGATGTTTTACAAACCTACGTTTTACGACGCACATAGCAATCCCTCGACAATCAAATTTATAGGGGACCACCTCAAAATCAGTATTTATACAACAACGAAAAAAATCATCAAAATCTATTAAAAGTTGGCGCAGATATCACCAAAATTTATGTAGTACGTCGTGATTTTTCAAAAACAATACCATGATGTTTTTTAAGTTTTACGGGATAAATATTAATCCTTCGTGAATACATTTTTTATTGGTCGAGTTATCAAGTTACATACATAAAAAAACACAGACGAATTGAGAACCTCCTTCTTCTTGAAGTCGGTTAAAAGCTAGGTGTTGTACATGTTGTTTTGTAGGTAGGTTTTACCTCGTGGATGTGAGTGGAGTCGCGTTCAAAGCTATTAGCTCTAGTTAGTAGAATTCAGTTGTCGTCACGTAAAAATTATTAGTATTTTTATGTAAAATTTTAGGTAGTCGGCAAATCACTTTCAAAAACTACTAAAATTATTAATTTCCAAACAAAAAGGACAAAAATAAAGTGAAGCTCTTTAATTTTGTTCCAGGTTTTCAATAAATTGGTTATTTGGTTATTCTGCGAAATCTTAACATCCATGAATGCCAGGTCAAGGGTTATTTGCACTCTTTATTATTTTATTTATGTTTTCTAGTTCGTTAACTTCGACACGACCTGGCTGCTTTATTTTCAGCTTACCTTTGTATAAGAATCTTATTTTTAAAGTGAACAGTAATTTGGCGGCGAGCGCGTTGACGTCTTTTGTACCACGCTAGCGCAAGCGCATGGCGCGACCGCCCCGTCGTCGTCGTCGCGTCGCTGCCTGCCGCTAATAAACGCTACTTGAGTATTTGAATACAAAAAAATTATTATCGAATTAAAACTTTTTTTGTCCGTTTAGTGTACGCTAGCGTCCTATGGAACAAATGTGAGTTACCTGCTTTTACCATTGTTTCCGGCTTCTAAAATAGTGGGTATCTACTATAGTAGAAGTGGTAAATTAAGTGTGGGAATATAAAGAAATCTATGAGCGGTTTTAAGATTTGCGGGTTTCCTGTATTGCAATTCGCTCAGGCAACATTCGCACATTTCTAATTCTATCGAAGTCTTGCGATTGCGGAGCGGATATCTTGAAATATTTAGGAGAGGCCGTTACTCGGCGCGCGTGGACATTCTTCAGATCATCATGGACAAAACCTACTTTTTTTTTTGAATTATTTTATAAGCCTCTGCTTGTCATACGATTAAATAAAATAAATTTCAGAAAAAGCTTTATTTTGTAAGTTTGAGACTGAACGCACATCTTTCCTAGCCGAACGAAAGCCCCGAAAAGGATGAAGGAATTGAATTTCTTGAATTTAGGAAAATATTGGTTAAGTGTAAAGTGTAACATTACTTAATCTGTGGTTCAGCTTGCAAGTGCGGTGTGGGCAGCGGGAGTGGTAAAGTGAAAGTACCTACACATTTGACGACCGATGTGGCGCGGTGAGCGAAGGTCCGCCTGCGACGCAGAAGGTTGCGGGTTCGATTCCCGCCTTGGGACAAATGTTTGTACGATCTGCAAATATTTGTTCCGGGTGTTCTGGGTATTTTCTATGTATAATAAAAAAAAATATCTATCTATGTAATGTATTGTATTATGTATATCAGTCATCTAGTACCCATAACACAAGCTCTGCTTAGCTTGGTGCTAGATGATGCTGTGTGGATTGTCCAGCATTATTTATTTTATTTTTTATTTATTTGGCGTTTTGAAGCGCATGCTTTGGTAAAGCATGTTTAAAACATATCTGGTGGCGCGTTTAAATAAATACAAGAGCACGTTTTGGTGCGTATGGATTTACAAAACTTGCTCAAAAAGGTCTGGGCATAAGCCCAGACCTTTTTGAGCAGATTTTACTGAGTATATAAAGACTCAGTAAAATCTGTCGAGGATTTTACTGAGTCTATAAGCACAGAGCTAGTTGGATGTAGCGATGAAACAGAAATTATCTCGGCCTTGTACTAGTCAGGCAGGTACTCACTGTTGTGTGTCCTGGCGGGTGCGTGCTTCTCGTTGAGGGTGTCGCAGAGCTCGGCCGAGCCCGTCCAGTAGTTGTTGCCCCAGTAGAACATGGACGTGTAGCGACCACTCGCGTCCTCCACTGGAAATAGAGAAGACAATAACATATATTTTACAGCGACATAATCTCCATGAGATCTATACAAAATTTACTAGAATAAGATACGAGAAAATAGATAAACTATTTTTTGTAAGGTGCCCCGAGAAATGTATACCTACAAACGGTCACTGTACGTCTGGAAATATGAACGTGAGCGGAGCAGTCTAAAATCTAAATACCTAGGTACCTGCTGAAATCCGAGGTAAAATGTTAACATTTTCAGTGACCATGGCGCAAATGCCGTTGTTCTGGAGCACGAAGCAGCCGCGTATCCATGATGCAAGCCGTATCGCTGAGACTGAGCAGTGGATGCGTTAATAACTGGTAGGTATCGGCATCCAATTTTTATACTTATGGTAAGTATTGCAATAAATTTTTAATTCACGAATTACGAACGATCTCGTCGACCCTGGTTAAGATGGCTCTACCTACATGGCCCTTCAATCAGCCACCTGGGGTCACGGTCTCAACAATGTGCATACTAGTACGTACTGACTTGCACAACCGGAAAGAAAATACTTCAGGAAGTTCACAGTGATGAAATTTACGAGAACAATTTAACAGTGTTGTTATTGTTTTGGCTACTTCCTTTTTTATGTGAAAATAATTTATGGACTGGTTTTTCTTCATCTGTTGGTTCTTGAAAATGAGTCATTTACTATTAAAAGTCCTGTTTAACTGTTACTTATATCGGTCATCTAATACCATAAGCATAACACAAGCTCTGCTTAGCTTCGGGTTAGATGATGCTGTGTGGACTGTAAAGCATTATTTATTTATATTAATGTTGTGTTTATCAGTTAGTAACATGCATATCAGGACAGAACCTAATTTTAAGTTTGTTTTAAATGATGGATATTATTGTATGTGGTTGGTAAACCTTTATAAAATAAAACAAAACCGCTTTTTTTGACACAGTGACGATGTTATATGACATTTTTTTATTTATTTACTAACGTTGAAATCCTTCAGTATTATATTGCGCATTTTACTTCTAACTTCATTTCGTTTAAGTGTGCGTAAATGCCTAGAAGCCGCGTGCAAGTTTAGGGTGTCTGTAGGTAGTCAGTGTAGAGTGTCTTATGTGGGGTATCTTTATCACTTTGTATTGAACTATGAACTTTCTCAGCCAGAGACTAAACAACTACTGTTTCTTATTATTTTAAAACATATTTAAGGGATCAAGTACCAAGAGGAGATTAATTAAAACAACTAATCCCACCACTTATGAGATAACTAGCTAGTAAGCACTAGGAAGAGAATTATGAAATGAAATTAGATTGAATAGACTAGGTAGTCTCAACCTAGCCTTAGTTTTTGCTCGTACGCTGAAGTAGTCGGCCTCGTATGTTTTTTTAAACCAACTATCCAAATTATTAACAGCGTTGCTGAAAACGTAGATATAGTACTCAATGTTAAAAGTATTTTTCGATTCAAATTTACAAGTAGCATTGGCTGTGGTTCACTTCCTCCTTGTTAAAAGCAATCGTTAGAACAACATTCATGTTACCTTATTGTGAACATGAGTCTACTCAGAACATACCTTCCATACACGACAAGATATGTTGATACATACAGTAAGTACCTAAGTAATTTACTTGCGTGGTAATTTTGATGCTGTAAGTTATGAAAGACAATTACGCAAGTGCATGACTGTAGACAGTGGTACAATAAATTGATGGCGTGGCGCCACTCAGCTGGATGGAGCCGGGCTGTAGACGATGATGATGAAGTTTGCAAAATATTGCATTGCAATAAACAATCCATAAATCTATCTCTAAACAAATGTATGAAATATACCATTGTATGTTATGTATGATATTATTGTGAATGGATGTGCTTTACGTAAGTGAAATGGATCAGTGACGACCACACCGGCTCGTTTCCTCCCAGCTAATGATCGTTATTTATGTCTTCTTCCGACTTGACTTGTGCGTTGCGCTACAAAAACGTTACTTTTAATTTTTTTTGAACTGATATTTTGATCTGATAATTTTATAATTTATTAGTCTGAGTCTAAGGTACCTTCTTTAGTCTCAAAAAGATACTTAAGACGAACAAGACATGACTTAGTATCCGGCTCGAAAGACCAAAATAACGAGATAAGTTTTAATTCCTAGAGCAAAACGCCATAAGCTACCTTTATCTATTGCTATCATGTCCATTCAGTGATAATTATTTGTAATTTAATCCCATAGCTCAATAGAACACTATAATTCCCTCCGCGCCTGAGCCCAACAAAGGCAATTATTGTCGATTCGGTAACGAGCGCAAGCTCCAACATTCCGAGTCAAGGCCTCGGCCGTTCAACTCCGAGATCGTTCTAATTCCACCACACTTGTCGAGACAACTGCTGTTTCATCCTTTACTTAAGGCTGATGTGTGGCCCTACGGCCTTGGCAACACAAAATAATTATCTGTAGCCGTGTAAACAATTTGTTTTAATCGTAAAATGTTCAATTTGTGTAAATTACTTTGACAAATATTTGAGTGACAGAAAAATACTCAAAATCAACAGCGTTTAGAAGAAATATCCAAATTTCGAATATTTTGTTTTATATGAAATTTGGATATTTCTTAACGTAGTATTAGTACCTAATACTAATACTAATTTTGAGAACATGAGATATTTTATTTAGCGGGCGTAGTTCGTTTTCAACATCCTTATAAAGTTTTGGATAGGTACACGTAGGAATACAAAGCTCTCAAAACCTAGGCTAGCTTAACGCTATAAGAACTTTCTTCTAACTAAAACCACGAGCTAGAATTAAATATACAGATTAAGTGTAAAAGCGTTTGCTTTTACACTTAATCTGTATATTTAATTTAATTACAGACAAACTGACAAAGTTATATTGATTGATCGAAGCATTGCCAGTGATTTTATCGATAGTGAATAATAATTAGTGTAGAATAACATAATATATATATAATAAAAAGCTATAAGTATAAAGCTATAAGTCTAAAGCTATGAGTATAAAGCTATACGTATAAAGCTATAAGTATAAAGCTAATAGTATAAAGTAATACACACATTAATCCAACGCCTTTACCACGCTGCACAAAAATGTGCATTTAATAATATCATCAAAATGGCTTCCCACAAACTTCAAACGATGGTCTACGAGCTGTCTGACATCTGATGCCATCATTACGAAATGCATCTAATTGTTACGAGTTAAATCCCATATTTGAATGCATATTTTTGTGCTGCGTGGTAGCTGTGAGCCTCTGATCAGCGACAACCTGAAGGCCACCCCTTCCCTCAGGTGGCTGCGAAGGTCAGAGGCAAGCTGATATCTACCCGATACCTATTGAGCATTTAATTACGGTGACCGAGCTAACTGAGTAACATTTATCATATAATATGTAACCTATTCATTTACTTAATACCTTAAGCTTTGTGACTTCATCATCATCTTTGCAGCTTAGCTTAATCTGACCTGTGTGAGCCTCTTCCACAGTTTTCCGGACACCCCGACGATGTCTTCCGGCCATCTGGCAGATGATCTGCCTCGAGGACGCCTCGCTTCTACCGGGTACCACAGTATCACATCTTAGACTCCATGGTCGTTACGTCAATAGCCTTAGATTCAAATTAAAAGTTCGTTCCTGAGCTTGCTTGGGTTTTGCATTATGTTAAAAAAATTGCTTTTGAATAAAATTATGGTTGAATCACGTCCGTCACCGTTGTGCAAGCTGCACTTTGGCATGCACCGCAGGTGTCTGGAGGTGACATTAGGAAACAGCTATTATTTGTGTCCCAACGCATGATTGCAACGCAAGTAGCCCGGAGATTAGGGTCGACTACCAAAGTATCTACAAGAAATGTTAGTCTTTAGGCCTTTAGGCCAGTCTCTCACTTTGCACCTAATGGCTCTTCTAACACATTCCATGAAGATGATGTAAAATTGGTCATCAGATTGATATCTACCTAATGTCCCTTTCAAAACAGCAGATTTAGAAATCTTACGACAAGTCGGTAGGTGACACTTGATTTCTTATGTTGATCCTGATTGAATGTCTATAAGCTTCATCTATTGCTGAGGCGGGCAGAACTCACCTACCTCCTACTTTGAAAGTCATTTAACGATATTCGGAACTGAGCATACGCATGATAAGCTGATTTATCTACGGATTTCCAAAAAGGTCGCTAGCCGCTACCCCTTGCTCAACTTATCGAATTCGTTCAGGGGTAAGGCAAAGCAAACCGACACGACATCAGTACAGTTGTTGTAACTGGGGAAACTGGGAATGGCTCTAATTTCCGAAATGCCTCACGATGTAGGTATGTATGCCACTGAGGGCCAGATGGCACCATCAGCAGCAGTTTGTGCAACCGGCGGTCAAGTTGAGCGCGTGCTGTTTATCTAATTCTGTGAGGCAACCTGTGGGCTTACGCCGCCGCCTCACGCGTTCTTACCACAACTGTGATGGCGACCTCTGACACTTTGCTGCTTATATTTATTTGATGACTGACTTTGATTTTATGACTGTCTTGGACGTTGGTGGTCGAACGGAAATGAATGATTATGGGACATCCAGATGACGAAAACAAAATACGGTTTGATCTGTCGTTGCATACAATGACGACATAAACTCCGTTCTAGACTGCGCGAGCTGCGTGCGGCCTCTAGGTAGCGACAAGAGTGTGTCATGCATGTTTTATATTTTTCACAACTCGTACGATTTTGTAAGTTACAACGTAAGTTAAAGACAATTTTTTAGGATTATTTATCAAAACATCATTACTAAGTTAGGGAAATGAAGACTCGATTACCGTATGGAGTCTAGTGTAAGTAGATATCGGGATATTGCCACAATGTAACTTCGTTACATTTTTGTACACTCCATACATAAAAAGTGAATTCGTCACAAACATTAAAAAAATGTAGGTAAATATCATCCTCCATACTAATATTATAAATTCGAAAGTAGTACAACCTGTCTTGTACCTTTTCACGAATAATAGGCTGAACGGATCTTAATTAAATTTGGATATGGATTTATTATTGATATGGATCTGTTGAGCTAGCTACCTGTAGATTGTTTGCAACAGTCTGCAGTTAGCTTAATTGTTTCAATTGTAAATACTAGTTCTAATTTGTTTTTATTATTGAATTGTTATTTTCTTTGTCAATAAAAGTAGCTTTTAGCCAAAAAAAAATAAAAAATAAATAAATATGGCAGGGAGGTAGACGGTATCCCAGGGACAGATACTTTCCCAGAAACAATCAAATCAGTTAAGAGTAAGAGCTCTAAACAATCAAATAAGTTAACGAGCGGAAAGGAATGCTGTACCGTCATTATCTATGTACCTACCTAGTTTAAAGGTTTGGGTTTCAAGGGAGCAGGTGAACGACCTCGCTTCTTGTTTATTACAGCCAGAGTATATCTGACTGGCCGACAATCCTGCGTTTTTTGGGACGATCCTTTAAGAAATCGAAAGGGACAGTCGAAATCGAACAATCTATGTTTGATGTTCAACTCTTTTGATTTGGTTGGTTCTCATTTCGTGGTCAGGTAGATAGATCCGAGTACTTGACATGGCCCGACCACTTCCAAATGAATAACATAAAGAATAAGTATCAAACCCCCACTTGTTACTTTTTATTTTATTAATTTGTTAGGAATCCCAGAAAAAAGATCAACAAGCGTGAACATAATTAGAAACATATGTACTATTTCTTCTAGAGATGATGGATTAGCACGCAACTTCAAAAGCCTTTATTTGAACACACCTTAGGAATACCGTCGGGACACAGTACAATACAATACATAGTTAACTCTTTATTATACACCACGACATTAAATAAACGCTTTAGTGCTTTGGAACTACTTAGTTGATAAAAGTGTGATTTCGGCGGGAAGAGGAAGCTAAGTGTCGTTGGCTTGTCCAGTAGGGATCCTCTAAACTCCACCAGGTTTTTTTTTATTTAAAAATAAACTAAGCTTAGTTAAGAAGCTAAGCTAAGGTGCCTGCCTATTCTTATCAAATGAGTCCACGTATGCCACATGCTCGGTCCCCGGACGAGAGTGAAAGCGTCCTGCGTTGCGCAAGCGGCAAGTCACGGGCGTGAGCTGCAGTGGCTCAAGTCACGGGCGCGGGTTGCAGTGGCTCAAGTCACGGACGAGGGCTGCAGTGGCTCAAGTCACGTTTGAGGGCGGCAGTGGCTCGAATCACGGGCGTGAGCTGCAGTGGCTCAAGTCACAGGCGAGGGCTGCAGTCGCTCAAGTCACGGGCGAGGGCGGCAGTGGCTCAAGTCACGGGCGAGGGCTGCAGTTGCTCAAGTCACGGGCGAGGGCGGCAGTGACTTGAGCAACTTGTCTTCTTATTTGCGCAATCTATGCAAACGGGGAGTTTTGGGCACGCATGTTTAGGCGACTGGAGCATAGCACGCGTGGTCAAAACCTCGAGTATTAGTTATACCTGCTTATCTCCGTGGCAATTTACGCTGGGCATGCGGGTTGGGTATCGCAAAAAATATCAACACATTCGTAAAATCCTACACTATCAGAACAATGATTTCTGAACCAATAATTTTAAAATTTGATCATGAAATCATAACGATATAATGTTCTTGGACCAAAGACAAAACGTATACAAACCTCTTCCGTTCTTGCCTTGCGCCACCTCGCACTGTCAACATAGCCACCTGCGCGTGCGCCGGTGTTATGTATGGCATAGTGAAATGCGCGCTAGGTGGCGTAACATTTCCGATGGACACCGTTCCGATAGGCTAGTGGACCTCATATTCCCCGTACTAGGATCAAACTAACTTAAGGATAAAGACAGGATTGGCACTGAGAATAACTAAGTAACTACTTATTTTACAAAGCAAAGTTATAAGACAAGTCAATCCTAGCAAGGATTTTTTTGTGACGGAAGCAGAATGAATTTACACACGTTTTATTTGATGTTACATACAAAACACACATCGCCCAATAAAATTAGGTAAACCTCTGTCCCAATTATGTCTACTTTGCGGTCAAACGAAGCTGTCTTCCGGATAGCTCTACAAACAAACAAAGAGGAAAAGAACACAAAAGAAAGTATAAAACTATGATAATGCTAAATCATACTAATAGCACCTAATAGGAAGCATGCACAATTGACACTAGCAAGTTTAAATCCTATACCTGTCGGAATAAAACACAATTTGAGGTAAATCAAGCAGGCGGGGTCAAAGAACTTATCCACTTTCACTTGGGGGTGTATTTGATTGAGGAAGTTGACAATAATGGCAGTGTGGTAGCACTACGGTGGCGCTGATGTGAATAGACTTGCGTGGTTACACCAGGTTCGAATTTTATTTGCATTTTTATTGCTGTAGACTTGTGCTTACGGCAGTTCGAATAGTTCGATAAGAAAGAAGAAGTGGCTCCAAACACACAACGTGTGTCAGCCAAATCCTACGTATAGGATTGCTTAGGTACCTAAAAACACCAAATAGGTACACTACCAGAAGCAGGGCAAGCCTCTGAAGAATCAATGTTTTTATCCGCATGTCTCATTTCTATTTTTTTATTTTTATTTTTTTTATTTATTACATTCATGTAGTTCTAGGCCTGAAATAACTTTTAGGCCTAGAACTACATGAATGCAAAATTTCACCCCAATATGTTCAGTAGTTTTGGCGTGAGGAGGTAACAAACATACAAATTATGGCACATCACACTAATATTATAAATGCGAAAGTCTGGATGGATGGATGAATGTTTTGTTGTTACTTCTTCACGCCAAAACTACTAAACGGATCGAGCTGAAATATTGCATAGATGTAGTTCTAGACCTAGAATAAAACAAAGGCTACGTTTTATCCCATAAATCAATTCCCATGGGATAGAACTAACCTTTAAACGTTTCCATAGAAACAACGCCTGCGAAGGCGCGGGCACAAACGAGTTTTATGATTCTAAAGTCATTTACAACGGGAAAATTGTTTGTATTTGTTGTTGTGTGATCATGGCGCATGCAACTGTGCCGAAATATTGGAAAACTTAAAACTCAAATCATGGTCAATATCCCGTATAAATGACTTCAGTGTTAATAACCATGATGGATTTAAAAGATTTATAGTTTTATAATATTAATGTGGTTATTAGATGCGAAAGCAACTCGGTCTATTTGTTGCTTTTATGGCTCAAAGTATGAAGGGATCTTTAAAAGAAATGATAATGAAGGAGATAGACTGTATCCTGCGAAAGAAATTAGGCGAAGCCCTTAAAGCACTTCTTTATCGTAAGTTTATGAGCCTACTACATGTTTTTAATTTTCCTCTAAAAGCTCCACTTTGCCTGCTGTAAGTATCTACCTACCGGCAACTCAGTGGGCCCATTTGATTATGTAATAAAGTTCACTGGCTCGCGACACCAAATTATTCCTTTCATAACCTGGTCGGCTCGCACCGGATCGACCACGTTTCGACACTATTTCATCCGCTACCAGTTTATCTTGTAAAGTGCCATTTTGGCTTTTGGTTTTACCAGATTATTTCGTAAAACTTATAAAATCGGTAAAGTCCGGATAGTCACCTCATTGGTGAGGTGCTACATGCCCTACTGCCGAAAAGGTTTATGTCTCTTCAATCAAGTACGTATTGATTGGTATATTAGCTTATTTTCGATACTCTGCTCTAGAATCCAAGATATTTAATGTAAACAAAATAAAACATAACAAAAACTGATAACAATAACGGAAACAGAATGATGTCCGCGTCTTGGGGACCTTTCCGATTGGTATGGATGAGTTGACTACTACATTGTTTGCAACAGTCTGCAGTTAGCTCAACTGTTTCAATCCATACTAATACTATAAATTCGTAAGTAACTCTATCTGTCTGTCCGTTACCTTTCCACGCCTAAACGACTGAACGGATCCTTATGAAATTTAGCAGGGAGGTTAATGGCATCCCGGGAACGGACATAGGCTACTTGAAAAGCGCGTGCAAACCCGCAGGTAGCAGCTAGTTGTAAATATTTGTTCTAATTCGCTTTATTATTTAGCAAGAATAATACAATTTGATAATGTCCGTGTGGTGGATGTGGAGTTATCAGCTTACGGTAACCGAGCTACAGAGATACAGAGGTAAGCCTAAAATTCGCGCGTTTATCTACTGCCGAGCTTCTCACACATGTGACACAAGACTTCTCCGCGCCTCTCGGGTCCGAGCTGTTGCCAGCTAATAGCGATAATCAGTTAGGTAAAGCGGAATTAGCTAACTACTAGGCAGGTTTGGTAATTATTGCTTCTCACCTTAACCCTAGCCACGTATCCGCGAACTCGCACGTGGGAACCACATTATGCGCACGCATGTCTAGTGCCTGTTTACTTACAATATGATTATTGGTTGCTGAATTAGGTAGGTACCTAATGCTTACTAAACATTACATTGAAAGTAACATTTGATAGCCATTGTGGATGTGATGTTGGATGATGTTGATGTTGATGCCATGTCTGACCTTCGAAAGCTTTAACAACAATAAGTAAATTGTTGCTTAAGTTTTCCTAGTTTTGGTTTAAAGTGCGTTTTATATCGTTAACCTGATTGAAAACATTTTTATTATTTATTTATTTATTTAATGCTGAAAGTTTTCACGCAGACTCATCCAGCGACAAAGCAAGCAGAGTTGGTGCCAAAGAGGTAGTTCTAGCGTGTGCTATGGATGCCAGATTATACAAGATTTTTTGATTGTTTTGAAAAAACTAAACACCTACTTCAGATCCCTTAGTTTTAAACTGTTTTTTTAAGTTTTGGGGAACAAATACTAATCCCTCGGGAATAACATTCTTATGGGATCACTCCGGGATTATCTTCTTCTCAATTGCAAAATAATCATCCAAATCGGTAACAGTAGTGTTGAGTTTCAACACGAGTAACTTTTTCGCAAGAGCGCTGCAAAAGTGTACCTTCATAAACTGAGAAGAACTGTAGCCATGTCTCACATACCAACTATATGTCATCTTGAGTATTTATAACTTTAGCCAGGTCGTGCCATTTGTAGGTCGTAAAATGATGTTGCCACAACACAAATCATTTAATATTTATTGCCATAACTTAATTTATTCGAGTGTCGTCGCCCGCGACCTAACCTTTAGACGTTCTTTTACGAATCATTTGATTGGTTTGAAAAAACTAAAATCCGACTTCAAATCCCTTAGTTTTAAACTATTTTTTAAGTTTTGCGGGATAAATACTAATCCCTCGGGTTCACATTTTAATGAGATCACTGCGGAAACATCCTCTATACAAATGCAAAAGAATCATCTAAATCCGTCCATTAATGACGGAGACATCGACGAACATGCTTATAGACATAAATACAGCCGAACATACAAGCACCTCCTATTTTCGAAGTCAGTTAAAAAACATTTTATCAGTGGTTGAAATTTTACTATAATTTATGCTTTCATTATTTATGATAAGTGTTTTTTTTATTTTACATGTTACGTAATCTAATAAAAATATATGATTTTACTATATTTTGTATGAGGTACCTAGAAACATACAGTACCTACTAGGTAATAAATACTAAATAAACATACATAGGTAGGTACCTAACATATGTTTATTTAGTATTAGTACGGTATGTTTCCCGAACAATCAAATAAAACATAAATGAAGTCACGTACTTGTTGGACTTACTACGTGAGTCAATACTTTGAAAAGGAAATGTAAATAGGGGAGAGCCGGAGAAAAAAAATTGTGTATATAAAAAAAAATAAGTATTTTTTTGTGTTGATTACGTAACATGTAAAATAAAAAAAACACTTAACATCTTGTCTTCGGGGTTGCCAGCTCTATCCTTGTCATACAGGTAGTTTATTTATGACAAAGTGGTTTAACTTGCCGACTCTACGGTTTATAATACATATTTGCAAGCGTTCCAATGTCAAAATATGTCGAACAATATTGATGTAGGTTTGTTTGATTACCTACATAGAGTTTGCTTTGTCTTTACATTTCCGTGACTTTAATAAGTTTACCTAGTTAATACATCAATATACTGTACTCAAAACGGCAAAGCCTTTATTAACAAAGAAAATGACAATCAAATAATAAAAACAAATTAGAACTAGTATTTACAATTGAAACAATTAAACATCTGCAGACTGTTGCAAACAACTGTAAAAAAACTGTAAACAGTACATAAGTATAGAAAAATAAGCTGGAGGCAAACATCTTTGGACAATATCTACAAAAAAGGCCAAATATAATTTGGAAAAGCTTTTGCCTGGCATCTTCAAAAGTAACAGCTGCTGTTCTGAATGAATCCCAATTAGATACGGCTTAGATAAGTGCTTGATTGATAAGGCTATACTAGACTATCCATACTTATATTATATATACGAAAGTAACTCGGTCTGTTACCTTTACAAGCCTAAACGGCTGAACGGATCTTAATGAAATTTGGCAGGGAGGTAAATAGTATCCCGGGGACTGACATTGGCTACTTGAAAAGAGCGTGTGAGGCCGCGGGCAGCAGCTAGTTTGTTATAAACTCATACGTAATAGGTATCTGTATGTCCGTGATGGTAGTGTACATATAATCGAATTCACGTTTGTTGTTATGCCTAATATTTAAAGCATAATTAAAGCAATCTTAAAATAAATAGCGCCTCTTTGGTTTAAGAACATCTTAGTGTGTCCGCTAGCATAACGATCAAGCTAGCGTACACATGACCGGACTCGAAAACGGCTTATATTATAGCAACGAAGTTTACACACAAATTTAGAGCATAAATTACACCCGAGCTAAGCAAAATTTCATAATCATTGCTCTTAAAGGAACGGAGATATTGAACAAGAATTCTGAATGACATTGCAAGCTGGCGTTTTGCCAGCGTACCCATTGAATTACTTATAGATCCTAAAGACAACGAGCTTTTCTGATAAATTATAAATGTATATATAGAGCGTGATATACTGCCTCTGCCAGTAATTATACTTTATGCAAATTCGTAGTGAAACAATATAAAAAGTCGATTGAAGTTTTAGGAACAAATGCATTGTGGTACAGTCGCGCACAACAAATAATTTATTAGCGAAAATATACACCGAACAATTTACGTAGGTAGTAAGAATAACTAGTTTTGTTAATTTATGTGAGCTTTCATAAGTATTTTTATCTATATTTAGCTAAAGCTACGCATTTATAAGGTTTTTTTGATTTGTGTATCTTAATTCATAAACTTGATATTGGTAGAAGGTTCCCCAATTCAATAATCGTTCATTAGAGGGTCTTTATTTGAAACTTAGTAAAAAACAGCTCTGCCCTGAATTAACAGTGGGTGTGGGAAAGTGAGTTCGGTCTTAGTAATTCATTGAGTTCCGGACAAACGAGTTTTTTCATTTATATGGCAAGTGATGTACATAACATTTTAAGAATGAAGGCCTGGCGTCTTCTCGAACGTGTTCGTGATGATGGGCAGAATCTGCAGTTCATGCAGTGTCAGGGAATTACCCTCAAATATGTTACTCAGTAGGTTGTAATACAAATATGGTTTAGTACTCTACATTTATTTCAGGAAATAAGGAAGTGCACAGCAATAAAATCAGGAAGTGCACAGTAATAAAATTTAATCTCTGCCATTGTATCGGCGAGATGAAAGTGATTGTGGTGTTAGTAGCTCAGCCGGGTTATAAACGGTAGGACCGCGTCACGCTGTGCGCTGGGTTGCGGGTTCGATTCCCACCTCGGGACAAATATTTGTACGATCTGCAAATATATGTCCCGGGTTTTCGGGGTATTTTCTACATATAATAAAAAATATCTATCTATGTAAGATAGTAATCTTTATTAACAAAGAAAATTACAATCAGATAATAGAAACAGATTAGAACTAGTATTTACAATTCAAACAATTGAGCTAACTGCAGACTGTTGCAAACATCTACATATGTAATGTATGATGATGTATTAAGTAGGTTATCACTTATCTAGTACCTACCTACACAAGCTCTGCTTAGCTTGAGGCTAGATGATGCTGTGTGGATTGCCCAGCATTATTTAAATTTGATTTATATCTTCTCTGGAAAGCATCGGCATACAAACAAAAATATAACGATGTTGGAAAGGCAAAGATTTTGAGATATTTTATAAAATCACGTGAGTTCTTTGTTACAGCAACCACCAACACACATTTTAAGTGAAGCTCTAGTGAGATAAAATCTATTGTAGGCTAATTAAATGATTTTCGCAATGCACTTGTATTCAGATAATTTAATTAGAGTGCCCTAGAGGACTTAACATAAGATTGTATGCAATGCCCGCTACCCACGGAGCAGATATCCATGATACCCAGCGAGCTGATCATAGCGGCGCAGGTCGAGGCCATCATGGCCTCATGTTCTGTCTGCTGGGACGCGTTCACACTAGGTTTGTGTATGATATTTATGTTCACATTGAGTTTGTAAATGGTCAATTTGAAGTTATTGCAAATGTCGACAAAAACTAAAGACCTTTTAACATTTGTCTTATAAATATATGGAGGCCAAAAGTGCAGGGTTGCCTTCAAGATGTTTTACAGATGCAAAGCGAGATACTTCATTACGTGCTTCACTACAATTGGGTGGATAGGTACATCAATGTTGTCATTTATATTTAATTTGATTCAGGTAGATTAGTTATGGTAT
This sequence comes from Eupithecia inturbata, assembly GCA_963662085.1. Lineage (NCBI taxonomy): Eukaryota > Metazoa > Arthropoda > Insecta > Lepidoptera > Geometridae > Eupithecia > Eupithecia inturbata. Next base: position 906,196 of record OY759178.1, on the reverse strand, counting down.
GTGTGTGTTTTTTTAAATAAAAACATATGTTTGGAGCATATCCCTCTATGGATGCGAAACATGGGCCATGACACAACGGGATAGAAAAATGATTGAGGCGTTTGAAATGTGATGCTGGAGGAGGATGGACAGGATCAGCTGGACGGAGAAGGTTACTAATGAGGAGGTGTTGAAAAGAGCTGAGGAGAATAGGATTTTGGTTTACGTTTTTAGTTAAAGGATGAAACGTTGGTGTTCTTCCAATACAAACTAGGTTTGTAGTTATCTCGCTTAAATTCGTTATGCATTTTATTGTTGATGGAGAGCACCAATGTAATTTATCATAGTCAAATTTTTTGGTGATTTGAATTGTAAATAAACCGTAAAAAAACATTGAGATATCAAGACGAGGTAGAAAGGTCTAAGGTTGTCTTGTGATTTTTCTTTTACAGTTTTGGTCCAATATCAAATTTTTCAGGAAAATTGCCTTTAAAAGGCATTTCTTTTGACATTCCCGGTGAAAGGCATGCATTAGCATAATGAATTATATTGAAAAGCGAAGAATACTAGTAGGTAAGTATAATTGGTCGGTCGAAAACAGATAACAGCATAAGGTTGTCGACTCGTCGTAAATGTTTGGCTCAAGGGCCGACATGTATGTATGCAGGGCAGGCAGGGCAAGGGCAGAATGTGGTAACGCCATACCATAGCTATCTTTCTAAATCTCTGATCTGACAGATAATAAGACGATTAATTTAAACCTTTTCGTCACACCCGAAAGGCCACCTGGACAGATTATATCGAACCTGCAATCAAGCAGATGGTACCTGTCGTCCACGATGCCACCTTGTAATTGCCGAATCAGATATAAACGGTTGTAATTGTTGTAAGTATCCGTAAAGCGATAAACCGGTTCGTTCCGGAATAGTACGTACATAGCTTGTTTTAAGGGTGCAAATAATTTCTTTACTTTTTTATAATAAAATAGTTTAATTTTTTTAAGGGAAAAGATGAATTGCCCCCTTCATCCCTAACCCTATCTCTGAAACTATTAACTCTTAATTTTTATAAATAGTATATTAAAAATAGTCCGGAAGATTGTGAATGAGGCTCGCTCAGGATCGAGTAAGCTGGCTTGTAAAAGAGGAGGCCTGTATTCTATACCCATCAGTGGGTATCCACTGGGCTGATGATAATGATGATGATGATAGATCATTGCGTGCTATTACTACGGGAAAACCTTTATGAAGTCTCGGACCATTCGCCGTGAGCCTCACGCGCACTTGTACGGCTGTTAGAGGGTTCTCTTCTGCCCCAAGAAACAAAAGACGCAGATCTGATTGAGAGGTGTGTAAAAAGCACTTCAATGATCAATTTTCAATTGTAAAATGAGTATTTGTGTAGGTAAGCAAATAAAGAGCATACCTAAGAATTTTTCGATAAAGTGGATGACGGAATTCGCAAACATAATATAATAGGTAATGAATGATAATACAAAAAATACCTACACTACCTGCTGACAAGTATATATATATATATAGTACGTAATATAGATAGAAGTATGTTGGTACCTTTTCTAGTTCTCTTTGTAGAAATATAAACTATCTGCTTACGAGCATGTTGCTATGCACCGAACAATATTCTCATCAGAGAAAGAGAGCTAGCTCTACATGATGAAGTGTTAAATACAAGCGCACCCTAAAACCTTTGTGGCCGACTTTCATTCCCAAAATGTGTTAGAAAGTAAGTGATCTGCAGAATTCTAAGTGAAAAGTTTCTATGAAGCTCATGAACTTAGAGATTTATTTTGATCTCTTTTTGGTGTCTTTAAGATTATTTTAAATTCGCTTATTTATTTATTTTATTTATTTAATATGGTCCAAGTTCAAATGTGAGACGAATCCTCAAACTACGTTAATTCATTCAAGTGGATAGCCAATGTCAGTGCTGAACAAAGAAAAGAACTTAGTTTCTTTACATAATCACGACATTATTGCTGAGTTATACCTAAAAAAAACTGATTTGGTGCGGAAGTGGAAAGCAATCGGTACTAAGGAGCTAAATATTTTGGTTATGTTACCTATCTTCTTACAACACGTAGTTTAATTTTCATCCAAAAGTGAGATCACAAGGCTAACGAATACAAATGTTTTTAGTATGGCCTTAGATCTAGAGGCCCTGTAGTAGGTAAATATCAACTAAACAATTTCATTTAAACTTTCGCAGTTTGATAAATTATTTTTGAAATAAGAGATGAAACGTTGATGTTGTTGCAACACAAAGTAGGTTCGTAGTTAACCCGCTTACATTCATAATATAAACAAATGATTCAACAATGTTAATAGTTTTGTGTCCACTACCAAAACTCTATCTTTTGAAGTTTAATGGTGTCGAAATAAAATGTTCAAATAGAATCTATTCATCCGCGGCCCATGTACGAAATGCGAATGTTATGTGTGAGCCCAGACGTATCGACGGACTGACAGTGCTGAGTGATTACAGCGTCCTATTTATTTTACTGAGCTAACACACGTGAAGGATTCTAACAGAAATTGTTTTTCCGATTGTTTTGATTATAGTTCAAATCCTACGAATCGCAGACTTACGCATTATTTTAAAATAACTTTGTCGGAATGTGTATTTTTATTTTCAATTGCATAAGAAAAAAATACGTGCTTCATGTTATTTGATTAAGCACTAAGCACAGTTCTTTTGGAAAACATTCGTAAATCAACAAGAGTAAAGGTTAATTTATGTTTGTTTTACAAAGTCTCTATTTTTACATCAATGATCTATGAATAGCTTATGAAGACTACGTGGATAAAGGTAGGCACTAAAATGTAAATATCAGACAAAGCCTTGGCTCCTGAAACAGCTTAGGCTAGTTAGGGAGTAGGTATTAAGCACTAATTATATTGATATTTTACGATCGTAATATGCATTTTTTTCTGTACAGATCACTTCTATTGCATTTTGTCTAATCTAAGTTTAATTTCCATTTAAAGTAGATGCATGTATATTTCGTTAAGTCGTTATTCAAGCCCACGGCGCGCATTGTGCAAGCAACTGGTTGTTTTGGTTGTGTCGAGACGGATACTGACCTACATTTTAATTTCCAACAGCATTACAAATATTGCGCAACGAACTTCGCCAAAGAAAGAAAATTGATAGAGCGACCTACATCCGGAAAACAATTGGAAAAGTGCAAGTCGGTTGTAACTAAAGATGGTTAGATGCTGTTTTGTTTTGTCGATTCGGCGCCGCTGACCTCAATGGGATTGCTATTGAGGACAACTGCATAACACTTTTCTTTTTTGCTAATTACGTACTTGTTTTTACCTCTCAATTTTTGCCGTCTTTTCTGTTCACCGAAGTAAATAATAAAAGAAAGTAAGTACCTACGCAAACACGCGTGGTAAACGCAGAAATAAGTAGTAGTCGCAAAAAAAATCCATGAAATTTTAAAATATGCAAAACACGATTTGGGCAAGTCACTTTCGAAATCAGCCGCGCATTCTCGCTGTTAGTTTGAGAGCAGTCCTCGTTGAAATTGAAATTACCTACTATTGTTTCAAAACCAGTGAGTCAGCTTTTCCTCTGAAGGTCACGCTGAAGCAACTGTAGGAATCCAAACAAGCCTCCATAACGAAGCAACCGAGAAATTAGACGTTAAAGATTTCTAATTTTTACATAACCGTTTGAGCAATACATCTGTAGGGGTACACGCTAATATGTTTCGCAAATAAAAAGATAACTTACTCTTCAAAGCCCAGAGTTGTCCGTCTTTGAGTCCTTCCACGTACTCGTCCATATCCTCCTTGCACTGCCCGCTCACCTTCTTCTGGAGATCTTCCCACTGGCTCACCAGGATATCAGCATCGAATATCCTTAGCATACTCTCTATGCCTGTAAACTCTGTCGTATTCTCCTTTTTCATATTCCTGGACTCATTGACTGTGTTTCTTATGGAATCGCTTAGTTTAGAGAATACGTCTTTGCTCGGTTTCGTGGTCTTTTCGGTCGGTTTGCTCGTGGTTTTGACTATGTGCTGAACGTTGTGGGACTTTTCCGTGATGGGGAGTTTGCGCTCCGACACATCGTCTCCGAGATCCGCGAAAGTGAGACCGTCGTCATCAGCGAACAGGTCGAAGGTGTCCTCTGTCGTCGCTCTGTTGGTAAAGCTGAGGGATGGAGCCGGCCCAATGGATCCGATAAGATCTGAGTTCAAAGGATCGCCGTCATCGAGGCCGCCTTTCGCTGAAGCTTTCTTGATGTTCTGGAAGGCGTCGATCAAAGCGCTCCTCAGCTTCTCCTCCCGCGCGCTCCCGTTGTTATCACTCGACGGGGGTTCCGCACATTGCACCAGACACGCACTCAGCAAAAGGATCACTAAATGAGACATAATTTGTTTTTAAAGTTTCACCAGCTCATTCTTACACACTTGTTCGTTTATTTTTACACTCGTTTTTGGATTTGTTTTATTAATTTACACTCGTTTTTGTTTTCGTGTGGGTCGTTGGGGTCGTGCGCGCGGCGGCATAGTCGGTGCACGACTGGCCGAGCGGCGGCAGTGGAGGCTGTGACATAACGCCGTTACGAGGTAGCACTTTCACTGCGCGCGCGCCGCATCCTTCTAGGGCGGACGACGAATGCGATGCTCTACTACTCTCGATTCGAGACATCTAATACGAGTTATTCATGAAGCTTGATTTATAGAGTATACCTACATTCTACATATTATGTTAGAAGGTATGATTTTCTTAAAATATGGCTCTTGATCTTTATTGTACCAATAAAGACGAGATAACGCGCACGCGCGATGTAGTTATTTTGTGTGAGTGGGTACTTTGTTATTAATAAGTAGGTACAATTATTTAATTAAGATAAGCATCGCTACGAATGTGGGAAATTATAGTTGTTTCCTTACATCTAACTGCGTGATTTAAGAAAGTGCAGTTTTGATAAATAAAATTACATTTGAATTGGGTCTGAAAATAATCAAGTTAACAGGGCATACTAGAAGATTTGTTCATCAAAATAGACCTAGATCTCAGTAGGTACTCATTATTTTTTTGGTTCCTCAAATAGAAAATGAAGATTCTGAAAAAAAACTTGAAAATGCACTCTTTCTCACATAATTTGGCTTTCCAAAAAACCTTTCAAAAAAGGTATCCTCTTAAATATTTTCATTAAAAGTTTAATTATGCAAGATTGAATAAAGTTTTTTCCTAGTAACGTGTGTCTGTCTGTTCGTTTTCAACATTGCTCAAGACCCAGCTAGCATGACGCGCACGCTATCCAAACTCGATGACATAAGTTTGATGAAATAAAATAATGTTTTCACGTTAAATCTTTACCTTGGTCTCAATACGCAACTAACAAAACAACAAAAAAACAATGAAATTAAAATTACATATGGTTTTATAATGTTCCCTGTATGACAAATATATTATTGCTAAAATTGCTTACAATTCTAGTTTTTCATACAAAAGAATTCAACGCGCTTCAGTTTGGCTTCAGTCGACGTTTGGACAGAACGCTCTTGCTACAGCTTACGTTACGAGTAGAGTACAAGCAGAAGCATTTATACAAATGTATGAAATTCAAAAAATCGTTAGCACAAAAAGTTTATCCCCTCGGAGTCAAGAATCACCCCCTTTCGTCTTAGTACACCAGTTACGTTACACCCTGTATAAATAAAAAGAATATGAAATATCACACATAACAACCAGTAATATGTTTCTTGCGTACAAGTCAGACAGACACGTTAATGATTCTCTGGAACTGGTGTTACCAAAAGGTCTCGTAGCTAAATAATAGGCCACCGTCGTCTCTTCGCTTAAATTCTTTGTGGAGGTTACAATAAAATTATTATTGTCGTCTTCAACCATCGATCAAGGAGGTTTCCGCCGCCTCCCCCGTAGATAACTAGAACCTTACGAAAATGACACTCGAAATTGTCTACGAAATTGTTTGACGCAGACAGTTTGCGCAGAGGCGCGGCGTGACAAGTTCTGTGCGGTCGGAAGAAGAGATCAGTGGAGTCCTACGGTGGAGTCAATTTTATTTTATTTTTATTATAAGTATGTACCTGAAAATAATAAACGGTGTTATTTTATAGGCTCAATCTGAAAATCATACTGTTAGCTAGTATTATTATATTTTAATTCATTTGGTTCCTTCTAATCAATAATAAAATTGTTAAAAATCTTTGGTATGTAGTTAGTGTAGTCACAGAACTGTTTCTGTGTTGTCAATACTAAACAAATATAATGCAATAAGAACAGAAAAAATATCAAAATCAAAATAACTATTGCTATTAATTTATAAATGTTTGAACCAGTAATAATTGCAAACTAGTATTTTAATAATAACAAAACTAAACGCACTAAAGCCATAAAATAAAAATAAATATAAAAACAATAGCCTCTCTATTCATGAAATTAGAACAAAGTCAAAATCGTTACATAAATAATTTTCAATGCTGATTTCTTGAGGATAGGGCAAATAACCTTATTGTGTTAAAAAATGCATAAAAACTTTACTGAAAATAGAAAATCCCGTCCTTTTTTGTGTCTTGGACGTGTCATTTTTCCAATTTTGCTAGGCATGCTTCCTGTCTGAGCGCTAATCATGTTAGCATGACACTAGTTAAAATCGTAGACCAACAAGTCAAATGATCTATTTTTTGATTCATACGGTTTCAGGGTGCGTATTATGAATCAATTGGGGCGCGGAATACCTCATCGAAGTCTTTAACTTACAATTACAAGAAAAGCATATTGATTGAGACCTAAATTGACATTTTTATTTAATACAAATATCGAAATCATTACATTATTATTCTAATTTGTCTAAAGGGCGAGCTTTTTGAATGGCGTATACAGGGTGGTTTTTTGAGAAGGGCGGTGATGGCCAACTCTGAAACCACGAGAGTTAGGGAAAAGTCGTGAAAGGAGTCATGCCCTCGATTAATAAGAAAACAATAACTGCATATTTATTTTTTTCAAAAATCTTTTACTTTTGACGGAAATGGACCCGAGTGATTTTTGAAAAAAATTACACCCTGTATTATTAAACTAATCGATTCTGTTGCTGATAAGGATTAATCTTTGCAAATAAATGTTGTACTAAAAATGAATGGAAATAGCAAATTTTCACTTTTTTATTTTTACACCGAAGAAAACTCACCTCCTATTTAAACTTTTGGTCGTTATGTGTGAAGATTTGATAGAGGCCTATTTTTTTAAATTTGATCTGTATTTCCAGCAAGACGGGGCCCCAGCTCACAACAGCCGTGTGGTTAGAGGTATGCTGAATGAACATTTTGGGGATAGATGGATTGGATAGACGGAAATGGACCCGAGTGATTTTTTTTCAAAAATCACTCGGGTCCATTTCCGTCAAAAGTGAAAGATTTTTGAAAAAAATAAATATGCAGTTATTGTTTTCTTATAAATCGAGGGCATGACTCCTTTCACGACTTTTCCCTAACTGTCGTGGTTTCAGAGTTGGCCATCACCGCCCTTCTCAAAAAACCACCCTGTATAATATAAATGTTGCATCAGAGGGAAATGCACAATGACATAACTCAGTGCGATAGTTACGAACTTTAACTTAACAGGAACTTTATCGGCGCGGAACGGGCAGAGGAGAGTAGGGCTGGTATGTATCTACTTCATAATAGTGCAGTGATAAGTACTTACAGACAGATTGCATTAGTGCGGCAGTGATTGCCTGGACATTAAGTAACCTATAGCACGTTATATAAACGGCACACCAAATATTGAATATAAGTAAGTATAGAGGAGAAAGGGCATAGACCCAGGTGCCGTACTTACGGGGCAACGACGACCCTTAGTTCCATGAGTTGCACTGGCACTGCATGTGTCTATGACTGTCACAGAACTCAGGTTATCTAACATCATAAACCGTCTATGAGCCCAGCAGTGGTAATTTATTTAGTAACGAATTACAATAAGCTATGGCCTATTCATGATGATATGATTGTTGTGTCACTAAAAAGCCAAGCCCATATTAGTTTAATGCAGGTGGACCAATTTAAACTAACAATTTCATGGCCCAAGACGCACACATCCCCCGCGACCCTTCGCGGCGCGCACCTGCGGGTCGCACCGCCGCCGCCGCCGCCGCCCGCCGCCCTGGGGCGCGCCCCACGCCGCCGCCGTGGCTGGCCAGTAAAAAATTAAACTAACGTAAGTGGTATTACTAAACTAAACCCCCCCCCCCCCATATATTCACAATGCGCACCCTGAAACCGTCTGTATCAAAATACCATTTGACATGTTGGTCTACGATTTTAACTATACAGTGTCATGTTAGCGAATAACAAAAGACGGGATTTCCTATTTTCAATAAAGTTTTAATGCATTTTTTACTACTATATATTCACCCTATTAGAAATCAGCGTTGAAAATTATTTTTTTGTTTGACTATTTTACGATTTTGACTTTGTTCTTAATTCATGACTAAAGAGAGACTATAAAGATAGTTTATTTGCTTGAACACAATGTAGGTTACACAGGTGTTTTACTATAAAAACTATCGTTGGTAGTTTGACGAATTCATTACGGATGTAAGCGGGTTACCTACGAACCTTATTTATGTTGGAAGAACACCAACGTTTCATCCCTTAACGAGGGATTTCTTCAGGGTGAGTGCGGTTCGCGACGCGCCTGTACCGCTGCCGTGCGCTCACTACGGGCCAGAGCCCGTAACCGGGGGTGGTGGGGGGCACGCTGCTTGTCGATGCTGGAGAGTAGGAGAGTCATCATCTCGCGGAGATCCCATCGTGTCGGGTAGTGTAGGTATACTCTGTGTCCATGCAGAACTAACAGTATCTACACTCGGCTCTATACTGCTATCTGACTTCCCGAGGAGACACGGCTTCCAAGCGGGTGGTAAGTTCCAACCTCTATCTCTATTGAAGTTAGGATGTCGTCCAATCTCTATTGCCTCGCGTATCTCGCGGGGAACAAAGAACCCTGAACCCTGAAGGAGTCCCTCGTTTATGGGTGAAACGTTGGTGTTCTTCCAACACAGATAAGGTTCGTAGTTAACCCGCTTACATCCGTAATGAGTACACAGATGTTAATAATATTTTAGTTTCAATTATGTTCTACTAAGATTAGCATGCAAATGTTACAGTAAGATCAAATTAATGTTGTATTCTAATTAGAACCTACATAAGAATAATGTAATAGTCGACAAAGTAAAAAAAAAAATTAAATTAAAATTATCAACAGTAACAGGCGCAATAGTAAAATAAGGTGATGTCAAAATGTATCTGTCATAAAATCGTTAATATTATAATAGCATTTGTTAATTAATAATTGTTTCAATTTAGTCTTAAATATATTGTCGTCGTCATCTTTTAATGATTTAGGTATTTTATTATAGATTTTTCGTGATTTACAGACTAAATTTTTTGTTGGAAACCTTTTTTACTGTTAGGCATTTGGAGTTTACTGCCATCACGTCTACTTCGCACCACGAAATCAGACTTGCATGGGAATAGATGGAGATGTTTCCTAACAAATAGTGCCATTTCTAATATATATAAAGACGGAAGCGTTAGTATCTTGTGCTCAATGAACAAAGGTCTGCAACTGTCGGTAACGTGCAGGTTAAACATTGATCTGATGCATATTTTTTGTCTTTTAAATATGAAGTCTTTATTGGCAGTTTTAGCCCAGAAAATTATACCAAACCTTAGGAAAGACTCTACTGTTCCACAATAAGCTGTAAGTAGTGTTTCTGAATTTACAATGGAGGACAATTTATAGAGTGCGTAAGTAGAGCTACTTACTCGCTTACTTAAAAGTTCTATAAGGGCTTTCCAATTTAATTTACAGTTAATTTGAACATGTACCTAGAAATCTTGTTGATTCTACCAAGTCTAATTTATTACCACTAAACTGTAGGTCCATTTGAGGATAATTTAAATAATTTATATGGTTTTTAATTTTGCTTTTGATTTTTTTTCTGTTTTTTTCGCATTATATTTGTTTAGTATGGACTAAACAGAAACAGTTCTGTGACTACACTAACTACATACGTAGGTACCTAACTATTTGTTGTCCAAAACAAAAGATTTTTATTATTGGTAGTAATTGTATTATTAACTAGAAGGAACCAAATGAATTTAAATATGATAAGTACTAGGTAACGGTATGATTTTCAAATTGTTCCTATAAAAAATCAAGGTTAATTATTTTCAGGTACCTACTCGTACCTACTTAAAATAAAATAAATTCGACTCCACTGATCTCTTCTTCCGCACACACAGAACTTGTCACGCCGCGCCTCTGCGCAAACTGTCTGCGTCAACAATTTCGTAGACAATTTCGAGTGTTATTAATGTAAGGTTCTAGATATCTAAGGGATTTTTTCACCCAGTCGCAGAAGCCATCTGACAAGAAGAAGAAGAAAAAGAAGATATCTAGGGGGAAGCGGCGACGGAAACCTCCTTGATCGATGTACCTAACCTAAGCCCGTCCAGGCGATGCGTCCATTACCTTTTTAACCGACTTCGAAAAAGGTTTGTATTATGAGGGTCTATGTTCGGCTGCATGTATGTTTTTATTATAATTAATATTTTGGGTTTTAATAGAGAATGATCACGGGGAGGATCCCTAAAAATGAAGAGAATGGGGTGTGGTACTCCTAATTTATTAAACAATTTCGTTTTGGATCTTCTCATCCGTGAACTCAGAAGCCCGCGGCTGAACACATGAATAGTCGCCATCGTAGGTCTCCATCTGTGTCGGACCTTACAATGAACAATAGAGTAAGTACATCTGAAGATCATAAAAGTATACAAATATTAGTTCTGCAGTACCAGCTCTATCTGGTAGGTACCAGCCACAGGTACCTACCAGCTTAATGGAACGCAAACATGTCGTGTTTGTTTCGATCTATTCTATGAGGGATTGCTGTTGCACCTTGCACTGCACCACACTAGGAAATGCGCAGTTTGAATCAAACAGCAGTACCTACCTAGATTTTCCACTTCAATAAATTTACCGTACGTACCTACAGTATAGACTCGACTGGAACGCCCTTCCTGTTTCAATCCGACAAGCTAATCCCTTCCCATCTTCAGAAGTATGGTTCATCAACTCTATCTGTCCACTCTTGATAAGTCTTCCTGATATATTTTTTTTAATTTTGTAATCACTCTTGTGTCTTTTTCGCCCTATTTTGTTAGTTATTGTAGTTTTTTTTAAAGTACTTCTATTATTTTTGATACTTCATCAATTACGCCACCGTCAGCTTCAATAAGTACCGATCCTATCCATCCAAAGGATGCCTGGAAGAGATCGCTGTTAGCGATAAAGCCGCCGATTGTGCCACATTGGATATAGTTAGTATTAAGTTCTTGTTTTTTAAATGTATTGATGGTGCAATAAAATTATATTCTATTCTAGTCTATTCCAGTCTATTCTATTCTATTACCGCAACGATGAAATCGCAAGCAGTTCCTATTTTATTAGACGACCGATGTGGCGCGGCGGGCGAAGGTCCGCCTGCGACGCAGAAGGTTGCGGGTTCGATTCCGGCCTTGGGACAAATGTTTGTATGATCTGCAAATATTTGTTCCGGGTGTTCTGGGTATTTTCTATATATAATAAAAAATATCTATCTACGAGTATGTTATGTATTGTATTAAGTTTATCAGTCATCTAGTACCCATAACACAAGCTCTGCTTGCTTTGGGGCTAGATGTTGCTGTGTGGATTGTTCAGCGTTATTTATTTATTTATTATTATTATTATTATTTATTGGATGTTTTCACCAAATGTGAACTTTTTAAAATTCATATTTTCATTTCAGAATTTCATATCTGCGAAAGAAACCAGGGATGATGAATAATTAAGAAGCCAGGGATTAAGAATAATTTAGGAATGCTGAAAATTCCAGAGACCGAAACAAAGCCTAGTCTAGTCACACGCTTCTCACTCGTCACTTTCCATCTCACAATAGAAGCAGCATCAACAAGAACGGAGTTCCCAGCCTTATTGTTATACAACCAGCAATTGTATAACAAAACTATGCATACAAATACATACTAGCATAGGTACCTACATCGATGCCAGTCAGTACTGCGAGACTCGCACAAGAATTAGCGCTGCCCTGGTTTTTTTGTTTCTCATCATAAAGCGCGTAAAAAAGCATTCTTTCTCGAGAATTCCCTTTAGTTTCATCATCGACTTTTTCTCATAGCTACAATGATGGGATAATTTTACATTGGTATGTCACCATCAGAAAATATTAGCCTGGGAGTAGATCCCACTACTACTGGGTAACTATCTGCCTCTATTATGGGGTTTACACACCAAAGTCAGATAAGTCGACAAAACACACACCATATCCATACACTGAAATGTCGCACAAACAGCTGCCGGGCGTTGTGTGTCGCCGACTTTGGTGTGATTACTCCATTAGCTTCTGCCAGCCTGTCCTGCATATCGAAGGTACCTTCATGTAATCAATCCTACAGATGAATAGCATTCGCATACAAATATGACCTCTTTTACTCAGTTTGTGTACTATATCGTAGAAAGTGGCTAAATAATCTCACGAGAGTATGAAAGAAAGAAAAAAATAAATTGATTTGGACCCACAATACATAACACGACACATTACAATAATAAACAGGCACAAGAAACACATGAGATTGTACAAAACATGGTTTTGTATGAAGGACTCCATTACCAAAAACTTTCATTACCAATCAGCCTACCTAGTACGTCCACTGCTGAACCTAGGACTCCCCCAAACAACGCCACAAATATCGATCCTGAGCCGCCTCCATTCATCGACTTCCCGCAGAAATCGTTCAGTGCCATAGCCAACAATGCCTGCCTAGCAGCTTGGTGAGAGAACATGCCACTTCCTCCAGTCTTGTACGTGCAGAGCTGACTAAGCCACGGTTCTCACGATGTTTTCTTTTGTCTGTTTGCCAATGAAGATTTTGCAAAGCGGAAGTTTTATTATCTTTTAGAGACAATGCTTTTCGCGTGGTGTTTTCCTTCATGACCACTTTTGAATCACATCACTTACTTACCCAAATCAAAGAAAAGATTCGTTAGTGAATATTTTTGCGTTTAGGTGTATCTAAGAATTCGTGTTTAATCGTCTTACAGAGTCGGGACCATGAATCTACCTAGAGCTTAGTGAGGCCGACTCTACGACACCACTTCCCCTGTGCGACACCTAGTCTTTTGGTTATTCCAGCGTACCTACTTAACTTTATATCAATGTCAACCAGAGAACTTTACTGTTAGCGGCGTATATGTAAATAAATTACCCGGAGAAACCTGCAATTTACTGACGGCAGACCGCTGAGCCTTTCCATTGTGTTCACAAGTGTCTCTACGGTGTTATTATATAAGCAGAGGCAAGGTAATCTATCCATTTGGTTACCCACAAGGTGAGCGTTGAAATCTTTTGTAGTTGGAATTCGATCTTTGATGATGAAACTACCAGTCACGATGACATGACATAGGAAGATGTTCATAAAATGCTTTGTGCATTTGAATGGTCACTTTGGTGCTGTAGTATATGTATAGTATTCTTAACAATTCTAGGGAATGGGTATTTTAATAAAGTTCAAACCTACAATGACAGAATAGTAGGAGCTGCCCCAAGAGGAGGTCCGTTCTGGTGCTTGCGAGCAGGAAGCGCGCAGACCTACAATTTGTGATGGTACAATTGGTCCGCCTCGGTCGATAGGCTTGCGACATCGAAGGCACAGTGTGACAGAATGTAGCAGGAAATTAAATTACAAAAATCTAAATCTGGCCTAATATAATATAGCTCATCATCAGAGCAAATTTTTTTTTGTTTTTATATCGGACACCCCTTTATTTGTAACACGTATCTTTAGTAAAAACAATGTAAAATTTCGAGCTTTAGCGTATCACGGTGCTCAATCGAGTCTTGTTTTTGATATTTTCGTAAAAAAACTCTTTTGAAATTTATTTGCAGCATTACAGAAGATTTACAGGGTAAAAGAACCACGCACATTCTACTGTCCTGTGTCAGTGAGATTTTACTTGTTGGACACGCAGAAGTTAATCAGCCTAGGTATTGAGACGCGCGCTAGAGCGTCAGCCATGTTCCGAAACAAACGGGCTTCTAATCTTTACACGAACCATATTCACGCTTTTGGTCCCACTGTATCTCAGACATATATTTAGAAACCCTAAATATAAGTCACAGTAATAAAGTAAAATTTCTAGGTGTTTGGCTTGACACAAAAATGACATGGGGTGTTCACATTGATGCTTTAACAAAAAGACTGTGCTCGGCAAATTACGCCATAAGAAAAATTAGAGAAATAGGAGGAGTTAAAGCAGCACGAATGGTTTACTTTGCCTACTTCCATTCGATTATGACTTACGGGATATTATTATGGGGGAGAGCAGCTGATGCAAACCGAATATTCTTGTTACAGAAACGAGCAATACGTTACGTATTAGGCTTAAGGTTTTTGGATTCGTGTAGAGACAAATTTAGGGAAGTAGGTGTGATGACAATGGTTGGAGAATACATCTATCAGAATTTACTTTATGCTAGAAATAATTTACATAATCTTAAGTATGTTAGGGATGGACATGTTTACAATACAAGACATAAAAATAACTTAGTTGTCCCAAAAACAAGATTAGCTAAAATTTCAAAAAGTTTTGTTTGCAATTCAATCAAATTATACAATATGTTACCAATTAATGTAAGATCTATGTCTAATATAAAATTTAAATTGTTTAAATTTTAAGATTTTTTTAATTTTTTTTGGATTTAAAGAACAGATTAATAGATAAAAGCTATTATCGATTGGATGAAGCTTTTGCTGATAAAAATATTTTTACATTAAATTTGATTGAATAATGTACCTACATTTGACATTTGAAATGGGACATTTTATTTTTATTTTATTTTATTTTAATGTTATTTTATTTTTATTTTATTTTGCACTATGACAATGCTATTGCAGCTTGTGTTATGAATTTTATTTTGTTTTTTGAAATGTATTGAATCTGTTTCACTTGACTAAGTGTTCCCTGTGAATCTATAGTATGAATTAAATAAATAAATAAAAAAATAAATTATCAAACCTACAGGCTTGTATTTTTGCATGTCTAGTAAGGTCCATGAAACGAGTAGGAATATAAAATTTTATAAATAAATATTATAAAGTTATTGAGCTATTGAGACCGAAAGTGCCATTTTTAACAACTGACTCGTGTTTATAGAGGTACCTCTAGTATGTGTTAATTCCCTTAATATAATTTTCCTATCCTAACTCGTCTGTTCCTTATCCTGTATCGTCTCGTAGTAGGTTTTTATATACCTAAGTTGTAAACGTTTCCCAAATTTTTCAATTACAATAAAAGTGTTAATAAAACGAAATATGGCAAATGCTAACACTAGCAAGTCCAAAAAAATAACCTAAACCACTTCGAACTACATAGAGAACCTAGGAAGTTGAAATTTAATATGAAGGTAGATGATCAAACTTTATCGGAGGAAAAAAATCCAGAAACTAATAATTTTATATTTTGAGGTATCAATATCGATGCCGATATCGTGTTTCGTGAGGTTATATGTAAATATCTCATTGGATTATATAGGTACCTCTTGTTTTAAAATTTCACACAAAGTTGCATAGTAATGATGCAAAATCGGAAAATATTAATAATAGTTAATTCGTAAAAAATAAGATACCCTCTCATACAACAAAAGATGGGGCGGGACAAATAGAATTGGTCCACAAAGTCAAGTTTAGTTAAATAAACAAACACAACTATGGCATAAAAACTGCCAAATCATATTAATTTATAATTATTCGTTTCGGAATTATCGTTAAAACTGTGTAAGCGATCGTCTAAACTAACCACGGGTTTACAAAATATAGCGTCAAGTGCTAGTCGGACTCGCGCACCAAGGGTTCCGTATAATAGTAAGACCTTGTTTCTTGCCAAATATAATATATTCTAGGTCAACGAGAAGTAGGTACCCTATAGGTTTTGGTCTATGGCGAGAATCAAAAAATAATATTTTTTAAATGAACTACAAACTTACGTTTTTGGATTTTTCCCTTTATTTGTTTTCCCTTTACCTTGCTTCTTGCCAAATTGTATGATTCTAAATCAACGGGAAGGACTCTATAGGTTTTGGTCCATGGCGAGAATCAAAAGTATTTTTTTTAGTGAATAAACTACAAATTTACGGTTTTCGGATTTTCCCCTTTATTTTTGCTATAAGACATTGCTTTTTGAAAAATGTTATGATTCTAGGTGTAGGTGAAGTACCCTATAGGTTATGTGTGCATGTGATACCATTGGAAATTTCAAAATATTCGGACATAAATGGCTGTAACTTTTGATTGCAATGACTTAGAAGTTTAATTTATATCACAGCTCCAAGAGGTTACGGATCTGAGTAGGTATTTGATGTTAATTTCAACTCGATACCTCCACGCACTCCTGAGAAAAGGGGGTTGACATACGGACAGACGGACAACAAAGTGATCCTTTATGGGTTCCTTTGTTCCTTTTATGGTTCGGTATCCTAAAAAGGCTCGTTGCATTAGTTTCATAAATTCATAACTAGATATCGCTAGTAATAGTGTACGAGCTGTAGATTGCGCTGACGGGAATTCAAAGGTTTGAACGACCTCCGTCGGTCGCCTTGGAAGGGTTGGGCAATTCAAATGATTGCATAGTTGATAATTACTAATGTTTTATACATCTAATGAGAAATAATAAAGAAAAATGGGCTAAGGACATAACGGAATGGTATTCAAGACCAAACAAAAGAAGGATACAACGTATTAGATGGGAGGATGATATCCAAAAACTAGCCGGGGCTACTTGAAGGAGGGTAACCAATAACAGGAAAGAATGGCAAGCTTTAGGGGAGGCTTAAGCGGGGACGCAAGACAATCTAAATACCGGTGTCAAATAATCAATAGATAAATAAGTTACTGTATAAATACCCAGTTAAGATTATCACTTATTTAGTAAGATACTGAAAAAGCCGTGTTCAAGAAAAGCGCGTCTCTTACTAATTGTATGAATTTTATTTGTATGTTACATTGGTAGGTACATACAAAAAAATTCTGGATGAAGTCCTGGGCACCCTGGGTTGCGGATTAAAAATTAACTATCAAAAAGTTATGAAATATATTCAAAAACATAAATGTGAAACCTAGCCAAGTTCTTTCAGATAATGGCTTCACCGGTAAAAATTCAAGATCGTAAAGATAGGTGCCAATTTGTTACGTTCTTTCATTATTTAATTTGTGTCTTGGCAAGTCCAACATTAAAACAAATGCGGTGTTTATAAACTTCTATATGATCTCAGCTTTTTTATTGGTGAAGCTGGCTACAAGGCTGCAAGTGGTTAAGTTTGATACCTTCACTAGCAGTGTTGAAAGTGTCAATTATGGAATTCCGCAGGGTTCAATACTTGGTCCCTTTAATGTTTCTTAAATACCTATATCAATAATATAAACTCAATAGGTTTATAAGGGCACCTTATTCTATACGCCGATGACACTTGTCATTTTTATTACGGCAAAAGTGTCAACGGTAGCTCAAACTGATCTAAACATTTTAAATCAATGACTCAAGTATAATTTTTTACAGATAATACAATCAAGGACTTCGTTCATGATCTTTAGTGCTAAAAATAAACACATACCATATTTTCCTCCATTAGTTATAATAAATAATGACATAATTCAGCAGTCTCATGTAGAAACATATTGAGGTTTGTGGATCGATGACAAGTTGACATGGAAAAACCATATTGAACACGTAAAAGTAAAACGAAAATCCTTACTAGGAGCATTATACAAAGTTTCAAAATGTACCTATACCAATAACAGTGCGCAACATTATTTATAACTCTCTTGATAGATAGATATAACATTTATTTGCAACTGCAACACACAATGCAAAGGTATATAAAAAACAAAAGGAACCTTTTGAACCTACATCAGAACATAAAAAAAGACTTAAAAAATAGTCGGTCCATATACTTATGCCTACATAAAAAAAGTACAGATTGTCAGTGATGTGAGTATGTGTGTGCTGCAGCCTGACAAAAAGGTAATAAATAAATAATAAATAAATAAATAATGCTGGACAATCCACACAGCATCATCTAGCCCCAAAGTAAGCAGAGCTTGTGTTATGGGTACTAGATGACTGATAAACTTAATACAATATATAACATAGATAAATATTTTTTATTATATATAGAAAATACCCAGAACACCCGGAACAAATATTTGCAGATCGTACAAACATTTGTCCCAAGGTGGGAATCGAACCCGCAACCTTCTGCGTCGCAGGCGGATTTTCAGTATTACCCTCTGAGGTGACCAGAAAAACGAGACACCAACAAAACAAATGAAGATGGCATGTGTTTGCGTGTCATTTCTTAGTATTTAAATCACAACAATGTTTGAGTGATGCAGTGTTAGAGCACATGAGATAAGATATGGATAGGTTTTATGTGTCGGTACAATTTTGTCGTAGGTGTCGCCAACATAATTGTGGTAGGTGTTGTGAATATTGTCTTGCTAAATTTAACCCCCAAAACTTAAGTTTGGGGGTTAAATTTGTAGTAGTAGGTACATGCATTGTAGTAAAAAAAATACTTCAAACTCCATTCATTCAAACATTAAATTACACCTAAAAGAAAATAAATACAATTTCAGAAATAAAATAATATTACACTTAGCTAAAACACGTACTAATTATGATAAAAAAAAAACAATATTATCCGAGGGAGCTAAATTATTTAATAATTTTCCAAACAATATAAAGGAATGTGTTAATTTGAATACCTTTAAAAATAAACTTAAAATTACACGTAGGTACTTAGGTACTCTATAAAAATACACGAATCAAAATGCTTGCCATTCTAATATTTAGTAACACCAAAATTTAAGCATACCATTTCACAATTAATTAAGGTCTAGTTGTTATAATGTTTAGTAGGTATTTATATAATATTATCACATAATATTTAGTTAAAGATAATTTTACTTATAATTTATTTTAGGTACCAGAGGTTAGTTTAAATATTGTTAAACTTAGATTCATTTGTTCATCATGTCTTTGTGTGAGTATAAAGTTCTTTAAACCTAAGCCGCTTTTTCACATTTATGTTTAGATCTAAGCTTACGCAACTAGAGTTGACAGATGCATTGCCTGACTGATGTGTTTCCTACGCTCATTGAAAATGATTTGTGTAACGTTGTCAAACTCTTCCCGCGGGTGTCGTAAGAGGCGACTAAGGGATATCTACCGGGGGAGGGCAGCAGCGCCCCCTGCAGAACCATTCAACTACCGAAGTGCGATCCCCAACCCGCATCCCCACACTGGCTAAATTGGCACTTATCAGGGGTAGGCCTGCGTCCAGCAATGGACTAATATAGGCTGTTGAGGTGAGGTGCGGTGACTTACCCGGGTTACCTAAATACCTATACTTTGGTAGGTACACAAGTTTATTGCGAATGCGAACTATTTGCTCCTGTGGATTTCGCAAACTTTCAAAGCTTCCAATGATTGGGTGGTGGTTTAACACAACGCGTTGTCGTTGTCTCTCTCTCTCTCTTTTCCATGTTGAGCGTTATTATATTTAGATAGATAGATAGATGTGTTATTTTATTTTTTTTGGACTCCTTAGTGTTAGCATTTATTTGCCATATTTCGTTTTATTTACCTATGTAACATTTCTTTTTATTCAAAAATTTGGGAAACATTTAGGTAGGTACTCATTATATAAAGACCTACTCCGAGACGATACAGGATAAGTATCAGACGAGCTAGGATAGGAAAGTTATATTAAGGGAATTATCAAACAGACTAATACACTATATTTTTATATTATTTGTACAAATTAAGGATGCTAAGCAATGATATATACATATATATATGTATATATATGTATAGAGGGGTCTAAGGAGGATAGGATGGAGGCAATATTAAAAGGAAGCGGCATACGGAGGGAGACGAGATCATTAAAGAGAGAACTGTGGTCGTATTAGTTACAAGAAAAAAAAATATGATTTTCGTTACCAAATTCATCACCGCTCTCGCAAGAAGATTCACTTACAATTTTCATCCAGTCTAGATGGGCTGGGGTGCACTTATAGCCCAGCCGCATCCTTATGATAACTGAGGTTTGAATGGGACACTATTTTGTATAAATCTATAGTTTTAAAAATTTTAAAACTATAGATTTATACAAAATAGTGTCCCATTCAAACCTCAGTTATCATAAGGATGCGGAAATAAACCGTTTATTTGATTCACAAACACAGACTGCACAAAATAAAATCAAACATAGACAATAAAGTAGGTAGGTATCGGTAAGATTGCAGTGACTTGGGGTATACGTGGGTACTACACACAAACATTAAAAATTAAAATCAAATATTACAAAAGTACACATAAGAATTACAAAAGTAGAATTTTATCTTATGAGTGTTATGAGTAAGTACTATCCTTCCTATCTTCCTACTCGGTATCCTTCTCTCGAATCTCTCTATCTTTCAAAATGTTTCTTTTTGCCAATGACAGAAGGGTGCAAGCGCGAAGCCATGCCTATACCTACTGCACCAAGACTGCACCACTGCTCCAACATAAAACGAATGTCCAAAGCTTTAGTTATAATCTTGTGAAATTACTATTCCGAATGAGAACTCTTATGCAAAACCCGTTTAATGTACAATATATTGAAATCTTGTGATATCGTAATGAAAATTGCACTTGCAGGTACAAATTAGGCCGCAGCCGCGTCCGTTGCATGCTTTCTTAATCGAGATATTGGGAACAAGGGGTTACGTAACTGAGCTCACAGCACGCGCTCTCTGCTTACCGACAAGGTAGGATTCATTTTCAAAGTCCAGCCTGCATTAGTTAGATAAAAGATGCAGGGGAAACGAAGCCTGAAGCTAAACATTTGCTCAGTAGCGCCAGGAATGTTGTGGCGCGTGACAGTCTTCGGTTAAAAAGCTAATCATTCTGGTTTACCTAAACCAGCCTAAACATAATTTATTCCTAATCCATCCAAATAACTGCTATAAAATGTACCACAGCTGAGTTTGATTTCTTGCAAGTGATAGCCGCTCCAAGCATTCGCTGCTATTGTTACCGAAATAGGTCGGAATAACTAACTAAGAATATAAAGCAAGTACCTACCTACCTACCTAGATAGATCAAAGATGGTCTACGAAGGCGGTGGTGCATGGCGATACTTAGTCTGAAATTGTGGTTCAATTCGGCACTAGCAAATTAGCAATGTTCTAAATCTAAGTTTGTATGGCGTACCGCATAGGCAGGCAACGTTCAAAGTACAACTCTCAAGCTCAGGTGGATGGGCCAATCTGGCAGTAGGTAGATATTCATCATAATCTAGCATCTTGGTCAGTGGGGCAAGCCTCGAATTGAGATTGCAACCTGTAAGCGTCATTCTAGGAATTATTTTATTGATAATTAAGAATGAAGATTTCATCAGGCATGTGAGGAAACGTCCGAAATATTTGCGTCGATTATCGTGTAAATTGATATTATCACCTTTATTGATTAGCTTCATATTGGCCAGGTACCTACTAGGTAGGTAGGTAGGTAAGTAGAATACTCTAACAACATTATTTATTGCTCTTACTGGTAGGGTCGGTACTAACCAAACCAGCCTGACCTACCTACAAATACACAACTACAAACTGCTTACAAATATTAAACCACCATTGGATTAGACCCTTGACCCTCTGACCTGAGAGGAATGAAGAGACCAGACAAGGCCTGTAAGACCCGCTCAGCACTAACTAAGCTGGTAGTAAGCGGTGTGACCTCACCACGGCCGCTTGCACAAGAGACCAAAACAGCTGAATCATTGCGATTATACAATAACTGCGGTCGCGGTGTAATGATATGCAACGAAATAGAAAGTACCTACATTTTGTAATGGGTTGTTCCAATGGCCATCAAAATTAAATCACCGCTGCACGTCGCGTGATAGGTTTCTCTGATAAAACCACGTTATTTAATAAGAGTATTGGAAGGTAGGTAAGTAATATGTACTTAGGGATATTTGGTAATAAAGGCCTCTCGAGTCGGTAAAAGTCATAGATTACGAGTTCACCACATTACCGACCGTTTTTGCAGCGCGTCAGGCATGTTCGCTGATGCACTGGTTCCGGACTTTTTCGCTATATTAATAATAATATTATTATATAATAAAGGCTTTTATTAGTATTCACATCATTTATTTAAAATCTCGTTATACAAATATTTCTTTTATTATAGAAAATAAAAAATTATAAAACTATTCTAAACTATTATACTTACAGAAAAAAAATATATCAAAACGGTGAATCACCGGCCGCGAAGCTAGCCTCAAGTGGCCGGTGACTAGGGCTGCAGAGAGAGGAATTTCCTGGCGATGCGCGCTAAGTCCAGGAGTACCGCCTTTTGGATCTGACTCTTGATCCAACTTTCTAGCGAAAGTCTCTTGAGATGTGGATCGAGGCTCTTCGCTATCACGCCGTTAACCGAAACGACTATCGGGACGATGACGACGGTCGCTAAATCAACATCCCACCTGCTGTCAGCATGTACCTTGTTAGCCAAGTCAAGATATTTGCTAAGTTTATCTTTCTCAGCTTTAACGAGGTTAACATCATGTTGTATGGACCGCCCTCCGTTCTAACCGATCTATCAGTGCAATATTAGACTTATTTGCAAGAATAGTCCTGTCTGTAATGAGTTCTAGAGCGGTCCCAATAGAGCGTGGCAAGACCATTTTCGAGAACTGGCGCCGCCGTCGGTATGTACTTATATTATGGAACTTCAGAGCCAGTAAGGCCTTATTGGATAACAAGTTGCTGGTTTATAATTTTGGCTACTTTGTTGTGTCTGTGCAAGTACTGAGAGTTAGCAAGGTGCGAACAACCCGAAAGTATATGACGGAGGGTCTCCCCAGGAAGATGACACGCTCGACAAATATCGATCGTATAATATAAACATATTAAATAGGTATCAATATTATTAATATACACATAATTTATTTTAAACCTCGTTATAAAATACATTTTTTACTATAAAAAATAAAATATTATAAAACTATTCTCCAGTAAAAAATATATCAAAACGGTGATAGCTGCAGAGAGAGAAGTTTCCTGACGATGCGCGCCGTGTCCCAGGCCTGAGATGCGTGCCACGAGAAGCGTGTTTCTTCTCGTTATCTCGAGAAAAATGGCGGTATCTCGATTTCTCGACCGATGCTAGCATGCAGCACCAAATGTCATCACGTCTCGTCACGTGAGCGATGTTAGTGAATGTATATCTTATCTGTGGTAACCTTTCTCGTCAAACGCTAAGATGCGCACCAAATTTTCTCAACTTTTGACAGTTTAGCGCGGGATAACTATCGTTTTTCCTATTAATATTGCCTCCCTCCTTTCCTCCTTAGACCCCTCTATATATCATTGCTTAGAATCCTTTATTTGTACAAATAATATAAATATATAGTGTATATAGTATATTATTGATTAGTATAATTTTCCTATCCTAACTCGTCTGATCCTTATCCTGTACCTATCGTTTCGTTGTTTAAGTTTATTAAGTTGTAAATGTTTCCCAAATTTTTTAACTAAAAAAAATATATACTAAATAAATAAAAAAAAAATATGACAAATGCTAAAACTAGCGAGTCCAAAAAAAAAACTATCGTTTTTCAATTTGAGCACGAGAATTCTCGAGAAGTTTTTCTTGAATATTTTCTTCGAAAATTTTATTGGTCATGGCGGTCCCGTATCAAAATTATTTATTGGCGGTGTATAATAATAGAGAATTGAAAGATTTTTGTAGAAGTATCTATTTTACTTACCAGTAGGTACCTACTTATTGTAGTTACTTACTCAAGGTGAAGCTTGGGAACGGTGCCTGTATATATATCTCAAGGGTTACGTATTATTGTAAAATATCTCCAAGAACTATGTAGTTCTACTTTAAGCGCTAAGGGTGAAGCACATCATGTACTTGCTCACATTTTTCTTGACCTTGTTATAAGATAGGTGTACGATGTACAATATGTAGTGACATTATCAGGGAAGAATCCTAGATGTGTCTGGATTTTTGTTCTTACACATTACATTGTATTCCCTTTTTCTAGTGGCCAAGATGTACAAGGTACAATGTGTTGTTCAGTCTATGCGTGTGATATCAAGGTTACCTAGCTTCCTATGTTATTATAGCTTAGCGATGTACGGAAGTACAATGTGTCAAGTCAGGCCGAGAATCTAGTTCACCTAAAGTCCTACATTATAATGTCTACTTGCAATACGTGATCTTTGTTGTTCCGTATTGAACCTTCATGTATCTTAAATGTTATTAATAAATCAGTTGCGAATTATCAGCGTTGGAGTTATTATTTCACGGTACCTCTAACAGTAGGTCATGGGTCAGGCACGTGCTTAATAGAAAGACATAATACATAGTGTAGCTAGCTACTAAACTGAAGCGGAGATTTTCGCCCGCCAATGTTGAAATAGCTTCTCCTTCTTTTTTTTTTTGGTTGTGTTTCGACTGTTTACCACCATTCTACCAATGAAAATGTTCAAACTACCATTATCAAGGTGAAAACTAAGAAGGTTAGTTTATTTCTTCCGTGCAGTTCACAAAAACCATAGACAATTGAATGAACTAAACGGGTGTTCGTCTGGGAGGCTGTCTCTACGCGAGAAAGACTACTCGACAACGAGTATTATGTCTCTCGTGGTGCGCATCTTAGAGTTAACGAGAAAACCACTGACGACGAGAAAAATAGACGTCACGCGCGCGACATATATCGTGGCACGCATCTTAGGCCCCCGTACCGTTTTTTGGATCTGACCCTTGATCCAACTTCCTAGCGAGAGTCTCTTGAGATGGTGATTGAGGCTCTTATTATTATTATTACAGACGACCGACAGGGGGGCGGTCCGTTCCGGGTACGGGCACCTACTAAGCTCCGAAGACTCCAAACTCCGAAGGGGTAACATTCGTTGTCATCCCACACTCTCACACAACGCACTCGCAAGTCGCACAGTCAGATCATATTTTTTTTTAAATGTAGCAGTCGATGGTCGACCTATAGCGATCGCGAATTTCAATCATATTTAATTGCGACCACTGAGAATACCGCCATCTATGGTCAAGTAGCGGAATTGACTCCTCGTATAGGTACGTTCTAGGTAATATTTTTTAGTAAAATAAATCTTAACTGTAGAAATCAAGGTTTATTTCCAAATCTGTGACGTTGGCTAGTTTTGACTGAACATAAAACTACAAATCAAACGAATTGTTTCTTTGTAATAAATTTATGATTAACGGTATATTTATTTTCTTGCTTAAATATCACTTCCACTGTTTTTTTTCTTCTTCTTTTATGTTTGGCTCCGCAAACTCTGCATCATAATTAGACACAATTCGGCCAAAGTCATTTGTTAAACCAATAGGATTAAAATGTATGGAGGTTGAGTTTGAATTATACAAAATAAAATTATTTACAAAAGCAACCATAAACAACCAAATTAAAACAATTAAAGCTAGGTATGTAAAAAGTACTAAAGACTATAATTCTTATCATGAAGAAACCAAATACTTACATGATGCTTAATTAATTAATTATAATCACAATTTTATATTAATAACAAAAATAAATCTACAATGTTTAGACACAAAAGGAGAAAACACTAACGGAAGAAGAGTTTGAAGAACACTATTCTGTTCTTTCTGTTTTTTGTTTTACCATATTTTATTTTTATAGGTTATTTTTTTTAACTCAAAGATTTGGGAAACATTTACAACTTATTTATCAACATACTACGAAACGATACAGGATAGGGATCAGAGGAGTTAGGATAGGAAAATTAAAATATGGGAAGTATCGTTCTTTCTGTTCCGTGGGCTAGACAGTGGCGGCTATTATAAGTATATTTGTATGTCACTGTCAGTCATTTCGAAACTAAGTCAGTGTTAAATTCATTAGTCAGTCATGTCAAGTCAAGTCATTCTAAAAATATTATGTAAAAAACAATAATAATAGGTTGTAAAGTTTTGTGTATAAATTTGTATATTATCTTTGCTGCTATAATCATTGTGCTTTTTGCTTTTCAGGTTGTGTTGTCCTATTAAAATTAGATAAATCAATTTGATGCTAAATTTAAATTTTCTCTGCTTTCACTATTATACCGATCACATTATTTTTGAACTGATCATATTATTATTTTTGAAGTTTATGACACTCCTTACTGACACTGGCAAAGTCGCAGCGAAAAGCAAGCGGCGCCAAAATAAAGAAGTTGAAGTTGAAGAAGTTGAAATTTTAGAAAAACAGATAGAAATAATCAAAACAACTAAATTGTACGAATTATTCAGTTTAGTGCTTTCAAATTGAACAATATCTTATTTTAGTATCCAGAGATTTAATTTGGCTTAAAATATAGTCTCAGCAAAAAGCCATCACAAGGTTATTGATTTTTTGTGGGCCGCGCGAGTTGTTTACTTTCTTCTCGAGAGCTCTTTCATACGATTGTCCTCATATTTCATTCATAAGCTCGTCGTTAAAGGTGAAGAGCTTCTATAGAACTACCGACCGTCGCTCTAAAGGAGATTATCTGCTCAGAATTATAAAATAGCATAATAAAGATAGCTTCCAGAAAGATGGCTAAGAAGCAACTGGCCGATGTTGTGATCCACGCCTCGGACTCTCACGACGACTTGGGGGACTACAATCTGGATATAAGCGTGGATTTGATAGACGATGGACTATACCTCGGTAAGCTCTCTTTACTAAGTGACTGACAATTCTTGTTAGCAAGAATTCCCTCTTCAATTTTCCCTCCCTATTTTCATACTTACTTCTACTTTATTAAACTAAGCTGGCAAAACTGTTAACCCTAAGCTTTACTCCAAACTTCTGCATTTTCCAAATCCTCGTCCAAGTGTAGCCTGAATACTAGGTACAAAAATGAGTCAAGTATATGTTTATTCAGGTAACCTAACATGTGCCCGTGACTACAACACTCTTCAGAGGCTCGGCATCACTCACATCTTGACAATTGACACAGTGCCACTGCCTAGGACAGTTCTGGACCACACAGAATACATATTTAAGTTTATTAAATGTGAGTGTTAATTTGCTTCTACATGGGAAGTGTAACTTACAAGAAAACACAGTTTTATGACTTTTTAAACCTTGCAGTAAGGGCTGACAAAAAGTCAGCCCTTACTGCAAGGTTCTCTAACAAAACGCTATTGTTATACTTCTTTTGCCGAACGTTCTGTAACCTTGTGTTTATTTTGTGGATGCAGTGGCTGATATTCCTAAGGAAGATATGATCACTCAACTGCCGGAGACCAATGCTTTTCTCCGAGAAGCCATTGCAAATGGAGGAACAGTGCTTGTGCATTGGTAAGATGTTTCCTAAACACAATTACAACATTTATTTTTTTTGGAAGCTCCAGTAGCAGCTGTATTACTTTTGTTAATTTATGGCAAACTGACCTGTCTTCAAGAATAATATTTAATAAATATTTGTAATAAATGTAAGGTATGTACTGACAGTCATAATGAATGCGTCAATAAATAAATCGAAAAAAATAATTATATTGGTAATAAAAATAAGGATAAATTTTCCAGTTACTTCGGCGTGTCTCGCTCAGCCGCCGTGGTAATCGCCTACGTAATGGAGAAGTACAGTCTTTGCTACGAAGAAGCATTCACTCTAGTCAAGGCTAAACGTCGGTTCGTAGCCCCCAACCTTGGGTTTGTGGCCCAGTTGAAACTGTTTGGGCATATGGGGTACACGTTGAACCGGGATGATCCTAGGTTTAAGCAGTTTAGGCTGAAGATGGCTGGGCAGAAGTTGAAGCAAGGTAAAGGATAATAGATATCATTTTATTCTGTTTTTTATAAATTACTAGTTTTTACCTGTGAATTCGCACGCGTTGTTTCTATGGAATCTTTTAATGGTTGTTTTTATCCCATGGGATAAAAAATAGGAAAAATAACCTGTTTGATTTCAGGGTCAGAGCTATACATATGCAAAATTTCATCTCGATCTGTTCAGTAATTTTGGCGTGAAGAGCCTATGTTTTACTCCAGCCCTAAAAATACCTGTATGCAAAATTTCAGCCCGCTCCGTTCAGTAGTTTTGGCGTGAAGAGGTAACAAATATCCATCCATACATCCAACCATACAAACTTTCACATTTATAATGTAAGTGTGATGTGATTATTAGACGTGAATAAGACTAGTTAGCTTGGGACCGCAGGGTGTCCCGCGGGGCTAGAGCTCGTGTACAGGCAGGAGCCGTGGACGAACTCGTTGTAAACGATGATCATGCATGATGTTGATGACGCAGGCCGCTAACATGATTGTTGGCGTGGCGGCGCGGGCGCAGTGACCCGAAGTGGATCCTTGCTTTTTCACTAGAGATCGGCATCGGTTCTGGCCCCGCGCCGCCGATTCGGTCCAGTCGGCAAGACGACGCTCTTATAGGTTTATCTAAACTTTTTGTCGCTTTAATACACCAGTTGGAGGTTTTAGCATATATCTTGTGTTGTACAGTAGAGTACAGCATAAATAATTATAATTAGTCATGAATGTAATGTTTCAGTTAAGATCCTCCCGCAAACATTCAGCGACCTAGTGAAGCCCGACCCGGGCCTAGCGCGCGAGCGGCCCGAGCCCGTCGTGTACCGCTGCAAGAAGTGCCGTCGCGTGCTCGCCAGCCAGGGGAACATCATCCCGCACATACCGCGCGAGCTGAGGGTGCAGCTCACTAAGAAAGGTACAGAATTACTCTTATTTTATTATATTCCACGCTTCAGTTTTATGGCATTCAATTATTAATTTAGGCACCATTTACTGTAACCTATATTATTGTAAATTGACGTATCCAAGTGTGCCTTGTGCTCTTACGGCGAATAAATGAGTATGAGTTTGAGCGCTGCCTGATGGCCTGTCGCCGTTGCAGAACTCGAGCATGTGAGCGAGCATTAAGATCAATTCACTGAGCGTGATCTATTGCTTTGTGTATGAAACGTTTTATACCTATAACCTTATATGAATTTCATTCTGGAGTAATAAAGGTTCCTAACACTTTACGGCACTGACAGCAATTCTACGTGAAAGGATGCGCGTTCATATCCCGTCCGTACCAGATCTGGTGTATGAGTGGTGGATGTTGCTCCGCAATTAATAATAATAATGTCAAATCAGTGTTGGGTAGTATAGTAGTATTATCAGATCTGTGGTTGAGTAAAGGTTGTACCCATAAATGAAGTTATCTTTCCAGGTCTTCGTCCACCACCCAGCAAGCTAAGCAACCTGTCTTGCGCGGAGAGCGGAGAGATCCTCATAGAGAAGCTCAAGAGCCTCGCCAGTCAACTCATGGACAGCAGAGAGCACGTCGACGCAGAGGGCAGTCCGGGGAACAGCCACAGCGAAGACAACAGGCCTAATGAGGAGGTAAGAAAGGAGGGAAGAAACTACACCTTCCATAACGCTCATACAAAAATATTATTAGATATTTATGACACATCTTATTAGTTATTATATTACAAATGAAAAAATAAGTTGTTTAGCAAGATTTATTTGTACATCTATCGTTCCAGCATACACATTGATAATTGAGGCAGTCGAGCTCATAGCATTCCAAACAAATGCAAGATTTATTTGTCTTGACCCAACGACGTGATAATTAATAATATTAAATAATATAAATATTTATTTCCAAAAAATGGTTGATGGTCACAGAGTAGGTACACAAATATCTAATTAATATATAATATATTATTTAAGAGAAAATTACCAGTAAGTAAATAATACTCTGACCGAAAACCTAGAGCTGACAGTGCATTATCTCCTCGCTCTAGTGCTGACAGTGCATAATGCACTGTCACTCCTCGCTCTAGTGCTGACAGTGCATAATGCACTGTCACTCCTCGCTCTAGTGCTGACAGTGCATAATGCACTGTCACTCCTCGCTCTAGTGCTGACAGTGCATAATGCACTGTCACTCCTCGCTCTAGTGCTGACAGTGCATAATGCACTGTCACTCCTCGCTCTAGTGCTGACAGTGCATAATGCACTGTCACTCCTCGCTCTAGTGCTGACAGTGCATAATGCACTGTCACTCCTCGCTCTAGTGCTGACAGTGCATAATGCACTGTCACTCCTCGCTCTAGTGCTGACAGTGCATAATGCACTGTCACTCCTCGCTCTAGTGCTGACAGTGCATAATGCACTGTCACTCCTCGCTCTAGTGCTGACAGTGCATAATGCACTGTCACTCCTCGCTCTAGTGCTGACAGTGCATAATGCACTGTCACTCCTCGCTCTAGCTAAGAAAAAAACTTGTGATAAGACGCGAGAGCTAACTCTACCTCGGCAGACCCAGAGAGTGCGGGCTTAGTGTATTATTTCATCGGAAAAAAATAAATAAGTTCTCAAACAGAGAAAAGGAAACAATAAACTTAAATAAAAACTAAAACAAAATAAGTGAAACAAAAAAAAAGATCAAGCCCTTTACAAAAAAATGTGCGTATCTATAGTGAGGTTTGTGTAAGAAAATAAGCGTGCTATATGTGGTTATGTTTGGGATATTACATAATATTTGTGTGATATAAAATATTTATAATTAAAATGATATAAAACTGTTTATTAGGTACAAATAATGTCTGAAAATGCTTATCATATTTTTAGTAGCAAGAATTGAGGTAAAAATATTTTTTCTTTAAGGTATATCACTAAAAAATATTTTGTAGAATGTTGCATGTTTCATATTAAAAATAAGAAAATAAATTGTAACACATGATTTGAAATGAAGATTTAAGAAAATCTATTATCTTTATTATTTTAGCAATAATATGACGCTGCTAGTTTTCTGAGAATTACCTTATTTTGGAGTTTGTTGATTAGCAATGAAATAATTCGTAGATGTTACATGCATAATCCATCATCATCAGCCCGTATACGTTCACTGCTGAACATAGGCCTCCCCCAAAAGACGCCACAAATAGCGGTCCTGAGCCGCCTACATGCATCAACTCCCTGCGACCGCTACAATGTCGTCGGCGCATCGAGTGGAAGATCTTCCCACACTATGTCGGTTACTTTTGTTCTTCTACGGATGGATTTCCGTATTCCGGATCCTATCGCGTAGAGAAACTCTCTCCATAGCTCGCTGAGCGACTCTGAGCCTATGCACGAGGCCTATAGTCAGCGACCACGTCTCGGATCCGTAAACCATCATTGGTAACACACATTGGTTGAAGACTTTCGTCTTGAGGCTCTGCGGTATCTGCCACGAGAAGATATTACGAAGTTTCCCGAACGCTGCCCATCCGAGTTAGATTCGTCGGCTGACCTCTTTATCGAAGTTGGATTTACCTAGTTGGACCATTAGGCCTAGGTAGACGTAATGATCAACAACTTCGTTAACATTGTTGCCAACATAGACCGGTAAGGGTGCGACATGGGCATTAGAGATGATGTTTGTCTTACCCATGTACATTTTTAGACCCACCTGTTGGGAAACGGTGTTGAGGTCTCTGAGCATGTTGCTAAGGTCTTCCAGCGTTCTGCCATAATGACTATATCGTCGGCAAACCGAAGGTGAGTGATGTTATCGCCGTTGATATTGATGCCATATCCGTCCCAGTCCAAGAGCTTAAACATATCCTCCAATACTCCAATGCAAAGGTGAATAGTTTCGGAGAAATAACGTCTCCCTGTCTCACCCCTTTTTGCAGTGGGATTGGATACATGATCCATGCCTACCTAAAATACTTATTGTGTTATTGCTTGGATTTTTCTTTTGGTACAGAAAACAGTAGCAGACACTTAGTTTTAAAGATTTCTTACCCTACTAAATTGGTACCTGACGAAATATCCACACTACCTACCTGTGACCAATGTTTAGTGATAAATCGATTTGTAGGTAGGTACCTCAGTTTTTTGGAGTGTTATAAAGTGATAATTAATAAGTAGGCACCTAAATAAGACGTAAATCATATTTTTGCAGAGTCGCGACTCTAACGCCATCTCTCGTAATGCAACTAGAACTAACCCCTAGGTTCATAACCGTAAAGTTCTATACATTACCAAAATATGACGCTAAAATAGCTCATTTATTTTGTTATTTTAACATGTAGGAATATTAAAACAATAAAATAACGAAGAATTTATGAGCAACTCATTTTGTTTTACAAAATAATAAGCAAATAAAAATAATAATCTTGCCTTTGAGTCGTCAGGTGGTGAATATCAATGTTCGTATATGAGCTGCGTTCCAGATAAGAACCATTTTTACATCCCTGCTGGACAGCTACTCGATACGTTTACCGGACTACTAACAGACGTCGACGTCTCGATCACGCCTTGCCAGTCTCACGCCTCAGAGCGATGAAAAACGAAACTAAAAAGAAATACATTTTCAGGCGTTAGACGGGTACAGCGAGTACAACCTAGTAGACGGCAGTATAACGACGCGCGACGCGTCCGCCATCTGCCGCGCGATGTGGTTCGTGGAGCCTCTGCAGTGGATGGACTGCACCAAGCATCCGGACGGCAAGCTGCACTGTCCCAAGTGTGCCAACAAAGTGGGCTCCTTCAACTGGCTTATGGGTAAGTCGGCTATCACATCATCATCCGCCCATGCACGTCCACTGCTGGACAGAGGCCTCCCCTAATGAGCGCCATAGCTCCTTGTCTTTAGCCGCCAGCAGTCATGCCACCACCAGGGCCGCCTTGACTGACTATTCTGGTGATTATGATTGAATATTGAGAATGCTTGGTGAATTCCTACAGCCTCTACAATAGGCCTCAATTCGGTTCGGTTTCCGGACGTCAGTATTCTAGTGGTGCCATCTGTTGTATTTTCTTTGAGCTGGGCGATAGTTTTCGTTTTCATTATGAATGTGCGTGGGTTAATTTATTACAATCATTTAATAATATGTTTGTGCTGTAGTAAAATCTTAGACAGTTTTTGTAAATAAATTGCGTTTTAGATTGAACTCTCCCTCTCAATGAGCCTTATTGCAGGACATCACAAATTATTTATTTATTTTTTATTTGCAGGTTGTAAATGTCCGTGCGGCCAGAAGGTGGCGCCTGCGTTCTACCTGGTGCCTTCGAAAGTGGAACGGTCTAATATGGTGCAAAACGTGCAGGTCACTGTGTGAACAGAAACCCTACTGCAACGGGGATAACATCTATGTATCTGGAAATCAGAATGGGGTCAAAGTTGTGTGAACAATAATTATAAGATTATTGGTCTTGGAGAAAGTTAGATGCTGCTGTTGCTAGAGTTGAGTACAAACTTACATTTATGTGGGTAATATTAAAGGTAGATGTGAACCCATAGTGAGTATTGGTGCTTATTTTGAAAAAAATCAATGAAGTTCTTCCTGGAAATAATGTACAAAATAATATAATCGTCCTTTTCCTTGTTGTTAGATGGTACTGTTCAATTTTTGAGCTTAATCATATTAAAATAGATTTAAAAAAATATGCTTATCATTTTTAAATATCCTTATCCCAGTTTCAGATTTCAATAACTTTATATCCTTAGGCAATGTACAAAATAAGCACTTAGACAAGTCAAAGTAATAACTATAAGTTACGTACGTACGTTAAGTACTTATGAATCTTTGAGATATTAATAGACACTGCTTTTCTGAGTTATATATAATTATTTGACGTCAGTGCAACGCTTCCTTCGATTTTCGTAAAAGAAATAGACAAACAATTTGATTTGTCAAAAGGCTTTAGGCCTAGCCAAGGTAATTCTCAAACGAAACGAGAAATTCTATTTTTGACATTTATTTTAATCATTCGGCCATACGTAGTATCTCAACCTAGTCTGTGATTTGATCGGCGTTTTTCAATGAAACCAAGCGGCGCCATCAGTGTGACCAGATTCAGTATATTAATACTTTTTGAGTATATTTTAGTGAGTATTCCGAGTATCAGTATTTTTGAAGGTTTATTGGCGGAAGTCAGTATTTTTGGGTATACTTTGGAAAAAAGTTATGTCAATACCATAGCGATCGTCTCTGCGAAAATTGATGTTCAGGGGAATTCCCGGATTTAGTCTATATTTCATTTTGGAGCAAAGATTAGTAAGTTACAGGACATGACAGATGGCCCCCTAGAATTACAAATAGTGTCGAATCATCTAATACGGTTTTTTTATAAATGCAGTTAATTGACGAAGAATATAGAACACTCAAATTTGATCGCGAAGTAAGTAATTTATTACAATCTTCGAGTCCTGGCTCACCCTTTCTTGTGAACTATTTTGGGTGGAAGTTGGGAAAATTTCTAACAGTGATTGATGGTACATTAAAATACAAGAAAATATCTAGTTTCAGTAAATCTCTGTTATGTATACCAGTGTCGAATGCTGCATGCGAGCGCATATTTTCACAGATTAATTTAATAAAAACGGAACAAAGAAACAGATTTATAAACAAAAATGTATCAGCAATTTTAAAAACTAAGTGAGGTGTAAAAAGCTGAAGGTGTTAATTTTAATCCTACAAATAGAATGTTAAAATACAATTCTAACATTTATTGTGATGATGAATGAATAAAACATGTTTTGAAAATCAGTATTTTTATTGGTATATTTTCCCTGTACAAGTTGGTATATTTCAGAATTTTTTGAGAAGCTTCGGTTTTTTTGTAAAATTTAATCTGGTCACACTGGGCGCCATTATGAAAGAAGTTGAAGAAAAAAAAACTGTTTTGTTTGTTTGCGTTTGTTGATTGTTGTTGTTTTGTGCAGGGAGAAAATAATTTATTGTGTCGAAAATTTTAATAAAAAATGGATGCTTCAAGCTTGTGTCGCGCTTGTATGAAGGA
Organism: Eupithecia inturbata; assembly: GCA_963662085.1. Taxonomy (NCBI): domain Eukaryota; kingdom Metazoa; phylum Arthropoda; class Insecta; order Lepidoptera; family Geometridae; genus Eupithecia; species Eupithecia inturbata. Next base: position 871,252 of record OY759178.1, on the reverse strand, counting down.
TGTCGCCTCATGGGAAAGAGAGAGTTTCGACTCGCGAGCCGTGGAAATGTTTAGCTTTTGTACTAACATTCGGGTGAGTATTTTCAATTAACGTTACTGCAAATCGGCCTGCTTATGCTAAATTGCTTCATAACATAAAAAACTTAACGTAGTCTAAACTTCACCTTTTAACGACTATTCGTTAAAACCTACAAAATCTCAAAACAAAGATTAAAAAACGTCGAACCTATTGACACATAATTCCTACTATTTTCAGATCACTGACGAAGATAAATTACCGCAGCAGTTCTGCTATGACTGCATCATCAAGATAGAATCTTCATACACGTTCATCACCGAAGCACAGAAAGTACACGTCACCCTAAAGAATATCATATCACGGAGCGATACAAGCATTATTATCGAACCCGAGGGCTGCATCAAACCAAATCCAGAAATAAAACTCACTCTCCCTGACTACAAGATATGCAGTGTGATCGAAGAGACAAGATACTATGAGGCTGTTCAAAAATGTACAGAAACACCCTTATTCAATGAGATTCCTAATGAGCATGAAAATGAAAGCTATGAAGAAAATGATGAACCAGTCAACGTAGAAGTAAGCATAGAACATGTCAAGGAGCCAGAAGTTACAAAGGATAATGTCTGCACAGAGTGTGGAAAGAGTTTCACATCAAAGACTTGGTTCACAAAGCATGTGACGAAGGAACATGCAAAGAAATATACTTGTGCACAGTGCTCTAAGAGTAAGTTTACATCAATCAGTTACTAACCTTTTTAAGGTATACTTGTCATTGAAAATGTTGTTGTCTCTTGCAGATTTCTCCCGAGCATCTCTGCTTAGCAGCCATCTAGTGAGTCACTCTGAAGAACGGAACTTTGCTTGTAGCATTTGTGGAAAGCGCTTTAAGCGACGCAAGCAGCTATCTGTGCATTTACGGGCCCATAACAACACAAGACCTTATGCCTGTGACCAGTGTACAGCTAGGTAAGTGACAATACCAGTAAGACCTACAAAATAATCATGAAAGCACAGTGGACCACGATATGTAGAAAACTAGGGTCCACATGTGGCTTCACATGCGTTTTTCTGTGATAAAAAGTAGCTTATTATCTTATTGTAATGTATTTTTGTACGGGACTCCCAGTGACCACTGCTCTCAATACACACACAAGGCGAAAATGTAGTGGCATGGAAGCAGCTGGTCAACTATTCAACTAGGGCTTTTCAAAGCGGGCACAACCTTCAGTAATGAAGAACACGATGAAGAAGAAGATTATCTTATTCCAAGTGTAGAACTACATCTAAACAAAATTTCAGCCCAATCCTTTCATTAGTTTTGGTGTGAAAAGTTAACAAATATCTGAATAACCAATCTTTGAGATTTGTAATCAATTATAAGAAACAATTTACAGGAAAACAGTGACAATTGGTCACGATGGATATTATTTGTCTTATTGCAGATTCAAAACAAAAGGCACTCTAAAGACCCACTTGTTAGTGCATGTAGGAGATAAAGTGTTTCTCTGCTACTTCTGTGGTTGGAGTTTCGCTCAAGGTATGCTTTTTTGTGCTTTTGTTGACCAGTGCAGTGGCAGAGAGTATATACTAGAATGGACTCTCCTCACATCTGACTGAGCTTCCTCACCCGCCGCATCCTACCTAGTCAAGTTCGGTTTGCGGTCTAAATGCAAGGGATGCACGGCGCACGCACAAGGCGCAGGAACGGTTAATGATTTTGACAAAGGGCTACAGACATGAGAAACTAAGTACCATACAAAAATCCTAGCGCAAAATTAGCTTGGCCTCAAAAGATCGCCACCCGCTTCTGTACTGCATAGATAAATACTGGATAGTTATAAGTTACCATTCCTTAATAATTGTCTGTCCGAAACTGCAGAAAATCGAGATAAATGGGCCGTCCTGGGGGAGGCCTTTACCCAAAAAGGAGTTCTGAAGACCACTAGCACATAAAACAAAAACAAAGACAACACCATAAGCAGCGGGAAACAACAAGGGTCATTTTATTATTATTACAAGTGTCTGTTCCAGCGGGTAACCTAAAAGTCCACATGCGCATGCACACGGGTGAGAAGCCGTACGCGTGCGCGCGCTGCCCCTTCCGCGCCGCCGTCGCGTCCAACCTGCGCCGCCACGAGCGCACGCACGCCGCCGCCAAGCAGTACGCCTGCCAGCACTGCGGTCGCGGCTTCCAGGACACTAGCAACTTGGTGAGCGCCGCTTCTTGGCCCTTTCTTCCTACGATAACGCATTTCACTCGCGCAGTCTCGCTCGCGACACCATTCACGACGGTCGGTTCAAATCATTTTTTCAGACCTTGGTCCGTATAGCACAGTTACAAAATTTTAGTACACAATTAAAGCACACATGCAAACATATTTTTATTACATAATTGAGAGGTTCATATTGAGGAGGAGGATAGGCGCAGGTGTGCACTCAGTGCCAGGTGTAGGAGAACCTCTGCTCGACACGCATACAACCTGCATGTTTGCGTCATGGGCAATATAATGTGGAGCAGCATACTTCTATGCAGGTTGGGGGTATCCAGTAATTATTTTTTATGTGAATTATTTAATCTGTGCTTGAGTGCGATGATTTATTAAAAAAAAAAAACACAATTTGCTTAATTCTTATTATCTTAGACTAGTTTCGACTAGTATTTAAGACTCCTAGGAAAGAAGTCAAGAATCACAGTGAGAAAATCAAACAATAAAAATACTTAACTAAGAACTACGATACGTGGAAAAAAAATGTGATATTTGCCGATACCCCCCACTCCCCCACGTTAGATTGGGCGAGGTTCGGCTTGACCCTCTCCCCCCTAAACGTCCCACGTAATTAATGGACGTCTCCAATAATGTTGTGTTGCTCTGATCCATCATGTCCAACTACGAGGTCGATCACAATATCCTATTTATTGGTAAGGTTCTATCTCACAAACCAGTAAGCCTGTTCTCTTCTGTACCTAAGAGGAAAGGAAAGAGCTCGGTCACTAGCAGTTTATTCACCCAAGCAATCATCGATTGCTGCTTGTTTTAGATTGATCGATCATTAACGCCACCGGGGTACCTCAAGGCGCTCTACTTTCACTTGCTCCGTTCCTCCTGCATGCCAACTGCCGAGTGGCTTAAGAGTGAACACTATTTCAATATTACCATTTTCTTCTGTCTCAGACCCGTCACATCAGGACGCACACCGGCGCACTGCCATACAAGTGCCCTGCGTGCTCCAGCGCCTTCTCAGACAGCTGGAAACGCAAAGCGCATCTCATGAGGACACACAAGATTCCCCTCCAGGATATACCGCGGATGAGGACGGACGGGCGGGTTATACAGTGAGCTTGACGTAGACTGTACAACACCAATGGACATTTGAGTGTAAAGGATACGTGATGTGTAAAGTCAAATGAAGTAAATTCGCAAGAAGGTATATTTTTGTGCCGTGTCTAGGCATATGAGAATTAGACGATGTGCGACCCGACGGGGCGCGCCGCAGCTGCATTGAAAGTGTCAGTTTAAGTTCAGGGAGTGCCCTTTCTATATGGACTGTATGGATGACCTCTATGGCGCAGTCGGGCGAAGATCCGCTTGAGAAGCAGAAGACTGCGGTTTTGAATCTCGCCGCAAGACAAATGTTTGTATGATATCTGCAAATATTTACTAAAGGTCCGATTGTTTTCTAGTATAATAAGTAATAATGTTTCTAAGTATTTGGTACTCGCACAACACATACAAGCAGCTCTGCCTAACATCTACCACAGGCTTAGACCTTCTAAGTTATCTTGTCAAAGACCTTAGGGATTGATGTTGCTTTGTAAAATGTACAGCATTGTTTATTGACGACCTCTGTGGCGCAGCGGGCGAAGGTCCGCCTGCGATGCAGGAGGTTACGGGTTCGATTCCCGCCTCGGGACTAATGTCTGTACGATCTGCAGATATTTGTTCCGGGTGTTCTGGATGTTGTCATAAAATATATCTATCTATGTAGTGTATTGTATTACGTATATCAGTTCTCTAGTATCCATAACACAAGCTCTGCTTAGCTAGGGGGCTAGATGATGCTGTGTGAGTTTTCCAGCATTTATTTATTTATTATTTATTGGTTATTGTATAGTCTGTACCTACATCTGCAGCTTGCGCTTCCTGCTGTGTCCAATACACACACTGTGTACATTGATGGGACCAAGTGGCAATAGGACGCAGGAATCTTGGAGTCTTTAAATCAAGAATGAGCTCCTTCGGGAAAAGAATGTTCCATTTCAGGCTTCATCTTCCTTTCTTAAGTGATATGGTTGACAAACGCTCTACTATTTACAAAAAGAAAAGTTATGTTGACTGCATAATGTATGGCTTCACTATATTTTGATAACATTATTGTATTATTCTTATGTATTTAGTTTGCAAGCCTATGTATTCAGTTCCTACCTACATGTTTACTGTTCCAGTCAGTCGAATGTAAGAACATCCTAACGGTAAATCTTCCTATTTTATAGTAAACATGGAACCCCAAATTAAAAACTTGATATCATGTAATAACTTTTATATTTTAACTTACTAGATTAAGTGGTGTTCAACTTAAACGGTTTAAGAAACTTTACTCTCATACGAATTACTAAATTCACTTAAAATGAGAATTTAGGGACACATAAATTCGTTTGAATAAGGCAACGATTCTATTTTCTCCGAGCGTGGAAGCAATAGAAAGCTCCGGTGGGGTGGGGCTGTAGTGAGCTAAAGGAGGTGGCGCAATAGAAAGCTCCGGTGGGGTGGGGCTGTAGTGAGCTAAAGGAGGTGGCGCAATAGAAAGCTCCGGTGGGGTGGGGCTGTAGTGAGCTAAAGGAGGTGGCGCAATAGAAAGCTCCGGTGGGGTGGCGCTAGATTCGCTCACTAGACCCTTGCTGATTGGTTCCCTCGCTTGAACATCGGGTGGAATCGTTGCTACAAAATCTTCGTTATTTACAAACTAGTTTCTGCCCGTGGCTTCGCACGCGTTTCTGTGGAAAAGTTTACAGGTTATTACTATCCATAGGCAATTATTTATTGGATAAATAATTTGATTGTTTTGAAAAATAACTAGAACTAACTTCGAATCCCTTCGTTTTAAACTGTTTTTGTATGTTTTGCGGGATAAATAATAATCCCTCGGAAATAATTTTCTTATGGAACCACTTCGAAATTATCCTCTATGCAACTGCAAAATAATCTTCCAAATCGGTCCTAAGTCGATATCTTCTTTCGATTTCTTAAAACGGAGAAATCCACGGACATACATAAAAAACATATCCGAATACATATGTAAATTTGAACCCACAGCCGAGCATAGACCCTCCTCCTTTTTTCGAAGCCGGTTAAAAAATAGCCTGTATTCCAGTTTAGAACTACATCCGTGCAAAATTTCAACCCAGTTCAGAAGTTTTGGTGGGAAGAAGTATCAAACATCCATTAATACAAAGTTCCGCGTTTGTTTATAATATTAGTGTGATATCAAGCTGGAAACCCCTCCCGGTCTGTTCTCCGCGAGACAAGTCCTAAGAGCCTCCACGCCGTCGCCGACCAGTGGCGCCGCCTCCAGCAGCGCGGGCGCCCGAGGCAACTCCGTGCAGAGACGAGTCCATTGCAGCATTAGCAAGGCTTCGTTGCGCATCTGGCGGTACGCTGCGTCCATCTTGCTTAGCACTAGGATGAACTGGAAAGAAACGGTCACTATTAGGAGAGCCTATTTAGTCTAGGAAAGCCTCTATCAACATGGGTGGAAGAGGCAACTCCGCGCAGAGACGAGTCCATTGTGCAAAGGGCTTCGCTTCGCATCTGGCGGTACGCTGCGCCAATAACACTTCATTGCGCTGCGTCCACCTTACTCAGCACTAGGATGAACTCGAAAATCAGAGACCAGAGTTTAATTTTTTTGATAGTACCGAGACGTTCCATTTTTTAATGGGATCCGCATCGTTCCATGTCCGCACGGTAGAGGCGCTGCACAAATCTCATACAAGATGGAACGCCTCGAGCATCGATCAAGGTTTCCATCGGCCCTTCTGTAGACTCACAATGCGCACCCTGACACCGTCTGTATCAAAAGAGAAACCATTTCACATGTTAGACTACCATTTCAACTAGCTCAGTCAGGAAGCATGCCTAGCAAAATTGCAAAATATCTAAGAAAAAAGGACGGGATTTCCTATTTTCAGTAGTCTTAAATTATTTTTTGGTTTGTTTAAGTTACGATTTTGACTTTGTTCTAAATTCATGAATAGTGAGACTATTGTTTTTATATTTTATTTTACGTGTTCTTGCGTTTTTTTTAATTATTACTAGTTCAAACATTTATAAAGTAATAGCAATAGTTATTTTAATTTTCTTATTGCATTATATTTGTTTAGTATTGACTGCACAGAAACAGTTCTGTGACTACACTATCTATATAATCTTTTATTTCGGACAACAAATAGATAAAAGATTTTTATTAACTGTATTATTAATAAGAAGGAACCAAATTAATTTAAATACGATAAGTACTAGATAACGGTATGATTTTCAGATAGTTCCTATAAAAACAGGTAAATTCAACTCACCTTTTCTTCCGTACGCACAGAACTTGTCACGTCTCTGTGCAAACTGTCTTCGTCAAACAATTACGTAGACAATTCCGAGCGTCATTTTTGTAGGGTTCTAGATAACTACGGGGGGCGGAAACCTTGATCTATGGCCTCGATATACATTTTGATAAGTATAAGAGACGGTAAGCCTATTTAGTCAAGGAAACCCTTTTTAGAGTTGGAAAGGAAAGCATTTTAATCAAATGTTTATGGACAAAAATGGTTTTTGTCTAAGAAAAGGCAACAGGTGGTTGTAAGTGAATGTTTTGCAGACATGTTTGTTTTACAAAAATTACCCTGGCTTTTTGGAGACGTGGCTCAGCGAGCAGCGTGTACAAAAGGACGGCTGCCGCGGAGATCTGGCAGAGATTCGACGTATCCACCACGTAGATCACCTGGAAAAGGTAAGTGTGTACTAGCCTGTGCCCTATAACGTAGAACGTGACTTCGCATTCGGTTTTCTGGATATGAGCCTAGTTATTCTATGTTTGCAAGAACTTCGTGCCGTGGACTGAACTGAAACGGCAAGGGGCCGCCGCCGGGACAGCAGCTGTCCTGGCCCTATCGCCAGTAACTGGCGATCTCTGGTGTTGGTGGCCAGGATCCACTTCTGGTCACTGCGACTCGTCAGTATCTCGTAGATTTATGTTTGCAAAGTTTCACCATGATCCGTTTAGTATTTTTGTCGTTGTTAACTCACAAAAACACATCTTCAATACTTTCTCGAAAAATGAATGCTATTTTATCATTATTTACCTTATTATTTCGCCTGTGTAAGTATTAAGTACTCAATACTCAATCATTTATTGCATTCTATAGGTGTACTGTTTATAATCTAATTATTTATCACTAATATACCCTATTATTAGTAGATTTATGTGTATGTTTGTACACACCTAGATACAAGTTGCTTACACAAAAGGTTTTGTTTATCCGCCTCTAAAGCCTGTATTATGAAAGCTTGCTCAGTCTTAGATAGTGATGTTTTTGCCATAGAAAAACGTTACTCAAGCATAGAACGATGACTGAGCAAGCTTTTATAATACTGGCCTAAGTATTCCAAGTCTTACCTTTTCTATTCCATCCAGATAGTTCCTCCAAAGACTTGCCATCTCTCCCCCGATCTCTCTCACGGTCAGCATCTGCTTCTTGCCTTGCTTGTTCAAGTACGAAATGTCGTAGATATTCGTGCCCACGGTTGGGACTGGACTAAACGTGTTGTCTATGCCCTCGGACTCTTGGAGTTTCTTGAGGAGAGTCGTTTTACCGGAGCCTTTGGGGCCGAGGCATAAGACGCTTATTTGCTTGTCTGGGTCGTCCATTTTGGTTAATATTATAGGTGTTTTACTGAAGCATTATGTCTACAATACATTCGTAAAGTTAAAGCCACTGCCTAACAATTAGGCGAAATTATGTCAATAGAGTTGCTAAGCACGGAAAAGTTGGCAGTTTATTTGCGCTACCCACCGCTAGATGGCGCTAATATGACAATCTGTTGCTTTACGTAGTAAGGTCGTGTGAGAAAATATTAACTGCGCAGCAATAAAATTAGCTTTATTCGGCGTAACTGCGTTCAGAAAATACCTTGGAAATTGAATCACACCACACTCGCCAAAATTATAACTTTTCCAATGCCAATGTGGTCATCAATAAAATGGTTTTTACCGTCATAAAGGCTACAAGCAAGCTTCAAGGGCAGAAAAAGTACTGACGAAAGAGTATGACTAGTGCAGGCGCACTAGTCATACTCTATGTATAAAAAAGTATATTTTTATGTATGTGCGGCTTCGCACGATTTATTTCGAGATAATCTTCCAGCTAAATTTCCATTAAGATTTGTTGGTGGTGTGAAATGTTAACGTGAAAAGATAGACTTACAGAGTTACTTTCCAATTTACAATATTAGTATGGATTGTAAGGCTGGATATGGGACTCGAATAATGATATTGATTGTATGTATACTTCTGCCCCCTGTTTAATGAGATGTAGTTTTATGTAGGAGTTTTGTGACATATAAAGCACTTGGTGGTGTATGTAGAGCCGCGGGCAGACCACTTCTGTAGCGTCGCATTCCGAAAGAGAACTTGTCTCGCTTCTGTAAGGTCGCACCGAGCTTTTATGATTGATACCTACTCGGATAAAACTAGTTGATCTGTCTGAGGTGATGCAGAGATACAGAGAGAGCAGACCTACAAGATGATCGCACCAGGTAAACAATCTTAAAGTCCTTTAACTTGACTGAATACGAATCTCTACAAAACGCGTCAATCGTACGTTTACCTACGTTTTAAACGCATATGCTTGAAATGTCATCGTGGTTTCCATTTGAGTAGGTACCTACTCTATGATATCATGCACGAAGTACCTCAAAAAGGTTTATAATTTCAGCGGAAATTTTTCCGCTGAAATTTTTTCTTGCCTTTTTGATTTTATCTAGTGTCATTTTAGCGCTCGGACAGGAAGCATGCCTATCTAGCAAAATCGCAAAAATCAAATTTCCAAGACACAAAAAAGGACGGGATCTTCTATTTTCAGTAGTTTTAATGGATTTTTTACCACTAGGTATAATGTGCTAATAAGCCCTATCCTCAAGAAACCAGCCTTGAAAATTGTTTTTTGGTTTGCCTATGTTACGATTTTGACCTTGTTCTAAATTCATGGATAGAGAGGCTATTGTTTTTATATTTATTATTATTTTATGTGTTCTTGCGTTTATTTTTTTTATTATTAAAGTACTACTTTTCAATTATTACTAGTTCAAACATTTATAGAGTAATACCAATACCTAGTTATTTGTTTAGTTAGTAGTTGTTTATTGACTACACAGAAACAGTTTTGTGACTATATTAACTACCTATATACCTAACTATTTGTTGTCCGAAATAAAAGATTTTCATTAATTTTATCATTAGTTAGAATTTTTTCATTTGGTTCCCAAATGAATTTAAATATGATAAGTGAAAATTATACCGTTACTGAAAATCTTCGTTACCACTAGGTAATGGTATGATTTTCAGATTGAACCTGCAAAAAAACAGCGTTTATTACTTTCAGCTTATAATTAAAATAAAATAAATTCCACTCCACTGATTTCTTTTTCCGTATGCACAGAACTTGTCACGCCTCTGCGCAAAATGTCTGCGTCAAACAATTTCGTAGACGATTTCGAGTGCCATTTTTAAGGTTCTAGTTATCTATGGGGGAGGCGGCGGAAACCCCCTTGATCGATGACTACAAGATATTTACTTGCTAGTCGTGGTAAAAGTTGTATGTTTAACTCTTCGATAGTGATTTCCTTCGTCCGAGGTATAACTCGAGAGCAAATATTTTTCGTATCGTGCCTTTTAAATCCCTCGCTACCACAGCAGTCTAATTTAGAGCCACTCGCTAGTAGGCTGCTTGCTAGCTCGGGATTTAATATCGGTGTGTTCAAAAAAAATCGTTTTGCTTACTTGTTGAACAAATAACTATTTTTGACTTTAAAATACCTAGGTACTACCGTACTGAAAACATCGAAGAAACAGGAATCTTTAACTTTAAGTCTTTGCAGAGATGGTTCAAATCATACAGACCTGATTCGTATGCCCAAGTCGAGTACCTACCTAACCTACAATGTGCCGATAGCTGTAGCGCGTATATTCTGTAGGCAGATATTATAAGTCATCGGTGGGCGTCACACCACACACACGGGCCTCGCGCGGCGGCGGCGCGGGGCGGCTCAAATCTAGGCGGCCTTAAACTTGGCTTACGTAACATAGTGCTCGTACCGCGCTTGACCCAATTGTGGATTACTAAATTAGGTCAAGTTTAGATTGACCTCTTATTCGGATTTGCATACAATGTTATAATGATTTACATAGGTAGGTAGTTTCGTTACACTTTAAATTTGTTTTTGTGAGAAAACTTTTTATAAACATTTTCAATTTAACGTTAAAAAACTATGGTTAAGGAGTAGGACCTTATTCTGACGGTAATATATCATCTAAGTAAGAAATCTAAGTAAGAAATTCGGGGAACGGTGAGTCCCCGAAGTTTATTTAGCTATTTCAATCATGAAAAATTGTCCAAAAGTGAACAGTCACAAATTAACCCGCTGAACAGATAAGAACCAGCCGACCTTGTCAATTTGGCCTATTTCAGTCACTGCCTTGTCGCATTTGGAGGATAAGTGGCCGGTGACCTACACGTGAGGACATTCAGGTAGGTCTTATAAGGTTTTAAATGTGTAGATACTTCCTCCGATTGCCGGACTTGATAAATACATTAAGAAGCCTTAAAATCGGTAGTGAGCTATTAAAAATATTGAAATAAGAATGCAGATTTGTTTGTAATTTTTATTCGGAAGAATGTTTAAGTTGGTTCAAATTGCCTTGAAATTAGTGTGCGAATTCAAATAAGCTCCAAAAGTGCAAAATTCCGGCGCGTTAGGTACGCCGCGGCCCCCGCACCGCCGCGCGCGCCGCCGCCGCGAATTTCGGCGCAAGGCGCTGTAAGTAGGTCACACGCCAGCCTTGACCCACTGCCTTACTGCCAGCGCGGGCGCCCTCCATTGTTTTCCAACAATCAATAACTATTACACCGAGCAAAACTAACGTTCGCAAATTTGCGCAACGCGGCTCATCGCGTCGCCATTTTGTGCATTTGTTTGCATTTCCGCGCGCTGTCAAAGTTGACGTTTGCAACTTTTTTTGGGTCGCGCAAAAACTGCGTACAGTCGATTTTGCATACCAACTCACCTAGTTACCTCATAAATTAATATTGATGTGTCTTGACCTTCGATTGTTAATGCCAAATTAGTTGGAGGTTTCATCGTTTAGCTTGGGAAGGCAAGGTGTTATCGTGTGTAGGCAGTTGTTAAGCAAGTGTGGGTAGGCAGAGGCGGCGGTAGCTCCAGTACAGTCATCAGTGACCACGACAGAGTAAACCTGTTGAAACGTCGGGAAAAATAGGTTAATAAACACGATAAATACCCGTTAAATAATACTAATAATAATAGCTAGGCAGTTGTTGTACTTAAGTACTTGTATTTATATTTTATTGGTAACGACTCTACCAATCGAATTTTTTGTAGGTGCTTATTTAAACCAGCTAGTAACGTTTATTTTTAACCTGAGTGTTGACCTTAAGCGCCGCAGGTACCTATAGGTGAATTTCGACCTTGTAGGTAGAGCATTATTCACACAGCCTAGGCCAATGTTATTTGGTGTTTCTTTGTGGATAGGTAATTAGACAATTATATCTACGACCTTCTTATTGTGTTAAACAATCAAAACTCACACTAGGTCTGTACGGAATTCTGACAATAACATATAGGTAGTTTAAGGTGTTTAGTACATAACAACTGTAATTAATCAAACACCTTTCCAATTGAACTATTATGAAGTACCAATATAATTGTTCAAAATTATTTATTATCATAATGTATGTGCATGCTTAGCATGTGTAGGAATATATTAAATAAATACATATAAAATGTTACGTGGTGGCCGCCAAGAGAGGTCGACACGTACAATAGGACTCAGCCTTACGGAGAGCCGCCCAGTGCCTGCCTCAAGTATTCGATCAACAGGTTCAATCTGCTTTCATATAGGCAGGCTGACGTTTGATAATAGAAATGACTCTAGCTAGAACATTTTGGTGCTTTCCTAAAACCGTCAGCAACGCGTCTTGTCCTAAAACGTTTTTCTTCTAATAGACTGAACTAAGTTCTTTAGTCTAAAGTTTAAACGTTGCTGCAGCTGCAGCCTTCTACCTTTTGAATGAACGTTTTCAGTAGACAGCGGTTATATGAAAGGATTTTTGACACTTCTCAACTGATTTCTTTCCCATTGCACGCGATTTCTCATAGAATCTGTCAAAACCGACCCCTTTTTCTCATGAAGGTTACGAGGCGCCTTGGCTTTCCGCGAAAATTAGCCCTGAATGTACATAACACACACACACACACACATAACATGGTTGTTTTATAGGTATAGGTTGTTTTATAGGTTATAGTGTCTAAACCGCTTCAGGTAGTTAGTAAATAGGTACCTAGTTACATTTCATTTATTAATTTATTCCAAATATATACGTATATATACATAGGTCGCATATTCTAATTATAGCTAAAGCTATAGCTAAAGTTAGTACATACACTCTGTTGGGTACAGCAATGTATTATTAGGGATTAGGTAATTTCTTTTGACATTCTCTTTTCATTATAACAATTTAATTAGTTTCAATTGTAAGTACTTGTTATAATTTGTTTATATTCTTTGATTGTAATAATTTCTATTAAAAAATGCAATATAGTTAGTTTTAGTTACATCACATATACCCCCAACTAAAATTTAATGATCCTATCCATCTAAGGTTGGAGTGGTAGAGATCGCTCTTGCGCGATAAGACCGCCAAATGTATTTTGTTTTTAAATATTTTATTTGGTTTGAAAATTGTTTCTATGTTAAGTTAAATAGAGCATTTTCTATCTACTCGTATCTACATACATCCAACTCAAACTCTACCAATCTGGACCTCCACAGCACAGCGCGAGCAAATCAGAAATGTTACAAGCAGCCAACTAAGCTAAATGTTTACAAATATAATAAAATAAATATATATATATAAATAGACATATATAAAATATAAAAAAAACTATATGTGGTTAACTGAGGATGCATTACAATACCTAATTATGTAGATATGTATGTAGGTGTACGAACATTGCCCAACGAATTTGAATGTTACCGTGAAGGCTGAATGTATCATACTGTAATTGTTAGCTTTTAATTTTTATTTCGACGCTAAATTGATGATTATTTAGTAAGTGCTTGTGTTTGATGTTGTTTGTAAATAAAATTACAATTAAAGAATAAAAACTAATTAGAACTAGTATTTTATTTACAATTGAAATAGTTAAGCTAAATGCAGACTATTGCAAACAATCTAGAGGTAGCTCTACTGATCGTTATTTGTTATAGTTGTAGGGATACAATATAGTTCCCACAACTTTTAACTTTTAGAGCAAGAAGCATATTGACAGGAATAGATTTGGTCTGTAGACCTTTTTATGAGGGGTTGTTTGAAGAAGGTTGTAAAAATATAGACGCATAAAATAAATTTACCTTTATATGAGGCCCAGGGGAGGCCTATGTCCAGCAGTTGACTAATATTGGCTAATGATGATGACATTGACCAGGCAAGTACCAATATCACCTCTGCTTTGGTTATACATGTTAAGGTTTATAAATAAGAGGGTAGGTAAAATTATAAATTCGAAACTAAACTACACCATGTAGGGTACTATTGTTAAGGACTCCTTTTAAGATACCTCTATTGGGCGTCGGTACTGGCTGGCGGAGACTGCGCGATTGGGCGTCGGTACTGGCTGGCGGGGACTGCGCGATTCAATATTTGAAATAAATCTATCACTTAGTTCAGGCAACATTAGTCTAGTGTAGGATGTAAAATACTTAAAAACTACGGCCCATATAAAATATATACCTTAGTCCAACATACATTAAATAAACTATAGTGCATTCACAGTTATTTTACCTCTAGCTGTTAGGTTGGCAATCTGACCGTTATATTGCCATATATAACTTCTATGACTCCCTTAAACGAAATGTAAAAACAATAAAATCAGTACAGTTGTACCAATATTCGATTAACATAATATGTAAGTACCAATAATATTATATCAATCAATAATAAACAACAGATCAACATTCTAGTTACCAGTTTAATTGGGTAAAATGTTTAAAACGGGTAACCCTTTTTTACATACCTGTAAGCTTTGCAAGACGACTCGACAGTTATACCAACACTCAGAAAACATCTGTCAGAGGTAAAATAACTGTGAATGCACTATATTTACTAGCACGTAGTGTCGGTGACGTTGGCTGTGTGGTGCCGGCTTACAATTTGGACCACCCTACCTCATCCCGCGGGTGTCGTAGGAGGCGACTAAGGGATATCCACCGGGGGTGGGCAGCAGCGCCCCTGCAGAAACATTCTACCACCGAACTGCGACCCCAACCCGAATTTGGTTGCCTGGAAGAAATAGCTTTAAGCGATAAGGCCGCCAATTCTGTTACCTTTTACCATAGTGTTTTACATATACATTATTCATTATTTATTTTATTTATATACGTTCTCTGAATAAAGTATTATATATTTCTCTAATGCCCAGCGTGGGGATTATGGGCATTAACCCCCGTGTGATAAAAGCCAACAAGGTGCTTATCAGGGGGAGGCCTGCGTCCAGCAGTGGACCAATATAGACTGTGGAGGTGGAGGAGGGAGTGTCGGCGACGTGTGACACACACAATATGTGCTGCGAAATAAGAATCGTGCTCTGTTCCTGTCATTTTGGAGGAGCTCCTTCCGGGCTCTTCTGCGTTGTCTAGCTTAGATGAAGGACGTCTGGGTGTAGGTCTTGAGATAGGGTCTTTGATAGTAATTCGAAGAGGTGGTTCAGTCAGAATAAATGCTGTCCAGCTGTGATCTCCGTGTTTCAGTTCTTGTAGTGAGGGGCAGGGTTAGATCAGGCTAGGTTAATTTATAACACTATGTTAAATCCAAGATAAACACGTGCGATAAACATGAACTTGAACACAAACCTACTATATTACATGAGCATTTAGGGAAGTAAATGATCTAAAATCATCACCTCATTCTGACACTCCTTAGCACCGTTGTAATAATCTTATAATCTTTAGCGAACAAAGTACCTACTACTCAAGTAAAAATGTTCTCACCGAGATCTGAACCTAAGTTAGAGTGACCTGGATTCTGCCCAAAAACTATGTCTCATTGTGCTTTTTTCGAGATTTCTTTTTGTCGAAGTCACGAGGCTTCGTCGAGGCTCTTTTTACGAGGAAAAAGTTGGCAACGTTTGTTTAACACCAACTAAAAACAAGATCCGTCAAGTGCGAGTGTGACTCGCGCGCCGAGGGTTTCGAACGATTGTCAAGTATACCAATATGTACTTGGTCCTGGTTAGAGACTTTGCTATTTAATGAATACCAAAAAATTAAAGGTAGTTACATTTCAGATGTATCGGTTTGCAAACTTCGGAGTAGGTAGTAGGTATATAGGGTAATAGTAAAATTTTCGTCTTTTTTTAAAATATTTCAAAAAGTATGAAACTTACTGAAATTTCAAAAACTATTTTGAGATGTACATACCGATAACTTTAATTTGATACCCCACTCGATGAGGTAGCCCCCCCCCTTTAAAAATTATGCCCCCCTTTTTTGACCATTTTTTAAAAAGTGGTCCACTTACAGACTTCTCCATATTTTTCCTGTAAAATATAGTTCCATATCTACAAACGCTACATTAGGTACATTTCAGATGGATGGCTCTGCAAACTTCGGAGATAGAGTGGGAATGGGTAAAAAAGATTAATGTGAACAACTTCAATTCGCGGCTTTGTTTACAGTTTCGGTTATTCAACGTTAAAATAAACTTAATTTTTTACGTATTTATAATGATGTTTGCGTAGATTGGGCCTCGATAAAGCTAGAGGAGATCCTGGACATTTCAACTTTTGCGACAACAACGAACTTGAGATTGTGTCCATCAACATCCGAAAACACAAGCTCTGCTTAGTTTGGGGCTACATAATGCTGTAATGTGGATCATCGGCATTATTTATTTAATTATATCTCGCTAGGTATCCCCATCAGGCAAACCAGTTATTTTGTTTTTCTGTTTTTTTTTGCTTCAGACTGGTATTGATAAGGAACAGTTGCTATTGCTTCCTGTAGATTGTTTGCAACAATCTTCAGTGAGCTCAATTGTTTAAATTGTAAATACTAGTTCTAATTTGTTTCTATTATTTGATTATAATTTTAATAAAGGCCTTTTATTTAGTTATTTCATAATCGTAAAATGTATAATGTACATACTTCATTACAAAACGTTTACAAATAGTTTTTGTTCGACCTCTAAAACGAATTATGCTCAACACGTAATGCTCTTTCTAGTACTTTTCCATATTTAATATAACTTTCACTTTTAAACTAAGTTCCAAACGTTAATCATAATCTAAAATACAAATATGGTAATTAATGTGGTCATTAATTATCTCATGAGTCTGTAAAATATCTTGAAACATTTCTAAAAGGTGTAAAAACGCACTGCGTGATTTTCTGAATCGCGCGGTGCGTTTTTACTACTTTTGGGGGGCTATTTCACCAATCACAAAAGTTCAGACAAAACTTATACATAATTAATTTATGTTTATATCAAAAGTCAGAAAAAGACAAAACTCTGAGCCATTGCTTAAACTTGAGAGCGGTTGATTGGTTACTGTGGTGTTCTTCCAAATATATCGTATAATTAGCAGCGTGCTCTAAGAGCAGCGTGGTCGGTTAAATTTGACACGTGATATATGAAAACTTCTGTCAATTAAGTTGTAGGTAATTGTGGGATTATCTTTTCGAAGAGCATGCCTAAGAGGATTATTTATGTTATGTTACGTAAACTCGAGCTAAGTCAGATGAATAGCACCTGTTCAATGATCTCCCAACAAGTGTCCAACTCGCTTGTTTCGTGTGAGCGCAATAAAATAATTTGGACTGCCGCAGCGCGCATGCCTTTCTCTTGTCGAAAGCGACGCGACGACCCGGCAACGACACGACTTCGCTAATTATTACCTAGAGTAGTTACATTGTCTGGTTGAGATGGCAGTGATAAGGCTGACAGAAGACTGCGTTGGGCGTAGAGAAATTAAACAAGCAATGAAATGAGATGATAAGCGATCGATGTGTGGAACTCGCGCGGGTGCTTTTATTATTTTTCGTGAACGCAGCAGGTCCGAATGCACACTGCATAGGAGATTCCCAACAATGATTTGCCATTTGGATTTCAAGATTTTTAGTAATTAGGTAAACTGACTGTGTCGAATTCACACCGAAACGAATTCACAAAACGAGCACCAGCGGTGAGATGATTTGATGCAATCATAATTTGAGTGAGTTACAGATATGCAAAACTGCGTTGGTGTTGCTGCTGATTTGGTAGAAATTGTGGAAGATTTGCTTGATCCTTAGATGACGTTACTTAGATCACCTAGGGACCTACTCCGTCAGTAGTTAGAACCCATAAAACATATGGATTCCCTTTTATACTTACCTACTCTATTTAGAGATTCTATTTTTGCCAGATAGTATTTCTAAATAGTTCTCGAGTTTATTTTTGGAGCTTTTTTTTTACTTTGAATTTGAGTTTATTTTGTATTTCCGCAAGGTCCTAGGCCTTGCTCCAGGTTTTCACCGATAATATCTTGCTGGCATGTGCTATTTCACCTCAAAAAGTCCTTTGATTCCCGAGTTCTGGTCGCGGGAAAGTGTGGTCGCGTGCGGTGAAAGAGTCGTTGACCGACGCGGGGGCAACGAACGTCTTTGCGCATTGTGCCGCCCGCGCCCCGCGCCCCGCGCGCACGCATCTACTAACACAGAGGGGATACTACGGGGATTTAGAAGAAAGTTACAGAATTTGAGTCGGGAATTCGGCAAATAAAAAAAGAGATAAAATTAAAAAGTACTTGTAAGTAAGCATAGGTGCCGAGATGTTTAAATGAGCTTAACGTAAAAGGCTTAGGCTGAGGCCAAACGAGCGTAATTTTTTGAGTTTTGTGCGTGTCGCGTAGAATGAGACGCTCCTAACAAAAGACCTGTTTGTGCCATGGCAATGCATAATGAATTATTATTTCTGTTGAAGGTAAGCATTTACGCGATTCACGACTCTAAAAATTACGTACGTTTGGCCCCAGCCTAAATTTGACAGAATCTGAACTGAATTCCTGAAACTGTTAAAGTCGTAGGTATAAAAGCTCTTTCATATATCACTGAGCGAAGAAAGCTATGTAAAGCATACTAAAGCGTTGACTTCCTACGAACTATTCTTAGTTGAAAAAGGGCTAAGCTTTCGTAGGGATACAAAAATTTAGGTAAATTCACCGGAACAGCTTTTATTTTATGTAAGCAGTTATCGCTAGTGAAAGGAATAAAAACGTGATCAAACTGAGAAAAAGCTACAAAACAGCAACTAATCTGAATCGCATCTTCGAAGCTGAAAGTAGAAAGGCGAGCGCTGAAGGGCAGAGAAAGTACATTGTTGGCGCTGAGCAAAACGGAACCTAAGGCTTTTAATCCAGGGTAGGTAGGTAATCTTGCTTAAATATTGGGTAGGTATCTATTTACACTTTCCCCACTATTGCGTTTGATTGCGATATTGTTTTGTTGAATGCCATGCACCTGCAGACTCACTTAAGTCATAAAACTTCATTAGAAAAGTTGAAACTTTTCAAAGAGTTCTGAAATGGGGCTTGCTTGAAAGTTTACAGTCTTGTAATAATTAACCTAAGTAGTAAGAAGGGGTATTTCTGCAGCGGGACAACTACAGACCTCGAAAGACGCCGTGGTGGATAAACGAATAACAATACAGTGAAAAGTTTTTGAGCTATTACTAAAACTCAACTTCTAGTTAGTTTGTGACAGTAAGATAGATAATTAACATAATTTAGTACTTATAAGGTACATACCTAATTATCTAATTTAGAGTTAGAATGCCAGCTCTATGTTATATAATCTGCTGCATTAGACGCACACATACGAGCAGTGCAACTCACGCTCACACGCGCGTTTCTAATGGCGGCTAGCGGCGCGCGCGCACTGGAGATGAGTCTAGGATGCATTTTTTACTAATAATACTCATAATTCGCGTAAACTTCAAAAAAAACAAGATTTAAAAAAAGTAGTGCTAGACCAACTAGGTCTAGCACTACTTTTTTAAATCAGAACATGGTAATTAAACTACAGCGTGCATTAAATTACAATCTTCGTAACTTAATTGACTCCTTAGAAAAATCTTTCGTTTTCAAAAAAAAAATCTTCATTTCACCTACTTTTTTACATTCTTTATTAAAAAACCGTATCATTTATCATTCTTTCTGTTTCAAGGGCTAAGGATCTTAGGGCTAAACCTTATCAAACATTTTCTCTTTTATTTTCAGACCTTTAAAATGTACTCTGCATTGTGTTGTGCATCAGGTGCATGCAGCCTAGGAATAGTTCGCCAAGTGAAAGTGAGGGTGAGTGTGTGTGTGTGAGTGTACGCACACAGGCGTTGTGGGCACACTGTACAGGCTGCGGGGAAATGCATAGGAAAATACAAGGTGGGTTGATGTTGGAAATTCCTAAGGTGGTTCTTTTACTGACTGATCCAGAAGGATTTGTTCGTTTCCCATTTTTGAATAAACGCTTGCTTTTCTTCACTGGTTATGATTGACAACATGTTTGAGCTAGGTGAATAAATCTATAGGTGAGGTAGTAGGTACTCTAATATATTTAAAGATGAAGTTTTTTTGTAAGATAATAAAATCTAAAGTTTGTTAAGAATGGTCACTACTGATCTGACCACGATCCTCACTACGGATTCAATTTATAAACAATTAGCTGAGTGTACTGTTATGGATAACTTAGATAACGGACGACCGATGTGGCGCGGTGGGCGAAGGTCCGCCTGCAACGCAGGAGGTTGTGGGTTCGATTTCCGCCTTGAGACAAACGATTGTACGATCTGCAAATATTTGTTGCGGGTGTTCTGGGTATTTTCTATGTATAATAAAAAATATCTATCTATGTAATATTGTATTGTATTAAGTCATCTAGTACCCATAACGCAAGCTCTGCTTAACTTGGGGCTAGATGATGATGTGTGGATTATTTATTTATTCATAAGAAAAAGAAAACTTCAGGCTATGTTTTATCCGGGTCTTGCGTGAGCGCATGCGCGGACAGGAGGAACTATTGTAAATAAGGGTTCTTACTTTCTTGAAAAGCTACAGGCAGCAGTTTTTTGAGGAAGACCTAATTGAAGAAAAACACAAGTTAAGACACCTTTGTTGTATCAACCAATCTATCCCTACATATCTAGGTTTTGCTTGCATTAAAAGCATCACGCTGTAGATCGCGGAAGCGGCGCGCGCGCAGGCGGTGGCCGCCGCAGCTTTCCTAAGAAAACACAAGGGAGCCGAGTACAGCTGAAATACTGAAACTATGGAAATCTAGTCTCTGTCCGCGGCTTCGCTCATGTGGTACCTCCTACTACGTGACGTATAGCGCTCGGGGATAATGAATAATAATTTGGAGCTGCTTGTTAGAGAAATATTTTTTACGATTTGCCTTGTAGGTATGCCTGGGACTACCTATTACACCAACATACAAACAAACTTGCAAGGGAACAAACGAGTTGTACTTCTTTATGTCATTATTCACTCATTAGGTCCAGAACACATTAAAGGACCCCAACAACCCATCGCTAGTAGTCATTTAGGTATCTACACCTTTTCCGTTGAAAGGGCTGCCATTTCAAAGTAGGTGTTCGATTGATTACCAGATTACATAAGCATACTTATTGCAAGCATAAGATTTGACTAAACAGATGCAAGTTTCTTAGGTAAAAGTTGTTTTAAAAAGTTGACGATGACGATGCTGAAGATAAGAAATCAACGAAAGACTATAAAGTTAAGTTTAGAAGATTAAATTTATTTAGAATTTTTACCTACTACCACTTTACCCCAGTTATTCCCAACGTCTCCCAGAACACGGGAAAATACTTACGCATATACACTTAAATGTAGGTAAGGTTCTTAAAATTATTTAATAAGTGAAGTTTTGGTGCATAAGGGTTTATTCTTACTGCAAAAGTGCTTATTTTACCTTACTATAATTGCAGAAAAATCAGAAATCATTATTAATTGCTAGTATCTCAATTAGTGCTCATTACAATATGGTAATTATCGTGACAAATCTCGCATATCACCCCTCCCCCCTCTCCCTTCGTGGAGTGAATGCACTCTCGTGTTATGTAAGCGCAAGCGCACCACGCACACCTCTACAGCAGCTATGTGTGTGTGTTTACTATCAAAATGCATCTAATAAAGCTTTTATCGTGATGCAAGATAGTGCAGTTTTGATGCTTTGAGATTCTGAATGAAAGTGATCGTTAATGTTGATGTACCTAAAAGATTTAGGTTTCAAAGTTTTTATTAGTTGTAGCTATATTTATAGTCATGTTTGTTTTAAAACTAGGACGAAATTCCTTAGTTGAAGTGTACTTCAGATATTCAATAAATTGGGTCGATAGATATTCGAAAGATTGTTCAGTAATGAAGGCTAAAACGGATGGAACTGTATGCTTTTGGTAAGCTATGAAACATTATTAATTCTAGATAATGGTAAGAGAACAGCCATGCACAGTATTGTTAGGAGATGAGAAATGAGCAAACCGATAACCTCAAAAGTAGAAAAAAACCGATAAAACACGCCAGTTAAATTTAACTCAAGTAAATGTAGCAAGTACACGATCGCACAGCAAACGGATTAAATTAGAACTTTCTACTGAAGACTTTTGATGATATCTTCAAACTAAAGCTGCTTCGCTGTTTTACTCGTTTTAAATTTGCTTCATTATTAAATATTCACAATTGAGTTGGCAATTTGCTTGTGTTTACCCTCATCAGTACAAGTGTGATTTCTAATAGGTTTTGGTGTTCGATATGGGAAAATTATAAAATGGGTAGATATAAAATGTATGGAAATGGCATAGAATGACGAAGTCGAAAATGGTGAAATGGGAAGTTCTGAAATGGGAGGTACCGCCTCCCATTCCTAAAGCGACAGAGCCCACCAATGTGATAATAGGTACCTATCCCGCCACATATTTCAGTTTGTACCTAACTCGCTCGATACTTTTTAATATAATGTTCCTATAGGTAGTTATAGATGTCGCGGCCATATCTTAGAATTGATCACTTCATGATGCAACCGACCATTTCATGATATGGCCAGCTAAAACTGACTATATCGTTTAGGCATCAACGTTTAATGATATCAACGTTTGGCCATATCATTTATGTAAGGTTTCCGTGACATCAAAGGTTTACCTAATAAAAAATCCAAATAACGAAGTTAGACTTTTTATACTTTTTCTGTAAGTACGAAAATTGTTCTTTGTTATTATTTGTAATTTGTAAGTATACAAAAAATCGTAAAAGTAAAGTAGTTTTGTCTCATAACGGCGTTTCACTTTATTTTTATCTTCAATTGGTACATTATTATAAACGTTTATAACATAATAATTGTCCGCCGACATGATGCATCACAAAAACACTTGAAACAAAACAATATCAGCGCCTCTAACGGTGGATAATGTAATTATTTTATGATATGATCACTAATGTTTGACCATATCATGAAGTAGCCGTGTGTTTAGCTTTTCATATTGTCAAACGCTTATTATTCATTGATCTGGCCAGACTAAATCATGATGTGGGCAGCGCGTATTTTCCATTTAATGAAATACAACCATTTCATGAAATGGTCGGTTACATCATGAAGTGATCAATTCTAGGATATGGCCATGAGATAGATATTGGTTGGTAGGAAGGTAGGTAAAAGAGTATTTAGAGAGAATATTCATAAGTGATGACTGATGGATGACGCAATAGCAAGACTGAATCTAAAGTGGTGTAATGTGAACTTACTGCAGCGGTGTACGACAGGTAGCGTGTTAAAAAGAAAACCGGGTGAAAATTTTTAGAAGAGATAAGATGACAAGATGAACCCACGGGTTCACTCACGTGGTACCAACATAAAATATACGCACTCAGGATTTTTTTAATCGAGCCAATAGTTCCGAAGGTAGGGAATTTCCAGAAAAAAGTTAAATACAAACGTACATAATCATCACAAACTTTATAATTTTATCTTTCTTGAAGAGTTGTATGTATAAAAATTCACATAGCAGATGTACCTACCTAGCGTAGGGGAAATTATTGGACCTTAAAATTAATTAGGTATAATAATTTTAAAAGTCGTTTTATTTTCAGAAAATCTTTTCTTTTAATTATGAAGTGAAGATGACTCGTATTTTTTTTACTTTTTTGGACATCCACTAATGCGTTAAAATGACGTGATAATCTCCTTGCGTTGTTGCCAGGTCTAACGGCAGAATGGACGGATGTGACGACAAAGTTGACAGACAAAACGACAATATCCTGATATTTATGATGCGATACAAGTGTCGTTGGGACAATACCGATTATATCAAGAACACTTTCGGAATAAAAAACAAACTACAATTGAATCAAAATTTCTTTTAGCAAAGATTCATAGCAAATGGCTTACCATGTGTGCAAAACTTCTTAACTGCTTCCCTAAATTACTTGTAGAACCTAGAAAATAGTAAAAACCAGATTTTTTTTCTAGCCTCACTAACCACCTTAAGTTATTTGTTTATAAAGTGCTTACACACACTTAGGGACACTACCAAGAATAAAATAATATCTTAAAAATGTATGACCTTGATGGGACTTGAACACGCAACATCTTATTAACACTGTATTTGTGTTGCAGAAGAGGGCTGTTCGTGCTATCTATAGTATGGGTCCCAGAGAATCCCTGCGTGATAAATTCAAAGAAATAAACATAATGACACTACCATGTCAATATATTTATGAAAACCTATTGTACACTCACAGAAATATCAATCGGTTCCCTAAAAATAGCGATGTACATAATTTGAATTCGAGAAATAAACATAAACTCGCTGTGCCCACAACTAGACTACACAAAATTAATGTATCTTTTAAATATGTAGGGCAATGTATACGCTTCTACAACAAAACTCCTAGTGAGTTGCAAAAATTATCAGTAAATAAATTCAAACATATTGTCAAAACCTTCTTGTGTAAAAAGGCCTACTATAAAATATCAGATTATATCTAGAGGATAAAAAAGCTTGGGACGGGATTTGCTCCAACGCGAAAAATAACAACTAACTAACAGGCTAAATGTTTCTTCGCCGTTTCTTTACTTTAGTCTACATACCGAAGCGACTGAAATCAAAAATATCACTTTATTTCCGTGTCTGTGTTTTATCATTAAGAATTTAACCTTTTTTAAGTGTACATTTATTTTATTTATGGAAATAAAGAGTTTTTGACTTTGACTTCAACTTCTCTCAGTACGGGACTGCGTTACCTATTGCGCCATGATATGACCGACTAGTCGAACATTTTTGGGATATTATTTATATTACTTAGGTGATTCCTCAAGAAAACTTACCACGAAACTATTTCTTGATGAGTTTTTGTTTTAACGTAAAAATATTTTATTTTTCGTCACACTTTTCCGTTTTTGAAACCTATTATTAAAGCGTTCCCAATAAAAAAATTGTTGGGGACGCTTCCGACTGGTATTGATATGGATCAGTTGAGCTACTTGTAGATTGCTTGCAACAGTCTGCAGGTAGCTCAATTGTTTCAACTGTAAATACTAGTTCTAATTTGTTTCTATTATTTGATTGTAAATTTCTTTGTTAAACAATGATTTTAAACTACAAAAAAAAAGTGCAATTGTGCAGTTTAAAACGTCTTAGATCCATACTAATATTATAAATTCGAAACTCTGTCTGTCTATCTGTCTGTCTGTTACCGTTTCACGCTTAAACGGCTGAACAAATCTCAATGAAATTTGGCAGGGAGGTAAAAGTATCCCGGGGACGGACATAGGCTACATAAGAAGCGCGTGCCATGCCGCGGGCAGCAGCTATAACTAAACCTACATAGAATCAAAAGGTAAATAATAATACGGAGGTAATACTGTAGCACGTTCAATCGCCGTGTAAGCGCGCTGCACAATGCCGAGGAAGCCGTGTAGAAACAGCAAGGGGTTATGGCAACGACTCTATATTTTACACAATTACACAGTTCGGTAGTTGGTCAATATGTGCATTGGGAAATGTCAGTTTTGTTTCTGAAGTTTATTGCATTGAAAGGTTTGGTCTGCTCTCTGAAGGGTGTACGTACACTATCATTACGTTTTATGTTACAACTACAATTTGAACTAAAGTTTAACTAAACCATTTTATATTATAATTTTTTCTATGAGGAAAAACACGCTGCTGTCAAAGCAGAAGGATAGGGTCCTATTTCACAGGGACGCCATGTCGTGTTGTACGACATTTGGCAACATCGACTGCCATGCAAAAGTTTAAATCCGTTGCCAGCGACCGACCGACGTCGCCGTAGCGTCCCGGTAACGTAAAGACTTCCCCCGGTGGTGACCGGGTCACTGAACAATTTTCTTGCTTTTGAAACGTTAATTTTATCTATGTGTGAGTTGACAAGCATTATAGACAACTTCAGTGCTTTCACCCGCGCAAGCACACGTATACCAACTGAAAAATGAGACGTATTTGTCGCATTTTTTGGCTACACTTCGTTTGTGTCTACTATTATTCTAAGCTTTCTGCTGCTAAGGGTTCAGGCATATTTAAAATTACTGGTCAAAATAAGAGAAACATCCGATGGAGATTAAAGGCACAACCTAGGCCCCAGGTTGAAGCGCGCTGTGCTGTGGATCGTAGAATACTTACCGAATACTCTGAAAGGTTTCACTCTGTGAGGTTCGATGGTGATACTACTAAACATCAAGAAGACTGATTATTTAGCTCAAATTGACCTCATCACCACACATTCGTCCACTGCTGAACGTGCCTCCCCAAACAAGACCCAAAAAGCCAAAAGCCAAAAAGTAAGCTGTGAACAGATCTGATATTGGAAAAGAAAGGTTACCTAGTAATCTAAGCCTTGCATTAGATTACGTAATGTAATGGCTAGGCACCTAGGTCCTAGGTACCCTAGGTACACAAAGGCACGGCGCAGTGCCAGCGAGAGAAAGTCGGCGCAGGCGCATTATATGCAAATGCAGATCTTAGATGAAACGGATGGATTTGGTGCTGGACACGTTACGACAGGTTCGTCGACAAAGGAACCTAAATATTTAGATATGGTAGAAATTCTATGTTACAGCTAGAAATATCAGCGTATTTCAAATAATCAGTTTAAAAATCCCGATATGAACGTAGCACTGTGTGAGCAGTCCATGTCTACACGTGGAGAGAGCCAAAAAATTACATAACTATACAGGGTGCCACGGAAAGGGTGAACCAAACCGAAAGGGGGTGAGTCTTAAACTAATAGATTGTGCCATTTCGTCTGATTTGACGTGGACAAATATGAAAGGTTTCATACAATTTCATACAATAAATCCTAAAAATATATTATTTCGACTTGCTCGTCGACCGGTGTGCGTTCAGCTCGGGGCCTGAGAAATGTAAGGAGGTACTTATCCCGCCAAAAACATTATTACGCTTTCCCTGTTAAAAAAAAAGTAATTCTAAAAAAATATAGGCTTCTAACTCTACAAATTCTACAAACTCTACATCCTGGTCAAAAAGGTAGCCCCTGAAATTCTCCATTTCGTTCAAAAAGGCTCAACCGTCACACGACTGTCACATTTCTGACACATTCGTATGAGTTTCAGACGGCGCGCGGCGCGCGGCGTGGTGTCACTATTACATTCACTACTCACTAAGCATTGAGTGTTACCCACTAAGTTATAAAGCAACGAATATAGCTACACTAACACTGTTGCATAAGTACCTGAGCAGTCGCGTGAGAAGGAGAAATGCGGGCTGCGGTCGCGGTCGCCCCTTGCTCTCGCAACAGGGACACCTGAGACCAGCCTCTGTACCGCCTCCACATGTTACTCCTGCGTGCACCTACCTCTACCTCTATGTAACATGGAGACTCTGCTTGCAATAGAATAAACAAGATGTGCTCCTGGCCGAATTTTGGGCCAGGAGCCTACGGCGGCGGCTAGTTTCAACGCAGGCTAGCAATGTTTCGTTTTCACTTCTTCCACTGCCTTAATATGAAGTGAAAAGAAAATTAAAAAAAAAAATAAAGGTGACTGATAGAATATTGTAAGTAGGATGTATTTAGTATAAGAGGCGCGCCGCCGCTGAACGGGGCCGGGGAACGACATCTGCGTCTTGGGCCATGAAAGTGTTAAATTAATGTAAAAACTGGTCGATAAAGTCCAGGACGGTAACTGCCAGTGTTTTCCTCCCTCGCTTTACGTGAGGTAGGTATGCCTCAAGAGGTTGATTTCTTCAATAATGCTCAAATATCTAAATACAACAAATCAAAACTGAAAATTTGTGAAATCGGTGCTTCATTTTTACTATTGTCTTGTTCAATTCAATTCATTTATTTCTTTGTGATACACAGGTGTTAAAGGGATGTTCAGACATAAAATTAGAGCACTGTGATCTGCCATTTGGCGTACAAATTTAACATAATTTTTAACACACTTGCTCATAAAGTGGCTCTATGGTCACCGCAATTAGGCACAGAATGACACCCATAATCAAACTGCGACTTTTTCATTGCTATAACTCACTAGTGAGTTATAGATTTTTTATAAATTTTATGTGTTGAGTTGCTTTGTTCTTAAAAAAGTTTCGATACAAAAAAGATCATGTTCAATAATAGTACAAATAAATTAATGTACCTATTGCTTGCTCATTTCATGCAACTTTGTATTTAAATAGATAATTTCAATTTGTACGTGTTTAATAAATAAAACTTTCACTCAAATATAACTTTTGTTTTTCTCTAATGAAGAAAACTTGAAATTCCCCATTTTGTACGTGGCTAAAACGCTATCCGCGAAAAGCCAAGAAAAAAATTAAACCTCATTGTTTTAGTCTATGACCGATCGCCATCGTAAGATGCGCGCGCATAGGAAAACTGATAAATTTTTCGCGCCATTGCGAAAAATTTTTCACAACTCGTTTTTACTGTTGAAATTACAGTTATTTATTAATTAAAAGGTCTACAAGTACTAATTATGAAGAAAATGATTTATGTTGTACACCGCCCGATATAAGATGTGAAGCCCTTAACGTTATGAAAGATTTACTACCTGAAAACTCCCAAGGAAAAATATCTATAATTATCTACTGAATAAAATGATTTTTGGTATTATTTTCTTCACAAGTGTGTTGAAAAACGTCGTATGATACACGTGTACTCAATGGCGCCTCAGCGGTAATCACCAACATTACACACTTGTACCATAATGTACTATTAACAAAAGAGAAATAGAAATATTAATAATAGTGAAGCTTACAAAAGAAAAGTTTGAAGAATTGAAAAATAATGCGTTTACATATAATGTGCGATGAGTATCAACCACTCTGTACTCTACATTTACTTAATGCTATTAACTAATTAAAAAGGTTAGATTTAAATATTATGATTATGATGTCATTACATTTCCTAATGTCAATTGGTATATGGTTATAAACTTTGGGCGCCATTACAAAAATACTATTACTAAATAGAGCTGTTTTCACGTTATTCCTAAGTTGTAAACAGTCTTGTCGCCGCTTGTTAGTGTTATAAGAATAGTCCCGGGTTTCGTCGAATAAATAGTACAAGTTCATAAATATATAGTGATGTCAATGTCAGCAGATTAAGTTCCTTGAAATACGGTCGACAGCTTTCCCTTCTTTTAATGCCACAGATTGCTCTAATGCAGCTCTTTTGGGCGATAAATAAACGTTATATTTTTACTGCACTGCCCAAAAAATTATACCATATCTTAGCCTTGAGACCACATTACCATGATAATAGCAAGCACAGCTTTTTGTTAACCACCTTTCTTAGTTTTTTTTAAAGTTTTGTTTAGTTTTAAGCCCGACGACGCGGCGCGGCGCTGTTGGCAACAGAAACTTGCAACATATTGCGTTATATAAAAAAAACCGCAAAAATTCAGCTTTATATAAGTAAGTACTTTGTTTGCAACAGTCTGCAGTTAGGTTAATTGTTTCAATTGTAAATATTAGTTCTAATTTGTTTTTATTATTGAATTGTAATTTGCTTTGTCAATATAAAAAAATCTTATAAAAATATTAATAAATAATTATTCTAGCACCCCGAAGTGATTAACGTATTACGAGGCGCTTCAAATGTGAAGTGGTGTGACCTCTGCCTCAGCCACACAGCCTTGTGAGTGGAGTGTAGAAGCGAAACTCCTGATGGTCTTCTGTACCTAAGTATTGTCCATGCTCAGTTACTGTTGAGCATGGACAATACTTAGGAGAGGTGCGTAGGTACTTAGTAGGGTTTTTTTTTAATTTTAAACATTTTCATGGTAATGTGCCTGGAGAATTACCTGAAAAACTTAAGACTTCTACTGTACCTACCCCTCATTCTTGTTGCCTTTGTTCGGTATGTCTACATATTATTTATATCCGGTGTTGTACGAATAAATGATGAAGGCTCAGTAATTGTAGGTAGGGTAAAAATAAAATAAATAATGGTGGATAATTCAAAAGTAGGTGTGGTTTAGGATAAGGAACGCACCAAGTCTCAAAAATTTTAAGAATAAGCTTAAAAACTAGCTCGTAGATAAGACGTTCTATACCTACGACGAATTTTGAAATATTCAATAGTGTTAATTATTTTATTATTAATCACCTCATTTAATTAAAATCTTGATAAAAAATATTTTTTTTTACTATAGAAAACAAAACATTATAAAATTATTCTACAGTAAGAAATATATTAAAACGGTGAATCACCGGCCGCGAAGCTAGCCTCAAGCGGCCGGTGACTAGGGCTGCAGAGAGAGGAACTTCCTGACGAGGCGCGCCGAGTCCAGGAGTACCGCCTTTTGGATCTGACCATTGATCCAACTTCCTAGCGAGAGTCTCTTAAGATGTTGATCGAGGCTCTTCGCTATTACGCCGTTAACCGAAACGGCTATCATCGCTAAATCAACATCCCATATGCTGACTGCCTCGTTTGCCAAGTCAAGGTATTTGCTATGTTTATCTTTCTCAGCTTCAACGAGGTTAACATCATGTGCGAGCACCGCCCTCCGTTCTAACCGATCTATCAGTAAAATACCAAGCTTATTCGCAAGAATATTCCTGTTTATAATGATAGATCGGTCCCAATAAAGCGTGGCACGGCCATTTTCGAGAACTGGCGCCGGTGTGTACTTATAGTACGGGACTTCCGGACCAGTAAGGCCATATCGGAGAGCAACTTGCTGGTGTATAATTTTGGCTACTTGGTTATGTCTGTGCAAGTGCTGAGAGTTAGCAAGGTGCGAACAACCCGAAAGTATATGACGGAGGGTTTCTCCAGGGAGATGACACGCTCGACAAATATCGATCATGCCATCTTTCATAATATACCTACTTTCGGTAATTGTTCGTCTTTACCACCTCATCTATAATTGCACAGACAAAACCTTCGGTTTCCCCAAAGAGGTCACCGAAGCGTAGCCAGTTTACGGAGCTTAGGAGATCTACATCAGGTCCTGTGAGGATCTTGTAGAATCTCCCATGCAGCTCTTTGCTCTCCCATATAGCCTTCCTGCCCTGAATGCTCGCATGAGCGTTGGATAACCCGTACTTGATCAGATAGTCGCTGCACGTTAGCGTTGATTGTCGGTTCAAGGGCCTAAAAAAAGGCTTCATCCTTGAACGCCCAAAAATAGAAGAAACACTTATGCGCGCTTTATGGCAAGATTTCAATTTATCGTTGACTGTACTTAAGCAGTTCGCTATGCAACGGGAATTTTGTATGGAATAATACTCACTACGTAACGTACCTAACGTACTGTTGCTTCGACATGGGAACCATTCTAAAATAATTAGGACAATTAGGCAAATGAATAAACGAAAATACGAACTAGGAAAAGACAAGCGCAGATAACGCTGTACAATGGGTAGTGGGTTGTGTTAGCGGGTATTGGGTAATTGAATTACCGTGCGTAGTTTCGCCTCTACACGCGCTCTTGTCTGGTAAAGTCTAGTGCACACAGCGTCCTCAAATTGCAACCTCGGAGACGACCTTTGCCAAGGCTGCCGGTCTCTGCCGGTGCGATAAACTTTCGTAATTCAATTCGCAAGTGTGCACAACATTCGTCAAATATTGACAGCGCAAATACTGGCTGTTTTAATGTTTTTAGAAGGGAATTCCAAATTCTAAAATGCAAATACTTATTGAAGCAGGTACTTCGCTCATCGATCAAGCTACCCCGCTGGCCTCCGGCGCTAGGCTCTCTACTAAATTGGCTTGCAAAGTGTTCGAAGCTACCAAAGTTTTCCAAAGGTTTTGTTGTCACTTGTATTTTGTATAATTAAATTTATTTAGTTTAGGTTGAAAATAAGCAGAAAACATAAATCAGGTTTTTGGCTAAAATAAATTACGGTAAGGATAGGAAGAAACTTTAAAAGGTTGCGCGGGTTTTTTCCTCCGACCTCAAATTTTCAGGATTAAGGTGTTATGCTTGTGAGTTATTATGCTTTACCAACAATAATAATAGGGTGCTTATATTGTTTTAATATTATTTCCAATTAATTTTTAATTTTAAAATACAATACAAAGTGTGACGTAGCTAGGCGGGAAAAGAGCTCACCTTGGATGACGCGCTTCCCGCGGCCTCGCTCGCGGCCCCCAACACTCGGCCAACATCGGTGCGCTTCGGCCGCACTCGGCTCTTCTCGCTCCATGTCGGAAACCTTCGGCTGTCCTCACCTGAAATCGGCAATTATTTTGTGGGTGTATTTTGAATGTATGAATGTTTATTGTTGTCTAATAGTGACCTTAGCAAATCTAGAGCATTACAATGAACTTGCTGACTGAAAACTACCCTCTTTTGGAAACGATTTACAAACGGCGGCATTTTCCAAATACAATTGATCTCTGGATTCTGAGAGAGAGATAGTAAAATAGTAACTTTACTTATGGTTTTTTTCACGTTATTCAAAGTTTTTTTTGGTTTAAAGTTAAGATAAGTATATCCTCCAAATATACTTTTCCAAAAAAATAATATATACCTGAGAAACTTGGTATTTTATCAATTTTACTTGTTTGAAAGTAGGCACATATTACTGTTAAACATTTGCGAAAATGATCTAGTATTTTACGCGAGATCTTTGAAATGCTCCAACTCCAACATTTCTCTCTAGCCGGTGCTAGGCGGACAGTCAGCCTTATAAATATTTAATAGCTGTTTGCTAAAACGAGATTATTTAGAATGTTTCTATTTATGTGGTTGCATTTCTTTTTATATTCTGAACTACATTAAATTATTTACTGAATTTGTTAGCTACCAAGACCGGCTCTACACTGACTCTAAATTTTGTCTACTAACAAAAGTTTAAACTTATTCATGAATAACCTTTCTAATTCCACGGCGCAAAACTAACACAGCAGAAAAGACAACGCATATACCTCTATATCTTAATGGTACTTCTTCGATCAAGTTCATGCCATTGTTTCCTAAAAACTAACTTCACCCTCAGGACAAAACAGAAAATATTCTCCAATCGCGCTAAACAAATCTCCTAACACTTTTCGATAACTCAATGCACAACACCCAGACAGAGATGAAAAACCTTTCCCAGGTGTCACCAAACGATAGGATAGGCTCTCCAGTGCCACCAATGCACCGTAGAGCTTTGAACCTTGCCGAGCTTTCAGGAGGTGAACGCCTCGCGCCCGGCCATAGCCCCTGAACGTAAACCAACCACAGGACGAAACACCAATTTTTCTACTTCACGCATCACGCCTTCTCGTTTGGACCATAAAACAAAATGTCATAAATGACAGGTCCTATTTCATGAGCATTATTTGGCACACATCCATTCCCATTGCTCGATAGATTTGTCACTTGGTATGTTAACTAGACAATAGAAAGACGCCAGTTGACCCAATTTCTTAAATCCACAGCCATTTCGGGGTTTGACAATGATAACGCTAGTTAGGAGCAATAAAAGTATACGCATGGGTTGTGCGAGGGGGCGCGGTGCGCCGCCCGGTTCAGTGACTTGTCGACCGCGCGAGGAGGCGGACGAGCGCCGCGACCAACGTGCTACGAAACTACGAATCTCAGTGTTCGAAAATCAAATTAGCTGACAGTGACAGGAGTGTTAGTGCTGTTTTGGATTTATATTACCTAAAACTGGATTGTCGTACAATTATTAATTGTACGTTGTGTTGTGGACAGATCTGTGACCATTTGGATTGCGATTTGGACTTGGTGAGTACTCTTTTGAAGGTTAATAATTTTGTTTACATCGTGTTTAATATTTTTTAATTTTATTTTAAGGACAACACAACCCGTACATTTTTGGTTTTATTTTAACCCTTTTAATATTTTTGCATACTGTCAATGCACTGGTAGGTAAATATTATTGAATAATTGCATGCAACATTGCAATTACACAGTCAATTAGATTAATGTTATACAAGCAGGCTGATGGTTTTATGCTATATATATTCACATCATATTTACTTCGTTGCTGAAAAACAAACTGAACAAATAAAAAAAAAAAGTTAATAGGTAAATAAACCTATAATACGAATAAAATATAGAAAACCAATATAACATCGCACTGGTACATACCTTAACATAAAATTATATATAATATCAATAGGTACACTGTCTGAAAGCATATAAACACTTATTAGTTTTAACGTTATGTTTATTATTCTTACAATATTCATATATGATTAAACCAAGAACTCTATTGCTAAAATACATTTGGCAAGGAAATTCCTACTATTTCGACCTCACCCATAGTTTACCTTTTGAAACAATGAACGTCCATCATCATGGCTTGTTGACAGTCTTTGATGTTGTTGTTTTGACACTTTTGACAGCCACGGGCTATGTCAGGTCGCAACTGAGCTATTTAGGGTTAGCAAAAAAATACTGGTTATATTTCATTTCTCTGAATTGTTGACAAACTGCCTGAACTTGTTGTATTTTTCTCTACTTAGGGCAAATTCATATTATTATTTATCAGGTAGTATAAAGTCAATTGTAAATTTTCAATAAGAACTGAAAGTTCAATGAAATCTGCGCACCATGCAACCTTGAAATTCAGTAAAAGTAGGAAGTGACCTTTACGCGGCAACAATGACCTTTGGCTCTAAGGGCACCGGTTAGGTAAATCGCCGTTTACCTTTTTTGGAAATTTTATGTTGATCCAGTATTTACCATTCCCTTGTTTTGCGAACAATCAAAATTACCTTACCTTACTGATTCTCTTTTATCTTGTTCTCCGTCTAACAATAATATATTTTTTAAATTAAATTAAATCAAAATAAATGGTAGTCTTTTTCTTATATACACAGCCTGTAATTGCTTACTTCCCCAAAAACACCGAAATTCTTGAGATACGACTTCTTCAGAAGGAGAGTAAAGTTACATGTTTGCGAAGTCATCACACACGTCGCCAGGGATACGCCGAGATGGAAAACTAAACGATATTAGAAATTTGGTAATTGAACATTTGTTTATGTAAAATATTGGAAACTCACCGCTACGTCGTCGTGTCGGTCTACTCTATTGTTTCTTGTCAAAAACACTTTGTATGTACTTAGTGAAAGCCATTGCAACCATCTTTACAGAATAGACCCGCGGGATATTACCTAAGTAGAATAGAAGAGATGTCTATCTATTAGATAAAATATATAAATTTTCCATACAAAAGTTATCAAAGGCCACCTCAAAATAATCGCCTGTGACTAACGAACGCCTGCATCGTTTGGCACCGGCGGCCTTGAGCTCTGAGAAGGAACTGCGCAGTATAAAAAGGCTTTGTTTAAAAAAATCAATAAAAAAATGCTCTGGACTAAGTTTTCTGAAAATCTTTCAACGAGCTTCTCTCATGGTGAAAACCCATGAGAGAAACACACGGTGAACACCTCCACGGTGAACGGTGTGGTGGTGTTCCAGCGAGACTTATTAAGGACAAATTTATGTTTTAGATGACTCTATCTAAACCAGTTGTTAGTAAATGTAATTCAAAATATTTTTCTTTGTCAGTGGTGAAAATGTTATTTGGTTTTTTTTTGTTACGGTTAAATAAATTTACAACCCTGCTTCAATTTTCCCGAAGAAACCTTTCTGAATACAGCCTAAAATGTAAAATACCAATAAAACCTCCAAGCGGTAACATTATTAGGTCACACATGGCTCTGGGCAGGAAACTCTACCCCTAGCGCCCTCTATCGTTCCACAACAATCGTGTCGCATAGAGTAGAACCTACTGATTTTCAATGAACACTAGTAATAGGCAACTCTCAATCTATGAACAGTAGATAGATGACTAGTAAGTACTCATAGCTGTTTACTATTTATCACGTTTGTCCTCTACCGCTGATAATAACATTTCCGCCTTGTCCCTACTACGTGGTCTTATCTAGTGATCGATATGAATTTATAGTTTAACTAGAAGGGATTAGGTTTAAATGTTGAATTTAGACAGCTGGGCAATAAGGAATAATTTAGAAACTACTACGTGTCACTGACATAAAGTGATAAACAGTGACATTTGTAACATTTCAATCAAGACAAGATTGAATGTCTTCTAGACCTTCGTGATACGTCGTCGGTTCATCGTCACTACCATCAGTACGTACGTACGATGTGGTCAAAGAAGGTCTAATCACAATAAACAAATGAAGCTGATGATCTACAACGACAAAACGACTGAACGCCCGTTGGCTGTTTTCCACGAATGTAGTTCTGGGCCTGAAATAACATACTATTATTTATCCCGAATAAAGGCGTGCTGTGCTAAGCCGCGGGTGGACTTCAGTGCTGTGCTAAGCCGCGGGTGGACTTCAGTGCTGTGCTAAGCCGCGGGTGGACTTCAGTGCTGTGCTAAGCCGCGGGTGGACTTCAGTGCTGTGCTAAGCCGCGGGTGGACTTCAGTGCTGTGCTAAGCCGCGGGTGGACTTCAGTGCTGTGCTAAGCCGCGGGTGGACTTCAGTGCTGTGCTAAGCCGCGGGTGGACTTCAGTGCTGTGCTAAGCCGCGGGTGGACTTCAGTGCTGTGCTAAGCCGCGGGTGGACTTCAGTGCTGTGCTAAGCCGCGGGTGGACTTCAGTGCTGTGCTAAGCCGCGGGTGGACTTCAGTGCTGTGCTAAGCCGCGGGTGGACTTCAGTGCTGTGCTAAGCCGCGGGTGGACTTCAGTGCTGTGCTAAGCCGCGGGTGGACTTCAGTGCTGTGCTAAGCCGCGGGTGGACTTCAGTGCTGTGCTAAGCCGCGGGTGGACTTCAGTGCTGTGCTAAGCCGCGGGTGGACTTCAGTGCTGTGCTAAGCCGCGGGTGGACTTCAGTGCTGTGCTAAGCCGCGGGTGGACTTCAGTGCTGTGCTAAGCCGCGGGTGGACTTCAGTGCTGTGCTAAGCCGCGGGTGGACTTCAGTGCTGTGCTAAGCCGCGGGTGGACTTCAGTGCTGTGCTAAGCCGCGGGTGGACTTCAGTGCTGTGCTAAGCCGCGGGTGGACTTCAGTGCTGTGCTAAGCCGCGGGTGGACTTCAGTGCTGTGCTAAGCCGCGGGTGGACTTCAGTGCTGTGCTAAGCCGCGGGTGGACTTCAGTGCTGTGCTAAGCCGCGGGTGGACTTCAGTGCTGTGCTAAGCCGCGGGTGGACTTCAGTGCTGTGCTAAGCCGCGGGTGGACTTCAGTGCTGTGCTAAGCCGCGGGTGGACTTCAGTGCTGTGCTAAGCCGCGGGTGGACTTCAGTGCTGTGCTAAGCCGCGGGTGGACTTCAGTGCTGTGCTAAGCCGCGGGTGGACTTCAGTGCTGTGCTAAGCCGCGGGTGGACTTCAGTGCTGTGCTAAGCCGCGGGTGGACTTCAGTGCTGTGCTAAGCCGCGGGTGGACTTCAGTGCTGTGCTAAGCCGCGGGTGGACTTCAGTGCTGTGCTAAGCCGCGGGTGGACTTCAGTGCTTTGCTAAGCCGCGGGTGGACTTCAGTGCTGTGCTAAGCCGCGGGTGGACTTCAGTGCTGTGCTAAGCCGCGGGTGGACTTCAGTGCTGTGCTAAGCCGCGGGTGGACTTCAGTGCTGTGCTAAGCCGCGGGTGGACTTCAGTGCTGTGCTAAGCCGCGGGTGGACTTCAGTGCTGTGCTAAGCCGCGGGTGGACTTCAGTGCTGTGCTAAGCCGCGGGTGGACTTCAGTGCTGTGCTAAGCCGCGGGTGGACTTCAGTGCTGTGCTAAGCCGCGGGTGGACTTCAGTGCTGTGCTAAGCCGCGGGTGGACTTCAGTGCTGTGCTAAGCCGCGGGTGGACTTCAGTGCTGTGCTAAGCCGCGGGTGGACTTCAGTGCTGTGCTAAGCCGCGGGTGGACTTCAGTGCTGTGCTAAGCCGCGGGTGGAATCTAGTGTTTTATAAAAAACAGGTTGTTATCTTCCTTATACTAAAATATGCCAGTTGTAAAATATTTTTTGGATCAATAGGCATTGGCATCAAACTTAATAAGGGGATACTGATGGAGATTTCTGTACCCATAATACTTACTATTTCGTAATAATACGCGGCTGGTGTTTCAGTTATTCACAGAAGATTTTTTGCAAAAGACTGCAGGTAGATGCTGGATGCGGCAAGCTGAAGACAGCGCGCTATGGCGCTCATTAGAGGGGCCTATGTCCAGCAGTGCACTAACATAGGCTGATGATGATGATCTTTCAGTAGAGTATGGTAGAGGCTCAGTAATCGTCAGTGCAAGGCCGAATGCACTGATATCATTATCTACGGATGCATATTGTGAATAAACGATCAGCACTCGTTGTACAAGTGGCTGTAGTGCAAGTAACTCTTGTCAAGTTCAGAGGGTTTTTACTTTGAAAGAGTAAGTAAAACTATAACTAAATTAATAACACTAAACTCAAACTCATACAGTAGGTAAATACCCCGTTATTAATAACGACTTAGGTGATATTTGACCATTGAATACGCATACGAAAGTCCGAGGGCTGCAGCAGGCCCAGACTGCAGGAAAGATGGACCGATGTGATCGGTAATCATGGACAATCTTTGACAATGTTATGTTCAGTTTTGCTATGTAATACCTTAATCCCTTGTCCTTCTTAAATCTGTCATCTTAAAACCGTTGCTTGGCAGTGTTTTTTTGACTCTAACATATGTCTACGGAAAAAAACAAAGACACTTAATATTGCCTTAAAAGAGGTACAGTTGCCGCAAAACAACTTGGTGACGGGCAGCGAGAGTGGGAAATTTGCGCAGGTACACTCACTCATATAATTCATATGCCGCCGACAACGCAGCAGGTGAAAGAGATCGGTACAGCTTCGTAAAGCTTTGTCTCGCTCTTACATTGTTTGAAAAAAAAAACTCACAGTAAATAATCGACGTGACTGTCCAGAAGGTAACCGCCCACCAATTTGGCCTAAGAATTGCGTTCCGCGCATCTTTGTCACGTGTTTCGCCAAGAAGTCTGGCGATTATTTTACAAGGGATATACCAAAAAAAAATTGTAAGTAGGTAATGTTAACATTGGGGCATCATGATACTGTGAAAAGCTGAGTTGATTTTAACGTTGATTACTGTTTTTTTCCGTAAATGAATAGCTAATGAATCATACACAGAACGTATCATATTCAGGTACCTACTAGGTATACTGGTTTTCGTTGGATCTAGCCGCCTCTAGGTGAGCTGTATCTGATCTAGAGCACTTGACAATGACACTGGCTTAAACGATACGCTTGTTTTCATAAATCTATCAAGGTTAGACTCCAGTAGCTTGGTGATTTTTCTAGGCTTTTGCTTACCAAAATATTTTGAACGGATTATAAAAATGTGAAAGGCACTAGAAGTCAATAGTTTACCTTATAACAGAAACATAGCAGACTTAATAAATTAGTAAAAATCAAATCACATCACACTAATAAACAAAAATACATAAGTACGAGTAAACTCTGTTACCTTTTCTCGACAACTGCTGAACTTATATTAATGTTTGGAATAAACAGTAGTTCTATCCTGGGGAAGGATATAGGCTACCCTTACTCTCAAAAATTATAAGATCGTGGGTGAAGTCGTAGGCAGTACCTAGTATAATTATAAAGAGGTTTGTAAAGTGACATAATAGATCACGATTAGAACCTCGTTTCGCAGATGAATTAAACCCGAATAAGCCAGTGAAAGTAATTTCTCTAATAAAATGAACATGTTATTCGATCATTTAGAATCTTCGGTTGAAAGCGATTACAAAGCTTAAATTCTTTCTTACGATTTGTGACCTTAGACTCTCGTTGTTAGAGTTTATTTCTGATTGGTGTGAAGAATTGTCGAAATTGCAATATAGTCATTGCATGACACGCGATCGTTTGCGTCGGTCAACAGTTTTCTTTTTAGCTTTTAGAACGTCAGTCATTAATGTGCAAGTTGGCAGGTTGAGGTCTTGTTCAGTTTCATTTACCTTATTAATATACGGATTTTAAAATAATTTACACGTGGTTTTACAATATAATATTGATAAGCTGAAACTATGCGCTCCCACATTCATTGACCTGAGACATCACAATCTCATCACAAGACCAAAAACACGGCCTAAATAATTATATTTACAAAAAATATATAAAAAATATTAAAACAAGTCTAAAAACAACGAAATGAAACTTTTTTGTTAAGAGTGACTCCGCGCCATTCTTAGCCCCATTCTTAGCACACCAATTATAAAGAACCTTGTATTGTTGTCAGATCTCGAATAAACCAAAACGCGATAGTAATAAAATGTGTTCCGCATATCGGCGGCGCAGGCGCATGCAGCGAGCGTTCACCGCAAGGAAGTGAAAGTCTTTCGCGTCACTGCGGAGTTGCATCGCCGCGCCGCGCCGCGCCGCCGCTCTAACGTAATGTCAAGCACCTAGTGGAGTGCGTCTCCATTACTTGGATTAAAATACTAATCTAGCTATGGAATTTACTGTAATACAAATACATCACACCCATTTACAAGTTCCTTGCCATAGGGACCAAAATTTGCGAAAAGCACAAAATAGTAGAATTTTTCTTATCTACTTTTGCTTTAGGAAAACGTATAAAAAAATATATGTATGCTAAATGAAACATTTTTTCGTCATTACGGGAGTAACGACCCTGAATCTAAGCCATTTGATAATGTTTTATGACATTTATCTATGAAGTCTGGTGAACTTTGCACCCTCGAAAGAAATTAAAAACTTGCTCAATTTGTAATCTTTGATCTCCCGGTTTTTTTTTCATATTATCATATTTTATGTCCAGTACTGCATCTATAGGTATACACAAGTTCTGCTCAATCAGCAATATCAGTGTGATGTAATGTAAGGCAAACCAAACTCTACATTGATTTCCCTTCTTCGTGGCTTCAAAATATTACTAGGTAGTCGTTTCAAGCTGAACAGCAGTTTTTTCGCAACTATTTCATCCAAAAACATAACCTTAACCCAAAGGAACTTCACACAACCTTGCGCATTACCAGTTAGTAACTCGCATACACAAAACACGTAACACGTACCAGTCGGACTGGGCTAGCCTACTTCTAATCTGAAGCGCCAAGGTCCGCGATTTTTTCTCCAATTACGCTCTCCTTGACACACTTGTGCCGGCGAAAAATACGATAGCTCTTCCGAATCACCCGCTGATAATAAATTATGCGCGCGCGCCGCCGCCGCCGCGGTCGGTAGTTGTACGTTTTGAATAGTTTTCTAGTTTAGAATAGTTACTTACTACATTTTTGAAGATATCTTTAGATGTTTTTGCTGTTCGCATTTTATTAATCGTATGGTTTTCTAGAAATAAATAGGAATCGCCTTAAAGGGTTACAAATATCACCAGAATTTGATCGTATTAACGAATATTGTTCGGGTATTTTTCGCGCACCCTTTCTAAAATAATTCTTTTAAATTATATATTATCTACATAACTTAAAATAAAGTCTTCACTGTTCCACATGCGTCCACTGCTGAACCTGCCCCCCAAGCAAGGAGAGCTATCAGCACCACTTCGCAAGTGGATTGGTGAACGCAGTACAGGTGGTAGTATATACAGAAGGAAGCTGCTCCGGTAGATTCCCTCCTAGAGTCAACTCTTACGGGATCCACACGGGCCTGAGTTGAAAGACTAGAACTTTATATGGAGTAAACCTATTCGTCAATAGGACATAAAAAAGTGGGCAGTATGAGCCATAAATTATTTAAAAGAGATCAAAAATTACAAACCTAAAAATAATCGTTTAATTGCATTGCTTCGAGAAGTCCCACGTTCGCCCTAAATTCTTAAATATACAGATAGATAGGAAACTTTAGCGAATTGGAACAGATATCAAGGCCAAGCGATAAGTACGTGTACTACTGTTGTCAGAGCGACGCGACGCACTCGCTCCTCACATTTGGAATTGAGATGTGGGTTACAGAGTAACTAGGCGTGTTTATTAGATGCACATACAAATGATAAATTGCCTTACGAACAGGAAAAGCAGAGTGTTAAAAACATCATTCCCGATCACATTCTCAGAAATTTTCTTCCCACTGCACGGATTTTCCCTGCTTCCCCCAACTTACACTTGACAAAAATTCGAGTTATAAAACTGACCCCATCAGAAGGTACTATCACCAAATGTGTCACATCGGTATGCGCAGGAGCGATGTGAAACATATCATCTATGCTATGTATCGTGTCAGTCATTATTTGTTTGTGTTTGCGACGTCGCACAATTCTCTGTGATGTCACATTGAAATCAGGCGCCTCTATCAAAACGTCTATCAATTTTAATAAGTATATTTAGGTAAAGCACTTGTGTCGGCATTTGTTTTTATTAGTCTAACACGGGCATGTCGAGGGCTGCGTGTAGTACTGTGATAATAGTATCTAGATAGTAATAAATAAACTAGGTACTGACAGCGTTATCTGAGACTAAAAAGTAATGCTGTTTAAGCCGCCGCCGGTAATATACCTGGGTAGGTACGAGTACATGAATGACTAACTACTCAGTTGTTACATCTCATCATCATCAACCTAATATTAGTCCACTGCTGGACATAGCCATACCATAACGAGCGCCATAGCGCCCTCTCTTCAGCTTGCCGTATCCAGCATCTGCCTGCAGTCTTAAGCTGGTCGTCATCCCACTTGGCTGGAGATTTACCTGGGCTACATTACGTTTGCTGAGTCGCGGTCTCTTCTCAAGAACCATGATCACTCAACCACGATTATGTTATAGGTTTATATGGTTGGTTAATCTTGATAAATGTGCCTATAGGTTTCGGAAGGTCGTTTAATAGTTATAAGTTTGTAGGTAGGTTCCTACCTACCGGAAGCTACCTAGCGGAAGCTTTGTTATATTATAAATGCGAAAGTTTTTATTTATGGATGGATGGATATAATATGTTTGTTACTTCTTCACGCCAAAACTATTGAACGGATTGGACTGAAATTGCATAGATGTATGTAGTTCTAAGCGTGGAATAAAATATAGGCTATACCTTAAATCAGTTCCCGTGGTTCCGTGGGATTCAAATAACTTTTAAATGTTTCCACAAAAACAACGCATGCAAAACCGCTGGCAGAAGCTAGTAAACAATAACAGAAATCTTAATAATAGGGCACCTTTTTATTAAAGTTTATATGGTTAGGTACATACAAAACTATGGAAGTTTAAAGAGACAATGAAAACTATAAAACTAAAGCAAGTTTATGGAAAATAGACCTTTTGAACAACCTTTGAACAACCTTTGAACAACCTT
This sequence comes from Eupithecia inturbata, assembly GCA_963662085.1. Lineage (NCBI taxonomy): Eukaryota > Metazoa > Arthropoda > Insecta > Lepidoptera > Geometridae > Eupithecia > Eupithecia inturbata. The sequence goes on along the minus strand of OY759178.1, from coordinate 828,173 downwards.
TGCGTACCTAGTAGGAACTAACTTCGGGTATTGTTTTTGTTTACAACTGAAATCATTTAAGTTTGTACTACTTTTCGACTACTTATTTTAAATTAAATTAGTATTCAAAAAATATGGACATGTATTTTAATCGAAGTAAATTGTTAATCAGGCAATGGCACCAATAAAATCAACTGATAACCAAAAACCTAACCTTGGGTACGTAACGAGATTCTGAATGTAATAAGATAGGCGTACAACCAACTGAAATTTGTGAAACTTCTGTCTAAAACATAAGTAAATAATAGACCGACAATTATTTCGCCGCAAGAGAAAGCTGTTAAAAAACGAACAGTAGAAAATAACAAACAATCTTAACCCGTCAAAATCTGTCGGCACAATCACTTTATGACTATCCCTTTAAAGAAAGGGTTCGCACCAAACACCAAAAAGTACAAATAATATTAAATAGTGACGGTATTTTTATGACCCATAAATAAGCCTTTTTCAAGATACCCATGGGGAAACAATGGTAAACACTTTTTTATGAGTTTACTGAGTTTTTATGGACACACATAATGGTAACCTGTGAAAGGTCTTCTTTGGAAGAAAGTTCAGATAGAGTCGTCTCTACATTTGGCGTTGCAAACTTAAACGGCTCTATTTTATTAAGATCTCTGAGTCTTATCTAGTAAGTACAGAACCTAACACAAGCTCCGCTTACTTTGAGGCTAGGCTGTGTGTTTTTTCCAGCATTATTTATTTATTTTTGTTTCCTTGTAAGTAAGCGTGATTTATAAGAAATCAAATAATATCCCAAAAATTTTGTGACTTCGACGGGAGGTTTACTATAGTAATAAAAACGTTAAGCGTGATTTGTTAGCTATTTGATGTGTTAGTATTGTGTGCACTAATTGGCATGTTTGGTATAGGTGTAGTATTTAGACTAATGGTGACTTTAGATAGGAATTGTTGGATTTATGGCTTCAAAGGCAAGATTTTATATTAGAGATAGAGGAAAATAGCGCTTGTCCTCAAGTCAACCGTAGCCTCGTACTCGTAGGAGAGTGAACTAATTATTGTTCATCGTTTCAGACTACAAATTTTCGTTGTTGTTATTTGTAATGAATGTTTTTATTCGATACCCATTTGAAAATTGTTTAGGTATGCATGACTCGGCCGAATTCGTAAATTTTCGGCCATCATCGGTGGGTAATGTCGCGAATGATGGCCAGTGTATCTAGACCCGCTCGTCCCAGGCTGTTCGAGGTTCAGCCGTGGAGGGCGAGGGTCAGGAGCCCTGGTCGTGCTGGCCGTGGCCTAGTTTGATTGCCAGCATCGCAGCTGGTGATAGCGAGACAGTCACTTCCTAAATTATTTCACTGATTCCTCATTCAGGCCTAGATTTTACAAATAGAACATATTTTACAGTAGTGCGTGTGAAATCTTATTTATCTATCTCTATTATATGTTAATCTTATTATCTGAAAACAGATAATTCATACCCTTTAAGGCCTAAATTGTATGGCAATAAAGCACTCATTTGTGTCCCTGGACCAACAATGTAAACATTTCGTGACTTCTACAAACTGAATTAAAACGCACAATTTGTAAAATTGCACTTTAAGAGGGCGCAATACGCGCCATTTTGTGGAAAGGATAGGCATAGGATTACGCGTTCATAGGTTTTGATTTTATTGTGACGTGTTCGTATATTTTCTAGATGTATTATCTGAAATAAATGAGTTAATAATAATAATAGGAGCATGACAGAGCATACGTTTTTGGAATGGCGTAATCGCACATAACAAGTTATTGTTTATTTACAAGAAAACTACGCAACTTATGAAGAAACTGGTTCAAGAAACCAAATAATTAGTAATTACCTACAAATCAAAACAAGTAACAGAGCAGAAGTCCTGTACTCCCGTGACCACGACAGTGTGTAAACCTGTTGAAACGTCGGGAAAAATAGGTAAATAAACGAGATAAATACCTGTTGAATAATACTAAATAATAATATCTTCAGATCGCGTAAATTTAAAAATATTAAAACAAGTAAATTCAACAGAGCTCAGGGTTCCTTACATCTAGACCAAACTATATGCGAATCTGTGCACTTTCGTGATTTTTTTACCGTATTTTTTTTCTCCAGCGTGTTTGCACATTCAGGGAACCTAATAAATAATGTTGAATTTTATGTAATTCGAGTTTTTGACCACGGGGATCCCGTGAGTACTGAGATCTAGGCCTAGGTAGACCACTAAGCCCCCTAGGTTCGCCCCTTAAGTGATTTTTTAACAACTAACTTATAATTAATCGTGTCTGTGAAGTTTTTTATTGTAAAATCAAACCAGAAACATTTGTATACTAATCGAATACTAGTAAATTGGTTGTAACACGCGACCTCATACATACTACATACGTACATGGGTGCTCATTCACACCCAACCTTGATCTCTACTATAGCCTACTGAAACGTTGCATGAGCCACCTCGCATTGTATCACCATCTACAAACAGAATCGATCTTACACCAACCACCTAAAGTATAAAATGCTTGTTCGTTTTCCCCCGCTCAGACCTTGAAGACCGACCTTGCCTCGTTCCGTTCTTTCCGCCTGCGCTGTATCAATTCATTATTATTTTTATTTTCGTATTTTTTGGGTAATTAATTCTCTATTTGCATCGGGGAAATGAAAGGTTTACTCAGTTAAATTTATAAATAGGCGCATTCAAGATCAATAGAATTGTAGTGGCCTTTCAAAACTAACAAATTAGGAGTTATTTTTGTGTATTTAATAACATAATACTCATTGTTTTGAATACAAGGATAAGTAAATAAACAATATCTTACGGATTACAATGCATGCATGCCTATATAACTACGTTGCGTACCTACACACACACACACACACACCCTCACACACCCTCGCACACAGTAACCTCGGTCCTACCGATTAATCCTCATTTATAACTTTACCTCGATATTATTATAAACCCAGCATCATCGGCGATCTAGTCTGAACTTAAAAATAGATTTCTTTTCGATAAACATATTTTTATCGAAAAATTCAAAGGTCTGTTCTATTTACCCGACCTAAATAATGGCTCAAATTCAGCTACCACACCAGCAACACTCCAGAATATTGCACCGAAAAAATCTAGTTCACGAAAAATGCGCACACGCCCATACGTAATGAAATCAGGCAAAGTGTGTCATGATCAGTAGGTGAAGTTTAAATAAATTGATTTGAGGGCCGCACCGCGCCGCACTGGCTGCTGCTGGCGCTGTGTTCGAGCGTGCTCGTAAGGTTCGGGGCAAAAGGACAACTTGGCTACCACTGGATACCCATTTGTCAAAGACTAAAACGACCGGTTACCCGTCATCACCACGCAATTCAGTAGGAAAAGTTCTTCTCGCGTCTATGTCGTTCTAGAGTCTTTAGAAACGTCTGTATTGGTAGTCTGGCGGTCGCTCGTGTGGACTCTACCGGCAGTGTGGTTAGTTTTGTAGTCTGGCGGTCACTCGTGTGGACTCTACCGGTAGTGTGGTTAGGTTTGTAGTCTAGCGGTCGCTCGTGTGGACTCTACCGGCAGTGTAACTGGGTTTCCATCTGGAGAAGGTAGCAGGCACCATACAGCTACAAAGGGTGTGAATACGCAGCGCGAGCCAAGGGAATTAGCGATAATGTGCGATTCGAGGAACGGTTAGTCAAGTATTGAATCAAGTGTTATTGAGTAAAAGCAAAGTTCAATGTCAAAGGCATATAAGGCCCAACTTAAGTTTAAGACGATTTATTTATGATGAAAGTCAGGTTAACTCTTAGTAAAGACGACGAAACCTACGTTTAGGAAATAGGGGACACATTTATCTAGGAGTTCATGGGAAAAAATGCGCAATAAAAAAACCTTTACCCTACTGTACTTAGATAGCTTGTTTTTATTTGAGTAAATAAGTTATCAAATATCTTTATTAACAAAGATAATTAACTAGAATCAACTAATAGAAACAAATTAGACCTAGTATTTACAATTGAGCTAACTGCAGACTGTAGCAATCAATCTACAGGTAGCTCAACTGATCTATAGCAATACCAGTCGGAAGCGTCCCTAAGACCTGTAGATTGTTTGCAACAGTATGCACTTAGCTCAATTGTTTCAATACTAGTTCTTACTAGTTGTTATGACAGCCAACTGTTCATCAAACGTGACTAGCCGTGTTGCTCTTCGACCGCACTCATAAAAAGTGACGTGTCGTGTTGCAATTCATAAACGAAATTAACGATATAGAAAGGTACTAATTATATTAGATCACCTACTGCTTAGGTCAGTGCAACGTACACCGGTTACTTATTTGTGACGTCAGAACACGTGGCCCGAGCATCTTTTATGAGATCTTTTATTAAAAATTACGGTGAGCTAGATCTATATTGTTTGCAACAGTCTGCAGTAGGACTAACTATTTCAGTTGTTAATAATGCTTGTTGCTTCGATAAATTATGTCACATATAATTTATCGAATACTTGTTGTAGGAATTAGTTATAATTTTATAATATAGATAGATATAATATAGATGGTTGTTAAGAAATTAACTTTTTGTTTCGAAATTACATTGAGTGTTTGTCTGTGACTTTACTTTAGTACTCAGCAAACAACATGGATGGTGATTAATCTTGAAATGGACGAATGAAAATATGCTATGCTTATTTTGATCGGCCATCTTTGTTTGTTACAAAGATGGCCGATCAAAAAAAAAGACTATCATAATTATCTGACAAAAAATTTAATAAACACGAGTATGAATTAATAATAATAGATGACACCGATTTAAATAGGTATTATGTCGTCTTTCTTCGTAATTTGCTCTGAGTGCATTTCAATTTGGGGCGCATTGCAACACTGAAATCTGCCTGTGCGAGGTTTCAGTCAAAACAATAAGACAGTGCGTTGCACAACGACCCAGATATGACCAGAACCTGCCTACTGTAGTGAACTTAGTCTGTCGTACAAATTACACACGTATTTACTATGCTGATTTCCAAAATGATGTTATTCTATCGTGAATTATGATATTTTACGAAATATTTATAATTGTGGTCCGGCCGGCCTTTGTTAACATCTTAAGGCGCCATTTTAGTGTTAATAAATTCGAAGAATGAAATAATTATTTAAATATAATTTATTTTTATCTAAGAATAAAGTTAGTTTTATACAACAAACAACTAATAAAACGTACATGATTCAATCGTATCTGGAATCCGGTAGTGTCACAGCGTAGAGCGAGACAGGTGTATGTGCACAGCACGGGTGCGAGCGAGACACGGACAAGGTTACCCTCATGGCCACCATGATGTTTGTGTGTGGGTGCGAGGCTAGTGAGGTCGTGGTACGGTGGTGCGGGTTTGAACCCAGGGGGAAAATAATGAGGATTTTCCGCTAGTAAATTCTAAATCTTCGAAATACTATATTTTATATTTTAATGCTGGCAATATATTTTTGTGCGATATCTCATGTATAGATAACTACATTAAGAACTGACCGAGCTATAAGTTTTTGAGATGTACATACATACATATACTCAACCTTTGGAAAATAGGGAAAAGTATTTTAAACTATTTTCAAAACAGCTGATAGGTTCGAAAATGATAAGAAGCTAAACCAAAGTATAGGATGTACCTACCTATATACCTACCTATAAGAAACGTCTAATTTACCGCCGGCTTCTAAAATTAAATACTTAGATGAAAATATGTTCCCTGTCGCAGAAAAGGCACGGTTATGTCATAACCTTATAAGGCAAGACCAAGCCTTCTGGCCTCAGGTCTTAGACCTTAGGCGTGTCTAACCTAGCACTCCTAGAGTCGGGTCAGGTGCTAGCATTGTAAAGGGACATTCATTTTTCCATTACTCTCTTTTATAATGCGGCTAAGGAGAACCTTACTTAGTTAAGGAGCACCTTACTTAGTTAAGGAGCACCTTACCTCGTTAAAGCTTGAGTCGGAATCAGAATTGCTGTTTTTTGTCTGCAACGTTTTTACTAGAAATAAATTTAAAAGAAAACTATTAAAATTAGATAATGGTAAAACATTACGTGTGATTCGCTGTACTTCTCCTCACTGTGTATTAAGGTAGGTATATATAGGTGCATTTAAGGTATATTGAATATCAAAACATAATTAAAACACACAGACAGTACACTTTTTACATGTAAGATATTTTGAGAGTTGCTTACGAGTTTTAAAAATAACAAAAGTGAATAATTTCACCAAAAAGATGAAAGTTACATAATACGTCAAATCTGAAAGCGTCAAATCCGACGACCCCGGCAGAAGTGCCAAATAAGGTCAGAAAACGCTCACGTTGGCTTCGCTATAACACGCTAAGGCCGCGCGCTCGACATAGACCTAGTTACGTTGCCATTGGCACTACATTCATAAACTGAGGTCATTCGTTACCAGTTTTAAAAATAAAGCGAGACATCGCAAGTGCTTTTTTGACACTTCGCGTTTTCACTTTCGATGTGAAATGAATGACACTGACAGATGACGTGGCGGCCATGACTTTTTGCGTTTCAGATTTCGGTAGGGGAAGTGTATGGATGGGCTGTTTATTTTATATGTGCTTTGTTGACAATTTAAAACGAGTTTTTGGCTAAAGCTGTGGATAGCAACCATATATTTCCATGGAAGTCACTGTCTATATACCAGCATCACGTTCATTATAACTTACTTCCCGTTTCTTTCAGTTCAGTCCCTATTCATTATTTTCTTTTTCGTACGATATATTAATAAATGTTTGCTTGCAGCGGTTCATTTCGAAGAAAGTAATAAAAGTTTCAAGGTGAACGCAATAATGTCATCGATAAAAGTGAATTTGAAAGTGAAAGTGAGCGTGAGTGTTCACTTTTACGATGTTTTGAGATCTTTTGAATATGGAACTTGTTCTTTTCGATGAATGTTTGATTTTATGTTTATGTTTTCGAGTGTTCCTATTTGGTTCCCGGACACTGTATGACCTAAAGGCACCAAAAAGGATTAACTTTTGGTGAGTGAGGTATAAAGAAAGGGATAAAGGTAGGTCATTAAACTATTAAGTTTTCCTTCGAAATAGGTACCTATACGTTTTTATGTTACAGTTGTTGATACAGATTTGATTAATCATTTATATTTAATGTCTATGATATATTTTAATCTTTCACATCTAGAGTGTATTATTAATTTATTAAAATATGTTAAAACGAAAGCGAAATCAAAAGTAATCAATAGGTACCTCAAAAGGTCATATAAAACCTAAACTTTCTCGTAAGGTCAAGTTACATAACTTATTTATTCAATGTTATTCAAACTCTTATGTTAGGTTAAGTTAACTAAGAGTTGTACAATAGTTGCCTTTAGTGTAATCGAGTTTGGTGGTAAAACGATTTATATGATGCTATGTTCGGTTTGGGTTATATTCATGACTTTTAATCCTAATATTTTCATCATATATTTATTTATGCACAAAACCCTTAATACGTTAGTTATTTATGACACCAAGGGTTTCCATCATAGTTGAAACCATTTAGCTGTTTAGTCAAAAAGTTCAATCAAGTTGTAAAATTAATATTAAAATGATCACTTTGCAAATTTCCATAACTGAACCCTTCTCAAACTAGTTAGCTATCCACCCCCTGTGCCACGGAAGTCACAAACCGTACAACATGATGAAATCATTGTTTCTTTGTCCACCTCCACATAGGTCCACTACTGAACCTGCCTCACCATGAGGGTCACGTCACGGAGGGTCTTGTTAAAGAGCTTGTGAAAGAAGAGGAGTTAAAGATACACAGAAGGAAGCTGCTGCAGAGCACAGAGCCTACAGAGGAACTGTTATGTTGTTTGTTCGTTATTTCTGTCCCCCATCAACTTGGTTACCCCGAGTTAAATTCTTGCTACGCATACTCGAGCGGCTTAGCAGTGCTACGGGTTTCGTAGCAACCGTAGAGGGCGGCCCTTTTTCGTAGCAGGCCATTTTCTTGGTCTTCACAGTGAATTTATAAATTATTTAAGTAGTTTTCTAGTGTAGGTACAACGTGTTACCTACGTATTCTTTAATAGTGTCTTATATTAGTGTAGACCCGCGACATCGCTTATTTGTGTAATTTTTAAGAAATGTTTTTAATTATTTGGAGTGTTTTAAAAATCTATAAACCGACTTCAAATTCCGGTAAATAGTATTCATTATGTTCACATTACTATATAATATTATTTGAAGCAAATAAACTGGGTTCGGTAGCGGTTTTAAGCCCCGGAACACTTCGGAAGCGCGATCTAATTTTTCTAATGGCAACATCTAGTTAGTCTTTGAGTGGTTTGATGATGGATGAAACTGTTTACGCCCGTTGCCATGGAAACCATCAGTTATCAGAGGGTCTTCTCAGAAAACCTCTCTGATTCTGATTCGTTTTCAACCAAACCAACTCGATTCAGTATTCAACATTTTATTGCTTAACTAAAATATTATAAAGTTGCACCCTTTCGGATAAGGTATAGCAACACATCTTAAGATAAAATCTTAATTGTGTATTTTGTATTTTATACAAGAATACATAGATTATTGAGACTTTGACTCTTATGTCACTTGCATAAGATAGCGTTTACACAATAACGAATCAGAAACTTCGATTTCCGTTTTTACGAGTAGACCCCCAATGATTGTGAAAATATAATGTGAAGAGGTTTTACAAACTTACTCTGTGGGTGCGCATGGAGCCGCGCTAATAATACGAAAATATAATGTGAAGAGGTTTTACAAACTTACTCTGTGGGTGCGCACGGAGCCGCGCTAGTAATACGAACATCCAAGTCTAAATGTGAACCTGCACGTAAATAACGAGAAGTAATAATTCAGTAGTCAAGTAAGTAAAATTATTTGTTGTATTATGTGAATAAATAGGTAATAATTTCGTAATACCACAACAGATAGAAAATAATTGTCATAAATATGTACGCCATTATAATCATAGACTAAACAAAACATGCAGATGTTCCATTTCAATACCGGTTGTAGGTAAAAATATGTGATTGATGGATGGCGGTGTTCTTAGAAAGTGTTTTAATTAGTTAGATATTTTTAACCGACTTCGAAACAAGGTAGTTCTATGTTCGGCTGTTTTGTATGTTTTTTCTTAAGTGTTTTCGTCGATTTCTCCGTTAATTATGGACCGATTTGGATAATTTTTTTAGCTGTTATAGAGGATGCTCCCGAGGTGGTCCCATAATTTTTTTATTTCCCAGGGATTTCTATTCATCCCGCAAAACTTAAAAAACAGTTTAAAACTAAGGGATTCGAAGTCGGTGGTTCAAAACCATTAAAATATTGAAATTTTATTTCATGATTTTTCCTTTCAGTACAAGTCAGTCAAATATATCAACAACAATGAACAAAGCTCAGAAAATATGACGACATGCGCAACTCGATACTGCAAAAATACATTATTTGATTTCTTATTTAATTTGATTTTGAACTATTGAACTTGTTTAAGTTTAAATAAACGCTTAACAATTAATTTTCTTTTACTTTTCTACTTTTAAGTAATTCTTTTTTTAAATAGAGAATGAATTCTTACGAAGTTTTGTAGGACCAAAAACTGTGTCACCTCTGCGCGGTGTAAAATCTATAGGGTTGAATGAAACGTGTCAAGCGTCAAGTCAAAACTATACTCTATGTGAATGTTTTAAATATTTTGGTTTGACGACATATATATTGTTTTAGCGCTGCAGCGCTCGCCGCGCGCAGGCCCCCGCTGTCATACAGCAAGTTGCGATACGTTTTTTGTTTGGAATAGGTTTTCTAGTACGTTGTACATATAACTTAGTGGTTTAGGGAGATTTCTTCACATCATTTTTCGGGATATTTTTCCAAGAACCCTAGTAAATGTAATATAATATTAGGGTAAAGCGGTAGCTCAAATACTTCGTATTTGCGAAACGCATTTACACTGATAACAGTTCACTCTCAACAATCGCCTATCACTATTGAAGTTATGTGGCTTACATAACTAAATTTTAATTTTAATAAATAAATTTTAAGGCTATTCCAGGCTATCTTCAGCCCAGTAAGGTTAAACTAACAAACTCATAAATTGAGCCATTTCATTGTAATATTAATGAGTAGAACAAATAATTCGTTATCTATATCAGTATTTCAATTATTACTAGGAGTAAGTAATAATTGAAAGACTGATATAGATACCAAGGCACAACTACCTGAAGTGTATCTTGGTGGCCAATTGTCATTTGGGTGCGCCTCAGTGCCCAAGTGCCTGGTTAAAGTGCAAAAGTCCCGCAACCTCCCGGATAAGGCGGCAGTGGTAACATTGCTAGGCAACGCTACACGTGCCGGGGGAGGGGGCGTCCCGCATACCCCACCCACTGCACCGAGTCGCTCTTGATTGATTCCCGGAATATCCGGGACACTGGGACTGTTGTGTAGACTGTGGCGCTGTGATGAGTCCGGGATTCCCCGATTTCGAAGAATTCGTTTGAACGTCTCGTTTTTTTTGGTTTTATTTTGACAATTTATTCAGGTACCTGCCTCTCAACAGCACATATGCGTCCACTGTTGGATACGCCTCCCCCAAACCAAACCCAAAGCGCGGTCATTATTTCAAACCTTCCATGGGTTTGCAAATCTGAATTTGACAGATAGCTCAATTGTTTCATAGTCCAGTCATTGATGACATAAAAAGGGACTTTCACTACAAAAGGTCAAGGGGAGTTCTAATATGGCACCGTGTAACAGTTTGGTGTCCTCGTTAATATTCCGAATTTGCGACCTTGAGCGAGCGCCGCTCGCACCGCCATATTGGAAAAATAGAGAATATCTCCTCTTACCCTAACCTATTATGAGAAATTAAGCAAAAGCCAGTAAGAAATTTTAAATTAAATTTAAAATACCTAGAACCTAGAACCTACCCAGTGACTGGACTCTCATGTGCATATTTTACATTTTGTAAATAAGTGCACATAATATTTGTAATTATTTTGTGAATAAAATAAGCCCATAAAGGAACCACGGGCTTACCAAGAACGTTTACTTCAAACATTTATGACAGAACTGCGGAAAAGGAGCAATCACTTCGGCTAAGAGAGTAACCTACTCGTAGAAGAGGAGCTTGTAGCCGCCTACACTGAGGCGTACGGGGGATGGATCCTCCCCCCTTCCCACGTGTTCAATGGATGATAGGAGGTGAGCCTACTTATAGCTAAGTAGGTACGTAGTTACAGAGAAAATTGAGATATTAGGAAATGACGAAGAGAGGAAACTCATGAATTGAGATCTACAAGATCTCAATTCATGAGTTTCCTCATCAAGGGATGACATGGCTGAACCGATATCGAATATTGCAGAGCGATTAATGTACATGACACACCTCAGAAGGATTACTGATGTTTGATTTGTTTATGAGTTTTGGAACATTGGCTTGTTTACCGATTGTTAACACAATACGATCATTATAAAAGTCCATGAATTTATACGGAAATTATAATGGTTTTTTGGGTGTTTTCTATATAAAAAATATATTTATATGTTATGTAATGTATTACCTAGATACTAACCAAACCCGATGTAGAAAGTTTGTAAACAAACCATCATACTTAACCTAAAATTCACTCTGTTGCCGCGTTTTTTTACATGCAATTTACATTACTTCCTCTTCCTGTCCTTCCTTCAATAAATATTACCTACAATTATATCTGAAACTCGACGCCAAGCAAGAGGGTTTAAGTTATCTGTGTCGTGGTTTGTTTACAAACATTCTACATCGAGTTTGGATAGTGTATAAGTTCCCATATCAGTTATCTAGTAGGTACCATAACACAAGCTCTGCTTACTTTGAGGCTAAGTGAAGCTGTGTGGATTGTCTAACATTGTTTATTAATTTATTTAAAGTCTTTTGTAGTTTGTATCTTTGAATTTAAGTTAGATGTAACTTAAAATCAAAGATATACATATATATAAACGTACAATGCAATATTAAAACATCTATATTTTTATAACCTTTAGTACTTATCTAATACTTCATTGTTTGTAACAGCCCGCATTACGCCTACGACTAGGGTGGGGAGGGGGAAGAGGAGGGAACGCCACGTGCTCTATGAAACGAGGACTGAAGTTTTTAAAAATTTCTAGGAAAGTTGCGTTTACTTTGAGAGACTTATAATAAAAGTTTTAGCCTGTTATGTGATGTGGTAGGGCGACCTTTAGCCCTTTATGAGTCAAATTGTGACTCGAAATCCTAACTTAGTTCATTAGAAGTACACACACACACACCCTCACACAACTCTAACTATGTACTAAACATAGTTAGAGTTTTTGATGTGGCGTGTAGCTGAATAAGGAAAGAGCATAATATGATCATCAGAAAATAATCATGGGAGAAATATCGTCCTTTTCCCCTGCCTTCTTGCTTGTGACGGCCGACGTTCACACAATATCGGAGACGCATCGTGAAGAAGACAATAGGAGGATCTATCTCTCATGATTATTTTCTGATGGTTCATATAATGCGGTGTTGCGGGTTCTTTCCTGGATTTTTGTATGAAAATAATAAAAAAAAAACGACGAGGTATTTTCAAATATTGGTCATAACCATAACTATAATGTTGATCGTCACCGATGACGCCGATAATAAAAAAAATATTTTTATCTGCGTTCTACACGTTCTACGTTTTTGCGACCATAGTAACCCATTTGATATGAACCCATGCTAGAACTAGCTTTGATTCAGTCATCGTTTTGGAATTATATCTATAGACATTATGTTGATTTTAATAACAAATCAATACCTACACATGTCAATAGACTCTAAAACGTGCAATTAATCCGAAATTAGTTTTAGCACGGTCTCTTATCAAATGGCTTGCCAATGTCGCTAATTTACCTACTAGATAGATAGAGGTGCTTGTAGGACGCAGAAATATACAGAAAAAAGTGAATTTCCGGTGCTATAGTTGATCAACCTTCACCGGATTACCGGTGAAGGTTGCGTCAAATATTGGTCATTAGACCAATATTGCGTCAAATATTGGTCATTAGACCAATATTTGACGCAACCTCCTTTACTTATATTGTAAATACATAATATCAGAAGTAAATACCAGGCCAGCGCAGACGGCCTGTCGCCTTCAAATCACAGTATCTATAATGGAAAGCCGATAGTTCGGCAGCAGGCAAACTTATTAATAATTCATTGATTATACTGGATATATTTGATCTACTTTTGATATGCTTTTACTGTGGTTATTATCTAGGAGGGCAAGTTTGAAATCATTAGGTACTTTTTGTAAGTACTGTAACACTAATGTACCTACTTTAGTTTTTTTTTAATCTAGTACGCGATAATAACCCGATACAACTGAATAAACAATTGTAGTTATACAGGGTGCTCTATTATAAAGAGGACGAATTTTAACCATTTTTGACTAATGGAAACTAAAGATTTTTTGGAAAACCTTAAACTAGATATTTATATTCTATTTCTAGTCAGAAAGTTCGCACACTGGATGCATCTTCAATCATATTGACAAACAGTACATTGTGACGTCACTTCCTCTTCACTCTGGTGCACTTTCCATTTGATGCACTTCCGCCTGCTAATGGCATGTCAATATCGTGTTGTATGGTAATATCAGGTGAAGATGTTCCGATTTATATCTTACAAACATACAAAACGACGATTTCTTCACTCACTTAGACGGTTGCAGGTTGGATTTCCACCACAGGACAAGCATGCATGAGACGCAGAATTTTTTTTTATTATTTAGCAACTGGTAAGGTATTTACCAACGTTTGTAATAATGCTGTTCTTTTTTTGAATAAAGAATTTTGTTTCTTATTACTTTTCAGTTCATGTTATTTATTATTTCACATATATCCTATATATTATTATTATTATCATTAATCATAGAAAACGCCCAGACCGGGAACAAATAGTAGCAGATTATACAAACATTACCCTTATATATTTTAATATGTAAATGTAAGTAACGTCAGTAATTGCGTCATTCCAACGACTAATCACGAACTTGGCCTTTGACTTCTTCTACACCCGTGCCCAGGAGATGTTAAAGTATGTAGTTCGGAACTATCTTCTGCCCACATAGGTACGCGTTTTAAATAAATAGCCTATATGCCCAGATCTAGAATTACATCTAAGCTAAGTTTCAGCTCGACCTATTCCTAGTTTCGCGTGATGAAGTAACATATGTACATTTCATCCGTTCTAGAAGAGTTTCATGAAGTCATTATTTTAGTTTTTATGCATCGACGAATCAAGCTGTATTCTGTTTACTTTGTTTTGTCCTTAACTCCATCTTAAAACTCGTCCTTTACAGTAATAGGTATCCCTTCAAACTACACATACGTATTCCATTGAGCTTATAGGCTGTTACCAAAACAAGCTCGTGACACGCACCCGACACCGCGTGGCACGCGTACTCGTAGCCTTGAACCACCCTGTATCGATCCGAACTACCGGCCGTACTGACTATGTGACTGTCTGTGGACTTTGTGCGCCGAAAAACTCCTGGTTACTGAGGTTCTTGAGGATTTCCAATTGAATAATTGTACCTTTTGTTATAATGAGTTAAACTAAGTAAACGAAATAATTGGTTTTTTTTGTTTTTTTTTTGTTATGTTTATATTTTCTGATATATAACTTTGCTGAAAGTACAAACAGTTATAACAACGATGATGACTTTATCGAAAAGGCTTACTATATTATATGAGATTATCTAGAGGATAAAAAAGCTTGGGACGGGATTAGCCTTGAAAAATAACAACTAAGAGGCTAAAGGTTTCTTCGTCGCTTCTTTACTTTAGTCTACATACTGAAGCGACAGAAATCAAAAATATCACTTTATATCCGTGTCAGTGTTAAGCTTTTAAGAAATTTACCTTTTCTAAGTGTACATTTATTGTATTTATGGAAATAAAGAGTTTTTGATTTCATTGGTTCGATCAATTAATAAATGCATCTCCAAGCATACATCTCCTCCAAACAAGGGGGGGTTGTACAATAATCACGACGCTGCTGCGCACGGCAGGCGGTTTGGTGAGCGCAGTGGAACTATTAAATATAAACAGAAGGACCCCTTCCTCGACTTCCGACATCCACACGGGCTGAGTTCGAGGGTCGATATTCTTGCGCCGCGACCTCACGGTGATCACAATAGGACTATTAAAATACAAAGCCTTAGATTACTCACAGTAGTTGCATGTAAACACACCTGAAATACTCGCGTGAGACGTTTTCAGTTGCACAAACACAAACCAACGCAAAAAGACAAGGAAACAATTAACGCACAATTGCCATTTGAATCAACGACCGATGGCGAGTGATTAGCGCTAATTGCAGTGAAAGTGATGCACTTGTGTGCGCGGGCCTTAATGTCTTCCGTGGAGATCACTTGCATTATCATAGAGAATGTGCCCCTGTGGAAGAAAACCTTAAGTTTAGTTAAGTAAGTCTGCAAGTACATATTTAAATAAAATTTATTAGAATTTGTGCAGGGAGTTTTGCAGGAGAGTCATGAATTTATTGTGTAAAGGTTATTCTTCGGATTTCTTGGAACGAGTGACGACGTAAAGTGATAATTAATGATTAATCTAGAAGATTTCATACATTATTTCAACATAACATCTGAAATGTTTATTTGAGTTGACGGCATGGTGTCCACTTAGCTCAAGTTATGTCATCGGTTACGTTTTCCACTGCCTCCATTACATGACGCAGTGTGAACGTCCCGAGGTGAACGCACTGCTCGGGAAATCATCGAAAAGCGAGCGTCCAGCGGGAAAATAATACACCGCGAAATAAACCTTTTATAGGGACGTAAATGTGAACTCGTAAAAATCGTTTAACACAAGCTTTACGAGTGCCACGATTTCCTGGTGGACTCACTTTCGCGAGCGAACCCGATCGCTTTCCGCAGCTTTCCTTGCAGAAGTACAGCCGTCCCGTTCTAGCACGCCGTCTCGCTCGCGCCCAGGTTCGACGACCGGGGCAACGAGCGCGCGAAAGTACTTTCACTGCGCCAGCGCAAGTCTCTAGCGTGTATAGAGTGTAGAGGTAGTGCAACGCGCGTTTCGTTTCCACCGCTGGAAATTTAGCACTGAGTTAGAATAGAAACGCGCTTGTCACGGAAAAATGGCTTCTATCGACAGTGGCGGAGGATCCGCAACAGTTTGGTTAGTTTAACTAGTTGTAATTCATCTAGGAATGCGTCTGCCAGCGCACGCGCCCCCGGCTGGGCCAGTAATGAGCTTTTGTTCTAGAACAATGCCGGCTTGTTCCTGTTATTGCTTTAAAAACATCGTATTTTACACGCGAATGAACCATTGAACACCTACACCTTGCCTTGCGCTGCATGTCGGCCATCAATACAAACTGAAACTGCACCCTTCACTTATTTTAACACATTAACCACTAGATTTTTAGAGATTCCAGTAGATTACTTACAGATTGCTGGAATGTCAATTTGAATGCAGCAACAAGAATTTACAAATGAAGAAAAACATCACTAAAGACGAGGCTCCTTCAATAATTTATTAATTTTTACGGCTCTACATTGAAAACATCAAATTCTCAATTGGAAATAAAACGCACGCACGCAATCAACTATGTAGAACAAAACAAAGATATTTCTCGTGTAATCTGAAAGCTAGCTGGTATGCACATAACGTCACATAATAAGATTACACCTGCAAACGTAACTTTAGCATTGCGTCACAAGCAGCAGTGTATCTAGCAGAGAAAGCAGAGCCCTTCGGCATCGAATTATCTTTACGGCAAACAGTGAGAACATTGTAGATTGGGAAGATCTCGATTTGCAGATTTGGCCATTCAGCAGAATCGGCAAGATAAATTGTATGGCTGCTGTCAAATAAGGTGACGTGGAATGAAACAATAAAGCTCTGTTTGTGTGGTATTATTCTCACTTGTTTCTTACGAACCTTCTAAGCAACCACTGGGACCAAAAACGGTAAAGATTGCTCAGGAGTTCTTTAAAAAAAAACTGAAAGCAACAATCGAGAAAAATCCTTTAGACGAGGATTTATATAAATATCGAGGGTATACAAATATGTACCTGACTTCAAAGAGTATTGGGCAATTAGATGCCTATCAGCACTTATTACCTACATACCAAGTATCGAACGTTTACACAAGCTAAACATCACTTACCGATTCAAAACGAAACACAACATACAGGGTTACAGTTTACAAGGAGGTACAGTGGTTGCCAAAAATATGAAAAAGCTGCATGACCGCGCCGTCGCGTCGTGTATGTACGGTAGGAAGCGCCGCCGCCAGGGGGAGCGGCTCGAGCGCACGTGCAGCTCTACTGGTATTACCATAGCTACTAAACTTTATTGTGAGCTTAGTAGGTAGATTAGATCACTAGGAATTTAAAATCTTTGGTTCACTGACACAGAGCTCGGCCTCAATCATTGGACTTAGATAATATTAATTATACGAAATACTAAGACAACAAAACATATGAAAATTACAGTTCAATAGATATACCTATAACAAATGTAAGCGGTCTTACTGCTCAAATATCTTCCAAACAATCTTGCAAAGTGTGAGTTGACAGGAAGGTGTTTGTTGACAGGAAGGCGGTAGTGCATAAATGATTACAAGGACTTATAAATTTTACGGAAGCCTTAGAGCTCTACAATGTTTAAGATATATGAAGCTAAATAAGGCTAAAATATATTATTGTTAAATTAAATAATATTAAATTAAGTCTTTGCTTTCTGTGAAGATCAATCATCAGGTAAGCGCACAGAGCACAACCCACCGGCTCATAGAGATCACATCATGTAAAACCTACCTAAAGATGGCTCTACCAGTCATCACAATCAAAGTTATTTTCTTTAGGTACATGGATTTCACATTATAATTGTAAGTCTGCGGCCAACTGCCATAATATTACTGCAGCACTGTATTTCCGTAATTATTAACAGACAGGCAGCACAACAGTGAACATTACATATTACACATTATTTTATGACCAACAAGATTCTGCCCGGGCCCGGGTTAAAAAGTAAAAAATAGCCATGTTTTATTCCAGGTCTAGTACTACATCTGTGTAAAATTTCAGCCTGATCCGTTCAGTAGTTTTGGCGTGAAGAGGCAACATCCATCCATCCATCTTAACATACTAGCAGGTGACTCAACCTAAAATGTTTTACTGTAGATTTTCAAAATAAAAAAGTTATCGCAAAAGATATTCTAAAAAGTTTCGGAAAACATCGCAGATGAAGCTTAGAAAACGCATAGAAAAAGTCCTTACACGAAACTCTATTCTCATGATCTTGTGTACCTCCAATCTTCAAACCCCTTTTCAATTTCAGTAAAATATCTCGCCGACTGTCCCAACTAATGTAAAAGTCGCAATTACGACGTAAATCGCGGGTTCTCCCGACACTTCATTATGGAATTACTACTGCGCAATGTTAGAGTGCTTTTTAGGGTTCCGTACCCGAAGGGTGAAAACGGAACCCTGTCCGTCTCCGTCCGTCTGTCAGAGGAATCTATCACATGAACCGTAAGAGGTAATCAGTTAAAATTTTCAGAGAATGTATATTTATCTTGCCACTATAACAGCAAATAATAAAATATTATAAATATTAAAATAAAGAGGGCTTCCATACAAAAATCGTGATTTTTTTGGCTAGCTCTTTATCAAGGCTTCTTTTGAACCGTGGAACGTAGATAGATGATTTTTTTTTACAGTGTGCATTACTATTGTCACTATAGCAAAAATAATAAAAATTCAATAAATTTATTAATTAAGACGGCAACGTCCATACCAATTGGAACAACGATGACCGAAGTTAAGCAGCGTTGGGCTTGGTCAGTACTTGGATGGTGACCGCGTCATTTTGGTTTTTGCTTTTTTTGCGAAGGTATATCAAGTATGGAACGGAACCCTTCGTATGAGAGCGACTCGCACTTGGCCGGTTTTTAGATATACATATTTTACCATTACCCTATACATCCACAATAATCCAAATTGAAATTAAAATTGCGAAACATTGCCTCACCATAATCCAGCTTCAAAGTAAGCGGAGCTTGTTTTATGAGTGCCAGATGATTATTTATGACATATCTACTCGCGCTTTTCCGGAATCAAAAATAGCCTTTGTCCGTCCCCGGGATACCGTCTACCACCCTGCCGTTTGGCCGTTAGGCTGAACGGATCTTAATGAAATTTAGCTGTCTGACTGCTTGCCTTTATACGCCTGTTTAGATTTAGACGTAAAAAAGCTTATAACAGACAGTCAGATAGAGACAGAATTACGTTCGAATTTATAACAATGTGTAGAATAGTGGATTTATTGGAATAGAAAACTTTCCGTGTCAACCCTTTGTTGGTGTTGAGTCACTGAAAGAGTTGTTAAATAAATAAATAAAATGTGGCAAAGTATGCATAAGAGTTGGCGCTTATTATGTGATTTCTTATAATGATGATTAAGTTCTGAAAACATAATTTGTTTTGTAAACTTATTACCACATCTCTGACCTTTATCCTATTGGGTAAAATTTAACATTTAAACTTTTGTTTGGGTCCTTAGACTACAAACAAAGTAAAACTCACTTTATTATAATTAATAACTAACTTAATTAATTTACAATATAACGTGTTGTGATTTAAAACATTTCTTTCAAGAACTTAAACAACTCACAACTATTCACGCAAATCTACCGCGATGCAACCAAAACAAACAATTTATAACAACAGGCAGACATCGGATCCAAAGTGCCTAAGCTTGTAATAATCTCCCAAGAATCCGGCTAAAACACGTGGTGCGGGTTCGAGTCCCGGCTGCGGCTATTTGTGGTAAATGGGTCAGCGCGAGCTCAACTTAGATGCAAGAACGAATACAAAAAGAGTAAAGCGCGCGAGGCCGCTGCGCCCGCGCAGAGATTAGTAACAGGCGGGATTAGCAGACGGTTTAACAACAATAAATAAAATAACATTAAAATAAATTAATAATGTTGGACAATTCACACAACATCATCTGGCTGGCTCTAAAATAAGCAGAGGTTGTGAAGATGACAGATACTTGGAAAACAGTGGGCTGGCTGTCGTTAGTTTTTTTTTGTAACCTTATCACATTGGCTATTTGCGAGCGAGTTCAAAGCGAGGTGAGTGCGCAATAAGCTAGCTGCGAGGTCGCAACGAGCGCGCGGCGAACTCGCCGCGGAGACACCGCGCGGGCGCGTAGCGAGCTTTCGACCTGCTATCCGTTTTTTGAACACTCACTAACAAAATGGTTATTTGTTATTAGCTTTATCTGCGATCAGTCTTCTTATTCAAGTCTGCTATCGTGATATTTGTCACTTTAACACGTAACACACGTGGTTTTACAATGATTTGTTTATGTAATATATAAACCATAATAGTTAAAAGTTCTTATTCACAAAATAATACTGAAGGAGAGCTATGGCGACAAACAATACGACTTGTATCAAAATATAAATCAATCGTTTTATTAGAGCAAGTTAAGTTTGCTTTTATTATAGCCAGACGAGTTTGTAACAGATTTTATTGTAAAGCCTTTACAAGAAGGAAAAATCTCATATTTCATCATAGAAAAAAGGAGGTGGATCTATGTTCGGCTGTATATTAGGTCCTTACATATGAAATTGGCGTTTTGTATGGGAGGAACAAAAAGTCGAATATTTTTTAATATAATATATTTAATTAATCAAAGTATGAACCATTATTTTCTATGCACTTTTGCCATCTTATAGGTAGTTCATTGATCCCTTTACTAAAAAAACCAGTCGGACGGGAATCAATAAAATCTTTGAAGGCGATTTGGACTGCCCCATCGGAGTTGAATTTTTTCCCTTGCAAGAAGTTATCCAAATTTCGAAAAAAATGGTAATCTGTTGGAGCAAGGTCCGGGGAGTACGGAGGATGTCTTAGACTTTCCAATTGAAGCTCTTCTAATTTAGTAGCCGTCTGTTGCGCAGTGTGTGGTCTAGCGTTGTCGTGAAGCAGCAGTGGCGTGGAGCGATTGACCAGCCTAGGTTGTTTAGCCGCTAGCTTTTCCATCATGGTTTGCAATTGCTGACAATAGACATCAGCCGTAATAGTCTGGCCAGATTTGAGAAAACTGTAATGAACAATACCGGCACTAGTCCACCACACGCTTACAAGTAACTTTTTTGGGGTTAATTTTCGCTTGGGGCAGGATTTGGCTGGCTGGCCAGGATCCAACCATTGCGCTGAGCGCTTCCGATTATCGTAAAGAACCCATTTTTCATCACAGGTAATGATTCGGTTTAAAATACCTTCATTATTGTGCCGGTTTAGTAATGTAACGCAGCAGTCGACGCGCGTTTGCCGGTTTGCTTCAGTCAATTCGTGAGGTACCCACCTTTCAAGCTTTTTAATCTTCCCAATTTGCTTCAAGTGAATTAAAACAGTTTTATCACTAACATCGCAGCCTGCAGCTAACTCGGACGTGGTTTGCGATGGATCCGCTTCCACAATAGCCTTCAACTCTTCATTATCAACTTGAGTCTCAGGCCGTCCACGGGGCTTGTTCTGCAGGTCAAAATTTCCAGAACGAAAACGTTGGAACCAAAAACGAACTGTGTTTTCTTTTGCAACACGACCGCCATACACATCATTCACCCTTCGAGTTGTTTCCGCAGCACTAGTGCCACGGCGGAACTCCTACTCGTAAATAATGCGATATTTTAAGTTTTCCATTTTGTAAAATGAGTGACGCAAACAGAAAAAAACAGAAGAAAAAAAACAAATGAATGACGATCATCGAAGCACAAATACATGAGTCTATAGCTGTACAAATTTGAATTTGGAATTCCTTACCAAAGAGGAGAAATTTGTGATTAAAGTGGCCAGTACGAAAAACGCCAATTTCATATGTAAGGACCTAATATATGTTTTTTTTAATGTACCTCTATGTATGATCGTCGATTTCTCCCTGAGTTATGGACCGATTTTAAAACATCTTTCGCTTCTGTATAGAGAATGCTCACCAGGTGCTCCCGTACATAAATAATACCGAGGGATTAGTATTTATCCCGTAAAAGTTAAAAGCAGTGTTTTCACACTAAAAGATTCAAAGTTGGTTTTTGATTTCTCAAAACAATCGAATTATAATTACAGTTACTAAACTTATTTCTCCCATTATTATTAAATTGTACTCAGTTTCTTTTGAAAAGCCTTTATAGGTAACTTCAGAAGCAAGTACTAGGTAAACTTCAAACAATTACTTAAATTATGTAAGTGAAAGAATATTTGATTCAAACATTAACTTTTTTGGAACAAAACGAATAATGTTAGTTTCCTTGGAGTTTGTTTCGAAGGGAAGTTGTATGTGTGTGTGTGTAATTAAGTAATATTCGATAACAATGGCGTCCACTCAGATAGCATACAACATAGAACAGTAGAACAACTAAACTAGTACGAAACAAACTGATTTTACGTTTTGGTAATATTCACGCTGGATAAGGTAAATCTTTAAAAGCTGGCGCGATCCCCGATTGATTTTCGTATACGGTAGGGCTGGATTTGTGACGTCGTCGTTGTCGGCGTGGATAACTGTAAGAAAAATCTAAAGATAAGATTCTTCAACGTGGTCTTTATGCCATCAAGGTGTTCCGATAGGACCCAATTTTTGTAACCTTTTTTCGACAATCCCTTTAGGTTTTTATACGTAGGATCAAAGGTTACACGAAATACTAGCAGCAAGAGAAGACATCAAGATTGAAAACATTTTCATTTCTGCCTTACCTACTCTGTTATTTTATTTTTTTCTTTATAGATAACTAGGAACACATCAAAGGGCTCTAAATCGTATTATATTTTTATTTATATTTTTTCGTTTATTTACATTCATTAGTGGCCTAGTAGTTGATACTTATGGAACTGTAAATAAAAATTTTGTCTACAGTCCAAGCGATGCAGGTTGTAAAATATTGGTCGACATTGTACTCACATAATGGAAGCGAGTCACTCTTGTAGGCATTGCGGAAGTTACCAACCAGTTAGCCTTAATGCGCACGCTGAGTACCTACGTACATACGGCTTTATATGCAGGTACACTTTATACCTGCAGGGCTTTCATTGCAATAAACACATTTAAATGTTCCAAACAATGTATTTAAGTACCAAGTTCACCAGTAATAATCCAGTTAATAAGAGCTTGCACCACCCTAACTCTGCCCGCGGGGGTCGTAAGAGGCGACTAAGGGATATCCACCGCAGCAGCGCTTATTGCAGAACAGATCCACCAAAGAACTGCAATCCCCAACCCTCATGCTCAGCATTGGGATTATGGATTTACTCCCTAATGATAAGGACCAGGGATGGGAGGCATATGGCATAGCAGGAGAACATAGGCTGATGATGATAAGAGCCAATGATGCGCTCATCAGGAGAGGCCTACCTCCAACGATGGACTGGTAAAACCTGTTGATGTGATGTCATGTGATATTAGTCACCCATAACACAAGCTCTGCTAACTTCGGGCTGGGAAAATCATGCAAAGTTAAACGTCCAGTTTATATATCAAATAGTTGGTAGAGTCAGCCGGACCAGTATTATCATTTAAGTACCTTTTCGCTATAAAGTTGACTAACTCTGCAACCACGTTCAATCAGCCATAAAGAGTTTTTTAGTCTGACAAGGGACTAAAGTGCATGCGATGTAGTGTACGTAGTAAAAGAACGTATAGCAAACAATCGCCGCTTCAGTTTAACACTGCACTAAATCCTATATTTGGAGAGTTTACTAGATTAACCTGTTACGTGACACTTAAAACTGATAAATAAAATAAAAGTTACCTACTTCATATTGCCATAAAACACCCACTCACTTTTTTGTGTAGTTACCTTCTTTAACAGAGATGGCGCCATAAAATCTTTCAGCCAAACTTGACTCTATAAAAATATTAATCTTATTAATCTTCTAGATATTCTAGATCTGTAAACGCTTTAATTGGATCGTATTTGATTCGGATTCAATATTTTTCAGATTATTAATACTTTAGTTCCTACTGTTATTTAAGCATAACATAACACAAGCTCTGCTTAGTTTGGGGCTACATGATGCTGAGTGGATTATCCAGCATTATTAATTTATCTACATTTAAAATATTTTGCGTTTTTTTAGGTATCTAATAAGTATTGTATATGGAAATAAAAATATTTAAATTCAGAACTATTTGAAGGTTAAAGTTAATCGTCAGTTAAAAAGCTCGGTGCAACCCGCTCAGTGCAGTGTCCTCCTTACGTAACGCACTATAAATACATCACTACGCGGCTGGTGCACTACCTCTGCGGAACACACCGACCGACGGACAAATGCACTTTAATAATTACCACACAATAGGCACCGCCTTGACCTATCGGATAATAATAATTGGTGTCATCTATTGTGCTATTGTGAGTCAAAAATCTTTGACATTCGATTATGGTCGGTTCATTTTTACCCGGCAGCGGCATAAAATTATAGTAGATATTTCAACCCCCCTACAAGGGTAAAGTTCCAATTGATCCGTAGGAGAGGTTCGTGCCCCACTGCAAAAAAAAAACATTTTATGAAAAAAGCTATCAGTATTTAGATTTTTTTTAACTTTTTAAATCGCGATTTACCTGCCTGAGACTGGGGTTTTACCTAGTTCAGACACACGTAATTTTAAGAATTTAAGTTAATATTATTCCTATGTTAAACATTTATCTTGTGTAATTTTTAAATAAATTATTTAATTTGAATTTATTTATTAACACAATTAATGATTAAATCACCCTGTGAACACGATAACTGTATCGCGATGGATACGTCGGGGAAATAATAACAAAAGGTACCCGATAAATAATCATTAATCATATTTGTTAGGTTAATTAAGTAGCCTAGAAAGAAAACTAAAATTTGAACCAATCATCAACCAAACTTGATCACGATTTTCAAAAGTTAGGATTTGGAGCAGTGGGCCACTTATTAGGTTCTACATGGTGCGACTGCCCGGACTTTACCCTATTGATAGATATATAAATAGGGTAAAGTCCGGTTAATCTTTTAGGTTAATCTGACATTTTACCATTAGAAGACTTTATGAGTGACACATTAAGTAATGAGAAAGGACTTAGGCTAACCAAGGGATGGATGATTATTTGGGAAGTTCCTTTCCAACTATCAACAACTAAATTAAAAGCAAAAAAATCTTGTTAGTATAGCTTTTGGCGCTCCAGGTTAGACCTGTGGGTTACACAGTAGGCACCTACCCTCGGTCTACACTGAAGCGGAGCGGAGATCTCAAAATCAACGTTTATTTCGTAAGGCTTACAAAATAATGAACGGATCTTAATTAAATTTGGCAGGGAGGTCAATGGTACCTACCCCGGGGACGGACATAGGCTACTTGAAAAACGCGTGCGAAGTCACGGGCATCAGCTAGTACGAAATAAAGTGTTGTGCAAAAACGATCATTAGCATGGTGTCATTAATCGTCACATGACCACGACACGTATCTAATCCAGGTCCTATTGGTAGGTTGTACACATCTCCGCACTGCCCATAAGTCGTACATATCATTGCCTTGACACAAACACTTGACAATCATTTTAAGTTCACGAAGTTTAGTTTGCTTCCGTGATCTATTTACTAAAATAGACGTGACATAACATAAGGCAATAAATAATTTAGTTATTTTTATATTCGCCGCAAGGCTGTCAGTAACCGTTTCTAATATAAATATAGATAAGAGATACATAATTCCCTTGTTTTTATTACAATTTTGCTTTATTCCTATGAAAATAATAATCTTCTGACACTTAGCTATATAGATAATTACTTTATTGCTCCATCGGTACATGAAACAATTAAATACGAATTGATGTTATTTACCACATACAGTTTTTCTGAGTCTTTATACTTGGTGCTGGAGTTTTTGAAAATGGTTTCAAGACCGTTCTGATCTGGAGAAATACATAATGTATGTCTATGTAGATAGGGAAATTAAAACCTTTCCAAATTGAATCCGAGACTATTCTGGAAAGGAAATACTGAAAAAGGATTGCTAGTTTCCCTTTAAACGCATTACTTTCGTCTACACATTCTCACAATACTCTGGGAATGTTTGCTGCCTTTGATATTGTGGACACCTGGTTCCCACCCCCACGCGTGGGTGCTGGCGGCCCGCCAGCTAGGGTGCGTCGCCCGGACATTGTCCCATTCATCACACAAATAGATGTGATGCAGCTGAATGGGCCACGTGACACGTTAGAGGAAGTTCGGACGCCTTCGATACTTGCTCCTATAGCTCTACGGGATCTCGGCCTCCTACACACGAATGTCTTGTCCTGCCATCTTGGCTCGGAGCTGTCTCTCACGAGATTCAGACATGGATATCACGTGCATTGCTGATTTTGTAGAAGACGCCATACGCAGCTTTTTTGGGGCTAGATGATGCTGTGTGGAAAGTCCAGCATTAGTTTATGCTGGACTTTCCACACAGCATTTATACGATGGCAAATAACTATAGTCTCCTCTCTATCCCGGAAAAACGCGTACATAAAGCTGAAAATTCTAAATTTAATGTTAAATGTTACATTCACCAGTTCAACTATCTGATATATCAACAATGTCCGTGACCTCCCCACAACAAGGTATCGGCTGTACTTCCCCAGTCCTCCCCGCACCCTCTTATCGAGTGCATTTCCCCAGTTTTCCCCGTGACCCCAGGAGCGGGGTCGACGCTCGCGCGGTCACGCGGCCGACGCCCGCGCTCGGGAACAATGCCGCGGGATAGCTGGGAGACTTCTACAGCGGGCGCAAGGGGTTTTTCTAACGTGTGTAAATTTCAGCTAGACAGTTAGGCAGTATCGTATCAAGATAATAGGACATTTCTGGAGATATCAATAAGGCGTTTTCCTCAAAAGACAAAACCTTATTTCAAACGAAAGTCAACCAACTAACCTTCAATAAGGAAGATCATATTGTCATCGACAGTCTAAAGCGCCCTCTCTTTAGTCTGAAGGAACTATCTGCTAATGATATTTTTTAAAGAAAACCCCTCATTGGATGTCCGTCACTAATCATTAGTGTTGTGGACGCTGTATATATATCCGCAGCTGCCGAGATATCAAGGAGGTGCTGATACCGTGGATTCTGGCTCAGTGACTCGAAATCTACACTCTACACTATCGACTTGGACGACATCGTCAACCCATATAGAAAGCAGTGTTATTTGCAATGGTACCTACTTATCTAATAAAGATGTTATCGAGATAATGTCCTGATCGATTAAGTATAGATATTTACGCCCGTATAATGGTTTTGGACGAATCAATAAAACTCTGTCTGAACGGGTCAATATTTTATTAAAAGTAACCTTGTTTAACGCCAATAAATGCAATTGTTATACAACTGTAAATCATATTTAGTAATAAGAAAAAAATTAAATATTTAGAGTAGATATACAAAAGATCGCACCAAAAATTATACTCGAGTTAAAAGGGAAATTTTCCCAAGCATTATTTAAATCAGCTGAATTCGTTGTCAAACATCTCATTGTGTTAAGAAATGTTTTTATTTTTCGCAGAGACAATACTGGGAACGTCCGCGTAATTCGGGCAAATGGGAAATTAAAACCTCTTGAACATTCAAGAGTTCGTATTTATCTTATGAGAGGCTTACAATAACAGCGGCACTAAGCTCATTTTACTTAATGACTAAATTAAAACTTAACAAAAACGTCACAACTAAAAATTTACGCCATGTCTTACACTTTACCAAAAGCTATAACTTTACGTCCATAGAGAGGCATTAATTATAAATCTTGACGACCTCTGTGGCGCGGCGGGCGAAGGTCCGCGGGCTACGCAGGAGGTTGCGGGTTCGAGTCCCGCTTTGGGACAAATCTTTGTACGATCTGCAGATATTTGTTCAGGGTGTTTTCTATGTATAATAAAAAATATCTATCTATGTAGTGTATTGTATTAAGTATATCAGATAATACACTACAATAGTTATAACACAAGCTCTGCTTAGCTAGGGACTACATAATGCTGAGTGAATTGTCCAATATCATTTATATATCTCACTCTTCACGCACCCACACCCGCCTGGAAGCATCATAGAGATTCTACAAATCAAAGGCAAACATTTAAATTACATACGTAACTCTTCCTTATACTTATTTACCACGATTTATGAATTTTTTTTCTTAATTCACGAGACTAAAATGTGTAGAACATCCTCTTTCCGCTGAATGCACCAGGCGCACATCAGGCCACAAGCGGTCACCGCTCCACGACGTTGACCAGCACCACGTGTTCGCCGCGAACCATCAACTGCGGCAGGTGCCTGGTGCACTCCCATACACCCTTGCCGAGAGGTTTCTCCGTTATGGCAGCCACTGGGGATATGCTCGCTGCTGTGCCTTTCGGGACTGGTGTACCTTTACAAAGGAAATCTTCTTTGAGTACCTACTTGTTATATATAGTGTGAAAGGTTGATACTTTGATTTTAGCTATAGAAAACACAAGTTTGTTGCCATCTCCGTAAAACACTAAGTACTTCAATGTAATCAAATAAAATTAAAAGTGCCAAAGGTCCTTTATATTCAGAAGATTTAAGGGTTTCCGGGAATATACAATTAGCAGAATTCGTTCTGAAAATATCCTTCTTCAGTACCTAACTTAAAAGTATAAGAACCAACATGTTGAATTTTAAATGTACATAGGTTCTCGTAGTTTTGATAAATCGTAACTGTAACTAAGAACAGCACCAACACGATCTATATCAAGATCCAGTTTACGCTTGACATTTGAAAATGTCGTTCATGTTCAATTATTTGGGTGTCCATTCGATATGTATTTATGTAATCGGCATAATTGGTGTGTGGGCGGATCGGCATCAAATGGGGAAATAAATTAGAGGAAAAAATCATGTTTTTAAGAGTAGATTAATGAACATGACAAGGTATCAACCCATTCGTAAAAACATTAATTGGCTTCGTCTAATTGAGACATTCAATTGGGCCTTATCAATTAATTGTTATCGAAGGGATGGGTCTGGCAAAAACTCATTCTCGAAAGCTCCCAACAGCAGTTCAAGCTCCATCAGCACACATACTTTCACAGCTGGACATGCGTCCCCTAAACAAGGGAGGTTTTCCCATATACACCACGTGAATTGGTGAGCGCGGAAGGTGTTAATAATACACAGAACTCGGAAGAACAGCTGCCGCCCTTCCTTTGATACGAGTATATACCCTTTCGCCTTATAAAACATCCACGGGCTGAATCACGGGTCCATTCCACGGGGTCGATTCGCTGCGACTGCCTCGACCAACATTTCAAGCTTAAAAGATTGATATGTAACATGAAACCCCGAATAATAAATTGATTTATCCATAACACATTATTAATACGAAACTGTTAATAACTTAAAATTACACATTATAAAAAAAAAGAAATGCCACGAATACAATTGTATAAACTGATTGAAAAGTTTATATTCTTAATCTATATATATAAAAGAAAGTCGTGTTAGTTACACTATTTATAACTCAAGAACGGCTGAACGGATCTCGGTGAAATTTGGCAGCGAGGTAGATGGTATCCCGGGGCCGGACATAGGCTACCTTATATTCCGGAAAAAAGCGTGCGAAGCCGCGGTCTGCAGCTAGTTAAGAATATAAATAAATTAAATGAAAGGTCGTTCAGACGGAGTACATCATAATCCGCATCCGCCTGTTCTGGATGGGGCAGTCTGTTCGAGCAACAATCATCTGCAGGATGCTGTTGCTACTACTTCATTAATTCAGACTCTTCACTTACCCAAACCGGGAGGAATCTTCCTCTTCTTAGGTCCCTTCCTCTTCCAAATCTCCAGCACGTCACTTAAGGCCATGTTCCACTGCTTGTCGAAGGCAATCAGCGTCGCATGCAGCTCCCCCCTTATTCCGTTGTCTCTGCGCGTGATGATCTGTGGAAAACTTCACCGGTTATATAAAGGAAAATTATCAAAGAGAAATGGTGTTTTGCTCGATATTAATGCCTTTATTTAAATTAGCAGGTAGGCGGTCAAGCGTTGGCCGACCCAAACTATACAAATATATATAATTAAAGTGTCTGTTTGTTATTACAAAATAACAGTTTGATACTGAATGCATTATAAGAAAGGGTAAATGGAACTTATAACAAAATATACATTTTTTAAATTTTTGTTTACGAGTATCTGTTATTTTAGAGGCTGGACCGATTATAACGGGACTGTCAATGGCAGATATCTAATTTCATTTTGGAATAATAAATTAGGGTTGTGCAAAAAACACTAAACCCATGCAATTGTGAATTCTACTGGCCAAGTCGTGGGCACAGCCAGCAAACAAATATAAAAGTCGAAGTCCGGGACGGATTTCGGGACGGATCTTGAACGTTGATCTTGACTGCACATGAGTGAATTTGAACCTATCCCACTCACATAAAGATGCGCTATACCTACTTTTAGTCCAGCGCTGAATGATGAAAGTCCCAGGCTATAATTGTACTGTAATTGGATGACACTAAACCTGTTATAAGAAGTTACAATGTTGCACTAAGTCTAGAAATAATGTTATTTCATACATCAGGTGTAGACTAGACATTACACGTTCACGTGACAACACTGTCTGTAAACTTGGTTAATGGCTTAATCACACGTGGATAGATTTTAACAAAAATCTATCTTCACACCAAAAGTACTGAACGGATCGGGCTGGGTTTTCTGCATAGATGTAGGTCTAGACCTGGAATAACACATAGGTTACTTTTTTCCTTTATATCAGTTCCCATGGGGTAGAAATAGAATTTAAACGTTTCCATAGAAACAACGCGTACAAACCCGGGGGCAGAAACTAGTATGTGATAAAACTTTTTAAACTTTCGCGATTTGTTAATATAGTTAATGATTATTTATCGGGTATATATCGAACTTATTAACATATTTAACGTGACCAAGATCGCTGTTACGCGATGGAAACGTAGCGTAGGTGAAATAATATAACGCGATAAATAATCATAACTCATAATTTAATTATCAATATCCCCTCATGCGTACGAGGAGCCCGTGCTATGAAAGGTTCTACTCTAATTACAATACTATTATAATATGGGGTATCTAAATAGCTAACTGTTCGTTGCAGGTCGTGAAGAGGGCAGTGAATGACAAGAGCACGTGCACCACCAGATGTGTTCAACCGCAACTGTTGCTTCCATAGCGGTAGACTGCAATCGTTCCTGATGGTGAGTAGATTATACACTGCACTAAACTAAACCAGAATACGACTGTCTTTTGTATGCTTGTTTGTTTGCCTATGCTCCTCGGGTCAGGAGGCTTAGCTTGACTTGAGGAGTTTGGCGTTCTCACGCGTTCAATCAGAAGAGACGTGAAGACAGACTCAAGTTGTACATCAAAAATTGGAGGAAACGCAAATCATAAAGCAGGGTACTGTCCGGTGTTAAGGGACGTAATGTACCATTCACAGTGAGCATGATATGTTACGCCTTGTGCTAAAATCCGTCTCGTTGCTCGTTGCGAGCACCTTCTTTTCTTCCCCGTAATGATTGCACGAACAAGCGCTGTGTAACACGTAACATTGCGTCCAGTAAAGCCGGTCAGTACCCCACATAAGAGTATATGTTCTATACCCTGGGTATGTCTTGTAGATGATCTTCTGATTGGATGAACGTGAAACGAATCATATATATATATATCCGCTAAGCAATAAAACTGGTATCTAAAAGCCACAAATCTAGGACATCTCGCTCACGACAATGACATTGAATCGCAGATGAAAACCAGAACTTTCTCTGCGTCATTTGACATGACGTCACCGCACATACAGCCAGACGTTCAAGACTACATGTATTGTGATACGCTGCAGGTCCGTAAATAGGGTCGTGACGTCACCTGTCAGTGCCCCCAGGCCAGACGCGACCTTGGGCCCAAAACAACTTTCAACCCGGAAGCACTTGCAAAGTTGCAACTTGACATGGCAACTGCTAGGCCTCCGTCACTGCTCTTTTCAACAAAATCAGCTTTTTCTTACATTTACTTTAGAAATGTCATGGGGGTTGGCTTTCGTTTCCGAGATGTCTCGGGGGTTCCTGTCAACTGAATATTCTATGGAGAAATTAATAGTGAAGACCCGATATTGTTCGTCATATTCACGCACAGTTCTGCAGTCTTTATTTAGGTTCATCATTACATCCATTAAGTCCGGGTTTCTAGGCTATCGAAGATGTTTTATCATGTCATTTCATTTCATTTATTCTCAAACAATTTACATTGTGTCGGAAATTACACATCGACAGGTACACAGATACAAAACAGAGAATTATAGTACAGCTACAAAATTAAAAAAAAAAATGTTATACATAGGTAGACACAGAGAACAAAAAACAAACAACAATAATAGTCATTTATAGCAGTGAATCTAGTAGACACCTAGTATTTAATCTGTGTCTGACATTACCCTTTTTGCCGGCAATAAACGAGTGTAGTTAATGAGATTATAAATCTTGTAGCCTTGAGCATAAGGTAAATAATGAGGTGGCGAGACCCTGATGAGACGGTTAAGACGTGTACTTAAATGATTTTGAAGTACCACTTATTCTGAAAGGCCATGAAAATTTACAGGGGGTTTAGTGCCAACAAGTTTATTATTTGTGTTTAATTGTGTTAGGTACCTACTTCATTTAAGTAAATCTGTTACGTTAGATACGTTAAGAATCTTAATTACATGTTTAAAAGAGACCGAACAGAAAAAATATTTAGTCATAGAATAAAAACACGCTATCATCCTATGTATTTAGTAATGCTCTAGATTTTCTTGCTAAGTTAACTACCTAAGCCTCAAAATATTCATAGGGGTGTTTGCCAGGTTTCAGTGAACATGTAAACACCCGTTTATTTATTTTATTTTGAAAAATAACACACAATGACCGAGTTACTTCATAAAATAGCAACCGGACCGGGTTTACAACAAAATAACAATAAAATGTTATTGTTTCTCGACAAACACAAACACAGCGAAATCAGGTTTGAGTTAGTTCCTCTGGCACTTCCTTAAGAGTTCAAGTTTTTCAATAAAAGGACGATATAACGAGCCTGGTAGGGACCGCGCGACGGAAAACTCAAAAGTTTCCATACAAATGGGACCTTGGACGCTCACGAATTGAGTCGGCCTCGGACGAGGTCGCGGCAGCGCCTTCCGTACCTACACACACTTCTGTAGCCGTGTCAGTTTGTATCTGTGTTGTTTTGACTGTAAAAGAATATAGGTCCATCTAAAACTCAAAAGTTATGGTACTTTGTCAAGTCGACTACATGTCTGATAAATGTTTACAGTTGCTGATATTTGTCCTCTGTGGTTCTAGAAATATTGTTATTTGGGAGACAGAGGAGTATAATTGGTCTTCCAAATTGGTTCGTTTAAATTTTCTGATTTCCGAGGCAATTCATTTTTTACGCATTTATTTTCGTCTGCGTTATATTTATCCAGCACTTCAGTACATTGTACAGGGTGGGGATGTCCCTGTGCCGTCAGATGGTAGACGTTTTCCCGTCAGTTGGTATCAAGTGTGGAATACCAATCGTAGGCGTAACGCTTTAGTGCTTTTTTCACGGGAACACTTTGAAATGTTGTGACAAGTAAATTGGTGCCATTAGCGTTGGGATGACGAATAGTCCTGTTTGTTTGCTTTATGTTGTTTACTTGTTTCTGTCTGAATACTTTGTAGTTTAATGTCTGATTCTAAACTTGTCCCGACTACTCGCAGAGTTGTTTATTTTAGGGTTATTATGAGTTGCTTTTTAGTATCAATACTAATATTATAATTTCGAAAAAAGCTCTGACTGTCTGTGTGTTACCTTTTCTCGCCTAAACGGCTGAAGGGATCATAATGAAATTTGGCAGGCAGGAAAACGGTATCCCGGGGACGGACAGAGGCTACTTGAAAATCGCGTGCGAAGCAGCTAGTTTTCTACAAAAATATGATAGTTCTTGCTCTCCCATTATAGGATGATATATTTGGATGGAGGACACAAAAACAAATAAAATATGTCGTATAAAATAATGTCCTAAAGAGTCAGGTTTCCGAGATACTCACTGATGAATATAACTATTTTTAAAATATATATACATGTATAAATCTTAGGGCCCTCCATACAAAAATATATATACATATATAAATCTTAGGGCCCTCCATACAAAAATCTTGAAACCTTAAGGCAAGGAAACCTCAAAAACAAAACTAGCAATCGAGATGGTGTTCAGCCCGACCCAGTTTATTGACAACACGAGATAACAAGGTATATTAATTACAAATACTATTTCTGGATTACGCATCTCTCGAGATTACTTGATAGTATTACAGCATCATACAAATTAAGGCACATTTCCAAAGACTTGAGAGTCCATTTACAATTTTCAAACCTTTCTGATAATTCGCACAGTGTGGGTGTAACACATCCCAGCCACCTGTCCGCTGTTGCAAGCTGCAATTGACGCTTCCCTAGCGGCCATGATTGCTAAATTGCCTCAATGCTCTTCCTGCTAGTTCCCACATTTGCGTCGGTAATCTCCTACAGTGTGATGCTATCCTGGTACTTGCCAGTCATTAGCAAGTTATGGAGGGCGTATTGGATTTCTTTTGTTTACCGTTTGATTTGTGTTTCTGTGATCTCATAGAGTTTGACAAAGACTCGAGGAATTGAAACAGTTTAGTAGTCAAAGAGATTACAACTAAACTTGAATAATCAATTTCCACTTTAATTGCTACGAAAATATTGCCGACTTATCAAATATGAACAAATAGGGCACATATGAACTACTTAAACCGGTACTTTAGGCGCCTTATCCTCGGCTGAAGTGGTTCGACTCAAATCTGGATGACGTCATCGCGGCTAATCCAATAACGAAGGCCTACCAATAATGTAAGTGGATATCAACCAATCCCATTAGCATTCGGAAGTGGGCTACAAAGATAGCTGCCAGTGGATTCCGAGCTATTCGCCAACTATATCTCTAAAGGGATAAGAGGCGACACCGGTTTGACTGTTTGTTGTCTCGGTCCCATAAAAATAGTCTTTTCAGAAATTTCCGGTGCTTATGCATATGTACATAATAATTAAAAATGGAGACTCTATTGGTTTGGAGACATTTAATATGTTAGCTTCAAAAATAACGAAGCAACTGGCTGTTGATGATATCTTATATTTAATCTAATCGTGTTCATAATGTGCATAGACTTGCTATGTATTTTGCTATTAAAAGGAATGGAGACGAATAACAAAGAACCACGTGTACACGTTTTAGCCCTTGATTATTTGAAATAAGACATATTGCGGCGACCCCATGATAAGGGCAGGAAGAAGATCATTGAGATGAATTCACCGGCAACAGCTAGTGAACCCTAGCACCGAATTAGAAGTGCTGTTATATCTGCCCTTCGCCTTGGCGCAGCGAGCCAAATGTCTCCGGCCATGGTTTATTCTCGCCGCCACTTCCTATAGATAAAGAAGACGGCCGGTTATGGGAGGCTTTACGGCAATCTGGCGGTTACTGCGCCTGCTATCGCCTTGATGACATTCTTGCTTTGATTTGTGTAGATATTGGTTTTTGCTTAGTCACCAGGTTGTTTTTGTTGCTTAGGTTCAGATTCTCAGGTAAAGAGTGCTCAAAGAGGAGTACATAATGTTTTGGAGCGAATCGAAGAGTCACGTACTTATGTCCATGTATGTTTGGTTTATGATTGTATCAGACTAAAAACGAGAGCCAAATAAAATATATCAGATCTAGAGGAACTTGTTACTCGTCAGCTGATTTCAGCTGTCCGGTACTCGTAAAACTGTTGTGAAGCAAAATGACATGTCATCTGCGTTTAAATAAGAAACAAATTACTTTAAAAGTAACATGTGCGAGATAAATGATCTACTTATTGCAAATCCATATTTCTACGGCATAAAGCAAAAGCAATAAATCGATCGATTACATTCTATTACAAAAAGCAACGGCGGCACAGCATAACTATTACAGGCGCCTACATCATACGCTCAGGAAGGAAAACCTCTTACGAAAGAAGGTTGGAGCCGTGAACATTACTAGGTAAAGGCTAGCGATAACGATCCGCGTGCGTAAGAATTGGGCAACGGTTATAGCTCAGGGTCTATTTGATTTTGAATGATGATTATGAATGAACGCTGGACTAATTACATCTAATCTATAATCTAGATATAGCACGTAGATGAGACTGCATAGCATTAAGCATGAGTAGATGAATGAAGCTCTAGCATTACCCAGTGGAAAATGAAAGAAAAGCCAGCAGTTCCTACCGCTAGACTTTCAAATCAGGATACGGATAGTGATGAAACTCTCCCCTAAATCTAGAAGTACATAGAAGTCCGGGTGTAGACCATGGTTTTTATGGAATCGGATACTTTAGTGACTGTAATATCTACTTCATTAATCGGATAGCTATTCAAAGCTGAAGATGACGAATTACAAAGCAATCATAACCAAACAAGAAATTCAACGTGGAGTACGTAGGAGGAAAATCCTATCAGAGACAAATCAGTGCCGACGATTTCCAATTTCACAATGCACTGAAAGCGGGTCTTTCCGAAGAATTTTACTTTAATCATATAGCCTTCTGGCCTTGGCATTTTGATTTCCCTCAATGATTCATAAGAATTAAATTAAAACAAAATCTTATCTACCAAAAAGTAAATAGCTAAGACAAAATTACGCACACTCATATTTTTGTGTTTTCGGTGGGAGGTGGGAGCAGAAGCGGTTGGGGATTTGTTAGTTTCCAGGTTTGCCACAGCACACTATTTTTCCTTTGAAAGCTGTCATACATCTTCCAAACCAATAACGCAGTCTAACAACATTAAAAGAAGCAGTTTCTATATTATCACGTTCCGAATTAGAGAAGTTACAATTTAGCTTTCAAATATAAACGTTTCCAATTTCCAACCGACTCCATAAGCCACTTGTAAATCCAGTCAAGTCATATTTCCCAATGCCGTTACGAACGTAGCCATAGACAATTTGTGTAGAATAGACAAATTGTAGACAATCTATGCATAATTACGCGATCCGAGGCAAGACAGCCAAGTGAAAGTAAACAAATAGTTTGTTGGGCCGGCGCGGCGCGGGCGCATTCGGTTTCTATTCACGATTCGCATTTTTACTTTAAGAGATTCGCAACGGGTTGTAGGAAATGTGAGTAAGGTAAAGTTTTGGTGAATATTTATGTTTTACAAACGTCTTTATACTAAACTTTCTCTTGTTTTGAAATCGACCTAATTGTATTACAGTGTTTTTAAGAAAATATGATTACGGTGAGTCACAAATTTACTTTGTCAATAGTACCTACCTAATCTGTATTGTTAAGATTGGACTTCTTGCTTTTTTCTATTCCTTCTCGGTTATCGGCCTTGACATTTACATAGGTACCTACACAAGCGAGAGAGATGTTCGCTAAGATTACTTATAGTACCTTACACTCATGTACGTAATTCCTCTTTCATCATGCCTGATCCAAATCCAGAAACATAAAGGCCAAAATAATGTCAGACTGTTCATCATCAACAATATAGCAGAACATTAACCCCAACCGAACCAAAAGAACGTAACTTACGTCTGTCTGTCATCTTCAACAATAGCAGCAGGTGTCCATGACCGCCGCCGAAACCGAGAGTGTGAGAGCCAGTGTAGATCGCTTGCGCATCTGGAGCGATGACGACGTGGCGTGGTACCGCGGGCGCATTCACTCCACTTACATGATTCATGCAATATGTTACTGACTTATTAAGGAAATTCTCGGAGATACGCATTTGAACAATTTTTTTGTTATTATGAGTGTATCTTGAAAACTCGCTTCTGAAAACCGTGGGTGGTTTCCTTGGATCAAAATTTGCCTATGCCTCCCGCGGGAATGCCAGGGAATCGGGATACAATATATGCCTCCAATTCCAGAAAGTCCCATTTTTTAATTTTGATTTTCTTTTGTTTTGATTGGTGTGTTGTGTTTTTATATTAATTATTGTACTTATTTGGATTTTATGTAATATAAAGTATGGACCCCTGTAGTCAGAACAATAAATAAGTAAAATAAATAAAAAATCCGTTGAATCGTGAAAAGGTAACAGATAGACGAGAGTTCCTGCTGTCGCATTTACCTAATATGAAATAAATTTACTCCCAGTACTACCTTTTGCCCGCGGCTTCGCGTGCGTTTTTCTGGGGTAAAAAGTAGCCTATATTTTAGACCAGGTTTAGAATTACATGTATGCAAAATTTCATCAGAACCGTTCAGTAGTTTTGGCGTGCAGAGGTAACAAACATATATACATACATCCAATTCAAACTTTAGCATTTATAATATTCGTGTGATGGATATATTCATGCTCTATAGACGTTTGTGGAGCATTAAAATGCAATCTTGTAGGTACCTCTTCATAACAGCTGCCAAACAACTTTCATCCTCCGGTCTCCAGATCTATAAATACCTACCCTAACTATACGTTGTATTGCCAGAGTTACCGATCACTTGTAACGCCTTCACCTCTGCAGGCTGTGTCACTGCAATGTTACTTTGCGTTATTTGTTCTTTCTCTTCTTCAAAGAATCTAGATAATTTAATTTGTAAATACACGAGCCGCATAGTTTTTACTTGGTCATAAAAATAATAAGTCTTTCTGCACCCTACCTTGGGTGCTCCTTTTTAATATGCCAGTATTCTGGTTCCTTGCAGTGATTCGTGATCTAGTAAAATATGATGACGTGATCTATTTTCTATAGTAAAATATGTTGGTGATGTCATTGAACTAAAAGGGAAGTAAGCTTGAGCTTTCGCAAAAATGAAAGACGCAAGGTATCAGTTAAT
Organism: Eupithecia inturbata; assembly: GCA_963662085.1. Lineage (NCBI taxonomy): Eukaryota > Metazoa > Arthropoda > Insecta > Lepidoptera > Geometridae > Eupithecia > Eupithecia inturbata. Next base: position 789,217 of record OY759178.1, on the reverse strand, counting down.
AACTCTTCTCAATTTCTAGTTACACTTCACAGTCAAACGAGTTGACTATACAGACTACCAGATCAATTAATGTGGCAATGTTAATGTTTGTGCATTGCAGTGAAACTTCTGCACACAGTAACTACTCCACCACCTGCACACCAGCCACCGCGCTACGCTTCCGCGTGCGCGACACAACACTTTCACTGCTACACCGATGGACACACAACTACAACCTCTATTCAAATACCCATATGGTACATAATTCCAGTCGATTACCAGCATTTTTTGAATGACAGAGTGAATTGGACTTAATCACGTGTCGCGTAGCGTCGATTGTGGCTTGGTGCAGGCGTCGGCCTCGTCAAGGCCGCACGTACGTTTGCTTTCTCTAGCGGTCAATGGTCACAGCTTTGGGAGTCGTCGCGTCGTTTGTTTTCGAGTGCTCAAGGTCGGCCGTCATGCTGGGCTGACATGACAAGCCATGCAACGGGAGTTACTCATCGCGTATTTATGGGAAGTGATGAGCGAAGTCTGACTATGGGCATGCTAGATTTTTTAAGCTTTCGCGATTTGATGCCGAACGTTTTGAAATAAAAAAGGTACGATACCTGTTAATCTCTTAACAATGGGCACAGCACACTTTTGTATTTAGAGGAGCTTTTAAAGTTTTAGCTAGTTGTTGATATTCTTTACTTGTTTTTTACGTTATTTTCATCTTATTATTTAAAAACGTTTTTTGACTCTTGCTCCATCTTTTCACCATCTAGAAATGTTACCTTCCACGAAATGGTATAGATAGGTGTTTTCTATGTAAAAATTAGAACATCCTTTGAATACAAAAAAAAAGTAAAAATATTTATCCCCACACTCGGCTACGTGAAATGTTATGTATATGCTGGTCAAAGTCAAAAATACTTTATTTCCATAGATACAAAAGATTTACACTTGGAAAAGTTAAATGTAATAATCTTAAAAGTAATGAAAGCATAGTAATAAACAGATATTTTTAATTTCGGTCGCTCCGATTATACTAGTATGGTTTCAGTTGATACTCGTAGTTGTTCAACAAATCTGAAATAGCCTCAATAAAAGTGATTCGCCTCGTAAAAGAGCCGTAAGGATAACTGCTAGAGGCAGAGAACGTCCCCTCCCGCTCCATTTCAATGAAACAGCGTTAAAGCGTGGCCTATATTAATATTATACATACATGAAGTGAAAAATGCAACGTAGGTAGGTACGTCATTGTCGTTGTAAACACGTTGTTAATAAAAATAATACCACTTATTGATGTCACAGAAGAATTACCTATATTAGAAGTCCTATTTATTCATTCAATTTAATATTTTTTTAAAATTATTTTATGGTAAACTAGCTGTTGCCCGCAGCATCGCTCGCGTTCTTTTCAGGATCAAAAGTAGCCTATTATGTATGTCAATCCAGATTAGAACAACATCTATATAACATTTCAGCCCGATCCGTTCCGTAGTTTTGGCGACAAGAAGTAACATTCATCCAAACATCCAAACTTTCGAATTTATAACGTTAGTGTATAGTGATATTTGGGAGTAATCAAGGACATTCAAAAGGTTTTATCATCGCATTTATTTATAGGCTGTTCTACCTTATTTGCTGTAACTTTTATGAAGGAACTACTGCTTTGGTTCTAAACATTCACATTACTTGAGTAAGTAAGTAAATCATTTTTTTGTCACATAACACAAAGACATACAATTGGTTTTCTCATTAAAAAGTGGCAAAATTTATATATAACTTAAATATACAAAACTTGATGTAAAAACAAAAAAGTAGAGCACCTCTTATATCTGTGCTGACCTGCCGCTAAGTCTTTCTACTAATAGGTAGCAACATTATCCCTGACAGCTATTATGCTATGTTGCAACCGGTAACTTCATGAGTGAAGTCGCGGGCAGAAGCTATAGAATGCAATTGGGCTGCGTAGCAGGTGCGACAACCTCGTAGAGTTTTCATAGACCTACTACCAAGCCTAGAGTCAGTGGGGTCTGCTGCCTAGGGGCTGTCCATAATTTACGTCACACGAATTTCTTGATTTTTGAACCCCCACTACCGTCCTTGTCACAGCTGGTCACATTTGTGATACTCCACCCCGTAGTGTAACGTCTCATATTTTGCAATTTGACACCAACAAAAAGATTAAATTTAAACAGCAGTTCCAATATTCCACTGTTATTCCACTGTTATTCCACAGTGCTAAAATCAGATTTAATGTGATAAATAATACTCCGTTAAATATTTAGTTTTTAACCGAATATTTCCATACACGGGCGTGTAGGTTAATTATCTTATTTTGTGTTTATTTTCGTTGATGATTCAGAGTTAATAAATACTGTAATACTTAAACGTTGAAGTTTTTTTAGCAGAGAGTTACTTCCGCACTGGTAATGTAATGACTGACTCTATGGCCATGGGGCCGCAGCGTAAGAATATAGACCCGTCTAACTCAGCCCGTGGATGTCGTAAAAGTCGACAAAGGGGACACAGCAGAGGAAGGGCAGCCGCTTCCTACTGTTTATTAACCAACACCTTTACTGCGATCACCAATCCGCCTGCGTGCGTGCGTGGTGATTATGGCAAAGCCCCCCAATATGATGGCAACAAATAGAAAACGGCCCCCAGTCCCCGGCAGCTCCGCTATTCCTGATCACGGTATCGGCCACGGTAACGGCGGGGCAGGGGGTGCTAGGAACTCCGGAAGAGATTGAGCTACCAATCCCAATACCGACGACCCTTGCACCTGTTAACATACAACGCACGAACTTTGAGGACCGACGAGAAGATCATTGAGCTGGAAGAAGCAGTAGACAACTTGCGTTGGGATATCATAGGGCTACTGTTATCAACAGGGTTAAAACGGCAACGATCACCGCATGGTAAGAGCGTCATTGAATATCTATCGATGTAAAACAGAACCGCTTTGAATGCCTCGTGGAAAGCGTAACTAAATAACGGGCTGGTGGCAACTGTCCGTGCGGTCGGGTAAGATTTGTTTAGGACCCGCCGCAGAAGTAAAACACAGAGACTCTCGGGTCACACTCTGCAGTTAATGGCAGCGAGGAGCAAAATACGGCTGCAGTCTTCGGCAGACAGGTCGAAATACAGTGCACTCAACAGACGGATCTCGAAGTCTATGCGACAAGATTTGCGCTCATACAATACCAATTGTATTGTGAGTGCAATAGAGCGGAACAAGGTGTTCGAAAGAGATAATGTCGCTTTGGCAAAGCCAGCTGACAAAGCTGAAGACCGATAGCGGCTGTATCATTTTCTCCAAGCCTGACATCTTGAGAGAGCCCGAAAACTTTTATGGACAGCTTTACACCTCATCGCAATGCCCTGCTAATAACACGGCAAGCGATGCAAGAGCCCGTTTAACCCAACACTATACCGAAGATATTCCGTCCCGACGTCAGCCTTTACGAGATAAGGACGGCTCTTAAACAGCTCAAAAACAACAAGGCACCGGGGAATGACGGAATAACGAAAGAACTTTTGAAAGCGGGTGGAACACCGGTACTAAAAGTCCTTCTAAGGCTGTTCAAGTCCATCATTATTGAGGCACAAACGTCAGAAGCGTGGCATAGGAGCGTGGTGGTACTGTTCCATAAGAAGGATGACAAGACCCTTCTGAAGAACTATAGTCCCATCTCACTGCTAAACGTCTATAAGCTGTTTTCGAGAGTAATCACTAACTGTCTCGCTCGAAGGTGTGACGACTTCCAGTCTCCCGAACAAGCCGGGTTCCGAAAAGGTTTTCCACATACTCACGCTCGCTCCGGCAGATTATACAGAAGACAGAACACATAAATAACAATGCACTACTAGTACCGTTGGATAACATGGCACACACAGCTACAGTAACTTCAAGCATCCCTCTCTTTGTACTCTTTTATGTGTGCTAAAACTTTTCACACTTTACGTGTCTTCTACGATGTAACTGACAATTTAATTGATGGCACCGTAGACGAAGGTCGGTCTGAAGCGCTGAGGTGGCGAGTTTTATTACCGCTGCGAGTCAAATGATTGTATGGATTCTGGACTGTAAAAATACTTGCTCTGTGTTATGGTGATTTCATCTTGGGAGCACAACCTCTGCATAGATTGGGCTAAGCTAGATGGTGCAGGGTGCATTTATTACCTGGTCGGCCAGCATAATACATCAATTGCATAAAAAACGTGCCCGCGCGGGCCGTACCTACGCGAATCAAGCCATAAATATGTGAGCTGGTTAATGTTCGTACTATCTATTCACGTACGTTTGGTGTTAACTCGTTATTCGGTACCGAGGTTACTACGATAGGTCAGTTATCGGATCGAGATAGCGCAGCCCTGAACATTGCCTTGGCGCCGTGAGATTCCGAGCGCCAGGCTTTCACGTGTGTGACACATGCAAATACATAAATACATCTTATGTTATTAAGGTTTGTTATGTTTATTCATTACAAAATTAAATGACTTTAGTGTTAATACCCAATACACATGATGGTTTTAAAAATTAAAAGTAATAATAATTTGTGGTTTGACTTTCCATCACAAGTTCTGCTTACTTTTGTGCTGGTTGGTGTGAAATGTTCAGCGTTTTTTTTTTTGTTAATTTACTGTAATTTAGCTACTCACTACTCACTTATCTTGCATCATTCAAGATCACCCAAATTCTCAACCACAAACCTTGCACCCCGCATAATCGCATCCGTCTAGGAAGGGCAACAGTAAGCAACCATCCGTGCAACCCGAAAAACACCGGAACACTTTGACAGACGAAAAAGCAACCGGAATCTATGGCAACCTTCGTCGATTGCAGACAAGGGCGGCGTCTATCATCCGATAAATAAAAACTAACAAGTGATAAGTGAATCAGTGGCAAGGTCTCGGCCCTAAGCCGTTAAGTTCGAGGCAGTATTTTTGTTTGCTGAGAAGCAATGGAAGTTTTTTCTATTAGTGTACTTGGCTATTGACATTGGATCCGCTTGGAGGTCGCGTTAGATACGTACCTATCGCCAAGGCTGCTGATACAATAATATTATCTACATAATTGTTTACGAATCAATTATGCGAATATTTAAGGAAATGGAGCATCGAAGAAACTGGAAGAGATTGCCAATTATTCATTTCGTAACTGTTCTAGAATAGACTATGACTAGCAACTTTGATCACTAAAAATGCAGAAACATTTTCAAAAAAAAAAAGTTTAAAAAACGTTTCCTTGTTAGTTGGGCACATAAAAACCGTATGGAACACAGAGTCCAGCAACTATTGTCGTGGACCGTGTCTTTAACTGTACACGGCGCCACACCTTATCCAAACCGTATGGAACACTGAGAGTTCAGCAACTATTGTCGTGGACCGTGTCTATAACTGTACACGGCGCCACACCTTATCCAAACCGTATGGAACACTGAGAGTCCAGCAACTATTGTCGTGGAACGTGTCTTCAACTGTACACGGCGCCACACCTTATCCAAACCGTATGGAACACTGAGAGTCCAGCAACTATTGTCGTGGACCGTGTCTTCAACTGTACACGGTTCCACACCTTATCCAAACAGTATGGAACACTGAGAGTCCAGCAACTATTGTCGTGGACCGTGTCTTTAACTATACACGGCGCCACACCTTATCTAAACCGTATGGAACACTGAGAGTCCAGCAACTATTGTCGTGGACCGTGTCTTTAACTGTACACGGTTCCACACCTTATCCAAACCGTATGTAACACTAAGAGTCCAGCAACTATTGTCGTGGACCGTGTCTTCAACTGTACACGGTTCCACACATTATCCAAACCGTATGGAACACTGAGAGTCCAGCAACTATTGTTGTGGACCGTGTCTTTAACTGTACACGGCGCCACACCTTATCCAAAACGTATGGAACACTGAGAGTCCAGCAACTATTGTCGTGGACCGTGTCTTTAACTGTACACGGCGCCACACCTTATCCAAAACGTATGGAACACTGAGAGTCCAGCAACTATTGTCGTGGACCGTGTCTTTAACTGTACACGGCGCCACACCTTATCCAAACATGGGACAGAAAAACACAACACACTACCAGCCTTCAGAACTGTGACGTTTTCACGGATAGCAAACCAGCATGAATCAGCCAACACTGCCAAGTTCTGGGATTAGTCAGAATTAGCGCCACGGATTAAAAACACGCGTGTAACTCAAACCTCGAGAATAAACCTCAAGTAATACGAGGAAACATTCGCATTTCGTAAAACGGCCGAATATCTAGAGTATTCATAAAGATATCCGCATGTCCTTGAGGAAAGCACGAATTTGGACTGAATGCCAAGGTTTTACTTGCAGGTTCACTCTACAAGGCTAAAAATGTTTGTTGACGCAGTTCCGTTGTGTTCTCCTATTATAAATGTAATTAAATAAATAATTATGCAAGACAATCCACACTGCATCACTAGCTCCAAAGTAAACAGAATTTATGTCATGGGTGCTGATATACTTAATACATTACAAACATAATCGATATTTTTTATTATAGTTAGAAAACACCCGGAACAAATATCTGCAGATCGTACAAACATTTATGCCGAGGCGGGAATCGAACCGGCAACCTCCAGCGTCGCAGGCGAACCTTCGCCCGTTAGCCTACTTAAAACAACTGCTGGATAAGCTTTTCTAACGCTCGGTTTTCTACCGCAAAGGAGAGATTAGATGTGGAAGAGTGTGTGAGAGAGAGAGGAGTCATTGAAATAGCAAAGAACCGTACTCTTTTTAGGATATAAACACCAATTTATTCGACCCAACAAAAACAGTATAAGAATATTCTTATATCTTCATCAGTTATCAACCAGTTGCATTATCAAAGCCGCAGCTATCAGTGGCCGCGATGCAGGAAGCAGGCTGGCCGTGAACGGAGGTCGCTATGCAACAGCGAGACAGCGTAATAGTGACGATATTTGCGTAATACACAGTCAATTCCGATTCGCTGATCAATAAGGGACTTCGCAAGACATCGCATGTCAGTCAGTGTCTGTTGAGGCTTAGAAGAACTAAGATGGTGTACATTTGTAGAGCTCTATTATAGGTAGTTACACGCATAAAGCAAAGTGGTCAAAGGAGACTCAGAAGGTTGGTTTGCCACCCACAACCCAAACAAGGTTGTGGGTGTCAATCCCACAGTTGGGTTTGTTCCCGCGGGGTAAATGTTTTTAATATCTGATCTGCGTCTGGGTGCTTTCGATGTATAATAAATAAATAATGCTGGACAATCCACACAGCATCATCTAACCCCAAAGTAAGCAGAGCTTGTGTTATGGGTGATAAATGACTGATAAACTAAATACAATACATAACATTGATAGATATATTTTTTTATTATATGTAGAAAATACCCAGAACACCCGGAACAAATATTTGCAGATCGTACAAACATTTGTCCCAAGGCGGGAATCGAACCCGCAACCTTCTGCGTCGCAGGCGGACCTTCGCCCGCCGCGCCACATCGGTCGTCAATAATAACTAGTACTTATGTTGTAAGTTAAATAATAACAGTCAACTGGTACAAGCTCTTTGATTACTTCAGGGCTGAATCTGTGTGAAAATTAAAAAGTAGGTCTAGATCATGCTGTGATAATGAGAGAGAAATGAAAAGGACAATATTTATGTATTAAAGCATGGATGCAGCTGTAAATCATCTCTAATAGACGTAGACGTCACTAATAAAGATACTAATAAAGGACACAAGTTGTTCTCATGTAAAGCACAACTCAATGACTATGCCAACATTGAACTTCGACTCGCAGTTCGCGGAAGTGAGCAGCGACCTCAGGCAAGGCAAACCACTCCGAAACTTGTGCAGTTTGGAATAAACCCATCCACGAATAAGTCACCAGACCCCCGACATTAAACGAACATGACAGTGACATATCTTTTATGAGCTTGGAACTGTCGCTGACAGATCTTGATCTAACGAAAAATGGCGCGAGCAAGGTGTGTTAATCCAGATGCAGAAGTTTATCAAGAAGTTGAAAATAACAAGGCCTATTACCCAAACATCTTACCAAATATATTATAGCGATAAGAAAAACAATTTAACGGGCTTTTCACAACCTTTTAGATTTTTTTGAAAGTAAACTAAGGCAGCTTAAAAATAAACGTTCATTCGTTCAAATGGGTGTTAAAAATAGATTTTAACAGCCACAAGCAGGGTTAGTGATTTGATTAACGAAGTACAGGCCGATTATACCGTTATGTTGATATTTTGAAATAAACTGGCGCCTATGGTTATGCAAAAGGAAAATATATTTCCTCCTAGCTCTGCCAAAGAAAACTTTAATAATAAGCCGTAAATTATATCACAGAACGTCAGGCGACGATAGCCTCGCTTTAGATAATTTTCATTAACGGCATTGACAACTGAAATTGCAACAACATCTATTATTATCGCGAGATTAGACGCCGCCAAAACACTACGCACTTAATTTACGATACCTTGACGCAATTGTAATGTAAACAAAATCGAAGGTTGACAACTTTTTGAGGAATCTCTCACTGTTTAGCTGTCACAAAGACCAGAAAATCATCAGCAATAATACTGAACTGACAAAAATACGACGGCAAAGGTGGAGACAAGGAAACAACAGTTATGTGGATTAAAATAGGATTTGAAGTCAAAGGACACCCAGCCAAGCCCAATCAGTTCGTATGATCGATTAGTGTCATAAACATAGAGGCAAACATGAAGAAACTCTAAATACTGGGTCTTCTAAGTTTATTATTATGATGCTAAGCTTTAAAAACAAAAGTGACAGTTAAGTTTATTAGACACAATTTGTACCCTGCCCTGCCAGTAACAGATTCCGCTCCTTTGCCAGCTCCTCAAGAAATGCGAGTGAAACCGCTTGCATCTATAAAAGTCGCCTTTTCTCTCCCATATAGATACCCTACGACATATAGTGAATGCAAAACCCTCGCCTGTAGACAAATCTTTACGCAACAACTAATTTTAAAACAACATATTCTACCAAAGCTTAAAAACGAGAGTAGGCGTAAAGATAAAGCTTTCCAAACTCTTAGCTCTAGAACTAATGTTGCATAAAAACATAGCTCTTTTCTAGCCCATTCTTCTACAACAAAATAAATAAAACTTCTCTACAAAATACCTGTCATATAATGAATGACAGTAAATCAAAGCTTAACGATTACCTTAAATCCCTTACCTGTGATCAGACAGAGTACTTATTGCGCAGAATGTCTTAGAATATCTTATAATACCACTTAATCCTTAATCCCTAATACACATAATATCTTCACTATAATTTAAGTGAAACTTACCTTTTTTCCATTTGTAGACTAATCAGTAGTATTATTTTTGTATAAATTAAATTAGATATATTTTTTGTTATTTAGAGTAATTAGTATATTTTTTTTTGATTCCGTATGTACACAATGTTAGTAAAAAAAACCTAAGTTAGCCAGAGCAGGAGCCCTCACTTCTTAATACAAGTTTTTACTTAGTAAGAGCGAGGAACTCACTAGCGTTGCCTTATAATTCGGTCTTTTTCACACATCAGCTGACAAATTATCGAAACCTGTACTTATATGTATTTTAGAAATGCTGATACACACTTAAGACGAAATAAACATTTTTATATTCATCTATTAGCTGTAAATATTATTTGTCCCATCGCTACCATCCTCGAGGTGCGACCATCGAGCTCTCGGATCCATTGTTAGACCTGATAGGACAATTTAATCCTTATTATGATATTTTACTATAAAAACGGTAGGCTTCTTTGCGTATTATGCTCTTGATTGATTTATTTTTAAAGTATTCTGTAAGTCCATCTTTTGTACGGGAGTCAAGTGCAATTGAAACGAAATCACCAGTGCTAAATGTCACATTCTTGTCTTCCATGACACCTGTGAGTTATTTAATGGCGATGCTCAGTCAGGATTAGATGTCAGCGCGAGATCTTACTTTACAATTACGCAGTTGCGTAGGCAGATGAAACAAATGATTATGCATGGGCCATTTGTAAGCTCATACAGTGGCATAATAGCTTTTATTTACAAGGAAGTTACAGTACGAGTTTTCCTCAGTAGGTATTTGTTGTTTCATAAAGTTAATTGCCTGTCAATTACGACTTTTAATCGTGACCTTAGCCGCTTGTTTGTTATCTTTCATAATAATGCCTAATCAGGCATAGACAAACAATAATTATGTTCGACTATGCTTGCTTACCTGCTAATATGTACCTATAACAAACAATCTCCAAGACAGCGATGAGATGTTAGAAAGAAAAATATCTTTAATTAATCTCAATCTATTTTATTTGAATTTTATGTTAAAAAATACTAGAGACCGTCATCACCGCGCGACGTCCGGGCATGAAGTGAGCCCGTCAGCTCGCGTGTACGCGTCGACAGGCGGAAGCGTGTGCGCACCCGCGCAAGGCTACGCTCATGACCTCGCACCGTCTTTGTCTAGCGCTATCTATCTGTTAGCCCGCGAGGTCATATGCATCATACCTTCGCCTGGCTTCTAATACTACTACTACACAAATTAGAGCTGGAATTTAAATATTGCGACCAGTTTAGATAACATTTTATATTATTTGGTAAGATAATTTGTAGCACCCGCTTGCTAAAGCTGACTTGATTATTCATCTTTATCAATTTCGCTGTAAATCGTTGTCGTTATAATATCAATAAAGTGCGTTTTACAAAGTTATACAGCGTTTATTAATTAAAAAATTTCATAAGTTCGTGAGTAGCTAGAGTTATCTACTACTAATCTAGATTTTTTTGTTCTTTATCTAATTTGTTCTTGAAAATACTTATAATCACTATTTAAATCGTAATATATTTTATGTTTAGCAACCTTGTCGATTATTGTTTGATAATAGCCTCTTGTTTAGATGCGAGCTGTAAACACACCTCGCATCTTTGTTGTGCCTTTATAACACTACTAGTTTCTGCCCGCGGCTTCGCACGCGTCGTTTCTATGGAAACGTTTAAAGGTTATTTCTATCCCATGGGAACTGATTAATGGGATAAAAAGTAACCTGTGTTTTATTCCTGACCTAAAACTACCTGTACTTATGCATAACATTTTCAGCCACATTGGTTTAGTAGTTTTGGCTTGAAGAGGTAACAAACATCCGCTTTCGTATTTATAATGTTAGTGTGACTAGCGATCGGCCATGGCTTCTCGTGTGTTGTTAGTGTGACTAGCGATCGGCCATGGCTTCTCGTGTGTTGTTAGTGTTACAAGCGATCGGCCATGGCTTTTCGTGTGTTGTTAGTGTTACTAGCGATCGGCCATGGCTTCTCGTGTGTTGTTAGTGTTACTAGCGATCGGCCATGGCTTCTCGTGTGTTGTTAGTGTTCCTAGCGATCGGCCATGGCTTCTCGTGTGTTGTTAGTGTGACTAGCGATCGGCCATGGCTTCTTGTGTGTTGTAAGTGTTACTAGCGATCGGCCATGGCTTCTCGTGTGTTGTATTTCCTATAATTTATCGTATTGCGGATTTTCTTCGACTTACCCATCGTAAACATTCTTGTATAAATACTTACGAAGATATCAACTAGAATATTTCATTGTCAGTAATCAAACGATATGCTAAATAATTAGAGATCGTTGCGTTGCTTTGTTTTGCTTTTCTATGTTTGGGTCTCAATATGTAGTAAATTCACAGACAAACGGCACAAAGTTTAGTTTCCTTCATATCATTGTGGTTAAAAATATAGTGGCGAGAAAAAATAGCAAGTTTCTTTCATTTGAATGGGTAATAACGAAATGGCCTATGTTTCAGGTATGGCGCGACAAATATGAGCGTGCCAACAGAGCGCCAGCGCCGAAGCTGTTCAGATGTAAGTAAATAAACACCAATTAATAATTATGAAACATATCGTCAAAAAGTACATTAAACTGGTAATGGCATAAATGAACTGTCTTATGCGCATAATCTGAACCATAAAGCTGCATTTCCACCAGCGAAGTGCGAAGATGCGTGTCATCCACCTTTACCATGATGGTTAGGCTGTTTCTCACATCATTAGTGTGGGAAGCACCAAGGAAAATGGGATATGGGAAGATGAGCCTAAACCGTTACGTAGGTCGATTACAGTAGACTTTACGTTGAAACAGGGTATTTTCACAACCATATGGTTGTGAAAATACCCTGTTCATGTCCATGACCATTGTGTGCAGATAGGTGCACACAATGGTCATGGATACCATCATACCCTTTTATGGGTGCGCCCAAAAGAACCAGAGCTTTTCTTGATTGGCAATGATATGGTAGAGCTCACCATAAAAGCAACAATACTAGCATTTATTACAATAAGCAAGCTGATAATGACAGCACTCTTGTCTATCTCGAGAGCATTAGCAAGGTGCTAAGATGAACTCGATTAAAGGCAGCACTTCTTTCACCAGAATAGGAGCGGAAGCATACATATAAACTACATTTGACTGTAGGTGCATGCAAAGCATTAACTTTTCGGTTGCCTTGCGCTATTCGGTATGAGCCTGTTTCGCTGCATTTTATTTGACGACCAAATCAATTGAAACTTATCCCACCCTAGAAAGCTTATATATAGATTTTCCCGTGTGTCATATCATGATGCCCTAGGACCCCACCGCCTTCGGAATCTCTGATCTCACTATACTTTACAGCGTCTGAAACATGTCTTTATGCCGTACTCGGAGGTTTCGTTCGAATGTAGACGGCCTTGCCAGCACAATTCGGGGTTAACCGCTCGTCTTGGACTCACAACAAAAAGTACATTAAAAGAACAAGCAGGTATTCAAGAGCGTGAGTGTACCTAGCTTTTGATACAAGCAAGACAAATAATTGGTGGTAAAACTAGATTATGTCCTTTATTTTTCATTGTCAAATTTCATAAAGGTTCGTTCATCCGTTTACTCGTGTAAAGGTAAGAAACAAACAGACTATTAGACACATATTTGCAATTTTAATATTAATACGTAACGACCTAATAAAACTGCATTAGGACAACTTTAGTACATAAGGGCTAGCGTAAGAACTGCATCGAACGAATTTCTAAATATTGCTATAACAAAGAAATATTTACCTCGACCAGCATTGCTCCGTGACTGACTGACCTGCATCAGACGTAGTAGATCAGTCCAAATCCAAACCGGTTATTAAAATCCTGACCTTTTATCGAACCTGTTAATATCTAGCTCTTATTTACCCGCCTACTGTTCTATTAATCTAACACCGAACCTGAACCTTGATACCCGCCGTAAGAGGCTGTCCAAAACCAGCTCATGTAAATGTATGTACGACAAACACAAACAAATTTTGATAATTAAATAAAGGCCGATATACACAAAATCATTCTTAGCATAACGGATAAATGCTGGATGCAATGCTTCCGCCAGTCTTCTAGCACGCGTGCTTGAGCTCTAGCGATGTGATTGTACTTACAATTATAAATCATCGAGAACGAGAATGAAATAAGCAACAAAGGAGTTACGGTTTATCATGAGTATAGACTCTTATTATTATATTTAAATGATATACCATAAATCTAGGTATTGGCAAAGAGTCATTAAATAAACTGTATTTTATATTAACCAACTGTTGACAAGCGCACGGACGGAATAAAGAGATAGATGCACGACTGCATAAATCCCCTGTGAAAACAGCCGAACGTCAAAAAATTACTGACCGCTTTATAATCCATCAGCCTTTAACAATTAAACTCTAGCAAGCGGATCAATAAAGGCAATGTTTGGCTTCAAGGCGAACCACCGAAACCGTAGATAAGTGGATAGCAGGAAGTATCGTGGTCGATACGTCCTAGCGAGCCCTGCGCGCACGCAGCCAACACGCACGCACACTCGCGCATCGGCCGTGATCGTAACAACAAGGTCCCCAACAATAAGTACGGATAGAAAACCAAACAAAAAAAAAGTGGTATCAGAAATTAAGAGGAATAAATAAATTATTTGCCCAGCGTTATCTGATAAATAAACAAAGTAGTTGGTTTAGAGGATGACGGGAACGAAGACTAGCAAAGGAAAACTGAACTACTGATTGCTCATTTTGATACTCACGTCGCGGAAGAAATTGAATACGATGGTTATTTTAATGACGCAAGACTACTTGATAAAACATTATTGAAACACACAGTTTAACAAATTGTCCTTGACATTTTGATTATGATCGCAGATATTCATGTTCAAATGACCTTATTTTATATTTGCTTGAAACTAAAAACCAAATCCAAAATGTAGATACATCAAATTTGCATAAAAAACCCGCATTGAAACAAAATGATTGACAATAAACCTTGATGGCCGGAGTAGGAAGTAAAGATACTAAAGCAGGTAATAAATAAACAAATTTAATGACTGTTCTAAATAATAAACATTCTATGGCAAATGTCTGGTTCCCGAAGTCACACAATCGATCAAAGGTCCAATGCCCAATGAACATCAACTCGAAACTATAGGTACATGCCATCAAGAAGACACAATACTCATAGTATGCATACCTTACAACCTGGCGTTTACGGACGTAAAAAACTGTTTTTTGTAAGTAGAAATGGATGAGGCAAATTGAAGACAAGGCGCTATGGCGCTAATTTAAATGCTGATGATACCAGTAAAATGTTTTTCTGCTGTCGGTAGTTGCACGTGCATCACGCGTGCGCGTAGCACTGCTACGTGCTACGGCCTTCAAAGCCGGAGCCTGCCCCCGCCCAAAATTAATAAGCTTATTTAAAGAATTTTTCAAAGTATATTTGCTTGGAGCTGAACAAAAATGTCTCCCCAAGACTTCTCTGTTATTGTTTGAGGTACAAGTCTCAATATGTCTATTTCTCAAGAAATTTCATATTCATATAGGTACAATTAAAACATATGCAAAGGTTCTGTACATATGTTTCACAACAGGTCAAAGAACTCGACATTTATTTGCAGTTGCTAGACCACGTCATAAACACAACAAATCTATGGATTCTATCAATAGCCTAGAACCATCAGGTCCGGCGTTCAAACAAAATCCGCACTGCGCAATCATAGTCCAGTTTAAAGTGTTAATTGACAGTGAAATATTTGAAATAATCAACCAATTATTATTCAAGGCGACCGAGTGCGCCGCAGGGCGTTACTACGACTTATTTTGCTTGAGTGAAAAAATATATCAAAGAACTTTCCTAGGGAAAATCATGAAGCACTGACTCTAACTGATCGAGACAGATATGTATCAGAATCTAGAAAAGACTAGAATAAGAATTTAGAATAGGTTAGTTTCGTGGAAGGTAGTGGAACAAAGCTAGAGGCAGAAGCTAGGTCCAAGATGCCTAAAGTGCGATCTAGCCCTGAAAACGCCCTTGGTGGAGAATCCTTCACGGTTGAGCGGCTTAATTGTACTCTAGTAATTACTTCTGGCTCCGACTGAAACCACGGAACACTTGCACCATGGATGTAGCGCGGCGGGCGAAGGGCATTCCTGCCTTGAGACAAATGTTTGTACGATCTACAACTATTTATTCCGGGTGTTCTGGGTATTATCTATGTATAATCAAAAATATATTAACACGTAAGTAACGTATTGTATTAACAATAAGTCATTTAGTACCCTTAACACAAGCTCTGCTTAGCTTGGGGTTAGACGATGCTGTGTGTATTGTCCAGCTTTATTTATTTATTTATCTAGTACGTTTGAAGATTCTCCATGATGATTTTGACTGCTTTGGTTGAAGGGAGATCAAGTCAATCAATAACAAGCGGGCAAAGAAGCATTCGCAATAGATATTAACCAGCAACAACTACAGACACGAACAATGATAAGAACTGATCATTTTTTAATATTCCAGGGATCGTAATGATAATTAAATTGAACAGAGATATACTACTCCAGAATTTAACATAATCCATCCACTCTTTAGAAACAGCTAGAAAGGGTAACGTCTTGCACATTACAACTGGAAATGATTCACAGTCAATAAATCATTTCTCTCAGTCAATGTTCATATTCGGCAAACCCTACAACGCATCCTTTGTGCCGGCTGGCAGGGCTCCAAGCAGGAAGAGTGCCGAAATAGCTCGCCCTTTCTAGCAGAATCGCTTTGCTGGGCAGTGACTATTCGGTATTGCTATTTTTGAAGATCCCAACGTGTGGGTCGTAGGTGCTTTAGATGTGAATGTGAAAAACGTTTTTAGGTTATTTGGGAAACTTTTGGGTGTGATGAGTGATGTGATGACGGATTCTGAGGAAGTATTTTTTTTCTAACAGGGAAAACTTAAAAACTTCCCGGTAATTTCAAAAGATTCATTATTAGTCGGTCACTTTATATAAATTGCAAATGGTTGGTAAATTGCTTGTGGCAAAATAGGCAGCGCAACTCCACTCTGCGATGTTAATTGTTAAGTCACAGGCGAATGAACGAAGTTGACCCAGTGGCTATTTATAACACCCGCGTTCAATTCTACACTACATCATCGTATCTCGGGTATTATTGGTGCCGGTAGCGTGTCTCGGTCTTTACTAACTATAGCTGCCATGTTGTTGAATACTTTTTTAAGCGTAGGTATTTCATCTAAAGTTTTATGCTGACAGAGAGATAACGCTTACACAGCCAAACCCTGATCGTATCGACGACAGGAGATGCGGGCTTGTTTTTAAAAAAGGGGAGTATTTGCTAGTTTGTTACTTTAATCGTCACTTTACAAAACAAGAGATACTACAGTGGCAAACAACACATCACATAGGCAAAGAAAAATTCAACAAAAGAGAAACAAGTTTCATTAATTGTAGAGAAATATCGAAAGATGAAATACCAGGAGCCCATAAGAGCCGAGAGTGTGACATTAGTGACACAGTGAGTCAGTAGGAAGAGCCTTGCAGCGACGCCGGCCGGTCGGCAACGTCACTCGCTATGCAAGACCATGTTATTATTGGCACGGAATGAACTCGCCTCTGAGTTGGATTTATTGCAAATTAATGCTCTTAAATTGATTGTCTTTAAAGATAGTTGCAAAATCACAATCTACAAGATTAATACACTACACTATCTCTACCATCTTTTAGTCCTCTATAATTTTCGCCAGTCAATTTATTAACAAGCTGTTTATTTCCAACCTATATTCTTAAAAATCATATTCATTCGCGTCTGAATTTCAATTCATCCTTGATACTGACACCTCATTACCCACCAAGATAACTTCAATCTCGTTAAATTACCTTGAGTCTCAGCCTATGGTCAACGCAGTCTCTCAACACCCCCAGTGGTCCATCCATGTGCGCAATCCTAGTTATAAGGTTCCGAGATTTCCTTTCCCTCCTCTCCGGCACGGACACTGCAACAATCAAATTCATTTTAGCAACAGTGACATCCTTATGTTAAGACAATATCATGCATATTTTCTGGAATTATTATCTAAGCTACTAGCTAGATCAAAAGAAGTATAATAATGATTTAGAACAAGCGGCAATGTGTTAAAATTGTTTACACAGCCTCAATGACGAAACATACAAGCTATCTCAGTTCATAAACTTATTTTAATTTTAACAAGACACGATAAAGGCAGAGTCAACGCTCCCAAGTTATCAGCTCGGCATAGTTAATACACCTGTTAAAATATCGCACAGTGTTTCTATTGTACTTGGAGATCTGCCGTTTCTATATGCATACTTCGTGTTGCGTTTGCACAATCAATGTTTTTTTCTTGGTTAGGCTTTCGTACAGTGACCGAGTCAAGGGAAGTTAAGAAGGTAGGTTTTTTATTATTCTAATCTAATGTATTAAAACTCGCTAAACCGACATAGTCAAAATCAAATCAAATCAAATCGTTTATTGGAACCATGTACAAATTTAAAACAAAAACAATGCAACGATACTGACGCTAAAAGTATAAAACTGTGTCGCGTTCAGTATCGCCCTCCTCTGGACCGACTCATAAAGATAAAAATTTTAAACTTTTTTTTTTAGTCGACATGAGAGCATACATAAAAGAAAGGAGAGCTAGGATTTTTATTAATCTAATGTCAATTCGATGTAGTGGGCTTTATCTTCATCTAGATAAAAGAAAAATCTAACGAGCAAGACTTGTTCTAAGCACATAGTGGACTCATTAGCAACAAGAGCAGACGATACGCGAATGCCCTTACGTAGTAGAGTCAATAACATCGACACAGCTGACTGTTTGACAGTGAACGAACTGCGATAATGAAGGACATCGCCCGCTGAGCCTGTCTCATTTCAGACTGCACGGAGGTGTTTCGGAGTTCGCAGCAGTAAATAAAGAAATAGCTGCACACATCTGTTTCGGAGGTGCTCGAACTTTGAGTAAACATATGAACTCTGAAATGAATTGATGAAAATCACGAACGTTTCTGAGAGCGAAATTGCTCAAACAGATTTACTTGGCTGTGATCAAAAGTAAACAATCATAAACGAGTTAGAATATTCTATTCCCTTGGAATCTAACAAGCTTAGTCAGATGCATCACCTGTTAGAAGTGCAAAGGCGGCCGCAGCTGGTGCCCACCTGGCCGCAGTATTTTACACCTTGGACTTTTTCTCCTCGGAGGAATAAGGGTTTGTCTAATTAATTGTATTAGTTAGACGCCGGTAGAATACTAATAGACTTTTTATGCTGCATTTTGCAAATGCCGCTTCAAAACACGGTTAATTTCCAAAGAAAGTGCCCATACTTTGACTGATCATGATCTTGGTATGACTTGATTATTTAATGATGAAGTTTCCCAAATTATTATGATTCACGCTGACGATTTGATTGAATCTTGATTGAATCCAACCAGACTCCGTAAGCCGGCATAGTCTAGCTAGTACATAGTCTAGCTTGTACATAGATTAGAGTAGGTACATAGACAAAAAACAAACTGATGTAATAAAACAAACGTTAAAGATCTCACTGACCACGATCGAAAGTAATTTTCTGCTAATATAATTTTGAATCGACCAAGATAAATTTACATGTTTATTAAGCGTGCAACTTTTACTGCTCAATCATGTTACTTTGTCGATAAGTGTCTTGTATCTCGTATGAAATCTAAATGAAATCAAGAGAATAATACGAACAGGTCCTTTAGAAACCCGAGGCCTTACTGCGTTATGATATGGCCTAGCAACTTCAATCCTTAGTAACAGGCTTCACTAGGTCAGTCAGTACCCAGGGTCACAAGACTAAAGATGCGTTGCTCGAACTTCATATAAGGTCTTCCGAATAAATAATGATTGTCAAAACCAGAGTTTTAGATGTTAGGTAGTCAGCTATGTTATTTTAGGATTGTGCATAGCTTGACTTTGACTAATTGACGCATAGATTTTGCAAATGCCTTAATGTTGCCACTTGCCAACTGCATCGGCCTTGCTTGGGATTGTTGGAAAGTACTTTTTGCTATGCAAGAAATGGTTCTTCGAAATTAGAACTTTTATTAATATTTAGGTGAAGTGATAGGTATGAAACAGTAGAAAAAATTTCACATAAAAAAGTATGTAGTAACATTGAATCTATGCAAGCCTATGCAAGTCTGCGGGTCTGCGCTCGGTCGCACGCGGCTCGCCGCTCGCGAATTACTTTCACTCGAGTATCCCCGGGCGCTGACCGCACGGGGTCGACGGCCGGCGAGCGCGGGAAACGCCGCCGCCGCCATTACCGCCATTCAGAAAAGCGCCATGTTTACACAGATGCGCGCCGAAACGCGTTCCGTTGCATCACTTCCGTTTGCGTTCCGTTCTGCGCATGCTGACATTTACTGCGTTCCGATTTAGTTTTACGCTTGTTGAAAAATGTGTTATTTTTTATACACATTATTTATGTTGAGCTTCGTATCCCGCATGATTCAATGATACAAACATTTCTAATGTATTTTGCCTCTGATAAAAGATAAACACAGCTACAATAATAAAAGCGAGAACCATAATGATAAGTTACAATCAAAGCAAAAAGTGATTAAAACTGACAGTGGTATGTGATCGCATCGCCCCGCCCCAGGATCGCAACGTGTGCGCACGCGCGCGCGCGCTGTGTGGTTTAGCGTGATGATAACACGGCACGCAACTATTTTTGTTATTGTTTTTACGATTCCTTATAAAGTAAGTAATCGATGTATTTAAAAAAAAAGGAACAATTTTGAACTTGATTTGGTTTATATATTTTATTACAATGGTTGTGCATATTAATACTGCATAACGCGGGTACAACGAATTAAAAGCAATCATGAAGAACTTAAACAAACCGTAAGGTCGTTTTTACGATTTTAGCACGGCCCATCAAACTCAATGGATAATTTGATCGGTGCTTATCTAGATTGCATTGCGTGATTGTTATTAATCAAGAAGAAGAATAGTGCTGCCGCATCATTGTGGGTAATCAAAAGCAGGGTTGAGATGATTTAAATCACTTGATTTAATGTAAATAAATATTTTCTTTAAAATCATGTGATTTAAATTAAGAGTTTCTTTTTTTAATGAATGATTTTTATCAAGCCTGATCAAAAGTGACATAATCATTACCCAGTGTAACAAAAAGCGGAACCCCACTGGAAGGCAACTTTTTGCCGAGAACATTTCTTAGGCCGCGAATCTCTGGATGTCGTTGACCGAGGCTCCAGGGTGCGAGTGAGAAGACACGATCGCCGCTCATGTGGAAAGCGGTTATGCAACAAGCAAGCACGCGAAAGTCTAACGAACAGACGGTGTTATGTTCGAGATTGCATCGCGTATCTAGATGACGTGATAATTTATGCGTTGTCCCACAGTTCACCGCTGGATCGAGGAACGTGTTTTTGAGAGAAACGCCGCAGTCCACATTGCAATTTGTCACAAAGAACAGTGTGTATACGATAAATACGAGCACACTAAATCAAATACAACTTTCGACCGATAATCCGACGTTAGCTGCGAGTATTGTGCGGCACTTTCACAGATAAACTCATTAGCTGCGAATGCGCGCTATCCACTGTTTGAATATTGCGAAACAATGCGTTTGCAATTATACTAGGATATACCTAATCTAACCGGCTCAAATTAGGTCTAACTCTTGCTGCTATTGCACAAAAGAAGCCAATAATAGAATCTGACAAGGAGCCGAGCCAGCTGCGTATTTAATCTAAGGCCGTATTGTTGCTGGTCACTTTCCAGCACCATTTTTGTCAAATTGCCGGGAAAATAATTGGCAATTCTATCACGCAATCGCATGCATGCCGTGCTGGGTTAAAATTAAAATGGATTTAATAGTTTGGAAATTGCTTTATAAGGCGAATGATTTAAAAGGGGCTATAATACAGTATTTACCAATGAAGCCAACGACTCGTCTTGAAACCTAAAAAGGTCACGTTTAGTAGCAAATAAACAAAGTAAAACAAAAAAAAACAAATGGCTACTTTAGACCCAAAAATCAGCAAGTTCTCGGTGAACGTCCTTTACTTTGCCAAAGCAACCAAAACCTATGATGTTTTAATAAACAAGATAAAACTACGAACCAAATACACGACTCGAAAGACCAAACAAATGAGCAGTCGTCAAAAAACAATACCCCTTATGGAAGCCAGATCGAAGAAAAATGGGTACGACGCCTATTTTTAGCTAGAAGCTTCTTTAATAAAAAATATCGTAGGAAAGAAACAAATAGAAAAAGCAGTTGACGTGAAGGTTGCCGGGGCAGCGGGTCACGGGCGCATGCAAATGAGGCGATCCAGCCGATAGCTGCACGGTATTCTTTGTGAGGTTAGCCCAACGGGACTACGGTGCTGACTAGTTTTGATAAGCGCGGAAACACATCTTTGGTATCGGAGCAAGGCAGATTGAAGTGGGTAGACCTCTACCTAGAGTCGTAGAATCGAAAGACTCATTATCTAAAGGTACAATTATCAACGGTCAGTATTTTCTTTTACTTTGACCTTTTCACTGATCTCTGATCGGATCTTAATGAAAATTGGCAAGGAGATTGTTGATATTGGCTACGTTTCGGAGTCCCGGAAAAACGCGTGCGAAGCCGCGGGCAGAAGCTATTCTATGGATACCGCGATCTCCGCGATTTTCTTATTTAAGTTATACTAGACAAACTTTGCGAAGAAACTCCGGAATTTTCTCAATCACATTTTTCCTTGAGATTCGATCATTGAACTCCACGAATCCCTAAAATTTCATATCGATACGGGACTATTATTTTGGTTAGTATTTTATCTTAAGATGCCCGATCGGTCTGCTTTTAAGTTTTGTGACTTGCTTTTAATATGTAGCGCATTATACCGATGCGCGGTGAAACCGCAAAGCATCATTAAGACTTGCTGTAGGTACCTCGGAAAGCTGTCAATCATAAAAAAAAAAAAACAATTTAAAGAAATTCTTGGCTTTATGACGAAACATGCTTGTACATGTTTCGTCATAAAGCCAAGAATTTCTCCGCTGAATGTCCGTAAATATATAAATCGCACAATGTGCAACTCGAACGAATATATGCCAATTACGGCTTAGACGTCGAAATATTTACGATGTGATTGGTAACTTACGAGTACATCAAAATCTTTACGATGCAATAGGTTACACGTTGCAATGTTTACGTCGTTGTTAGTTAATGTTGACGGCAGCATGTTAAGAAATGGCACCCCCTCGCCAGGTCACGCACGAGGTCAGTCTAGGCCGAGCGATGAACGCGGCTCCGCTCTGTGTCAGCAGCGGCCGACGACCCGCCCCCCCTCGCATCCCCCCCCGTGCCCGGGTAACGAGGGGGGTGATCTCGCCCACCCAGCGTGCACTTGTGGGCGCCGCTGATTTCCCGATAAAAGTTCTACAGTTAATTTGCTGATACTAGAGGCATTGTAAGGTGTTAATAAAAATGTAATAAGATTTTGTTTGTTGAGGATCAATGATTATTCTTCACTCTGTAGCAGTTCATGCTTCAGTGCTGAGCTATTGATTTCTTTCATTTATGGTACAGGGATCTTCATGAATAGGTGTAAGTTTCTTTTTTCCTAGTTAAACATGAACCTGGTAAAAATTATTTTACAGGATGAAAAAGTAAACCAACCAAATTCTTAACGAATATTCAATATGAATTGTGATCAAATTGAAATGTGCAACATGTGGAAAAACAGTAATATTATTATCCATATAATGACTCCCTTTAAGTCAATTATTATCATATTGAAGTGTTTTGATGCCATTGTGCTGAGCTACAATTAATATTCAATGCATGTTCTACAAGCACATTATAAATTATTAATATTATTTAGATAAATATTACAGTTAGTAGAACGCTTGTACACTTGGCTATAACTGGATTCCACGAGGCAGAGAGTTTGAAACCTTCTTCACAGTTGAATATAGGATATTGTTAATTTCAATTGCTTCCCGAACCATTCTTTCGAGCGATAAATACCTGTTAAATAATACTAATATTAATGTGTTCAGATCGCGTAAGTTTAAAAATATTTAATATTACAGTTAGTTGAAATATTTACTATAATTATGACAAATACTTCCACTGTGGTATGCCACAATGAATTTAAAATTAGCATCATCATCTTCATCAATCAGCCCGTTGACACCTACTGCTGGGTATAGGCCTCCTTTGTTGTTTACTTAATACAAGCCAGCTTAATCAGTACTGTGCGAGCCTCATCCACAGTCAATCAAAACTAACACATTGATTAATAAATTAATATTTTGAATGACTAAGCCATTGCTATTCATTTATCTCATAATATATTAAGGAAACATATAAAACATTATTCTAGAAACTGTGTAAATTTTTGTATATGATGCAAAAAAAGTGTAAGTTGGTGTAACCTCAGATGACACGGCCAAAGTTGGTAAAGTCTACAGAATAACAGATAACTCGGAACTTCTCCTTCTCAAAATTTGTAACAAATCTTGGATTTATCAAGGACTACGAGATAATATGTTTTTAATTTAATTTTGACTTATAGGGGCATTACGTATGTTCACTTCAAGTTATAGAGTCATGCATGAAAATATAAAAATTCTACTTATGGTGATTTATTTAAATGATAGAGAATGGACAAATAAGAATAAGTAAAATAAAATTGGTTATTAAACAAACTTTCGAGATAAAAAGTCATAATAAAATTAAAAAAAAAAAAAGGAAAAAAAATAAATTGATTTACAGAGGCTGCAATGTTTACATATTGCTTCTTTCAGATATTTATGATTGCAGAGTGTGATATGTACATATGAATAGTAAGTAGATGACAAAAAAATTTAATCATATTCAGTTTGAGCTAAAGCATCTAATTAATTTCTGTCATAGGGTTTTTTGTACTTCAATGGAAGGGAATATTATTTAATTACTTTGTCTTAGAGAGGATTTTGAATGAATGGGGTTCAAGTAAAAGAAGTTCCACTGTATAAATTTCGCTTTGATCTAATACTACAAAAATATGTGTACATAGGTACATACCTACCTCTCATATCTGTCATTTCATTTTATTTGTATGAGAAATTTATGAGAAAGAAATTAATGAAACTGAAGCTTTTTTTTTACTAGAAAATAATTATTTAGTAAACATTATACAACATTTTTACATCCACTCAAAAAATTATAAATAGCTGCTCAAAATGCCATAACCAAAATATAATCATAACCTCAAACTTACAATCGAACTTGGCGAACCGCTGTTTGTTTTTTTCCTCTAACTTCCTTTCCTCCTCAATCCTTTTCCGTTCTTTCTCCTCTTCCCTTTTTTGTACTTTTTCTTTCTGCCCCACGGGTATAATATCTTGGTTCTTCAGTGCTGCCTCGAGTTGCTGAACGTTTTCAAACATTGGAGCATTTTGAACCGGTGTCTGGGATTTATGTGAGTGCAACGCTTTTAGCGGATTGAAATCACTGCTGCGAGAGCTTACTTCAGATTCAGATGTCGATGAATCGGAATTATTTTCTTCAGACATCTCGAATTTAAAAATTTATTGCGGAAAAAACAAGTTACAAAATCAAAACACACAACGTCAACAACATCAAACACTTCAACTTCTTTCTTTATGGCGCCGCTCGCACGCTTGCTTTTTGCAACTCAGTGTCAGGGAAGTGTCCTAACTTCAACTTCTTCAACACAATGCAACGATCAGATGAAGTATGTTATCAATGTCAAATTCAAAACGGACGAATACAAAACGTCATTGTCATTGAGCTTAGGCTTAGTTCAAATAACGGAGACAAAGCAAGCGGCGCGGCGGCGGCGCGGCGGGGCGGTGTAGTAAATGTTGAAGTTGAAGTTCATCCCTTTTAGAGAGATTCAAGGTCCAAGCATACATATAATATTTGTATCCCTCAAGTCAATAACACTATGTATCACAAAAGTACTTTCATCACAGCCATAAACATTTTCAATAATCTTCCCATAGAAATTAAAACATTAGATAGTAATATATTTAGAAATAAATTAAAAAGAGCTTCCTATTCGCTCAAAGAATTCTTTGATAAATGATGTTTATATGTATACCTACCTAGTGAACAAGGTAAGTAACTTTTCACTTTTTTACTAATATAAAAATTGTTATTTTATGTCTAATATAGATAAGCTGTTGAAACTGTACACTATTAGACAGATCTTTTTTGTACAACAGTTATCAATAAACATATTTCTGATTCTGATCCAAAATCCATAAATAGCATCATACATCATCATAACTTTACTTCAGCACAGCTTATCATGAGATTATAAAATAAAATTATTATGTAAATAGGTACCTACATGACGTAGCGCGTAGGTAGTTATTTTACTGTGCGTGCAACTAGCTTGATTTGATACCCTGAATCTGAATAAATTAAATGCAATATGATACCTACCTATTAGAACAAGCTCGCAGCAAATTGGTAATTGCAGTTTTCCATTGACATTGCAGTCATACCACGCAACAAAGACGAAGGTTCTTCCGGCAACGGCAATCATAATTAATTAATACCTTAAACGCGCTGTTTCAGCTCAGCAGGTACAAGTACGAATAAATACATAAAAAATGCCTACCTACTTATATAAAAAGTTATTCTTAGTAGGTACCTACCGAACTACAAATATGTTATGAGGTTCTCGAGGTCTAACAACCATAAATACCTACCAACAGAGCGTACCTATAGGTACGCTCCGTTGGTAGGTCGGGGTCGAGTAAAATAGGTTCTAACACAAACCTACCGCTAAACCAACCTAAAGTGTAGCTCTAGGCTACTCTTTCATTGATGTTCACCATAATCATCATCATTTGCGATATGGGTAAGAGAACCTCACTGTCTGAGTTTGAAAAAATCAATATCTACATAAGTACCTACCTACTTACGGAAAAGTGCAGTAATTTAAATTCACGATTAAATTGTGTAAACAAGCAAGAACCAAACGAGGAGTCATCAATTATGCCGAGTCAATGCAAGGTCTGAGCAATATGCAGCAGGAAGCGGCGCCAAGGTTGCATCTAGCTCGCTATAAATCTCTCAATACCTATTTTACAGTGGAAAAACAACTGTTGAAGTTACAATTTTGGTTCTACTACTCGACGATAGATGGCGCTGCCCGACTGA
Organism: Eupithecia inturbata; assembly: GCA_963662085.1. Lineage (NCBI taxonomy): Eukaryota > Metazoa > Arthropoda > Insecta > Lepidoptera > Geometridae > Eupithecia > Eupithecia inturbata. The sequence goes on along the minus strand of OY759178.1, from coordinate 762,696 downwards.
AAGTTTAAAGCATTTCATTTTCATGGTGAAACTTTGGTTCCACTATTCGCCGTTACGCTGCGCTTCGTGGGTCAGAAAGTTCTCGATGATTGGATTATTTTCGAAATTGTATTGAACTCAGATGTTTACTGTAAACTATTTAGGTAGGTAGTAAGTTTCTATAAACCACCTCTCAACTCAAAAAAACAAATTATTTTTCACGGGCACTGACAACATGTAGTGGGAGTAAAACTAATCACAGTGCATTTTACAACGCGCAGTAGAGCGTGGAGATATATAGCTCACCAACAATTAAATGAATAATGCAGGAAGAATAACTTTAAACTAGTATTTGGTGTCATAATAACTTTAATAAAGTATGCTAACTTGTGTTGTATGTACATTCTAACGTCGCGTCTTTCAGATAAAGTCATCATTTTATATCCTTGGTAGGTACATTTTTTAGTGTCCCCATTTCCCAAAGCGCAAATACTGCATGAACATGACTGAACCGTAATACCTATAGATATGGTATAATTTCGATTTCCTTCTACTCTCAAGTAGGCTCTTAGTTCTTCGTAAATAGTAAAAATAGCCTAGAGTTTAATAGCCCGTTGCAAGCACATTATGAATGAATTATGACGTCACAATACACACGCAACATTACCAAAGAAAGTGCGCGGAAGCGTTTTGAAAACAAAAGTATTCTTTTTGCGCGGCAATTATAGTGAAAGAGCTAGCGAACAATTCGTTTTTTATTCGAGCATCGCTTGTCTTCCGTACATTGTCATTGTGAACAAAGACTTACCTACCTACTACCTGTTAGATAAGTACCTAGTTGTACCTACCTACCTTAAACAAACCCCATGCAATACCTAGTTGCAAAATTGTAGAGTTGACATTCGATAAGCTTATACCTACTAGGTATGGTATTAGGTAGATACCGTATTGCTGTGTAATGTGTTAAACCCTAGATTGTTTCCTGTTAATTATTATGCCCTTTTTGACAAATGTGTGCATGATAACAATTTCCTCCCTTAGGTATATGATACCTACTGTATTTAAACAACTTTTACCAGCTCCAGCTGTTTGGTGAAATAGGCTAATTAGAGGATATATTGCCAAAAATCCGTCGTAACAATTTGACATGGCCCAGCTCTGGGCAAAAGCCTGATCTCTCTATTTGTCCGACTCTCCAGGAGCCAGGGGCTCATGATCAAGTCTCGTTACTAACGTCAAATAGATTCGCCCCTCAGTTGGACAATGTGCAATGTTTTATGCTTTTTCTGTTTGTTTCCAGAACGGCGTCTGCTGAGTGGAGCGCGCGCTGCATCTATGGTGTATCGACGCAGGTTCGACATCCACCGGGACGTTGCCAGGTGATCGCGGCGTTGCGCCTATTCTCATAAATATCATTTGATAATTAAGCATTGATTCTAAAGAGCATTTGAGCATCACCAAACTGTCTAATCGAAGGCGTAGATATTCTGAGCAGCAGCATCTGTGATGGTTCGATTCGAATCTCACTGAATATCAAGCTGTAAGTGTAAGCACATTTATTAAAAAGTTGTTAAATTATTTCTTGGTAACTGCTTAGATAAGATAATATTTTATTTGTAGCTTAAAAATATAACATTAGTATGCATGTACTAAAATTAATTGAATCACTTACACCATATAACCTATGTAGCTATGTAGGTATAGGTATATTAATAACCTTTGTAGGTACCTAAACACTGTTAGCTGCTATGCTATCCCTTTATTGCATGCAAACATTTTACTTTGTTTGTCCTTGGTGACAAGTTTGAAAGGCGTGAAAGTCTACCCTTTCCGTTTTCGCAGGTCACTGCTGAAGCGGAGCGGAGTGCGGGTGGTGAGGTAGCCTGGCGGAAGGACAAACAATCAGACTGTACCACATGTGTTCACTCAACTAAGTACCTAGCCCTCGTGATTATCTACAACGAATAATGTACGGTCCGTCCAAAACGCTGCCAAACATTTTGAACGAATTTATTATATTAGTGACATTTTTTGACAGTTTACATTGTGTATAGTTCGCGGGTGCGAGTGTTTTTTTAAGTGGTTGCTAGCGCCACCTGGCGTTGGATAGTGGCGACAACGTGGCGGGAACGCATGCGCCGGCGGCACCTGCGCTGGCGATGCCATTTATTGAAGATGAATGGTGGGCTGCGGAGAATGCGGAGGGCAGAATGGTTGATCTCTCTAATTGCCTACAGGTAATTATTTTACTCGAATGTTTCATACCTATGCAATCACTTACTAAAAAGTCTTAATAATGTCTTTTTCGCCCAGAAACCACCTGCTAACTAAACGAACGTAACCCGTAATAATACTTTATCCTAAGTAGGTATATTTAAAATATCCTGGATTGAAACAGCAGTTTAACTCTCTCAAAGCCGGTCTCTCAGTTCCAGGACGCTGTAGCAGCAGCAGGCGGTCAAGCCGCCGCTCAGTTGCAACACATGGCGTCATCTCTCGGCGAGTTGTCGCAAGCCGAGCTGTCCAACATTGTCGGCGGGCTCACGCTCGAAAACGAGGGAGAGAATGCGGATCCCGAGGAAATACTTAAGCAACTCGGAGAGACGGCGTTCGATAACTTTGACACTTTTTTCACGGATCTGACGAACGCCACAGCATCTGCAGTGCCACCTATTGAAATTAAGGTAAAAACTTATATCCCATTGTAATCCTAAAAAGTAACTAAAAATAATTAGTGACAACCCTTGCAAAAATTATTTATCGTAAAATTTGGTGCATTTCAAGCGGGCAGCGTCATCTATCGGGGAGTATCCTCAACTCAAACTAATTCTCATCATCATCATTGTCACCCCATTAATTAAATTGCATTATTTCAATTCCAGCAAGAAGAAAACAACAACATATCATCGCCATCTTCCAGCAACCAGCTACAATACTACCAGCCCAGCCTACAACTGCTGCCCAACAACGGTCAGCATCGGTTACAGCAGCTACTGCGATCGGGCACAAATGCCATCAACAACGCGGTAACCAACAACATTAACAATGGACGATACAACATCGCGTCCGCGAACCCTTTGCTCGCGGAGAAGCTATCCGCGACCACTAGTGGGATCAAACAAGAGCCAGGCAGCTCGGATTACAGTGGGACGAGTATGAACTACGGCAGTGCGTCGCCGATGCAGCGGGTGCCGAGCGGGAAGCCGCAAGTCCACGATGCTGGTGGAGGTAAAGGTATGTTTTGATTACTAGAATGCGCTTACTAACCACGCTAACCACCCATGACATACCACACAAACTAGGAATGCCACACGGAATCTCAGTTAAACTGTTTCAAACAGTGACATCTAGCGAAATACACCAGAACTACGTTATATGGTGCTAAGATAAAAGGTGGCTGCAAAAAGGTTCAAGCGTTCAAGTTTACTACTCAATAATAGAGCGCGCTGGCGTAAAAGTTCCCCAGTTTTTCAACAGATGTCGCTCCAAGTTCTTACCTCCTAAGCTGCAGCTCTGCAGCCTCAATGCACTAATGCAGTTTTCTCTATGATAGTTTTACTTTCGATTTCCGCTTGAGGAAGTGCCGCCAACAATTTTCCTTTCGCGTATTACCAGCTTTTACTTTACAAATGCTGAGAAAGTCTAGCAGAGCCGGTACGCTGGCTTTAATGGACTAGTCAGGTTAAAAACTGGGATTTATATGAAACTTTTATAGGGGGTTTTAGTTTGATTGTTCGTTACCTAGGTGTAGGTACCTTAAATAATAATAAGTTGAATGATTCATTTTGGCGTATAAACCCCGCAAAGATAGGGAAGGAAATAACTTCCATTAGAAACTTAAATAATTGTTCGAATCAATTCACTTTATACTGCACATTATTATCATATATAATTAAATGGGTTAGGTAGGTACCTACCTATTATGGCAAAATACAGTTCGAGGGAAACTGTGGCTGCATGTTCGGTTGCAATGGAACTATGGAAGGCTGGGTATTTTTGTTCGGTGAATGACTAGAAAACAACATCGTTGGTATTTTGCTGGCATTCTTAAATATATAATATAAGTTACCAACATACATACCTACATACAATACTTTAAATAACAATCAAGCTATGAAAGAGTTCCTTCTCAGCAAAGACCTAATTAATTATTTTCCAACGGAAGATATAGAATGGACAATGTTGTTAATTCATATGTTGCCAAACTAAACTAAACCAATTTGACAGCACTAAAAATGATGCTTTACATAACGATCGAAATAAAAAGGATGCCATCATTTTTAGTCCTGTCAATTAAGTTTTTAGTTTTGCCGACATATACACAGGGACACAAGAGTTGATTTTCTAAAAGTAATTCAATGGCGTAGTGTTGCTCCCACGCGGACGGAAGCGAAAGTGTCGCCAGCTCACTTTATAATTTTGTCTTCAAGAGACACTGACTTTCTCTCTATTTTATGCTGCTAAAAATTATAGAGATTTTATTAAACTTTTGCGCGTAATTTAGGAAATATTAACACATAAGGTAAGGGTAACCTATAATTCTTATACCTTAGCTCTACCTACCCCCGGTCACGGTGGTTCATCCGTCCCTTCGGTTAATCCGAAGAGTGAGGGAAGAGAGAGTGCACACAGGTGTAATGCAAACACAGGTTTGGCGCTCACACTTGTGCACTTTATTAAAGCAAGTGGCTAATGTGCGACCCTGTGGCCGAAAATTCGGCTAGGATAGCTCTACCAGTCTCTAAATATTTATTTTAAAACCATTAAAAATAAAAATACATAATCACCTACCTAATATATAATATAATACCAAATAATAAAAAAATTAAATTATAACAAATAACTACCTGCCTATGAAAAACACATTATAACGGGACATTTACGTGTAGTTTTGATTTTTTTCATTTCGGCACAGTTGCACGCGCTATTATCACAGAATGTCTTTTTATCATTAAACTTTTTCCCTATACTGCACAAAAAGCGCGCACAGCCACCGACTAGCCACTTAACCATTGAACCCCCTGAGACCACCGAAGGGTGCTGTCGGGACTATCGCTAAGTAGCTTTAGAAGCTGCCTGCCGGAAACCATTCAACTAAAACGTGCAAAACTGTTCTAAAAAGTTGTCATTACAGTTTTTTTTTGCAGAAGTATATGCATGAGAAAATCCTCTGTGATGACAGATTGACAGCCTGTACCTACGTTTAATTCTAGGCATTCCTTTCATATCCAACTCGCAGGCCGATGGACCGTAACAACCTTGCAAGATATTGGTATGTTATGAACAGTACGTATGACACAACAACAATAATGCAAAATAATAGGAAAACAAAAATCGACAGAATTTTGATTGATACAACATTTTCCTCTCGTCTTCCGAGAGGTGGATCCGGGACACTGTGTCAAGGTTTCTGTGTCAGATGGGTGAGTCCATTCCAGTGTCAGAAATGACGTGGATTCCGCGTCATGGAGGAATTATATTTGCATGAATCTAGAGGGGTTTATTTTCTGGTGAACCATGTTTCAGGTGAAAAATGCGTTTGATCTTGAAACAATTTCAAAATAAGTAGGACATACCATGTCATACTACTGGAACGTTTGATATATATGTATATACATAGGTACTTAAATAAATAAAACGTCTCAAACAGTACCTAGTTGATTAATAAACATTTATAATAAAATACCTAGCTCCATAAAAGATCTTAAAGTAGATTCGTGTTTCCGCAGTAAACTCTAAGAATACCTTATTTATAAATGTTACTACTCCGTTCAGGAATTTTTAAATGATAACTCTAAACTATAACTATTTGGCTGCCTGAGTAAAACATTTACGTACCTACTTACCGAGTTATTATTACAATTGTTTTGATTCTTGTAGCTGACTCTGCCTATATTTTCCTACTCCTATGTTTCGAGCTATAAATAGATTATGTACCTGCTATTTTAATAATGTTTAAATAAATTGCTGTGCCCTTACTGGGTACATGTACTTACCTGAGCTAAAACAATATTAGTATTAATGTATACAATAAATAAGTCTGAAATCTAATAAGGCGAAAGTTATTTGTCGATTTCTGTTTCTACTTCGTACCTACAGTTCACCCCAAAACATCAAAACATGCATGTAGCTTACTGCGGACCAGCCCTACCACACGCCGACCCCTGGGGGAAGGTTGAGATCAACCCACGCCACCAAAATGGACCTCCTTCACTATGTAACTGTAAGCTAGGCCCAAGGAGGTTACTTTTATCTGGGAGTAGCGCGCGCAAACCTGCAAGCAGAAGTCAGCTTACCTTATAACAGTAAGAGGCTTATTCCCAGTAGCAGCGAGTGCTGCAGACCTGCAGTTCTGTGCAGAACTACTGGGACAGATGCCTTTCTAAAGTCACTGGATTTAAAAACAGCTTGGCTTAGTTTGCAACTAGATGGCGCTACGGTAAAGGTTTAGCATTATTTATTCATCCAATATCACAAATGTCCCTCGTAAGAGTTCTAAACATCGTCAAGCTGGCCACAACACCTTCAAGTGATAAATTGCCGCATCAGTGTGTGCGATCATTTGTTAATTGTCTCTACGCGCCTTGAACCCTGTGAGTAACATAAACACGGCGCGGGCGCTGCGTGCTGGTAACAAGGCAGCTAAATCAATCATTTTCAGTCCTATAGGTTTACTTCTATACCTAAGTACTAGTACAGCAAAAGTTAAACAGAAATATTGGAGATCTAGGAGCCGTTCGTGGAAAAAGTGGGCCTAGTTGTCTTCTGCATCAAAGTCGTCATCATCACCAGATGATGACGTCACTACCCTCACTAAATCCAGCACTAATGATAAACTTACCTTTAGCTCGACTCTCCCTCAACAACAAAGAACGAATTGTTCTCTCAAAGCTGAACGAACATATAAATGTCGAAAAGAAATAATTGAATTCTCATAATTCGTCTAACTCCGAATCAGACGTCAGTGACTCGTCAGTTACTCGGGGCAAGCCTGCGATGTTTCTTACGATTTCATTCAACGAATTATTTTCGTTCAGCTCCTCCGTCGCGTTGGTCTCGCCAAGGAACCATTCATTTACTTGCTTCCTTCATCGCACCACAGACACTTGCGTTCCCTGACACCAAGTCTGCGATCTGCGAGCTGGTGAACCTGGACGCGGATGCGCCGCTCTCGTGCGCGCGCGCAGCCCTGACCCCGTTCCGCGCACCTACGCGCGTGCGTGTGCGTTATGTCACACGACGTGTGGGGGGCGGTGGCTCTACTTGGATTATATTAAATATCAATAAATATATAAATAAGTAAATTGACTGGAAAATTTATACCTAGCGCCATATACTAGATAGACTCTGATCTAGGAAACCGAGATTCACTATGGGATTTTACAATAAGAAATCGAACCGCCCGAATTGGGTATCGAATTGGATAGCTTAGTTTTGACATTGTGAAGAAGAAAAAAGAAAGAAGACATTTGTTATTTATAAACAAATGTTGTAAACAAATGTCAGCAAGAGGCATAAGAAGCGTTCAAGCTTGATGTCATGTATCAGAGATTCACGAGCTACACCTCTAGTTTCCCCACATTCTCTGGTAGAGCACAGTGCACTCGTACCGCGCGAGTAGTGCACCGACGGCGGCGGCGGCGTGTGTGCAGGCCTTGGGCCCTGTTAGCGCTCGCCAATCACCAGCATGCACACATTCTGTATGTGCCAGCAAAAACGTTTCCTGACACGGCTTACAACATCGCCTGAGATAAAGTGCAGTTACGAACTGTGGCGTGGACATTTTGTAATCAAAATATTTTTACTGTAGTTTTCTGATGTTCTGAGTAATCCAATATTTCAGATCCCAGTTTCAAACGCTAATAATGTGCTTTTCACATTTTAAAAACTCGTGTATGAACTCGAGTCCAGATGAACATGAATGTGTTTTTATGTTTTTGTATTTACTCCATATTTCTCAGCAATAATAATTCAGTACTAGCCAGATAACTACTCATCCCTGCAACCTTCACAATAATAAAGCAAATGATTTATTAAAATTGCTCCATATTACGTCTGGGAATCATGCTCAAAGATCTTTTCATAACGAACTAGTACTCTCGCTAGATTATTTCATGATGATATGTCAATTAAGCGGCACAGTCAGCCGCTAGTTTCATGGGCCAATAAAACGCGAAATGATAGGCTCGAGCTGCGCGGGCACCGCGGGCGGAAACAACGTGCATAAAACTGCATTACCTTAATTGCGTTGGAGACGGCACTGCGGTCAATAACGAATACTTATGTTTCCTGCCGAACCTAATCTATTTTAATAGTTATGCAATTTTTAAGTTAAATTTCATGTTCGTAAAGTTATGATTCGGCGCTAGAATCACGAACTACTTTAATTAAGCAAAAAGTGCCTACTGCCTCATCTGCCCACCCCAGATGAAATGCGATTGGATGCGAAAACTGAATCTTTAATTTATGTTCAAATACTTTTTAACCAATCTCAACCAGGAACATTTCATTTTAATACACGAGGATAGGTAAAACTGATCGAACCGAATAAAATAAAAGATATAAATAAATAATAATTATGTCTGATTACTGAATCTAAAACTACATAGCTAGACCTAAAATGACCTAGCCATGTCCACTAATTCTGCCAACCATACACAGCATCTATGCACTTTAATACCTCCTTGGGCCAGTGCGAGAACCTTATAACATGTCAATGACAACCGCACACTCACACACACACCCTCACACACACACGCGCTATCTAGAACACATCCTGCATCTTACACATAAGGTCAATCTAGAGAGTGAACGCATGATAGTGTTTCTGTCACTGGCTGGTTCAGGTCGCGGAACCGAAAAAATATTATAAAATTACTAGAAACGGTAGTTACGCTGTTTAGCTAAATTTATGAGTCCATTACAGATTGGGGCAAACAGGGAATACTTACGCCTAGTTGTCGGCATAACACAAATGAATATAATGGAAACTTTAGTCCGATCGCTTAGTAACATTGGCGTGAAGAGGTAATAATCTACGAGTATATCCAAACATCCAAACTCTTACATTTATAATATTAGTTTAATAACGAAAATGATGTTAGTAATTTTCTGAGAAACATTTCAATAACTTTTTATCTGTATTTTTTGCAGCGTGGCGTAGAATAAGTGGTGCTGTTGAACATTTTATAGTGTATACAGATTTTCTTAAAATTGTTACAGTTTAATATCGAAAAGTGCGCTGAAAGCATTGCTAAAATTCAGGAACTATTAAAGTAGATCTCACTCCATGCAAAAAGAGCTTATTGTTTGCAATGCCTTATGTTATTATAGTTTTGAAATGTGCGTTCATGTGGTGCCAAGTAAATAATACGTGCTTAAGAATACTCAGCTCAGCTCAGTACACTGACACAGACAAGGATCATACGGTTCAGTTGTTGTCAGTTGTATTGTTAAATAAATATTTCTCTATCACATTCTCGCTAATTTCATCTATAACATTACCACACATCCTGCATCGTTTTTTTTGCATACATTTCTTATCACAATCAAATCAATGCTACGTCTATCTTTACCAAATAGTTACCGCACATCCTGTTTTGTAATGTTTAGGTAGGTACACAAATATCTTTATGTAATAAATCATGCATCTTAATTGACGTTGTAAATAACATCTTCTTTTTCAACTTGTCATATTTCAAGGGTCAGATGTAAAAACTGTTATTATGGCGCCATTCCAAATGGATGTAGAGTCATTAATAAGGGCCGCTGAGTTGCAAGAAGTCGCGTCGAGCTGGCCTTACACAAAACAAAGTATATTAATAGCTGGCTAGAAGGATTCCGTGGCGATTGCGAAGAAACGATGGCAAAAGTATTTTGTTATTAAAAAAACGTAAAAATAGTAGATCAAAATTGGATCTTTACTAAAACGAAAATTCCACCGAAGATTTTTCCAATTTTTGAATCTTTTTCTATAAATTTGTTAAAAAATATCGTAAATTGAGACGTACTCATATTATGTATTATTTACTGATTTGCCGCTTTCTCGATATGTAAGAGTTAAAAGTTAATTATTAACATAAGTTAAATCTTAACGATTTTTCTATACACTGTAGAGATTTCACATTGATACACCACAAAAGTTTTAAATAAACGGGTGAAGTTTTTTTTTAATAATAAATAAATATATTATTTTAAAGTTACTACGACAGTTGAAATTAAAACTGTTTCAATAACGACAAGTATGTCGTTAAAATTCGGTGAAAGGTATTATACTCGTATCCAGCCGTAAAGGTAAGGTGAGTTACTCAAGTGCTCGCTTTTACTATGTCACAACAGCCGGTACACGTAGGTGTCGAAACGACTAACTAGCAAAATAAAATACAAAAGTAACCTAACTTGTGTTTCAAGTAAAGTGTCAAAACAAAGCCATATACAAATACAGGGTAAAAAAGTATAAAAATAAACTGGCCTTTTCACTAATAAGCTTAGAAACAGAGAGCACTTAAATTTAATAAAATTCTTGTCATTTTATATTTCACAGATCATAGAATAAGTAAGGACATTAATATTATCACAATCCATTGGTCATAGGGTATGGACATATTATCACAATCCATTGGTGCTCATACGTTAAAACGGTTGTCAATAAACAATTATTAATCAATATTCCTACGGGACTCTCAAACTTAAATAATAGAGGTTTATTTAAGTTTGAGCTTGCCCCGTTCTAGGAGAGATTTCTGCACGTGTCGTCAAAAACACAGTTATGTTACACCAACAGTATTTTTTTAACCCCTCCGTTGTTTTTGTGTGACAGGTAGCTGTTTTTGCCCTATTACCATAGCCCGATATGCCCTATTACCGTGGTCGGTACTGCCACGCCCCGGGGTGTTAGGAACATGCAGTTAGAATTTCACGGGAATTAATTATTGGAATTTATTTTTCGATGATACACGGATGTTTTTGCGAATCTAAATAGCTGTATTTTTAGTTTCTTGTGAAATTTATATTTTGAGCCAAGTTGACATTAAAAATTATTGAATAGATACATTAGGTACTCTGGTAGAAATGTCGTAAAATAATCTTGTACAGCACAATTACGAAATCGACCACGACTCAGCAAATTATGCCACAGCGCCGCCGGTCTCCTGTGGTCCGTCCGTAATATCGCAAGAATCCAAATATTTACATTCTGAATTTACCCAGGCCCCCTTTCTTTGAGACCTTTCTGTTCATCTTCATTCATACACCCATGCCATGTTTATTTGTTGCCACCTGCTTTGCTTGCATGTCGCCCTTCCAGGGTCGCGGCAATACTTTCACATACTGCTCTGAATACCGCAATAATTTGAACTAATTATTTTCAGGTAAGTACAGTGAACACTATACGGTATTCGGCATCGGTGAGTAATTAATATAACCATTGAAATATTGTGAATACCTTTCCCGTTTCCCTGCACAGATTTATTTACTGGTCTGCATGGAAATCACGAATTATGAGCCTTTGACACGCATATTTGAATAAAAATAATACTAAATGTACCTACAGCTGGCAAAGTAATAGGTTTATCGAGGGAAGTCATATATTTGCCTTGATCAAGGAGTTAAATGAATCTTAAAAATAGGAAAACGTGTGTTTTACTTAAACTTTTAAACTAGTGTAGGTTTTAGGAGATACTTAGTCCAAGAAGAAACTACTTCTAATTTTAAAGTTGAGAAGGAATCAATCTCGTGCACCTGTGGTATCGAAGGTTTATTTAATTTCTCTCCCACTTTTCCATACTCAATGAAAGAATGATCCAGCTTCATTTAACGAAATACAGGAAACTAAAACCGTGCTAAAGTAACGCTCAGTAAACAGTACTGGGAAAGCGTTATCTGTGACGTGGTAGCTGGGTCAGGGCTGCGCGCAGGAAAACGCGGCTTTTCAGTCTAGTCTGGTTGTTTGTCAGCGAGAGTTTGTTTACTATTCCTCTAATTAGTTTTATGCTATAATTTTGAAAGGGACTTTAGCAGCAGACCTCACAAGGGCCTTTTCTAGAACGAAGTTCACAGAAATCAATAAGTTTTATTCGTTTAGGCTTCCAAATAAGCTCAAATACAAAGTATGCTAAGATGGATCTAGCAATGCTTTGGTTATGAATGAGAATCCGAAAATTGATTGTAATTACAGAGCTTCCAGTAACAAAGGGTTAGGCTAAATTCGTGTAAAAGCACAGATTTTATAATACCGGAATGCTATATGACGAGGGCCTAGCTCGGTTCCCCGCTATGTCCCTCTGGAGTGTAGATGTATTAAGTGAATTCAAAAATTTGGAAAGTTAAAGTCAATTAACAATTGTTCCGTTTTAAAACAAGGAGTCTTAAACCGATGATGTCTTTTAAGGTTCCGTACCCGAAGGGTGATAACCAAACCCTTTTACTAAACCTCCGCTGTCCGTCCGTCTGTCACAGGGCTCTATCTCATGAACCGTATGAAGTAGAGAGTTTAAATATTCAGAGAACATGTGTTTATCTTGCCGCTATAACAACAAATAATAAAACAAATAAAATATACAAATTAAACGGGGCTTCCATACAAAAAACGAGATTCTAATGGCTATTTTTGCTCTTCGTTTGTCAAGGCTGTATCTCTTGAACCACAATAGGTAGACACATTAAACTTTCTATAAATAATTAACACTTCAAATGTAATAACAAAAAAAACTAAAACAACTATAAAGTTGCAAATTTCAAAGGGTCACCAAACAAGTGAAAATTTTATATTTTTTGATTAATTTGCCTGATAATAAAATATACAAATTAAACGGGGCTTCCATACAAAAAACGAGATTCTAATGGCTATTTTTGCTCTTCGTTTGTCAAGGCTGTATCTCTTGAACCACAATAGGTAGACACATTAAACTTTCTATAAATAATTAACACTTCAAATGTAATAACAAAAAAAACTAAAACAACTATAAAGTTGCAAATTTCAAAGGGTCACCAAACAAGTGAAAATTTTATATTTTTTGATTAATTTGCCTGATTTTTACGGCCCTTCGTGTGCGAGTCGACTCGCACTTGGCGGTTTATTTAACTTTTATTGAATAAAGGAGGCATTAATTCTTTATAACTTTTTTCTCCCTATCCCCGGATTTGCAACCTTTTACTAAACCAAAAACGATAAACTCTGCCAACTGTACAATTCGAAACAGTCGCCAACGTCACCTCTCGTACATTATGTACATGCAGGTAATTGATTACATAACACACATACAAACGTACTGCCTGCGTCCTGTCCCAGTTACTAAGGTGAACTAGTCAGCCGCTACACAGCCTATAAATTAGATACCTAATAGCTTAGCTTAGCTAATACATTAAAGAACACCAGTTTATTTATGTTATGGACCCACTATTCCAAGTCTGAGATGAAGTTCTTTCTGAAAAACTCCGGAGAAGTAGCAATTCCTCACATCGAGCCAATAAATAGAATAATAAATCAAACCTTGACATTGTAAAAAAAAAAAAATACATATTTTACAATGTCTTTATCAAATTCATCAATAGTTTCGTCGAGCGTTCCATTTTGATATTTGATGAATTTTACTATTATATAATATTATTCGATATACTTAGTTACTTACTTACTTACTTACTTACTAGACGATATCACAGACTAAAAGAAGTGCTTGCCCTTTTTCTAAGAGATTCGGTGTCATTGCAATGGTCATAGCAATAAGGATTTAGAATGTAGGAATCCAGTGTTCTGAATTTGCTACAAACGGACTGAGAAGGCCAAGTCCGTGTCAGTATCTACTATGTGATTTACGAACTCCTTAAACCGATGATTTAATTAAACTGATTTAAGTCTTATTTCATTCATGTAATTTTAACTAGGCATCCATGTTATATAGGTTGGAGCAAACTGCACAGTTTAATAGTCCGTTCAAACTTTGTTCTTATCAGTTTTGGGTTTAAAATCAGAAGTAAATAAATTAACAGGTTGTTTTCTAACAACAACAAATATTTACAAATTATATTATAAATAATTATAACTATTATGACACTTTTAAAGTATAAAAGAATAAGTACTTTTTCAGTTTGCATTCAGTTTATTGGCAATTTTTGAGGAAACTTTGTATAAACATGAGAGTTGTTCGTTTGTTGGTGCTTTTCGTTGATATTGCCCAACAGACCGTGCGTCAGTCGGACTTTCCGTTGAGAGGCTGGTTGCGACATCTTGATCAGCACTGAATCACAAAGAGCCTCGGGGCCTGCAGAGTGCGCCATCTTCTAAAACTTTTAACATCTTGCCTCGACTCCACAGTATCAATAAATAAAACTGAAGCCGTGACTATAGACTGAAAAAACATTTGATTTCTTATTAAATTACCCCGAGAGTGAGGCTTAAGCACTATAATAATCAAAACCTTCGAAAAAATGTATTTTCTTGTTTGGGAAAATAGTCAACAAAATGTGGGTTTTGGAAATTTAAGGGAAAGCAAAGATATAATTTTACATCATAATGTACAAACAAGTTGAAGCTCTTAACGCGGCTAGCGGCTAGTGGTTACATACATAAATAGATAGTATAAATAAATACCCATCTTATGTCTTATAATAAATGAAATCCATCGAAATTAGCAACACTTGCACATACGAGTATACTCAGACTCGTAGATCCGTGCGCGCGCGCAAGGTCTCTGCCGCGTGTCGCAAGCGCTCGAGAACGTTGCAGAAACGCACCTACCTACGTGTTCACATGACTGCCAAGTCATAGCTGTGACTGCTGATAGTAAATAACGATTTTGGACAACGTTCAAAAACGTTTAATTCTTATACTTAGATAGGTATAAGAATTAAATTAACATTAAATTTGAGCCTTTTCCTGAATTTTATCATGGAAGTGCTTTTATAAAATTTTGTTACGTGTTATTTAAACCAATATAAAAAGTAAGAAAAGATGGTGTGTTTGACCCTCTGGGAATTTTCCAAAACAGGAAAAATCATTTAGTTTGTCTGAACGTAATACAGGTTACAGGACTCACCTTTTAATATTACTTCGTTCCAAATATTGTGATACTTAATTAGTCACACAATATTTTATATCCAAAAGTTTAGATTATTTGATTTCCCCTTCACGATAAAACAACTAAACCAATACAGCTGAAAGTTTGCATAGATGTAGATCTAGATCTAAAATAACGCATGGCATAGTTATGAGATAGTTTAAAAAATTAAACAGCCCATACGCAGCTAGCTTCTTCGGGACGCTTCCGATTGGTATTGATGGAACATTTCTAGATTGTTGGCAACAGTTTGCTCAACTATTTCAATTGTAAATACTAGTTCTAATTTGTTTATATTCCATAATCGTAATTTTGTTTTTTAATAAAGTTTCTAAAATTTATCGAAACTAAATCCGAAGAATATTCATAAGAAGCTAAGTAACTTTATTCTCCTAACATTTCTCCGTAAAATAATTTATCCAGATAGTAGTAACAGAGTCAGATATCCACGTCACGGATCGATGCTGACGTCACGCGGCCAGCATCTCGGAAATTGCGTTTATTAGTGCGACCCAATTCCGCAATTACCCGCTCTATTTGCACATGCACATGGAACCGGAGAAACCAGGGTAATGTTGCATGCGCAGGAATACTTACTTAGAGACCACAGATTTAAGAATATCCGTAGCCCAGCGATTTAGGAATAATAAGTAGGAGGGTCAACTGGCTAAGATATGTAGGTCCATGAATACTTCTTGATGACAAGCTTATACCAGCGGCTTCGCACGCCACAACCGACCGGGATACCATTTACCTCCCTGTCTAATTATAACGATCCGTTCAGCCGTTTAAATGTGAAAAGGTAACAGACAGACGGACTGATTTACTTTTGCTTTTATAATATTAGTATGGTTTTGATCTGGGATTTAATTTCTCACAGTCCAGGTAATCATATTTACAAGTCTTTGAAAAATTAAATGAAAAAGCCTCTTTCTAAGCTATTTCCAAACTATTTTCCACTTACATACAATAGTATGTTATATATTTTATAATTAAATTCAAATACGCATTGAAACCCGGTAAATTTGTTCTACACACAGTAGAAATTCCATTTAAGATAATATGACCGCTTCTCATATGGCAGTTGCAAAACACTCCCCTATTACTAAGTGATATGTAGGAGCTCTAGAACCCATGTCTTAAGGGAACTCAGAGGAACGCAGCATCCCATCTAATTATAAAATAGAAATAACGGTACAAAAGGAAATATAGATAATGGCTCGGAAGGAAACCGGTGCTGTGAGCAATGGTAGCGTAAGGCCGGCGGGGCAGCGGCCGAGCGAGGCCGCGCCATGCAAATGCTCCGCTCAAGGTGCGCCCTACTTACCCACACCACAGCCGCTGCAACTCCAAACAACCTTATCACAACCCACTAAAGACTACTCTACACTTTTACACCCGCAAGGTCCCCCCTCCCCTCCGCCCTCCTAGTTGCATCGCTGCGAGAATCCGTCGACTCTATTTAAAGTGTGATAGAGATCGGTTTAGCTCGGTAGGTTTTATCTTAGAGACGGTGACACGACCGATCCTTTTTAGTAAAATAGTTTGCAGAAAAAAATGATTCGTTAAGTTGGTTCATTAGAATTTAATTGAGGATTAATGCTGCTTTTTATGGGTTTTGAGCTGTGTTTGTACTGGAATCGGCTCGAGGGTATTTGCATCGGCGGCGGTTCAAGAGAGTTCTCTAGGTGTCCTTAATGATTACCTATCTAACAGATTCCTGAAAAAACTCTGTTTCAATTGATGGTAATATCGGTGTGTTTGGTATTTCTGCGAGTCTAATTGGTGCTGCTCGTGTAGTTCCATTTAAAATTAAAAGAGACTATTGCTCATACAGTGTTTTGTTAGTCTGAAACAACTTTAAGACCCACCGCAAAACCAGTGCGGTGAAAATTTGCATTGACTCGCGACGAGGGTTTCGTCCATAGAGGCGGACGTATTGTTGTGAGTCGGTAACCAAGTGGTATCTCATCACAGAGGCTCCATTCACACGTCCATCAGCGAAGCCTGATGGTGCCGAGTACACTCGGTTTCAGGAGTACTCCATACGCAGACATCATTCATCTGTATGCAAATTTGTAACAGACAATAATTTAGACAACAAAGTAGTAAAGGTAACGAAAATTTTATTGTTTGCTAGCTGTGCCCCGCGATTTCACTCATACAAACAAGTTCATTTCACAATAAATCGAAAACCTCCGACGACGAATTTACTTTGCACCATCATCACAACGTTTGAACGGCTGAGAAAGAGAGAGTCATACACAGCTGAGAAAACTTTCCTTGAAGTCAGTTTCAAACAAAAAAAACTAAATCAGAGTTGGTTATTTCGTTTGCGAGTTCTACGATGCCACAGACAGACACACGGCAAAACCGCTTTTCATCAGGAGTTAAAAAAATACTAGAAATAATGCATGACAATGTTACTTATGATCTTGGATATCGATGCAAACAACATGCATTCGAAACTACTCATTTTAACCGTTTGATCAGATAAACTGAATAGTAAGTCGTGAAATTTGTGCCACGAAACTTTTTACAGCATTAACAGTAATAGTAGTCGAATAGATTAATACCAAGAAGTATTTTCAGAACTCGGCACAAAGGAACACAATTAACAGATTCTGGAAATGTATTAGAATTTCATACATAACGGTCCTAAATACTTGTGTCTGCCGAGAGAGCGTTCTAGGTATTTCTTATTTATATCTGCTGGAATAATCTTTACTTGCCCTGGGCAGGCCCTGGGCTGGTTTTAGGTATAACTAGTTTCTGTTTTGTGGACTAAATATTTATGTGAGGGAGACTAGGTAGATAAATAAGAACAAGAAAACATTTATTTTCGAACCTTACACATATAATAGGTTCAGGCGTTACTTACGTACTACGCGCGGAAATCCATTGCTGGATGAAAGAATATTTAGTACAATTCCGCGCAAAACCTTATCAGATAAGCTCCAACAAAATTCAACTCGCGTGCACCGCTCACCCTCCCACAAATAGACATGCCATGCGATCAGAGAAGGTAAAAACTGACTGACGCGATACCAATTGCCGAAATAAGATCTTATCAGAGAAGTTTTGCGCGGAATTTTTACTTCTTCTTTAATCCTACTATTTCTAACCTTTTTACTTACAAACCTAACTCAATTTTATACAATAGCTCAGACTAAAGTACTTCTAAAAGATAATCGGGCAATTACATTAAATTAGACGTGTTTGACAGTTAGCCGACGAAGCTGCTAATTGTCCGGTTATCTTTCGAGGAAAACCACCCTCGTTTGGTTCTTTTGAAATAAGTCAGAAAGAGACAATAAATTGCTTAGCCGTTGCTTATAGCTGATAGATTTGTTAGCTTACTTTTTGGCCAGATGATGTCTACTATAACCAGTGATTATTTATGTCCCCGTTCTTGATAACACCATCCCCGATATACGAACCATAGCGAGATTAAATTAAAAACCTAAAACATATTGAATAGTATTCCTAACCTCCACAATTCGGCCTCCACAAAAAATTGTATACGTTTGCAGAGGTAAATGCACCCGCCCCGCGCCGCCGCGCCGCCCGCCCCGTCCATGTCGGACCTACGATCTGTCCAATGATGTACCGCATGAACCCAACCTGCATTGTGTTGCCAGAAATATTTATACTCAGATAAAAAAAAACTTATTGTACTTATTACAAATTATCTAGATTGTTTGCAACAGTCTGCAGTTGGCTCAACTGTTCTCGTTGTAAATACTAGTTATTTATGTTTCTATTCTTTAATTGTAATTATCTTTGTTATTAATGTAATTATCTTACTATCAATCTGTGGATCACTGCATCGGTAGAACAACTTTATCTAAGATTATTTGTGCGTAAGCCCTCATAATCAGGGTAATTTCTAAGAACTGAAGAACTTTATCTAAGTTATTTTCAATATCTATAGAATTTGATCCAAATTATCCTTCAAATTTATATTATATATACTATTACTAATAATTAAAACCAGGGCTAGAACAAAACTACGTCTCTGTTGAAACACATTACATCCATAATTCCAATCAGCGCCTTAAAAATACCATAAGGCGATAGTTCAAGCGCTGCGCTGATTAAACAACTTCTATTTTAACTGCGCCACTTTACTTCGTTGCTCGATCATCATCACACAAAAATAGCTGCGGTAACGTGGACATATGGGAAAGAAACCTCCTTAAGCCCACAGTATTAGGAATTCAATCGAGGTAGTATAATAAAACTGCAAGCGAGCGTCGTTATAGTAGTCATGTTGTCATTCGAAAGCAACAGGAAGATCGGTGTTTGCCCCCCCGTGCCTCGGAAAGCACGTTAAGCTTGGTCCTGCGCCTGACCTCTCCCCGGTCGTGTCGGTTAGCTGTAGAAATTCGGCTAGGAGGACATCAATCATGTCATTTAAACAATTAAGAATTAAAAAAAAAATATTTTTGTGTTTATTGTATAGACTGTATAAACAAAAGACGGCAGCCGTTTTTTTATCTTCGTTCTAGAGGTAGAATGCATCCGTTTTTTGCTTAAAAGTATTTACAATAATGTTCATGTTATTTAAAGGTATCTCTCCAACTACATAGGTTTACTCGTACGTCTCCAGTAATGTATCAAGTTTTAATCGGTCCATAAATAATTTGTATTTTTTTTTACGCTGCGCAAGTAATAATTAATAGTTGATTTTTTTTATAAAATCTTATTAAAAACACTGTGACATCAATAACCAGAAGATTCTAAGAGTTTAATTCTTAGAAGTTATAAATACTGGTGTTTATAATCTTTGACTTCCCCTGATGTTTCTGATGTTTTCCTTCAGCAGATAGGACGAGACGTGGAGCTGCGAATGTACGGACACGGCAATGCACAATATTAAATTTATATGCGTAAATAATTATTAATTTCGCAAAAAAGCACAAACCTTCGTTTTAAACCTCCTGTTGTCCTGAGCAGACAGAAGTAATTTTTTGTTAATTTTGTGTTCGTTTATATATTTTGAAGAAGATCAAATTACGAAATCCATCCAACTATAGTGTTGTTATTGTTATTGCGCCTTATTAAGGTCAGTAACATCGTACGGCCACGGGTACCGTCGGGCCTTGACTCACTTGTGATCCAAACAAGTGTCGCCGCTTCCTCGTCGCTATCTTATCTGAAGTGTATCTTGGACATTTACTTCCATACAACACGAAATACTACTTTACTAGGTTAAAGTCTCAAACAACACAACACACCTTTTCATACTAATATGTAAATTTAACTAAATTTTAACAAATGTATATTTTTATGAAAATCTTGAACGTTGGTGTTCTTCCAACAAAAATAAGGTTCGTAGTTAACCCGCTTACATACGTAATAAAAATCTTGATTCTTGATGAAAATAAAGAATAAGTATAATTTAAGTAACGATGAAAAAAACCAGTCGTGGCATCTTCCATAAAATAAGTAGTTTTAGTTATGTAGTTTAGTTTTTTTAGCGAGCGAATAGTTATCCAATCAGAACTATTACTGTTCAATAGGAATTTGTTGCATGAAATGTTTAAAACAATAAAACAGCTGCATTGATAACGTCGTCCTTTTTGAAATCGGTTGAAAATATTCATAATAAAACAATATCCGTTTAAATCTTTGTTATTAAAACCACTGGTAGCTTGTAAGCATAGTTACGCGTAAGTAGGATTTACTTGGTCTTACGGCTTATGGGTCCCAAAGTCTTAACCATAATATTACTAACGTTTAGAACGGACAATCTTCGCCTTCCATCTGACATAGGTTCCTCACCCTGCAGACCTCTACGCGACTTTTGTTGCGGTCCAAATGCAAGGGACGTATGGATCACGCGCGGGGCACAGATGGCATGGTAATGATTTCGACAGATGACGCCAATGGTGTTTTGATTTTACCTTATATGAGAGGAAAACAATGGCCAGGAGTCTACCGTCTATATTCTCGCCAACTCTAAGAAACTATAAATGAAAAATGATCTCCACATTTTCACACTACAGTAGTCACTACTGTTACATCATTAGAATTCCAATGCCACATCCACCGTTCTGCGCTCCGCAGTCGCGTGCCGCATTGACCCACTTCGCGGGTTCGATACCCGACGGAGGTCGTCCGCATAGATAATAACTTTAAACCGCTGCTTGTGAGTCTTCACTCAATCTGCGTCTGATGACGGTCACATGGTAGCTACTAGATCTCGCCTGTGCGTGTGTACACACCTGTGGCAGTTCCTACGCACTAATTAATATAATTATTGCTTGAGATCTTTACCTACGAGGTACTGAACTCAGTTCTTCAGCAGTATCTACGAGGTACCTCATAGATACTGCTGAAGAACTGAGTCTACATCACCACAGGATAACATACAGTACAGTACGTTCATTACTCACAGGCAATCTTAAAGCGAAGAACTCACTAAGCTTAAACCATCCTTTGTGGATGTATGGACTAAAAATAAGCGTACAAACGCTTCGTTACTAATTTCATAAGTTTTGACGCACTATAATTAAACAAAAACCTTAGAATTAACTAAAAGCTTTATTTGACCAACACAACACACTATGCAAACCTAACATAATTATGAATAAATACAAATACAAAAATTTCACAGAATTATTCCATTAATTTCCACTCACGCATCCCACACCTCACATTTCACATTGTACGAGTACCTAGTTCTACAGTTGTTCTACCTGCGTGGTAGGGTAGTGAGGGGTAGGTTCGCCCGGACGTCCTCCAGGCCAATACCCCGGTCTGAAGGGCAGGCTGTTTACCCCAGTCAGGGTGCAATTTGGATGACATTGGGGAGGTGAAACGGTACCGTAGATAACTTAGCCTACGTCAAAACATCTTGAAGGTTCACCTTAGACTTCGAGGTATAGCGGGACTTGAAATAAATCTGTATTGAACACTCAACGTTAACCAACAGTCACGTAAATGGGATTATTTATTTTCTATGCTAAAATTTTTATAAAGGAAAAATTATTAAGTTGGTTTGTTACGGGTAATCTCGGCATCGGAAAAAAACCCACGAATATGGTGTTAACGTTTTATCCACGCGCAAAGTGTGCGATGCCGCCAGCACAATGGCAAATAAGCAATAATCTTATTTTATTTTTATTTTCACGTATTGAAGAAAGCCAACGGTATTTATCAAAACTCCATTAAGACGTTACCTAAGCTTTGCTTAATAGACCATACCAATACACGTAAGCATTTAGTTTCAAAATAATTAACGATTCCAAGATACGCTTTATGTTATGATCCTATCAAGAATTAAAGATACATTTTCTTAACTTCTTCAAGCAAAAACGTTCTCACAAATCCCAAACCAAATTCCCTGTAGAAAGTTCCAGCCCATTGGGCCTCGGGAACCTTCCCCAACGCGCGGCCTATAGAGACGACCCTGAAGGTCGCAGCGCCCTCCAGACGAGTCGATGGCCAGCGAACAGTAGAAGGCTCTATGTGTGCGTGTTGCAGTGATCTTACTGAGAAGCCTTCATGGGTTGTCGTAGGCGGGCGGTTTGGTAATGTTCGGATAATGTGTTTTGTTCCTAGAACGTTTAATTAGTTTGAAAGGGTTTGTTTTTGATGCTGTGGTAGCGAATAAAATGTATTGAGTAGACTTAAATAAACCAAGCGTTTCATAAATGGAGAAACAATAGGGTCAACTATGAAAAGTGCTAATAATAATAAAACTTTGAAATAAATAGAGACATTAGTAAAATATATAGACACATAAGTCTTAATCTGAGATTATGAATAACCGAAGGCCGGACTTTAGCTTGATAATAAAAACTTAGAGAATTTAATAAAAATAAGTTAGAATAATCACGGTAGCAAAACAAATCAAGGCAAATTTCCATTTCCGATTCTTCGATCCACATAGACTACATTCAGATTGCTTTATACCAAAGCTAACTCAAAACGTGCCAAGTTCCAAGTAATGTAGATACGTGGCAATAGCTACGTGCCGGGGACTACGCCGTGGTCAACAGCCGCTCTAGGACGCGCCGCCCGCCCTTGCTTCCAGGGCGGATTTCTTGATGGGCGAGGGCTCGTGTCCTTTGGATGTTTGGCCGGACTCGGTCAAAGACACTAGACCCTTTTTGTGGGAATAGAACATCATTCTGTTTTCGGCCATAAAGTTCTAATTTGGAGCTTTAATTTTTTGAAGCGAGTTGTATTATATTTTATGTTGTCCTGCCTTATCTTTACAACAAGCAAAATAAGTTTGTGGTATGAAGCGCACCGCAAGGGATCGGAAAGGATTGGATGGATGAATGCAAGCGAACACCTTTCAATGCTTTTAGCCATTTATTACGATTATATTACGATTATTATACAAAAGTTTACAAAATACAAAAAGTTCATTTCCAACAGCTTATAGAAAACACCTTATACGTAGTATATATGTACAATGGATTACATAGGTTTAAGACTTGTGTGTTGACTAGTTTAATGATTAACTATGACCCACGCACTAGGCTAGGCCTGTTTCGCGGGGATCGAATACATAGTCTGGTTGCCATGGTAATCGGAGATAGGTAGTACACTAACAAATAAGGCAGAAAACGTCAACTAAAAGTAAAGAAACAAAGTGAGTGCTACAACAAAATGAGTGCTACAGTGGCTAATAACCTACTAAAGAGATCAATAAAAATAAAAATAATGGACGCTACCAAGTTAAAATTTTGTTGGTCGGACCGGAAGTGCTCAAGTCAAACTGATTCATTTATTTATTAAATTCATTACATTCATACCTTCTGCAGGATGCTACAACAACAGTGTCTGAGAGTATGTTGAAATGTGGCGCGAGAGAGAGTTAGCGATTAGTGAGTTACACGTTGTTAAACACATGCATTGAAAGTACGAAGGTGATTTAGATTTTAAGTCCGCTCTTGGGCGACCCAGTCTGGGTTACCCAGGAAGACTTAAAACTACCTACATAATAAATATATATATTATATAAATATATTTTTACATTTGCATATAAAAATAAAAATAAAATGAATGGAAATGTTTAACCAATGATTACCAGAAGGCTTTATCTACCTACAAGTGTATATTCTGCAAATCATCACTTCGATAAATTTTATTTAGTCAGGAACCTCACTCATCCTGCTGATGTGATAAATATGTGTAATAATTTAGAGGTATAAGAAATAAACTTTTGTGTTCTTCAACAACAACACAGGCTTGTGGCTAACCCTGTAAGTATTCAATCATTAAAGCAGCAAAAGTAGATTGAAATTAATGTTATAATTGAATGTTTTAAAGAAACTAAAAACCAATTTAGCATTTCATAATACATCAATTAATTCATAATTCATTCATTTAAAAATATGAAATAAATATGTACATAGATAGGAAGTAGTTCTAATTATAGCTGCAACATGCACTAAAAACATATATATGTATAGCTGAACATAGAAATTTTTTCGATATATCTTTAAAAATGATATCGCTTCGTATGTTTCTCTCTGGGCGGAGGCGATAACATAGTACCGGAAGTTTTCACTGCTTTTAATTCGTCTCAAGTATTTCACAATGTTGGATAATCTTCCCTTCACTATCATTTCGAACCTAACCTTGTGTGGGTAGGTAAGGTATCAAATGATGTACAGGCCCTTCTAAATAGGCTCGAGGAACGTAGGAAGGTTGTAAGGGCGGCGTGTCCTAGGGCGGCTGTTGCTCCTTCCGCCGCCGGGTCGGCGCTCGATCTGCGCCCTACAAGGCCGGCTGTAGGGCGCGGTAGGGCGCGGTAGGGCACGCCGTTAGGGCTTGAGAGGCACTAACGAGAAGTGTATAGGCGGTTGTCAGAAATGTTTTGGGGCTTTCGCAGAAAAGCGTCGCGATGGTTTACTAAGGAGTTTCTTGGTATGAAAGGCCTTTTTAAAACAATAGGTATAACTGGAGAAATATTTACTAAATTAAGTTCACAAAAAATATTGCAAGAACTATCTAGAGAACACTTTTGTAACGCTACAAGTTCAGGGACATAACAGTTTATACTTGACTAGCGTATGCCTGCGGCTTCGCACGTGTTTTTTCATACTAATATTTTAATGCAGATCTAGAAAATTTATTAGATAATGCAAAATTTCAGCCCGATCCGTTTAGTGCTTCTGATGTGACATCCAACATGTGAAGTCCAAACTTTCGCATAACATTAGTATGGTAGTTGATTTTGGCAAAAAATTATAGCAAAGAATGCTAAGGCGGGTGCAGAATGCCCAATCGATAAGTTCATACTTTTCATGCAAATTACTAAGTTTTCTGTACTAGACTATAAAAATACAAATAGCAAAACCTTAAATAGTTCAAATATAACATAATCCATTACGGAGTAGACTTTTTGATGCCTTCGCCCCGAGCGACCTGCTGCCGCCCAAACAAATAGGTAACCTCTATTACATAATGCCGTTGACCCTGCAGTCGACAGCCGCCCTCGGTCGCGCCGCCCGCCCTTGCGGCCTACGGCCTTCCTCAAGCATCTGAGGCTTGGCGGGTGGGTGGCTTACTGATTACTGAATCGATTAAAGCTTTTCTTCATGTTTTTTTTATTTATAAATGAGTTAACATTTTTTAGAAGGATCTGAACCTGAACTGAAAGTTATCACAAACTGATTCTTTAGCGTCATTTACTAAATAACTTTAGTTGGAAATAATAAATATCGGGCGTGAGCACAGCAGCGTCGAAACCAGCTGAAACTACAGGAAAATCACAAGCTACCTAACGCGATAAACGCCAGTAAATATTTAAATTATAATACATATTGGGGATTTGAAGATCCAATATTTTGTAAGATAAAGAATAGACATTCCTCCCTAATCATACAACCTACATCCCCCTACAAACTTGTAAGCTCAGGTCAACGGCACTGGCCGGACGCCCGCCACAGCCCGCGAGGGCGGCGCGTCCTTCCTAAGGCGGCCACCGCCCTAGCCTCACTTAACTTTACAGGGCATTTTTTCCCGCCCAATTTTTCCTTTAAGTACACGTAGTACTTGAGAAATTGGGCGGGTCGATGGGTCGATTCGGTACATAATATGTTTGATAATATCTAGAGGATAATTACTTAAGACTAAACAAAATTGTATTGAATTTCTTTAATAACTTAATTAGTATTCTTTAGATACCGTGTGTATCGCAAGTAAAAAAATAAAGTAGTAGTTTTCATATATAAGTATTTAATAAATTTTTTATATGAATTAATTAATACATTTATTCTTTCCTTTCTTCATCTTCCTTCTAATAGTCTGTAGAAAGAGAATTTACTTCGAACATTGTTGAAGTCGCTAATTTTCTGTTAAATAAGTCCACAATATGAATTCGAGGCAGATAGAATATACCTAATTGCACAGTTAATACAAAGAAACAACTACAATACAATACAATATCTTTATTGACAACACCAAGTTACCAGTCACAGAAGACACCAAAGTCATATATATGACAGTTATCAGACTTATTGCTGAAGAAAGTATCTACCATTGTGTTCTAGACAAAAGGTACAAAAAGTAACACAAAAATGTCAGAATAACCTTAATCTTGAGTAAGAAAACGGAAATTATATTTACTAGCTGCAAACCTCAATACAAAGCCTTCGTAATAAATTACGTGCTAAAACCAGTATGAACATTTCAGTCTGCTTAAATAACATAATGTTCATAATGACCGCTAGGGCGGGCTGTCCTTCCTAGGGCGGGCGTCAACCCGAGTCTACTGACGGCACCTTACCGCAGGCTCACCCAGCTCTCTGTGGTGTAATGTTACACATCTGTCACTTTCAGGATTATTACAATTCATGGTATTATTTATATAAGAGCATTATAGAGATAAAAGAATATGGTGGAAATTGTCGAACAGCATCGATTTAAGTAAGTAAGCAGAGAACGTTGGTGTTCTTCCAACACAAATAAGGTTCGTAGTTAACCCGCTTATATCCGTAATGAATAAGCAGAGCTTGTATGTACATACATTATGTATGTATGTATGTACATACATACATACGTATGTATGTATATACGTATATATGTATGTATGTATGTCGCCGCCGGTCGCCGGAGCAGTTCTCAGGTGCTAAGGGGACCAGACGAATGATGTACATGTCGCTGCCGGATCGTACAATCAGCCCGTTTGTAGAATAGCATAAACCTATTGCAAAAAGGCGCAACTCTATTAATTTAATCCGATCCGATTATCCGATTGTTGAACGATACGTTTAAGAATATGACTAAAGGTCACTTAGCCATCTCATCGAACGAAATTAATAAGGTATTCCCAAAAATTAGCGTTTGTTTTGCAATCGGCCTAACCATTTACAAACGGGCTGATTCTACGATCCGGTGGCGACATGTACATCCTGTTACCCATAGCACCTGATAATTGATGTACTACTTAATACAAGTAAATGTACGCAGTAAACACCTAGACTTGGAACAAATATTTGCAGATCATACAAACATTTGCCCAACATGGACTAAATACAGCCTATTAAGAAGAAGAAAGTGAAATAGGAATTCTCAAAATGAATAATGGGAAAAATCGTTACAATAATATTTTTGGTTTTATTATTATCGATGGTGTGTCAAAAGGCATTTTTAGTAGTGGATCAAACACGCTCCACAGCTAAAACCTTTTGCATACAGTTACACTCGTTAAAATCTTCTAAATCCAGACAATTGTAGCCTCTATTACACAATTAGCGTATTTCTGTAACCTCCACCTCCAACCTCCGGCGAGCGTTGACCTATCACCTTCGTAGCCGTAGCGCCCTCTACGCCGTAGAGGGTCTACGAACGCCCGGGCGCGTAGCGGCCTGCTACGACAGCACGCAGATTAAGCAATAGTTGCTGCGGTAATGATACAAGTAAAAATGACAGACGAACCTAGTCAACATTATTTAATAGGTACTTGTAGGTCATCTATAACTAGTTGGTTTACAAAATTAAGGATATAAAATATTCGAACAAAGGAAGCATAGCCAATATCGAAGATTTCACAGCAAAAATGCTTAAAAATGGAAAAACTTTTAAAGTTCAATAATTTTAGCTTATTTTCTTAATATTTCTTGTGTTTTAGGCATTACACAAAGTTCAGAAGTTTGAAACTGTCTAAAGCTTTTTTAGATCAAAGCCAAAGAGTCTGTAGTCTGTTTGTGTCTGTAGTTCTACTTTCTTCAAAGATTAAATAAAGTTTTGTTAATAAATTATTACTAACCTAATATCCATAAAAGCGTGTGTACAAAAATATTTCCTGCAATTCGCTGTCATCAACTCTTGCAGAGATTTCTCCCAAGCAACGATGTCTTACATCGAGGTTACTACGAATGTTAATTTTGCTTCTATGTACATATGTATACTTTTTGGCTCCTTCGTAAACAAATCTATGGATTAATTCAGTCAGAAATGTTTCTATAATTTTATCAAATACAAAACAATTACGTCTTCCCCCGACATAACGATTACGAGAACATTCGACTGCCAGCCACCCCGAGTCGTAGACCTGGGAACCTGTCCTAGGGAAGGCTGGAAGGACGCAGGGTACGCAGGGTGCAATACCCTGCAAGGTTGCAGCACACAGCCGAGCGGGGGCGGAGTTTCGCTTCTATCTGTATTTTGGGCTTAAAGTCTCTTTGTGCGCGTCATTTTTGAATATGGATTCGGTTCACAGATACTGTAGACATTGGGCATGTGTGGGTGTTTTTTTTAAATTTCGAATGCCTATGATTGGCTTATACCAGTGTTCAACTTAACAAATCCTCCTTAAGGCGGAAAACTGAAAACTATATTTTTAAGTCCAGAATTTCCCTTTAACGTTTTTTCTTATTAAATTTTCTCCCTTGGAAAAATGTATGTTTGCTTGTGTGGATATTTATTTAAATAGATTCTGTTTGCTGTTAGGTTAGGGAAGTGCATTTGTTGGTGTTTTTTGAATTTGGACAACGTACGATGACCACGAGATAGGGTAATTTTTTTATTTGTATGTACCGATACTGAGTGTGAGATATTCTTTGGGTAGGACTTTTCATTTGGAGAAGCTATCGCTAATTACTACAATTGTTGGGACTATTATTTATGAGTTTTGCTGAATGTGTTCTGGAGACTTTTATAGTCTTCTACCTATCCTTCTGACTTTCTTACCTTCTGACTTTCGTAGTATACGTTTTTGACGAGAATTGGTTCTTTAAGTCCTCACAGTAATAATGTGTACAACGTGGGAAGACAAATTATTTTATCATAGTTAAATATGCTGTAAAATATTTTCGTTTATTATTTCTAATCTGTACGAGCATGTAAACATGATCCGCAATATGACACAGAAGTAGCCAAACGCTACCTTCCTCTTCTTAGAAAATAATGTACCTACATTATGATTGGTACGTCCGTAATCATGTTTAACAAACAAGAATCTAGTTGACTGATGCTGACCGACATCACATTGGGTGTTCTCCATCACGGCCAGCATGGCACCCGCCGTCGTTATAAACCTTGCTGCGGGAAATAAACTTTGTTATAGGAAAATAAGGATGTTCTTACATGAGACTAGCTGTTACCCGCGGATTCTCTTGTAAAGCCTACCTACTCTGGCTCAGCCTGATAAATTATTCTCAGATGTTTTCTAGACGATGCCACGGATTTCGTTGCCATGATCTCGAGGGAAATTAAGAAAATATTTTTTCACTTTCTGACAAACCTATCTTGCGCTCGTCCGGTTTCGAAGAAAGTATTGTAACTTGTTTATCCATAGTATTTAGTACCTACCTGGCATACAAAAACTCGCAATAGATAACTAAATTAAAAATATTATTAGTTTCTTGCGAAGAAATCGAAAATTAGCGAATTAATTTTGTAACTAATGCTGCCGTGTTTGTTGTCAATAAGTAATTTTTTGACAATAAACGTTTCAGATAGAACAATTACAATCAAAACAGAAATTCATAGTGAATCAGCCTGACGTTGTCTTCGCTGTAGAGAACACCCATCTATACTCGCCAATGAATATTATTATAATAATGTTTGCTAGAATATAATTTGGTAGAAGAGTAAATAATGTTAAAGTAAATAGGGCCGTGTAAGAGGAGCGCGGGTCATGTCGGCCGCGGGATTACATACAGACGAAATATTAATACATACTTTATATACATACTACATACCGAGTTAATAGTATATCACACATGACTCGTGTATGTTCCGGTGAAAAAGGGCTCTTTATTCTAGTTTTTAGGATTGGGTTTCCTTTGACAGATTTTGTAAGTTATCAGCTGATTAGTAATAATGGATTACAGTTTTGTTTTCCCGTTTTTGTTTTGGAATTGACTTTGTTTGGCGAAAAAAGTACAACTTATGTGTTCGTTTTAAATCAGTTTTTGGTTCCTGGCACTCGTGTATCCAATAAAAAGAAGAGTTTGATAAAAATAGAGCAAAGAAAACTTGAACAGGTCCATTCTACACTGATTCTAAGAAAGTTATTCTCACAGATACATTTGTAGCAATGTTATTCCAATCGATACTTGACAACCAATCTACTAATTAATTATATTATTAATAATTAATTAATGAAAGCCCTTTCAATTAATTTGGTACCTTTTGATCAGCTGAATTAGACGCGAAACACCCTCTAGACCAATTTGCAAACTTACAACCCTTTGAACGGAACTTTTTCAAACACTCACACATGCAAACAATCGTCTACATCGTGGCGCGTGAGCGTCACGCACACAGCCGCCCGCACGCACACTTGTACACCGTCTAGACAAGTTGTTAAATGTTCCGGGGCTCGACATTCGTCAGTAGGATAGGTCACGGACCGTCTCTCTCCCTCTTGCGCATATCTCCGTCCTTGTCTCTCACTGTACTTATGCAACTTCAGTTCTAACACCGGCACGTAAGGATCATTTTAGGTGTTCAGAGTATTCAGGTATAAATTTCGCTTTCAAAGCTAACTCTCCCTAGAGCGAAAATGATGTAAGTGCTAGATTTGTTCGTTGGAAAATGTGATGTAGTATTAGATGTTTGAGTTTATTTTAGTTTGTGGTGTGTTTAGGTCCTTCCAGGTCTCCCAGAGCGTCCTTGGTGGGTCAGGACAAATTAGTCTCGGGAATAATAATTTATGTAAATGTACATGTATGTAATGTGAGAGCGTACATAGCACATGGCTCCAGGTCCTAAAATAATAAATAATGTTTTGTTAGCTGAAAATTGTTCTCTGCTTCGTGGGTGATGCTGATGGTGGAGTTGTTACCTAAGTTTGCTAATCAAAAGATGGCTCTGGAAGCAAAAGGACTTTTCGCGAATATTTTAATACTGGCGTTATAATTAAAATGGTATTTTAGCTTTCTGTTTTTCTGAGCTGAGAAGCCTTTGAATTGTTCGTCATGACTATCAAATTCAGTGCGATCCATTAAGTTTTTACGTGAAAAAGTAACAAGCATTCATCGATAAATCCTTTAATTCCATCATTGTTATTAACAATATAGTCATTGTTATTAACACTATAGTAATTTTTTTTTTTGTGATATTGAAAAGCTCAAAACTCTAATCATGGTAAATTGTTAATATCCCGTTGTAAATGACTTAAGCATTCATCGACCCAAACTTTACTCATTTAATCATAATAATTTATTTCATACATATGTATGTATACAAATAGGTATTGGTACAGAGAAGCAAAGCACTAAATCAAGGCTTTGATTTAGTGCTCACTAGGTAGTTAGGCATCCTTGGTATAGACTAGGCTTCAGATAGGCCGGGCTCCCCGGGGGCTAAGATTGAAGCGGCCCAGTTTACACAGAAAGCAAGACTCTATTGACTTTTTCAGGACAACGAAATAAGTTCTGCGATTGCTTTTGACTAAGTGTTCCCTGAGAATCTATGGTTTGAATAAATTTATAAACAACAATTCAAAAAATTGTGTGTTGTTAAAAAGGGATGCAACCTTGTCTAAGTAAATGTCCGGCCACGTTTGTGACAATTACTTCCATGTTCTATCCCATCCCGAGCGCTCGCGGATTTTAAAGCTGAGATCCATCTGAAATTTATCGTTTCATATAGGAGCTGAAGGAATCAAATTGAAAGAAATTAATTACGACGTTTAGTCCGACACGATGCAGACAAGTGTGCATGGTTTCGTATGATTTGATGCAACGAATACCCACATAAATTGGTTTCCTGCTTGGAAACATGGTGTGTTTCTGCTAAAACATGTTTTTGTGTAATTTTTTATTATATTCCTGCTGGGGCTTACCGGGAACTTTACTTACCGGTTTACTAAATCTCGCCACTAAAAGCGCGTGTAACCTGGTTTCTGTGTGCCACAGGCGGCCCACGCCTGAACAACGCTTCGATCCCACGTCGAGCACATTCATATCTCATTTTAGATCCTAATCCGCTTCTAATACAAAAAATAGAATACAAGGTTACATTAGTTCTCTCTAAGTTTAATGTTTTGCCGAATTGTTTAATAAAACACTGAATTTTATTTGGGACTTTTTCATGGGTGCAATTTTCCTTCTTATCAAAAATTGTGCTCTTACATTATGTTGAAGTTGCATGTAGTCTCAGTCAGATTAGACAGCCTGTATAGTCCTTTGGGGGCAGCGGACCGGCCTATGTTCAGCAGTGGAAGTGTACGGACTGATGACGATGATGATATTCCGCGCGTGATCAGAATAGTACCGTGCCGAATTGCCCGTCCATTTTGACAACGCGCTGATCATATCAGAAGCGTAACGTAAACTACTTACTTTTACAAGGTTCGGTCGCATTTTCATCGCGCACGGATTATACATGCGCTAGCGAGTCAGGATCGCCATAACTTGAGCAACATGTTACTGCATCAGAAACACTTTCAGTGCCCATGACTGCTTAGCTCCATGTTCACCAGCAAGCACGCAGCAGCGGCGCGCCGCCGCGCCGCCCCCGGCCCGTCCCTGCGAGTAGCTCCGCTGAGATGAGACTGAGAATGGGTTAAGCACTAGTACATACAGAGAACTCTATCGATAGTTCACGCCATGACAGGTGAAGGTAAATCATGGAGATGGTACAGAGAGGTAAATACACGATAACTTCGCTTGACGCTAGGTGCAGACTCAAGCATTCTCCGATTCTGCCCTGTAGATAATAAACCATAAAACATGCCGAATGATCTGTTGACAGCTGGCAGCACTGCGCCCCGCCCGGCTACAAAGATCGATACTCAGATAGGTACTTACCTTGTCAGCTCGCACCGGAATCTGATTTCAGCCCGGGCTGAGTACCCTTCTCACGGGAAAGCTACTATCCTAGAAATTCGCAGATCACTCGCCCACTCCCCTAACTTCCTATCGTGGTTTGTTTGATCCTGGTTTCTTTTGCGAGGGAAAACTAATGTCCTCGTTATTCATATAACACTCATCCACTCCCATTACTTACTACCCTGGTCTCCCTTTACACGAGATAGCTGCTATCCTCAAAATTCGCAGATCACTCGCCCAGTCCCTTAGCTTAGCAATAGATACCATAGATCGACTTTGACTTCCCCATATTGATATTTTTGTCATTTTCCATTGTAACTTTAAATGATTGCTAGCTATACAATACATCCACTAAGGACTCAAAAATTACTCGGTCACTCAAAATGGGTTTCACTTTGCTAACACTATCTACTCAAACTGAAATCTAATGGCCCGACCTGAGCAGAGGTTATTTAAAAAACTGCAACAAATAATATAAGTGGCTAAGCAACTCTTCATTTTACTTGCGTCGACATTAAAAAGTATGAGAACCCATGTGGTCTGGTGTAACCCTGTAATTTCGCCAGGCTTGCTCGACCGGCTGGAACATAGGTTTAAGTGGCGTGACCACGCGTGGGGGACACAACTCATTACTGTCTTCATTCTGGACTACTTAGCTCTGACAATGTTAAACTAAGTAGTCCCACAGAATACGTTATAGGTACAATCACTGTTCTGCTAGTGGCAAGAAAGGCGTGTCAGATTTAGCTGTGTGAACGAAGCTTCAACCTTTTTGATGGATAGGTACCTTAATACCGTTTACACATTTACTTTTCTGAAGAGCTGAAGCATATCAATAAACGTAGTACCTGTAGTACCTTAGCACACAATAACATAATGCTACATGAGGTAGATATACATAGGACTATAAACACCTGTAATGATGTTATGTTTCTAAAACAATAAAATATGATTAACTGCTAATTTGACTTTCTGTAACAAGATCAGCAGCTTAGCTGTTTGTTTTGCAGACTTTTACAAACCCTCCCACGCCATCATTCAGAATTTTGATTTTTCCATGAGCCCCCGCACTGCACCCCCGTATCCCGTTCGCACCCCGCCTGTGTGGGTTACCCTTGTGTGGGTACAGACGGGGGTTATCGGCCCGACCTTCAGACGGGGGTCGGGAGGCCGTCTAGGAAGCTCCCCATAGCCCCCCATGGGGTGCGCCCCCCGCCGCCTAATAAATGTGATAGATGTTTATTATGGGTTTTGTTTGTGTTATCGGAGGTTTCAAATGTTGAGGTTTTCATGAAGATATCTTTAGTTAGAGAGGCATGTTTCAAATGTTCCGAATAGCCTGGTTTGTATGGACAGACATACACAACGACATTTACAAAGTTTGTTTTACGGAAAAATTTCGTTTACGGTCATTTTTTTTTTCGACCTGTGCAATTTATATCTGCAAGTCTAAGAAAGATATTTTTTTTTTAATTTCTTCGAAATTACCCTGAGTGTGAGGGGGTGTGGGGGGCTTACGCACTACTATAGTAAGAAAAAACTAACTTCGAGACTAGTTAAATTCCAAATGATAGCTCCCTATCTATTCTTCCATAGAAAAATACATTTTCCCTAATGAGAGAATTGGAGCGGAAGCTTAAGGCTTTACACAACACCCTGTACACTTCCCATCCACCCTGTAGTAAACGGAAGTCGACGAGTCAGGCTAATTATTCTTCATTGCTTAGCACGAATAACGTTCATTTCCGGCGCTCAAAGAACCGGAAATAGGCTCCCGGCTGGATTTTCTAGAGCTTTGTGGAAATTGCTTTATTTTTCGTATAGAAAAATGACACAATAATTTGTATTTGTATTTATTTATAAAAAGTACAACTATTTTTAAAAGGGCACCTTATAAATATAGTTAGTATTAAGTTCTTGTTTTATAAATGTATTGATGGTGCAATAAAGTTATATTCTATTCTATTCTAACGCAGCAGTCGGTCACGTCATAATAACATAAGAATTTCCTCGATAAAATAAAAGTTACCTACAAATAAACATATCAATCCATTATTTATATCTGAACTCGATAACCAGTATACTGTAAAAACCTTATCATTAGTGACAGAGGTGGAATTAATACCATTTAGAAAATTTATCTAGGTTAGAATAGGATTCAAATAAGTAGTACTTACCTAGGTAAGTACTCCACTTGTTCTCTAACGTACTTACCTACGTAGTAAAAATAGAATGTGTAAATGTCATGTTGATAGAAGCCTGCAAGTGTCAGTTTCATAGATCATCATACTAAGATTTTTTTAGGGAGAACTACGTGTGAAAATAACTCATTGTAGTAGGTTTGCGTGCCACGTAACATTTTGACAGGACTTGCTTTCCGAGGGGCTGTCAACGTCAAAACTAGAGTTGGGATTGACGGATAAAAATTTCTTAGAAATTTGTCAAACCATCGACGACGGAACGTGCGTAACCTACCGCGCTACATATTGCCAATAAAAAAGAAATAAATGATTTTTCCTAATACAAAATCGCTGGAATGATTAACCTGGATGAAAACCATAGGTAGGAGCATTTTTTCATAGGAATTAGCTCCCAAGTTCAATTTGGTTTTGTTTGTAGAAACCTGCTGCAGACAGGTCTATCCTACTTCCTAGTACTGATATGCATTTATATTATGTTTCGAAGAAGTTCGTTATTGATCAGATCTTCCCTGTAAGCTTCTGGAGTGATCTTGATTTTGAGGAAATTTCGCAGATAAAATATTCATAAGCACGCCTTACGTAAGAACTAGATTATCGGTTTCTGAGAACGTAATTGCCTTTTAAATGATGTATATGGTACGTAGCTTACGCACGCGGCTTTACTTGCGTTCGTACCAGATAAAAAGGAACATTTCTTATTCTAGGTCTAAATAAAGCAACATCTTTTGCAAATTTTAGACAGAAACGGTGCAGTGCTTTCAAGAGGTTTAGCGTTGTTCGACACAAAACACAGACAAAATTCACAGACTTCCGCTTCTATGTATATCAGTGGGTCTTTTGGAGATGGGAGTGGATGACCACACAAAAAAATAAACAAAATATGACACTGTTTTTGCACTAACAGTTTCGGTTACTGATAAGGATCAATCTTTGCAAAGAAATGCATTATTGAAAATGAAAGGAATTACAATTTTAGTTTGAAAACTCCCCCTAAGATGCATCAATGTGAAAATTTTAAATAAACTTTTCGATCAATTGGTGTGCTTGCCGCTAGCCAGGATACTTAACTTGTATTTTAATGAGGTTATCCTCGACAAAACCATCTATTCGTGATGAATTTTATAAGCTTTAATAAAAAAATCCCATAAAATAAAAAAAATTATAGTGGATACTTAAGCAATTTTTCTTTTCCCATAAATTGAGCCGAAACCATGAGAGTTAATGACTCCTTTCGCGATTTTTCTCTAACACTCGTGGTTTCGGATTGGGTCATCCACTCCAATCTCAAAAAGCCACCCTGTAGGTATATTAAGTAGAATTGTGAGAAAAGTTTTACATCCTCATAGTTAGAATCGCATTTCTAGCAATTTGTAGTCGGTACCTGATTTTAGCTTTAGAGTAGACTTACTCGATGACTGCATTCATCTTCGAATAAGCACTCTTTAGCATGACCAGGTAATAAACTGCATCTTTAACTAAAACAGGTTCAAAACTAAATAATAACTGCACATATTCCGTCCCTCTCATTCCCAGGCAATCGTTCGTCTGTTCGCTTAGATAAAAATGCATTTTCTCTGTCCGTCACGCGAGTGCGCTCAAATTGGCGGGACTTTTTCTAAATAGAAGTCGGTTTGCAGGTTGTTTCCATACAAAGTGTAGATATTGAAATTTATTGGAGTTTATTGCATAAAACCTAAGAGCATATTAAGGTTGTTCGAATATGCGTACATTTCCCATTGCAGCCCTGTGATGTGACGTAGTTTTATTTGAGCAGTTTCTTCAAGTAACTAAAGAAAAGTTTTTTATTTTTTATTTTCTAATTCTTCTGAAAAACATTCAGTTAGCTTCATTAATGTTAAAAAATAAAATATAAATGACAAAAGGAGTCTTGTTTGTATGGAAGTGTCGTTGAGTAGCTAACTCTAATAGCAAGAAATACAAGTGCTATTATGAATGCCACAAGCGTCAATTTCACGCAAACAGGGTCGGGAATCAAACCTGCTTCGGTTCCTGTGGCGGCTGGCATCGCCAATACCTTTATTAGACTTACTACTTATACCTACTAGGTAGTTTGTTGTGTTTAATACTTTGGTTTTACTGTCACATTCTTTAGACTTTCGGTTATTTTTTTTTTATAATCTTACATAAGCTAAGACTTTACTAACTTATGGATCTTTTGTAATCTGAAAATAAACAAACATCATTATTATTATTTAGAATAATGTAGGTACCAACTGAGGAGTTTATAGAAGTTTTTTTAAATCGAGAATAGACCTTCGCTTGACCACAATCGCACCTGATGGTAAGTGACGATGTGGCCGAGGAAGAACCACGAAGGTCTAGAAGACGACTATTCACTCTTGTTCTTGTTCTCTTGAAGAGGTTGTCCTTGGCCGGAAAAACCAAAAGACAGCGAGTTCCAAACCTTAGCGGTACGAACGATAAAGGTAGAGGAGAACCTCTTAGTACGAATGGCTTTTAAATTCATAGTTCATAGTTTTTGTTGAAATATGCGAAGGCAATGGAGATATGATCTTTCATGAACTATCTATATGTTTATCTAATCTATGCAAACCGCGGGCACCGACGCGACTACTCGTTACAAGCTTCCTCTCTTTTCGCCTCTCTCAAGATGCGAAGGGAAAGGTTAAAATCTTTCATTAATAAAATAACTTCAACAACATCTATTCAGCCCGTGAGCACCATCTGCTGGTGTGTCTCCTTTCTATTGCACCTATGTTGTAACACTATAACTCTAACAAATTTTATTGTGTGTTTTAAAACTTTAATTAATTGTTATATTCTTTTTCAGGTAAGCTTCAGTTAGTTTCTCCTGCGCGCTTGCGGTCTGAGTTCTCCCTGTGTTCTTACGGTAAGTTAGCTAAGAGACGATCAGGTGAGATAATGTCTTGTATCTAGTGTTTACGGTACGAAAAAGATTTGAATAGTCCTACGTTTGCTTTTAATTGAGCTACTCGAAAGAGATCCTAGCTACATAGGTTATCGACGCATCTTGAAATCATTGCAAGTGTAAATCTACTTGTTTTCACACACTTTCAAGAAACAATAATGTGCGTTGCTGCCGAGCTCATAAATATTGAAAATAGGACGGACAGGCAGACGCTATTAGCAGCCGTACCTAGAGCTGGGCTAGATAGTTTAAGGGCCACAGTTGACGGCACAGATCAGCACTGTCCGAATACGATTTTGAAACAGCTACACTGAAAAAAAAAACATTACAAATTCAGTTACACTGTCCATGGAAAAAGTACCCTAGAAATACGACTTTATCGTGATGAGTGTTAATAACGATGCATCATCTCATAATGTTTGTTGAGGAAACTGATACAGGTTTCTTGTCCTAACACTGATACAGGTCCCTTGTCCTAACACTGATACAGGTCCCTTGTCCTAACACTGTCTAATGCTCTCTTGTACTTCTTATGGAGTCTACACACCACAGTCGGAGGGCTGCCGACAACTTGCAAACCATTGTCGGCTGTCTACAATATTTATAAATGGGCTGTGTGTTGAGTAGACTTACAACTAAACACTAATAATATGACCAGATTTGATCTGGTCTTAGAGCATTCAATTTAATGCTCTAAGGATCTGGTAGATGTAGTCCACCTCATTAGAACGTCGCCGAACGCACGAAGCGTGGGAACCGCCGCAAGGACGAGCCTCTCGAATGCGCTCCTACAGCGACGAGTAGCTTCCTACTTTTCTATAAACTGAAGCTTCTAGCTTTTCTATAAACGGAAATCGCAGCTGAAACGAAAATGTTACGGTGTCGATTCGGTAACAAATAAATCTAGAGCTAACTCACTCTGCTGTGGAGCCAGCTTTGACTCTAGACCTCTTGAAGTTTTAGCATCCTCAGCGTGTCCACTGACCTAATTACATTGATTACTGGAAGAGACTCTTAGCGATAAAGCCGCCCTTATACTCCCGCAATTCTCAGCATTTTTAACCGACTTCGAAAAAGGGGGAGGTTCTATGCTCGGCTGTATGTATGTTTTTTTATGTATGTTCGTCGATTTAACTACAACACAGTTTATAACTAAGAGATGCGAAGTCGATTTTTAGCTTTTTCAAAACAACGAAATCAAACATTATTTACATACATATTCTACAGCTAACATAAACCGTGAATCAGTTTAATTGTATTTTGTGGTTGTATAGTTAAGAGAAATGCTCAGGAATAATCACTACCTATGCGCGCTTTTTTACGAGATAAAAAGCTAGATTTAATTCGGATACGTTCAAAGCTTTCGGTGTTTGTCGCATACAAACGCATAACTCGCGCCTTCACAATATTTAGTCGGATATATGACAACTTACAAGCCAATAAGTTCTATCATTCACAAGTAGGTAGATACTTTATTAAAGAAATACGTACCTTCCTAAAGAAAAGAAAGAAAAAAAATACATTTATTCGTACCCAATAATACATAACACGACATATAGCAAGACACATTACAATAAACACATTCCTAAAATCTGTTCTTACATCTTGACAAATAAACCTTATAATTTGCGCTAGTAAACTTATTAAATCTTTAATTATTTCCTTCTAAATATTATGTTTGTTCTTACATCGATTCTGTAATTCTTTATTGTACACAATAGTAAGTAATACATAAGCATGATTTCATTTAATAGGATATGTACATAGGCGAGCTTAGTCCTGAAAAGAGTTTTCTTCCAGCAAACCTTAGAGTTATAGGAGAGGCGATGGAACAGGTAGAGGAAGTGTACAAAAACAATTATTCGAACAAGATAAACTTACAAGATAAATCGATTACTATTAACGTAGAATAGCTCCTTCTCCTTTGCGCTGGTGGAAAGTCTGTGCGGCTTCCTCGAGAGCCGACACCCGCCATTAAATAATTTTCTGTATCCGAAGTAGATAGCCCATAAAACTAACTAACATTGATCCTTAACGCATAGACAGAGCATGGCATAGATAAAAGTGCAATCACTAATGGGAGCCCCTATGAATATTAGTATTAATTTTATTATTATTATTTGTTGTTATAGTGGCCAAAGAAATGCACACTCTTTGAAAATTTCAATTTCTGTCTACCTTTAACGGTTCATGAGTTGCCGCTGACAGGCGGACGGACTGATAGACAGCGCAGGCTACTAGTGATAGGTGCCCATTTCCAACCTTTCGGGTACCCCTAAATATTAAAAAGTGTTCAACACCATACTTAGCTATCAACAGGGTCTCTATAAAATTATTACATGCCATAAATGTAGAGTCAAATTAATAAAATGCTTCATGCCTTATTTTCCAACATCCGTCATTATGCTGATATAATTATAATGATGGAGAGTTAGAATGTTATAATTAGCACGTTATATATGAAATTCATAGAGCCGTTCGCTCTATGATTATTTATACAAATGAATTTACATGAAAATATCGGTCCAGCCTTTTTTTGGAAACGAAGAGTCTCATCTCAGGCACATTTCAAATTTTAGCCTGAGACACTTACAGATTTTTTTTTTCAAAAATTGGTTTAACAATCTTAAATTCGACAATAGAGATATATTTGATGTAGACTTAAAACTATTTAAAAATTAATCTAGAATGTTTAGTAACCTAAATCTTACTTTCAAATTCGCAAGTTCCACGCTCCATCTACGCTTTACAACTCTACTACTCTGCAGATTCATAGAAACTTTCGTTTGTAGTTTGTTTGTGTGCACCCTTTGATATCTGTGGTGTGCAATGCACACTACAGTGCATCGCAGACTGCGCTGGTATGTGTGCGAGAGGAAGAAAGTGCATTCTGCTGCACGGACGGCTAGGCGAGGGAAACTTGACATTATGACGAGGGGTACACACGGTGGCGAAGTGGTGGGATATCTGTTGCATTAATAAATTTGATATATCGGTCAGAATAACATGTTAAGTGCGTACTAAAAATATATTGTTTCAGTAAATTATACAAAACTAGCCCGCGGCTCCGTAAAGTAGGAGACGTGCAGAAACACTTTGGCTTTTATAATATTAGCATATATAATTCACCTCTGAAAATAGATTTACTTACATCAATATTGCTGTTTTCTAAGTAACATGGGTGTATCTTTGTAATAGAATGTTGGCTCAGAATGTTGGTTAACACTCGTTCATCCCTTAACAGTTAACAGTCGCAGTCAAGCTTAACCTACCTACATACTGAAATAAACAAAGTGCTTCCTTCACATAAAAAAGTTCCGAGAAAATAAAATATTTACATATATACAAGCTTTTGTGAGGAAGGCTAAATGAAAAAAAAGATTTTGTTACCAATTACCTGAAAATAGGCTGACGTACAGTCTGAAATAACCAATGACTAGGTCAATCAATAACAATTGTATGTAGAAGCCCACACTTAGTGACGACCAAAGAAACATTTTATTGGAACATAAGTGTTTTTTTTACTATTTATTATCAAAAAACATTTAACTCTTATTCTTACAAGACACGATATAAATTGTTCTATGCACATTGCACATAAAGAAACAATAAAGAGTAAAACAAGGAAGCATAAGTGACAATGGGCGAGGATCTCTACCATACATTACCGGAGATATCTCGGGACATACATATGCTCAGATAGTTTCCCTTGTGTGGGCGCCCGCGCAGCCGACTGCA
This sequence comes from Eupithecia inturbata, assembly GCA_963662085.1. Lineage (NCBI taxonomy): Eukaryota > Metazoa > Arthropoda > Insecta > Lepidoptera > Geometridae > Eupithecia > Eupithecia inturbata. The sequence goes on along the minus strand of OY759178.1, from coordinate 720,563 downwards.
CTTGCACTAGTAAACTTGTAACAGTTCCAGTGAGTTATTGCTGTTTCCCTTTCGCACATTCACTAGTGCGTATTCTGCGCTCGCTTGCGGGATGGGCTGGCCTGACAGACTTGCATTCATAATGGATGCTTTTTATAAACACCTGGTTTATCAAGCGTTAGATGTAGATACTGGAATTATTATTGTAAATTTAGACCAATACCTTACTAAATGAATATTTAGATGATTCCTGAGTTGGCGCGTTATTATATTTTCCGATAACGCTAAATCAGTGTTAGATCATTCATTTGTTTTCACATTTCCATTTTAAAATAGACGTGTTTTGTTTTTCTAAAATAGTAGTAGGACTTTCATTTGTTATGTGTTATCAGTCGTATCGTATCCTAACTACTTTGTAACTACTCTATTGAAATTGATAGGCAAAGCATCGAGGAAACTTCCCAAGCTTTCTAATCTTTATCCAAATACCTAGTAAACAAGAAATCTAAATTCTTGATTATTCTAGGACTAATTTATTTTTATGCGCAGCGTGGGGAATTTAGCATTACCTACCCCTTTTAGATAACAGCCACCGGGGTGCTTATCAGGGAAACCCATGCCACATAGGCAGTGGACTGGTATAGGCTGTAGATGAGATGAGTTTATTTTGGACCGAAAAACATGTTGAACCAAAAGACGTACACACACGTTGAACCAGAAGATCAGAAAACCACCCTGATGAAGTCCCTCGTTTAGAGATGAAACGTTGGTCCAACACAAATAAGGTTCGTAGTTAACCCGCTTACATCCGTAATGAAAACCAGAAAAGTTAAAAAGTTAAAAGTTAACGTCGCTTCGCCTGGATCTGCTGGTTAAAGACACTTAATATCGTCACCTCCATGGCTAACTTACGAATCTGTTTTTGTTATAGAACTATGTCAAAATCACAAAAACTGCAAATTCGTAAGTTCGCCGTGGAGGTGACGTTCTGACATTTTAAAACGTCGAGCTTGTCTGTCGTTCCGCGTACAGACGATCAGATAACTCACCAGCCTCACCAGAACTAGCCGCTCACTCCCTCACTAGGAACAAAAACACATTCTCCTCTAATCTGGCGATCTCCGCTTTTCCTCCTCGCGTGTCCACCGCAGCTGACAATTACCACGTACGGTTTCCCCTCTGTTCGCACGCTCGCGTTTTTCTCCGCAGAACAATGTCATAATTGAGTCTGGTTTCCACTTTCCATTTCACTTGGACGAACCACGCTCCTGCAAAAACTGGTAGCGGTACGGTGCGCAGACGTTCAGTGCTAAAGTTTTATGAGTTTGAACTTTGCGGTTGTGTTTCGTATTGCGAGCTTTTTTTCAGGCACGCTTTTTACTTTACCTACACATTTTCGAGCAAAAATTAAAGAGACTGAATCTTTTAAAGGTATGCAAACTCTGGTTCCTGTTTCTCGAATTTCAAAATTATATGTTTCCAGATAAAGTGCAATATTGAACCCGGCTACTGACTATTATTTTAGGTTATGCTGAAATGTTACTAACGAATTTCAGAATTAACTAACGAAATCCTAAATTTTCTTAGATTACGTATAATGGATCTCTATGATCTTGATATACAAAGAAAATTCGAATAAATTCAAGATAAATTGGATTTACTTCACGAGCTTTTAGTATGTACATTAATTTATAAGTTCGAATTTCTTTTAAGAGAACGACCAGCTTCGTAGAAACAATTTTCTGATAAGAAAAACAAATTAGTAGAGCTAATAAGCCAAACTTATTTTACTTCTCATTTGTAATTCGCTGTAAAGTTACATAAAACTTTTCTTCTCACAGTACAGTATCATGTTTGTTTACAGTTTTCACTGTCTATATATTTCTAGGAGAAAATTCCGCGGCCCCAGAATAGCTCACAGTTGGTTTGCGCAAGCGCAACTCGTGAGATACCAGTTTTTGTGACTTACAGACACTCTTACATGGATCTGGTTCGACGTGCTGGCAGGTAGAGGCTTTTAACTAGCTTGTAGTTAACAAATTGCCGAGTATTTCTTTTGCTATTTGATTGTTTGCTTTTTCAGTTTAACAACTAACTTTAAAGTATATAGTACCATATTGGAAAACATTAAACGTCTATTACCTACCTACATTACCTAATACCTACATTGTTAATGTAAGCGGGTTAACTACAAACCTAGTTTGTGTTGGAAGAACACCAACGTTTGATTATTTGACGACGTCATCATCGGTTCATTAGTCGGTACCTAGTCAAGTTTATAAAAAATAATGTAGGTAATTTCCTCCGCTAATCAGAACTGGAGCTCAATCGCATAATCGGGTAGGCAAATACTCGATTTAATCGCAGTGCAAATACGATCGATTACCTTGTCCAAGTGCAATGCCTCCGCTACCTCCCTCCCAATCACCAGTTACAAGGATTGCTCAGTAAGCACCCTTCTAGTCTACACAAACATCAATTCAACAACGACAGGATACGGGACAGGTACACGGGAAGTCTGTGGGTCAACCATACAAAAAAGTCACTAGCAACTCTACGCATCCAATACAATAACGTTTTCAGGATGATGTTGCGGCTTCCTGGCTTCCGTAGCGCATCAGGAATCGTTTTTAAAGGTTTTTTTTTTTATAATTTTTTCGACCTGACTGAAAAGAGGGCGCCTTTTATATGGGACTATCAAATGAAAGACCCGGCACAGAACGTGCTTATTTTGACACGACATCCCATTCACAATTTGACATCCTCTCTTCTTTGCGATAGATCACTCGCAATATATTGAGTTCCTCAGGGTGTAAATATGTTTATTTCTTTATTAAAAAATTACAGAACTCTTTTAATGACGTACATATTACCTAGCTTGTTTTTGAAACAAAAATTTTAGTAAAACTTTGCTGACGTAGACTCTGCCACATCCAATTAAGCCTAATCAGATAAAATGTATCTTAACTAGGTAGTGTTGAGAATGGTTGAGAAGGTATTTGTTTGTATTAGAATCTGAAGTGTGTCTTCAAGGCAAAGCCTCTTGATCTGTTTGTGCAATAAGTTTGTTCTATAGTTATTTTTAGTTCTGTGAGTGGAATGATGATAAGTCCTCAGATTCCTCGTAACTAACCTAGTAATTATGTTAACCAATTACCTACAAGACAATTATACCTAAAATCAGCTTGACAAAACAAGTAAATAAAAAAAGATTTTGTTTGTCTGGAATATAACTTTTGAAACGAATAGGAACCTACTAGCTGGCTCGTTAGCCATGTGATATATTAATTGTTCCATTTACAGTTAGTTGATAATTAATAATGAAACCACACAGTAGGCTGACTACCTACCCGCATTCCTTCTGCAAATTTGTCGGTTTTGGCGAACTAGATCTTTCATTAGTAACTTGAGCAGTTTTGGTATGTGAACTACCAATTATTAGTTACTAATAGAATTTGTCTAATAGGAAACCTGTCCTATCAAAACATGGGTCATCCATCATCGTAACTGGCTATAAAACATTCAAACCAGATAACGTTGATATCTTCCTATAAGAAAACAAAATATAATCCGATTATTTACAAATATAACGATGTAATTTGTCTTTTATCGCAACAATCGGAAGTCCAGTAGGATCTTAAAACAGAGTTTTTAAGTAAGAACATAGAATATTTAAAAGCATTCCTGCCGCCGCCGTGCCATCGGCTCCATGGCTAAAAATAACTTCCAAATAGAAAAAGCAGAAACCAGTCTTCCTGTGTTAATCGATGCCAATTACACCTAATACATGGTAAATCTTCAGCACAACTACCGTCGTCTCTTTCGCACTTGAGCAAATTGGAGAGGAAAGAGAAGGAGAGAAGAGGGGTTTGTTGACACAGGCATAACTGTAAAATCAAGTTCAAGTGTGAAGTTGCATGTAAGACTTGAAGTTGTAGAATACTTTAGGTTTTATTGCTCTAAGTTCCTGGGAATTTTCAAAAATTTGCTTTTGGAATAAAAAGGTTCAACATGTTGTTGTCATACACAGTTGTTGAGGAATCGTCCGCGGAAGAGAGACCTGCATGCCTCTTTCTGCCTCCAAGCAGCAACAATGTTTTCTGTTGGGATAGTAGGTATGGTTGCCGGTGAGATTTCGGGCCTTTCTAAAACTCTGGAATTCTTATAAAAGACCTGGATGGCTAGATCCGAGCTTAGCTTAGTTTTTAAGTCGTATGTTTGTTCTACGAGTAGGTAGTTATGACAATGCCGAGCCCCCCAAGCCGTTACATCGCAAACAGCTTACCACCCCCTGTGCGTCACGGCCTTTGTAGATACCTACGGACTTGCAGAAGTTGCAAAATAAACTTATAACAGTTGGTACCTTCACGTTTCAATACAATATTAAAATATATTGCAAAATAGAAGCGCGACTGAAACTCGTAAAACAGTTTGAGGTAATTTTGATGACGTTATATTTGTTACAAAGGTTACGATCGGAGCTTTTGTTTCAATTTGCAGAAAATAATAATTCGTAACCTCTTTGGGTATTTTTGTATGACGAACTTTGTAACTTATTTTTGAAGTAAGTTTCATTCCGGTGTTTTGATGTTACTTTCATAACTTTTTCATAACTGAAGTCGCCATAGTTACGTCTACTTTTTGAGGTATTAACACAATGAGGCATGCAGCCTCTGCGGTGCGGGCGCGCCGTAGGGGCCGCTGCAGCTGGTGGAAGTCGTCCATGTGTGTCGACGGCAATGAAAGTGTTAACGTTATTAATGCTCTTAGTATTTTTTTATTAGGCTTCATGGTTTTTTGAATGATTGGTTTTAAAATGATTGAAATGTGCCGTGAATGACTTTAAGACATATCCATACTTATTTGCTTACATTAAAAAATGCGATAGTAGCTCGGTCTGTGCGTCAATTGCCAGGTAAACGGCTGAATGGATTTCAATTAAATTTGGCAAAACAATCAATGTATCCCGGGGAAGAATATAATCCATTTTTATCCAGGAAAAAAATATGTATTTATTTAGATTCCACTTTAACATAATTACAGGTTATTTAACGCTAAGGCAACAACCGTAAAATAATGTTACTAAAGATAAAATGTAAACACTTTGTTTCAATAACTTCCTGTGCTATTTGCAGGAGGCCATGTGCGAACCTGCTGGCAAAAACTAGTTTAATATACGATAGATCCTAGAGAATCGCACAAGCGCACGCAGGTGACATCAACCAAACTACATATCCACATCTCGAAACAACTTGCAAACTTCTAAACCGCTGCACTCAGTACCTACGGGAGTCACATGTGTGTGTGTCGCGCCTGTGCGCGTGCGCAGCCTTGAAGCCGATCGACGACTGCACTTGCCGAGCGCGTTCGGAAAACATCGGCAAATCGCTTATTTATTTAATCTTTACGTAGGTTGTGTTTTGTTACGTAAGGTACCTACGTACGCTGTAATTGTTGTAATAGTAGGTGGTATTTTACTACAATATTTTCTAAAAAGAAACTCTCTGTCTACGAATAACCACTTATTTGAATCTTTTAAGCGAAACACAATAATATTGTAGGTATGCGTAATAAAACAGAAAATATAGTCTTTTTTTCTCATTGAGTTCTTACAAGTCAATGTATAAAACTATTCACTCAAGAAATAAGATTTTAATGATTGTTGTACAATCTGCTTTTTTAATACCTGTTAGTTTTTATGGAGGGAGGGAAAAATAAATAATAGAAATTGTAAAAGAATTAGGTACTTAAAAACATCGCATGCTCAATCATTAGAATCTTCGTTGATCGAAGATTAGAATGGGTATTTTGAGTTTTAACAAAATTCAATTTGGAAATCTTGCAAAGTTGGAAACATAAATCGAAACATTATGCGTCAGATTCAGAATGTGCAACACCGACTGGTCCTTCCATCCCATTCCCTCTTGCACAGGCTGGATGGGACTGCATCTCGCTTGCACTCGTAATTCGCGCAGGAAGCGAAGATGGATTGATGATCTAAGCGTTGGATACTTCCTTTTATTTTGTACGAACAGACGTACAGACCTGTGTAGAGGTACTTTGTTTTGTTTTGCATGCCTCTTTTATTCTTAACTATGCTTTGTGATTGTGAAATATTCTCTATGTAGCCCTAAACTTAACATACCGTTAAAAAAATAAAGCTCTGATTTTGACGCTTTTTAAACAATTGCATGCATTCTGTGTCTAGAACACCTAAGTGTACGGTATAAATCAATTACTTTGAGTAACTATAAGTATCTAATATCAACTTCTTTGGTGCCTATTTAAATAGACAAATAATATAAAATCGCTCTAGTTAGATCAAAGCGCTCTATCCGAAACTTTGTCACCAGAAGAACAGTGTCCATTGAAACCTAAATGAGTCTGGTTTGGTAACTCAACAAAATAAGATACTTATTCAAGTACAATTGACCCTAGTTCCTAGAACTAATATTTCAAACGGCATACCTTTCTAAACTAACTCTAATAAAGGGCTCCCTTTGCTTCTATTCCATCTACCCTCATACTATCCTGAGAGTATAATTTAATATTGCACCCGTCGCTCGCCACAGTGTGCTGCACAACAATACACCTAGGACCTCATCACCATGCTCAGGACTCCGAGATTCCTGAGAGAGGTTAGACTAGAGCTTGGGAGACGAAACACGGTCGTCGTCGTGTCAGTCAACTGCAGGGAGATAAAAAATCGGCCAAGCGCGAGTCGCTTGCACGACTTACACCATGCTCAGGACTCCGAGATTCCTTACCATATTTCATTTCATTTCATTTATTTATTACTATGTACATACGAGTAGGTTGGTAGCTTATGATCTAATTATATCTAAAGTTAGTACATACACCCTGTTGGGCACTTAATTTTAATTTAAATTGTTAGTCATTTAATAATACAATCGCAACAAAAAAAAAACAAAAAACAAAAAAAAACCCTACAAAAAGATTTTTTTGATAGATCGCAAAAATAATCCAAGTACTGACCGCGCCCGACGTTGCTTAACTTCGTTGATTGTTGTTCAATTGATTATGTACGTTGTCCTCCTTATTTATTAAATTATTTTCTTTTTATCATTTGTTGTTATAGGCCTATTACGGTTCATGAAATACAGCCGGACCGCTGACAGACGGATGGACGGACAGACAGACAGATCCTTCGGGTACTGAACTCTAAAGAGTTAGTACTGTGTATACCTATTAGTGCTGACCTCTTCTCTGGCAACGCTTACCCGGCAACAAGACAAGACAAGTCCGGGCCGTCCTTCCCTGTTTGTGCGCCCGCGCCGTCTGCAGGTACCTACTGGTAGCGTTAGCACGGAGGTACCGGAGCGAACTATAGAGATTCAAACGATCTATTTACTTCTAGCAAGTTACGGAGTATGATCCCATGTTCTTGAAGCCAAATGAACGGATGATCAATTAGTTATTTTTCACACATATTAAGTATGTTGTGAATTGAGCTTAGGTAACTTGTTTATTTGGACTAAAACATGACGTTTCGCAAATTCAGACATTAGACTAATAATGATCTGTTAAAACAACAGCTAGCGTAGCGTTAGGTATGTACCTAGGTATCTATTACATCATTCATTCAATGAAATTATATCAATATTTTTTATCTTCTTTACTCCAGTTGAGTTTCAATGATTATATCGCTAAGGCATCTCGCAGAGATCGTGTTGCGATTCTAAAAAACTTTATGTAAGTTTCATCAGAAAGCAATGCGTACGTAGGTTCAACAGTTTCCTCACCAGAGGGCTCGCCACCCTACAGTTATACAATGTGAAATGTTGGTACTGTGAATTTGAGGACGTCAATAAAAGTTTAACTCTTGAAAATTTCACCATAGTAATAAAAGTTTTATTGGGTAATGTAACCGTTCATTGTGACTTGTGACGTTCGCTCATTTTCTTTTACTTATAATATTTCCATTGTTGTTTTAAACGAACACTTTTATGGCCCAAGACGCACATGTCTTTAATGATTGATTAGTCATCCTGGTAACGACGTTGCAATAAATTCGGCTGAAGTTTGATGAGGAAGGAAATTTTATCAAGGTAACTGGTATGAACCAGTGCGTTCATATGTATCTGAGGTACAGTACAGCCATAGCCAGCCGGTGCTCACTCCGAGTGCTACACAATAGTATTTTCCTCACGTATTCCCGTCCGTCTCTGCCCTTGGCTGACCTACATTTGCCGAAATAATGCTGCTACAAGTATGAGGCATGTAATCTTTCAAATATTATCATTTTCATCCTCATCAGCAACCATACGTCCACTACTGAACATGTCTCCCTCAAACTAGAAGCTATTGCCATAATAACATGTCTCCCAAACTAGGGGCTAGTGCCACAATAACATGTTTCCCAATCTAGGGGCTAGTGCCACAATAACATGTTTCCCAAACTAGGGGCTGGTGCCACAATAACATGTTTCCCAAACTAGAGGCTAGTTCCATAATAACATGTCTCCCTCAAACTAGGGGCTAGCCATAATCACCACGCCCGGCAAGCGGATTGGTGATCGCAGGGGATTTGTAAAAATACACAGAAGGAAGCTGCTGCCCTTCCTCTGAATATCATTATTCATTATTATTTCATTTATTATTATTATTTACGGCTATTTTTCATCGATCGGTGAAAATGACAATCAAATAATTAAAACAAAAACTAGTATTTACAATTGAAACAATTAGGCTAACTGCAGACTGTTACAAACAATCTACACTACAGTTCAACTGATCCATATCAATACCAGTCGGAAGCGTCTAGTTTGGTTTTTATAAAAATTACCTACAGATAAGGCTCGGTCAAAATTGTTGATTATAATAAATTATCAATGGACAGTTATCCGTTGGAATGACACAAGCCTTGGGGAGCGAGTTCGATGCCCGATCCATCACCGATAGACGGACCCTCGACCCGGGGTCACGCCGATAGCGTAAATACGCACATCTTAGATTCGCAATAGAATAGTTAGTTAATAGTTCATTTGTAAAAATTTTAAGTAGAAGTGATAACTTTTTGCAAGCGTGGTGGTTACATTACAGCAAACCCCGCCGCTGATTGGGGAGGCGCGCTCAGCTGTGGACGTATATGTGCAATCGCTATTTCTACTCAAATAGCTCAAGTTCTTGAGCTATTCCAACGGCTTCGTGAGCGGCGACTTATTGTCAGGTGTATTCGGTTAGCGGTATCCACGAGGAAATTGCTTACGATTGATTACCTACAAGTTTTATGACGTGTTCTATAAAATTACCTATTATACTACGTCCACGTGTTTATTTTCTTTTTGTCACATGCACGCCAATGAAGTTCCCTAATTGTTGACAGGTGAATTTTAAAATTTAAGCAATATTTTATAAAACTTGTTTATTTTTAAAAATAGTGAAGCGATTCTGTCGACTCGAATAATATTGGACTAACGAGAGCTTCGATATTTATCGAGCCGACAGATCACGCAACGGAGATTATTCTAGTTGATTCTTGCATTATTTATTATTTTAAATAGTAATAAAATTATAGTTTACCGCAGTAACTCAGTCTGTCTTACTTTTATCCCGGAAAATCTGTAATGTCGCGGGCAGAACAAGTAGGTAGCAAATAAAACAACTAAAATAATAAGTACTATTTTATTCAATTGAATATTCGGAATTAAAAAATAAAGTATTTTAGTGGCTTGAGTAAGTTAGTAAAATAATCAAAAATTGTTAAGGTAACATAGTATACAAAACCAATTGTCATAAAAAATAGAATCAGTAGAGCCTTACGAGTTGTCAATAAGAAAATAGGCGCGTGGACGGAGTACCACTTCATGCAAGGACATACAACTAAAGTACTCCTTTATGCCGGGATATTTATTATGACGGATTATTTACAATATTTATTTTGAGGTTTAATGAATATTATTATGTTTATCATTCATCTGGTAGCCGTAACATACGCTCTGTTTATTCGGGGCCCGATGACCCTGTGTCAAAATGACCAGTATTCATTTATTTGGAGTTATAAAATATTTCAAGTTGCTATAATACTAATTTTTAATTGTAAAGGTAACAACGTAACAAATTCCGGAATTCATTTTTCAAGTTTTATATTAAGTATATAACAATTAAAATGTTTTCCGAAACAAATCGAAAGGCTTGCGTAAGCTTTGAAAAGGAAATTATACTGTTTATTCTCAGCCTTCTTATTAAAAGTTAACAAGTTTCAGTAAAGTTCCCAGTTCCGCGAACTTTCACGTGATAACGTCATACATATTAAACTTTTGAAAAATATAACGTAATAATAAATTGATCTACAATTAGTGGTTACCTATGTACCTCTACGTACCTTTGTGTTTCCATTTTCACATTTCTGTTTTGTAATCGAAGTTTTTTTCTGATTAAAGCAGTGGTGAAGTCGGGTTGATGTCGTTGATGATGATTATTATTGTGTTGACATTATTTGTTCTTTTATCTTGTCAGCCAGGAAGCCTCATTGATTGCATGCAAATACGTGACCGCGCGAGTCATACGCGAATCAACTTTTATGACCTAACTGGGTACCTATTATACTGATTAATGGTTTAGCGAAATAATTTAAAATATATTTAATTGGATTAAAAACACCAAAAATTCAAATAAAAGAAAGAAATTAAAAACATACCAAAATTAATTATTACGCAATGACTTCTTATAAATTCCTACTTAATTGTTAAAACGTTAAAATTAGCCGTTTGTTATGTAACCGTTCTTTAAAAACGTAAAAGGGGAGAATCGAGATTGCGTTTGAAAGTTTTTTCCGGAGTAAAACTCATGGAAATTTCTACGAGTTTTTAGTGTGGTGTAATTGTGCCGCATCTGATGACGTACGTAAAGTTCCATTTTAAAAACTTTGTGAAGTTACTTAGCAAAGAGTTGGAGGGCCACGTGAGTGGAATACACAGAAAAACTCCTTGCAAACCGTTTTAAGACAATGAAGTGGCAAGGAAAATAAAAACTCCTTGCAAACCGTTTTAAGACAATGAAGTGGCAAGGAAAATAAAAACTCCTTGCAAACCGTTTTAAGACAATGAAGTGGCAAGGAAAATATAAACTCCTTGCAAACCGTTTTAAGACAATGAAGTGGCAAGGAAAATAAAAACTCCTTGCAAACCGTTTTAAGACAATGAAGTGGCAAGGAAAATAAAAATTCCTTGCAAACCGTTTTAAGACAATGAAGTGGCAAGGAAAATAAAAACTCCTTGCAAACCGTTTTAAGACAATGAAGTGGCAAGGAAAATAAAAACTCCTTGCAAACCGTTTCAAGACAATGAAGTGGCAAGGAAAATAAATATACAGGTAGCTAATAAGGAATTTTCTAGTAATTGTTACTCAATCAAAGATTCCTTAGTCTTCAAGTCTGCATGTCTTACGACAAAGTCACGGAATCAACGTAACGCACAAAATCGATCACTTAAGCCGGCTTTTGACTATGAGAAGTAATATAATGTATATTCTTGAGATATAATATTTTATCGCTCGTCATACATTTTGTACGAGTCCCTTCACACTGTGCTATAATATATCCCAAACTATAAATATTTTTTCGATCGATCGAGCGATATTTAGAGCTCATTTAAAGGTGTATATTTTACCTCACGTCCCCGGACACCGCGCCTCCCCCTACCTCGTCCTCAGTTTGAATGAGTTCAATCTTCTCTTAGTCTAATATGATGCGATGTCCAGAATCGACGTTTATTATATTTTATCCTTAATAATGATACATGTAAATCGAATACAGCAACGTCGTCGTCTGATGAACTGTCGTAGGAATTAAGCAAACCAATCTTAATAATATCTATTTCAGAACTCAACCGTTTCGATAAAGAACGTTATGATTATGATGACACAGTGGTGACCGAAGCTGAACTGTTACAAAATATATATCTTACAGTGTGAACAGCAATCGCGGGATGTAATATATAGCTCATGATGTTATTTAAATTACATCCCATAGTCAAAAGCCGGCTTTATAACCTGAACGAATAGAACTAAAAATATATCAACGACCGGCAAATACCCCTCTCTATCTGTTTTATTGGATGACTGACATTGGCTTCAAATCCCATAGTACACCCTATCTATTTTCAACCAGAATACGCTGACCTTTCTCTAGTTTAGTTTACACGAGCGTTGTTCTCTGTCGGTGGGCTCGAGAGCTCTCGCTAGGCTGGTTTCAGTGAGTGTGTCACGTGGCCAGCGCGCGCGCAAGATTATTTGTAAAGTCGGTCAATGCCCCGAGCGTTAAATAAAAGCTATTTGTTTACGGGCAGTGTTACGCAAACTTGCGTATTGTCATGTTCCGGTCAGATATTATTGCTAAGTAAGTACTATCCAATTTGTTTCTATCTCAGAGTTGGCATAGGTAATGCTGAATGATTTCCTAGCCTGGTTTCAGAGGTGCTAATCTCTGTGAGAACTCTTACTTACTTTATTATGTTTTGCTTGGCTATGTTTAGGAAATTTACAGTTATCTTAAAGAATATGTAAGAGAATAAGGTTCTCAAAGCTACTTTAACATTTCCACAAATAGGAACTGAATGTAATTACATAAACAAAGTTACAGGACGGACGACTAATGAATTATAAGCTAATGAGTTTAAGTTAGTGAATTAAGAATATACAAATAAAGAGAAGATTCTAAGAACTACCGAAAAAATCGACCACTTACAATGCTTTTATGTTTAGTAGGAGAATTATAGAAAATGTCCAAATCTACCCTCTCTAGATAGAACATTAAAACACCTGCATGCCCTTATCAAAAATGTGTTCTGCCTGTGATTAGTTTTACCGATGGAATATGAATATAGTAGATAGTTCCAGGACAGGACAGGAGGGTATGGATACTTTCAGGATTTCAGTTTGTTCTAAAGTTAGCGTGCAGTCCAAGTGGTCGCAAAAGCTCTGAGCAGTCCACTGTGCTATTCCCAATGCTGGATAAGCAACAAATATCCGCTACAGCTATTTGCTCTTGGAGTGGCAAGAAATGGAACTGCGACATTTTGCGTGGTGATCCCGTAAATAAATTTTTGCTCGATATTTAAGATACCTACCGTAGGAGTCTTTACTGAATCCGTTCTAATAAATAAGATCACAAATTTCAAAATTTTCATTTACCTCGAAAAATCGGTCATCATATTTTTCGCTAAATTAATTGGCACATTATAAGAAATTACTTCAATAGTGACGTGGGTTCTTGGGTTTACATTAATTGTATGTACCTACTTACATACCTAGTTTGTTGCAAATTTCTTTTATTCCATGTCATTGTCGTTCGAGGTGTTGTTTATTTAAGTTCACAATTACTAGTTAAATTGTCACTACACGTGAAAATCTTGAATTGGCTTTGTTGTTATTATAAAAATTGATTACGTTAGTTTAAGCCGTTAGTTTTCCAATAAAGTAAATAAATAAAATCTGTGTTAGTACTAACTGGTCACCAGTGAAGTAATCATTGATCACCTGAAGAACCTGCTAGGTAACTCGAGAAATGGAGGAAAGCTTATACGAAAGTGGAAAAGCTCTCAGTACAGGCGTACTCACGCACACAGCTACACGCACCACTACAAACGAATGCTCATTGGTGTGAGTAGTTGTCATGCACACATGCGCGCGCTACGAAAACGAAAGTGTCCGAGCGGCGCCGAGCGCGGCCGAAGCGAGCTCACGAAGTCAGTGGAACTCATCGTCGAAACTGGGACATCAGTCCGCAATTCGACGCGAACGGCGGCGGACGCGGCCGCGATTCCACGCACATTACGTCGTATGACATAACGCTTACCGTGCTTGTGATTATGGTGTTCGGTGTCAATAAGTAAACATGATGGCTGTGGAAGCGCGCCCGGCGAGTGCCGGCTCAGCGCGGCTGTCTCCGGCGCCCGAGCTGAAGCAGGAGCCGCGGACGCTGGCGGCCAGGAAGGCCTATCCTCGCGAGGACTTCGAGCAGGAACGCGTCTCCGCCGACCAGGACTGCGACATTAAGCGTTCCGAAGACGACAAGTCGGAACTCATGGACACTCAGATGGACTATAAAGTTGCTAAAGAGTGCAAGGAAGAGCTGCCACTGGACCTCTCTGTCCGGAAGGTGTCGGTCTGTGAGTTCGCACGGCACCCCTTCACAGAGGCCGCCGACTTCGTGAGGACGCAGCTGATCCTCAGCCAGTCCCAGGGCTTCCTGGCCACGGCACGCGACTCCGGAACTGACTCAGATGACTCTGCGGGACGGTTCAGCCCTGGAGGTGATGCTGGCCAGGGAAAAGCTTACAAAAAGTCGCTTATCAAACGATACAGTAAGTTTACTTGTAGATTTTTTTATATAAAATGTCACGCCGTAGCACCAAAACAAAAGAAAGTGGTTGCTACGGCGGCGCGGCCGGGCGGCCGGGCGGCCGGGCGGGCGGCGGCGTAGCGCTACAAGCGGCTACGACAACTAAACTTTTTTCATCTTTTGCTTCGATCAAATATCTTTTGCGAGCTTTTCTTTTGCAAGCTTTTCGCAGTTGTTTTTATCATTTATGATGTGTTTTGTTTGTAAAATTTAGCTCTTTGTCAGTAATACCATTTTTGATGTAGAAAAGTACGCGTTTTTAAAAAATAAGTCGCATAGTCAACTCCTACTTAGGTACTTAGGTATTTGATCTGCCACATTTGTTAGCCTAGATTGACTAGGTGCCGCCTTATTTAGAACTTTATTCGTTAGTGAACAGTTTACACGGAAGCATCGGCAATGATTTAATAACATAATTGTGCTAACAACTGATAGCATATTATCCTTGCTTATTCTAATTTCATAAGAATAATCACATCACCGCAGCGCTTTAGCTTAAATTAGTGTTGATGTAGCAAGTTATGTTCATGTAGTCATTTATTATTCGTCAATTGAGATATTCTGTTAACAATTTCCAAATAAGTTGAATGATAATTTTTCCCAAAACTTTCATGGCGGGAATTATGTTCCGCCACAATACCTGAATCGGCCGCGTAGTTGTTATTCGTATTTTTCGTTACTTATTTGAAAACGTAATTTTCTTCCGTGTCATTACATCAGGTACCGATAGCAAGAACTCTGCTAACTTTGGGGCCAGGTGATGATGTGTAAACATAATGTTATTTATTTATTTATTTACATTTCCAACCCTTTGTTTCTTCGTTTATTTCTAACGTGATTACTGATTAGCTACATACTTTACATTCATATACCCAGAGACTATCAAGCACTTAAGTAAAGAGAGAAAATGTCTTCTGTTTTAAATAAACCAAAGATATAATAAGGCAAAGATCCTATGACTACGTTTCACAACTACCTTTGACATCAGGAATCATCGCTGGTCAATTCAATGTATTTGTCTGTGTGTATCACTTGCTTCACTTACTAGTTATACACACACACGAACATATTTCATAAAAAAACCTTAGTTATACACACACATACCAATACGCTAGCTGGTATGTAGTAGTAGTAGCTACAGACTGGTACTATCGCCGCTCAATTGTTCATGTTTTTTAATCAAAATCAAAACCAAATAGAATAGGTTATACACACACGAATGTACAGCAGATAGGTAGTAAACACAAGCTACGAGTAGTATATTGCCCGGGAAATAGATGCATGAGTAGGTACCTATCAATCTTTTAATCTAAGCATCTGCGATAGGTCCTATAAAGCGATGCTATGGCTTCAGTCTCCCCTTGCACAGCGTCGTGTATTATAAAATATTTGGCGTCGTCAAGAAATCTATACAAAAACTGTTTTCTTTTGCATAATTGTACACTGTCTGATGCACTTTTGTTTGTCGATAAGAGTCATGTATTCGGTTGTTTCAAGTTGTCACAAATGTTCTTAAGTCAAAAAGAATAATAACAAATATGAACCCCCCTGGAGCGCTGCAACTAATCATTATGTTTTTAACTTAGACTAGGTAGGTATGTCGACAGTTCGCAGTTTGTAAGGCGCGCTCTTTACCAGTCTTCTCATATTTCCCTGTTCTGAGATTCTTCTTCAGTATCGATAACATTTCCTAATCTCTTAAACCAGCTATTAGTTTATGCACAGAATAAGCAAAATAATCAGAGGTGGTAAACAGGCCGGCCGGTACAATGGCGCATTGTCTCGCAAGAATGCCGGCATCGCTGAATACTGGATACGATTTTTTTATCAGTCTAGACTTGTTTTTATTGATAGGGTTCCTATATAAGCCACCTATCGGCCTTTTGGGAATCTGGAAGCTGATGAACGTATAAGGATCTATTGCTTTTAAATCAAAGATGGATGGTTTCAGTGTTTATACTTCGTTTTCGATTGGTTCAAGTCGTCATCCAACGTGGTAGATAAAGGTGCTGCCAGCAATCTGAACACACTGCTTTTTGGTGATGGTCTTCATCATCATCAACCTATCTTAGTCCACTGGACATAGGCCTCCCCCAATGAGCGCCATAGCGCCCTGTCTTCAGCTTGCCGCGTCAGCATCTGCCTGCAGTCAAGCAGTGATGGTATTAATATCTAAGTAATACTTGTAATGCAACATTTAAGTCTTAAATAGCTATTCAGAGAAGGCTTACGTAATGAGGTGTACCTAAGAGCTAAACGGACAAGACAGCTGCTGTAGGAGACATGTTTTATTGATTGGATTTTATATATTTGTTTGACTTGATTGGAATCTTTATATTTGTTTTGCAAAATGTGCGTCTAACTATTATTATTATTATTATTACTATTATTAGGTTATTTATCGAATCTTTATTTGTTTTGAGTTAACCTTTAATACTTAGGTAGTCAGTGGGCTTTCCTGTAAGCTAGCCCACTACACCTAGACATGACGGGCATCCCATTTATCTGATAGGTTTCTCCATGCTCGATTGTATTGTCCATGCAGTACCTTGTTGAGTTCAAATCTTCACCAATATTGAAAATATTTTCCTATCACACAGTAGATGCCGACGTTTCACACACAATACATCAAACATTTTATAGATACCTAACTGTAAGTCACCTTAGGCCTAATGAAATAACTAGCCCTATGTTTATCTGTAAATATTAGGTATTTATTAATAACAATAGATGGCTACGGTTCTCAATAATTCCTACTCCGCTTCCATTGTTACTTGTTGTTTTCGTCGAGTTTACCTGAAGATAATAGGATATCGACAATAATGCACAATTAGCCGGTCTTCCCGGCGGAAAACGACATATAAATTATAATAAATAAATCTACCTATGTATTGTAACATTAATAACATAAAATAAATTGTATCTATTACCTATATAAGTTACCTATTCCATTCTATTCATCCTATTCTTTTGGTTCGAAAAATTCTAAAAACATATAAATATAAATGGACATTAAATTAGATTCTAGACATTTGCGTACAAGGCAACATGAAGAGTGGCAAAGAGGCGTGCCAATAAAGTAGGTAATCAAAATAAGTGCAAATGCAAGCGATGCAGTTGACACATAACCAGGTCACTGACCCGACACGCGGGAACAACATTACAATATAAGCACATTATGTAAAACTTCTCGGTGCAATGCACATTCCATGCAGTTTTACATTTTCCTGACAAAACCCCTCTAAAACGGCCCTTCTGAAATATACGAATAAATAAATAACTAGTGCTGGACAATCCACACAGCATCATCTAGCCCCAAGCTAAGCAGAGCTCGTGTTGTGGGTACCTAATATAATACAATACATTACATAAATTGATATTTTTTATTTTATTTTAATATGAATAGAAAACATTCAGAACAACCCGAAGATACTTGTCTTCAGATCGCACAAACATTTGCCCCGAAGCGGGAATAGAACCTGCAACCTCCCGCATCGCAGGCGGACCTCCACCCGCTGCGCCACAGAGATCCTCAAAGGTTTTATATTGGAGAAACTGATTAGTATTTTTTATGGGTGTGTCTACTTATGTATGAGTCGTTACTTTGCATGAGTAGGTAAACAATAAGCCTACTGTACTGCCTCATCCATTACAAAAGCAGAACATTCAGTTTTCCGCGTCCGAAACCACTAAACCACAACACGAACTCCTTATCAACACAAAAACCGTAAAGTCCGAAAAAATGTCTGGACCTAGTGAGTTGTTTGTGCATTCAACACAACTTCAGGTGATGTTATTCATTACGTATTTAGTCATACATTTGTAAAAAAGCTGCGGAAGGCTGTATTTCAGCTGCTTTAATTTTTTTCATTTCTTTGTTCGAGATATATCGGGACAGTTAGAATAGGTACTTTGGGACTTTTGTCGACTTTTGCAGATTTTTGAACTTGTAATCCAGAAGTGTTATAGAGACATTTTTTTCTATCAAGTCTGATAGCTAGATGTCAAATAGTCAACGTTAAAAAAAGCTCGGAATCCAATCAGCTCACGTATTTGTTTACGCGCACGCATCCGGAGCGTCAACGGATAAATATGGTTTTTTACGCACCTTTCTCTTCCGACCTGCAGGTAACTAGTAACCTCACCTTAAGGGTTTCGATAACCGACATTTGATTTTGATTTTGACAGCTGTGTGTATCCTTTCACGGGAATAATGCAGAAGAAAGATGCGCTTGATGGCCCTGTCTTCTGTCACGTGGGATGACTTCGCGGATTGACATCGTGGGAGTCAGGGAACTGTCACCGTTTAACAGTGCAATTACTTTGCAGACTTAAACTTTTTAAAAAGCGTTAAGATATATCTTTTAAAAGTCGTATACAGGGTTATTGGACAAATTCGTTACTGTATTTCCAAGCTTTCATTGAGTCAACTCAGTAAAACAATTAAAACTCTTTAGTAAAAGTACCAACAATTATTGCAATTTCAATATCATTTTGGAAATAAAAATTACTCAACTTTTTCATCATAAATAGTAACTAAAACTTCATAACAGTTTAGAACTTTATAACGTTCAAATACGTCATCGTCGATGAAAACATGCAAAGTTTCAGCTAAATTTCGTAAAAACTTATCGTTTCCTTCCTGAGTTGTGCATACAATTAACACAGAGGTTTTGATTATGTAGACAGACATTCGTCATAGTATTTTATAGGTATTAGGATTATATAAGTCAAATGGGGAGACTTTAACCAGTGGAAAGAGAGAGATTAATACAAAAGGATTTTATATACCATCTCGGTCAGGGTTTTCTTGAAATGGTAACAAACAAACTGACACTCGCATTTACAAATTAGCAAGAATACCTAGTAATAATTCAGGTCAGTATTAATCAATTTCCTGTGAACGCGGCCACGCCGCGCCGACACAGATGCTATTCCAGACACTGATTTCATGTCCGAACGATTTATTACGTACGGGTAACATTTTTTGAAATTAATCAAACAACAATTATACTGCACCAAGTTTTGGGTAAATTATCTAGTGGAAAAAATTGGTATTAAGCCAATGTACTTGGATGATGGTCCAAACAAACAAAGGGTCATACAAATGCCGAATTAATGGTAACACGGGTTTTCAGGAGGAATATAAAGTATAACAAAGTGGTTAAAATTAAAAATCGTGACTTAAGAGTTGCTTAACTCTAATGAGAGTTGGCGATGCTTGAAGTGGTAAGCTAAAGACTCCGGTCTTCAGCTTGTCGCTATGGCGCTCATTAGGGAAGGCCTAAGTCCAGCCGTGGACTAGTATATGCTGATGATGATGATGACGAATTAGCGTTGATGTTCGAGGTTAGTCATGTAAACTTAATAGGAGCTAACGAATTCTCGTTGTGAATTACAACTGATAAAAGACTTTAAATTATTGCTTAGAACAAAAAACAAAATGGCGAATAATGTTTGCCATTCAATCTGGATCCTCCAAAAATAATACTAATCCACTCTACATAACATACCTACCTACATATCACATTAAGATCTCCAATCTAATTGTAAATACTTCGGAAGTCATTGACCCCTGGCCAAATGTCGCGCAGGTCACAGAATAGATAATATGTCACATTCATAAGTCATTTGCAAACTTGAGCATCACAAAAGGTATTGTAACACTATCTTTTATGTACAGCCACACAGTAAAGCTGTTTTAACGCAAAATCTTACCGAGTATGACACAGCGGTCGATATCGTGGCATCTTATTAGTGATGCAGATACTTGTTATAATTACTTAGTTGGCAAAGGCTTCACGTTATTATATTATAACTATGTATGTAGGTACTTGTTTTACTTCTTTTGAGGCTATGTGATATTTTGCCAAATTTTTCGAAAAATCATCATATTACTCTTTCAAATTTTTTTACACAATAAAATATATAACAGTCAGTAGGTACACAAACAAAGAGAATCAAAAATTGCACGGCGAAAGTTTGTCGACATAAAAACGTGCAGTTCGCGCGCCCGTCAGCACTTTAGCAGCTGATTGTACAAACCTTAGTAGGTATTGATTATGAAAATCCATTTGGTCGTGTTCGAAGTATAAGTGTACCTACTCTACAGAATGCTGACCACATAAGGAAGCGCGCCGGGTGTTGAACCCGCTACCGAGAACTGATGATCGCGCGACACTGATATTTCGCTGATTGTGATTAGGTACTCATTGTAATACCTACCTGCTCTATTCTATTGGTAGAAGACAATTTTCTGCCTCTAAGGCACAGAGTAAGTACCTTGGACAGACTAGGAAGCAGAGAGTAAGGCATCCACGTGCAAGTTTTTTTTGTTATTAGCGATAAATGTGTGCTAAACTCAAGAAAAAAACCCGGAGACGACACAAAGGTCGTCGCTCTTATCAAACTTTGCATAAATTACATAAAAACGTCCATTAATTGGCTTCTAGCCGGTCGCGGTCGCGCGTCCAGACGTCTCCGATACCTAAACATTATTACACGCCAATCGGCCGCTGACCGGCTACCTGTCCCGACTAATTCAAATATCACGAAAAAAACAAATCAGAATTCATTTAATTCTCTCCATTAGGTGCAATTATCTATTATGTGCTTTTTTATATAAAGAAAATGAAGCTCAGAGCTCAGCGTCATAGAGCGTAACGTTTGCTGTTTTAAACAGAAGTTACGATATTATGGTTCCAATGTAAACAATAGAATGCCCCGAAAGGGTATGGAAGGGTTGTTCTTTTTTTGAATAGCTTCCTGCGCCCGCGGTCCCTGTCTGGCGCAAACCGCCGCCGGCCGCACCCGAAAGGGACGGACGCAGCCAAACTGATTGGTGACTAGATTTTTTTTAAGCAATTACTATTCAAATAACGCGAACGCATCCGTTTTTAGAATTTCAAAAATAAATAAATGATGCGTCTGAACTTACGACGGTCTATTGATAAACTATACACAGTTTCACAACTTCCTTACTGAACAAAGATGAATTAACATAATTTTGACAGCTAAAATTAACACGTCTATATCGGTCGCCTTTGTCTTGGATGAATAGGTAGTATCGTGCCAAATTAGGCCTATAAAAAAAAGAAGCGACACTCCCAAGCGGCCGTGGTTGTCGATATTTTTATCTAATCAGTAGGGTAATAATTATAATAAGCGTGCAATGCTCTTTGAATGATCGCGTACATCTGGGCGTGGGGCCGCGGCCGTAGTTTTGGCCGGCCTTCAACCGCGACGCAAGGCTATTAAGTTTCACAATACTTGCAGACAAACAAACAAACGATCTATAAGGCTACGGTAGCTTTGGGACTTAAATCGATAATAGTCATGAACGTTTAAAATCCCGTTACCAAAAAATAACGCATATTAAAAACTGCATGATTTTTTGCTGCACTCAAAACATGTGAACTGATTATGCTTTGAAGGAAAAAGTAGTTAATAGGGTCATACGGTTGGATAGAAACCGCGGGTTTCCGTAACCATACACCGCTCACCTTGCCCGCTTCATCTGTCATACAAAAAAATCTTAACCCAATTTTTTTGTGCAAGTGCGTCAAAAACCCTACCTGCCTCCGGTAGCGGCTACACCCCCGCCTATAAAGTACGACTAACTGTAAACCGTTCCTTTTAAATGCTTGAATTCGGAATAATGAATTGGCGGCATTTTTTTTGCGAATTGCAAAAAGGTTTTATTGGCGAATTTATGGTTGCATTCGTTGTTTTGCAACGGTACCTTTATGTGCTTTTGTCTATGGTCTGCAAATGTGTTTTATTGTGAAACTAAAAAGAGCTTTGGGTTTACTACTTCCTCAAATATTTTTGGTTACTATTGTTTGTTTTTTGTTTAAATAACCCTGTAATTTAACATGCACAGTCGTATTTTTAGTGCCAAAAGTGTTGAAAAGAAATGTCGAACGAAATGTCCTTCAACGTTAACATTATCTTGCGAGCTATATTGCGACAACAACGTTGGTAGTTGCCATTATTCTTTATTATCTAAACCGGATAAATAATTAAGTATTTATACGAAACCTATGTAAATACAAAACAGTAAAGTCACACCAGTAACATCACCTTAAATTCATAACAAGCTTTTTTTTTAAGTTTTTGTTTTAATTGTATCGATATCTTATAATTATGAGGAAAACCCCTGCAAAGAACGCTAGATTAGGATAATCTTGTGGTGTAAAAGAGTCATCAATCGATACGACATCGCTTCGCCTAGCCGATGCGTCACCAACCGCTAACTAGTCTTTGTAAGGATTTACATCGAAACTAATGTCAGAGTTCGTGACGTCACGCCTTCCGGCCAGTCTCCTACACACGTGCGGACATTATTGGACCGTGTACACAATGTAAATAGCTATATGTACGTAGACGTCGATTTTTCCTGTTAGACTGTCTGGCTGTTTCTAATTATTCCTAGATAAAGGACTATTTTATCAATAACCCCGTATAGCGTGGCATACATATTTCTCTATCAAATGTTTTCAGTTTTCAGCTGGCACTCAGAAATATTTCTCAAGAGCTAAATATTTCAATACTCCAACACAATACTTTCTTCAAGATTTTGGGAAAAATACGATTGATGTTACCTTGTTTGTACTAGATATTTCCACGAAGAGTAATAAATAAGGCCAGCCGCTGTGAATCCGCCACAGCGGACACAAATACCAATTAAGTACCTAGGTACCTGTCTAGCCTAGAAGTAGGCAGTCGAAGGGCGTTTTTCAGCTTTTTGTTTTTCTAACTCAAAGGCTGCCCTGCCCAATAATACCTACTGCCTATTAGTCGGACGATATCAATCATATTTTCCTCTCTTTTGTTTCATATGAAATCAGCAATTATAGGTCTTGTTCCGTCTTTTAATTAAACTTCCTGCTACAATGTATAAGCTTCATTCAAAAATAACTTTTACCAACCGAAGACTAAATACTTCCTAAGTAAACATTGTATTGAATGAGTATACTGGAAAAAATCTAAGTAATTACTATTTTTTTCTTATAAATACTTCATCTAATTTTGTTTCTTCCTTTTTGTTTTACTGTTTCGATATTTGTGGTACGAACTGTGTAGAATATTGCCATGTATTTTAATTTAACTTAAAAAAATAACTACTCATGTTAACCTTACTGAAACGACACTATATATTCCATAGACAAGATTTAACGTATAACAAATTCAAACAGATTGACCCTGAATAAATTAATAATATGATAATAACAGCCATTAAACGGTTGATCACCACTGCCGTTTATAATAATACGGTTTGTGAGAAATATAAATAAATCAATTGGTTTCTGTTTTCCTTCGCATTAAGATACCCCGGCGCGGCGGGTATTGCAACATGTCTGACTTTAAAAACAGGAAATCGATTAGGTACCTACTTTTAACTCTTATCCATCACGACATCAAGAACACGTTCAAACGTTATGCTCGTAAAATGTAATAAATAGTTCCGTTCCAAAGACACAGTACCTACCTGCCTACCTACCTACCTACCTACCTACCTACCTACCTACCTACCTACTCCGTACTTATGTATTTTAATGCTTATAGGTAGGTCTCAAGTCAAACCTTTCGTCGACTTAAATTTTACAACTAGAACTTCCAAGTTAATTTTACAACTAGAACTTCCAAGTTAATTTTACAACTAGAACTTCCAAGTTAATTTTACAACTAGAACTTCCAAGTTAATTTTACAACTAGAACTTCCAAGTGAATTTTACAACTAGAACTTCCAAGTTAATTTTACAACTAGAACTTCCAAGTGAATTTTTACAACTAGAACTTCCAAGTAAATTTTACAACTAGAACTTCCAAGTTAATTTTCCTTATTTTTTTGCCATTGTGTACACGTTTGTTGTGGTATGTATTTCAGGCTTTCTATAATTCACAACAGCACGTTGGGCGCAGCGCAGGCGTGACGCAAGCGCGCTGCGAGCACAGCACAGCACACCCTTGAACAAATGAGGTCGCGGAACATTCTGAACTATTTGTTCCGCAGTTGGCTGTGGAAAGCTTGTTTTTTAACTTTTAAGTTATTTCAAGCCAGTTTCAATTATTTTCCCAATTTCGAGAATTAAAAAAAGCTTTGTGTTTTCAATTTTTCTTTCGGCGTTGTTAACTAACGTTCGATGAAAGGAGAGACAGTAAGCTCAGCCCTTGTTTTAACATTATTTAACATTAAAAGTTCATTACACCTTAATATCATAAAAATAAACCTAAGTACATTAAAAAAATATGTTAAATATTTAATAGACACAGAAAAATCCGTAACTGTCTAAAGTCCCACAGTTATAAGCTATTTGTGTGTACGAAATATTTTTAAAAATAAATAAAATAGAGACAATCAGCACAAACATCGGTTACGACACCGATAAGTGTGTCAATGTCGGCGCGGCGCGGCGGTCGAGCCGGTCGCCGCCGCGTGCTTGGCGCGACGCGACGGTCGATCTGGTCGCCCGCGCCGCCGCGAGCTTGGCGCGGCGCGGCGGCGGTCGAGCCGGTCGCCGCCGCGTGCTTGGCGCGACGCGACGGTCGATCTGGTCGCCCGCGCCGCCGCGAGCTTGGCGCGGCGCGGCGGCGGTCGAGCCGGTCGCCGCCGCGTGCTTGGCGCGACGCGACGGTCGATCTGGTCGCCCGCGCCGCCGCGAGCTTGGCGCGGCGCGGCGGCGGTCGAGCTGGTCGCCGCCGCGGGCTTGTACCACTGCGAAATGAATATAACTATTTATATCATTTAGCTTTATTTCTCAGTAACGATTAACTTTCATACTTTTAAGTTTATAAATAAAATGATTTTTTTATGAGTAGTATTATTCTATTCCGTGTAAAAATCCTTTCATTTAGAAGAGAACCTTAGAAAATACTTAAAAACATGATGAATTGAATCCCCGGCGGCCAGTCTCAGTCTCAACGGGAGACTACCCTAAAACATATAATATGTAGGTTGGTACTTGCTAGGTACATAATTGTAATATGCGGCAGTTACGTGAGGAGGTCCTGTAGGTAGCGTAATCGCGAGATGATCTAGTAGGTTTACGTTTGTTTAGGTTTAGTAAGTGATTGTTGACGGTTGATCTGCGTGCGCGTGGAGCAGGCAAAGGAAGCGCGCTCGCTGACAACAATGCGCTTGTTTGCGCGCGCCATGTTTGTTTGTTTGCGCCGGCGCGTGCGCAATGCCGGTATTTTACGGTTTCCGGACGATATAATGCACTAGGTCTTGTTCTATCTATTACACGGATGTTTTGTTCCATCTCTGATTACCCCGATCATAAAATAATTACCTACTCTATTTGCAGTACGACAGTAAACTTTCTATCTACAATCATGTAATTTTCAAGAACCATGTGCATGTGTAAACCCAGGTGGGTTGCAAAACAATTACTTTTTGAGTATGTACCTCTAACTATCTCTTTTTAGCTAACATGTCATGCCTGTCAAACCGTGAGCGTGGAGTGGTCTTGAGCAAGGATATCGGAACCGGTCGCGTAGTAGACACTGTTATTGCATCTGTGGTGTCGCTGAAGGTGGGTTGCGCAAGCGCATGCCTAGCGGTAAACAGGAAAAAGACAAAACGCCGAATTTTCATAAGTTCAGTTTGTCAGTGTGGTGATTCAACTTGTGTGTGTAGTAACACATTTCTGTGTCTAAATTGTTTCCGTGTTTTAGTCATAACTCGTGACAAGGTCAGGCTTAGAGTATCCAGCATAATCAGTATTGAATGAGACAGTATACAAAATAAAAACAGTACAATCGAATACCTACTTATTTTTTTTAATGTTGAATAGTCATCCTCATTGGAGAGTGATGAAGTCTGCTTTATACAATCATGTCGAAACTGCGGTTGCGTGTTGCCTCCGCCCTCCCACCTGCTATCTGAGATTGGCAAACGCTTCCGCTGCCGACTCTACCGGTTCTCTTGCCGGACTTTGTGTGCCGTAAATTATGTCACCGGTCGCTTAGTACTGATGATTCTTATCGGCTTCTTTTCAGTTCATCGGTGGAGTATTTTAATTAAATACCTTCATTAAAATTATGGACTCGGTAAACTGTGTCACTATCGAAAACTTCAGCAGGAAATAAAGCTCTTTTAACTAAATACATTATTATCCTCCGTTATCATTATGAGGAACTGCATACTTAACAATAATTAAAAACCTAAAACTGTTTATTCTGGAAATAACCGAACCAGATTAGATTTCTGTAACCTCACAATTTCTCAATACGATCGATAGGTAAGTCCTAACCATAACCATGAAAAACGTTTCCATTAGTTTGCAACCGCGCGGGTAGGTGGGTACTTTTGTTCCGTAGCGCGGAGCCGTGTGTTGTGTTGTGTTGTGTATGTAGTGCAGTTCTCGTTAGACGATAGACGAAGTAACTATGTATGTGCTAGGTTTACTATCGTAGTGCGGGGCGGGGCGGGGCGCGGGCGGCGGGCAAGCGGGTCAAGGGAGCCGCGCGCGATGCACCGTTCACGCTAAATCTCACTTTCGCGCTGCAGAAACCAATATGGCGGACGTAGTGACGTGCCTTTTCCATCTCGATGACACAATTAAACGATACGAGCCCAGAAAACAACGGCTATCTATGTTGCAACATTTTACACGTGTAATGTAATTGGAGAAACAAACAAAATATTACAGCCCAATACCCTTGTCCCTATTTCTCATTTCCTACGAGTATCGCGAGTAATCGAGATAGTGAGTTTATCTGCTTGTAGTGGCATCTTATCATCGCCTCGAATTAATGCAATATCTACATAGCAGTTACGATAAAGCTGTTACAAATAAACCTACTTATTACCATTCATTGTAAGTAGGTAATAAATTTGACATAATTTCGGTAAAAGACGAAACAAACAAATAGCGTATGGCAGGAAAAAATTGTCCTAGGGCACTCGAACAAGGAAATAAATTAAGAAAGCCATGCTTCTAGTCTTCCGGTCGACAACTATGTAGACAACGCCGTAGACACGAAAAATAATTTGTAAAGGTTTGTGTACACGTAACCGTGGCCGTGGATCAAATTAACGTGCGATCGAGGCTGCACGTAGCCGACTTGTTGTTTCCCTGCGCAAGGTTGGCCCAAAAAACTTGTAACGCAACACGGTAGGTACGGCATAGCCGGCTTTTAGGACATGACTAATGTACAGCACAATGGCTTGCGAAACCGCATCGTGATGTCTAGTCTAGCTTTATTCTCGATCGGTCATGTCAGTTGATGAATCGAGTGAGTGAACACCTCTGATTGGTCCATGCATCGTAAAACAGATAGGTCGTCCGCCAGATTATTCTAGAAATCAACGACGGAGGAAGTTCGCGTTTATCTACAAGGACTTCAAATATATTTACTGTTCTAAAGCAATATTTATTTACTACTTTGACCAATGTGTTTTCCCTAAAAGCATTGACTCATTATAGGTAGAGTAGTATCGGACTAAACATGCCATAGGTATTTATGAAACCTGTAAAGCTTACTGTGGTAGAAAACTCTTTATTTCCAAAAAAAATAACTTAATAATATTGCTAATAAAACTAAATAATAACGTTGTTTTATCGATAACTTGTAAATCATCGATATATTTCCGCTGCAATTCCGCATCACTACCGCCTAGTGCGAGTAGGTACGTCGCAGTCGCGTAGGAAGCGCGCGCGCGCATCTCGCCCTTCGTCTGACGCTGACCCACTTACTACGCAAACGCAAATATAAACTGTACTTGTTGTGATCGCTAACTGCGCTGGAATGTCTCGCTATCTTCTGCTCCATAACTTGCTAACAACGATGCTCCATAACTAGAGAGAATCTAGTTTTATGTGATAAAGATAATCTACATTTGTAACCTATAGGTATGTGAGAATTAAAAGCTCTTTGATATCCAGGTGTCTTTGTTAAGATGCGTTATTATAAATTTTAAGCTCAGTAGGCCCTTATGGCCCGACCCAAGTTAGCCATTGGGATGAAAGATTTGATAACCAGCCATATACCCCAGATACAGCCAGATACGCCGCCAACGTCTGAACGGACCATTATTAATTATCGCTGTAGTAATTCACATAAACGAAATGTATGAATGTGTACGAAATGATTGCATATTCGTCTTAGTAATCCATACAAGCTTGGTTTGACACGATTCAGCCTTTCCTCCGTGAGTCACAAGGCTCCACAGTTTGCGTAACACTCCATAACACCGCCTCATTACCATACCAACCGCTTCGTATTTTTGTTTTGGGCAACACCGACAATACTAAATTAATTGCATCTTTGGCACTAGACATTTTTCTTGGCAACGATCGCGTGTCCGCTCGACCATACCGTTAACAAATAGCAGGGGCGAAAGTTGAGCGGAATAGATACTATTAAAACTATTTAATTGCACCTGCGTTTGAAAATACCTTGGATATTTATTATTAAGTAACTGTTATGGTTTACGTTCTGGTGATTTTCAAGTGTTCGTATTTTCAATTGGCCGGGAAAGGATTTTCAGTTCCATTTAAACCGCCACCTCGTATTACATGGCCAGACTATACCTAAATAGTGATAGCCGGGGTCTACTGCTCCGTTATCGCGCATATTGGTCGACGCATGGCGAGCCTAAGCTTGTATAGGCTGTTCAATCTGTCATATCGAAGGACGTTTGCGATGACCCGCCCAGCATGTGGATGGACCACACTAGCTACCAGCTCTTTCAGAACTGCAAGCAGTTATTAACTTTATAAAGTCTACAAGATAAACGTGTTATCAGCGTAATCGCGGTTTCCATTTCACAGCGCGCCCGCGCCGCCGTCCGCCACTTTCATACGTTTCCCGCGCGAGGGAAAGTGCCCGCGCTTTTCCGACGCCATCTTAGCTAGCTACTAACCGGTCATCCGGTTCGTTTTAGAAGTAAATTATGGTCTATAAATATAATAATAGAGGTTTAAATGAATGCAATACATTATTTATTTGGATAAACGAATTGACGCATTCGGTCACCGCAAACACGAAAACAGATAACTAACAATGAATCATTAATAAACATTCAATTTTTTGTGCAAACAGACAAATTCGATTGAAATATCAATTATAAAATGGAACTGCAACACAGATAACTTGTACAAAAATCGATAAAGATATGCTAGCTTGTACTAATTAAAATTCACCGAGCGTGGTATCCTTTAGGTATTCCCTTTTAGCGTCCAGCAAGTTGTTTGTTGCATTGTTGATTTTACTTTTAAATCGCGCAGAACAATTGAAGCATACCCTCCAACTATCTATACAAAAATCCGTTGGAATATGCGCAGAGCACTTACCTGCGCACGCGCCGTGACTAGAAGCCCAACGAGTCCTCAAGGATCTATTGTTTACCGGACAGATTCAAAAACTGCTTATCATTTCAAAATACTATTTTATCAAATAATTAAAAAACATATGTTTGTTACTTAAAAACGCGGGCCGCAGCGCAGGCCGCAGCAAGTCGAATATAATATATTTAATGTAGACTTGAACGTTACTTTTTGACAGTTTGCTTCCTTGACTTGAATTACTATACCGCACAATAATATGTACTTTGTCAGAAAAACGATTGCATTTCATTAACACAACATGATATGGCATGGCACAAGCTGGACCGAGCGTGGCTAGCTAATTTATATTTCAGTAACAAGGAAATTATCCACACCTCATGCGATATTTTGACAGCCGCGGTCAAGACGTTATAAACGACTTTGCCGCTGTGAAAAATCATTTCCGCAAACCATTCTCAAGCTAATTTTACAAATGAGTTGGTATTAGATATTAAAAAACTAACAAACACGTAATTTCGACCACAACTCGTGGGATGGATCATCACAAAAACTTCATTAGTTATTCAATATCATCCAACACATTATTTCACACACATCTAAAAGCAACACATAATAGGACCACATTATTCAGACCCCCGTCTCCGATACCAGAGATTCTACACAAGGGTCTGTGATGTCTGGACAGTGCTGCTGTTGGAAATAGCATAACTTCCCGGATGCTCGCTGACGTCACACATCTCGCTAGAGATTCGCCCAATCCTTTCAATCCCAAATTATTCTTATTGTCTGAGCAGTATAGTATGATTTTGTGTGAAAAACTCATCACTCACTCATCTAACTCAAGAGTACCTACACAGCGGCTAGTAATACCTAAGCCAACGGAGGTGCCTATATGATCAGCTATATGACTTGCTATATGACTTGCTATATGCTGCTATAACATTTGTTAAATTATCCATCCTCAGACGTTCTATCGATAAATTACAAGGTATAAAAGTTATCGTAGTTTGACGTATTTCAAACCTAGGTTGTGTTAGAAGAAATCCAACGTGTCATCCCTTACCGCTGGTGTTTTCCAAAATAAACTAGGTTCATAGTTAACCCGCTTAGATTCATAATGAAATTACATGGTGCACAACGCCACATTGCCTAAACTGAGAATTCTTGAAGTAGGGTTGATAAAAATCATGTTTATTTATAATTATCCGATTTATTTGATTTAAATCGGACTTATTTCATTTAAATCAGATTTGTTTTAATTTTTGTGATAAAAGCTTTGGACTAAGTACCTAGTTGTAAGGTTTATATAGGTAGGTAAGAAAGGTACCTACACCACACGAAGTACTCGCAGAAAGAAAATACACCATGATTTTACACATTTTCATTCCTGCCTTACTTGTTATGTATTTTTTTTTTATTTTTGTTTCCTATGTCCGTTTTCGTTTTCGTTACGAATGAATTGTCGTTTTGGAGTCTATTGACAGATTGTTTACTAAAATCAACATTATGTCGATATACTCCAAAACTACGATTGTTTCAAAGTTTATTTTAGCAAAGATTCATAACAAATGGTTAAACATGTGCGCAAAACTTCTTATCTGTTATCTGAATTACTTGTAGAACCTAGAAAACAGTAAAAACCAGATTTTTTTGAGCCTCACTAACCACTTACACTCGAAATTGAAAAAAACCAGAAGCGAAACGTTTTATGACGCTAATAATGTAATGGGGCTATCGATTTGGACACTTCCGCGTTTTGTTCCACTTATTTGTCACAATGATGGTATCCGGATTACATTATAATAATATTATTATGCTGTAATGAGGATATCCCATAAGTATATATAAGAAGAAGTATATTCAAAATGCAGATAGGTATATAATATATACCTATATGCATCTGCATATCATTATATTATCTTTGTAGATAACTTTTGTCTTGACATATGAGTCGAAATTTTTATACGAGTGAATAGTGCAATTTATAGATAAGTTTCTTACATTTTTTTCATAGGTTATAGGGCAGGTATAAAGTATTAACAAATTACATTAAAAACCATACGTTTATGAAGATAGATTACCTGAATAACAATAGTTGTAAAAGTGTCAGAAGTTCAAACGCAAATAATAAATGCTTAAGCGCTTCGTTTTAATTATTTCCCGTCTGAAAACACAAATTATCAGTTACATGAGCCTTTGTCTCTTTGTAAAAATAAATACAACGCATTCAAATAATCGTACCTACCTTAGTAAACAGTGCATGCTATTGACGCTTTTCAGCCAAATTAGTGTTTTATGTGCCAAGTCATATATGGCGAGCACACACAGATTAATGTAGTACCTAAACCATCTTTTTTTTTTACTTAATACCTAGTTACTATCGTAGTTCGACGGAATTTCGGATTTTTTTATGGTTAATAGACCTTTGTTTGACTACAGAAAATCATAAATTAATTATGATTGTGAGCGGGTTAACTTTATACCTCTATTGCAACAATTGCCAAAAGTTGCATGAATAAAGTCATAATAGCGGTTTTTGAAATAGCATTGTTAAGCATACTTTGAAATTCGAAATTCGAAGCATACTTTGAAATTCGAAATGCCCTCCGTGTTTCGAACGCAGTCAAAAATATTCGAAACCCAACAAAAAGTTCCGTGCACTAGCATGCATGTTATTTTAATGAAACGTACCTTCTGCATGATTCCTATCCACATGCAGAATATGAAATTCACCCGCGCTACGACTTGTTATATAAACGTGTGGCACTGCAACTGAGGTCCTGATGAAGTTTGGACTTTGTTTCGCTGGATTCAAGACCCAATGGTTCGTTCAGCCTGTTGGGCAAATTTGATGATGGTGTGTCCAGGGATAAAAAAAAGACATTGAACTATATCACTTATTCAGTAAACTACTGTAGTAGTTTACTGAATAAGTGATGCTAAATTTGATTAGATTATTTATTGGACGGTTAATAATTCTCTCGCGGTGAAATAACACTGCTCATGTATTCTGTGCTCGTAACTGTGTAAAGAATAGAATCAGCTCGCGCCCGCTTCCTACAAAGAAAAGTGTAAAGAGAACATTGCACTGTAGTATAAACCTCCGCCATATTTCGCTGGTATTCAGAAAGTACAGGGGGGGTAGACCACCACCCCAGTGCATTCACCTATTCGCCCCCGCATCTTCCCCAAAGGGGTAGGTAGGATAGGTATTACCTACCCCGCATAACTTATGCAAGTATGTTAATATTTTAGTGCAGCAGGAAAGTAAAAGTTTCAGTAGTGTAGGTACCAGTCGGTATAAGCGAGACGTCGCGTCGTCCACAGGATGGGCGAATCATCGTAGCAAGGACAAGTTTCTGAACTTGCTAATGACATGGATATTGTATTAAATGGCAGAAGTAACTCATATGAATCTAGTCAGGCTCAAAACTATGTGTAGACAAATAAACCAACTCTCTTTACTGTACGTTTTCTTAGTGCTGGGTATTTGAAGGTACACGAACTAGTTTTGCTCGTTTGGTATATTTCTTTTTGCTATGTACCAGTTTACTGAGGTACCTAGAATGTAAATAGATACTTCAGAAAACAAGCGTGTTTCAGATTGGACGATCCGTCAAAACTTTCACCTCTATTTCTTAGCCATCCTCTGTCTGCTTAAATAACAAGTTCAGCTGTGTACGCTGTGGCTCCAGCTTAATTATGAGGAGTAATTTGTTTGGATTAGCCCCGTCCTGCCGCCAGCCCTGGGTACAGCTTGCAGACTTCATCTGCATAATCAAAGGTTTAATTTTTAATAAGGGCTGCTGGCCAATGTCTGTTGCATTTGACTCTCGGGGAATTTGTACTTTGTCTGATGTGTTTCTTTCAGGTAGAATATTTATTTAAGAAGATATTTTGTAGGAAGATTTGATGGAAAGCTTTAGTTATTTTCCCGAGAAAGGAGTTGGTGTATTTGTAGTTTTGATGCCAAAAGACTTTATTGCCTACTGGGTCAGCATACCTAGTATATTGCCAAACCCCACATTTCAGATGAGTAGGTACCTAATTTAATGATAAATCTAAAAAGAATATATTACATTCCTGGACAGATAATAACAGAATATTCTAGCACAATTTCAAAGTAAAGGCTTCAGAAAGCCCCGCAAGCCTACAGGTAGATTTCGATTTAGATTCCCGCCATCTATATACATATATACATATATATCGAACGACTGAATCACTATTACTCTCTAAGGTAACCTAAATTGATATCTATCGACGTTAAGCGATAAGCAATGTCTACAATTAAGAAATATAGTCCGAGAAAGTGAAAAGTTCCAAAGGAAAAGCTACCATCGGCCGCCGGGTTTGAGCTCATATCAGCTGCTTTATTAGCTAGAAGGTTTTGTTTATTTTTTATGACTATGTTTCGGGACTCTGTGGGTTATTTTACAAAATATCTACCTACCCAATGTCTTCCTAGTAATCCAAATTTTTCTTATCCTTTTACATCTAGGTACTAGGACAACATAAAATATTTGCAGAATATATCTCCATATTTGTTATGAGGTTGCGTGATTTTAAATTTATCAAAAAATACCCATCTCATACCTATCTCTTGCTCTAAAAAACTAAGTATTAAAATAAATATCAAAATAGCTAAATTAAATCCTTCTACGGCTAAAGTTCCTTGGACACGATAACCAGGTGGACACGGGGCCAACCTCGTTAGCTCTCAATAGATCAGAAGCTGGAGGATATCGCCATGGAACCCGATATGATCTACCCTCATTATTACTTTCTAGGACGTTCCTTACTCCTTAAATTCTATGGAATAATCGAATAACACGGCCTGCTTTCGATTCCACGAACGAATCAACTTGTCTGTTATTGTCGCCTTTTTGTCTGAGGAATTCAATTTCCTTTAGGTACCTACTTAGAAACAGATTCAAAGCGTACCTGAAGTAATTTTCTAGAACACGCAGATATTTCCATTTATTACAATACCTATAAGATTTCAAGCTCCGAATTATACAGGACGGACAAAATTAATGCCATCTGGAGGGTACATTTTACTCAAAGAAAATAAAGATGGTTTGCTCCACGTAAAACTTCCCAACTTGTTTATTTGAGGACATCTTCTCCGGGTTGCAATGATTGCTCCACCCTGTATACGCTACAGTTGAACGAACTGTACAAACCATGCAAAGACTAGATATAAATGTTACGAGTATGTACAAATAGTACATGCTAGTATGTATTTGCATGCATCGCCTTCCTACCCGTTCAATAATGCAATTCCCGTCCGTAGTTACTGTTGCATGTTCTGTGACGGGCCCGGACTCGCATCCGCTCAGAGTTCCGTACAAAAAACTCATTTTACTTAAATAGTTTTGCTTAAAATATTTAAGATAGGAGTTTTTATAAACGCTCGTACGTGGTGCTTTTAGTTAGGTACGTGTGTTGTAACTTTTATGATAGTAGAGTTTCAGCAGCTTCATGTAGTTGTTACGAAATTATAAGGGTTTATGATCAATTTGAACATATTCTTGAAAGTATAACTCGACGACGTTTCCATAAATTATTATTTTGGCGAACCATTCTTTAACAACCGTTGTTACTAAATTGTATTGCGATATTAGCAACCTACATATTTAGAAATTGAATTGGGTCGATTTTGTGACGTCATTTTCTTCGTTCTTTTATTTTGGCAGGGAACTCTAAATCTCTCATTTTAATTCCATCAGTCATGTAATCCACTTTAGCTCCGTGTTGTTTTCATTTTCAGCTTTTCACAAACAACAGCGCACTGATAAACAGGGGAATTGTACATTATGTATGTACCACCCTGTGTAGAGCTCGATCGATCATTTTAAACTCGACTTTAAATACTTTGCTGCTAGAATCATTTTAGAATAAATGCTTTGGACAACAACAACCTTCTGCACATGTCTTACTTATATTTAATGTAATATTAGGTCCTTACATATGAAATTGGCGTTTTTCGTACTGGCCACTTTAATCACAAATTTCTCCTCTTTGGTAAGGAATTCCAAATTCAAATTTGTACAGCTATAGACTCATGTATTTGTGCTTCGATGATCGTCATTCATTTGTTTTTTTTCTTCTGTTTTTTTCTGTTTGCGTCACTCATTTTACAAAATGGAAAACTTAAAATATCGCATTATTTACGAGTACGAGTTCCGCCGTGGCACTAGTGCTGCGGAAACAACTCGAAGGGTGAATGATGTGTATGGCGGTCGTGTTGCAAAAGAAAACACAGTTCGTTTTTGGTTCCAACGTTTTCGTTCTGGAAATTTTGACCTGCAGAACAAGCCCCGTGGACGGCCTGAGACTCAAGTTGATAATGAAGAGTTGAAGGCTATTGTGGAAGCGGATCCATCGCAAACCACGTCCGAGTTAGCTGCAGGCTGCGATGTTAGTGATAAAACTGTTTTAATTCACTTGAAGCAAATTGGGAAGATTAAAAAGCTTGAAAGGTGGGTACCTCACGAATTGACTGAAGCAAACCGGCAAACGCGCGTCGACTGCTGCGTTACATTACTAAACCGGCACAATAATGAAGGTATTTTAAACCGAATCATTACCTGTGATGAAAAATGGGTTCTTTACGATAATCGGAAGCGCTCAGCGCAATGGTTGGATCCTGGCCAGCCAGCCAAATCCTGCCCCAAGCGAAAATTAACCCCAAAAAAGTTACTTGTAAGCGTTTGGTGGACTAGTGCCGGTATTGTTCATTACAGTTTTCTCAAATCTGGCCAGACTATTACGGCTGATGTCTATTGTCAGCAATTGCAAACCATGATGGAAAAGCTAGCGGCTAAACAACCTAGGCTGGTCAATCGCTCCACGCCACTGCTGCTTCACGACAACGCTAGACCACACACTGCGCAACAGACGGCTACTAAATTAGAAGAGCTTCAATTGGAAAGTCTAAGACATCCTCCGTACTCCCCGGACCTTGCTCCAACAGATTACCATTTTTTTCGAAATTTGGATAACTTCTTGCAAGGGAAAAAATTCAACTCCGATGGGGCAGTCCAAATCGCCTTCAAAGATTTTATTGATTCCCGTCCGACTGGTTTTTTTAGTAAAGGGATCAATGAACTACCTATAAGATGGCAAAAGTGCATAGAAAATAATGGTTCATACTTTGATTAATTAAATATATTATATTAAAAAATATTCGACTTTTTGTTCCTCCCATACAAAACGCCAATTTCATATGTAAGGACCTAATAAATTAACGAATACCAACAAAGGTATGCGTGTCAAGTTCTAGGAATTCTAGTAGTCCAAATTAGGAACTCAAACAATAGCTGGTAACTGCCGATAGAGCACACGCGACGGTCTCGCCAAAATTCCAAAAAGTTTCCCATACGAATACGAACTCCAAAGAGTTCGTTTTATAACTATAATTTATGGTTTCAGCTTTTTGAAATAGGAACGGTGAACCTGTCGCTCGCGTGCAACTTGCATTATCGGGACATCACAGTTTTCGTTTTCATTTCGCCTCACGGAATCCTTAATTTCCATAAGGCGATGGCAGTCCCACGATCACATGTGTCCGGGCCCGTAAAGAGTTCAAATTCTGTCTAGACAGTTCGACCTGAAACGACGGCGAATCTTGGGGGTGTCATCCCTCTCGCTTTATGCGTCAAACATGCGCAGTGGGCCTGTAGGCGGGATGAGGGGGGGGAACAACAGGTTGGCCATATTTCGGGGCCCAAGGTCGGCGCACGGAAACGTCTAGAGTCTAGGATGTATCGGGAGCTTAGAATCGATTCGCCGGTAATATCTGTACACTCACTGATTATCATTATATTCTAATGTTTAATGTGTAGTAAAGTTCTTTTTGGGGTGTTTTGGTTGTTTATATTGTGGAGAAATCAATAATTTAATGGCACTCCGATATCTGACGCATCTATAAGTCAATGTATGCACCAAAACTCTCTCTATATCGTCCTACGGTCTCGTATACCCAATAGAAATACTTATTTCTCGTGTTAACGTTTTCTTAGAATCCTATTAAATAAGCACCCTAGATAGATAAATACTAGGAGTTGAAGCAACAAAGGAGCAAGTCAGTCGGAACAGACGGGCTGAAGGTCTATCCTGTATAAATTACCAACGGATCGACCTACGCTCCCGTCTGCGCCAGGCGCCCCCTCTTGCTGATAACTCTGTTACTATGTACGTAGGATCTGATTAAGACTGCTCACAACATAACTAGATAGGCGTGGTTTGTCTTAATTATTGAATTACTGAAACTTTTCGCTTTATCTTGCTTTCGTATCCAATAATTCCCAGATTCTTTCAATCAGAATTGTAATTTTCAATTTCTCAATGTTTAATTATTTATGTTAATTGCAGGTAGGTGATACTTATTTTTAAATCTATAAACTTGAATGAGTACCTACATTAATCAAGGAATAGTTACCTAGTGCCGCGACACCATAGTTTATGAACATCGTATCGTGTCGTCAAGTTGTTGACATGGGTGTGTAGACTAGGTACCTAACCTGAAGTAGGTATAAAAGGTCATACATCGTATGATACAACCACAGACTAGTTTGTTGTTTTATGCGAAACCCAATTCCAGTGACGTGTCAGTCTTGGACTTTGTACCGTGCGAGTGCACGATGACATGGCAGGTGAATAACATACGTGATGAAAGCGTTCAACCTACTATTTGAATACCCTCCCATAGGTCTGTAGATCCTCTGTAAGTGGTCGAGCTA
This sequence comes from Eupithecia inturbata, assembly GCA_963662085.1. Classification (NCBI taxonomy): domain Eukaryota; kingdom Metazoa; phylum Arthropoda; class Insecta; order Lepidoptera; family Geometridae; genus Eupithecia; species Eupithecia inturbata. The sequence continues at coordinate 682,182 of OY759178.1, read as the reverse complement.
ACAGTGTGTATATTTGTTGCAGTGGACGGTGGCGAGCCGGCGCGGATCCCCCTGGGCCGAGGCTCCTTGGCGCTGCTGCACGGTCTGCTGACGCCCACGCCCACCTCCAGGCATCATCTTTATACGCAACCCAACCCTGGTGAGTCTACTATTTTCAACAATTATCATATTACACAAAAAACCGACTTTGAAGGGTATTGAAACAAAAACAAAATTGAAAAAAAATGGGGGTAGAAACTTGGAAATAAAGGAAATTATTTGATTTTTTTAATAAAGACTTGAGTGTGAGGGCTTACGCACTACAATAACAAAAGTCTTATCACATTACATATTGCATTGAACTATCTTGTATACATTATGTATATCATGTGTAGGTAAGGGGCAGGGATGAAAAGACCTGCACCCCAATAGGCTTCACATTCGCTTCATAGCATAGTAGTTGAGGCAAAACGCAAGCCTTTTCGAATTGTATGAACAACTATACAATCCAGTTTCGATCAATTGGTGACCGATCTAATACTATTTTTGAGAATCAAAACAATTCTTTTTTATTTAGAAAAGAACAATCCTACCGGGGGTTGCTACAACTCCAGATGGATTCTTGTCTGTTCATTAAAGGAATCCTTTCCTATCAGAATATAAATTTCCGGTCGGAACGCGACGCGCTCGGTCGATCCGTCCTTGGTCCTAGGTCATCTACAATACACCTATGCATAGTACATACATAGCTTCTGCTGGAATCCTTTAGAATTCTTTCTAGCAAAATAACAAATACAAAACGAAAAATGCTTTGTTGCTAGAAAGGCGACGCGTTGATGTCTTTTGTTTTAACCTTTTTTCGTAGACGCTCTACGCCGTAGCGTCTACGATGTTTTGAAACTTTTTGTTTTATTTTGATTCGTTTTGTTTAAATGATAAGTGAGAATATATGTAGGTACTATATTAAATTAAACTAAATAGTAAGGTATTTGATATTTGTTACCAGAATCACTAACAAGATCAAAAAGAAAAGTATAATTTATCGAGGAAAAACTAGCACCAAAGTTAGTTACCCGGTTTATTTCCTGTTTCTCAATAAATATTCAAAGCAACCAATCTACTTTCTTTGGCAAAAAACTTCGACGTTCTGACCAGCTGCAAAAAACAATCGGTAGACACAGTACCTACATTTGTTATGCAAGATGAAGTGTTTGAAAACAACATCGCCGAGTCACCATGAGTCCCGCCATGAAATATTTATAAAGAACAAAGAGGAAGTGGGAATCGATATCCGTCAGCTGATCCGCCGCCCAATGTCACGACCGCGCCGCCCGCCCTACGCACCCACCACGCACACAACCGCACTCTGGTGGGGGGGGCACCATAGTAGGTACCGCTACAGGCTACGCACACAAGACATTACCACAGTGAGCGTACAGCCTTCTCGCACACAGCTGGAGTTATGTTTTCTAGCTTAGTTCCGGCTTCGACTGACCTATATTCTGGAAAAACTGAATGGGGGAGATATTAGTCGTTGTCTTGAAAGTTTTCGGGTTAGCTGGGATGTTAGTGGCGAAGTAGAGTAGGACTAGGCTGTTTTGTTATTGTTAAACCGATTATGAAGTGCTACAAAAGATCAAAGTTTTTTCAGTTGTTTTTGCCCAGGTGGCTTGTACTTGAAATTTTAACGAATAATTCACAGCTGCTAACACTATTAGATATTGGCAATAAAGATAAATATTAAACATCACTTTTTCAATTTAAAATATCGCTTTTATTTACTTTCTTCGCCCTCGCAATTCAATATTCAATGCTTTCGCTTTAAATAACCCATTCGTTGCAGATGTCATAATCGCACGGGTCAAAATGACCCGCAAAATCCCATATTGCATGTGCACCCCATGGGGGTGTGATGCTTGCACAATAAGTAATATCGATCCGGAGGGTCAAATAAAGGGTTCTAATGCGCATAATTCGACGTATTTGATAGAGCACCGCCATTCAGCGCTTCAATTGTGTAATATTTGAGTTACAACATGTGCATGACGTGTTCTTCCAGCTGATGAATGGATTTGCTTCATTGTGGACAATGTAGAAATACCTATCGAATATTCATTTATTTTATCCATTGATAAAAACAATGTTAAATTTCCAACAATCGATCAGAGTTGCGTAAAATCTTTAAAATAGCATCAAAATAGTATTTTCTTTTGTTCTACGTTTCCCTTTATTTCTTTCCAGGTTTAGAGTAAACGAAACACTTCATAGACAAGACACCTTGCAAAAATATAGAAAAAGTGTCGGTGCTTCAAAGTTAACCCTTACAATGCGTCACCGGGTCACTCGGTCCCCGTCTATCCAAATATGCAACATCCTAACTAAACAATGGAATCGCAGATGCTTACACACGTTGCGCTAAATGTACACATTTCACCCAAATCCAGGTTTTTATCCAAAAATGGGTTGCATCCTTGCAACGCACCTTGCAGCGCGATATTGTAGCGTCATCCGTCACAATACACGCTAATCTGATCACCGTCTCGCTCTATCGTATAGCTGCATCCCCCTCTCCTTTGCAATTCATCCGGGCGGCTTTCCGGAGCTATTGACACTTTGGAATTAGAATGTCACGCGTGGGTGCGCGAACGTAACCCATTGTCCCCGCAATATTGTGCGGGACCCGACAGCGCCATTCGAAGGGTTGAACCATGCTATTTGCAAAACGATTCTTCTAATTCTCAAATTGTATTTGTCGTTTTATGTAAGAAACCTGTTAAATTCAAATATGGCTGCTGAAAGAATGCCTTAAACTTTCCGAGCGCTGACCAACGGTAACGCACTTAACTAAATAACATCCTAAAGAATTGTGGAGTTATTCTAAGGAATTACCATCTTAAAGGAATTATGTCACAAAGAAAACGATACAAAGGATCGCTGAGGTGTAGCTCAGCTCTAACATAGTATGATTGATACATACCTACCTATATATATACCTTTTGATGCATAGATTTGTTTGATTTTGCGACCAAACGTGCCAATTAGTTATTAGGTACTTAATGGAATTGTATGAGCTCAAATCAAAAACAACGAGACAGTCAAAAGCGTCGAATACGTAACATCACGTATATACTAGCGTACTTCACTCTATAATGTCGGAGCAACAATCGGTCACCACTCAAAACAATCAGATTATGAATAGTCATAATCTCTGATGTAACCACAATACCCTCATAATTTGTTATGTGCGAAATAATATAAGTAACTACACACTCGTGCATCGAGTTACTCCGTTACATAACAGTAAATAATCCAAGCACAATATATTGATATGCAAAAAATAGCGAGCTCCGAGTGTTCTCATGGCTTATGGTCTAACGCCGATTTGCACAAAGGATATGGACAGCGGTCAGTCCATAAAGATCCGCGATTAAGGAAGGGGTCATCTTTGTCCAGCTTTGTGATACTTTACTAATGGGACCGCATTCCCGGTCGACCGGTACACGGTACCAGATGACCCCGGGGCCCTACACCCCAGCTCGCATTATTTATACTTAATTTATTATTATTATGATATGAGAGATGAAAGGGTTTGTCACAATGGAACGGGATTCCGGGTTCGGGCCGTTGGCCACTCGTGTGTCCAACGTGTAAACTGACCGAGGGGATCCAGCTTTGTTTATAGCCTGGGCCTTGGGAACCTGGCTGTCCAGGCCCTTGCTTGCCAACTACCTGGCCAAGGACGGAGAGGTTCCAACTGGATGTGTGGGCGGGAAACCTTGCTGATCCCCTTCAACTTTCAACTTCAACATCAAATTTTATCCTTATTTACTACGTTATGACGATGAAGCGAATCGATGAGATTGAACTTTAATATGCTAAAGTTGTAAATGTTCTCTAAAACATTAGTTTTAAAATATTAAAGACTCGTATTACATATAACTGTTCCCGACTACTTATTATTTATTGAAATCCAAACAACACGAACAATTATTATTGTCTTTCCCTTTCCATGAGTTCTCGTTTTAAATGGTCGAGCTGACCGGTCGGCGCTTCCCGGTTCCCATACATTGTGCGGCATTGAAGGGTTAACAATGCCCACAAAGGGGTGTGGACAGATCGCCACCGGTCAAATGGTCATTTTAATAGTCAAGGAAATGTACGAAAGGCCCTTTCTAGTTGTTGATTATATTATATAAATGCCGGATGACCGTTATTCATCAAATTATTTTATGGGACATGAGAAAGTTGTTCTCAAGGTAGTCGCCTTGCATGGGTAATGTGACCTAATGTAAAAAATAAAATAAACGTATAATTCGATAACTTATATAAATTAAACATACAGGGTTTGTAAGTATTGATAAAAAGATTCTAATTTTATAATATCGAATATTATACTTGCTGTACTACAGAATTACTACATTTAAAAACTAACTCAGAAAGTGATGTAAAAAAGGTAAAATTTAAATTATAACGGTCAAAGTTTTGCGTGAGATAGTTACACTGACGGCAAACAAATACGACGGCCATTTTATAATAATTACAACCGCTTCTACAAGCTCTAACACAATTTACTAAACCAAAACACATTTCATTTGTGATGCAAAAACACCCCGGTCTATGCAACCTCGAGATGAATCTGCATAATCATAAATTAACCCTGCACTTTTTGCATCACAATCGCAAGACGTTCCCACAAAACAGGTTGAGTGCAAGTGCATCAAAGACTTTTCTAACTGACCGTTGGGGTACAAAAGGCCGGTGGGATTAATTGCATCAAATGCAGACGCTTGCAGGGTTAATGCAAATTTTAGATGACCGTTAGTTGGACAATGGGGGATAATGGTGTTTTTGCTTCTTTATATCGTGGATTTTTTAACGGAAATATCTATGACAATTATCTTTGACTAACTAACTACATACATATTTACTTATATGTCCTTTTAGTTCACTATCTCTTAGTACCTACATGTTTAGACTCTGGAATTTGGGAATTGGTTAACGTAAGGTATATATTTACCAAGATAATCAATCTTCGTATAATTGATTGATACTAAACCGTCCAATCGAACTTTGGTGTATGTTTCGATTATACACAACTAGCTTTTGCCCACGGCATTGTTCACATGGCAGGTACCATACAACATAGCCGCGACTCAAGAGACAGTATTGTAGGTAAACCTATAACACAAGGTTTTTTTTAATATAGTGCGTAAGCTCTCACTCTCGGGATAATTTCTAAGAAATTAAATAATATCCTAAAACTTACATCCCCGTATTGAGATAAGGTTGAAGGCCCAAGTCCCGTGAAAGTCGTTTGTTTTTGGGATATTCTTTGATAAGCTACACCATTTTGGAATCAGACCGTTTCCAAGCACCTACCTATAGATTGTAAGTCTGTTCTCGACTAGACCTCAACAATGTCATTCTTTGTTCGCAGGGTCCCTCCCCCCCTCGCCGGCTGACAGCGGCGTCTCCGACGTAGAGTCTTCATCTTCAGGCGCGGGCTCCGCTGAAGAACTGAAGGCGCGCCTGCAGCCTCCCCCCGCGCCCTTCCACGCCCCGTTCCTGCCCTTCTACCAGCACCACCAGATCGCCTCGCTGCACCATGTCGCGCATCCACGACCACCTGGTGAGTACTCTACTTAGATATTATAGCTATCTGCTACACTATTGGGTTGTTGGTACTTATAAGTAAGAGATATTGGTTTGACTCAGCAACCCAAAGTAGATCTCGGCCTCCGATACAAGACTTCTCCAGGTGAACTCGGTTCCGAGCTGATTCACGCCAGCTAGTAGTAGGTATCTGCCTAGGTATGTTCTTTGTCACGACACCAATAGCAGCCCAGTTGTTTTTCTCAATTATTGTTGTTATAAATAAATATATCTCATTCTTTCTTGTGCCAGCGGCAGACCAAACAGAACACTGAGAACCTTACACGTCTAGGCTAGGAACAGTAAACACAAAAAAGTTAAAAGGAAGTATGACATTACTACTGCTAACACAAAATGCGATCCTAATGCATAAAACTCCACTTATTAAACGACAAAACCAGTGACCTAAAGAATAGAGCAGCGCGTAGCAGAAACAATGATATCCGAGGGGTTATTCCGGTTATATAACCACGATTATATATATGTATCTAAAGGAAATGCCTTTATTGAAAAAGAAAATTACAATTCATTTAAAAAACAAATTAGAACTAGTGTTTACAATTGAAACAATTAAGCTTACCTACTGCAGACTCTTGCAAGCAATCTACAGGTAGCTCAATTGATCCATATCAATACCAGTCGGAAACGTCCCCAAGACGCTGCGCTGGCTGCATTGCCCCGCTGTATGGCAATGCTAATGCGTTGCGCCAGATACCCACCAGCTCTCGGGTCATGCGTCGCGTTGTCCTATATATTATCATGAATACACAAACGTAATTAGAATCTGCGCGCATCTGTTAATGATCTGTTATTGATCTGTTAATAATCTGAAGCGTTACATTCATCTCTGGTGCTTTACAACCTTTATAAACCTACTTATTGAATGGTTATCACGAGTAAGCGCCCTCGCTTAGTAAACAATCAAATATCGAGATTAGGCACATAGCCATGAATTAATGGTTTGTAGTTTCCAGTTTTTTATATTTGTTTTACGGCACAGTTGCAAGCGCCATGATCACGGCATAATGGAAAATACCCTCGAAATTATAATTTTAAACCTATATAGGTTTAAAGGTGCATATAACCGCACCGGACACCTCAATAATGAATGCAAATCCACTTGACATTGCACGGAACAAACCCAATTAAAACAAAACACGAATAACAAACAGGGGACGAAATGTCGAAATCTTGGAATATTCATACAGCGAGCCGATTACCGATACATGCCGAACAAATAAACGTACCTAGAGGCAGAGAATAGTGCTGCGGATGTCGTGGAGGTGACCCGGTGAACGAACGCACCCGGAAGGTCACCTTAGCTGCGCCGGCGCAGGGAATTTGGGAAGCGACCGCGCTGCCTTGGTGGTACTTTGCAGTGTTAATCAACGTTCCGTTTGTCATTGGTGATTGAACTAATTTGCATTTTTTCATTTGTATGAGAATATAAATATTAATTCTAGTATTTAAATAAATTAAGATTTAGGAAAATAAACGTTTGCAGCAAGGTATATAAATAAACCGCGAGCTTATAGGATATCCAATGGCGTGATGGTGACACATGTACGATTAATATTGTGGGCACGTGAGTGACACTCAGGACTCCGTGGGGAAGGGATCTCGTTCTCGCTCGCAGCAATGTGATGCCAGTGAGAAACAGTCCACCAGACACGTTATCTAAATATAATGCATGAAGCTTTATCAGCTCACTTCCGGGGGCGTGAGAGCTGCACCCTGGCCAAACGCCAACTGGCCTTCTTTCCACCTCTTAATACAAACATCACAACTCGCCTCAATATATAACATGCATTTATCTGACAAAAACAGCGGATACTTCGCTGCTTTTATTGTGTTTCCTTCGAGATATATTGACGTTGTTAATAGCGTGCTTCAATTAATTGGACGCTGCAATGTTTTCCGCTGTTACAATAAATGCCCCATGTTGCCCTGAATAGTTACATTTCAATGACGCGGTGCACCTGGAACAGGCTGGAGACACAAGATTTGACAGCTAACGAACATTATCCGAAAGGCACAGCTTCGTCTGCATCTGCAGGTGCTGTGCGCTTGCGGAGAACATAACGACATAAATAGCAATGGCATGCCAATAGGTTTCATTACTCGTTATTACCTTGCAATTGTATATTTGTGGACCATTCCGAGAAGTGAATATCGTAGGATATCGATAGGCGATTCCGGTTTCCATGACACAAAAACAAAAGCTGCGACGATGGAACCAGTTGGCATGGCGATGCATCGCCCATTTATCGCAACTTGGCGCTCCTCGAACGTCCTCAGCCATTTGACATTGCGCAAGGTCAGTGCACCTAATGCAAAGCTCCTGACGGTCCAATCCAACAGGCGCTAGGCCCTGTTATGCAGAGCGCGTCGCCACCGCAACCGCTCTCGTATGCAAACACAACACTTCCGATTTTCTCGCACAATATTCTCTAACTAAACTATTCAGATCCGCGAGTTCAAACCTTATAATTACCAAGAATAATAAAATTATACCTACAACATTCTTCAAAACGCTCATTTCCCCGATAAGAATTATTACAGATAGCGCGCAGAAACTGTCAGCCGATACATTACATACGTTTAAAAGACACGTCTTCAGTTGTTTGTCATACTTTTGCTGTAATGTAAGACGAGTGTAAAAATAATTTTTCGACGCAATTCCAATTGCACAGACCAGCACCGAGTCTCATGTGCCAGCTCAAACACGAGTTTTAAATATAATGTAAAGATGATAGATGCGATCTGTGAATTCCAAATGTATGATGCAAAGAGGAAGCACAAATTTTGATGAATCTGTCAGATGGCAGGTGGCAGTGACGCTGGACACGAGATTAGCTGGCAACAGACAATTACTGATACTCACTTCCCCTCATCAAAAATTTCACACACACTTTAAAACGGTTAATGCGTAAATTTACGCAATAAACGTTACGTCGAATGTGCGATTTACTGGGAGAACTGCTACGAGGATAAATCCTTCAAAGACAAACAGGCAAACCCATTTAATAATTTCGATATCAGTTGCAATGCCACACAAATAGATGCATGTTGTTGTTCTAACCAACGCATCGTCACATTCACCGGACCACATGAATGGGAAGTACCTGCGGAGTTATTGCTCATTATTTCTAGTAAACGGAGCTGAAATTGTAAGAAGTGCTAGAGTTTAATTTGTATATAAGTATTTATTTAACGTACTTTAAAGTTGACTGAATTTGTGTTTGAGTCTTGTAGTTGACAGAATGGTAGTTCATTAGCACACAGAGGAGGCCTACAAAGGTAGAGGCTCATTGGTCATGTGCATGTGCACAGTGCGACGCTCAAAAGCAGCGTAAATCGGCCATTGCTGTAACGCGGCACACACGAAATTTCGATGTTGCAAACGTGAAGATTGGGCAACGGCGGCGGTGGTACCGGCGGCGCCATTGTCAGTCTCTGGCGAAACGTACACGACCTTCCTCCTCGGATTGGGCAGTCAGAACCTGATTGTGCGAGTATGCACGCTCGTGTTATGCTAGTTTCACTTCAACCAGTTCACAACAACTCTGATTAGACCTCTCCGTTTCGTAATCGATATATCGTCAACTTAGACAGCGACAAGCTATTGACTCGTAACTGTTTCAGCAAATTAATTTCAAAGCTAATTTAGTACCTAATGCACGGTTTCATGATTCAGCACTCTTGCCAAAAATGGAGAAAAAACATTTTAAGGGATCGTTTGAATAAATATGTCTCTACTAAGCTCCGGCATAACTTGCTAGACAAAAGAAACCTTGGCTGGATGTTAGCAATTGCCAAATTGTGCTGATGTAGGTGGCACGATCGGCTGCAGTGTGCGTGCGATGCGCGCTAAGTGCGTGTTATGCGCCGAGAGTTGTTTTTGAATGCGTTCCTGTGCTAAGGATTGTGTCAGGTTATCAACATCATAAAACAATGAATTTATCTCTGCAACCAGTAAACCACCACTCATTGAGAGGCAAATCTTTTCTTATCGGTAAATAAAGTAATGCTAGCATTTTGTCATTGGTTGAGCGTCTAGAACCTTTGTCGTGACCACGTACAAATGGGCATATCCGACTCCTTGCTGCTCGATCATGAACGGTTGACAGGATATGATAACATGCCAGCTCTACCTATGCACATAAGTACACCGTTTATGCAAGTAACCATTATAAAAAGGGCCTTTTGGCTCATTCGTAATATGAATCTTGCTTAAAATATTGTGTAAGAGAGCTCGCAAAAGTTCAGATCAGACCCATAACAGGTCTGTGGGTAGGGTAGGTTTGTAATGATTAAGTATGCCAACGGAAAATAAGCCAACAAGCTACACAGTGCTCAAACATTTTCTGTGTCTAATTCTGCGCTACCTAGATTACACATTCAGCGCACGGAGTAAACAGAGCCGTCAATGTGACATTCGCAAACGAAATGGAAATGAAAATGATCGCTGTTGTATTCTGCAGAGCGCTGCATCGCGATAGCGCGCTGGTGTGCGTGCGCGCAGCGGCGCGCTGCGCAGGAGTGTGCGCGAGGTGATCGGCCCGATTCAAGGGCAGTGCAACGCTAGCGCTCGCCTCGTATTAATAGTTGGCGACTATTTTCGCCTCGCCGACCGCTGGGGGACCGGAACGTTATTATTGACATTCGCAACTTCCAAATTGGATGTCTCTCAAGTGTCAGTGCTGCATAACTTCCTTGACTCATCCAGAAAATAGTAAATATGTTTTGGATGTCAAGAAGTTGAATATGCAATCGCAAATACAATCAATAAGTAATACAGTCAATAATAATCTATTTAGAGAGCAATTCGGCAATAAACTCCAACATCTATAATAATCTAGGAAATGAATAAGTGGAGTAGGTATCTAGGTGCTCTACAGCATCATGACTTCATGACGCTCTCAATCCTGCCGATGAGTGATGGGGCGTCGCTTGATTCATCTTAAATCACCGATGAAAGTGAATTTTCGCGTGATATTCAAAGTATGCCAAATTATAATGAACACGTGTACCCGTAGGTAATTTAACAGCACGCAAGTGGCTCTTAATATTTGGTTGTTACCCTCGTTTTACAGAATCGGGTTCAATACTATCTTTAACGGAAAGAGGTTACAGTTCGTCAGCCTATTTCTAATCAGATTCCGGTTGTTATAATTTTCTTGTGTTGACGTCAGCGGTAACCTTAAAGATCCCAAGTAGGTTAAGTAAAGGCACCGGTAGGTGAACGAGAACTAGCCAGCCTGTCAAATATAGCGCGATTCTAATAAGCAGTTCTTTCTTTGTTTGTGACGGTGGATGAATGCGTCTCGCCGTATAAGGAAGAAGCACCGCGCGCCATCTGTCGTACAGAACGCGGTTGCGCAACCGGCGACCCAGTTCGCGGCGCAGACGCTGCCAAACGCGCCTCGACTCGACTCCTCTACAATTACATATTTCGGTGTCGCAACACCGCGGTCGCATCCGAGTTGAACGGCCCGCGACCTTGAGTGTTGCGCAGGCCTCGGCGCACGCGCCGCCGAAAGCGAAAGGACTCACGATCCCGAATCCTCCATAGCTCCCGTTACTCTCGTGCGTACGTGACCTATTGCCCGTATGTTATTATTGTGACAAAGACGCTGCTGACCACAATCGATGCGAGCCCCTGAATCACGGAGCTGCCGCGCTCCCGACGCGCAGCGCCGGAGACGCGTGCGTCAGCTTCGCGCGGCGCGGTTCTCATGCTTCCTGCGCGGTGTCTCAACGCATCTCGCGCCAGCCGAGCCGGTGGCGCAACCTCTTCCGAAATACGCAGAATACGCGGAATAACCCCAGCGTATTGAATCGTGAACTCGCAAAATCGCCGCGACCCAATTTCGCACAGGAATCTCAGCGCTCCACTTGTCCGGAAACTGTGCACGGCTCGTTTTATGATAGGCTTAAACAAGGGGTAGGGAGCGTCCATGCGGCCTACATACTCGCTCCGCTGGTTTCCTGGCCGTTTTAAAATTATCTGCTCGTTCCCAGCGGAGCGGCAAAAGGCTCGCCCTTCACGGGCCACGGCCGCCCCTGCCGCCTGCCACTCTAAATAGCATAATTCCATACTACCCAGCGGTCGATCGGAGAATCGATCGTGATCGCGCGGCGACTTGCTATCCTTGTGTTTATGCGTCGCACTCCTAACCGGGTCAGTGTTAGGTCGCATAGCGCTGCATAAATAGACGCTTGCAGCGGTCCGCGGCGCCGCCTGCACCGCAAATCCTCTCGTGGAACTGCGACTATTCAATTGTAGTTTCGCAATGTGTTTACGCTGAGAGTCGTCGGCGGCCCACCTGCTGCTGCCAACCGACGCCGACGCATCCATGGTTCTTGCCGGTGGAAAGTGTCGCGTTGCAAAACTGTATCTTTTTAATAACCCGCGGTGTCAATGCTGTGGCCGGAGCGGGCCGTGGGAATATAGGCCGGTTAAAATTAGGAGAAGGACGTTTTTTAAAATAGCCGTCTTAGTCCTAATTAGTCGATTACCGCGGCACGGTGGAGGCAGTTCTCGCAATTGTCTCATCGAACTTTGAGCTATACTTACAAGTCAATAAGGGGCGGGGGGGGGGGGGGGGGGGACGTGATCATGACGTTACCTATTCGATACAATTTGGTACCTGATCCTATACAAAAAGGAGACGTCACGATAACGTTTCGTTACTATTTTCAAATAGACTCACCCCTCTGATCATTACAAATTACAATTTAAATACACACGTTAGGTACTAAACAAATAGTGCCATCTTTTGGCACAAAAAAGGCAATATACGTCGAAATCACAAGTCACAAGTCCAATCGATAATTATTAAATGAAAAAAGTCGTTCCGGCCTGATTGGTGTCCGTCAGGGTCGGATTAGGCAACGGATGGAAATCAGCAACAGCCTTGACCATTACTCGCCCCTCAACCTGCTTTTTATTGCCTAGGTCTTAACTACAAATAAACTAGCTATAACGATATTGAAGAAAAATAATAGATGAAACAAGTACCTACATAAACACTATTGTAAACGGGAAATAATCATCAAGAAAGAGTACTTCTGGTTCCATTTTTCCTCCGAGGAACAATCTAAGGGAACAATAGACGACACAGGGACCCCCCCCCCCCCCTTTTTTAGCGCTTTTATACAAGGAGTGAATTAGAAGAATTTTGAACTTGTCTCAACAATTTTTTTTTAACATTAAAATATTTAAAATGAACGCGAACATAACAGTGTTTATTTAGGTCTCTGCAGACCATGCCGGATATACTGAAACGGAAATAACTATTTAAGATGAACGGAAGACGAAAATTCGATTCTAGCACGCTATTGCCCAGTTTCCCGTTTTTAAGACATATCGAGAATTAAGTTTCTAATAATCTGTACACTACTAAGTTGACCTACTGGGTTACCTGATTAACCTGTGCAGGTCTTTGTCTTTTGTAGCCTTTCACATAATGACATTTAAGGTAGAGCATGACTGGTGAATCTTTACTGCTGCTTTATTACAACTAAACTATGATAATCAGCTTGCCTAAGTCAAAAGTAGCATCGTGAGGACGTTAAAATCATAATTTCAATAAAAATACAAGAAAACTCAAACAAAAATGGCAACTATGCAGAAGTATCAAGTTTAAGTAGGTACCTACCTACATTACATACTGATACACCGACTACCTAATGCAGATAGGACCTAACCGGTTGGCAAAGTACTTTTTGCTTCCTCGGTCCGATCTTCTGTTGGTTTATTTTCTTTAATGTTGCGTCAATTATGCGCTATCGGTAAGGAGGTACAACAGTCACAAAGACAGTGTTAGCCGTGGACATATAGAAAACAATATAGAACGTGCTTAAGTCGGAGCTAGCAAACCGAAATATTTCTACCTACCAAGAGAGGATTTGGAAAATCGCAGACAATATAGCCACAAAGCCACCGCAAATTGAAGACGATGAAATATGTACTGAACAACACCGAAATGAAACAATCTAATGTGATGAGTACGAGAACTTTGGCAAATAATTTACCTTTACGTCAGTCCCAGGATTCAGTTCTCAAAGGAGTATGAGAATTACAAATTCAAACGAGAGAATTATTGTAAACCGGCAAAGTTAGCTGCGGTGGTGGGGGCGATAGACGAGTGGGAGCGGGCGGGGGTGCGGGGGGCGGATGGCTGCAACTGTTTGCGCGGCGCAGCGCAGGCAGTGGTCAATGACACGGCGACATTGCATCAACGCGCGAAGGTCACCCCTCCCGCCACCACCGCCCGCCAGCGCCCTCTAACGCGTCTCGCAAATTCCTACACTTCCTTGCAACAGGACGCCATTTTGATCAATCACTGGCTCCCGAAGGATATTTTTGTTAGAATTGTTCTAAAAATAAAGCAAAAATGCTACTGGATGACCGCTCCGATTGCTACGGGAAAGCAGTGGGATTAGCACTTTCTAATTTAAATTATTAGGCTATCAATGCATTTTGTGTACAGTTTAATTAAAAGAGCTGGTAGAGTTGAGCGTGGAGCGTCGTGTATGTAAAGTCGTAGTGACGTTATGTATGACTCTCCGAGGGGCAAGTTCCTCAAAGTGACACGGCAACACTTCGACATTATAATGTGACCTTTTATTAAAATCAACAACCACCACCGCCGCGCCGGTGTAACACAACATAACAATCGATTATTACAATAAAAGTAATTAAAACACAAAACATTGAAATAAAGATTGAAAATGTATCGTTGGAACATGAGTTTCCAAATACACATGCATAAAGAGAAAAAAACAAAGATAACGAAAACGTGTTTGAAGATGACTCTCAGCCACTTCTAAAATTGTATAATTTCGGATCACGTCATCACGTGTTGTCTTTTATTTGATAAGATATCATGCAGCACAATTGCTACCTTAGTTCAAATTCAACGGCATTCAGTGACCAAATCACATTGCAAGTAGACAGGTACCTAGGTTACCTAGGGTACCTAGGTAGGTTGCTCTAGACAGGTACCTAGGTACTGCTGAGACCACCTCGTGCTTCAGTAACATCATAGTTAGGCACCTACTAAAATCATTACCTACGCGGTAAAATAGTTACATTCACTTATATCAGTGAATGCATTTATCAATATTAAAACAAAAAAATGTTTTCACAGTTGTTTTACGTAAGCGAGGTGCTCGAACTCTTAGCAGATCACCTTCGGCGCGTCCCAAACTATAGGTTGAGGTCGAGGTGTCCTATCGGCAATAATAGTTATCGATAACACCGCTCGACAAACAAGATGAGGGGCAACACTAGTGCCTGCCACACAGCGCAGGAAAGTCGAAATGTCAAAACGTTCTGTTGGCGACAATGTAAGTGCCAGGATGGAAATTTAATTATATTCTAAAAGTTCTACGCTCTTTGGAACTCTTAATGCGTAATTTCAAAATCCGTAAAATAATTTTATGGATAGATTGATATACGATATGGACATTCGGCACAACGTTTGTCATTATGGAAACTAGGGGTAGGTGGAACCATGTGCAAAGGCTTGGCGGCTTTTTTTACCCTGAAAAGCGTCTGCTATTTTTAAGATATTTTAAATTAGAAGATTAGTTGGTTCCACCTACTCCCGTTTTACTTATGACAAACGTTGTGCCGAACACCCTGTACAACTTCCGGTAATCCATAATGTATTCATAAACAATAAATCGTTATGTCATAGTGTTATCAACGCTTGGCAACATAAAATCTATGACGTCACAAGTACGGTATAGACCGATATGTAGTGGACTTGCAAGTCAAAGGTAACCTATCTCTCAAAGGTAGAGGCACAGAAGCAGCAGCGCAGTGGCAACGTGACCTATCTCTCAAAGGTAGAGGCACAGAAGCAGCAGCGTAGTGGCAACGTGACCTATCTCTCAAAGGTAGAGGCACAGAAGCAGCAGCGCAGTGGCAACGTGACCTATCTCTCAAAGGTAGAGGCACAGAAGCAGCAGCGCAGTGGCAACGTGACCTATCTCTCAAAGGTAGAGGCACAGAAGCAGCAGCGCAGTGGCAACGTGACCTATCTCTCAAAGGTAGAGGCACAGAAGCAGCAGCGCAGCGGCAACATGACCTATCTCTCAAAGGTAGAGGCACAGAAGCAGCAGCGCAGCGGCAACGTGACCTATCTCTCAAAGGTAGAGGCACAGAAGCAGCAGCGCAGTGGCAACATGACCTATCTCTCAAAGGTAGAGGCACAGAAGCAGCAGCGCAGTGGCAACATGACCTATCTCTCAAAGGTAGAGGCACAGAAGCAGCAGCGCAGTGGCAACATGACCTATCTCTCAAAGGTAGAGGCACAGAAGCAGCAGCGCAGCGGCAACGTGACCTATCTCTCAAAGGTAGAGGCACAGAAGCAGCAGCGCAGCGGCAACGTGACCTATCTCTCAAAGGTAGAGGCACAGAAGCAGCAGCGCAGTGGCAACATGACCTATCTCTCAAAGGTAGAGGCACAGAAGCAGCAGCGCAGCGGCAACGTGACCTATCTCTCAAAGGTAGAGGCACAGAAGCAGCAGCGCAGCGGCAACATGACCTATTTCTCAAAGGTAGAGGCACAGAAGCAGCAGCGCAGCGGCAACATGACCTATCTCTCAAAGGTAGAGGCACAGAAGCAGCAGCGCAGTGGCAACATGACCTATCTCTCAAAGGTAGAGGCACAGAAGCAGCAGCGCAGTGGCAACATGACCTATCTCTCAAAGGTAGAGGCACAGAAGCAGCAGCGCAGTGGCAACATGACCTATCTCTCAAAGGTAGAGGCACAGAAGCAGCAGCGCAGTGGCAACATGACCTATCTCTCAAAGGTAGAGGCACAGAAGCAGCAGCGCAGTGTAACAGCAGTGTAGCAACATGACCTATCTCTCAAAGCTCTAATCTGTGAGTCTGACCTTACGCAACACAGACCTTTGCTTCGCCTAAATAAACATTAATAGACACATAACTGCAACGATAACTGTGTCCGGTGTGCTGTTTGCATTAAAAAACGACACGAGATAATGTATAACTGTTCATGTTATCTGAGGTTATCGCTGTATTCCTGGAAATTATGTTTTAGGTAAATTATTTACATAAACCAATTGAAATCGCACACGAAACTGCCATAGGTACAAACAAAAATAAATAAATAGCTACGCACCTAGAAAACAAAAATTTTACGTAGATAGTAGGAACTTCCCGTTTAGATAGTGACA
Organism: Eupithecia inturbata; assembly: GCA_963662085.1. NCBI lineage: Eukaryota > Metazoa > Arthropoda > Insecta > Lepidoptera > Geometridae > Eupithecia > Eupithecia inturbata. Next base: position 665,334 of record OY759178.1, on the reverse strand, counting down.
TTTTTCTGGAATGCGTAGCGAACACTCATAAACACTAATGATTTCGAACATTTATAAATAAGTACTACATAGTTTAGGCACGAAAGCGCAACAACACTTTTCAAAAATATAAGAAAGATGTACAAAATACCTGTAAGATCTTCAAATCAAATCATTTGTTTGCTGAATTATTATTACAGGTAGGTACATGTCAGATCTTATAACTAGTGTGATGTCAAATGTATTCAACCGCAGCAAGCAGGTGTGCAAATATTAAATATTGGCAATTTAAATAGTTAAAATATTCAATAATCTTTAAAATAAAACAAAGTGGACAATAGCTCGTAAAATCTTGCAGACGTTAAAATTTAGGTAACTTAATAAATAAAGGAATACATTGCTGATTTTACAATTTATATCCTGCATTGGGTATATACTAAACGTATAAATCTTCAAAATCGACAAAATCAAATACAAACGTAAAATATTCGTCAAAGTTTGCGCAGTTGGTCATTGACAATAAATAAAAAAATTTGCAAGGTTTGCAATAATTTTACATTGTTCTGAAGATATTTTAATGTGCCTTCCGTATTTACCTACGTAATATTACAATCTTTGTGTCTTTACACATTTATAATCATATTTTTCAATTACCTTATAGTTTATGTTGATTGATGTTGAATACCTGACGATGTATGTGCTTCAGTAATTTGTTATCCTGCACACATCTTTAGTCTTCTCTGCCTACTTGTTCTCAGATTCTGAATCGTTAAGCCGGGTTTCCACACAATGAGCGGGAAATGGTAGGCGGGACATACTCCTTTTAAATGAAATAGGTTTACATTTCCACCAACCAAGAGCTTTTTCTTTTGATTTCCACCGCAAAAGGAAAATGAGAGAGATGAGTGAGCAGACCGTCATTTCTACGCTTTCTGTTCGCTCAGTCCTTTCCGCTCTACTACTATTTGTTAGTGGAATTACATGTACCTATGCAGTTTACTCTTGCTAGTTGAATAGTCCTTAATGGGTATGCTCCATTCACGGTGGAAACCGGGCTTTAGGCTGGTTTTCTAATATTGTCTATGAGTCCTATTCAATTTCTTCAGTCTTGTCCCTTTCCGTTAAGGTATTAAGTACAAGTACCGATAGGTTACTTTATATACTAAATATACCCTAAGTTACTGCATTCTTACCGATATCTACCTCCTTTATAGTCTATACTTGATTTTGTTTTATGCTGTCTATGTTTGTAATTAACCATCTATCTACTTTCATCAGGAGTCTTGTGTTGGTAACGTCTGATCTCTTGATAAAGTTTGATATATTAGCAAAACAGCATTGATAACGATTGCATGAACTGATTACAGCTCGATTACAGCAATGGTCAATGACATGAGGTATTGCGACGGTTACGCAAGGCGAGGTAGAACTTCAGAACCGGTCCTGATAACTTAAATAAGAGCACGGCTTATTACGAGATTGTCACCACATAAATGCAAAATACAATTCTTTTTTTACTACAACGCCCACGTTCTGAGGCCGTGCCGCAATACATTTGCTCGCTCACTAGGGTCGATCGCCCAATATGTTGGCAGAAACATGATTTTAATGTATCTTATGGCGTAATGTATCACTATCGCTTTTGGCAGAAAAGGTGCACTAAAGCAAAATATTTTTTAAATCTTGCTTATAGAAAATAGTAGAAATGACCTACATACATATGTATGTAGATACCTAGTTATTAACATCGTCGCTTCTAGTCACACATAAGTAACATTGTTCCGTTACGTAGAGCTGCAAGCGCAGCGCTGACCTTCCCCAACACGGCTCTAGTTCACCGCATGCGCCCGCGCACAAATAGAACGCGCCATCTTTGTTTTTCAGCTTCAGCTCCACATCTTGCATCGGTACTTTGTTATGCAGTTTGTTCGTAGGCACTTTAGTTGTTTTATTATTGTTATCGAATTATGTAATGGATCAAGTCAATGTCACCTTCGTAAAAGATAAATGCAAATGTGAATTATCTAGTATCCCGGTACAAAAAGGCCCCAACTTTTTAAAAGATACCTACCTATGAAATTTATAAATTTTGCGTTTGACCTGTATCGGAGATAATGAACCTGCCTATATTTTCCACATAACCAATTCTTTGTGATGAAGTTGTACGTATGTTGGTGGTTGGGTTGTCGGTCGTCGTGCGAACTCCCGTATCGTCGGGAGAGAGGCGGGAGCGCAGGGATGCGCGCGCGCATGTGTGCGTGTGTACGTGAAGGTCAGCCGTCGGCGGCGTCATTTCCTGGTCATTGCCTGTGCCCGCACCGCGCCGCACCGCGACTCCTCGCAATCTCACAAACACGCGCGCCGCTTTCCGGTCGCACAGGAAAACGTCCCTAGATCCCCTTGTCTACTTCCATTCCATTCCCAACGAATATGGAAAAAATGAATCGTCAAACAGACCGGGCATGCAGCAATCCTGCGACTACTCTGATTACGTTATCTCTTCCGCCGCCAGTACAAATAGCTGCAGATAAACAAAGAACACATCATTTTTGCACGATTTCTGTTGCTTTGAGGAAATGTTCTCTCCGCCTTATCTATGTAATTCTTTTATCATGAGCTAAAATACATTCGATAGCATTTTGCAAGCTGATAAAGTTTCTAAGTGTAGTATTCTCGTGCACACGAGTGTGCGCCGATTGACGTAAGCGCATAGCAAATACGTACGTACATACATACAACTATTGTTCTTCCTGGATTGTCCTAATGGCACTTGCTAGTGATTAACTGATTACCTACCTTACTGAGACATTAAACAAACGCATAAGGAAACTAACTCGAGACTCCATCGAAGCAAAAGCCCGGGAGAGTTTGCAGGGCAGGGGAGCGCGACCGCGCTGGCATTATAACACGCTGCCCGTTTGTATCGCAAGAGGTTTGTGGGGTAACCCATTTATTACGAGGCGGGATGCGCCGGAGCAACCGGTTCCTTCAACCCCCCACCCCCCCCAGGTGCGTTCGCACACTCGCATCCGGGAGTGGATCCATCCATCATTGGCGCGCACTCCGAAAACGCCTTACTGCGCAGGTATTAGAGCTCACTTCGTGCTAAGAGTGGCGTCGTGCAATTTTATTTTTGTGGTGAGGGGATAGATAGTAGGTAACTAGCCGCGCGAAGACGCGGGCGCAGCACGCCGTAGCCTTGATCTTGCAGTGCATCCAGTAGGAACGGCCACCGCAATCGCTAAAAATAGCGTAGCCAGCGCATAAAATGCTGGTTTTTTAGCCCGTTTTGCTCGCTTCCCAGGCTCGCTAGGGATTTTTATACGAACGTTCGTGGAACGGTTTATTAAATTGTAAATACCAGGTATGGCTCACCGCATTGCCCGATGCTTTTGAGACCGTTATCTAGTCGAATTATGCTCTTGTGCCGGGACTCTACCATGGTCGATACATTATTATTTACCCTCTCCATCACTATTCGGAATTTTCACAGATAACAATATCGCGAAAGCACAGATATTGTTTACTCATTCCCTATTGATAAGAAATGCTCTCGACAGATCTTTTCTTTATCTTTGTCTTCTTTCTTTGTAAGGATTACATTCCTAGTTCCTGCCTCGTTCACTTCGTTTTCAGATTAGGTTTGTGTAAATGTTTCATAAGCTTCAGTCAGGTTCCTTGACGCCCTCTGTGGCGCAGCGGGCAAAGATCTGCCTGCGACGCAGGAGGTTACGAGTTCAATTCCCGCCTCGGGACACATGCATGTAATAAATAAATAAATAATAAACAAAATTCGTTTATTTCAGACAACACAAAAATCAATTTAGGTCCATTATTATGTTAGTCAAAATTAATAATAATTCTATGTTTAAATGTGATAATTTCAAACACTGCAATCGCTTAATGATGAAACTATTACATCATTATTCGACTACAGTGCTTGAGGAACGGGCATGTATATATACATATATACATATCCCATTTATTGGATAATGCATTCAAGATGGTGTTGGTACTCCTGTGCAGCCTGCACAGAAACGAGGCGACTTTCTTCCGCATGCATGCATGGAAGCCGTCCGTGCGCGCCTCCGCGAACATGCCGGACGCGCTGCAGAACCGCGGGAGCCGCAGTAGCATCCTGAATGCATTATTTTACTGGACGAGAAGGGTGACAATCGCTTTTGAATATGTAGTCCATAGGCTACTCGTGTATAACGTCTGGCAGTAGGATTTATACAGGTTTATTTTTGCCTCTTTAGAACATCGATAGAACCTACGAACCAACTCATTGGCTCTTACAGCCAACGCCCTTCGCTCTCTCTCGATGTCTAATTCATCAGCGAGGTTGTCACTTACAATGTGACCCAGATATTTTAATGTATAATGTAATGTGTTAAGTAGGTAGGTACCTATGTCAGTTATTTAGTACATTAACACAAGCTCTGCTTAGTTTGGGGCTAGAATTATTTACATAAGTACATATTTATTATTTAAGTAACTAGGTATGTGTTGACACAAACAAACGCTATTTTCATAAAATTCTTTTTCCGCTTATGACTAAGCTGAACAATAAACCGGTGAACAATTCTCGTAAATAAAAAGCTCGCCATTCGCATTAGTAGGTAACAATGAGATAGCCATAGACCCCATAATGGCTGGTAGCTTGCGAAGTAGGTATCATGACATAACAGAAACAGTGTCGGTATCAGGACCTGACGCGAGTTCAGCACACGTGTCAGCGCCAGAGTTCCTTGACCGAAGATAAGGCGCGCGAAAATATACGCAAGTTAGATAATATTAGAAAAAAATATGGCGGAACTAGCGACCGGCCTCGCGCGATCGTTTAGTGCGCCATTACTAGAAATAACTACGTATGACACACCACTTCTACTTCAATCGATACCTACTCACGAATAAAACAAAGTACTTTTTCGTACCTACGGACTAACTAAGGTAGGTATGCCGCCAAAATCCGGGAAGCCGGGGTAAAATTATAATTACAAGAAGTACATTACATAAAGTAGCATACAAACGCACTTTGCTAAGCAATGACTTCGATACTTGCACATAATGAAGTAATAGATTAATATCAATATACATATTATACTAATACTATAACAAATTATTAGGAAAGCCAATACTTACATATAATAATGATATCCTCTAAGAAACTACATACCTAGGTACTCGTGGGTAAACCGCAATGTTAACGTGTCTAGGCTAGGCAATAGGGTTTTCCTCGTAATTAGAACTGGGGACGGGCGCTTCATTCAATAGTTCTGTATTTCAATGAATGTAATTCAATCCTTCAATGAGTAACAGTAATAGGTCCCAAATAGATAATGTGTTAGAAAATAATTTCCTGGCATGTCCATTATGCAACGTACCTCTATAATATTGTGAATGGAATTATCGAAAAGGCACGATTGTCGTCGATTCATGACAACTTCGCAACAAATCTCAGGAAATCCCGTATGAAGAAATCATAATATCACGACACAGTGAATCATTACAATAATAATAAGATTCTAGGAATAATAAAATAAAATACATTTTAAAGCTTCGTTCTATATAAAACTGTGCCAGCCAGTACTTCCTCTAAACCGTAAGAAAATCGCAGCGGATTCGAGGTAATTAAAATACAAACAACAGTTTTTATGAGAGTGAGAATTTTACGATTGAAGCTGAAATTTAGTTTGAAGTTTTTAAAGCATCTCGCGAGCATCGGTTCAAAACTTTATTTAATTTCCGATTAATCAATTCGATTTGCGATACGATCAGCTTCGAAGACCCGTAGGTCTTCGAAGCTGCTTTAAATTCAACAGTAGTATCACTTAGAACACGTTAATAGGTACTGCTACATATAAAAGTACTGCAGGTATCAGAGAAACGTTTAAGACGTTGAAGACTACGTTTGATTCGTTACTTACAAAATAAATTTAGAGTTTTATGTGAAAAACTCAACAGAAATACGTAAAATTACTCAATTGCATTCCACAGTCTTATTTTTTTTTAAATTAGAGGGAACAGTGGGGCCAACAGCACGAGCATTGAGGTCAAGGCGCCGATAGTGGCCGCTGACGCAATCATATCTGCTGCTTTTACATTATCTACGCTGATGTATTAGAATTACACACCGCGGGAAACAACACCAGTGGCACACTTTGATATCAATGAATACACGAAAGAATATAACCGATAAATATGTAGGTGTAATTGCTCCTACACGTGGATATGAAAACTCTGAAAGTGTTCAATCCTCTGTCAACGCATTCATAATTCATTCATTCATAATATTAATAATAAATAATAAATAATGGTGGACAATCCACACAGCATCATCTAGCCCCAAGCTTAGCAAACGTATGTGCCGGAAATACACCGTACAGTATAGAGCACTCAATAGCAAAGTCGTTTTCACCGTCTGCTAGCTACATCACAGGAAAATGTTTAGAAAATATTATTTATAGAAATTCGCAATGACGGTCTCCAAATGACCCGTCAAACCTGTTTTCTCCTTATTCTTTATTACTTATTACGAGTTTGTCATTTTATTTCTTTGTCTCATTTCCTTCGACATTTTTTTGTTTGCCTTCTGCTTGTGACGCCGTAATGCATTAGAGGAGGAATTATATAAAAACTTAAACTTGAAGCAGGTATGCGACTATTTATGCTTCTACTGTAATGTTTCCTATTGCGATATAAATGTTATTGCCAAATTGTATTATTAAAATACTGCAGGCAGTTATGACAACACAGATTGTCCTAATCTCGTGAGAGCTAACTGGTCCCACAATTGTTTAGCGCACTAATTAGTTTGATACACAAACGTTTGTATTATTGCAGAGCGATCTTTGCATATCTATACTCTCCGCCTGCTTTGAGACAATGCTTCTCGAATTAGAACACTGAGATAACTATATCAAACACCTAACCTAAACTATACACAATGTTTGCTCGGAGATGTTAGAATCGCTGTAGTAGAGGAAGGAGAGCAACATGTGACGTGTGCGTTTGTTTGTTCCAGTGAGCGGCGCGAGCGAGCGCGAGGGCTACGGGTACGGGTACGGCGGCGGCGGCGGGCACCACTTCGCGGCGCCGGCGCCGCCGCCGCTGCCGCACGACGAGCTGCCCTACTCCGTGTTCGACTTTGGTGACTACTCGCGCCAGCCCTACCACAACAAGCTGAAGCCCAAGAAGCGGCCGCGCGCCGACGGCCCGCCCGCGCCCGGCGTCAAGCGCAAGTCGCGCGAGGGCTCCACCACCTACCTCTGGGAGTTCCTCCTCAAGCTACTGCAGGACCGCGAGTACTGCCCCCGATTCATCAAGTGGACCAACCGCGAGAAGGGCGTCTTCAAACTGGTCGACTCGAAGGCGGTGTCGCGCCTCTGGGGGCTGCACAAGAACAAGCCCGACATGAACTACGAGACGATGGGCCGCGCGCTGCGGTACTACTACCAGCGCGGCATCCTCGCCAAGGTGGACGGGCAGCGCCTCGTGTACCAGTTCGTGGACGTGCCCAAGGACATCGTCGAGATCGACTGCTCGCTTGCGTAGAGTGCTCTAGTGTTGCGAGTGATGTGCCAGTGCAAGGGACGAATCTCCGGTGCGTGCGCCGACGCTGACGCCGACGCTGCCGTCGGACGGACGACGCGGCCGAGACAACAAGAACTATTTCATACCTAACTTGTACCTAGTTGAGTAGCGTATTCGTTTCGCTCTTGTCTTGCGTAACATTTTCCAGTAAAATCTATTTTTCAATCATTATGCATTACGTTTTCGGATCGCTTCTAATTATTGTTATTAATATTTGAATGGTTATACTTATTGTTCTCAGATTGACGTAATATTAACTTTATCATTGAATTTAATATTTATACAAAAATAGGAGAGACGAAATTGATTGCTCAAATGTTTATATATAGGTATCTATTTTTAGGGTATTTCAGAAAGAGGAACACTAAATTTGCTAGATGTTATATGGTACGGAGTGATTTTGTATAATGTTGAGAAGAATTTTGAAATATTTGTAATGAAGTTTGTATGTACGTATAGCATGTTTAGCACGAGCCGAGCCGAGCCGAGCCTCGGCCGCACGCTAGGGGCGGCGGCGGCGGCGGCGGCTCGGCCTCTGGACAAACCAGACCTTCCTACCTCAAAACTACGCAAAACAACCCTTCATATGAATATACAATTTACGATATTCTAACACTTTTTACATACAAATACCTTTGCAATAAGAATATTAATATATGTAGTCTTATATGAGAGTTTATTATACAGAAATATTTACGTAACAGATTATAAATGACTACAAAAATATCGTATTTTATTATGTTCAGATGAAATATTATCTTGTTTGGTGCTTTTTACGGCCATTTCATATTTACAAGTTGTTACAAACGGACACTCCCAGCTGTTACCCTCTGCTATTACTTCGTTACTAGGTAGCTGTGGATCTATAGGCTTTTCATTGTTACGTAAAGAAAGATCGTTTTTAATATATCTAGCTGTAATCTGTTCCTTCGTCGTGTATAGTCTATCTAACGTATAGTTTGTGTATTGTCTCTGTCGTCTGTTCCAAACCGAATTTTGCAAATGATATTATATTTTGGGCGCTGACAATTTGTGGAATTGTGAGTAAATTCTACCGAGTACTGAACCTACTGCCAACTTCTGTTACTGACATAAATCATAGATAAGGGATATTCGTGCGTTAATATTTGTGTTAATTATAAATAGATGTTTACTATAAGTGAGCTGTTTTGGATGAACATGTTCTAGTTTATTTGGTTTATTTAAAGTATAGTAGGCAAGTCGGGCAGAGGTCGCGCGCATGCAAACAACTACATATCACCAAAGTTGAATATTATTTTATTGTACTCGTATCTCATACTAAATTACTTTATCTGCATATCAGAAGCTGATCGAATATATCTTAGAGGCGTGCGATCTCTATTTTTTGTTACCTGAATAAATATTATAATAATTAATTACGATTTGTGGTCCAATGTTGATGAATCATAATACTTTATCTAGATAGTTTATATCGAATGGTTGAATAAGCATAGCCTAGTTCACTTCGACAGACAACAGCCAGACATAGCGAGGCGATTCCTCTAGCTGTCAGGGTTTCGAGGCGACATATATGTTTACTGATGTATGTATGTGTAGAGTAGGTACCTACCATCACCGAAGGCGAAACAGTTGTCGTGGAGTGTATATTAAGATTTGGCGAAACGTCCGCTCTTTCAGCAAACAAAACATTTACTGAATAGTATGCAATATTTTTATATTCTTCAAAAGTTATATCAAATATTAGAGAGTAAAGATATAGAAATATACAGATAGATAAAAAATAACCTTGCGGAAGGAGTGGCCGTTTCGCCGTGAAACTGAAAAGGGTCTTTGAAGCCTTAGGAGTAGGAGCGAGTGATGGGTGCTAGGCAGACGGGACCGGTGGACGAAGAGATACGATGCCCAGTGTTAGAAATATATTGTTTATAGATGAAAGATCTCAGTGTCCAACTTCTTTGAACAAAACCAGTGCCCGGTCATGTGATTACAATTTTATATATTCGAAAGTTTGTAATATTTTTATATAATATAGCTAGTTGGAATTCTCTTTTACTTTCGTTTCGGCACTATTTCTAATTATTTTGTAAATATAGTTGTAGGTTAACTTATTTATTTGTGAAGCAGCGGGGGCGGTAGCCGCCTGCGGTTCTTTTCCTTTCTAGGAAAATTTCGTTCTATAGGTTACAAATTTTATTGTAAATTATCTTTATATTTAATTGGAATCAGTAGGTAATGAATGGACCACGTGATTGGATGGCGAAACGCTCTCAGAATTTATAATTCGACTAGTGTGTGATGCTAATCGATGTGAGATAAGTAGTTACCGGTTGTAGGAAAAATAAAATGTTCGAGCAAGCATTCTAAATAATGCTCTGCAAGGTTTAAAATAATTTTAGTCGAATTGATGTTGTTGGAAAAATCAAAGTTTCTAATTAATAATGTACTTAAATTTTCAATGTAAATTTTAATGGCACCTCGAGAAAATTTATTGTTAAATTATTTTAATTTGAGCCTAGTCTTAGTATCATAATTTGATTAAATTAATAAAATTCGGACGGTGTGATTGATACGTTGAGAGCGGAGGTGGCCAGGACACCAGTCGACTCACGGTGTTGTGTTGGTGCGGAGCCCTGGCAGCACGGGACTCCGCAAGTTCTGAACCAAGCGCACACCTCGGTCATGCACTATGTATTGTGCTGTACACGATAACAATTGCATGGAGCAAGAGAAGGTTAGTGATTGGTACTGGGGGAGTACAGATTTGAACGATGTTTCTAATATAGTTCGATGTTTTCTAATTCGTCGATAGTTAATGTCCAATATTTTAATACGTAATTCATTCCGAATGATTGTTGTTGAATGTCTTTATCGGGATCGAGTTCTAGCTTTAGTTTCCGCTTCTCGATAAGAGGAGCCTTTCGTTTTGCTTTCAAGAAATTTTAGTTCTGAGAGTGCAGTGCGTTTCAGTGATTTTGGGTTATATTTTGCTTTTAGTATAAACAGTTTAAAGTCGGATTCATGCTAATTTTAATTTAGTTGTTAATTTTACAAAATACTGTATTTTCTCCCCTATGGTTAAGTTATTTTTCTATGTATAGTTAGTTATAAGTGTAAATGAGTTAGCACATAATTCTATGCATGATGATAATATGTTAAAATAAAACTTAAAAAAACACAAACCCTTGTTTTTTTGTTATTTCCATAATTATTTCCCTGATTAAACTTCCCACGGAATGGAGGTAGGTAGGAAAAAGTATAATTGACTATTAAGAATACCTAGTCAATCTAAGACCCTGAGAATGGCTTTTCATGAGAGTGGCTTTTCATCAGAGCTAAACTTAGCAACCTAAGCCTAAGTTAGAGTTTTTTTTTTTTTGCAGCATTGCCATACATCGGGGCAATGCAGCCAGCGTCTTGGAGACGCTTCCGACTGGTATTGATATGGATCAGTTGAGCTACCTGTAGATTGTTTGCAACAGTCTGCAGTTAGCTTAATTGTTTCAATTGTAAATACTAGTTCTAATTTGTTTTTATTATTGAATTGTAATTTTCTTTGTCAATAGAGTTTAAAAAAAAAAAAAAAAAAGTTAGAGTTCTAACGACATTCAAGGAAATTGCAAACATTTTTCACACATTCGATAATCTATTATCTACCTATATATACTTATAATAAAACTGTAACAGGTCAATTCTGTACATTGAAGATATTTTGACATTTTTTTGGAGGGTACTTTGTTATCGACACTGAAGCCAAAATTGTATTTTTTTAAATTTTTGATTGTTGTCTGTATCTTGGCCGCGCTTCACGCCGAAACTACTGAATGAATTTAAACGAAACTTAGCACGATTTGAGTTTATACTATGAGGAAGGACATAGGATAAAATGAGAATACCTAATTAGTCGGCAGGTATGACATCGCGAACGAAGTCGCGGGTACAACTAGTAATTAATAAACATCCATAAATTATTATACATTAGACTAAAACTTAATTATGCTAATCACTGGCGCCACGCTTTTCGCAAACGAAATAATCTGGTACTATTCGACAGGGTTTTCCCCAAATCAGCAATAACCGTTTCCGCTCTCTATTCCAAAGAGGAACGCATGAATTTCTACGATATTTTTACTGAACGCATCTTCAATCCATAGACAATTTCTGACGTGTTGTCGTTCTGTCAAATCTGTCAAAGGCTTTGACGTGTAGTTATTCATCACAGCTGTCAGTTTATTTAGTAGTTTCACAATTGTGAAATTCTAATTTATTTACTGATAATGCGAAGAAAAACGTAGGTCGGGTTCGGGCTGTTGATTAATAGTTCCGTATGTTCCGCTAAGTTTTGTGTTAAGGAAAGACAATTTGTTTAGTCGAAATGGTTCTGATGACTATGATCGCCAGGGTTGTAGACGGCTTGCCCCTGGCCGCTACTATGCAAGAAGATGAGCAGGTAAATGATATTATTACCAGTAAAAACCCTTTCCTGCATATTTCCAGCACTTTCTATACGTACCATTTGTTTTCTGTTGAATATTCCCTAGACTAGATGGTCCGAAAACTTTGCTTACGTTGATGATGATTATACGTTTGTTTATTTGATTTTTCCTTTATTTCCTTGCCATTTTTGTTTTTCCGTTAAAAAATTATAATTTATTTTGCTGTGGTGGTTTGCAGAGCGGATGTAATATACTCGAGTACCAGAATCAGGCCAAAATGCTGTTTAGGAAGTTAGGCCCTCAGTCGCCGTCGCGTTGCTCCATTGAAACCGGGCCCTTTCTCTTCCAGTGAGTTCTACTGCTTATTAAGTTCAGTTTATATAATTTTTTGCCCCTGTTTGCTTATATTTTACTCAGGTTTGCAAATATCTTGCCTTGTCATGGTTCAGAGACTCCTAGAATTCAAACATGCAACAGACTGCAATTGCTTTCTAGCCTGGTTAGTTGTTTTATTTGCTGTTTCTTAGCAATACACCGCACACTGTTGTGTTAAAAGTAGTAACAATTGGTGAAATATCTTGAGATTAAAAGTTGCATCTTATCTGTCTTTTTAATTTCAGCTATCTCATTGAGTTGGAGATTTGCTACCTAGTTCTATGTGAAAGAAACTACAGCAAAAGACTTGCCTTCAGTTATCTAGAAGAAATTGCCAAGGAGTTCTACCAGCAATACGGCAAGAGGGTATGTCCATCAAATTACTCACCAAATTCTACGCTAAATCCTCTTTTATTTTGTAGTTTTCATGAACTATTCACTATAACCAGATGTTTCAAAATATTCTCTCTGAAAAAAAGTAACAAACTTAGTCCACAGTATAGCAGCTAAATAATCTTATTCCTTCCGGATGTATTCACAAATTATATTGATGGTTTGTAGGTACCATTTAATGAACTAAGAATTGGCACTGTATGGATATCATGGTATGAATGATAATATAAAAAAAAACCTATGTATTTAGCAAAAAAAATAGGCAGCCAATTCTACTGCATATTTTAATTATTTTGTACCCAAATTAAATACTTTTTAGGGGTCCGTAACCGAAGAGTGAAAACGGAACCCTGTTACTTAGCCTCCACTGTCCATCCTTCCGTCTTTCACAGGGCTCTATCTCATCAACCTGTATTGTGTATGTGTATTTTTCTTGCTGCTATAACAGCAAATAACAAAAATAAAATAAATTTCAAAACTGAAGGGGGTTTCCATACAAAAAACGTGATTTTTTTGGCTTTTATTGCTCTTTGTTTGTCAAGACTCTTGAACCACAATAGGTAGACACATTAAACTTTCTATAAATAAGTACACTTTAACTGTATTAACAATAAATACTAAAAATATAATACAGTTGAAAATGTAAAGGGGTCTCAGAATAACTGAAAATTTGATGTTTTTTAAAAAAGTTGCCTGATTTTTGCGGTACGGAACCCTTCGTGTGCGAGTCGACTCGCACTTGGCGATTAATTTATTTATGAGAAAGAATAGAAAAAAGTAGTAGAAAATTCACCATGATTTTTCCATACATTTTTCTAAGAAGAAGTTTCAAAACGCGCCACACCTTGACTCAATTTCATTTTGAACCGTCAGTCCGCGGTTAGCCGCGCTCATGGAAGCACGGGTCTGTCGCATTTAGTGCAAATAAGGAACTTTGTATGTATTGTACATATACTGTGACTTGATAAAGTTGACACTTTTATGGAGGGAAAGGGTATCTACCTACCTAAATATGTATCACTTGAAAAAGTACCTAATGATGAGTACCTCCTGTGTGGTAGGTTATCTATCACATCATCTACATTTTGTATGGTAATTATTAAAAGGTAATTTATGTAATTATGCATATCATAATCGAGGTTTTTGAGGGTGGTGATTATGAATAACACACTCATTTTGGAATTCAAGATGGCAAATGTCACTTTTTATGGAAAATCAATACAGTGCATTCACAGTTATTTTACCTCTAGCTGTTAGGTTGGCAATCTGAGCGTTATATTGCCATATATAACTTCTATTACTCCCTTAAACGAAATGTAAAAACAGTATTAAGTAAGTAGTAATATTCCCTAACTATGCCGATTTAGTATTACACTTTGTGTGATAATGGTACACATAATACGATATTTCTTATATATACGGTATTTTGGAAGTAATTTTTTTAATAAAATATTTATCTCCATACAAAATCAGTACAGTTGTACCAATATTCGATTAACATAATATGTAAGTACCAATAATATTATATCAATCAATAATAAACAACAGATCAACATTCTAGTTTCCAGTTTAATTGGGTAAAATGTTTAAAACGGGTAACCCTTTTTTACATACCTGTAAGCTTTGCAAGACGACTCGACAGTTATACCAACGCTCAGAAAACATCTGTCAGAGGTAAAATAACTGTGAATGCACTGTAGTTAGGACAAAAAATACAGGGGGTATGTTCAATATCCAAAAAAGAAAATTAGAGTAGACATAGTAATTATTAAGATTAGTTGCAGTACAAATGTTAAATTTTTTAGATTCTTTGTAAGCTAATATATGTAAATATTAGCTTCAACACTATAATTTTCTTTTTTGGATTGTTTCAATTTTTTTTCCTATTTGGGTTCTTCTAAATCTAAGACTCTCATTGGTATTAGGGGTACAAAAGGCCCACTATTGATCTTGTTAAAATAAAGGCAGGGTCGCAGACTTAATAGTTTGGCTGCAATTGCGAAGTTCAGGCTGAAATAAGATTTTGATCAAAATTTTACTAAAGTCCACATAACTTTTGAACCACTGAATGTCGCAGATCATACAGGGGCGTTAACTACGTTACACCCTGTAGATGCTACGAATTCGGAAATCGGACATAAAACCAAAAAAAAAAAAATAGAGCTTATAAAATTAATGATGTTTTGTACCTAAAGTGAAAAAGTGCCGTGGGGCCGTGGCGTAAGAATATCGACCCGTCTAACTCAGCCCGTGGATGTCGTAAAAGTCGACAAAGGGGACACAGCAGAGGAAGGGCAGCCGCTTCCTACTGTTTATTAACCAACCTTTACTGCGATCACCAATCCGCCTGCGTGCGTGCGTGGTGATTATGGCAAAGCCCCCCAATATGATGGCAACAAATAGAAAACAGCGCCCAGTCACCGGGAGCTCCGCTATTCCTGATCACGGTAGCGGCCACGGTAACGGCGGGGCAGGGGGTGTTAGGAATCTCCGAAAGAGATGGAGCTACCAATCCCAATACCCTTGCACCTGGTAACATACATTAATTCAAAAGTAATTTCGTCACTGTTATTAAGTGCGCTGGAATGACCCACTTTGTTCGCACTTATCGAGGAAGCGAATAGATGGGATGAAATAGTAGATTGTATCACAAGGGAACAAGATTCAAAGTACGTCGCTATAGGTTAAATAATTTTGGTTCCGTGTGGCACACTCTGCTTTTCATC
Organism: Eupithecia inturbata; assembly: GCA_963662085.1. Lineage (NCBI taxonomy): Eukaryota > Metazoa > Arthropoda > Insecta > Lepidoptera > Geometridae > Eupithecia > Eupithecia inturbata. The sequence continues at coordinate 649,850 of OY759178.1, read as the reverse complement.
CTAAACTATGAGAAAAATAAATAAGAGATGCTTTTAGTAGTGACGAATATTTATATTTAGGTACATAACCATATTACTACTAATTAATAATGCAGGACAATCCACATAGCATCATCTAACCCCAAGCTAAGCGCTAAGCAGAGCTTGTGTTATGGGTAAAGGTCGCGTCACGTAAAAAGAACGCTGGCCTTCACCTGCGCACTGAGCGATTTACCCGTGCAGACACCTGCCCTCTACCCCCCTCAGCGTTCTTTTTACGTGACGTGACCTGTACTAGTTAACTGATATACTTAAAAACATCCAGAACACTCGGGACAAATATCTGCAGATCTTACAAACATTTGTCCTGAGGCGGGAATCGAACCCGCAACCTCCTGCGTTGCAGGCGGACCTTCGCCCGCTGCGCCACAGCTACTTACATAATAACTGACTGTATTTCCAAGACCACACAAGACAATGTAGGTAAAATAAATGTAATAAATTAATCAACTTCTAAATATTGAAATTGCAGGTGAACACAGTAACCCGTCCATACACGTTCATAGAGTTCGACACGTGGATGCAGCGCGCACGGCGGCAGTACGGCGAGGGCGGCGCGCGCGCGCGGCACGGCGCCGCCGCCGCGCTGGGAGCCCAGCTGGGCGATGTGCAGCGCGTCATGATGCAGAACATAGATGATGTGCTGCGGAGAGGGGCGGTTCTGTCAGGTGACTACTAATCATGTTCTACCTGACCGCTTCTTTATTAAAGTGATGATGACGTGTAAACAATCTAACAGCGCATGTGTTAGCTATCTGTGTCTGCCAACATTTTTGTTACAGTCATAAAGATAACGAAAAATTTTCAAAGATTCAAGGAATCCGTTTTGGACGCCTTTTTTAAATAAACAGAAAACGTTTTTTTATTTTTATCAAGCCTACCACCATAACCAAAACATGTCTGGTTATGGTGGTGCTGGTCATGTCTTGTTGGCTGCAAAGGCACTGGATGTCAAGCCTGGTCAACCCTTGTGCTAAACAAATTTATTATTTATATTAATTCTGATGAGTGTACCTTTTTGTTTATCTGAAACTGTGGCTTAAACTACTCTAATCTATGGATCTTTGTGTTGTCTGGATAATTTAATTTAATTTTAATTTATTGCTTTTTTCTTTTGAGGTATCATTTACGAAGAGAGCTTGCAAGTCATTGAAATTAGGGCCTACAAACCAAAATAAGGGATAACATTTCAATTTGTAAGCTGACGAATTAAACAACGTTTTCGTTTGAAATCGCTTATTCTTAATCTTCAAAACGTCTGCCGCGGCTCCTAGCACCAGCACGAGCCCGTCTTCTCACTCTGTTATCTTTAACAATGTTTTAAAATTTAAACTTAATAATACGATAAAAGGATAGAGTGAATTAATTCAGCGTGCTAACTGTTGAATTTTGGGTTGTCTCCCCAAAGACCAAAAAAAATAGTAAGACTTCGTCTTAGGCACCCACGGCTCGAATGGTCTATTCTAGTTTCTCCTTGAAGCTTAGCACAAGCTACTAATCATTCAGTATTCATGAATTATCATGTTGCCCAATATTGCATGAACCCAATTGCTCAACGCATGAGCTCTGAGCAATATTGCAGATGCAGAAGTCGTCAGTTATCAGCCACCTAGTTGGTTGTCATATAAAGCTGTGCTTCGGGCCTGATTGCTGTGGAATGTGTTTTCCTTTTATCGGATTAACCTGGTTGTTTTACCACATTCTAACTTTACTTCCAGAACTGGACACCAAAACTCAGAACCTGTCAATAATGTCTCAGAAGTACAAGAAGGATGCTTCCTACCTAAACACCAAGTCCATGCTCGTGAAGGCGACGGCAGGTGCTGTCGTTTTACTGGTGGTGGTGCTGTACTTCTGGGTACTTTAGTTTCTTGACAACTAAATGGGTTAGGTCCATATCTACAAACCACAACTTGGGTTCTTTAGCTCAGGAATCCTCTGTTTGCCTTACAGCCTGTACAGGTGATGAATTGGAATTAGCAAATTTAGCAATACATTGAAAGTTATAGGGGTCGTAATTATTTTGTTGGTTGACTTATTCTAAATTTCAATTCAATTCAAAATTGACTATTTTAATTTTTTTAATTTCCTTGTGATATTGATATAATTTAACATGTTTGTAATGTGATGTCTGGGTGTGCACTGAGCAAGTTCAAGTTGTAAAGCTCCAATAACTACCTAACAGTTGATGTCAGCCTTACATAGACTTATATTATATATAACGCAGAATATTATGGTGTATCCTAAACTTTCCCTGACTAATGATACAATTTATTTTTATACAATCATTCCAATGCAGTTTAGAGCGAAAAAAGGCGTTTTACATAGTTTCATTTCCTAAGGTGGGAACAGTTTATGGTAGTTGCCCATATTGTATGGCAAATACTCTACAAGTATAAAATGAAATATAATTATTACCAAATCTGTAGGCCTCGCTTTTAGACCCAGTAAAGCAAATATATGGGCGCTTGGTGATGGAATGTTGTAAATTTTATCACATTATTGTTATCATTGTATTTACTTATTTTAAGAATTAATAAAAAAGCATTATTTTCATTATGTTGATTTATTTTACCTTGTTAAATCACAGTCAATCTTATAATAATAAAAGTGTGAGTCGACTCGCACACGAAGGCGAAGGGTTCCATACCGTAAAAATCAGGCAGCTTAATCAAAGAACATCAAATTTTTACTTGTTACGTCACCCCTTTATATTTTCAACTTTATTTTATTTTTATTATAATTTCAGTTAGAGTGTTACATAATTAAAAAGTTAATTTTGAAAGTTTCATGTGTCTACCTATTGTAGTTCAAGAGATACATCTTTGACAAATTAAGAGCAAAAATAGCCAAAAAATCACGTTTGGTGTAGTGGAGCCCCTTTTTTGATATTTAATTTTTATTATTTGTTGTTATAGCGGCAAGAGAAATACACAATATCTGAAAATGTCAACTGTCTCCCTCTTACGGTTCATGAGATAGAGCCCTGTGACAGACAGACAGGAGACTTAGTAATAGTAATATTCCGTATTCACCCTTCGGGTACAAAACCCTAAAAATGAGGTAGGTAGGTACTTAGCATAGCTATGCTCAATTTAAACCCTGAGAAGACTTTAAAACTATAAGCTGGTCGACAGCATCCCTCATGTGTAGAGCTTTTGGAACGGTCAGCACCTGTAACAATGGTAAGAATTGTATCATCTAAAATTTTTTATAAATTTTTTATAAATAAATAAATAAAATACAGAGCCTATTGAATGACTGGACATAACCCAAGATTTCCTCAAATTTATTTATATAATCCTAAGATATTTTAAACTGAAGGAAGAACCTTCATACCTGCATTATCTTAATAAAAAAAACTTTCTTCCTAGAGAGCCATCTTATTGATCCAAACATCTGCACTGGAGATGGGACTACTAAGGACTGCAGCATTGCTGTGTACTGTGGAGACCTCAGATACACCACAGACACATGTATCTTTATGTTTGGAGCTACACCACCTGTAGAATTCATCTGAAATATAATTGCATCCACTTTCAAAACAAAATTTTTATTTAAGCAGTCCATAAAGACCAGGTTTTTTTTATTGGCAATGATAAGGTGCTTTATAAAGTGTAGCAAGATGGTTTACTTACCTCACAGATGTAAAATTGACCATGGAAGCTCTGCAGTATTCCAATAGATCTACACCAAGACAATTCCTCTTCTGTAGCTGTAGGCATTTCCATAACAGACAAATCTGCTACACTGCTGTAAACATAGTTTGGACACTGCTGAAAGAGAAGCAGACAAATTACTATATATAAAGAGGTACTTACTTATGTAGCGCCAAGAGCATTAAACTTTGAGGTCAATGTGCTAAACAAAAGATGCACCCCCAGCGACCCCCTTCCCTATGGCATTATATAAAATATGTGTTATTTTATTTGTGACAGAAAATTTTTCGTCTTTTTTGCCTTTCGTCCCGTGACTACACCCCAACCCTACTTTCGGTTTGGGCATGCTAAAGGTATAGGTACGCTGCCGTTCGGAGGACTAAATTTTGAGTTGCTTTGGTAGAGATGGGCTTTACGTTTTTTTACCCGGTTATCAGGAAAATTTGCAAGTGGAATATCTCTGTAACTCTCATTACTAATCCTCGAATACATTCCAGCGCTCAAAAAATGTTTACTCAGAAACTTTTGAAAACACTTTAAATTTGTTTTCAAACAAACAAACTCGTGTTTAGAAGATGACTTGACTTCAACTTCTTTTTTATAGCGCCGCTTGCTTTTCGCTACGACTCTGCCAGTGTCTGTCGGAGTGTCATAAACTTCGAAGACAGAAAGATCAGTTTTAGGAACATATATTTTAAATTTATCCATTAAAATAATTTTGCTACAATAAACGAACAACACAACATGTAAAGCACAATGAATAACGCAGAATAAATAATAATATTAAAAAATCTATTCATTTTTTCTAACTTACCTAGTAATATTATTGATTTTTACAAATTTACAGAGTATAACATTAATTACCTATGGAGGAAAAGGTTAGGGATAATATAATTTTGAATAAGGTAGGACGGGGGATTTCAAGGGGGAGGACGTCGTCGTAGCATTGTAATTTCGGGCAATGGAAGAAAATGTGTTCCACATTTCCTTCTTCAAGCCCGCACTCACACATTGAATGACCCCGAATTCTTAGTTTCGCTAGTGTGCATGAAAAACCTAATCTCAAGACGTCAGATAGTTGTAGTTACTACTTTAATTGCATTGCGAAACTTAAAGAACCTAGGGAAGAAGGGATATCCGGTTGGATTTCGGCATAGTACTTGCCTTTAATGAGTCTTGACTCTTAAGGCATGCCATAAATCCTTCCAAGATTTTTCAAGGAGAGGTTTAGGTAGTAAGCATAGGTCGTGGCAATATGTATGAAAATACTCAATAGATGACTTGACTTCTTTGATAATGGCAATATGTGACTGGTTTGTCACTTTTCTGCCAGAGAACAGTTTAGTTCATGGAAATTTCATAGTCATGGAATGGAGGATGAGTTCAAAATACGAGCGCAATTGGAAACTGACATTGGCAGAATTGTGTCAAACCATGATGCAGAACCAAAGGCAAAAGAAGAAGAAGAATAATTATTAGATCTAAAGTCATCAAGTTCACTGTCTGTATTGATTGATGGATTGATCTGTGGTACTTATAATGATTGGATAAACTTATGTTTTTGTGATTATTTTAAAAACAGGCATAGTGTAGAAAAATGTCGCCTGCCCTTGTTGATCTAAGGCCGGACCGGCACCTCCTGGATCATAATTTCGAAGGCTATAAGCTGAATTTGCAGTCTTTACCGCACTACTCATACGATCTCGAAAGCCGTGTGGACAGACTGTACCCTGATGAAGAGCAGTGTTCCTACCCGCACGCCGAGCTCTTTTTGCTGCACAACCACCTCGTCCTCGACTTCTGGGACTACTCCTTCAATTACTACTACATCGACAATAATCGCCTGGTGAGACACATCTCCTTCGAAAATACCTCGAATACATTCCGAAGCAAAGTCGTGTACGATGTTCCTATAACCGTTGAGCGAAAACCGGGTCATTTCAACCCGTGCCTATCTTTCCCGTCCAGCCAACTAGCGGTAATTAGCGATGGCACAGGATACTTGCATATCCTGGACACGGGCCCTAGAAACAGGTCTGGAACGAGCCCAACTTGGGAGGCTGTGAACACGTACCTCGTGCTAGGAGACGATAAATACTTCAACATCATTGATACGAGACTGGAGGAAACAAATGACACACTGGTTTTGCACTGTCTGTTAAAGTCCATTGAGCACAACTATGTGCACTACAAAACTGTCCTTTCATGGATCACATACAGCTACAAAGAAGCATGGATACAAACAAGTTTCAAAAAAATGGAAGGAAAAGGAATACTTCATTATGCCGCTTTAGAAACCAAGTGTGGGGCATTGTACATTGCCTCAGATAATAGCTTTGAGCTTACAGTAGACTCGGACAAACCAAAAGCACTTGAGGAGAATGAGAGGGGATATCCTGCAAGGAAGCTCTTGTACACCTGGCACCAGGCTTTCGGTGACCTGTGTATCACCCTGAAGTTGGAACCAAATTTCAACCGAGAACTTTTCCAATGTCAAGTTGACAGGCGCACTATAAATGTGAGCTATGCAGGCAAAGACATTATCAATGGCAGGTTGATGCATAGGGTAGATGGTGAGCTGACCACATGGAGAATACTTGATGATGGGCAGGTTGACATCCTCATCACAAAGTCTTTTGATGATAATTGGGAAGATTTACTGGAGTACATGGATGAGAATGGAGAGCAGATCATGGATCCAGAGATGGTGGAGGAAACACACCAAAGACTGGCTCATCTTTGCTCTGAAGAAAAGGTCACAGCGGACCACCCACTGCCATGCCTGCCAACACAACAGATTGAAGAGTGTGATGCACCTTCTGATGAAGACACAGTCTTGGGTATGTTGATAATTAAATTGACCTCCATAGGTCAAATTAATAATCAATAGGTAATAATTTATTGCATAAATTTCTAGAACAACAGACACTTTTTTGCCATAGGTCTGTACAAGTTTGTGCTTACACAATAAATATTTTTAAACTTACGGGATCTGAAGACAAGTGAGGGTAATTTCAAATAATGCTGCCTCCGCTTCCCAGAGGCGGTAGCTCCAGTACTCCAGTCATTCCGTGACCACAACAGTGTGTTAACCTGTTGAAACGTCGGGAAAAATAGGAAAATAAACACAATACCCCTTAAATAATAATAATGAATAAAATTAAAATAAATAATTTTTTCAAATTTTAAAAATTTTTGCATAAAAACATTAATCTTAGTTAAACATATATTGATTTAGATACATAAATGAAATAAATACTCAATACAATAAGACAACAATAGGTAATGTGTTACTTTTACAGGCTATGAACTCCTTGTAGCTGTAAAAGCTGTTCTCAGTGAGCCAGAACTTCAGCTTGCTCTTATATGATATAAGGCTAGTTTGCCTTCGTTAAAATATCAGGAAGACATTTACCCATTGTGCGTGTTCAATTTCCCTTCGAAAGTTTTTCGACTCATATGTCAGTTGACCTGGTGTAATTGGTTAGCACAACCCATACTGAGGGAAGGATGCGGGTTCAAAACCCATCAGTTGAATTTTTTTTATTTCTTAAAAATTACCCTATTAGATTAATTAGTGAGGGCTTACACACTATAATAATAAAAAACTTCCCATAATATAAAATGTTTCAGTCATTATACTATAATAAGTTCACTTGTCTTTATTTCCAGTCCGTGTGGATGCCACAACACATGAAATCACCCATCGGGTTCCTCTCAGTGTGAACCAGTACCTCTTCAGCATCAGAGTAGAACCAAATGAAGCACCTGCTTTAGCTCTACGACATGATGTTGATGCATGCATCTGGCAGCCATATGCCCAAGTGGCCAATTGCAAGATCTGGCCAGTCAAGCATCAGGGCACTCTAATGGCCTTTGGGTATGTGCAGGCATCAAAGCAGGATAAGAAATTTGTTACATGCCCTCCTGACTTTTCCTACAGTGTAGTCTGCGAGCAATCTAGGCACGTCTTTATTTACCTGAGTCCAAGCAAAGCAGATGGCCAGCTCAGGAAGAGGACAGCAGGAGTGATGAAGCCTGTAAACGTTGGTAATCAATATGTATTCAACATTGGTCAGTTTGGTGAAGTGGTAGGAATAAATGCAACTAATGAATTCGTATTCATCCTCACTGAGACCAAACTTGTTGCAATACAAATAAATTAGGATAAGCAATGTGATAGCATAATAATCTTTATTTTGTCTCTACATCTTAGCCACCTTCTTCATCACTGTCACTAAGATTTTCTTCAGAAGAGTAACCAGTAGTAAAAAGTAAATTCTTGGGCCTTTTTTTCTTTTCTTCCTTAATTTCTTTTTCAATTTCCAACTTTTTCTGAATAGCTATTTTCTCTGTCATCAACTGTTTTGTCCTTTGCCTTATTTGTGGACTGTGTGTAGCTTCAGTATGACCATTTTGGTTTAAAGGGTGATCCTTTTGTTTCTCTACACACGGTTTAACATCATCATAATTGAATTCATCTTCTGTAAGTACAATTCATATATTAGTCATTTATTTTAAAGTAATATTTATGTATAAGTTTTGTAACTCTCATAAACATTAAGATAATTTACCTGGTGTTATGATTTCAAAATTGTATGCATGGTCCTTGAGCACTACAAAAACTATTGGGAATTCAACAACACACTTCCCAGATAGATTTTCAGCCAAGGACTCAGTTGGGTCTAGTTCAAAGAATTTCTTAGAAGAACCCTTTACTTTTTCAGCTGAAAAATTACTTGCATTAGATTATAAATTTAGTATTTATTTCCCTGCTCGCATGAGGACTGATCTGGGTAATTTATTGATATATGAACAAAATGGTAATTATGCATGTTAATAATGCCAGGTTCCAGTGATCTCCTGGTAAGTTAATCTTATATATCTCAATATGATGTAATCATATTTCAGTCCTATTATGTATATACATATGTGACACTAGCTGCTGCCCACAACTTCGCACACACTCTTCTCCGGGATAAAAAGTAACCTTTGTCTGTCCCTGGGATACCATCTACCTCCCTGCCGAATTTAATTGAGATCCATTCAGCCGTTTAGGTGTGCAAAGCCAAACAGACAGTTACTAAAATATTAAATGGATGCTTATACTATTCATGTTATAGGAGAATGAAGTATTGCTATTTAAAAACTGCTTTGATTAGTATTTATATAAAGATACCTTTTAGAAGGATCTTGACTCCTCTGAATCCAGCAGCTTTGTAAAAACCCAATGATTTAGAGCCCTCAAAGGAGACTCCATCCGGGTTCAAATATTTATCTAGCAAAGAGGAGAGTTTCTTATTCTCTGGACATTTCTCTTCTACAAACTTCAGCGGTTTCTCATCAACGTTAGGGAATATCCACTCTATCCGCCAGTGTATAATGTTAGTCTTGTAATTATATCTAGTGCTGTTTAATGAATGTCTGGTAAAGTTTTGAGCCAGGAATTGTAGGACTACACCTCTCTCTCTAGCTGCCATTTTTAGCTTGAATAGATGCTATAACAGGACAATATCATGGTATTATTACAGAAACCAACTAATAGACACAAAAACTAGTTAATTCCTAAGAATTAATCTGCTCCAAAGCAGGGCTTTTACCTACAATAATTTTATAACAATGTTCTCACCACAGGCAAATCTTTATCAATTCTGGTAAATTTCTTCTTTACATCGCGTTTCACGGCGTACACGAACCGCGCACATTCTTCCAACAACCTGTAATCGCTCAGTAGGTCTGTATCAGTGAAGTTTTTCATCCGTATAAACTTTGTGCGATCTCGAATACCATCGCATTCTAATTCCTTCTTGTGAATCCTGATGCAAGCCAGGCAGCACGTTTTCACTTCGCATTTAGGACAGGTGTATTTAGCTTCGTTTTCCCCACAAACTTCGCACTCGCCGAGCCTAAAAATTTAGGTAGGTATTATTTAGAAATTTTGGAACTTTCTATTCATCCAATAACTGAAATATATTGTGCTTGTTTACCTGGGCACGTCAGAGAGCTTTGCGTCGGTATCCCTTTCACTGCCAGACGACGACATTACAATACAAACCCTAAAATTAAATGAGAAAATAGAAAGGTAGGTACGTAAGTAAAGCGCACAGATTAGGTAGAGATATTATGGTAAAGCGCGTCCACGAAACGAAAATAATTTTACAAACAAGGATAAATTTTATTTGTTCTGTGCAAACAACTTTGTAGGTTATGATAACATCTGTACAAATCATGCTGCTGTCCATAAACTAGTTATTAGACTAATATTACTACTACTACTACTGACTGACTAGTTAATAACTACTACTAACTAGCTAATATACTTCGTACTGCTGTCCAAAGGGGTTTGAAGATTTTGGTATGGAGGGTGCTGGGTCATGGCTATAGTATACAGGGTGGTTTTTTGAGAAGGGCGGTGATGGCCAACTCTGAAACCACGAGAGTTAGGGAAAAGTCGTGAAAGGAGTCATGCCCTCGATTTATAAGAAAACAATAACTGCATATTTATTTTTTTCAAAAATCTTTTACTTTTGACGGAAATGGACCCGAGTGATTTTTGAAAAAAAATTACACCCTGTATTATTAAACTAATCAATTCTGTTGCTGATAAGGATCAATCTTTGCAAATAAATGTTGTACTAAAAATTAATGGAAATAGCAAATTTTCACTTATTTATTTTTACACGGAAGAAAACTCACCTCCTATTTAAACTTTTTGGTCGTTATGTGTGAAGATTTGATGGAGGCCTATTTTTTAAAATTTGATCTGTATTTCCAGCAAGACGGGGCCCCAGCTCACAACAGCCGTGTGGTTAGAGATATGCTGAATGAACATTTTGGGGATAGATGGATTGGCACTCATGGTCCGGTGAGATGGCCGGCAAGATCAACCGATCTCACACCGCTTGATTATTTCCTATGGGGTTACGTCAAGAACGAACTTTACAAAGCTCGTTACGATACATTTGAGAGCTTACAGAGCTTGATATTTTATCGAGGATAAATCCTATCATGATATCAAATACAGTTAAGTCTCTAGAGAGACGTATAAACTTATGCATTGGAGTCAATGCATAAGTTTATACGTAAATTTTGTAGGTACGTGTATAAAAGGCAGCATGGATACTATCCATATCTCTATCCATCTCTATTTGTATCTGGAATGGTAGGGGTGGATACGTTGGAGCTAAGACGTAAGCTACAGCTGGGAATCCATTACTATCTTATATTACACAATAAAGTAAATAATCCGGGTGTGTTGAGTAGAATCAATATCTTTGTACCAAATAACTACGTGCGCGCGGGTACTCGTCGGCGGCATCGCTTGTTCGGTGGCTTCGCCCTCCGAACCAAGCACGGAAACAACGCACCAACGGTTCGGGCACTTCATCTACTGAACGAGTTCGTGCACGAGTTCCAGCATGTCGACATATTTCACGACAAGCTAAGTGGGATAGTTAAAAGTCTTTTAGTATATTTAAGTTATAACCTAGATTTATAGTCATTAGCATAAGATAGTGAGTGCTTTGGTTCTTAAGCTGTAAACTTCTATCTTCTTCAATCAATAAATAAATAAATAAATAAATGGAAACCATTTTGAGCAACTTATTAGTTAGGTAAAATTGAGATACTAAAAGTAAAATGTAAAAATTTGCTATTTCCTTTCATTTTTAGTAAAACATTTAATTGCAAAGAATAATCCTTATCAACAACAGAATCGATTAGTTTAATAATACAGGGTGTAATTTTTTTTTCAAAAATCACTCTGGTCCATTTCCGTCAAAAGTAAAAAATTTTTAAAAAAAATAAATATGCAGTTATTGTTTTCTTATAAATCGAGGGCATGACTCCTTTCACGACTTTTCCTTAACTCTCGTGGTTTCAGAGTTGGCCATCACCGCCCTTCTCAAAAAACCACCCTGTAGATGCGAAGCTGGCTAACAATGGTTTCCACCAATTGGTATCCACCTGCTGTTAACGTTGGACACCTATATATACTGGTGTATACAATGCTGTTTAAAAATTTGACATCACTATTTGCACAACTAAGCTATACTACTCATTTAAAATAAATAAATAAAACAAATTTTTTGTAACCTACCTATTTTTGAATATAGGTAAATACTTTTTTTTTAAATATACATCGGCACCGGACCGGTTTTGTTCTACAATTTGTAAACCTATTTTTGAAATTCATCTGTGATGATTTTTAGATCATCAAAAACTGTTTACCTCTCCACATAATGTTCCTTCATTCAAATACCAAACATTGAGCTTGGATTGGAGACGTTGAATTAACGGTTGTATGGAATGGCTGGACCAAGAGGGTCACCCTGCTGACATCCAACGGCGGACAAAATGACTTTGTTCTTGTAAATTAATTTTGACGGTGAACCGTAACATTGCCAGAGAAAAGGGTAAATTTCTGGAATTTTGTCTTTAATTTCTTTTAGCAAGGCGCCGCCGCCCCTTTCTACGGAATTGACGCAAAGGTTCGCACCTTATAGGAGTTCTTTGATCTCGCTGTTAACTCGGCTTGACAACATCAGGTTGATTAGAACTGTCAAGTCCTCCAGAAGGACTTCACCTGCATGGCAAGATCCGCCAGACAGAAGATCTTTTAGAAGCCATAGTCACAGCATCCAGGCCGCCGCCGGCAGAGCCACTCTGCTAAATTTGACAGTTGGTATGATAATTATTTGAAAGATCTGCTAAATTTGACATTTCTTTGGATAAATAACGAGTGGCGAGAATTGCCCTCGGTGTCTGTTACAGTACGCACGCGGTCGTGCTACAGTACGAGTAACGCATTACTCACAGTAGCTAGGTACCTACCTAGGTATGTAGGTACGTGAGTAGTGTGGGGACTGGAATATAGGTGTGTAGGCACACACCTTTATTACTTCCTATAAACAGAAGAAAGAAGTCAAGTCATCAACAAATTGTTTACAACAAAATTTATACATTTAATTTTTTTTTTCTCTTCAAAAATAAAAATATTTGTGATCAAGGTAGAATAAAAATGTCGTGTTTTTCATAATTTACCGCTCTATTAATTTTACCATGCCTACATATATTCCATGACTATGATATTTCCATGAACTGGACACTGGCAGAAAAGTGGCAAACCTATTGCCAAATAACAAAGAAGTCAAGATGAGACGGACATTGGCAGAATTGCGACAATCCATCCAGTCGCAGAAGTCATCTGACAAGAAGTTGAAGTCAAAACATTATTTCATTTTCTTTCTCCTTTGTTTGGCCTTTTATTAAGAATCCATCTGTTTGACTATGGGAACAGCAGAGCTTCAAGGTGATGACTGGGACTTGGCATGCTCAGATGACGAGCTCACTTCAAATGGAATGGTCATTGGAAAACATTGGATGCCTGACCCCAACGAATTGGAAGACCTCTACAAGAATATTGACAAAAACGGGACTGTCAATCTAGAGTGGAAATGCCCTGGTAGGCGGCCACCTTCTCCCGCGCCTGTTAGCAAGGAGCACCAACCCGAAGCGCCTGCATCGCCGATTAGAGAAGAGAAATCTGATTTTGATTTTATGGATGAAGTTAGTTCGCTGAGGTTGCGGGTGAGGAGAGAGGGGGAAGATACGCTCAGGGGCTCGGCCAAAAAGAAGACGACGTCATTTGACGGAATCCTATCCAACATGATCCGGCACAAGAGAATCGAGCAGATGGAGAAGCAAGCCAACACTCCTCCAACCACGCCATCCTCCAGTGCCACTTGACATGCACTGCCTGCTCTACCATCCTCTGGCATACATTCAATAATGCTTATTATTAGGCATGGTCAATTACCGTGTAGTTTATTTATATTGAATAAATTTTGCTGGATATTCACACAGCATCATCTAGCAAGCTAAGCAGAGCTTGTGTTATGGGTACTAGATGACTGATACATAATAAATTATATTATATAGTTACTTTTTGTTAGCATAGAAAACACCCAGATCATACAAATATTTGTCCTAAGGTAAGAATTGAACCCACAGCCTCCTGTGTCGCAGGCAGACTCACCCACTATGCCACATAGGTCCTCATAGAATGTTGACATGCCGCTTAGAATTGAAAACTAACTGCTTATTCTATATAACGGGCATCCAAAATTAAATAATTAAGTAATAGTTTAAATTTTGTTTCACTATTTTAACAAAATATGCCTATTTACAATACCTAAGTACAACTATAATGACAACTTTGCTGCTTCAGGGTGCAGCAATTTCTCATTCTCCTCCATAAGCTTATCACATTGGTCCATGTTATCAATAATGTATGGCAACAGCCAGTGTTTTCGCAGCAAGGCTAGCTCCAAGTCAAACTTGCCCTGTCGGATGCACTGGACGCCAGTGCAGTGGGCTGAGGTCTTCAGTTGGACTCCCATGTCATGCACTAGTGTCCATAGATATTTGTCATATTCATTTACTGCTTGAACCTCTGGAAAATATTAGAATTAGTAATAAACATTTATTTAGCCATATCATATGGGAATACTATTGCAAGTTGAAATCACTAACCCAGTGTGAAGTGAGGTGGTTTGAAATGTACACATTTGAGTCCATATATGACAGGCAGTTTGCTGTCACCTGGTCTGATGGTGCCCTGAGATGCCAGCTCATACATTGTCTGGGAATCCATGTGCACTCCTGCCATTCTGAAAATAAAGTCTGTGTATATTTTCATGATTATAAATGTCTCATCTTCAAATAACAATTCTCTGCTTAGTCTAACTAATCTAATGAATTGAACTGGAAAATAAAAAGAATCAATTCTTACTGAAACATAGTCTTCTGGTGTGCTGCTTGCATATGAGCAACTACTCCGTCTATTTTCTCCCGAGTCACATGGTTGTATGTGGACTTCTCCACCAGCTTGCCGTTCCAAAAGTATGTGTCTGTAGCTTTTCCTAACACACCATGAATTTTGTATGCTCGGGTCAGACGAGACATGTTGATGCGGTAGGTTAGTTTTGTACCATCATTGATGCCTAATACTGAAAAGAATTGACATATTTATAATGATAATGGAAGCTTTATGGCAGAAAAATTGATGTTTTACTATCTCTTCGATAAAGATAGTAAAGTAAATACAGAAAAAACCTAAGTCAATGCAGCTTTAGAGTCTTATTAATACTATAAAAGTTTGTGGTTTTACCTATGAAGACTTATTACTTACTCAAAGGGTTTTACTCACAAAGTACTCCACTGCTGAAGAGTCCCAGGTGAGTAGCCCAACTGCAACGGAAGTCATCCTGGATGTACCGCGGCCCACACACCAGTGGGTCATCTGCATAGTTAGTGGTGAGTTTCACCTGCATGGGCAAGTTCGTGGGGCCTGATATCTCCACCCTTTGCTCACGGGGACGGTCGGGGAGATTATTTAGATCTGAAATAGACTTTAGTTGCTCAGACCGAACTATGAAAAGCTCACATAATAGGCAGTAAAATTAGATAGCAGTAGTGGATAGCGTAGTTTATGTTTAATAGTGGGTAGTATTTGATGAATACAAAACTATAATTTTTTTAGAAAGAATCATAAACCTCTGCAAATATTGGTAATGATGGCATGTTGGACTTGCTTCACAGGAACGCATGGTGGCTTGTACACGCAGATTAGTCCATTTAGGACTTTATATGCTGTAGCAGCATTACGAATTTTCACCATTACTTTGTTATTTCATCACCTAGACATTCAACACCAAAAAAGGAAAATAATATTTAAAAAAGCGTGTTTATGTTTAGTTTTATTTTCATGCAGATTGTTTGCAACAGTCTGCAGTTAGCTTATTTGTTTGTTTCTTTGTCAATAAAAAAATTTCATGGTAATTGGTAGGTACGTTTGATAGGGTTAGTTTCACAGACTAGATAGGTACCGCTGAGAGGTACCTCCTATCTACCGACCAACCTGAAAAAACAAAATTTTCGAAGGCAGTTTGTTTTGTTCTGTTTAGACAGTCTGTGGTTTAGACTAGACAGAACAAACACAAAATAACATACGCTATAATAGTATTTAGTTCAGTACTCAGACTCTGAGTACTGAACTAAGTACTATTAAAGCGTACAAATATACAAACTGCCTTCGAAAATTTTGTTTTTCAGGTTGGAGTTCTATTTGACTATTTACGAAGTATATAACTACCAGTTTATGGTTCTATTGTTGAAGTTCTTCGATCAGGGAAGGTGATTTCCTTCGATCAGGGAAAGTAATGGTACCCCCCAAGAAGCTTAAATAGTTTTAACAAAATATAAGCTTCTCGATCCCACCCGAACGGTTCCCACCTTGCCGGGGTGGAAAACCGCAGAGAGGTGGAGGCCGCGGCGCGGGAGAGGAGTGCCGGTATTGAGGTACGCCGCTCTCTCTGCCTTCCGTGGTCTTGGCGGGGTCACCACCGTTTAATGGCAGACGCGGTGGGATCACAGGGGAGGAGGAGTATCGGGATGGAGAGAGCCGCTCTCCCTATCTTAAGCGACCGTGTGGCAGGTGGCGGCGCGGCGGCGCGGCGGCGGGGCCAGTCGACTAACCCGTCGCAGGAGGACCTAGGGTAAACAGACACAGGGTCGTCCGGCACCCAATTAGCTGATAAGGTCCCCGAGTTGAGGTGGTCGTGGCGCGTTATATGTTTCTGGCGCGTCGCGAAGGGGTGTGCTCCACACCTTAAGCCACAAGCATATTATGATGAAATATGCATTTTTCATCAAAACACGAGTAGTTCCTTACCTTGTCAAGAAGTAGGTAGTCTATGTAGTAGGTACCTACCTTATCCGAGGCTAGAAAACATAACGCACCTTTTTGAAATATAAAAACATTTGTATATATCAAAAAGTATGTTTGTATGTAGGTATACTAATAAATATCTGAAATGAACATGAACCTATATCAGGAAAATAACTGTCTTTTAATAATATTTTGCTGGACTGAAGCGTGGCTTAAATGACCGGCCCCACGCCGAGTTCAAGTAAACACGTGCAAACTAAATTTGCGCAGTCCAATCTTCGGCATGTCAACGACTGCACAAGTGCACAAGCTGCGCTTCCGGGCCTGCCCGAGCTATTGCCGTCCACACGCACGCTTTTGCCTGCGCAAACTGGTATGTGCAGGGTAGGTATGCTCGCAGGTAAAACGGCGCGTGTGTGGCCGGGCTATAAGATAATCGAGTTCCAGGTTTCTTTCATCAACGATTGACGTTAGAAAGATATGTCTAGGTAATAATAATTTATCTATGGATTGACGACTAGCTACGTAACCCGTAATGACAGTCGACGGATTCATTCAACTTCACTTTTTCATTCAACATTTCATTTATTTTATCTGTAGTTTTGTTGTTTGTGTCGTGTCGGATATGCGGTTAGTCGTCGTCGTCGTCGTCGCGATTTATTTATTTCTAATTCTTGAAAGGCCGAATCTTTCAAATTGTCTTCCTTGGGAAATTCTAAATCACGCTAGAAAATATACAGCGCAAGTTATGTGTGGAGAAGGCATCTGATTAAAAGTTGTCATGTGCAAGTGCCAGAAACTGGTCGACGCATTTCACGTGAAACAACTATCTTGGTAAGTTTTTAGATCATGTTTATTGCCAATTTCTGAAACATTGATGCCATGTGCACAATAATTCGGCTATTCATGCAATGGACAGTGCGGGCAAGACGCAGACGTAGCTGGCTAGCAACCTGTCTGTTTGGGCTATGTATGAATGAGAATGTTCCAGCGCCCATTTGATAGACATCGGTTGTGTAGCGATTTTACTTCCTACTTGTTAGATCATTCACTGTGCACTTTTATTCAATCTCAAATATCAATGAACCGTAGATATATCCCGCTTTGAATACAAAATACCATTGTGAGTTTAAACTGCCATCTTATTAGGATATTGATCATCCACCAGTCTCACCTGATCCGGCCATAAATCATTCATAATGAATTGCTCACCAAAAATAATAAAAACTCATTGTCACAAAAACTGACAACTGTTAAGTAATAGATTTTCAAACAAGTAATTGACTTGAATTAATCTGTAGTTAATTACCAAATATCTCTTCAATAGCTTCATTCTCATACAGTCCATGCTAACTCGCTTTATATGCAATTGATGAGTCTTGCTGCTGACTGCGCTTCTCTGAGGATCTATAATAGATACTATTTATTGTATTCAAACAAACCAACAAGTTCATAATTAGCTTAGTAAAATTAAAATACTTTTCTATACTATCAGTTCTGCCAGCTTTGCCATACTTTCTCTGTAATACCTATTACTGTCCAAACTACTTGCCTCTCTCAAAAAATATATGTAATTCAGGAAGATGTGTAGGTACAGTACAGACAACAGATGTCAATATCCATCTCTTAACTTTATCACTCAGCAATAATCCCAAATTAAACAAGTGATTAACATTTACTCAAGCAAATAAATTTATTTATAAAGACAAGATAATTGATAATTTCTTTGGTTTATTAACTGCATCATATTGTGCATGAAAACTGGGTAAATAAAATTTAATTTCCATAGTGTGGAGTAAATTGATCGGCGGACTTCATTTGTCCGCCTTGCATAAATGTTTGTATGATCTGCAAAAATTTGTTCTGGGTATTTTCTATGTATAATAGAAAATATCTATATGTAATGTACTGTATATAGTATATCAGTCATCTAGTACCTTGTTTCTCAACATTTTCATCTACACTGTACTATATTTTGTTTTTGTGTGGAATAAAGAGTTATCATCTATCTATCTAATACCCATAACACAAGCTCTGCTTAGCTTAGGGATAGATGATGCTGTGTGGATTGTGTTATTTTTTAATTATTTATTATTTCTGGCAATCATTTTATTTAAGTGTTATCATTTAGGAAATCTGTTATTCCCCAAGACGATACAATCTCAAAAATCAATAAGATACAATCTAACATTTGGCCAAATTTCATTAAGAAATGTACGGTATGGGTTTGCATCAATCATGCTTGATAGGCACTTGGTGAACTTGGTAAAAATGTTATAAATACACAGAAGGAAGCTGCTACCCATTCTCTGATAGGTTCTTGGTCAGCTTGACCGCCTCCATGCAGGAAATAAAATTTACATATAGGTACTTAAATGATTACTTCCATTTTTTAAATTCCCAGGGTCCATTCTTCAGAACTCTATTAAGAGTTGTCAACCAAATTCTAGATAATTAGTTCAGCAGGCAAGTAGGCCGCCATGAGGAATAACAGCGACCTTTCGTATCTCGATTTCATCGAGTTTGTCATGCTTGAGGAATAATTCGCGGCAATTACCCACGCGTCGCAAGATGTGGAGAAATCATCGGAAGGTGTATTTGTCGCGTAAAATCAATGAAAATGTGAATACTGAAATGCTAAATCTGTCTTACAGTATGCCTTGTTTGTTGCCACTTAAAGCAGGCATTGCAGACATATTCTATTGATCCTAGGTATTAGTATTCTTAAGAGCAGTAAATAGTTAGGTACATGAAAGGCAATAATACTAATGAGGATGAATTCATAAGGTATCCTTTTATAAGATCGCGGCTGCTTCCGAGTCCACCTTAGATCCCTTTAAGGGCCTCCAACGGCCGTCGTCAAGGCTACACTCAAAGGAGTCCGAGGAAAATTGCGAAGGTCGCTAGATTTCGTCACAGAAGCCCTGTCTCGGTCATACTGATTAGACTTCTTTGATTCGGATTTATAATGACCGATTTCAACTGACCTTCTTGAGGCTACTTAATTTTCTGCACGTTTTTGTTCTTACCAACGATTTTTCGATCGTAAAATACGCTCAATCAATGTTAATGAAAAGCAGGGCTAAAGAAAAGCTATATTTTATTTTATTTTAATTTAGATGGAAAACAAACAGCTTATACATCTTAAATGAGTAGAAACATTGGTAGAGTAACTAAAGCTTAACAGTTTTCACTTATAGTTCTTAAATATGCATAAACTAAAATATATATAACCTAATAAGATTGGTACAAGTAATTCAATGAAAGAGTTTAAAGTGGTTTGCCGGTTAACAAATAGTTTTAAAGTAGTTTGAATGAGTCACATAAATCCAGATTAACATTAGGTTATGATTAGTAATATTAAATAATAATATTACCTACTGCTTATTATTGAAGAAATATATGATCTTGATTGTTAAAAATGTTTTGTTTAGTATGATATAGGTCAATATGTGAATAATTACTAATAAAAGTATATAATGTGCGAGGCAGATATTTACGATAATTAGTAGAGCAAGTGGGTGAGTACAGTTTAAGGTGATATTAAAAAAAGAATGTTAAATTTGATTTTATTAATTTGATTTGAATCAGATTTATTTTTATTTTTATGGTAATCGTTTTGGACTATCCAGTTTTAAGGTTTTTATAGTAGGACCGACAGGCACGCTCAAAGGTTTAATCATACGAAGTACTAGCAGAAAGAAAAGACACTAAGATTGAAACATTTTCATTTCTGTATTACATGTTCTGTTCAAATATTTTATTAAATTTTAGTAACAGATACCTGCGTTTAAAATTTTAGCTTTCTAGTTTCAGCGGTTTGGGCTGGCTGGGCGTTGTGCCCACAAAATCACTTGTTCTTTTATATAATAAGAAGATTTAAATTATAAAACAGTTTTGGCTTGCCGCAAACACATAGATTTAGCATCTTGGTTTTCGACATCTTGCAGTCTTTAAACTCTAATTGAAATATTTGTGTATGAAGGAAACCACGAAAAATCGAAAATTATGAATTTCAGAGGATTCCCCGAATCCTCATCCAGGTGCAGAGCACACACGCGCAATGCGCTCCGCATTGCGCGTGTGTGCACTGGAGCTTAATTTGGGCCCTCCCTATACATTATTGACTGCTTTCTGTTTTCATTGCATTATAAAAAAATACAAAAAATACAAAATTATTTAGTAACAACAAAATTAATAATTAATTAATAGTTGATTTAAATCACAATCATGATGTATTTAAAAAAAAACATTTTATTTAAATCGTGATTTATATCATCTCAACCCTGTAAAATCCTTACATAGTAGGTATGTATTTAATACATTTGATCTACGTAGCGTACGCTTTTAAGGCTCTATTTATTCTATTAGTTGGAATAAGGTCGTGAGCACTCATTCCCCGTGTTACAACTTCCTTGTGAGGAGGTCAGAGCAGAGTTTCGACTTGCATAGAACTGTTCCATGTACCGTTATATAAGTGGACAGTGCCCTGTAGTAGATGTGCCTGTGTTATTTGGGTACGAAGATCCGCGCTCTGTGAATTCTGCTCTTCAATCGCAGTCGAATCCAACTCTGTTAACCCATGTTGGTTGATACCCAGTATTCTCGACACAACAGCAAAATCAAGCTGAGCAAAACATAAAACACAAATGGCCGCCATGGCAGGCTACAGTAAAAACCACATCACAAGGTCGTTTTTAGCAAAAAGAAACAGCAAGTTTCCAGTTTTCAAGAACACGGTGCGATAGGCAAATCGTGAGCGATAACACGAACTCACACGTGACACGTGTCGCATTCAGTTGTACTTAAACTTACATAAAACTAAGAGTCGCATTGGCTTTCTATATTTCATTGTTTTCAACAAAAGCTTAGGTCTTATTCGTTAAGTCCATTATTTAATCTGAAAGCGTAGACGAACCCTTGAGTACTAAATTACAGAAAATAGACCAAAGTGTGGCGTCGAGCCCGCGACCTCGCTTTCTCAGCCCTTTTATCTCAGCTCTTAAATTACGAAACGTGCTCTTTATCTGCTGAACTTGACATAAAATCCACTATTATTTTGCTCCTTTTTTCCACCATCGAGCTAAAGAGAGGGTCGGCCAACTTTAAGCTTATCGCAACTAAAGTATGAGCGGTAGAAATGCTTCGAATGTAGCATTTATCAGTGAAATAATAAAAAAAACACTACTTGCACCGATAAGCTGATGCAAGACCATTCAATGAATGGTAACGATGATTTTTACTTTAAAATAAAACATTTTAGTAAAATGATAGAATAGACGGTTTCAAAACGTGACCCAGAAATCTAATAGAATATACCATTTAATGAAACTTGAACGATACTTGTAAACACTCGAAAGCACGTGTTTTGCATGTTTATCGTTAGTCAAGTATTGCGAACTGACAATGCACAGTGCAATCAGTGGCGTTGGTACTCCAAGGCACGTGACGTGAGGATGAGGATAGTCTTCCACTTCCGTCTTCCTGTGGTTAGCCTGCGTAAACGGAGCTATTCGTTAGATTCGGCAGTTTCGGTGCGGGACCATCTTAGTAACGTCACGTTTTAATTTAATAAATTCCTCAGTAACGCAACGCAGTAAATCATCTTACAGACAAATAGGTAATCATTCAATGGTAATTAATAAATATCGTTCACAAGTTTCATTTGATGCGAATGTCGCTGGCAACTAGTCCTGGTATTGTTCACCAGACACTTGGGTAAACCGCAAACATCCATTGTCAGAAACAAGAGATTAAGTATTGATCATTGCGCACTTCATCGTTGAGCCTGTTTCGTCTGTCAACATCGGCTTCGTTTCCAAAGTGCTTTTACAATTTATCAGCACTCGCAGTGGTTTTTGTGTATTTTTGAACATCACGTTTGTTCTATTTCATTACGTTGAGTTCCTTATTAGTAGGTAACAAAGCAAGTAAAAAATCGCGGATTATACGAACAAAAATATAAGTGGAAACATGTAGTACAACTATTGGTCGGCCTTGCCATTGTCAGAGATGCCCGGTCAAAGTCACCAAGCGTGGCAATTGTATGTAACAGATAGACGTCTATACATACGTGCAATACACCAGCCGCTAGCTGTCTTAATTATTGATGTTGTTGCTATATGTCAAATGCCCCGGAAAGGCCACAAGTTGCGTCAGGTTTTGTTGACGAAACTCGTTGATTTCAAATAAAACGTCGTAGGTATACAAGTAGTAAATATTTCACAAGCAAATGGTATTGAGTTACGAACTCTCATCGTTTGATCCATTCCTACCTGACAGACTACCGCGTACCGCACATGATCAGCTGACTTAAGCCTGTTATTGGTAATGATGAGAGCCTTCACGTGTGTTCGAGCGTGAGCTTTGAGTTGAGAATTATTACTCGCAGAACGCTTTGTGAACGGAGCTAAATATATTATATGAGATGCTCACAGAGAGATTATTGTATTCGCATAGGTGTCTTTCTTAAATCCGAACTACGTGGAAGTCAAGCCGAGCTCCTCGCAGATAATTTATTATGTTATGAAGTGTTAATTACGAGGTTTTTGTCATTTGTTTTGTTTAATAATGTTCTGAACAATTGTATTTGCTCTTGTTGGTCTATGTTATTAATATCAAGATATATAGTATTTAAACGTCGACGCACGCTGTCAGTTTCAGTTAGAACTAGCCTGATTGGCTCAGAAAGTGTGATCGCCTCGTATTTATTGCTCTTGACATCGCTCGTCCTTGATCTAAATGCGTCTCACATTGCTATGTGCGTAGATGGAACGTCTGCGCGCTGATTTATCTTCGTTTACGCTTTCGTCCTTACATTTGCATACGTGCTCTGTGCTATTTCCATTATATCGTAGTTCGTTAACTTCGAATCCCGTTTTTGTAGCCACTATCTCAGAATTTACGGCATAGGCGAGTGATTTCTAATCAGTTCAAGCTAAAAAACAAGCTCTTCAAAATTAGCTCCGCCATCCTTTGTCTACTCTTATAAGCTTTGCTTGCCTAAAAGAAATCGCTTTAAACGATAAGGCCGCCAATTCTGTTACCTTTTATCATACTGTTTTATATAGGTATAAGTTCTCTGAATAAAAAAATCTCTCCATATATCTATCTAACAAACTGCAAATTTTAACGCTTTTACAAAAAGGTTTCAAATAGATAAATAAGTTTGACTAATTACGGTTGTCAATATCCAAATAGCACCCCATCCGCAACCGAACGTGAAGTGTTCAGTTGGGAGTGAGAGAATATCCGTAGCAGCGAGTAGATATAATGTAATGATTTAGTGAAGCATGACAAAAGCTCAGCTGCTCTATACTAATGGAATTGAATGGCCAGCCATGCATAATGTAACTGGTTTGTATTAGAGCCTGCTTGCAAATCTGGAGATGGCATGCAGTCGGTGACCGTTACGCGGCTCTTTGTGCCGACCCTGGCGGGTGACCCCGATCCAACGCACTCACAGTCGAGCGCCATACAGCGAGCGCAACGTATTCTAGAACATGTACGATATGATATCAATTGTGGCTAATTTGTCGAGCAGCAATCCATACTGTAGCAAAGTGTTCTAGCAATGCCTGCTAGAACACTTTTCTTGTGGCTTTTGCTATACCAACTTATTGGATGCCAACTTTTCTTGTTGTGATAGAGTTTTGACGAGTTTGCTAAGTGCGTAAGTTTTTGATATAATGACTATTATTATTCCGACAAGCTCAACTGAAGAAAGTGTCTAAATTCTGTCGCAGTGTTTGATTCCATCTCAAGCCTAGTGACCTGCATGATGTCACTGTGCAAGTAGTGTTAATGAACAATCAATTTATATGAGAACGTGTATCCCAACGAGCCTCTACTATGAGTTTATGAATATTTTATTATAGAGGTAGAGGCTACGCGAACGAACGTGGTCAATGAACTTGGCACTTCTCTTCCTAGCGTTTAGTCTTGTCTGGGTAGTCTTTGTTCGAAATGGGTTTCCGCCATTCGTGTCTTACGATTGTAAGATTAATTTTATTTCTATGCTTACATACACATCTGCCCTGGCATTAACGGTCTTTAACTGCGTAATTCGCATATCAAGTCAATGGTTTCCTTTCGCAAAAAATATGTATATGTGCTTGTGCTAACAATAGGTACATCTGGTTGCTGAAGCAAATTGCAACGTCGGGGTTTCACTATGTTTTTTACGATTGTATGTTTTGTAATATTATCATTTCAAATTTGTAGGCAATAGGTAAAATTAATAAAAGTTGCAAGACTAAATTCTGTGCTTTATATGCATCTATGTTATTGTAATATTTTATTCGAAAATGAATTCGTGTTTTAAGATTTGGAAGGTTTAGAATAAATATCAATATACAGTGTTTGAATAGTGATCGAGCAACTAGTTGTGTTGGATGTAGTTTGTTGCTGGTGCGATGTTTAACTCCATTGAGTTAAATGGTGATATCATCGGTATAACTGTCTGTCTAGCAATAGTAATCAAATCCCTGCCTCATAAATATCTAGTTCCTTTTCCTAATAGGCCACATCATTGGCTTGATATATATATTCTGATGATTACATTTATTGAGTACTGCTATCGAATCAGTTAATCGTCTCTGCATTAAACTTATCTTCCTTGTCATATGACTTTGATGACTTCATGCCATAAGTACTTTAAATAATTTCTTATCATTAAAAAGTTGAAGATGATAATTTTAATGAGTTTTTTTTTTAGCTTTACATTGTTTTAAATTGGTTTAAAGTTTGTTTCGTATTTATCGACAAGTCATTATGTTACTAAATTGGGTGATTAACCATTTTTGTGTATTATTATAATGTTTTCTGTTATTCAGCATGGTAGTTCTTGGATGGAAATGTAGTTTCCAATGTTTGGCAATATCGTTGTTCTCTACGTGTAATTAGCAGTGTAGTAACACTGGAGGATGCGGTGCGGTCCTACTTGTGAATTCGACGAATGATATTACACCCTTCCTACTAATTAATGTATTGCGTTTCATTAGCAGTCTCAGTTCCTATACAAATACCTCATTCTTGGAACCTTCAAAAGGTAAGGAACCTGAAAGTTTGCACACGTTATTGTAGACTAACGAGTGTACTAAATCTTTAACTCTGTTCTTTATTCCTGTGGGATGATAGTGAACATTGCACTTCTTGTTTACTTTTCTTCAATTGCATCGTCTAGATTCTAGATTACAGTTTGATTGTATCAGGCTATGAGTGTTTATCACAAGGATTACTCCACAAAGGCGTCAAGCACTGCATTTGCTGTCAATGACGTGATCGCAGATAACTGTTGGTCAGGCGGTTTCTAAGTACCTAGTAGGTAGGTAGGTACAGCTCGGGCGTGATGGATGCTAGGGATCGCTTCCTCGTCACTTTATCCCCGACCACACCGCCCCAACCGCTCTCTGATAGGTTCTCACGTCCGCATTCAGTCACATATCATTGTGATAGAGGATATAGTGGTATCACAGCCTACATTATTCATACAGTCTTTCGACGAAGGCATTTTGACAGGGCAATCATGCGGGGGGCAAGGTTTCACACAAATTATCCATCTTTTCCTCTATCTTCCTCTCCCTTTATATTTCTCCACATTCAAATCTAACACTCTTCTCGTCACATGACATCCTTCCCTGCGCATCACATTGCCCATACCACGCTAACCTGTTCCTCCTCAACTTTTCCGTCACTGACGCCTTATCTTTCCATCCTTGACACTCCATTACATATAATGTTATATTATAGCTGTTTACTTTCTAAATAAATAATAATTTTAAATTAAATGTTAGTTTTTCACGAGCTATTGTACGAAGGGAGTTAGTCAAAATCAACAGCCATTAAGTAAAATTTAGGATGAAATTTTATTGACCAATTTGGATTTGAAACGTCATCGAATAAATAAATATTGCTGGACAATTCACACAACAGCATCGTCTAGCCGCAAGCTAAACAGAGCTTGTGATATTATGGGTCCTAGACAAATGATAAACTTAATACATAGATAGATATTATTACATTACCTACATTGCATAGATATATATTATTTTTAATATACATGAAAACACCCAGAACTAATTTCTGCAGTTTGTACACACTAGTCTCGAGGCGGAAATCGAACCCGCAAAATCCGCAGGCGGACCTCCGCTGTGTTTGTATGCCATGTGCGTAACTGCTTACCGTGTTTATAACTCATCTAATAATATCTATTATATATATACATATATATATATATATTGCAGTATATATAGCAGTATATATTATGTATATATTATATATTGCTATTTTTAGAGAACCCTAGCGTCTAGCTAGGTAAACCTAACTTATGAATTAAGGCACTATTAACCAAAAACATGTAATATTTTTGACAATAAACGATATACATATATATATATATATATATATATCATCTCCCTCGATTTAGTCGAAACGATGCCCATAAGTAAATTAATTTCACGCGATGCGACGACGCGCGACACTGCAAACTTCTGAGACGCCTCTCTTCAGAACGACGTATACGTTTGCGCCGATCTTGTGAGTAAATTCCTCTTATTCATACATTTTATATATTTCCCTGATCAGTGCCTTGTCGCCTGATAAGTTAAGTCAATTAGCCACACTCAATGCTGTCTTTTTGTTACTCTGTCGCAGTTAGAAAACATTGTCGCGTGACTTCTATTTGGCTCTGGCTGGATGGTCGCGCGCGGCGCAGTCACACTCGCACCGATTATTGTTTTTATGAACTTTGTAATTTTATGATTGACGATAGTCTCTTTGTGCTCTGTGCAATGTAGGAAACCAATTAAAAAATTTGCTCGTAAGTTGACGAATAGTTATAGAGATTAGATAAATAGACAGTTTACAAATGTTATGCCACGCGGCTGGCACGTCGACATAAACCGCTTAACGCCTTTGTTCGATCATGCGTACCTTCATACGGTATTACATAAACACGCGAGGGAAACAACCCTTTTTATTACTTCAAGGCGATATTGGCGGAACCCTTTTTATAGATTCCGTACACATTGATTTGATACGAAACGTGGTTCGTGGTATCCTGGTGTCCAGGCCGGACATCAAAGGAATCAACTTTAAAGATCAGTATTTGTGCAAATACTTATAATCGTGTTTTTGGTGAACAAGTTTCACTGTTAACATAAAACCAGACATCAAAGTTTAAATTCAAACGTACGTCGTAAAGTCAGCATAATAAAACTCATTATCACATTGACCGGTGCTGGTAGCGCACGGGATCGATCGCCCTCGGCGCCGCTCCGTTGGACGTTGCGTTGCGTCATCAGCATCACCGGCGCTGGCAGGTGGAGCAGATGATGGCATTAGCCGTGTTTTCTTTATTACACTGTTTACTCATTGTGGGTAAACTGCTCGCATTCTTGCGTGTTCATGTTTATGACTGGTTGGAATTTGCAAGTGCTTAAGTGAACGGTGAGTAGGTATTTGTGAAGTAATTTGGGCAGCCAATCGGACCGTTCGGAGATGCGTGCAGAATCGATGGATGCGCTAACCACCTCTGACGGATTAATCAGCTCGGAGCCCAGTCGAGCGTAACGGCAATTACATAGACGTGATGGACGTGGACGTGGACTCGGTACACGGACCCGGCGCGTTAACTAGCCTTTTTATGATAAACCCAAAAATAAAACGCCTCGACGGAAATTAAACGAGGACGCCGATATGTAAACGATGTCATGTATCGATTTCGAATTGTCCTTATTTAATACGTTGTAGCCTGGCAGGCAGGGTGTCGTACAACTTCGGTATTGGTATCACGTCGACGGGAAGCCCCATGTTACGGTTGGTAAATAAAACTTTCAGGATAGGTATTGATTACTGCATTTAAAATTTTCTTTATCCTTGTATAATGAGATCAGTTATCTTTGCAAGGGATACAATACAGTGATGTCGTCTAGTCGTATGTAGTGTCAAGCTGCATATTTTATGTTCCTAGCACTTTCTTGAATGTGATCCTAATGTGTAAGTGGTCCTGGTGCGTTATCAGAGTGCTGTGCAGAGTGGCGTCACTTGGCGCCGCGACTCGATGGCGATAACATGCTAATGTCGCCGCGCCAAATTACTCGCTAATGAGTGCGCTCATGTGTCGTCTCGCCAGGGAACAAACTTGCATACATTGTTAATGTTGGATGATAGTACCTTTGATAATAGAACCTACACAACGTATAGGGTAGAGGCAAGTAGACCATAACTTGCTAGCTGAACTCAACACCACACTATCTGTGGCCAAATTAGAACTCATGTTGGTGAATTTGTCTATTCCTCGTTGTGTAACATGATGCTTGTGCATTTACGTATCTCGTGTCCGCTCCAGTTGACCACCTGCAAGATGAGGCCCTGAGGGCGTGTCCGGACAATTTCCGCGCTAAATTTCAAGGTGGGCTTCCGAATCTGTTCGCCTTCTGGCGCTCTGCCAACCAGCTCGCGAACCATCGCGACGACAACACCAAACATAACAACTATAACTAGGGGAGCGGGAGGCTAGTTGTAACAATTTTTAGTTTTTTTGATGGGGAAGTCAAGATAACAAGTATTCTACTAATGCAGCTATTTTATAGTAGAGGACATACCTATATCCATTAGAATTATAATTGGGGTGGATTTCATGATAATTAGTTAAAAAAAATAATTTGCGTTTATAGTCGCTTGTTACTTCTACTTATCTTTGGGACTGCAGTGTTCGTAAAAAGTAATCTGAATTTCTTTGACAAACTCAAATGTAAGCGCCTTGACAAGAAAATTCATTGCCCTCTAAATAAGTCGGCACTTTTTAATAAGAGTATATTTTGTATGGCACCTCGTATCTATAGTCATTAATCACATACCTACAAACATTAAAGAAAGCAATACTATTCATTTTTTTAAACTCAAATTAAAACAATTGTTAATTGATAAGGCCTATTACAATGTTAATGAATATCTAATGGATAAATTCTAGAATAAGACAATTCATTGATTATTAATTAATTTAGTTATTGACATTGTATTTATTTATATACATTTATCGTGACTTTGCATGCTGTAAAGCTGATCATGGTTGTGCTCATTCTATTTTAATCTAACATCCCTGTAACCCATGTTTCGCACAATATTAGAATTTGATTTGATTGGTACAACATACTCCGTTCTTGGGGCAAGTTGTAACTGATATATAGATAGATAATACTTTATTCACAGAACTGGTGTGGGGCAGGTCGTAACAACATACTTATAGAATTTCAGGCATTTATTGTTTGGTAAACAGATTTTAACATACTAGACATTAACACACTTTAATATAATGTGTGATACATACTAATTATAAAATTATTTCTTAGAAACTAACAAGTGTAACAAGTGTTTCTTTATCAATATTAAGAGATCTTGGATTTGAGGGACATTTTTATTACCAATAGTCACAGCGCACTTTTAAGCTAACTTTTTCACTTCTGAAGGCAGCAATCCGAAGTAGATATGAAACATTTAAGAAGATACGAGGAAATTTTCTCCTCCTCCTCTGGGGTAAATACTAATCTTGGTTTAGCGTATCCAACAGAAGGAGGCTCGCCCTTGTATTTTCTTAATGTGACACATGACAGAGGTTAATTATTTTCGCAGCTTGACGAATTTTGGTTCCATTTTCGGAAACTTCCCTTGCAGCTAGTTCGTAGTCCTCTTGTGACTTAGCACTCCTTTCCGATACTCCCTTATAATTTCTCATCCTAAAAACAGAAAACAAAATATAATTAGTATATAAAAAACTATTTTATATGTAAATAATGACAAGCATAGGTACACATTCACATTTAAAAACATAAAGGGGCAAGTTTTAACATGTTACAACTTGCCTCACGGCCATATTTTGGATATTTTAGTTTATTGAAAAAAAAAATATAATTTAGCCAAAAGAAAATACTAACATAAGATAGCTTAATATTTATACTAGGTACACAAATCATTGGAAACTCATTTCAAAAAGACAACGCAGTAACCTAGAATCAATCTTTACGAACTTAAGTTTTTTATATTACCTGGCAAAAATGGGGCACCTGCACACAACCACTAACTGCGCGCTCCCGTGCGATACTGACTGTATTCACGTCGTAGGTCACCTTAGAAGCAGTTGCTTAGCGCAAATTCCAACACAAAATATTCGATACCTGTTGAGTAATGAAGCTGTTACTACTTACCCCCGTTACAACAAGCCCCGCGCTCCCCTACTCTAAACCCAAAAACAACCCGTTGATAATATTTTTAAATTTGCAATGCCTACTTCGTCCAGCCAACAGAAGGTTTGATTGGTTACCTACAGTCATCGACCTGAGAACCAATCGATGCCTACAGTCTGGTCTGTTTGGCCAGGCACACTATGCTGGTGTTGAAATGAATGTGGCGTGATCTACATACTTGCTATCAGCGAAAATAAAGCGATGACTTGACATAATTACAACATCGTTAAGCAAAGTAGACCAATAAATGAATTTTATGAAGCGAATTCAACTGTACATATTATCTAGTTTATTTGCCGCCGTGATCTCGCTGCTAGTTTATTTAAACAGCTCCCTGGAGTGTGCTCTAGTATTTTCCAGTTTGCGCTGGACTAGGTATATGTATCCCGTCCGATAGCGCACAACCTGTCTTCAGCAATTGCAACTAGTCCTCCCCTGAGCACTGTATACAATAGACGAGTCGAGCTGGCACGCGAAGGCCGTTCCCAACTGTTGATGGCCGAATATCCACCTGTTTATATTAATTAACGCTAACACCGTGAGCTACCTAAGATTCATATAATTATACGCATCCTACACGAGATGCTCTAATGCAAATAATCATCAGTTTTAAGGTTTCACTCACGTTGTTAACAGCGTTAGTAACGCTTTTTGATGTACTAGTCTTTCCGCAGCTAAGTAAGTTGTGGAGTATAAGGAAGCAAAACTGACACATTTTGAGATGTAATGCTCATCTTGATGGAAAGTGCCGATGTGTGCAGATTAGCTTTGCCCTGTTGCACGTGAAACGCTACTTCTCGCGTAGTGTAGTGTTGTGTTGTGGTGTTTAGTATCAATATGTAGTGTGTCTGTTTGTTTCAGGCTATGCGATAGTTCCACGTTGCGGTGGATTTGATCTGGCAATGTTCCACGCGCCGACTCTACCAGATGTTAAGGAACACGTGAGTTAAATTTTACCTTTTTTGGAACAGCCAAGTTCTTGGCTCAACAGTTCAATATGTGTTCAATTGCGGCGCTAGTTTTAGAGAAATATGTAGATACCTAAATGTTGTGAAGCTTTTTACAATACAATTTTTAAAAGACAACATTACGGACAACTTTGCGAATTTTATTTTTATCCTCTCGTGTATTGTAACAATGGTTTGTTAATTTGGCACACCTTGCGTTTGTGCGTCGTATGTTCATCGCCCATGGGCCCGTCCCTGCAGTGCGCACAGCCGCACCTGTGTCGCCCAAACACACTGTTTGAACGTTCTTCTGCACTGCTGACGTCACAATAACAATGGATACCTACTGACGATAAGTTGATAACGTATCTTTTATCCACGACACAGTCGCAATCTAAACGTCCTGAAAGGCGCCTACCTTTACATAATCAATCCATACTAATACTCGTATTATAAATCTGAAAGTACTTAACTCTGTCTGTCTGTTACGCTTTCACGCTTAAACGGCTGAAAGGATTTCACTGAAATTCTGGTTGGTGAAGATGTTATCCCAGGGCGTCAAGTACCAATTGGAGAGATCAATCGAAGTAAAAACAAAAGAAACTCTCTAATAACTACAGGATCCGTTGAACAAGCTTCGCCAACGTGACAGTCTTTCCATTTATAAGTGAGTGGTATCAGAGAACAATGGAGTCTACTTCGACTGGAGGTACCTATCTGCATTGAGAAAATGGAAGAACATGATACTCTACTCCAATGACACCCGCCACCATCGATCTAAGTAAAAAAGGGAGATGAAGTACTAGCTTCTCGAAAGTGGAAGACTCAAATTAGGTGCAGTTAGGTCCACCCACCTCAGTCGTAGTTTATGAATGTTTAATATACCTATGTTTCTTTTTGGAGTTTTGCATAGGTGCCTACTACATGTGTTAAAAATGTGGGATAGTTAAATGAATGCTTTTTATTAAATCAGGGACTGTGACCCAGGTAAAATGTGGCGTGAAGCCCTGCAAGTTACATAAATACATAAAGCCAGGTTATACAGTAACATTATTTAGAAATCCAGGTCACTCCACTAAACACCCACTACATGGGGTCACCGCAAAAGGACAGTTTTGGTTATCAATCATCGATGGCCCTGAAGAAGGATTCCCTGCCCGCCACAGCTAACAGCTAGGGAGGGTTACCGCAAAAGGCACTTTATTATAGTTACTGGTTATTCACTAACACTGCAAGGACTGCGGGTTCTACCCATTATCACGAACACATTCGTGAAGACGTTAATATTTTTGTGTAAATTACCTCCCATACAAAATGTAAAAACATTTGTCCAGAACCCAACTTCCACACCCACTGTTAATTCAGTGTGAAGCCATTTTTAGGGCTCCGTACCCGAAGGGTGAAAACAGAACCCATTACTCCGCTGTCCGTCCGTCCGTCTGTCACAGGGCTCTATCTCATGACCGTAAGAGGTAGACAGTTAAAATTTTCAGAGAATGTGTATTTATCTTGCCGCTTTAAGAAAAAATAATAAAAATAAAATAAATGTTCAAATTAAAGGTAATTTGAACATTTATTTTATTTTTATTATTTTTTCTGCGCATGTAAGGCGTGCGCTCTTAATAGTTAGTAAATAATACGTTATTGGTTTCTAATATAATGAATCGTACCGTACATAATATTAAATATTTCTAGGTAGGTAGATACTACATATAGTATATTATACATACAGTATAGTTTAGTAAGCATTGTTTCAATGGCATCGTAATCATAATTTTTAAGCCAATTTATTTGTAAATTATTGAGTTCAAAATGTTTTAGGGATTTGTCATTAATGGTCTTTATTCATAGTTCGGTAGAGTAGTAAGTTTTACTTTTAACCTTAGTATTTATCTTACCTCTTTTATAATAGTGTAGGTACATTATTTCTGGTTTTCTTATTTATAATTTTTGCTTTGCCAACTCTCAAGTTTTTTGTGTAACCTTATAATTTAGGGGCCTTTAAGTACTTATTCTTCTTGTTTCTTTGTAATTTATGGTGTATCTTTCATTTGTGGTTCAATAAACAAATAAAAAAGTATAGATTGAAAATGCAGATGATGATTGCGGAGTGTTAATGAGATTCAGTGAATGCGCCACCGCCGCGCCGCCGCCGGCTACATGAGCAACGGTTTATTGGAATAGCAGCAACAGATGTTGATTACCGCAGCCCGGTTATCTGTTGTTGATGTTGTTGCACTCCCACCGCTCACATTGTCTCGCTGTTATTATGTATCATTTTAAATACATATACAGTTGATCGCCCATCATTACATACTAGCCTGACCTGGCGATGGTTTTATCAGTAACCTAACCTTAAACCGAAATTGGACAACTTTAAAGCGCAGTGGGAACCTATTATATTGACTACCGCTGATTCCAATATGTCATACGGCACCCTGTCGTGGGGAGTAGTTGAGTCTAATTTTCAAAATTAGTATGGTTTGATTACCAATTTCTCAATGTTAACTGACTACAGATTCCTCTACTCTATGTACTCTTGTTCTCATTTGGCCTCGAAGTTTTTTTCCTCTATCACAAACTAAGCAGGTATTGGTTTGTCGTTTTCCTTATCGTAATTCTCAAAACCATTTTCATTTCCAGACTAATGCCAGCGGGGATGCGGACCGGCCGAACAGACTCGCTGATGCCAAAATAATCGTTCCAACAATTTACTCCAAGCTTTAAAGAACAATTAGTGTTGTACAGTGAAGTGAAGTGAAGTGTGGGGGTGTTTCGGGGGGATGTTGGCGCCATGGCCTTCATGAGCAAGAAGAAGCGGTACAAGTTCGAGGTGCAGACTTGCCTGGAGGAGCTCACGGAGGTGCCCTTCGTGTCGGCTGTTCTCTTTGCCAAGATCCGTCTGTTGGACGGCGGGAATTTCACCGAGCATTCTACCAGGTATTTTATAACACATGAATTGATGAATTTCACCGATAATTCTACCAGGTATTTTATCACACATTAATTAATGAATTTCAGCGAGCATTCTACCAGGTATTTTATCACACATGAATTAATGAATTTCACCGAGAATTCTACCAGATACTTTATCACACTTGAATTAATTAATTTCACCGAGCATTCTACCAGGTATTTTATCACACATGAATTAATGAATTTCACCGATAATTCTACCAGATAATTTATCACACTTGAATTAATGAATTTCACCGAGAATTCTACCCGATAGTTTATCACACATTAATTAATGAATTTCACCGATATTTCTACCAGATAATTTATCACACTTGAATTAATGAATTTCACCGAGCATTCTACCAGGTATTTTATCACAAAAATTTTAAAATTATTGTGTAAAATATTAAAAGTTTAAAATTTTATCCTAGAAAATGAATGAGCCTGCCTTAAATTGCATTTTCCATTTTTAGTAGTAGTACGTTTAACACGGTTTCACAAATACAGCTTAGGTACTTTACAACGGAGACTGTCCGCTTAGCATAATATTATAATCGAAGGATGTCTCGAGATGACCGATCAATCTCCTGGATGAATAGCTTATCCTACGATTGTGTCCGATGAACGGGGGTTCGCAAAAAAATCATTAGCTGCTAAAACGTTAAAAGTTTTACCACCACCATTCAGCCTAGGTCATTCAGTTACATAACGCCTTCAAAAGAACGATAATTTATAGTTATTAGAGAACAAGCAACAACAATAACTATTTATTCAGCCGCATTGCACCCACTGACGCAACAGCTAAATCATATTTATTGAACCCCCAGACGGCGGCTAGATTAATAGCTCCTAATAAAACTTAGCTCTACCACGCCTTTGATAAGGCTGCGGTTCAGTCATCTGTTGAAATTCCACATGCTAACAACACGCTCTCACAACATCTCGCAGACTGTTTTCATAAGAAATTTACGTCATACGAGCTATCAACAACGCCCAGGGAATGGAGATTAGAAGGCAGAGCCAAGTTCATGTAAATTCATCATTCTATCGGCTTTCCGACGGCAATTCCGTTTTATAGCCGAACTGGGAAAGCGTTCAACTGCGGCCGAAACCGCGCGATATTGACCATGAAATGAACGCACCCGAATTGAGTTTGTTATTAGTTCTATCCATACTTAGCCTTCGCTCAGCGGCGCGGCGACGACCTCGTAATCACGAATCAATTCTTTTAACTTTAGTTTTTATGTTATTCTTTTATGATTGACCGACTGTTGCCTCACCTGAAAGTCAAAATACGTCTGTTTATTAGTAAACGTGACAACCGTTCGTGTTGTTCGAATCATTTCTTTTGTGAAAGCATTAGCACAAAGGCGTTGACATTACACAAAGCAATCGGCAACAAAGTTCCAACTTGCTGTGTTGATTAACTGGAGAAACAAACACAACTTGTTCTCTATCCTTTACATTCACATGCATCTGTGCTGGGTCTGACAGAGACGGCCTGTGTGTTCCCACGATGCGAAACGAGTCTAATGAATCAGCTTTGTCTCCTCTCCTATCAATCGAAATGGGTCGACTCCCTTTGTTTGACATTATCGACGTTTAAAGACTCTTCTTTCATAACGCAGTTAGGAAATTTTAAAAGTAATTCGTCATAACCATCGTCAATGTTTTGTTCGCCCACGTCTCGGATTACACGGCCTGGCATATTCCAGTCCTCCGCTGCCCACGATATAGGTATTTGACAGGGCGGTTGCGTGCTTACAGCACTTGGTGACCTGCTGACGCTGTTTATGAAAGTTTACTTTCATTTAAAATATTGACTTTGTTCCATTTGCTTAATTGATTGTACTATACTATACTATGTACTGGTGTAATTATTATTTGATTGGACAGCCGTGTGGCACGCGGACACCACATGATTCCCATGGTACTTCGCGCGAGATCCTGTCCTACTAATGGATTCTAGTTAGATGGCCGCTACTCAGGTCTAATTTAAAAAATAAATGTCAACCTTAATCATAAAACGATTCCGAATCCTATCGTGCGTGCGTCTACGCATGAATCGTTTATGCGTAGAGTAAGTAGGTAGCTGAAGGCAGGTGACCTATGCTGGTGAACGGTCACATCATCACATGGAATTGTGTCAGTGTTGCCCTTGTTTGATAATTCACTGTTTAAATATTTGATACCTAATTTGAAACAATAACTTCATACAATAAGTCGCCCGCCCGCCACTAATAGCTCCACATCACCTTCCTGCCAAGTCTTGGTTATATCTTAATTTGGCGAAATGCCACCATTAAAGCTAGAGTAAATAATCGGCTGAAAATTTATATTTTTTATACGATAGACTTCATATTCATATAATTTATTGTGATTCCATGCACACAGATATTGTAGTTAGGTGTAGATAGTCTCAATGGGTACACAATGCATACGAACCCTGGCAGGGCGCTACAATTACTTTGGCTTCGCTCTTGTTAGATCATATTTATAGAATTGATTAATTTACGAATGTCATGATTGAAATATGTATTGGTTATATATAATATAAGGCAAGAAAAATAATAATTGAATTGAATAAGATTGAGTTTTCAATCTTATAAAACGATCGCAAATTAATGTCAGATTAGGAGTACATAGTCAAATTATATAAATTTAATGTCTAAATAAGTAATAAAAGGTGTCATACAAAAGTAGATAGATATGCTAAGTGTACAAATTGAAAATGACATCCGTCATAAACTCAAGTAAAATAAACAGGTCCAAATATGTATGTCGTGATTAGGTATGTACTTACTAACTTAATCTGTATATAGGTGCTAGTATGTCAGCTAGTACACTTTTGGTTATATGCTTTAAACTATCATCGGAGATGAATTCCTGGATTCCTGGAAATATTACTTTGTAGAGCTTCTCTTCGTCCTTGCAATCACGGTAAGAGTATAATAAATAATAAAGCTTGGAGTCAAAATGGCCAGATTGAACGATCCCCTGCAGTTGTGTCACATACATGGCATGGCGCATGGCGGTGGGTGGGAAGTCGCCAGTTAAAGGGGAGAGGTGGAATGCGGAGGTCCACCTCCGCTCGCCGATTGCCGCGTGAGCGATGTCCTGGCTCGTGCACATCTGATGCACTAAACACTCACTTCCATCACTTGCATTACACAATCGATTTACCAATTCACGTAGATTATACGTGCAGATACGTTGGATACATTGAGTAGGTAGGTAGGTATGGGTAAGTAGGCTTTACCAACAACGAACTTGGGAATGTTGGAAATGGGCTGCTCGGGACCCTTCGCCACAACCATGTTTGATTATTGGTGCTTCTTCTGTCAGGCTTTTGGCCGTTTCTGTTTTGTTATCTTGTTTCCACCATAGCTCCTAATTTATTTTCGTGAGCCTGTACTCTGCTGTTGAGCGTGCTTTATCAAGTTAATGAACAACAGGTCTTACGAGCTTTTGGAAATTTACACGCATGTCTATTCATCGCGAGTTTGAATTAACATAACTCTAAATAAAAATTATAATTAATGTAATTTATAGATTATTTAAATTGTAACAGTAATAGCGGTGGCTCGAGGAATTTTATTACGAATTTACGAAGGTGAACAGTCGTAAATACTTACTGCAAAGAGATAGACAATTCTGCTCTACACGAAGACTGTTAGACAAAAGCTTTGTAATGGATTTGTAATGAACATGCAAAGCTTGTATGTGTATGAAGTCGCAAATAAACAATTGATCTATCTATCTAAAGTTACAGAAGATCCAAAGCAGATGCCCACTCTATTCTGTAAACTACGATTGATGCCTAGATGATACATAACTATTGGCCAGAACATTTCAGCGAAGGCCTCATTACGCCGCCATTGTTCTAAGCCACGTCACACATTATCTCGGCTTCTGTTACCGATGATCTTTGTACTCGCGTCACGATAAACCTTGCATGAACGCATTTGTTCCAAGTTCCCACATTTACTTCAATTTATTTTCATGTATCTGTTTATAACACGCGTTCCGGCAATGTTATGTCAACCATTTTAAATTCGACATTCGATTATTAAATTCAATAACACGATTGTTTAACACAAAGCCTGCATATCGTTTAACCCTTAATTACAAATAATGCACTTGTGGGTAATTAGGCGAGGTCCACCGTAATATGCAAAGTTGGCCAAGGCGATGGTGCCCGCATTGCACCCGGGGCAAGGCCTAAAGGCATGGCGTAACGCCAAATACTAAAAAAGGTTCCTGGTGTATTTATCCTTTTTTCGAGGCTGTACCTTCAGAGCTAGCGAATAAGTGATACGCTTAAAGAAGCTTTCAAAGAAGCTTAGCTGTAGTGCGGCTTTCCCGTGCGAAACCTGTTGGTGTCCCAGCGGCGCGGCGGCGCGCGCGCAGGCGACGCGGTATTTCACTCGTATGTGATAATTGCACTCTGATCTTGCTCACTTCTTGAAAATCAAGACGCGATGGCAAAGGAAAGGTCAATGTACATGATTCCTCGAAGAAGTAATGATTGCTCTTTTAGGACAAGAAATATTTTGCGACATAGTTCTTAAGGGACGAAACTAGCAGATTTGGTTGTCAAACAAGGCCTAGATCTCAGTGCTCACTGGATCCCCGTGGTAAAAAACTCGAGTTACATGAAATATAATTTTTTTTCTTTGATTCCTTAAATGCGAAAAAAAATCATGAAAGTGCAGTTTCGCACATAATTTGGTAGAGAACCCTGCGGTCTATTGAAATGATTTATGTTTTAATTCGTAGGTTATTACTAAATATTAGGTCCTTACATATGAAATTGGCGTTTTTCGTACTGGCCACTTTAATCACAAATTTCTCCTCTTTGGTAAGGAATTCCAAATTCAAATTTGTACAGCTATAGACTCATGTATTTGTGCTTCGATGATCGTCATTCATTTGTTTTTTTTCTTCTGTTTTTTTCTGTTTGCGTCACTCATTTTACAAAATGGAAAACTTAAAATATCGCATTATTTACGAGTACGAGTTCCGCCGTGGCACTAGTGCTGCGGAAACAACTCGAAGGGTGAATGATGTGTATGGCGGTCGTGTTGCAAAAGAAAACACAGTTCGTTTTTGGTTCCAACGTTTTCGTTCTGGAAATTTTGACCTGCAGAACAAGCCCCGTGGACGGCCTGAGACTCAAGTTGATAATGAAGAGTTGAAGGCTATTGTGGAAGCGGATCCATCGCAAACCACGTCCGAGTTAGCTGCAGGCTGCGATGTTAGTGATAAAACTGTTTTAATTCACTTGAAGCAAATTGGGAAGATTAAAAAGCTTGAAAGGTGGGTACCTCACGAATTGACTGAAGCAAACCGGCAAACGCGCGTCGACTGCTGCGTTACATTACTAAACCGGCACAATAATGAAGGTATTTTAAACCGAATCATTACCTGTGATGAAAAATGGGTTCTTTACGATAATCGGAAGCGCTCAGCGCAATGGTTGGATCCTGGCCAGCCAGCCAAATCCTGCCCCAACCGAAAATTAACCCCAAAAAAGTTACTTGTAAGCGTTTGGTGGACTAGTGCCGGTATTGTTCATTACAGTTTTCTCAAATCTGGCCAGACTATTACGGCTGATGTCTATTGTCAGCAATTGCAAACCATGATGGAAAAGCTAGCGGCTAAACAACCTAGGCTGGTCAATCGCTCCACGCCACTGCTGCTTCACGACAACGCTAGACCACACACTGCGCAACAGACGGCTACTAAATTAGAAGAGCTTCAATTGGAAAGTCTAAGACATCCTCCGTACTCCCCGGACCTTGCTCCAACAGATTACCATTTTTTTCGAAATTTGGATAACTTCTTGCAAGGGAAAAAATTCAACTCCGATGGGGCAATCCAAATCGCCTTCAAAGATTTTATTGATTCCCGTCCGACTGGTTTTTTTAGTAAAGGGATCAATGAACTACCTATAAGATGGCAAAAGTGCATAGAAAATAATGGTTCATACTTTGATTAATTAAATATATTATATTAAAAAATATTCGACTTTTTGTTCCTCCCATACAAAACGCCAATTTCATATGTAAGGACCTAATATTTAGTTCCTTGAACCAGTTTCTTCATGAGTTGTGTAGTTTTCTTGTAAATAAACAAATACTTGCGCTTACGCCGCCGTTCCAAAAACTCTGTCCCGCTTCTATGAACGCGTAATCCTATGTCTAACCTTTTCACAAAATGACGCGCAATGCGTCCTCTTAAGGCAACCCTGCCTCTTAAACTTTATGCAGTCACGGACCACTTTCATAATTTTAATTATTCTATGGATCCCCGTCGAAGAATATTTTAGGTAATTAATATAAAGCCTTATATTAAAAAACAATTTTATTGGTAGTTTTGTTACATGTATTAATAAGTAATTAAATTATATTAAAGTAAGTTTTTTCATAAGTGGTTAAAATTTGCGGCAAATTTCTTTTTGACAGAACAAATTAAGGGAAAATCTTGAGGGAGCCTTACCAAAGCAGCAAAACCAGATGTGTTGCCAAGCATAGCAGGAGCTCTGTCAATCCATATCTCGTCGAATTAAATTATTAGGTGTTTCCCAACAAATCAGCGTTCGTTTTGCTATCGACCTAGCCATTCTACAAAAGGTCTGATTCTTCGATCCGGTGACGGCACATATACTACTAAGCGTAGTCTTCCAATCAACATTTTGTTCTGCTGCTGCGGACCCCTGACACATGTCACGGACCCCTAAGGGATCCGTCTAGGTACAGGAATTTGAAGTCTGTTATCGTTTTTTAAAACATGCCAAATTATTTTTTATAAACTCTTTCGAAATAGACAATATTATTATGGGGATGAAATAAAAGTTTTTTCTTCACGGACTACTAAGGGGTCCGTGGACCACACTTTAAGAAACCCTGTCTTAAGGTATAGTGCTTCGAGGAGTACAACGAGGTATGTAATGCTTCACGTCTGCGCTCTAAAATAACTAATACATTTCTGCAATCCGATCATCGTATACCTGAAAAAATGCAATTTAAAAGAAAACAACTTGTAACGAATTAATTATCTTCATCGTTCGGAATAAATTCAAAGCCATTTAATAAAATGTTGTGTAAAAATGATAAATAGTGTACTATCACAATAAGCGCGGATCGAGTTTGATATTTTCGAGTTGAACAAGGACAGTACTTGATAGAGTAGACACTTCGCGCCCAGACGAGAGATCGTCAACCTGCGATGCCCATTTGTGCTTCATCTGTGGATTTATATCTACATCACAACACAACACATTTGTGCTTCATCTGTGGATTTATATCTACATCACAACACAACACATTTGTGCATCATCTGTGGATTTATATCTACATCACAACACAACACATTTGTGCTTCATCTGTGGATTTATATCTACATCACAACACAACACATTTGTGCTTCATCTGTGGATTTATATCTACATCACAACACAACACATTTGTTCTTCATCTGTGGATTTATATCTACATCACAACACAACACATTTGTGCTTCATCTGTGGATTTGTATCAACATCACAACACAACACGTTTTACTACTTTCAACAATATTGTTATTTTAATTACTCAGCAATATGGCGTTTGTCGAAATGAAAACAATAGGACTTATTATTATATTCTAAATTGCCAAAGGATATAGGAGCATTTATATGCAGGGCCAATATTTTATGTTTTGACAACTTTAAACATACCTACATAAAAGGTGAAAATAAAAAAAAAAAAAATAAAGCTGGACAATCCACACGGCATCATCTAGCACCAAGCTGAGCAGAGCTTGTGTTATGGGTGCTAGATGACTGATATACTTCATACAATACATACATATATAGATATTTTTTAATATACATAGAAAATAATAAACAACGCAAGTAATTCATGGTGACCTCCGGAATCCAGATTTGGACTCGAATCACCCCTTTCAGATTAGTATACCTTTTCATAAATTGTGTCATAATGTAGTTGTTGTTTTACATACTATATAACTGTCAGATGACATACAAACGATGTCGCAGGATCCCCCCCCCCCCCCCCCCCACTGTAATTGCCCTTAAATGGATATTTGCATAGTTACCTACTGGTTGTAGGTAAGTTGGTAACGTACGTTTACTGGACGTCACCTTCCAAGTTTTTATGACTTGTGTCAATAATTACTGCTATGATCAAAAATGACAGCTAATGCCAAAAATTACAGCAAATGTCAAAAAATAAATCTTTAAAAATTTACATCAAAAATAACAGTAAATGTCAAAATGTCAGAAATGACAAACATTACAGATATTAATTGATAATGATAATTCATTAAATATGTAAGCGGGTTAACTACGAACCTAACGAAGCGGTACAGGCGCGACGCGAACCGCACTCAGCCTGATGAAGTCCCTCGTTAAGGGATGAAACGTTGGTGTTCTTCCAACACAAATCAGGTTCGTAGTTAACCCGCTTACATCCGTAATGAATTGGTCAAACTACGAAGTATAAATACAGATAATGTCAAAATTGACAAATATGAGAGTCAAGAAAAAATTATAGCCAATGTCAAAACAGGCTTAACCTATATACTGTATTTCCAATGACAGCTGTCAGAATTATTGTGACTGTATTACTACTTGTTCGTAGTACATTCAAATATTATTTATCAGATAAGCATGGTTCTAAATTTTTGATGACAGATGTCAAAATGAAAACAGTCATATTATCTCCGAAACTACTTGCGCTAGATGTTCAGTTAGTAGCTCTAATGACATATAAGCTGTCACAATTCGTTTCAGACATTTTAGCAAAGTCTAGCACGAGTAGTTTCGAAGATACATCCATTATAAAATTTATAAATAAACAATTTTCAATTTTAATTTTGACAGCTGTCATTGAA
Organism: Eupithecia inturbata; assembly: GCA_963662085.1. NCBI lineage: Eukaryota > Metazoa > Arthropoda > Insecta > Lepidoptera > Geometridae > Eupithecia > Eupithecia inturbata. The sequence continues at coordinate 606,376 of OY759178.1, read as the reverse complement.
AATGTACATTTTGTTTCTATCATAAATTAGGTACCACATTATCTATAATTTTTGCTAGTAAGTTGATGGTGATTTTCTTTCACATCATAACACGAACTCTGCTTACCTTGATGATGGGGCTAGATGATGTTGTGGGACTTGTCCAGCATTCTTTTTATTAAGTATTAACAAACAGATTGTAGCTCAATGGTATCAAATCAACAATTTCTATGGTTATCTCCACCAATATTTTAAGTAGGTACCTAGTAGGTCCGTTTAGCGGAAGTTCCATAAACATTAAAAGCAAATCTTGTAATTATTAAGTGTAAGTACTCTCTAGTTTACACCCTCATGGATCATAAACTGAGATTTAGTGCGCTGATATTCCTCCAGCATCTATATTTATGATACCTAGTTATTACTAGATACTATGTATTAGACTGCGCGTCTATAAATAAATAGAGTAGTTGAATGTCGGCACGCGCTCCTTCCTACTTCCTCGTAAACAAAGACCTAACATTTATGCAAAGACATGACTCTATAATATTTAAACCACTCGGGTACTCTACGCTTAGACAACATATCGTCATCATACTAAAATAATAGGTTATATTCTGTGTGCATGCAAACAGTGGCGCACACAGTCTCCTCTGCTATATATATATATATATTGATACTGACCGTCGAATAAGTTACTTAATAAGATCTATACTTGTTCTAAAGTTGTCTGAATTAAATGTATTATGATTATTATAAACATTTCCATTTCTATTTCTTCCACCGCTTTCCTTGAAGGTAATGGAAAATATATTGCCATCCGTAGTTGTTTTCCTCACAAATCTCTTGCTGGTAGGTTCGAGACGGAAAGCTTTATCCCTGTTTAGTTAGTTTGCTCTGTTGGGTTGTTTTTAGAGTTGGAACGGGTGAGCCGCGGTTAAGGTTTACATTATTTATTCAGAGTCTGATACTGTGTGCTAACAGGCTTTGGCTTCTCATAGCGAGGTTGACTTTCTTTGTGGTTTTGTTACCCTTGTGTGTGTATCACACCCTAATTCTTAAAACGTCCTCAACTATTGTGCTTCCAGTTGACATTGGCTTTTTAGGCTTTTTGCAACAAAAGAACATGGATTTCCTCGACAAAGGTTAACGTCAAGGGCGCAGAATGAGTTTTCAGGAACGCCGGAGCACGAAGGGGGTTAGTCACTTGATCGCATTGACATTCTAGAGTTCATCAGAGCGATAGCCTTCGAGCAACTAGTTCGTATCCCACGGCATCGAGTCGCGGGCTCCGACCTGGCCGGACATGTTTACGCATCGACTGCACCGGCCGCAGGTAACACAACAGTCAGTTAAGCAACATTCTGTGCTAGCTTGCTAAAGAAAAGCATAGCAGCAGGAATGCAGTTTGTCCGGTGGCCGGTCCGCCTATGACCACAAAACGACACCCACCACCGAGCCGGAACCAACTGCTGGCTAATCTGCATCCTAACAAGCTGCTATTCGACCATTGAGCTGGGAATACCACGGCAAGGTGCTAATACTACGTAAGTAATAATAATTCAGTGTATTCGACGCTCATTTACTGTTGCCAGTTGAAGTTTTTGTTCGCCACTTTTGCTTCAATGAGAGAAACTTTATTGGCTTAGTTAGTTAGAAAATTCTGATTGCCATCTTTTTATTGTAGATGCATCTGTCTCATTTCGCTTTAGTTAATTTAGTCCAAATTCAAGAGCATGTCTCCAGCTGAATGTTAAGTTCATGTTAACTGTCCAACCTATGTGGGTTGCCCCATCCAGTGTCGAACTGGTCGGACATCAAGCTCCATATTAGTAAACCATTGCACCATTGCGTAAACCACGCGTTATACGGCCAGTCAACGATAGCAGGCCCGTCCGTCATGCTCGTTTAGACATACTCGTAACCACAGAATGTTTTACCATAAAAGATAAAGCTGTTGCTGACGGAAGGTGTATGTCACGTTTGAGTGACATAAACCATCTCGTTACGCAAGCGGTCCTCTGCACAGTTGCACCGCTTAGTATCATGCCACAAATCATGGACCAAGTTTCTGGAAGAAACATCCGCTACGTAGCATCATCGTCCCCATTTCATTATTGAGCCTCCTCGTCCAAATAAGTGTTTACTGTGTCGGTATGTTAATGTTTGCTAAACAAACTGGAACGCAGCATCGAAGGAATAACTAGACGCCTGCGCTTCGCCCGTCAACGAACCGCTTTGAACTTTGCAAAACACATGCCATTCTTTGTATCCCTGTTACACTAACAATGTTTCAAGTAGGTATTCTTTAAAGAAAATAGTGATCGTAAAAAATCAAAGGCCAGGCGAAGCTTCGTGGAATGAGCTTTCAGAGGTTTCTTTACAGAGATTTGTTTGTAATTGAACGCTAGCCTGGAGAAAAAGAGAAGCTCCTCTAGATTGAGAGCCTATTACCAGATAAGCACTCATCACGATTAGCGATTGGCCAATCACGAGATTGTCCATGTGAAGATGAGTTGCAAATCGCTGAGTGCGAAACTAGTGCCGTGCGTTTCGTGTGCATCGATTTGTGTCGTAACGCTGCACTGGGCGATGGCGAACGTGTGGTGCGCCTCATGTGGCAATGATTGCCGACCTTCCTGGTCTGTTATAATTCACTGAGGATTTCTTATTAACTTGTTTCGCTGCTTTACGAGATAAGTCGACATAAGTCTGCGTGACTTATGTCGAGATAGTTTTTGCGTGACTGTCGTGAAAACAACAGGGAACTAAACTTTGTCAATTATCAGTGTTTTACGGTTAAACATTTCGAGATCTTAAAAAATATAGACAAGTGTAGCACCACTAAAATTACCGAACACCGTAACCAGTGAGCACAACGTTCATTGGTGCCCTTTCTCCCCGTAACTGAAGAGTTTTCTTATGAAAATCAGATGAAAGTGAAGATTCCTTCACTCTTGTGCGATTTCCATGACTTTGTCTTGTTTCGGAAGCCCTCCCGCGATCATGGCTTTTGATGGTTGAGGCAAGAGGCCGATTCTTTCTAAAGAGATTGGCAAAGCCGCAGACTGGTAAACAGCAGCTGATCGTTAACGTTATTATTACGTGTCAACATCGTTTTGCCGGTGGATTGCCGAATGCCGGGGCTTGGAGCGAAAGTATGGGTTCCTTCCAGTCGGTAATAATAATAACCGGCCTCGGTACGATGTTGTTTCGTTTTTCCATCCATACCTACAACAACGGGCCGTTTTCTACATCTTTTGTAAATATCTGTTTGTCGCGACGAATAGCTTTCACAATACCCGACATTCATTTTTACGGATAGTATACATTTGATAGAAGAACATTTGACGGAATAGATAGATTAATGCGATTTAGTAATTCAATCAGCTGTCTACACAGTCAGAGCAAGAAGGTAAACAAAGTTAAACCCTCCTCGCTCTGAGCAAACGAACAACTTGTGATTGGAGGCGTGTAGATATTATGAGTTGCAATTCGACTTTTCAACGTTGCTTATTTTTTTATAATTATTATTTATTTGTGTCTACTGAAACTGCAGTGCATCAATGCTAGGATATACATATTTCCACAAGAAACGGTCAGTTTTCTAGGTACTTAGTTTACCACAATTTCAATAAGGTCAATTTCTAATTCGGATTGCCTCCTATAGCAAACATTGCAATTGTTTAATTTGTGGTCAATAATTACCATACAATATTAACATTGTATTGGTTTTCCTTGCAGAGCAAACAGAACAGGTATCCGCGACTGATTCGGAACGTACGTTTTCCCTTATCGCAATGTTGTTGTTTACCTAAACCACCTGCGTACGTTATTGGTCAGATTAAAGAGGTATTTCCGGGCGATAGAGTCGGTAGGTAATTCCGTATTCGTTCGGAATCGCCGGTACATTAGCCCTGGCCGCCGCTGGCCGCGACCGGGGACCAATCTCTCCGGTTAAATACCTCACCCTGTCCGCTTTAATACTAGTTTAGTAGTATTCATTCAGGTTAATAGGGTAGGTAGAATAATCTAATTCAGAAAATGTCGACGACATTTGAGCTTGTGAATTCTACGTTATTATAAACGTTTCGCCTTATCAGCATCTTATTTCTTTACATATTACATACACATAGTGCATTTTATTCAGATGGACAAACACTGTGGTTATTTATAACTTGTTTGGTTATTGATAAGATTGTGTAAATTCCTGTGATTCTGTTTCTGTTTCGTGATCGTTCATTCAAATCAGTTGGAGAATTTTACCATTGAGTAAACGACCTGAATTTATGAGTGCCATCCGGAATTTATTTTAAAACTAAACAAACTGTAAATTACAATGAAAACGAAAGCAAAGCTGAGTTATCAGATGAAGAATTGGGTTAAATGTGCTGAATAAATTATCAGAAATATTTATCTAAGTTGAATTTTTAGGAGGTTTTAAACGAGCTTAGCTGGTGCTCAATAAACTCAATGTCCCATTGTAGAGAGTTCAGGATGTAGGTAGAGTCGCAATTTTACTAACGAAAACTATACTCATACTCGATTTTAGAGTCCAAGATATTTTCAGTGCGAGTCGGATTCGCGCACCAAGGGTTCCGTATAATAGAATCATGATATTTGGCAAGAAACAAACTAAGTAAGACCTTGTTTTGGTCCATGGCGAGAATCAAAAGTATATATTTTGTGAATTAACTAAAAATTTACGGTTTTCGAATTTTTCCCTTTGTTTGTGGAAGGTATAAGACCTTGCTTCTTGCCAAATTTTATGATTCTAGGTCAACGGGAAGTACCCAGGTTTTGTTCCATGGCGAGAATCAAACGTATTTTATAGAATAAACTACAAATTTACGGTTTTCGGATTTTTTACTTTACTTGTGCTAAAAGACCTTGCTTCTCGCCAAATTTTATGAGTCTAGGTCAACGGGAAGTACCCTATAAGTTGTGGTCCATGGCGAGAATGAAAAGTAATCTTTTTTAGTGAATAATCTACTAATTAACGGTTTTTGGATTTTCCCTTTACTTGTGCTATAAGACCTTGTTTCTTGCCTCATGAATCATGATTCTAGGTCAACGAGAAGTAACCTATAGGTTTTGTGTGCATGTGACCTTGGAAATTTCAAAATTTTCGGACATAAACGGCTGTAACTTTTGATTGCAATTACTTAGAAGTTTAATTTATATCACGGCTCCATGAGGTTACGGATTTGAGTATTTTGATGTTCATTTCAACTCGGTCCCTCCACGTGTTCCTGAGAAAAGGGTGTTGACAGTCGGACAGACGTACAACGTATATTTAATTCCAGTCTAGATATTATGTGCAAAATTTCAACATTAATCTTTATATTATTAGTAGGATAAAAAACATAAAATACTTCAGTAACACATAAATAAACCAGCAAAGTTTTTGAACTTCTACAGGTGGCATCGTTTTCATTTCTAACCATGCAACCATTGTTTTTGTTTCATAATAAACGATTTATTTAAGTATTTTATTATTTATTTAGTTTAGTTTTTATCGAGTTTAATCGGTTTAGCCGGACCGATACAGTCTTCTACTACATATCGCGTCGCGTCGTCGTCGAGCCGATGCCAGAGGCGTCAATTATTACAAAATAAAGATTCTACCCTGCTTAACACTTTCATGCATGACCCACGACGCGCATGTCCATCTGCAGGTCCTTCCAGCGGTGGCGTGTCCCTGCAGCTGCGGTGAATGCGATATACTAACACTTTCATGGCCCACGACGCACAGATCCTTCCAGCGGCTATCAAGTGAATGCGTTAATTTGATTCCTCGCGATTTCTCATCGACAAATGTGGTGAGACCCGATCAGACTCGTGCGCATCCGCGCATTCGTTACTTAGCTTATTTCGGTAAACATCCGGCTCATTCACATTTTATTTTAGTATTTTGAGTGTATATATGTGGACTGTTGTTGACTGCTTGTATTTATATCTTCGTTCGTTTTGATTGAGCCTCTCCAGTTAGACATAGCGGATGCGACGCCCGCGGTCCTGCTCCTATACCTACATGAACGGATGATGCATACATAGTCATTTATTGCGCAAACCTTATGTTGTTCCATTCCACCCAATAACCATCATCTGTTGAGTTTCCTAGTCGTACTACAAACAGAAAGACGTTCTGTTAAGTTTCTGGTGCTAGGCAAAGCTTTCCTCCAAAACCTTCTATTCCTGCTTTAGTTGTCTTAAATTTTCGTTATAGTTGCGCGTTCATAGGTTCCACTAGCAGCTTTTATACAGTCAGTAAAGTGTAAGTACGTATAACAAACCTAATGGATTCAGCTGTAATTTGCGCTGTCCGGCATCTTTTCAATCTGCGCTGTCCGGCATCTCATCAATTTCCGCTCGATTCTCGAATTTGAATCCGCAGGTCAAACTGTCAAGCCGGCCGTTGCGTCCAGTTCAATTTGATTTCTAAATTAATTGGACCTATTTCCTTTGACTGATCTTCAGGTCAGGCAAAAAAAACTAAGTTTAAGTTAAGTAACTAAGTAACTAATAAAAGGCAGCATCTACGGCACCGCAGCATCGACTGGTCGTGTCTGGTGGCGCCTTTTGTAGAAATCATTCTGCTAGATAAATTAAAACAATCTACGTACGAGTACATGCTGCAATGTCTTTGTGTGATTGTTATAATATAAATTATATAGAGTGTAACGATGTCAAGTGTAGCAAGTGTACCTACGGTGGAATAAAAATAAATAAAAAAAATAAAAATATATCATGATGACGGTGTCGAATGCATAGTTTCCATTGCGAAGAGTGACGTACGCGTAGGTATTCATATTGGTTATTGCAGTCGTGTCAAAGCTAAAGCTAGTGTCTACTGTCTAGGTATTGTATTGTATTTTCATTATTAATCAAAACTTATTCTTTTTTTTCTTATTCTTACTTCTCATATACTTCAACCTTTCCTTTTTTTTCTTATATACTTTCAACCTTCGAAGGTTTGTCTAGTGTCGACAGTTACAGCGTGTTGCCACACATTTGGCATCAAGTTGTTGTTGATAAACAATAAAATTATTATCATAAACATACCGTCTTAGTATTTACCTCACATTGTTAGCGATTGAAAAACATATCATCAATACTTACAACTAAAAACCAAAGCACCAATGCACAGCTTAGGTAACAGTCACACTACCACTAGGTTATTGTATCGTAAGTAGGTTTAGTTATCTACCCTCATACAGGTTTAGTAGTACAGGGTGGTACAGGGCGACTAGCGGTCGCTGTCGGGGAAAAATATAAATTCATGAAGATCGTAGTACATAGATATTTAACATTCTCTTACAATTTAACTCGATATTTTACTATAAATTATCTGAGAGGTGTTCTTTTGTATTTATGTGTATAGTTTTTTGTGTTAAATTCATCTAATAGTTTGATGGTAGTTCATTAAGCATAGTAGGTATTCAGTAATCTGTGGTTCGCCTGCCATAGTAATTATTAATTTTAATTTTAGGTGTAATTTTCCTAGTTGTCATTGAATGTGATACGGGCACAAGCATAGCTATATTATGAAATTGCTCTGCAAGGAGGTTAAGTTTTATTCTCTCTTGCACCGAAAGTATGCCAGAAAACTTGAATAAGCCCATTACGTTATCTTAGAAATAATTTTTAATTTTTTGAGGTGTTATAGCTTTTAAAATCCTATGCAGCAAATAAAATATTTTGTCAAATTCTGTTTTGAACGTACGGCCATAGCAGGTTATGCCGTAGGCTATGTATGACTAATTCCCCTTGGGAAATATATAGATTAAGTAGTATTTTATAAGGTATTTTAAATTTTAATATTTTGAGCCGAGCTAGAATTGCTCTTAGCTTATCACATATATTGTTGACATGTTGATTCCAGCTAAATCTATAAAAAAAGCTAGGTGAAAGTGAATTATCTACGTAAAGATTAGTTTTGAATTGCGAGCCGTGACAATGACGTAAATGAGTTACCCATCCACCATTCGCTGTCAGTTCACTGCACGTCGGAGCTGCGCACGCGACGCGGCGACGGGTGCACTGCCGAAGGACACACGTGCTTCGTCTCTAGGGCTTAGCGTTACAAAGTTACAATGCTTGATAATTTAGCGTCTATTATCACTATTATGTATGACCGATGAAGCATGAAATAGTCTAATCATAAATTGGTCCTCGAAAGTACATGACCACATTGTATTAAATAAGGTACCTTTAACTAGCGTACCTTTGTTTGTATAAACTATAAAGCGCTAAGCCAAGCCACCTGACCTGACATAAGTTTCGGTGCCAGATTACTAAAAGCACGAACATAGGTCCCTGTCACAGGTCTCGCCATTAAAAGCACCAGGAATCATAACATAGCGTCATTTCTAAAACCGAGTTTGCATTGTATTTGTGTTTCACAAATCATGAATTAGCCGAGTGTGACGGCAATGCCGCCTTTCAAGAAACAAGAAGCGAAACGGCACGGCGGCGGGGTCAGTGATCGGGATTCGTGGCTTTCGTGCGATGGGAACGACCAGAGCCAGAGCACACTGCGCCGGGCGCTGCCCATCTAATGGATGTGCGGCTAAGTGCCCGCCGCGACTCGACAAATGCAACCCACTGCTGCGCTGGCGTAAACTTATAGAATAACGCGACGCTCCAAAAATATCCGGAATCACCTCTAATTCGTGTCGTGCGTGATCCGATGAGCAAACCCAATCGTCTCCAATCAAGGTGCCGACGAACTGTGGTCTCGGATTACTGAACTGCCAAGCTTTCAATGTGCTGTATCAAGCGCTCGTTCAGGCTATTGAGTTTGATGCTTATTGTTACGAGAGGCGAGACCCTTTGCTGAGCTCGGCGTTATTATCGCAGTCTAATGTTCCCACTGCCTTTTATGCAAATTGCTATGATCCCTATAAACTCGCAAGTAATGTGACAGCCTCGTCGCATTTGAGGGGTCTTCATAAAACGCCGCCGTGTCATCTCGGGAAAATAACGAAAACTGTCACGTTTTTTGTTTTAGAAATCGTGTATTTCAGTAGGGGTGGCATTTAGTAAATTAACGATGGCGTTTGTAGTGGAACCCGGACCTGTGGCCCGACGAGCCCGCAGACTGTCGCCACCGGGCGGCGCGACAACGTTGACTTCGTTAGCGAAGTGCCGCTCGCCGCCGCCTGCACGGATCGCCGAGCCTGGATCGAAAATTAATTGCGTACGAGAAAGTCCTCAGCAAAAAGAAAACCGGCTTATAGACAGCTTCTAAACCATCCGAGTACTTTATATGATTACCTCATAAACTTTATAGTCCCTCGACGTGCATTAAACCGACCGGCTCAAGCAATAAGTAGATTTAGCATTTCCAAGAGAGACATAAATGTTTTATTATTAGATCTTGCAGCGTCAGTTCCTCTTATCGGAAGGCTGTAGAGCCATACGCGGTACACACTTCTATAATTAAAACTTCAACTGTCATTGCACAGACAGTGAGACTCCTGGTGAGTCGTGAGGTCGTGAGGCGAGCTGGCCGCGCGGCCTTGTCTGACCTTGAGCGCAGGTAGGATGCGCCCACCACATGCAAACATGCACTTTCACCAACATTCATAACACAATCTGCTTTGGTAATTCGTTAAATTTAGAAGAACAAGGTTAAACAAGAACAATGTTAAACGGCAGTACCCAAAATATCCATTCTCTCGCAAATTTTACAAATCGCATCTGATGTTTCGATGATTCACTAATGTTATGTCTATTTCAGTGACAGAATCGTCTATGTTAAAACTCCTGCAACATTTCTTACGCATTTGTCATCAGCTATTAATAGCAGTGATATGCGGGTCGATGGTTCGTCCTTCACAGCGCGGGCAGCAGGCGATGTGCAATTAGCCAGGATCGACTCCTACGTCGCTCCTACGATCATGTGATGAGCAATCATCGCCCCGACGCGCGACGACGCGACTGCCTAATTGATGCGAATGTAAGGTTTTTTATAAGATGTGTTTGTTTACAATCTTGCTCATTCGTTTATCATCGAGATGATGCTGCAGTTCTTTTTGGAACGTACGTTTTTGTTGCTTCTGCGTGACTCCCTGTCATTGGGTTTAGCTGTAATGATTTAATCTGGTTGCATTATTCTGTGGCGCGTCAAGGCATTCAGGTAAATCCTGATCTTTCAATGGCTCCGGGTACAACCACAACATTGACATTAACCTGGGATATGTTTATACGGTAGTTAAAGTAATTTGTGTCACGAGAGCCGAGTCCGTGACATCAATGGACCCTTAAATCCAATTATGTCTCACTACTTCCGTCCTACAGTACCTACTATACTACACCACGCTATCTGGCCCGAACCGGCAGCGCGGCGGCGCGGCTACTTTAAAGGTCATTGTTGGTGATAAATTATATATAATACTATTTACAATACCTACTGGTAAAGTTCCTATTCGCTTTCAATAATAAAACCATAACGAATGTTTCAGCTTAAATGTATATTTTATTTGGATAAAAACTTTTCTTTCTTGGATTATGTATTCCCAAGTGATTCGCAATGATGATAATGATAGCAGCACCAAAATGTTTGTTATTTCAACGGGTTCTTGTAACTGGTCATCTTTAGTCGCCAGTCAATGAATCTCAATGCACGTGGGTGTTCGCAAAATGTGTTATTGTCCAGCGTTTGATAAGGTTAATTGAGATGACCCTACCCCTAATCTAATCATCTCACTCCGCACCTATGGTTTCCCTGTGAACCTGACGTATTTGTATTTATTGAAAACACTTACATCTATTCTTACAGGATATGACCTAATACAATAGTGTAGTCAATAAAAAAAAAAAAAAAATTCAATAAAAATATCAATAATCAAAATAGCAACAATAGATACAATTAGATACAATAAATGTCATTAAACAAAATAAAATTAATTGATATACAATAATTCAAGTATAAGTCAAAAATAATTCAAGTAGGTATAAGTTAAAAATTATTTACCATAACACGAAATAAATAGTAAAGCCCACGTGAACTCACCAGCTGAAATAAACTATACCAAGCTGAATTGCGGTATGAAACTAACTTGTAACTAGTGTTAATATATTTAAACGATTGCATAAATTAGAAAATGTTGACCCAAAAGGGATTTTCCTATTGCATATCACTTCAGCCAACATGCATGCAACTATTTACATTTCGGTACATAACTTCATTACAAATTACGTGGAATTCAGATAACTGTTTGCGTTTCTGAGAAGCTTTGGCAAAGGACTTTGGCAATGATCCGTGACGTGGTCTCACCTCGATCGATTGCTGAGCAGGTAAACTGTGAGTCTTACCTTATCCACTGGCGGGCATGCCGTGCATTCGGTGGCTTCGTGTAGCGGGTGCAGTGGGCGACGAGACACTGTAAGTCGGAGAAAGTTCTGGAGGAGAATCCTCGTTGGCAGCTTTACAGTAAACGTATTTGAAAATGTGTCAGAATAATACAGTTACTCGTAGGTCAGAAAGACAGCGTCTACCATCATTTCATAATTCATAAGCCTCTCCCAAAGATCGCCACAATTATTTATTATTTTATTCTTTCCTGCCATAACTTGCCATGCTAGGGGAACATGGCAAGCTTTTGTCTAAACTAACACACTCGTGGTGTAATTGGTTAGCGCATTCCCGTACTGAGGAAAGGATGCGGGTTCAGGTCCCGTCGAAGTTGAAAAACTTTTGGGATATTATTTGATTTTTAGTAATCATATTAGTAAACAAACAGCGTAAACTAAACAAAACCGCAACATAAGTCACTTCCTAAGAACTCATAGAAGACCTGTCATCGTACGACGACCGCTCGCGTTGGCCTCGATTTTGTTATGTGTAAATATGACCGGATTATTATTGCATTGAAAGAATATCTCAATGTTAGATTATTGGGTCAGTGGGTTTGCGTCGATAGGTATATCGACAGATAATGATCTGTATGTCAGACGGTTGCGTTAGAGGTGAAGCGAGTTGCAACATTGCTTCTGGTTCGACGTTACCTGCGTGTGGTGAAACGAACGCTTTTCTATTTTTATTTACTATAAGCAGATTTTTCTCGCATATCAATCATTAGGGTTTAACTAATTAGGCCCTATATTTTACATATACATTTGGATCTGGAGAGTTGGTACTACTATGCATTCGTATTCGTACATCTGGCTCAAAGAAATGTAATGTACTATGCCGATTTAACCGCACTTCTTAGTTCATCAGACAGTCAAATGGAATGCGTTTATGTATCGAAAGCTAGTCTAGTTGTAAGGAGAATCCATAAATCTATACTAATCTTAAATGAAATTGCAAAAATATCTGTGTCACGGCTGAACGTATTTTTGAAATATGGCGGCGAGATTGGGGACGATCGTAGGCAGCTTTTTATCCAAGAAAAACGCAAAAAGCCGCTGGCAGAAGCTGGTAGCTGTATAACGCGATAATCATAATTTAATAAGTGGACATTTTAATGAACTGTCCCGAGTCGTCGTGGATACGAAATATAATTGCATTCGTATTAACGGCGAGCGAGGCTGGTCGCGGACGCTGAATGCTACGCGAATGAATGGGCTTCCCAGAACGCGAGCCTTCTTGCAGCAATTACACTATTCCGGTGTTATTCGCAGAAACGGTATAGTCGTGCTGCAAGTACCTACATTGATGCAGAACTAAGTTATTTATATAACGTATACGTACGTATAACGTTACATGGTACATTCGGTCTGTTTATTTTTATTTTTTTACTGTCCCCATGCTTACAGACTGCCATAATACTAGTCGTCTGTACCTACTGTACTGGTTAGTATCTCTGTAATAATCATGAATATAATCAAAAACATAAATGTAAAAACTAGCCAAGTTTGTCAGATGTAGCTTCACTGATACAAGAACAGAGATCATATGCCAAGTTGTGTTATGTGCCAAGTTTCATGGCAGTTGCTAATCTTACTTATTTACGTTCTTTGTTTTATTACTAGCTAACGAAAATCAATATCGGCACCGATATTAATAGCTCAAAATTAAATTTTTGTATTTTTTTCCTGCCATCAAGTTTGGTGATCCACCTTCATGCCAAATTTCTTCTTTCTAGGTTATGTAAAAAGGGTTTAGGTTTTGGACGAGTCAGTTGTTAAAAATGGTACTTTTCAGACCTCAATAACTCGAAAATCTTATGTTTGTGTTGTAAAAATTTGATATTCCTACTCTTTTCATGGATCTTATAAGACATGCAAACGCTAGTGTTTATTTTATTATATGATACGGAACGCTTAGCCGATTTATTCCTTTGAAACATCATCGTAGCAAAATTGCATGAAAGAGAAATGGCCCTACGCACTTAGAAACCGGCCATTAGATGCAGCTGACTGCAATCAAACAATTATCTATCTGCAGCGCACGCAACCATCAAGGGAAACTCGAGCCCGCAGCATTCTGCGCAATTACCGCCCAGCGACCAGCCGAGGCTGTAAAACGATCGCCCGAATCCACTGTAGTCGCTCCCTTCATCCAATCAGCCTGTAGGTATCCACTTTATGATCTGCGGTTAGGATTTGATTGACCGACATTCTGAGTGTCCCCTAGTGCTGCATAGTGCGTTCCATCCAGTAACATATCGGGATCAGGGACTCCTCATACAAACACAAAGAAGGACCCCGTCCACCGCAACAGAACTGTTTATTACATTACATTACAATTAAAATGTTCTTGGTTGTCGCACCTATTACGAGCCCTCAACGTTTATATCAGTCTGTCCAATTCCAATTCTCCGGAATTCTCTCTGGATCCTCGAAACTTATAGTTATAAGCCTGTAGGAACGCTGTATTAAACTTGTACCCGTTTGTTCCAGGTAAGCTGATCCACTGGAAGTTTTCTAATATATATTACTAGACTTGGCAACTGAGTAAGACCTTTATTTGTATTGTAATAATGAACATTGTATTTTAGATATAATCAAAATGCTAAAGTATTGATGTATGGGTAGATTGATGTTTGTTACTTCTTCACGCCAAATTTACTGAACGGGTTAGGCTAAAATTTTGCGTAGATGTAGGTCTAGACCTAGAATAACACAATTTTTACCCAATAAATCAGTTCCCATGGGATATAAATAGTCTTAAAACGTTTCCATATAAAAATAATGAGACTTGGAATATCGTATCTATAGACAACATTTTATCGTGGTCTCATCGATCATCAATCAAGACTAGATCGAACAGGTGTCTTCGGGACCTTAGCGATACATCGTCTGCCACTTTGTCGCTGACCATCAGGTGAGATGGGGCCGGTGTCAAGTGTCTTCCCATGATAAAACATAATAATGTACAGTTCAGACTTGCCAAATATAACGCCGTTAGTACCGATCAACCAGAATTAAACGACATAAATCACAATAAAATCCAGTTGGGGTAGGAAAGTATAAAACGAACCTGCCTTAATCCCAGGCGTGACGTCGCGACGCATGATCAATTAATGTAACCGGTCTTTCTAAATAACAACGAGAAAATTATTGACAACAAAACCGCTCAATCAAAATAAACGTGACGAGTCTGTAACGGACGAGTAGGTACTGGTTTCGGGCTGTGATTCCGTTGGGAAGCGTGACTCTGATCCGTGCACTAGGTACTGATCACTTCTGCAATTGATAGAACCGGGGAAACTGCGGGGTTCTGGGGAAGGTCCTCGTTGGCAACCAGAGTCATGGTTTACTTAACGCAGCGTGTTCCGATGCAGTCCATCTCAGCGGTCAGCTGCTAGTGATGAAATCACCCGCGCAAATACTATAAACAATAACGAAGATAATGCCAGTTTACGTGTTTACGACTGTCTTATTTAGATAATTAATTGCAAGTGGTTATACCTCTTGCTATGATTACTGAGATTGCAATGCCGGGCTCAGCAAGATAGATTCACACGATACGTTCTTGAACAAGGAGTAAGTGTTATTTTCATTTTATTCATGCACCGATGAATTGAATGAACCGCGACGGCAGCAATGATACTTCCTCATCAGCTCGCTATGTTGTTAGTTTCGGTTTTAACTGTTCATCGTGCATCCGCGTGAGCGAAGGCCGTTGCAATCTGGGGTTTCACTAAAATTTATGTCATTCATTACAATACTAAAACATTATTTATTATACTCATCCATTCATAGCAGACAATAACAGTTTACTGCAGCTATGAATCATATCTGTTTAACATTCCGTTTGTGCTGTAGGTTGTGTTGTATCACGCCCATGCTGAATCTGCACTTTAGCTCACAAGGTTCTTTAATATTGTTTCAATGAGAACGTGGGCCGAATGCCTGTGTAATCTGCGTGCAGTACAATTTATCTGAAGGTGGTCCCTAACCAAACTAAGAGCCGCGCGAACGTGACCGCAAAACACTGTTTTTTTTTTGAGCAGAATAATACTAGCTGTTTCTTCTATAGGTGGATGCAACAAGAACAATGTTAAAGCCACGGAAAGTTTACAAACAGATGCCACGCCAGCAACTTGTCAACACTAGTCACGGTATCGTTGGCCCA
Source organism: Eupithecia inturbata (assembly GCA_963662085.1). Taxonomy (NCBI): domain Eukaryota; kingdom Metazoa; phylum Arthropoda; class Insecta; order Lepidoptera; family Geometridae; genus Eupithecia; species Eupithecia inturbata. Next base: position 590,868 of record OY759178.1, on the reverse strand, counting down.
TGAAAAGTGGCGTCGATGTGGTGTGTCAGAAACCAACCGACCAATCATAACAATTGCGCTGAGACTGACATGTCTCACCGGTGCATGTAGAGCTGCCACAGAGCTGGCAGCGCGCCACCGTGCACCACCAGCACGGGCCGACGACGACGTGGGTAACAACAGCCCAACACGAGGCAACCCTGCTCGCTAGTCGCGCCGGTGCTGCGGGTTCCGGGACCAAATTGGAAATGCTTATTTATAGCTATAACACAATTAGGATTCTGTCATATCTTCATTTCGGAGCCAAGATGATCGCGATACAACGGGAATAGATAAAAAATTGCGTCAGCGCAGATGTTTCCTTACATTATTTTGAAACATTATTAAAATTTAAAACCTGCGAAGAAATTAGGAAGCGTGTCCAATACGTTCTTGAATCAATCTTAACTTTTTGAACGGTATTCAGGGCGGATAATAATGAAAGCTCGCGTTGCATGCATCAGATGTTCAGAGCGGTAGAATTGTAACGTGCAACGCTCAATAAAACATTTATGTGGCGCATCCTGCGGTCGCACAGACGTAACCGTCGGTCGTAACGGCCGGCACGCCAATGTACCGGGGCTCTGAGCCCATTCCGCTAAAAGCTCTGGAGCTGGTGTTTGTTGATCCGCGAGTAATGGCTCCACACAGATAGCTGCAATTGCCAGGCTAATCCCGGCTGGATTAGATTCGTGTTTGTTTGTCCAACAGTTCCGGGTTGGTTTTCGATGCTACAGGATGTTTGTCTTCTCGCTACATTATGTTTTATGGAACCCTAACAATGGTTGGCGTCAGGCAAATAAATAGTAACATTACGATGTGGGCGTGTGGCGTTATCAATACCATTTGTTATCGATTCGAAAATACCTGCCCGGTGCCCAAGCCGGTGCCCGCTGAACCCGCGCCCCGTGACATGACGTGACGTGACTCACTTCTGGTGATGCCTCGGCACTAAGCCAAACGTGGTCACCGAAGCATGTTAAGAACATCACCCAATCGAAATAGAAATAAATTGCAGTTGCAAACATAATTATAAAAAGCAAAAAGTTGAGCCAATCCTCAACTTAACTGTTCAACTAACTTATCAAACACAATTGTTTGATAAGTTAGTTTGTTTTGCAGTTTGTACACGTGACTTCCAAAGCTACTAATCCGTGTCTATAATCGCTAGAATGAACCTGATTATGCGAGATAACCTGAGAATATAACGTTGTTGTTTCTAAGCATATATCTTCATAAGCATTGATCTATCCAGGTTGCCTGTTACCTACATAAATAACCAAGCAAAAGCCACCGTTGTACACGTCGAACGAGACCGTCCTTCAGCACTCATTACGGGCATCAGCCGGTACCTCGCTAATCCTCCAGTACGTACCGCATGCCGATCACGTCATGACTTTATTCAACTCTACATACAAATTAGTGTAATCTGTATGACCGGTCTCCTCTAATGACTTTGCTTGCCAAATCTTTATTGGGGAGGATTTATGAACAAAATATGGTATGTTTACTCATTTTTCTACAATTCGAGTGAATCCACACAATTTCTCACAAATGTCAGTAATTGTGACACTATGCCATTTTTATAGTGCCCGTTAACATCGCTTAACTTAATCCCTTCGGTGATGTGGTTGTCACGTTACACTTAGGCAGTGTGACTTACATATATCGGCACACTTAAACTTATACTCCCAAACCTTGATTCCCTACTGGGTTTCCTCACCTTAGAGCTGACATCAAATAATCTACTTCCAATTAGATTGTTATGAAACACGCAATTAAATGTCTCAGTATAATATCCGGCGGTTTTCTCTGCATGCACAATTGCACATCGTGGGTAAGTCCAGCGGGCCAGCCATCTGGCCGTCACCCGACACCGGCGCAGGCATCTACCGGCCCCGCTCCACTTATCTAGGACTCCGCGTCCAGTTCACACGCCGCCCAACCAGCCCACAAACTGGAACACTCCGATTTACGTTGTTTTCGTCAATAGTGAAGCGAGGCGAACTATTGAGAAGTTTCCTGAAAGTAGGCCGCAATAGATTTTCGAATTCCCAGTAGGTACGTATTGTTGGGATGTATGTATGGATCGAATACATTTGGTATTTTCGATAAAAGCCAAGCTAGATGAATCATCCCCACGCATGACATTCGCATTCCAAAGTTTGATAATGTTAATAGTTGTGGTGGCCATTTGGTATTCTGTGCATAGTTAGATGTTTACAGTATCATCATTATAGGTTTGAGCTTAAAAGGGCGTCATGTCGAAGGATCAAAAGCCTGTTGCACTTTGCGTCTCCACAGTCTGAACCGAATAGCAAATTTTTTAATTTATTGATTTTTGATGCAGTACTTACAGCTTTCTTTATTGTTTCAGTCCACCCACAGTCAACCTGCATTTTATTTCTATTTGATTTCATTGAATTGTTGGGTTATTATTTCTAATCCATGCCATCGCGGCTAGTTCTAAGTTATTAGCGTGTTCGTGTTGTACTTGTACGTGTGTTTAGGTTTCCACAATCGCTTTTAACTCAAATGGTCCAAGCAATTACAGCATTTCTCATAATTTTCCACAATAAAACATTTCCTAGGCCCATAACCCTCGTATGAGATCCGTGCGATCGTAACTTGAGGAATGGGGTCGAAGCTCGCAGTAAACTTGCATGTTGTAATACTACAATCCGTACAACAGACTATTTGTGACGTGCTAGTGGAGCTGGACTTTCAATTGTTTAGGCTTCTTCAAGATGATTAAGATCAAACGACTTGGATTATGAAATTGACTCGGCCTTGACGATGACCTACCTAAAATCTGAGTGTCTAGAACACGCAGAATCAAAAACTTAACCATACTGCCGCTGATTGTAATTACAAAGTTTTAATTCAACTTTAATTTGCGCCATTTTCAAAAAGTAGAAGACAGTAGGTACTAGGTACCTGACAGCAGCGTTCCGACCGGCACGGCGCGCGACCTTTATTGAGAAACCGTCTGAAACAGATCTGATAACCGCGATGTAAAGCGCAGATAAGCCAACTTTATAATTACAAGGGCTACCTATACAACACCAGCAACTCACGTCGCGCTTCGGTGCCTTCTTTTGTTGTCCAATGTCTTGCCACTTTCCAGTTATTTTCATTCCATCATAATTTTGACGAAAATGATGAATGTTCGAGCTGCGATATTAAACTTTGGATGCTCCCTTTGATTTTGTTATCGACCCAGTCTTGGTTTCGGTCTGCTTCCTATATACATATGTAGAGATGTAACAAGCAGATCGACTGTTTAAAAAAAAATGCCTAAAATGTAGAGTACAATTGCGTTTTTTCAGAAACACCTTTCCATTTCGTTCAGTAACAGTATCGCTGGCGCTGTTTGATGGGTTATTAATTACTACCGCTCATGTTTCGCTCTGTTTCTTATGTTCTTCGTAATCACCACCTTAGGTACACAATCCACAACGACTTCTAATTGCAGACTATATTGTAGCAATTTTTTTAACTGGGCATATTATGCAAGTTATATTCATTTAGTGTCAACGTCCTTCGGGCACGTAGTTTTCGCATAATTTAAGTGCGTAATGGTCTGAAAATCGATACTTTAATCTGCGCTGTCTGAGCTATTAGGAGATAGTTTGCAAATCTCTCGTAAACAAGTCATCAACTGCATAATTAAGTAAGTGTTGTTTACCCACACGCAGCATTAAACGGCTGGTGTTGTGTAGCTTTGTGTATTAAGTCAGCTCGCTCTGCAGTAATAACATTGTGTAGCACGCAGCTATGTGTCCACGGGCGGGCTGCCTGCCAAATAATGCTGCAAGCATGTAAACCATCTTCAAATCGGAACTGAATGCAGTTACCGTTTTTTGTTTATCAAATCAAAAATTATTAATTTCCTTAACATGTACAGGACACAACAGGATAGGAAGCAGCGCAGAACAGTTCTACCAACAAACTGCGATCCCCAACCCCCCCATGGGATAAAAGCCAATAAGGCGCTTATCAGGGGGAGGCCTGCGTCCAGTAGTGGACCAATTTATAGGCTGTTGTAGTGAGGAGGTAAGGTGAGGTACCTACAGGACACTCAGCAAAGTGTAATGTTTAAAATGAAAACGAAACGTCGAGCTTGTCTCTACTGTGTTAGTTATTATTTTCGAAGCAGATTTCCCTCCTGGCTTTTTATCTTTAAAGTTATATGATATTTTTATTTGTGTATATCAGCAAGTAAATTAGAAGACAGTATCATGTAGCTGATTAAACGCACGCAATCTGTCTTTTATTTACCGAGACAATTTTATGGTACTTTTACTTTTATGAAGGCGCTGTTCAGGCCAGATCGGATTAACTGACTCGAGCAGGGAGTGTTTGTGAAGGGACGACTTCTTTGACTCAAAATGTACAGTCCTTTTTATTTTGTTTACATTGTGGGGTTTGGACAGTTTATCTTCGAGAGGAAGATAAACTGTCGACTATTTCAGAGGCTTGAGGAGTTGTGGCTTTTGTATTCAATGCCCCTCATTTCCTCTAATTATTATTAATATAATAGAATTAGACGATTTATACTCAAAGCTAAGCTTAATCTATGTCGAAGCCTTATTTCGTGTATGATAAAATAGAAGAGCCCCTCTTAGCATTTTAATTAAAACATCAAATTGAATATGTAGTAAACTGAATTATTAATGCCGCGTGTTTCGACTCGCTTAAAGTTTTAGTTTCACAAAAATTACGAAATAACATCGCTATTGAATTTAGTTAATATTCGATTAACAAACCAAAGATTGGCCGCTCATTGACAGGGCAAGGAAACACCTTATTTATTGGTTGCAGATACAGAAGTGTACATAAGTACCCTGGTGAATACATTGCGCGTAGGAAGTCGTTACGGCGGCGCGGCCAGGCGTGACGACTCAATTGTTAAACGTATAAAAAATTTAATGAGCACCTGCCTGCTACGTCTGCCCATAGCCAACTGACGAAGGTCAAGTTCTTCTACCATGCAGTTTTGTAAAACCCAAAGTTCATCATGTTGCATGCACTTACTCGTTCTTGAAGCGATTTCATCTTCCACGAAATATATCGTACATACACAGGTATAACTACTATCGATTCGTACCTCCCAATCTTCTCGGAGCCAATTCTATGCTTGTTTGAATACCAAATCAGTCCTATTCTCCTATCTGTATCTGCAACGGAGCCTGTTGCCAGAGAACGGTTTAATATCCAAACTACGTGGGTGATACCGAAGCCGAAGCTAGGTTCAATCAATATGTTCTGGTCGAGCTCTCCCATGGTTCCGATGAGTGTTTCTAATCAGTGCTCTATTTATTTATTTATTTTTTGTAAGGTTGGGGCTCTTTAGCCAAGAGCCGGGATCCGCCGGAGTGTGACCGTTCGCGATAATGCACACTGAACCCTCCCACCGTGAATATGATTGATTTAATCTCGAATTCATTACACCCAAATAATTTAATAACACAAAATATAATGAATTACCTAGGTCTAACAATAAATAAATAAATAATGCTGGACAAACTGAAGCGTAAACCTACAGAGTCTAATAAACAAAAGTACATAGATCGTCGGAATCTCTGCAATAGAGCGTGTCGGGACGCGCAACGCCGCTATATACATACTTCAGTAGAGAACTCCGACCCTGCTAAGGTTTGGAAGTTCCTACGGTCATTGGGAATCGGAAAATCTAAAGAACGTACAAAAATTCCTTCACAATTTGATCTTAACTCACTTAATAAACATTTCACTTCTCTTTCCGATCTCGATATACAGCTGAAATCGAAAACTTTGTCTCATCTTTCTTCTATACCGGTTCCTGACTACTTACCTTTTCATTTTAGTCAGTTCACTGTCTGTGATGTTAAGAGAGCGGTTATGTCTATTGCTTCTAAGGCTATTGGCAACGATAGCATTAGCCGAAATATGATTGTCCCTATCCTTGTCCAAATAGCTCCTGTAATCCAACATATTCTTAACTTCTCTCTTTCCACTGGCTTATTTCCTGCAGCTTGGAAAGTAGCCCAGGTTACTCCTCTGCCAAAAAAATCTAATCCTGTTTCTTTCTCTGATTTCCGTCCTATATCTATGTATACTTCCCTTCCTGTCGAAAGTACTAGAACGCCTTGTTCATCAACAGCTTAGCACGTTCCTCTCTAGTAACCGGCTCCTTAACCACTTTCAATCCGGTTTTCGTCCAGGCCATAGCACCATGTCTGCGTTAGTCAAAATAACTGACGACATACGCTCTGGCATGGATGACGGAAAAGCCACTATCATTTGTTTACTGGATTTCAGCAACGCTTTTAACAACGTTGACTTTGAAATTCTCCTTGGAATATTACGCTCTCTTAATGTATCTCCAGCAGTGGCTGATTGGTTTCGCAGTTATTTGCAGGGGCGTCGGCAACGAATACGCATTAATGATGTATGCTCATCGTGGAGTGATATTTCTGCTGGCGTTCCTCAAGGCGGCGTTCTTTCACCTCTCCTCTTTGCTATCTTCATTAATTCTATATCTGATCATATAACTTCAGCGTACCACCTCTATGCAGATGATCTTCAAATTTACGCGCAGGCTTCAGTGGATGAACTGTCTAGTGCTATCGCCGCGATAAATGAAGACTTATGCCGTATTCTAGACTCGAGCAAAAACTTCGGTCTTAACGTTAACCCGTCTAAAACACAAGTGATTACTGTAGGAAGTTCGCGAATGATGGCTCGGATAAACTGGGGTAGTCTATCAACCGTAATCTTCGATGGAACTCCTGTTGGGCAAAGTGAAACGGTGAAAAATTTAGGTGTCCTTATTGATAGAACTCTGTCGTGGGGACCGCAGCTCTCTGAAATCAGCCGCAGGATGTTTGCTTCAGCTGGTTCCCTTCGAAGATTACGCAATTTTCTTCCTATTGCTACTAAAATTTCTCTTGCACAATCTCTTCTCCTTCCGATTCTTGATTACGCTGATTCTTCCTTTCTAGATTTAACAGAGCAGCAGCTAGATAAACTTGAGCGCCTGCAGAACGTCGGGATAAGGTTTATATTTGACTTGCGCAAGTATGACCATGTCTCGGAGTTTCGCAGAAAGCTCAGGTGGCTACCCATAAGGCTTCGGCGAAATTCGCACATCCTAACTCTTCTTTACAATATTTTATTTTTATCTTTTGCACCGCCTTATCTCAAAGCACGTTTCACATTTCTTCATCTTTCTCATTCTCGTTCTCTCCGCTCCTCTGAAACCCTTTTGCTTCAAATACCTGTCCATTCTACTTCCTCCTACGGCAACTCATTTACTGTCCGGGCTGTCCAGCTATGGAACGCATTGCCGGTTACTGTAAGGTGTGCGAACTCACTACACATTTTCAAAGATATGGTAAAGGAACACTATTTGTCCTGCTGTCACTGAACACTTGTTTTAACCCTTGTTTTCATAATATGTATATATAGGTAAATATATATATATATATATATATATATATATATTTATACGTGTAAATATATTTATATTTATAGGAGAAGGTGTTTATGTATTTATTTATTTATTTTTTTTAGAATTTATGTTGTAGTTTAAAAATACTTATTTTTAAGTAGTACAATATTTATTAGATGCACACAGATCTTTACCCCATTTATTTCCAACGATCCTATCCATACCAGGTTGTCTGGCAGAGATCTTGAGCGATAAGACCGCCAATTGTCACTTTGTTATAATTGTTTCTTTTTGTTAATTGTTTCTTAGTGTGTACAAGTGTGCAATAAAGTATGTTCTACCTATCTATCCATCAAATTATAACTAGTATTTACAATTGAAACAATTAAGCTAACTGCAGACTGTTGCATTTTAACTGTAATTTTGATTGTAATTTTCTTTGTTAATAAAGGCCATTGCCGTTTTCCATCAAACCACACAGCATCATCTAGCTCCAAGCTCAGCAGATCTTGTGTTTTGAGTACTAGATGACTGATTACTTAATACATTACATTACATAAATAGATATTTTTTTATTAATTTTTGTTACAAAGAAAATAATACCCAGTACACCCGCATAAAATATTTGCAGATCGTACAAACATTTGTCCCAAGGCAAGGTAAGGTGAGTTGTTCTTGTTCTGATTTAGCTGTCGGTAAAATACAATGTATCTTAATACATTGTATTTTATTTAATATTTTATTGTCTTGACAATAAAAGGCATAAAACAATAATAACAAATAATGGGCATCGTTTTATTTGATTGTTAAAACGCAATAATTATGCAATAGTCTATCCTCACTCGTAGGTAACACTGATCTGATCTCCTTTGAGCTTTCAACTGGATCTAAACCCGTAAATCAGGATTGAGAATAACTTTCAGATCTGTCAGTGTTTCACGTAACAGTCGTAAATATACCGCCAATGTATTATAGCAGACAGGTGGGCTTTACATTTAGTTCTGATTGTTTCTTGGATCCTATTATCGAGGTAACCATTACCTTGAAAGACGAGAAAACTACAAACTGAAATCGAAATAAAGTCTGGTGCTGTCACCGGACGGGGTCCAAATAAAAGTTGTTGTTGTTGTCGTGTGTGTTGGTCTCTCTCTGTCCTTTTTTCCCATATCTCAGCAACTATTAACTTGAAATTTAAAATTATAACACATTTTGTGCGCCTGTACAGATATAAAGAAAAAGAAAGAAAAAATATGTGAATAATGAAAATGAAAACTTTCAGTACATACAAATTGTGATTTCGAAATTTTAAGAGACCTACAAGGTCAAGTGGGGTGTCAAATGAAAGGTTAAAATTTCAAAACAGTTTTTGAAATTTCTGTAAGTTACAAACGTTGAAATATTAAAAAAAAAATTTACTCGTCCGAAGTTTGCAGAGCGATACATCTGAAATGTATCGTTTACAGATATGGATCTGTATTAAAATATAGAGAAGTCTATATTGTAAATATAACATTTTTTGAAATATGGACAAGGGGGGGGGGGGGGGAATAATTTTCAAATGCTACCACACCGATTGGGGTATTAAATGAAAGGTCGGATCGGTCTGTACATTTGAAATGTAGATAGGTACTACTATTTTAAAGTATTCATTAAATAACGAAGTCTAGTACATAATTGTATATTTGACAAACGTTCGAAACCCTCGGCGCGCGATTCACACTCGCACTTGACGGATCTTGTTTTCTTTATCCATACTTCTATAGTAATAATATAAAAGCGAAAGTAATTATTTTATTTTATTAAAGATGCCTCGTTACGCCTTTTTGCCGATACGATGCCGATACTCTTTCAATAATATCGGCGATACCGATACGAATATTGAATTCAAAAATGAAGGTAAATTAAATGAAACACAAGTCAGGTTATTTTTAAATTAATATAAAAAGAACAAATAACAGGACAAACTAAATAAAACCGTTTAAAACTATAGACAGGTTGAGATTAGTTAATAGTTATAGTAATAAAAATTAATATTCAGGAGATTTTTGTTTAAAAAACAAAGTATTCATAAGTTTTGCGGATAAAGGCGTCTGACAAATTTCAAAATGATTCCTTAAAACACTTGTGTTTCGAAGCTGACATAACTACTATTTATTTGACTCAAACGACTAGTGTTAAGTAAATGATATGCACACCCAAACCAATTACAAGAAATGACTACGCATGACAACATTGACAACAGTCAACTTAGCGAAATGGGATAGTTATGCGAGTGCGAGGCCATAATGTGCGGACGAAACAAGACACTGAATAAAGCGCGAGGGTTCCCCGAGCATAGTTAGTCCGTGCCCGTTTGCAACACAACAGACGAGACAACACGCGCGGTTACATTACATTTACATTTTTAAAGCGCGAAATAGTTTGAATTTATGTTGTAAAGCACCGCCGTCCTTTATTATCCTCACCATTTTGGTTGCCTGGAAGAAATCGCTTTAAACGATAAGGCCCCAGTTCCATTGCTGATCCCTATAATATGTTTAAGTAGTACCTACTATCTGTTTTATAAGGTGATCAATAAAAGTATTATCTATTATTTATCTATCTAAATTTGAAAAGAATCGTTGTATCGGCCATAAAAATATCGCCGATGCCGATATATCGGCAAACTTCGATTATCGCCGATATATCGGCATCGGTATCGGATGCATCCCTAGTAATTAGGTCTGTCTGTTACCACTTAACGGGTAAACGGATCTCAATAAAAGTTTGTAGGGATGTAGATTATTCCAGGGCTACCATAGGCTACATAGGCTACTTTTTATCCTGGAAAACAGCGCGCGAAGCCGCGGGCAGGAGCTAGTAACCATATAATTCAATGATCTCTATACTATATCATTGAAAGATCCAAGATCATTATTATATTTCTACGAAATTAAGACAGAGTCATTGGAACCAAGTGTTAAAATGTCAAGCTTCGATCGAGCACCAAAGTCAAAGTCCTTCTTAGAACCGTTTAGTATGTTATCTACGTTATCACAAAGGCATTAGCCGGCGGAAGTGCGTGCCGCTGGTCGCTTCCGACACACGACCCGGGGCGTGCCTGTCGACCTAGTGAGGCCCTCAAATGGGACACATTTGGTTAAATTAACGGACAATGCATATTTCGAAAAGCTTTTCAAATTATTAGATAGTCAGATAGTCATTTTATTGGTAAAATCATGTTTACAAGTCAAATGTAATTAAAAATTGGTAACTTCTAGACAAATTCCTTTGTGAGTAAGCAACTATGGAATTCACAACACCTGTTCCCAAAATTGTAACGGAGAGGTACGTTGTCGTTTGATGCCAATGGAAAAAAGCCTGATTTCTCAGAAGTTCATTCGTATAGATATTGAGCAAAACCCTCGTAGCCATATATTCTAGTCACGTCACGGGGACTTGAGACAGGCGTCTACCACTAATGACTCGACGTAAACAAGCCTCTTCCCGATCGGCAAGGTCTTCACGACCCTATTCACAGGGGATTTTGAAGTCTCATTCAGCAATGGACGCCCATACGGCCAGTTGCAATTAGGAAGTCAATGCGACATTGACAACATAACAACGGCACAGGCTCGCCCTTTACAAAAGTAAGCTTTTGCAGCCAACTGCAACACGACGACGAGACGTCGCAAACGATGCTGTTAAATGCATTCAATTATAATTCACAGCCACCGCGCAGAGCGGCGGGAACCGGCACTACCCGCACAGTTATGCAATAATAATTGTGCTGCGAAATAAAAATGTCTGCGCAAAATGCTGCACCCGAGATATATCGCACGCCGGCCTTGACAAACAGCGGTAGCGACGGACTGTATGTTAAAGGTCATCGATACGCGTAACATCTCAAGCAGCACTCGTACTGTACGTGACCGATGAGCACATAAGGGGTAGATGGAGCTTGCATCTGATCTGGTCCTGATAAGTTGGCGCGGATGCACGGAGCAGAGGATGCAGGCACATAGACCCGTGGGAGACGCTCTTGGCTTATCGCTGCGTTACAGGAATTTTATGGGACATTGTTTTGTACGGTATTCATACTCATACTTCTTGGGGACCTAGTCATTTGCAACTGGGTTCTCTTGAATGCTTTTAACAGAAAATGTTAGTGATCGCTCATTAGTACACTTTGGATGTTAGTCAGATAAAATGCTCTAAAACACATAAAGTGTTTTGACAGACCATGTGTTAGTGCCAGTGCGAAGCCTTTTAGAGGCACCCTATATACAAGTCCCTAAGCTACTCGAAACGCAGATAGCATTTAGAGAATGCGCTGAAAAACGTAGCGTCGTCGTTTAGTCAGACTGGGCTTCGCTTAATTACGCTAGGAATGTGCTACGTGGCCGTCGTCGCTAATGTGTGATTCCGAGCTCATGTGTACTGTACACGCTGCGTGTTCTCCACTACCGAATTAATGAGCTCACCTCAAGCGTTCTTCTAATTAGCGCCGAATTCCCCCATTCTTCATTCTGTGAGATTCCTGATAAAACCACTCCGAATTGCTTTCATTAATAATTTTCCAGCGCGTTTAGTCGTTTAATTTGAAGTTCACCGACTTCGGCACGTTTCGGTGAGGGTGTTTATGTCATACCTGAGTAATCCGTGTGAGCTTTAAAGTATTACAATTACAAAGGATGGACTTCGTAGCAGCAACCTTCTCAGGTCCAACAGCTGATGATCCAGTTGGTAATGTGTTTACTAAACATTTCATTTTAAATTGTAAACTTTATGTATTGAGTTTAATGTATGGCAAGTAATAGAAAAGCAAACCATGGATCCAGTAAATAACCTAGCCAGAGGATTAATAAACGAAACTAACATAATGATCATAACCTTTTCCGCAAGCACATTATAAATGGCAAGTCGTGGTGTTTATTTACACGACAGCTGACGGCCTATGACAACCCTCGGTTGGATTAACATTAGTATAATAAAAGCGAACGTTTGTCTGTGTTGTTTCTTTCGCGGTTGAGCGGGTTTGTATAATTTGCACATCGCAAAAACAGTGAAAGAGCAGAGGGTGGGGGGGGGGGGGGGACTAAAGTAAAACACATTAGATATTGCGTCGGATGATACCAATTAACTAATTTATATAATTTGTACTTTAATTCGCGAAAACATTCATTGTCTGATTGATGGTCGAATAGGGGATCAGATTAACATCTAGAGTGAAGCAATATACAATGTGTCTGGTCACCGGTGTCGGAGACTTTGGGGGGGTAAAATACGGTCAATTTTATCGACAAATCACTATTCCTATTTTTTTTTTCTCTCTCCATGATAAAATGGCAGCCATTTTGTTTTTTTTGCCTCAAAGCACGGGTGCTTGTACTGATTAAGCTATAGCTACCCATGTAGAGGTCCTAGGAAGACGATAGAGGACTCATTTGATAGCCAATAAAGTAGACAATAAAGCAATGATAACAATGTTGCAATTTCTATTTTATAATACAGGAAAAGAGAATGTATGAACAAAAAAAATTTTTTTTTTTATATTTTTTTTTTAATTATTAGCTTTTTCATAAAATCGAAACTGTCAAGCTACATGTTTTTTGGTTCTGAACGATAGTACGGAATGTGCACTTCAAAATAAGTCTTGCATCTTAGCGCTAAGTAAGATAGTTTAGAAGTTATGACGGTTTGAATATGACCCTTGAATATCCCGTTACCATACAACTAGACTCACGGTTTCGTGGAATTCCAAGGGCGTGTCTTTAGACAATGCTGTGCTTTGTTGTAGAGTAGGGCGCGCTGGCAGGTAGTCGTCCGTCGCCCCGCGTTGTGATTACACTCTCTTGTGCCGACAAACTGTGCGTTGTTATTATTGAACATTTTTGTGAAGTTTTGTTTCGTTATTGGACTTTTTGTTCTGTTGTGGACTCAGTTATCGTTTTTAAGTTGACGAAATTTAACGAAAATGGAAGACGTCCATTATTCCAGCCAGGACGTGGCCAACATCCATTTCGTCTATGGATTTTGCAACGGGAACGCTAACGCTGCTGTAAGAGAGTATGCGAGAAGATTTCCTAATAAACCAACGCCGAACGCTCGCACATTCATACGATTACACCTCAACCTCGCTGAAAATGGTATTAGAAGACCCGCTAACGAACGTTCTCGTTTAGTGTCACCGCAAGAGGAAGAAGAGATATTACAATTGATCACTCAAGACCCGAAACTGAGTGTCAGGCGCATTGCAATTAGACTTGGTTTAAACAAATGGCGAGTGTGGAAGATTTTGAAACGGGAAGGATTGCATCCATATCATTTTAGAAGAGTGCAAGAAATAATTGAACCAGATGTTGCACGAAGGTCAGTTTTTTGTTCGTGGATATTAAGAAATGTGCGATCTAACACAAATTTTTTGAAAAAAATTATGTGGACCGACGAAGCCACTTTCACACGATCAGGATACACAAACCACCGCAACGAACATCAATGGCTCCACGATAATCCACATGCAGTGAGACAAAGTACATTTCAGCACCAATTCTCAGTGAATGTTTGGGCTGGAATGATCGACGACATACTGATTGGGCCTCTAATTTTGCCAGCCACGATGAATGGCCCAAGATTTTTGGAGTTCCTGGAAACGGATTACCATGACGCACTCATGGAAATACCATTGACCTATAGGTTAGGAATGATATTACAACTGGACGGAGCTCCGGCACATTTTGCAGTAAATGTAAGAAACTATTTAAATGAACGATATTCGACGTGGATTGGACGAGGTGGTACAATCGCTTGGCCACCGCGTTCTCCGGACTTGACACCCCTTGATTTTTTCTTGTGGGGCACAATGAAACAGAAAGTATACGTCGACGTGGCAAATACACGCGAGGAACTTATTGAAAAAATTATACAAGTTGGGAATGATTTGAGGAGAGACAAAGACATGATCCGACGCGCTACACAACATGTGTCAATTAGAGCAACAGCTTGTTTGCAATACCACGGAGGACATTTTGAATCGTGGCTGTAACTTTTGTATGGATTTCGATAGAATAAACCATTAAAGTACCTAATCGATTTATTTTGTTTTCTTTTTGTACTCCAGGGTTTGGAAACACTTACCATTTTGAAATCGTCATAACTTCTAAACTATCTTACTTAGCGCTAAGATGCAAGACTTATTTTGAAGTGCACATTCCGTACTATCGTTCAGAACCAAAAAACATGTAGCTTGACAGTTTCGATTTTATGAAAAAGCTAATAATTAAAAAAAAAATGTAAAAAAAAAAATTTTTTTTTGTTTATACATTCTCTTTTCCTGTATTATAAAATAGAAATTGCAACATTGTTATCATTGCTTTATTGTCTACTTTATTGGCTATCAAATGAGTCCTCTATCGTCTTCCTAGGACCTCTACATGGGTAGCTATAGCTTAATCAGTACAAGCACCCGTGCTTTGAGGCAAAAAAAACAAAATGGCTGCCATTTTATCATGGAGAGAGAAAAAAAAAATAGGGATAGTGATTTGTCGATAAAATTGACCGTATTTTACCCCCCCAAAGTCTCCGACACCGGTGACCAGACACATTGTATATACCTATATACAATGTCAAGCAATATATCGTAGAAATTGCTTGATATTAAATATTAAACTTCGATTTGCGTTCCAACGCCCCGTCTGAATTTGCGCAGTTTGCGTGCGCTACAAGGTGCACCTTGCAGCGCACGCTGTTCACCAAACTTTCGTTCTGCTCGAAACGAGCTAACATCGCGTGCGCACCGACCATAACGATTAATGTAGTAGTGAGCCGTTTATCAATAATCCTACGTGGATCAGTTTTTATGCAACTTGCAAAAACTAAACTAGCAGAGGAAGTTATGCAAATATGTAGGTATTTGCACCACTTCCTCTGCTAGTCTCGTTTTTGCAAGTTGGCATTTACTAACCCAACGAGACCTTACAGAAAGATCAGTTTCCTACTTATCATTATCAGCCGTCTGCTGGTAATAGTTCCTCTATGTATATGCCTTTCGCCTTGCCATATTTTTAGCCAAGAGCAGCCCATGGTCTTCCGGCTGTCGTAGAACCGTCGTGGACATCTCCCACGCGTCGGTGGCCATCCTCTACCCTAACGATCTTCTCTCAGCGACCATCTTTATCTCGAAGTCTTTGGGCCCATCGTCTCTTCGTGTGACCACGCGCCCTGCCCAGCTGCCCACTCCTTATTTCTGTAAACTAATGGTGTCGTTTTGTTGTTATCCCCAGAGAGGAGGTTAAGAACCACGCGGTCCGGTGGAACGCGCAGTTCTCGTTCATGTGCAAGATGTGCGCCAACGCCAGCACCGGCGTGCTGGAGCCGGCGCTCATGCGCGTCTCCGTGCGCAAGGAACTTAAGGGTAAGGGATGTGTTAACGGATCCACTCTGAGGCTTGACCATCATCTAGCGCAGTTGGAAGTTGAGTTAAAGAACATTAAATGCCATTTTCTGGGGTTATGTGATGTCCGTAGAGAGGGGGAGGACACCGTAACCCTAGACTCGGGCCATCTTGTCTACCTTAGTGAGGGTGATAAAAAATTCCAGGGTGGCGTAGGTTTCCTCGTCAATAAAGCCCTTTTTTATAGAGGGCCGAGGAACGTTGTTAGCAACGATTAAGAAATCTCCAGTGTTGACCACGGTAGTGTACCTGATCCTTCGGCTATCCGAGCGGTATAGCATGAAGGTCATTCAGGTCTACGCACCGACCTCGGCACACTCTGATGAAGTAATAATAATAACGTTGTTATGGGGGACTTTAACGGCAAGGTGGGAATCCAGACGGGCAACGAATCTCGAATAGGCCCGCACGGGTATGGAGTTATTATTTCCTAACTGGGGGCAAATGCTAGTCACCTTCCTTGAGAGAGGGGGGCTTTAAGAAACAGCCTCAAAGGAAGTGGACATGGCGAGCCCCAGACACTGTGACAAAAAATGAGATCGACTTCATCATGATGGATAGCAAGCACATATTCGGAGATGTCTCAGTGATCAATACCGCATTTGATCACCTCCTCCTCCGAGGCTCTCTGAATATCAACTTGAAGCTTGAATAAAACCGTCTGATAAGGTCCTCGCTCCGACCTAATCCAACCTAAATCATGGCGGGCACCGAGAAATTTCAGCAGCTTCTTAGGGATAGATTTGTTGCCTTGGAACCCACTGAGGACGCTGACGAGACCCTACACAATCTGGTCGAATCGTTGAGGGCCGAGGGCATCAAGTTTTGCAAAAAGCAGCGTACTGGCAAGAAGTTCAAACTCTCGAATGAGGCTCTTGGGCTATACACGCCTCATTGAAGAGGCGATAGATGGAAACCGAGGGTCCAAAGTATTAACTCAGCAGCTTGGCAGAAGCCACCTGACGAAACTTAAAACGCACGACGGGAGGACAGTATTGTTGAAGCCAAAGAAGATATCCGCCAAGATAGACGATTTCTATGGCCGTTTATACGCCGCACATGCCCCCCGTCCCCAACGCGACAACCACGATTCCAGAGCCACTCTGACACGCCACTATACCGACGAACTGCTAGACATCAGTCAAGACCACATCGTGTTAGCTCTTGAGGCAGCTTAAAAATGGAAAAGCCCCCGGTGAGGACGCAATTAGTTCAGAGCTTTGAAAGCTGGAGGAGCCACGGAACCTCTTCAACGCCGTCCTTCACAGTGGGATAATTCCAAAGGCGTGGAGCTGAAGTTTGGTGGTGCTCTTTTTTAAGAAGGATAAAAAATAAAACCCATTTTAATAACTACAGACACTCCTGAGCCTAGTCTATAAGCTGTTCTCACGAGTGGTCACAAATGGTCCAGCCACCGGAACAGGCCGGGCCCCGAGGAGGATAATTATGGCACCATAGACCACAATGACGCATTAAGGCAGATTTTACAGAACTCCTATGAATATAATCTGCCCCTTGTCTGGCTTTTGTGGACTATGACTCCGGCAATGATGTTGAATGGATGAATGCGGCAAGCTGAAGACAGGGCGCAATGGCGCTCATTAGGGGAGGCCTACGTCCAGCAGTGGACTAAAATAGGTTGATGTGATGATGATGATGCTGACCTACTCTACACCTTCAAGCTAAATAAAGTAAAAGAAGTTGCATGATATTCTAGTAATCTCACTTTTCGTTCTTCGGTTCCATACCCAACTGCAATAGTTCGATCTTGAGAAGGAGAAGAACAGAGAAGGATTTTGTGGTCTATATAAGATTACATGACTTTTAACGTGCTGGTTTGCGTAACCCTGATTATTAAGAGTGCATCTAAGTAATTCATAAATCTGCTCCACAGCCAAATTGTTATCTGCAAGAAAAGCCCGAATCCGCTGCAATGGCTCCAGTGTTGCCAACCGGCCCATTTTATGTTATTATGTTCCGCGATACGAAATTTATAATCAATCATGATGACCAGCATACAAGCCTGCTTAAACTTTTAACATCGGAAGAAAATTAGAGCACTACATCAGAGCAGAGCCCAACTGCACTACTATGAATATAAACGAAGCGAAGCTGTTTGTAATGTCTCAAGTTTATAACGAGTCGCACACGGCTTTTCTTGTCGCTCCGGGAAGTTTTATAATGACGCCTCGCCTTAATCGAGCTGGAAACTTGCGCTTGTTGGCCTCGACTGCCGAAGAAGATAGTTGTAGGTAGACTTTTTGGGCCCAAGTTTTCTGGCAACCTAATACTGTGACATCCGAATGAATAAGGAATGACATGACCTCTTTTTTGTAGCTCTTGAAACATGCAGAGCAAATGTACCTGTAACTACCCTCCCTTTTAATTTAACCATGTCATCATCATAATAGTTCACTATAAGTCACCTTCTCTGACATGCAACTCAGGTGTCCTATGCACTTCGTACATCGCTCGCTGATATCTTTTGCGTATTCTATCTTAAGATTATGTCGGCCAGTGACATACTCCTATGCCTAGGCACCTCATTCCATTCGTTAAAGAGCGTTTCCAACAGGAACATTACAGGAACCTTTACATCAGAATGTAATAAGACATTTGTGTTTTCCAGGTGGTCGTTCATTCCAGAAGCTGGGCTTCTGCGACGTGAATCTAGCTGAGCTGGCCGGCGCTGGCGAGACCACGCGCCGCTGTCTACTGGAGGGCTACGACCCGCGCCGCCGGCAGGACAACTCCGTGCTGCGGATACGAATCAAGATGAATATGATCTCGGGGGATCCGCTCTTCAAAGTGTAAGTGCCTATAGCGTAGCGATACCCGTTGGATGACCTGAAGATCATGTCAAACTCAGGGGTCTAGTTGACTGGACCACCGCAATGGGCTTTTCGGTAGTATAGTAGGTAGGTACAGTTGATTGTATACCACAGTATTCAATATTTTTCAGAATAAAAAAAACCATTTGTACATTTCACTTTGCCTGAAATACGTATTGGGTCGTAGGTAGCTAACTAATGGGTGCTTTTTGGCAGAAAAAAATTTATCATAAAGAGAGAATTTACCTTAAAGCCTTTTAATTCAATCTGCTGTTTTTCTACTCGACTTTCTACTGATTTAGTCAAATTCGATCTTGCAGCACTGTTTCTAACAAAAAAATGAATGTAATCGGACGACGCGTTAATGAATTACATACAACTAAGTACACATTTTGATTTTCATCCTCTTTCCCAAGGGAACCATACCTACCGAGTTGCGAGAGTTGTTGTTGTTACCTTTCTCGTAGTATGAACTCAAATCGTGCAAAGTTTCATTTGAATTTATTCAGTAGTTTCGGCGTGTTGCGCTGCCACGATACAGACAGACAGAAAAAATGAATATAAACCGCCAAGTGCGAGTCGACTCGCACACGAAAGGTACCGTAAAAACGAGGCAACTTTTGCAAAGATCATCAAATTTTCACTTGTTCGGAGACCCCTTTAAATTTTCAACTTTATTTTATTTTTAGTATTTATTGTTATTAAAGTTGAAGTGTATTTATAGAAACTTTGTTGTGCCTACCTATTGTAGTTCAATAGATACAGCCTTGACAAATTAGGAGCTAAAAAGGCAAAAAAATCACGTTTTTTGTATGGGAGCTCCCATTAATTTTTATATTTATTTTATTTTTGTTATTTGTTGTTCTAGCGACAAGAGAAATACACATTCTGTGAAAAATTAAACTGTCTACCTCATACGGTTCATGAGATAGAGCCCTGTGACAGACGGACGGACGGACTGAGGAGGCTTAGTAATAGGGTTCGGTGAATCGGGGTACGGAACCTTAAAAAATACAGTTTTTGCTTCAGTATCGATAATAGAGGGCCCTCCAAAAAACATTTTCAAAATATCTTCAATGTACAGAATTGGACCTGTTACAGTTGTTATAAGTATAGATAAGACAACGATCAAGGGTTGAGGATTTTTCCATTCTGATAGTGACCACTGTCTTCCAGGCCGGAAAGGAAACAAGAGGTGGCGGAACGAGTGGGGGGCGGAGACAGCGGCTCCGAAAGCGCGGCGGGCACCCAGCAGGACGAGGACTGCGCCTCCTCCACCGCCAGCTCGGGCTGCGGCTCGCTCACCAAGAAGAACAACTACGGTGAGTCATCTCTATCATCTTCGTTGATCTACCCAATTACAACGTGGGTCTGTTCAAGATCAGAGTCAATGTAGTACCTTAGCCCTTCGCGATACATTGTCGCCAACATCAGGGGCCACGGTAGTGGCTCTGCTTAGTTGAGTAGACCATTCGTACCATTTCGAGGCATTTTTCAGTGATCGATGTCTTTGTTCCATATAAAAAAAAAAAACATTTAAAGATAAGTTAACAGACTCCTAAAATGACTAGTTTCTAATCAATTTAGTTCAGGTAATACGTATCTACAATCCAAGTAACGCTATTTCCACATCCATCACTCAATCACTGACTGATCAAACAATTGTTTAGGTACTTTTAGCAGGCCTACAAACATTAAAATTGGAATAAAGGTCAAAACAGGCCAAAATAAAGGGAAAATTAGAAATCAAGATTTATATCATCATCACCATATCATTTATTGTGATTCCATGCACACAGATATTGTAGTTAGGTGTAGGTAGTCTCAGTGGGTACACAATGCATACGAACCCTGGCAGGGCGCTACAATTACTTTGGCTTCGCTCTTGTTAGAT
Source organism: Eupithecia inturbata (assembly GCA_963662085.1). NCBI lineage: Eukaryota > Metazoa > Arthropoda > Insecta > Lepidoptera > Geometridae > Eupithecia > Eupithecia inturbata. Next base: position 570,259 of record OY759178.1, on the reverse strand, counting down.
CGTATTTATAGAATTGATTAATTTACGAATGTCATGATTGAAATATGTATTGGTTATATATAATATAAGGCAAGAAAAATAATAATTGAATTGAATAAGATTGAGTTTTCAATCTTATAAAACGATCGCAAATTAATGTCAGATTAGGAGTACATAGTCAAATTATATAAATTTATTGTCTAAATAAGTAATAAAAGGTGTCATACAAAAGTAGATAGATATGCTAAGTGTACAAATTGATAATGACATCCATATAACGTCAGATAAACTCAAGTAAAATAAACATTTAATAAGCATTTTTGTAATAATATTGTAAGTAATATTTATGTTATCTAACAAACATTGCTGCTGGTAGTATACCTATAATAAACGCATGCAGGGTAAGCTAAGTATATTTCTTTGTATAAAGTGTGGCTTGCAGGTTGCTCGCGGAGGAATATTTATTTATTAGGATACGGATTAATTTTTTTTGTGTTATAAAAAGTTACTCTATAGTATAACACCAATATTTATGGGGTTCCGTCGTCAAAAAAAGAACCCATAAGTTTCTTCCTCGTATACACTTCAAGCATACCTATAGACTTGAAATTTGAAATACATGTTCTAATTAGGGAGTAAGTAATGAGGACATTCTTAAATCATGATTTTTAGTGTTTCGCAGTCAATAAAAAAACTAAAGTTTCTTTCTCAGGGTGTGTAGTTTAGGCACGCCTATAGAGTCTGTGCATAAAGAGAAGCGTCGGTCGTGGCGCAGACGCGCGACCGTGTCCGCCACGACGCTTCTCTTTTTGCACAGACTGTAGCTACCATCGGTCCAGAAAGTGAACCGCCCACAAAGAAAAGTACCTACTTACCTACATAAAGTTATTTCTCGAAAGCTTGCACAGGTAATTTGCCACCTTCATAGTCGAAGGTAATAAAATGACTGATTTGGCCCTTCTCGAGATATCAACACTTTTCACGGCGAAAGTATTACGAGACGTGATTTGATATTTTTAAAATGAATGTTTTTGTTCGGATCGTCACTTACCATGAGATTGTCATCAGTCTAAAAGCTATGCGCCATAAAACATGTCAAGATTTGAATGAAGCAGAACAATAGAGTGAAAACACCTGTCGTTAGCAATTCTTTACTTCTCAACTCTTTGAAATTCTTCTAAATAAAAACGTGTTAAAATTGGTGTTAACTGAATTCCGTACAAGTTAACTTAATCCACCGCCTAACATTGATGGTTTCAACATGTTTTGGACGAAGAACAAACTTAACCAAAACGATGGAGTAGCTTTTTATGTGAAATGCGACAGTAGCTACGGCTTCTGAACCAACCTGCTCAGAAGGCAACTGTCTTGTCGTTGCAATTCCAGACCTCTCTATGATATGCTCATAACGTCCCCCCGCTTACTGGAACCCGAGTAAATACCTAGATTCTATAGAAAATATCTTAGCCTCTTCTAGTACAAAAACATCATCTTTACAGGTGATATTAACTTAGATATATTACCCAATAATAATAATTTGTAGTAAATAAAATAGATTCCCAATCAAAGTGTCTAACAATTTTTCTAGATTTAGCTAAAGCTTTTGACACGGTTTCTATCCCCATCCTCTTGCAAAAGCTAGAGACTCTTGGAGTGCGAGGAACTCAATTAAAACTATTTAAGGAGTACTTATCTGATAGATCACAGAGGGTTAAAATTGAAGATCATATGAGTAATAGCCTGCCCACAACCCATGGTGTACCTCAAGGCAGCGTCCTTGGGCCTACCTTATTTCTAACTTATATTAATGATCTTACCTCACTCGATATCAATCACTGTAAAATAATATCTTATGCAGATGATACCACTCTAACCTTTTATGGTAACACATGGTCCGAAGTCTTCGAGAGGTCACAGACGGGATTTAATATGGTCACACAATGGTTATCGCAAAATTATCTATCTCTAAATACCCTTAAAACTAAGTATATTCCCTTTTCTATCCGAAATCCCCCGTATTCTATACCACTTACCTTTAATATAACTGCTCATAGCTGTAATAACTTATCGTCCCTTAACTGTGATTGCCCTTATTTGTCGTCAGCTGAATCAATTAAATATCTTGGCATCGTAATTGATAATAATCTCAGTTTTAAAAGACATTTAAATTACATCTCAAACAGAGTAAGGAAACTTATTTATATATTCAAACAACTCCGGTATTCTGCAGATCATCGTATTATGAATTTGATTTATTTTTTTTATGCCAATCCATTCTCTCATATTGTGTCACATGCTGGGGAGGTGCGGCTAAATCTAACACACTTATTGTTGAGCGAGCTCAGAGAGCCCTACTAAAAATAAGCTACTTTAAACCTAAACTTTACCCTACTATTGATCTATATAAAGAATGCTAATGTCAGCTTTTTATTTTACATGTCATTCTCAGACAGCATTCTATGAATGGTGTTGACGTCAGCCGTCTCAACACTCGAAGGACGCATCAAGCTTTCAAAGTTGTTGCCCACCGTACTTCCTTTGCACGCAGATTTTTGAGTTTTCTCGGTCCATGGCTTTATAACAAAGTAAACAGAGAGCTTGAAATATTACAAATGACTAAAGGATCATGCAAGCGAACCCTTAACACTTGGCTCTTATAATTGACGTATGATTCCACTGAAGATCTGTTAAAAGTTATTTCGTGAGATGTTAGACCTACTCACTCATACACAAACATCTCCACACTAGTAGCTCCTGTTGCCCGGTCTCTTATATATGCCCGGTGTCCTCAGGAGCTCTACATACATCCATAAACATAAACACATACACACTCACCTGGTAGCTTCTGTTGCCCGAACTCTCACGAGAACGGTGTCCTCAGGAGCTCCACATATATACATACACATAGACACATACACACTCAGCTGGTAGGCGGTAGCTTCTGTTGCCCGGACTCGCACGAGAACGGTGTCCTCAGGAGCTCCACATACATACATACACATAGACACATACACACTCAGCTGGTAGCTTCTGTTGCCCGGACTCTCACGAGAACGGTGTCCTCAGGAGCTCCACATACATACATACACATAGACACATACACACTCAGCTGGTAGGCGGTAGCTTCTGTTGCCCGGACTCGCACGAGAACGGTGTCCTCAGGAGCTCCACATACATACATACACATAGACACATACACACTCATCTGGTAGCTTCTGTTGCCCGGACTCTCACGAGAACAGTGTCCTCAGGAGCTCCACATACATACATACATACACATAGACACATACACACTCAGCTGGTAGGCGGTAGCTTCTGTTGCCCGGACTCGCACGAGAACGGTGTCCTCAGGAGCTCCACATACATACATACACATAGACACATACACACTCAGCTGGTAGCTTCTGTTGCCCGGACTCTCACGAGAACGGTGTCCTCAGGAGCTCCACATACATACATACACATAGACACATACACACTCAGCTGGTAGGCGGTAGCTTCTGTTGCCCGGACTCGCACGAGAACGGTGTCCTCAGGAGCTCCACATACATACATACACATAGACACATACACACTCATCTGGTAGCTTCTGTTGCCCGGACTCTCACGAGAACGGTGTCCTCAGGAGCTCCACATACATACATACACATAGACACATACACACTCAGCTGGTAGGCGGTAGCTTCTGTTGCCCGGACTCGCACGAGAACGGTGTCCTCAGGAGCTCCACATACATACATACACATAGACACATACACACTCATCTGGTAGCTTCTGTTGCCCGGACTCTCACGAGAACGGTGTCCTCAGGAGCACCACATACACACACATCTTAACTCACTCACATACACACGAATATATAAATATATACATATTTTAAATTTGTACTTACTTTTGAATATTTATAAGCATACATTATTAACATTAAACATAGACATCTATTAATTCATTTAAAATTCCAAGTTACCTATCTAATAGTTTACTGTTATTTGTTATTAAAAATTTGTAGCGGAACACCCTGTCTGTGAGGAGGGCGATGATGTCTGCGACACAGTTTTATTAAAAACTACTGCGGGCATCATCGAATTCCAATAGTTACTGCAACCATGTAATTCGTTACTAAATAAATTACTTAAATAATATATTAAGCAACCCCCATTCTCAGGTTTATCTGAATAATATGGCGTCTCACGGGCCTGACCCACCAACCACGGTTTTCACATGTTTAGACAATTTAATGGTAAAAACCTCAAGTCACTGGAAATGTTTTGACTTTGAGGAACCTCTAACGGATGATTCCCCAATATTACTATATTACTCTATGTTTACGACACCGTTGTACCTAAACATAGTAATCCATCTAATAAAGTTTCAGTAGACTATGATGGGATCCTGACTTTACTAAAAACTGAAACTTGGGAAAGTCTTCATAGTGTTCATGATGTTAACCCTGCAGTGGATTTGTTTACCTCTAATATTATGTCTTTAATTCAATTATATATATGTAATAAAACAGTATTTAAGAGAAACCAGCCACTGAAACCCAGGATTACTAGAGGTGTAGTACGCTCCATACGAAAAAAAGACAAGCTTCACATGAAATCAAAGAAAGCTCCGAATATACTGCTTAAGGATAAATATTAGGTCCTTACATATGAAATTGGCGTTTTGTATGGGAGGAACAAAAAGTCGAATATTTTTTAATATAATATATTTAATTAATCAAAGTATGAACCATTATTTTCTATGCACTTTTGCCATCTTATAGGTAGTTCATTGATCCCTTTACTAAAAAAACCAGTCGGACGGGAATCAATAAAATCTTTGAAGGCGATTTGGACTGCCCCATCGGAGTTGAATTTTTTCCCTTGCAAGAAGTTATCCAAATTTCGAAAAAAATGGTAATCTGTTGGAGCAAGGTCCGGGGAGTACGGAGGATGTCTTAGACTTTCCAATTGAAGCTCTTCTAATTTAGTAGCCGTCTGTTGCGCAGTGTGTGGTCTAGCGTTGTCGTGAAGCAGCAGTGGCGTGGAGCGATTGACCAGCCTAGGTTGTTTAGCCGCTAGCTTTTCCATCATGGTTTGCAATTGCTGACAATAGACATCAGCCGTAATAGTCTGGCCAGATTTGAGAAAACTGTAATGAACAATACCGGCACTAGTCCACCAAACGCTTACAAGTAACTTTTTTGGGGTTAATTTTCGCTTGGGGCAGGATTTGGCTGGCTGGCCAGGATCCAACCATTGCGCTGAGCGCTTCCGATTATCGTAAAGAACCCATTTTTCATCACAGGTAATGATTCGGTTTAAAATACCTTCATTATTGTGCCGGTTTAGTAATGTAACGCAGCAGTCGACGCGCGTTTGCCGGTTTGCTTCAGTCAATTCGTGAGGTACCCACCTTTCAAGCTTTTTAATCTTCCCAATTTGCTTCAAGTGAATTAAAACAGTTTTATCACTAACATCGCAGCCTGCAGCTAACTTGGACGTGGTTTGCGATGGATCCGCTTCCACAATAGCCTTCAACTCTTCATTATCAACTTGAGTCTCAGGCCGTCCACGGGGCTTGTTCTGCAGGTCAAAATTTCCAGAACGAAAACGTTGGAACCAAAAACGAACTGTGTTTTCTTTTGCAACACGACCGCCATACACATCATTCACCCTTCGAGTTGTTTCCGCAGCACTAGTGCCACGGCGGAACTCGTACTCGTAAATAATGCGATATTTTAAGTTTTCCATTTTGTAAAATGAGTGACGCAAACAGAAAAAAACAGAAGAAAAAAAACAAATGAATGACGATCATCGAAGCACAAATACATGAGTCTATAGCTGTACAAATTTGAATTTGGAATTCCTTACCAAAGAGGAGAAATTTGTGATTAAAGTGGCCAGTACGAAAAACGCCAATTTCATATGTAAGGACCTAATACATTAAATATAGAAACACGTGTGGTCTTTTAAAAATCTGAAGTGTGAGTATTTCAGAAAAAAGTTATTCGACCATAAGGGCAATATTAAAGAGACCTGGAAAACCATAAAAGAGGTCTGCAATACGAAACAAAAAAGGTTAACGCCTCGAGATTTATTAAATATAAGTTCAAATCCCTCTACATGTCTTGATAGGGTAAATTCTTATTTTATCACTGTTGGGAAAGTGTTAGCAGACAAAACTCTAAAAAGCATGAATACAACAGAAAATGAACTTGCAGCTTCCGTACAGGCTTACAGGTCTCCGGCCAACTCTATATATCTCGTTCCCACTGACCCTAACGAAATCAAAGAAATAATCTCTGACTTTAAATTAATTACTTCTCCGGGATGAGATAAAATTACGAGTAACCCTCTTAAAAAAATGTGTAATGTTCCTTTCTCAGCCAATTGCTTTCTTATGTAACCTCAGTCTTAAAAGTGGTATTTTTCCTTCGGCATTTAAGAAAGCAGTAGTGTGTCCGATTTTTAAAAATGGAGATAGAAAAGTTCCCTCTAATTATCGGCCCATTTCTCTCCTTTCTACTCTATCAAAAGTGCTAAAGAAAATTGTTAAAAAAGGCTCATGAAATTTCTAGAGATTTTCTGAGCAATATGGGTTCAGAGAACGTAGTTCTACTGAAGACGCAGTCTTGACACTAACTTCTCTTATCACATCGTACTTGGATAATGGAGACAAGTGTATTGGTATTTTTCTGAACCTCCAGAAAGCATTCGACACAGTCTCAATATCAATTCTCTTAGCAAGATCAGAAAAGATTGGAATAAGGGGGATAATAAGGGGCACTTAAGTGGTTAGATAATTTTGAGAGTAAGAGCGACATGTGCACATTTGGAGTCCCACAGGGAAGTACTTTAGGTCCAGCTCTATTTTTAATATATATAAATGAACTATGCAGCATGACTCTACCTGGATTGGACCTTCTTATGTTCGCTGATGACACAGTAGGTACTTGTTGTGCATGAGAAAACATGGGAAAAGGTGTTGGGTCTGGCTGAGGACTGTTTGACCGTAGTAAGGCAATGGTTAGAAAACAGTCTAATTACCTGAAACACACGGAAAACATACTATATATGTTTTAGTAAAACAATCGCTGGAAATCCTAAGTCTGAGATCTCTAATAAATTCCATTCCCACCCCTGCAATCGTAATTATATACATACCTTCACAATGTAACTGCTCTACAATCGAACAAGTCACTAGCTCAAGGTGCCTGCGTGTCATCATAGACGAGAGGCTAAATTGGAACGCCCATAATATATCGGCCTTAGCTTCCAGACTAAGAAGACTGATCTACGTTTTTAGAAACTTAAGATCGGTCGCCGACCGCGACCTAGCTCTCCAAACTTATATAGCTCTGGGAGAATGCATTGCCAGGTACTGTATCTGCGCATGGGGTTCTGCAGCCAAAACACACCTTATAACAGCCGAACGAGCGCAGCGCGCTGCCTTGAAAGTTCTACTCAACCTCCCATTGAGGCACCCAACTAAGAGTAGTTGGACCAGCTACATCATAGACAAGAGTGTCTATGATGTAGCTGGTGTTCTGAGCATTAGAAAGCTCGTTATTTTTTAAAGTCTTCGCCGATATCACCGTGAAACTATCCCGCCACCATCTACTTTGTCCCGGCGCAAAGTTAAATGTCCCATACCAGGGGCCAAATCAACATTCGCCCAAAGACAGTACATGGTAGTTGTACCTCACCTTTATAACTTACTAAACATAAAGTACGAAGTAAGAAACACAACTGTTCAGGAATTTAAAAAATGCATACAGACATGGTTGAAGAGTTTGATTACGAAGATATCGAAGACATGATAAGAAATCTTCGCCTCTATAGAATTTTTATAGATTTTCTCGTTTCATATTATTATTTGTATAACATTTAAGGTTTTTGTTTTGAATGTCATACAGCTCAAGTATAGATGGCAGACAGTAAATAATATTATTTTTTTTATTATTTTTTTACTATTTATCTTGTATTCAAAACAATATGTTCAATTGAGGTTGTTTAATGAATTATATTCATAATCAAATGTTTGATAGAAGTCACTGGCTCCTGAAACACAGTTTGTAACTAGTTCGGGAGCCTATGGATTCATTTTAAATATTTGTAATTCTGCTTGTGTCAAATAAATGTTTTTTACTTTACTTTAAAAAAATATTTTCTTGGAACCTGAAGTCAGTGTACCTACATATATAGTGTTTTAATCTGCACCCTTAGTTTATTATCTCCTTCTTTTAGCTGAAGTACCATGTTGTATATTCCAGAAACCATCAGCCAAGTGGCACCCCTCTCCCTGGTGGCGTCGTGTTCACTGCCCACCCCCGACGACGAGGAGTCCCCCCCTGGGCCCGGCGAGGGGCCGGGGAGCGCGGGCGCGGCCGGCTGCGTCTCCTGCATGCAACAGCACACGCACTCACGCAACTCGTCCAACACCTCGGGAGATATGAGCAGCAAGGTACGTCCGCTTGCAGCCAAGTTCACCACGACTCGGTGAACGGAGGACGCCGTGTGCCAGGTGGGAAGGCGATCCGCGTACGATTGTCACTTGAGTTAATAAACATAGTGGAAGACGACCTGTGGCTAGCTAGGATGGTCTGCGAAGAAGATAGGGCGATATGGGGTTCAAGAGGAGAGGCATATGTCCAGCAATGGACTAGTATAGGCTGATGGTGATTGACAGGTTATAGGGATTGGATGGACCTTAAGAGATACCACCAGGTGGGGCTTAGAATGTTATCACTCTCTTTAAAGCGATTAATGACAATAATTACACAGCACCCAGTACAATGTGAATGGATCAGGTTGCCTTCATTCGGTGAGGAGTGTACAGTAGTGTGGGTCCGTGTTGCAGGCCTCCGGCTACGGCAGCTCGTCGGCAGCGTCCGCGCACTCGCGCCAGAGCTCCGAGGGAGACTCTGCGCCGGACTCGCGCCCGCACCACAACAGGTACCATACCAACCATCATACTCTACTCTACTTCTTCGTCTATTGTGTCACTTTTAATGCGTGTGGTGGCTATGCACTGTACACTTGTGCACTGACAAGCGACTGACCTAACGGAATGCGGGACGGTAATTAACGGTGATAGCTAATTTAAGCTGACGTTTGTTTGTTGACTGTTGTTTTTGGTTAGTCCTGTTCCTTTATTATTTTGTTTTAGTATATTTTGTTCTGGCGTCGGAATGTCTAGCCTAGCATCTCCAGCATGCCTATCGGCTGCATCCTGTAAATTAGCTTTCCGTGTTCCGCACGTCACTAACTCGTCCGCTTCTAATCCGTTCTGTTTCCACCTGGCAGCGTCCGCTTAGAGCGCAGCGCGAGTACCACCAGCACGCTGCAGGCGCACCCGCGGCCCAGGCTCCTGCTCGAGCGCAGCGGTGACGTCACCGAGATATATCTCACCCCTAACTGCACCCTCTCCGGCCCCCCCGACGTCATCCCCCGCCTCGCCCTCTCCCCCGCCTCCCCCGCCTCCACCGACGAGTACCGGACGCCCGATGCCACTCTGATCAACGGACACGACACATTCTGCATGCCGACGTACTTCGACCGCAAGCGGCAGGGGGCGCGCACCAGCCCGGCCGCGGAGCCTCTCACGAACTTCCACATCTTCAAGCAGAAGTCGCTGAACACGATCCCGGCGCTGCTGGACCGCACGAAGAAGCACGAAGAGATATTCAGCAACTTCCCGTTCCTAACTCCGCTCGCCAACCGCAAGAGCTCGCTGGTGTCGGCCGCCAGTCGCCTGTCCGGCTGCATCGAGGACGAGTTCTACTGCATCGCGTCCGACGCGGAGGGAGACGTGCTGGACGGCGCGGACGTGCGGCTGAGGTTCAAGAGCCGCTCCAACCAGGCTATGGATGACGTCATCGATACGGTCGTCACCTCCACGCCCAAGAGCGCCCAAGACTCGGCGCACCAGTGGGAGCGCGCCTGGCACGCCCCCGCTGCCCCCGCACGGCACAGCTACACGGAGCACGTGAGGTGAGTGCGCCGCTTGCCGCCCTCTAACTACTAACGTGCTTGCGGTGCCAGGGACTGCCGACTCTCTCTCTCTCTCCTATCCTATCCTGTGATGTTTTTTTATTTTTGGTTCATTTTGTGTTTGTTTTTAAAGTTTTTTTCGTTATTAAATAATGATATATCTTGATGATGTCTTGAACAATGGTGTTAAATTGACTCATTGACGTGACTGCAAGCGATGATGACGAAATTTTTGCATTGGATATCATATCATATAGAAACTTAGAAACACCGATCACAATGTAAGAAGTATCTACACAATCAGGCGTCGTAAGCTAAGCGTGTGAGTGTTGACAGACGGGTGGCGGAGGGCGAGTGCAGCTGGTGCGGGGCGCTGCGCGACGCGCCGCAGGGCTCGCTGCCGCGCCGGCCCAGCTCCGCGCTGTTAGTTACCAAAACTGTAGTAACTATGGAACCTGCGTGTTTCGGTTCTAAGATCAAACACACGTGATGATCTATGTATATAAATCATATTATAGATCGTTCAGTTGTAACTTTTGTTTCACACTTGTAAAAATCCTACCGGCTGCGCCAGCAATCATTTAATACAACAAACTATTCTGGTTCATAACTAGAAATCTGAATCGTTTGTATGAGTATTTTTAAATTGATTTCCTTTGAAGCAAGTTTTGGCCAGTAAATATTCAACAAAGATGTTGTAAATAATACTTGTTTCTCTTGAATAAGCATCGTAACCGAGACATGCCGGCCACCTGTTTTACTTTATAGATGTTGTCTTGTGTCGTGTCGATATGATTGTATTCAGCTTCCGTAGCTCCTAGCGAATGTACTAGGCATTATTGTTTTAAGACAGCGTATGTTTATAATTCATTATTCATCAACGTGGAAAATTGTCACGTTTTCGGTTCAGGTTTTAAACTGAACTGACTGTTATGTAGCCGTGATTTCAGTAAATGTGATTCCGCCGTGATTTCTGTAAAATGTTTTCAGTTTCTGAAAGCGCATGTTTGTTTAATTATTCTCGCCTATATCTTTGCTTGCTGCGTTGGATGCATGCGGTTGAAAACGCGAGTGGTTTATTTATAAGCATGGTTATGGGTTTCTTGTGGTAATGGAGTATCTCGGTATGTTGTATTTCTCTAAGTCTAAGCGAAAATCTGGAATATGACAAAAGCTTACTTATTATGTTTATTATATCGCTTAAGCTTTCGATTGTAAGAAAATCATTGAGAAAATCATCGCTTGTTCGCTTTAAGGCTAAACAAAAAAAAAAAAAAAAAATGCTGGACAATCCACATAGCATCATCTAGCCCCAAGCTAAGCAGAGCTTGTGTTATGGGTACTAGATGACTGATAAACTTAATACAATACATTACATATATAGATATTTTTTATTAGAATACCCAGAACACCTGGAACAAATATTTGCGGTAATATGTAGGAACCTGGCATATTGTTAAAAAATTACATCAGCGTTGATTTATGACCATAAGAGCTCGTTTCCACTGACGTGAGCGGAACCGTATCGATCAATCAGAAACAAGCGAGAGAGGAGTGCTTCCCGCACCAATATGATTGGTCGAATCGTTAAGTCAGCGGGACGGCAGCCTCGTTTTATTTAATTCACGCGAGCTTCTTTCTCTACTCCACAGTTAGTTGTGTATGTATCTACATCTACTTTATTCGATTTGTTTTCGTAAGAAATCCATCGTCCGGCTCGTTGACGGCGAGCGCGTCGGAAGGCGGGTCCCTCGAGCGGGCGCGCGGCGCGCTGGAGCGGCGGCGGCGCGCGGGCGCGGCGCTGGTGGGGGGCGGGGCGCCGCCGCCGCCCGCGCCCGCACGGGACGATGACCCGGCCTCCTGTCGGGTCGAGAATACGCGCGTCAACCCCGACTCGCTCATTGACGAGCTGCTAGCAGGTACACCAGTTTTCACACAACACAAACAGGCTTCTTTGCGTAAATTTTAAATAAGAATAGGTCGAGGTCCCTGAGGTACACCCATTGTAACCACAGACCTTGTGGAACGTCTTCCATAAGTCAGCTTTTACTTAAATAAGAAAATTCAAAGAGATGTCCCTGATTCCATAGTTTGTTCACCTCTATAGGTTCTTGACTAATGTCTCATGGTGCACCATGTACTTATGTACATGGTGCACTAATCGAATGCTTTTGTGAAGTCGCAAAAATTGCCTCAAGCGTCTTGAGTCTGAGGAAACATACACTTGTAGAAACATACACTTGTAGAAACATACACTTGTAGAAACATACACTTGTAGAAACATACACTTGTAGAAACATACATTTGTACAAACATACACTTGTAGAAACCAGCTAATTAGAGATATTCAACTAGGACATTTTGAGATGTTTATGTGTGTGTTTGTGTTGCAGGCACGGACTTGGCGAGCGCGGCGGCGGCGGCGGCGGCCATGGGCGCGGAGACGTCGGGCCTGCAGCTGTTCATAGCGCGCGACGGCACGGCGGCGCTCGGCTCGCGCCAGCGCACGCCGCTCGCGCGCTCCGACTACCAGCGCGTCGTGTTGCAGCCGCATGACAACAGGTATAGTTGCCGCCGAACTCTTGTCCTCTGGCGAACCACGTGGCAAAGATGCGCAGAACGCAATTCTAAGGCCAAATGGGTGGGTGGGCTACCTTTAGGGCAGTCGCGTCGATTATTCAATGCTAGTTTTTGTTTCAAACAACGAAAGAGCGGGACCGAGCTATACGAAGCTGTACCTATCTCTTTCGCCTGCTTATGAATTATATACGTGAGTGTACCTGCGCAAACTTCCTATTCTCGCTGCGCGTCACCAGCAACTATACGCATTACACAAGTACTGCTAACCGCCTGGGCACCGCTGGGAAAACGTTTTTAATTCCGGTCTCAAAGTTGTTAGTAACGTTGGGATAGTTTAGGTGATTTTATAAAATTGTGTGTATTCAGTTTGTATCATATAGTTGGTTGAGGAAGCGTTGGAGACGCATTGTGGTGTATTAAATAGTTTTTTTTATTTGCAGGTAGCCAAAGGAGAGTGTGCAGCGGGGCGCGGCCGCAGGCTCGCCCGCGCGCGCGCCCGACGACGGCGGCTCAGCCAAGCATAGCCGTATATTTATTATTGTTTATTGTGTATCTAATGTAAATTATGCCATACAATTATTGTTTTACAATTTGTAACTTAAATGTTGATTATTATTCGGCAGCAGTTCTTTAGGAAATGGCGCGTTCGTGCGCCCGCTGGACTTTTGTATTTTTATGTTTTTATTTACTTTTATAATGTAAGTAGGTATCTGTTTCAATTGTATGACGACTGAATGTTCCTACAAGTTGCGCGGCCTCTGCGCTTCCTCCACTTCCTCCACTTCCTCCACTTCCTCGACTTCCTCCACTTCCGATCACGACTGCAGTCGACGTCACTCTTCATATTTATTATTTATTGTAAAGCCTTCGAGGTGTTAAGTCTTCGCGATAGCTGTGTAGCTTCTCAGTTGAACTGTTGTCTTCTCTAAGCGTTGAATTCAATTTTAATTATGTAATTAAATAGTTCAATCAAAACGAAGTGCTCAGACGCGGTGGTAGCGCGGCGCGGTGCTGCGACTCCCAGTTACAGTAACCTTCAGAGAGCGGCGGGCGGTAGAGCGCGGTGCGAGGTCAATCTAAGTCATTCCTTTGCGATCGTAGCTCAGCGGCGGCCGGGGGCTGCCGCGGGCGCTGGCCGGGGGCTGCTGGTGCGTGCGGGCTCACTCATTAAAAATGTTATTTAAAGTAATTCAAGATTTTAAAATAACGTTTGTAGGTACGAGTACATTATTAAATTCCGCTTCCCGGCTCGGTGGCGGCGCGCGGCGCTGCTGCGCGAGGCAGCTCGGCCGGCGCTCGACGACAGCTCGTGCTCGGTCAGAGCAGCGTTCGATTGTGTTAGGTATTTACCAATATTTGCGCATTAGTGTGATGTTTGGGAGTGTTGCGGAGTGCGCGCCCCGTCCGCCGCCGACGCGACCCAACCTCGGTCTCATGCAACTAGGCTAGAATTGATCACAACCTTAAACAGTTTTGAAATAAAGAAATCATGGTCTTCCACTTTATCTAGTAGAATAGATTAGAACTCGCAAGTAGTTATACCTGAACGTAGAAACTGTTAACGAACACTTGAACGTGTTCAGCGAGGTTGCGGCGCGCGGCCGGCGCGGGCCGGCGCGGGCGGGCGCCCGGTATTGTATAATAATGTCTAAAAAGCCTGTACAGTATTTGAAATAAAGGGCGTGTTTAGAACTAATCATTGCTTTTTATTATTAAGTTAGTACATTATGTTCCCTACCTATCCAATCTAGTGTGTTTTTAGGGTTTCGAGATCGGTTTCGAAACCCTTTTGGTTTCGTTTTTTCTGTTTTTTTCCCGTCTTTAATATCTCAGCAACTATTAACTTGTAATTTAAAATAATAATACATTTCGTGCGCCTGTACAGAATTAAATAATAAAAAATTAAAATAGATAAATAAAACATTTATTTGCAACTGCAACACACAATACAAAGTTATATAAAACACAACAAAAAGGTATAAAAAGGTCATATAGGCTTTTTATGTTCTGATGTACCATCAGAACATAAAAAAGACATAACTGAGTGATTTTCAGTATTACCCTCTATGCATAAGGGCATATTGTTCCAACACTTCGTTGCCAGCTATCGAAAACTACCTTTGACCAAAATATATATTTTGCTTTATTGAGGCCCACCATAACATGCAGCCAAAAATATGAATTTTAGAATAATTTGATTAAGATTCGTTCGATGGTACCTCCGGTCATTTTAGAAAGTGTATAAAAGTTAATCCGATTTTATATTTCCCTTAACTAGAAAATTGTCAAAAATTGAAGCACAAACAGTCACTTTATGTTAATTCCTTAAAAGTAGCTAACTAGTATTCCGCGCCCATCCTCACACGAGATGACAAAGCTTTGCTCGCTGGCAGCTGAAGTGGTTGTCAACGACACCGCGCACCGGAGAGCTTTGTGAACATTACTTTGAGACTTCATGTGACAATGAGCTAATTTATTTCAGAACTCTTCTGTATAAAAGCTTTCAAATCGCGATTGAAAACAATGAATAAGTATCGAAAACTGCCTTTGAACGCTGCAGTTTTATGGTTATGTATGTTATGTATGATACAGGAGTGCAGATTTAATTGGTCGCAGGGTTCGAGAGGTATCTGCAAATTTCAGCTTAGAGCACAAGTACCTACTCTTGTTTATTGAATTTAATACCATTTGCTTAGTATTTTGTAAAAGAAAATGAGTTGGCCATAAATATTTTTTTAAGAACTTTATGCGAGCGTAGTTCCATGTCCGCACGGTAGAGGCGTTGTACCAAATTGTATAGAAAAATGAGACGTCACGCTCACGTCTCGTTACTAACGTCAGATGGGACTCGGGACTCTGATGAGATAAAAGTCAATTAAAGAGATTAAAGTTAATTATTTTTAAATTTACGCTATCTAGATTAGTTACATAGGTAGCCGATTATTTCGTCGACTGCGACGCGGTGATCCATGGTTCGAATCCCAGCTTAGAATAAATAGTTCTAGGTAATAATAAAATAAATGCGGTCGTATATTTTAAATTTTAGGGCCTTGTCTTTGTTTATAACCCGACCGTATCAAACTACAACATCACCGCGGCTCGCTCCGCTCAAGTAAGAATTATTATTTACGTTATTTTAGAGGAGTTTGCTAGCTATTATACATTACCTAGGTATAGCACAGTTACGCGATCTCAGTTACGATTAGTTTCGCGATCTCTTCATCATCAGTAGGAAGAATTAAAAACGAGTTAACAGGTGTAATGGTTGATTGTCTCTACTCGATTGTGTTCGCTTGTGACAGATGATCTCCAGCGCAAGGTTTCCAACTTCCCCCTGAGCTGGCCCATGGGATCACCTGGCCCCAAAGTAAGTAGAGCTTGTGTTATTTATTGGTACCAGATGACATAATAACACGTATGAAGAAAGGGAAAGGGACTAGTTCTTTAAACTAAAGGTAAGTAACTAAAACTAGAGAATTATAAATTCTGTTTATTGAGTAGACGCCAATAGGCTAGTGCTGTACAGTACAAATGACACAAACTGCAAGAGTCCAACGGTGGCCTTTGTGCAATCCGGCAAACTGGGAGCAAATCTTATGTTCTAGGCAAGTCTTCATTAATGATTGCACTTATTTGACAAATTCGCACAAAAGGCAGCGTTTCCCAGGGATTTAATTTAGGCTCTAACTCTGCGAACATTCCGACTGGACTACATTATAAAACATTGCTGTGAACACAATTTGGGGACTCGTCCAAATTCTTTAATGTCTGTAATACAAGTGTAGGTTCGAGTCGAGGCCCGTGGCCGGTGCACGCGGCCGGGGCAGAGTGCCACATTCTTAATGTACAATTTGTCTCCTTAGGTACTTAAAACTAATATGGAATTCCAAGAGTTGAGACCTTCATGAACCGAAAGGCCTTAGATACAGCATACATCTTAGATATTAGGGAGCGGTAAAGTACATACTACAGGACGGAAAATACTACAATTATTGCTCGGATTTATTAATGCTACATATCACACAAAACTTATAGAGTATGGAATGCTTTTGAAATCTAAATACAATGACTCGTTCCTAGCAAATCTTTAAAATAATACAATAGAATACAGTTATCTAGAAGGAAAGAAACACTGAGCAAGTAACATTAAATACAATATCCAGATAATACTGGTGCGGGCGGTGCGCATACTCCGGTGCACGCACACGTCACGCACTTGGCCTTATTTATTAGATAGCGAATACATCGTTATTGTATCAAGTTGTAAATAGCTACCAACTATACAGACTTGTGTGTAAGGCACGGCTCGCCGCCGCCGCCGCCGCCGCCGCCGCCGCCGCCGCCGCCGCCCCGCGCTCCGCCAGCACTGGCGACCCACCGGAGGTGAGCAGATGCAACAACAACGGCGACACAGGTGATGTTGGTTTCAAATGTCGCGAGGCGCTGCGTCCGTGACGCGTTCCGGACGACCTCGGGACAAATGGTTCCTATATACATATATATATGCTTACTATCAGTGCCACGTCCAGCGAGTGCAGCACACTCACTGAGCGCGGCCGGACGCCTTCACTATCAGTAATTTAGAATCTGGACGCTTTACGCTCGCTTACAACTAACTTAAGATACAACATGTTTCGATGTTTCTGATCATGTCTGCCGCATCAAGCTAAACTTCAAGTCTAGGCCGGTATAGGTACCAGCTCCCAGATTAGGTAATCGTTATTATTTTGCATATAAGTAGAGTGTGGTGCCCTGAGGGTGTCTGGTACCGTTATTGCAGTATGTTGCAGACTTACTAAAATACTAACTGAATTATGTAGACTGTTTCTTTCATTGTTATGTCATATTTTAATAAATATAATTCTCTTATTCACTTTCCAAAATATAATATTGCTTCATTGAGGCCCATCATAACATGCAGTTACCCAAAAATATGAATTTTAGATTAATTTGATTAAGATTCGTTCGATGGTACCTCCGGTCATTTTAGAAAGTGTATAAAAGTTAATCCGATTTTATATTTCCCTTAACTAATAAATTGTCAAAAATTGAGGCACAAACAGTCATCTTTAAGTTAATTCCTTAAAAGTAGCTAACTAGTATTCCGCGCCCATCCTCACACGAGATGACAAAGCTTTGCTCGCTGGCAGCTGAAGTGGTTGTCAACGACACCGCGCACCGGAGAGCTTTGTGAACATTACTTTGAGACTTCATGTGACAATGAGCTAATTCATTTCAGAACCATTCTGTATAAAATCTTTCAAATCGCGATTGAAAACAATGAATAAGTACATAACTATCTAGTAATTTCGTGTAAAATTTCATTAGATTGCGTCGACCCGTGTAGTCTTGATTCGTAAAAAACTAAATTAAGTAAATAATTCCTATCTATCTATCTATACGGAGGTATCACTGCTCTCTGCAATTAAGTAGACCATTTCATTATTTGTAAAAGAGCACCGTCTCTACATGTGATATTAACTACACGCCCACACTCCACACAGTCATGTTACAGGTACATACTTACGAACTAACATACATACATACAATGTCAGTTCTCTCACATACAAACATACATCAACGCAAATCAAAAAGTAACAAACGTTTGGTTGATATTCGACGAGTTTCGTGTTTTAGATTGTTTTGATAATTTCTTCGTTTTACTCCAAGTCTGAAACAAAAATATGTTCTTGATAAGGTAATATTTCGTTATGAGCGTTTGTTTACGCCTAGCGCGCGATGTGTGTGGGAATGACATGAAATGATTTGCGCGCAGCGTTTAAAAGTAGTTTTAAAATATTTACAAAAAATTATAACAACAAAATTATTAAAATTTTAAATGTATGATTCTAAAAAGAAGATGCTCTACTTTATTGGTAAGCTATTTTTCTATTAAATTAAATAAGGATACCGATAAAGGTGAAAAAATAATTTAAAGTTCCTAATCATTCACATTTTTGAATTTTAATTTCTCACAGTTAGATGCCAAAATCAAACATCTTCTTAACTAATTTTCCCAAAGATCTTATTGATTGGTTATAATTTTTTATTAATTAGATATATCAGTATTTTCATAATATTTTAAGCTTCGAAACTGATGCTGAAAGGGAAATTAAGAAAACCTCTAACAAGTTATCTTGATAGAACGCATACATACTATATTAATCAAAATATTTTCTTAACTAACTGTTTGGACATCAAAATTTCCTAAAATTATTATTAATTATCATACAATGTAAGATCTGTTCATGATATTAACGGGTTCGAAAAGTACTGTTTTTGAGGCAAACTGCGCATGGAAGGCGTAAACGCTCTTAACGCGCGTAAATTAATTATTTAAACCAAAAAAACTAATAAAAAGTGTTTAAATCCAAAACTATATTGTGTCTCGACAAACTTTGAACGGCTTGAGTGTAAAACCTGAGTTTTAACTTTTGTGCATTTTGAAAGGCGTTCAGGTATTCATACGTTCCACAATCGGCAGAATGATTGGTTGATTGGTTATAAGGGTTCCGTACCCTAAGGATGAAAACGGAACCCTATTATTAGTAATAGGACTCAGTTTTCACCCTCGGGTCTAGCCCCGGGACAGACAGACGGACAAACAGCGGAGGCGGAGGAAGGATTGGTTGATTGGTTTTAAAGGTTCCGTACCCGAAGGGTGAAAACGAAACCCTATTATTAGTCCGTTTTCACCCTTCGGATACGGAACCCTATTATTAGTCCGTTTTCACCCTTCGGGTACGGAACCCTTAAAACCAATCAACCAACCATCCCTCCGCCTCAACTCCGCCTCCGATGTCCGCCCGTCCGTCCGTCTGTCACAGGGCTCTACCCCATGAACCGTATGAGGTAGACAGTTGAAATTTTCACAGAATGTTTTTTTTTTACCGCTATTACAGCAAATAATAATAATAATAATAAAATAAATATCCAAATTAAAGGGGACTTCCATACAAAAAACGTGTTTGTTTTTTTGGTTCTTCGTTTATCAAGGCTAGGTATATCTGTTGAACCACAATACACATGAAACTTTCTATAAATAAGTAACACTTTAACTGTAATAACAACAAATACTAAAAATATTATAAAGTTAAAAATTTAAAAGGGTCTCCAAACAAGTGAAAATTTGATGTTCATTGAAAAAGTTGCCTGATTTTTACGGTACAGAACCCTTCGTGTGCGAGTCGATTCGCACTTAACGGTTTATTTTATCATAGATAACAAAAAAAATAATATTTAATTAGCTAGAGGACACCTATTCAGTTCTGTCCCGCAGAGCCCCGAGATGATCATCGCGTCGTACGTGAACCGGAATACTCGAACGCAACTCACATTTAAGCACGTCTCAAGTCACGATGGTCGCGATGTAGCGACACTTTTCAATAAAATCTGACAGCTATAATCTGAGAGCTTCGGTTGGTTACCTGACGAGTCAGCGTGTTCATATAAGCCTCTCCTCCGGCGGCGGCTTCAGCGCGTGATGCATCATCTCTGCGCGCGGGTTGCAGTACTCCTGGCCGGACGGCGAGTACGTCCCGCGCGTGGCCCGCTTGCGCCGCGCCTGCGCGCCCAGCGCCGCCAGCACCGCGCCCACCGCGCCCAGCGCCACGAGGGCGGCGCCCACCCCGATCACCACCATGGACGAACGGTCGCCGCTGCTTGTTGACTCCTCGGATACCACCTGTCGAATTTTATTTACATAAAAAAATAGAATCAATTAGTAGAAACAAATTAGAATTAGTATTTACAATTGAGCTAACTGCAGACTGTTGCAAACAATCTACAGATAGCTCAACTGATCCATATCAATAGAACTGGAATTGTTCTTTAATTAGTTAGATGTTTCTGGGTTGATAAACAATATATCGCTGTATAATAGTGGTAAATATCTCAGACATGACCATCATCACCGAGCGCCGCCCGCCCGCCAGCCGTCTCCCGCCCGACTAGCGAGGCCGGCCTGGGGGCTGGCGCCCGCAGCTCCTCGGACCAGAGCCCTGGAGTTGGGCGATAGTACCGTGACGTCGTCAAACTGAACTCAGGGCTCAGTCGTCCACTAGGAGATGCCCTGTGGGAACGCCTCGCCGTTCGAATACGTATACTAATAATGGCAGGGACCTGTTGCGTGCAGTTCTTCCCGCCCCAGCCGTCCGTGCAGAGACAGTGGTAGTCCGTGCTCGCGGCGCAGCGTTGCTCGCAGCGTCCCCCGCGGCGGCACGGCCCGAACGTGGCGTTGCCCGCCTCCGCCTCCGCGCCCGCCTCCTCCTCCGCGGGCTCGAAGCACGGGTCGCGGAGCGCGCACTCGTCGCCGCAGAAGCCCAAAGTGCAGACACAACTGTAAACAACAACGAAAGGGTCAAATTGGCAAGCTAAAGAGGCTGGAAGCCTTTGTTCCGCAGTATCCTACTCGTAGCATAGCATGACTTGTAATATTGGATCTCTTCCCCCACCAGCGTCAGGCCAGGAAGGCGCAGAGCGTACTTGTGTGTGTACTCACGTGTAGGTCCCGTCCAGGTTGCGGCAGTCCCCGGGCCCGCAGCTCACGAGCCCGAGCGCGCACTCGTCCACGTCCTCCTCGCAACGCGCGCCCGTCCATCCTATAATACAGAGCATACATACATACATACATACATACAAATAGTTAGCCAGTACTTATTTCGAAACAATGAATGGTAGATTCAGCAGATTTCTGCCCCGCTCGCTTCGCGTCAGTGCGAACGCACCCTCAGCACCCACCCACCTCCGCCTCCGCCTCAGTCGCAATAATATAATTGAATACTATATACAGATAGTAGACAAATACTTTGTGAACTTTGTATTGTGTATAGAGGAATTTAAAGTTGTTCAAATGTTGCATCAAACTAATCAAATGCACTCATTTCAACTATCTTGTCTTGCAAGCTCAACGTATATGTACACTCGCGCCTTTCATTGCTTGAACCACGCTTTCCGATCGGAAGAGCTCGGTCGAGGGAAGGGGTTCATTCTGGTACGGCGATATGTTGAACCAGCAGGGTTTGTTTTATTTTGTACCTTTGTTCAAACATCATTTTTTCCTATATTTTTTCATACATTTATTTTTAAACTCGAAAATAAACATGAATACTGACTTTGTAAACTCTAGTTGATTTGGCTCATTATAAAGTGTAGTGCGTGTGTGCGCGCACGGGTTTAATATTATAAAAACACTTCTTACAACAGTATCCTACCTGGACATAACTAGGTTCATATGGTAAATTGATCTCTTAAGTTTAGAAGAAAGTAAAGCACGTCCGTGAGCACATCTGTAAAGCACCGCTACTGTTTACGTGGGGACAGCTGGCAGCGAGCTCGTTGTCCACATACGGTGGGCAAAGAGCCATATGATCGTACAGCTGGCAGCGAGCTCGTTGTCCACATACATACGATGGGCAAAGAGCCATATGATCGTACAGCTGGCAGCGAGCTCGTTGTTCACATACGGTGGGCAAAGAGCCATATGATCGTACAGCTGGCAGCGAGCTCGTTGTCCACATACGGTGGGCAATGAGCCATATGATCGTACAGCTGGCAGCGAGCTCGTTGTCCACATACGGTGGGCAAAGAGCCATGTGATCGTACAGCTGGCAGCGAGCTCGTTGTCCACACACGGTGGGCAAAGAGCCATATCGTACAGCTAGCTTTAAGCGAGCACTGGAAGCTAGCTGTAAGCACTTTGCTTACACCGTAACGACCAACCGTAACGACGTAACGACCAACAAGTGACTAAGTTGCGACCAGCTCGCAGCTTACTGCGCGCTGTCTGCTGCTGTCACTATAAAACTTAAGGATTACGAGTTTAGGGCCCTATTTGAATGCTTATTTTTGTGTGGTAGCGGGGAGGTCCATAAAAGATAAATGACCTTAACGAGTTTATGTTTAAAACAGGAATCGTCAGTATTTTATTTAAATTTAAGTGATTTACAATGTTGATCTTTATTGACATCTTACTTTCTTGCCGATAATTTTATGAACAGTTCATTATGTTGTTGACGAAAAAGCTGATACTCGTATTACAAAAAAAACTCTAGACTTATAATTGCTTGCCCCCCATCCCGGTATTATCCCGGAATCGCCTGAAGTCAATCCCAAAATCCCGGGATTAGAAATAAGGGCCGAGATCGAATCCTCTAATTGTGTAGCTAATTAGTAGGTTGCAATGAAACGGTGAGTAGGTACGCGGAAGTATAATTGCAGCAGGGATACATCAGTGGTCCATGGCGGGCCCCGCGCGCGGTGCGCTCGCACCGGCGCGGCGCGGCGGCGGCGCGGTGGCGCGGTGGTGCGGTGGCGCGGCTAAGGGCTGAGTGGGAGCTACGAGTATGTGTAAAACACAATAGGCATTGTTTATAGAGACCGATCAAACCTACCATTAATCGCCTTCTTGTATTTAATAAACACCAATATACAGAAGCCGTTCTCGTGAAAACTAAAATAGAAAGTTTTGTGCAAACGCAATCTTACGCAAGTGGATAAGGTTTTGCACGAAAACTAGTCTGGAGGTCTACTTTGAAAAATGTACGAAGTTGACGGATGACGTGCATCGCACCAAGCGAAGGATGACCGATCCGTTCTTTCGATCACCTTACTATGAAAATAAATAAATAATGCGGGACAATATCCACGCCGCATCACCAAGCTAAGCAGAGCTTGTGTTATGGGTACTAGATGATTGATATATTTATTACAATACATTACATAAATAGATTTTTTATTATACATAGAAAATACCCAGAACACCCGGAACAAATATTTGCAGATCGTACAAACATTTGTCCCAAGGCGGGAATCGAACCCTTCGCCCGTCGCGCCACATCGTTCGTATCTAATAAAAACAAAAAGAAATTAAATATCAAATGATTCTGACATTTATTTCTTAGAGATCCGAAACGAAAGGTGTCAGTTGGTGACACACACCAAGTGATCTCGAAGCAACTTGGTGGTAAGGGTGTGCCATCCGACGTCATCCGTCAACTTCGTTCGTTTTTCAAAGTAGACCTCCAGAAACATGGAATTTCGTTTTCCGAGTAAGCTCCCTGGATGGATACAAATTATGGAACCAATCATCGTACCAACACGTAACGAGCTTGAAAGAACCTTTGTGTGGGATATTAAATACTGTGTCAAACAAAACAAACAGAAAGCCGCCCTTACTACAAAAGAAGGTTGCCCTCGAGATCGTACATAATACTCCGCTCTGTAAAATTGAAACGTCAGACGCACGACAGAGCGTCATCCTCCATTCCATTCGGAAAGTACATTTATAACAAACAGGCTTGACACAAGGTTTAATTAAACAAGGAAAATTAAATTGCCAGAGGGAACATACAACATACTATTCAAAGTCCCGTAAAGGAGTCCGAAATGTATCTTGAATGTAAATGTATCCGGAATGTAACTACTACTACACATTGAAAAAGTTTATTGATTTTAGATAAAACTAAAGTATTATTTAATTTCAATAAACAGATTTGTTATGACGAAGCCCTGGGACGATGGAATTATAGAGGTGATGCCAAACCCTGACAGTGCAGTCAGTAGGGATTATTAAATACCTAAAACAGCGAAAACTAGCAGTTCCACCAACATTGTGCCTAGCCGGAGTCGCCGCACCGCACTATCCTCTCGAAAACACTTCTCAAACGCATCACTTCACTACACTACCCAGACTCACTTCACATCACAGTAACCTTCTGTGAGGCCTTCCACATGCCTGCACTGCGCTGCCTTGCATTGCAGTTGACAACGTAACACTTGAAAAGTTAAGGTCACAAAGAACTTATAGAGATTCAAAACCGACACCTCAACATACGAGTATCAGCCTTGTAAGTACTTTGTTCGTAGGTACGAGTATGTCTTGTGCTAGCAATGAAAGCTACAAATGTTTGAATTGAAATGATTATTTCAGTGATATTGAGAAGGTAAAGAGACGCGCTGCGGCCGAGGCGCGTGCGGTGCGGACGGACACTGATTCACGAACTTGTGATCACGTCTGCCGTTTGTTTCCTCTGAGTCTGAGTCTGAGCGCAAGTAAACAGGCTGCCGGCTTCGATACCACTGCCTGCGCTGCGTGTCAAGTGCGTTATTCCTTCAATTAACAGGAATACTTCAAGATAAATTCCATTGAAAAATGTACACTTCAGAACTGGCAAATATATTTGATATAGCAGAATGCTTTTTATGTACTTATTCTTAAAATGTGTAGAAAACAGAATAAATGTATGTTTCTATGATTATAATTATTTATCAGAGTAATTGAACAAAGGGTGTTGTTATGACTGGCTTTCTTACGATTTTACTTTTGAAATATTGAAATGAAGTCATCAAGTAACATTTAATTAAAGTAGCATTGAGTAGTTTATTACCTATACCTACTCAATAAAATGATGTCGTTATGACGCACGGTCCCCCGCGCCGCCGCCGCGCCGCGTGACCAACAAGGCGCCCCATGACACACGGCGCGCCGCGGGAGCGCCCTAGGCGAGGATGTTTGCATGCTAATTCAATGCTTGAATTTAATTATATCCAAGTGGGAAACTAAGTAGCAATTTTAATGTGTTTCCTTGCATTTGTATTGTACTGGACGTGAAACTAGAAGTCACGTCATTTAATCCGACATCAGGTATTTTTTACATTTTAACACGGCGAACACAAATGATCACATCTCAAAATTATTAAATCATCAAGATATTAATGAGAATGTTGAGAACCACAGACGTCTTATCAGTACGAAATCGTTATCAGTAAATTGTGGCCGTGATAAGGGGACGTCACCCGATTCGCAGATAGCACCCGTGCGTTTATATCAGGTGGAGTGGTTCCGTGGAGACAGCGCTCCGGGCTACGCCTACAGGTCACTGGGCACGTGGTTGCGGACGTGTGTCGTGAGAAATGGATTAGGAACACTTGTTATCGATAAACAAACGTGAGACCATCTGTAAACATGCTCTACTTGGACCCTTCCTAACATTGAACACGCGATGTTCACATTTGATCAGCTAGTGGCACATGAATCATCTGAACTCGACACATTATTATTTATTTAATATCGTTAGTGCTATCCCGCTTTTAAAAATTTGTATAAGCTGCTGATTAAATATGTTTAAACAATATTTGTTCTACTAATTAGGATGACTAACCAGGCGCCTCTTTCCTATAATTAGACTTCCGAATTGCAGTAGTTGTAATTATTAGATCATGATAATATCAAACGCTTCTTTGATTGGTGTAGTGAATGGATGAACTAAATTGTGACTAATGAGACGTTCTTGACTTATTCGTGTCGATTTGGCTCGTAGAAATCGCTCTCAGCGATAAGGCCGTCTATTGTACCTACTGATTATGTTTTAAATGTAGGTATATTATGTTTTAAGTGCAATAAAGTATTAATTCATTCATTAGCGGGATTTGGCAAACGAGCGTGATTCTTATAAAATTTGAGGGAGGTTCTTTATTTCTAGGCTTGTATTTTGTGTTTTTTAATAATGATTATTTATCGCGTACTTTTTGTAAATGCCTTTTGTTCAGAGCGCGTATTAAATAAGCGTAGAGCAGCCGCGCAGGCCGGACCAAGTCCATAGTAGAAGCCGACCTCCGCTCACTAGACGCAATAAGCGAGAGGCAGCTAAGAACCGACAAGTCACGTAAAGTATATTTGGTGCACTCGTCGCGCTCCGTCTCGCAGTGCGCGCCGCTGTAGGTACCTGTGTTCTCGCAGTCGCAGATGTACTTGGCGGGCGCGTCGATGCAGCGGCCGCCGTGCAGACAGGCGCCCGCGCCCGCCTCCGCGCACTCGTCACGCTCCGTCTCGCAGAGCGTACCGCTGTAGCCGGCCAAGCACGAGCAGATAGGGGGCTGAAAGCGCACGCAACCGTTAAACATAGTACCTACATGGGCACCAGAAGATAGTGGACGACCCCTGTGGCAGATAATGTACAAACGCAAGTGAGGTCCGCCTGAACCGCAACTGACCTTGGTCTCGTTCCGGCACTGTCCGTGCACGCAGGGCGTCGCCTCGCAGAAGGCGTTCTCGCAGTAGACGCCCTCGAAGCCTTCCTCGCACAAGCACGTGAAGTTGTTGCCGGTCGGAGGGTCTGTGCATTTAATTTGCATTGTATACATGGAATAGAAGCGGACCCAATACCGAGTCTTGAGGAACCCCACTTAGGCCGTATTATGAGAGCTGGCTCGGTCATCGATCCATGCTTGAGGAACGCTTTCTTTGGCATAAACGTCACTCAAACATAGATCGATGACTGAGCAAGTTTTCATAACACGGGCTTGAAGGAAGTAACAGCATAAGCTTTT
The DNA here is from genome assembly GCA_963662085.1 of Eupithecia inturbata. Classification (NCBI taxonomy): domain Eukaryota; kingdom Metazoa; phylum Arthropoda; class Insecta; order Lepidoptera; family Geometridae; genus Eupithecia; species Eupithecia inturbata. The sequence goes on along the minus strand of OY759178.1, from coordinate 543,392 downwards.
AGTAACTGGTGTAACACCAGCACTGCATGTCTATTTCATTGTCAATTTGAACTTTCAAGAAAATCAGTATAAGTATTTAAAATTGAGTTGATTTTCAATTTAAGAAACTATTCTTGTAGCTATACAGTTCAAAGCCTCAGAAAATTCAAAAACAGAAGATTGAGTTAACATTTAGAGACGGCCGCGGCCTCTCAAGTCAAGCTGAAGTAGTTACCAGGTGGCACATCAGTGCATGTCTTGGCGGTGGGCGCGCAGGGGCGGTGCGCGCAGGTGCGCGCGTGCGGCAGCGCGCACGTGTGTCCGCGCCACAGCGGCGCGCACGTGCACGAAAACCCGCCCACCTGGTCCACGCACGTGCCGCCGTGCTCGCACGGCGCGGACAGGCACTCGTCGATGTCGCGCTCACAACTATGCAACAAAACAATTCAATTACGACCGTCAAAATATGATGAGGCCTCGGATTAATAAATAACACTGGAATATCACACAGCGTCATCGAACCACAAACTAACAGATTGACTAAAGAGAGATGGATGCTGCGGATCTTTTCTAATTTTAGGAATGCGAGCTTATTTATAAAGCATCTAGTGCGATCATAGCATTAGCATAAAGAGTTTGACTCACAGTTCTCCTTCGAAGCCGGGCGGGCAGATGCAGGAATACTGGGCCACCTCGTCCTTGCAAGTCGAGTTGTTCTGGCACTCGTTGCTCGCGCACTCGTCGATGTCGATCTGAAGGGAAAACTTATTCAGGATTGAACAATTAAAAATAGGTACTACACAATTCTCTATCTAGAATCAAGTGATATGAATCCCGATTTTAATAGAACTATGAAAGTAACGAGATTCGAGGCATCTGTCAAGAGAAAGGTGATGGTAGCCTGACAATAGTCCCCAGCGTATCCGGGCTGGCAGGCGCAGGCGTAGGAGCTGCGCACGTCAGCGCAGCGCCCGCCGCTGGCGCAGTCCTTCTCCAGGCACAGCACGCAGCCCACGCCCTGCCCCACGGACGATCAGACCTACATACCTGACAATAGTCGCCAGCGTATCCGGGCTGGCAGGCGCAGGCGTAGGAGCTGCGCACGTCAGCGCAGCGCCCGCCGCTGGCGCAGTCCTGCTCCAGGCACAGCACGCAGCCCACGCCCTGCGCCCAGCCCCACGGTCGACCAGACCTACATTTACAATAAATAAATAAAAATTAGTTTTCCCGATATCATCTCATTTAGTTAAAGGTTGAAGAGGTAAGGTGGTACCACTGTCTAACCTGTAGGTATTCATCGAATGAATCGAAAGGTCGGTCGCCTAGCTGCCACAGCTTGTCTGGTCGCAGTGCATGCCTGCCATGTCCACAACACACGGGCCTCGCAGAGTTCATGGAAGCATGCATGCACAGGTGTGCGCCTCCGAGTGTAGCCTTGCAGTGTATTCCAGACACAAAATGGCAAGTTCCGGCCCTTTTCAACGCGAACAGCGCATAATGATTGTCTTCATTTGTGGAGACGATTTGATAATTTTTATGACAATTGGCTGCGCTCCGGACACATTCCATCCAACAAATTTGGATTCTTAATGAAAAAAGTGTCATCACCAAATTGTGATATTATGTGGCAGTAGTGACCGTGCGGTACTCACGTGAGTGCATAGTGCGGCTGCGCGGCTAACAGGGCTGCGGCGGCGCCCACGAACAGCTCCTCCTCGGTGAAGTGGGGCAGTAGTGACCGTGCGGTACTCACGTGAGTGCATAGTGCGGCTGCGCGGCTAGCAGGGCTGCGGCGGCGCCCACGAACAGCTCCTCCTCGGTGAAGTGGGGCAGTAGTGACCGTGCGGTACTCACGTGAGTGCATAGTGCGGCTGCGCGGCTAGCAGGGCTGCGGCGGCGCCCACGAACAGCTCCTCCTCGGTGAAGTGGGGCAGTAGTGACCGTGCGGTACTCACGTGAGTGCATAGTGCGGCTGCGCGGCTAGCAGGGCTGCGGCGGCGCCCACGAACAGCTCCTCCTCGGTGAAGTGGGGCAGTAGTGAGCGTGCGGTACTCACGTGAGTGCATAGTGCGGCTGCGCGGCCAGCAGGGCTGCGGCGGCGCCCACGAACAGCTCCTCCTCGGTGAAGTAGGGCAGGAGGAGAGAGCCCACGTGCACCGCGCCGATGCAACCCTGCACATACAACCAGATATTTATTTATTCAATATTGACAAAATACACTGTGAGCGGAAACTTAAATTAAATAATAATGATTTTGTTAGATTGCCGTGAAAAGATAACTTCAACCCTGATAATTCGCAACTGATTTATTTATTTTATTAGATATAAGTTACACGAAGATTCAATGCGGATCAGGTGTTGCAATAGGATACTTCTGTTTCAAAGATTATACTTAATGTTTGGAAATGTTGACAGGTGGTGCGAAACTCGACGCTAGTGCAGGTGAAACTGAACGGAACAGAATACTTCAGGAAATCCATCTCCGCTGCCAAGTTCATCGATGCACAGGTAATCATTGCAAGGAATCTTAAGCTTTGTTACGAGACCAATTGAAGAAATAGCGTAAAGAAAACTGTAGCAGCATTGATAACTCTTCGCTATGAGCAGTCAAAGACATCTGCGAGATGACGCTACGCGGTGTGGCCTAGTCCTAGATCGAGCAAACAAAATTAATTTCATCATAAATGAAAACATCAATCTGACAAATAACATGTTGATAAGAACTGTGTGTCGGTCGACCGCGGACATGTGGACCAGGTGGTTCCGCCTGGAGCAGGCTCGGTCTTCCTCTGCTATGCAGGCGCAGGGGCATACTCCACCTTCAGCTCCCAAACAATCATTCTCTCACCGCTGTGAGTAAAGCTAACCAACTGTGTTTTTCGCAGGTGTTATACCTCGGAGGCCCGCCGCCCATCCCGCAACCCCCCGCCCCCGAGGCTCTGGCCCTTACCGCGGCGGGCGCGGCGCCCCCCGCCCCCGCGGCCCCCGCTACCCCTCCCACCTCCACGACACCCATTTAATAACCTCAACATTAGTTCACAAAAAATTGTCACAACCAATAAATACAAATCAATAGCAAGTTGGACATAGTAACAGTGTACTTTACCAAATTGTCGACCTTACGACGACGGCTCGAGCAAAAGTGTGTCATAGACAGCGAGTGAGCTGCTTTTATAGTAATGCTACCATCATAAGTGTGTCATAGACAGCGAGTGAGCTGCTTTTATAGTAATGCTACCATCATAAGTGTGTCATAGACAGCGAGTGAGCTGCTTTTATAGTAATGCTACCATCATAAGTGTGTCATAGACAGCGAGTGAGCTGCTTTTATAGTAATGCTACCATCATAAGTGTGTCATAGACAGCGAGTGAGCTGCTTTTATAGTAATGCTACCATCATAAGTGTGTCATAGACAGCGAGTGAGCTGCTTTTATAGTAATGCTACCATCATAAGTGTGTCATAGACAGCGAGTGAGCTGCTTTTATAGTAATGCTACCATCATAAGTGTGTCATAGACAGCGAGTGAGCTGCTTTTATAGTAATGCTACCATCATAAGTGTGTCATAGACAGCGAGTGAGCTGCTTTTATAGTAATGCTACCATCATAAGTGTGTCATAGACAGCGAGTGAGCTGCTTTTATAGTAATGCTACCATCATAAGTGTGTCATAGACAGCGAGTGAGCTGCTTTTATAGTAATGCTACCATCATAAGTGTGTCATAGACAGCGAGTGAGCTGCTTTTATAGTAATGCTACCATCATAAGTGTGTCATAGACAGCGAGTGAGCTGCTTTTATAGTAATGCTACCATCATAAGTGTGTCATAGACAGCGAGTGAGCTGCTTTTATAGTAATGCTACCATCATAAGTGTGTCATAGACAGCGAGTGAGCTGCTTTTATAGTAATGCTACCATCATAAGTGTGTCATAGACAGCGAGTGAGCTGCTTTTATAGTAATGCTACCATCATAAGTGTGTCATAGACAGCGAGTGAGCTGCTTTTATAGTAATGCTACCATCATAAGTGTGTCATAGACAGCGAGTGAGCTGCTTTTATAGTAATGCTACCATCATAAGTGTGTCATAGACAGCGAGTGAGCTGCTTTTATAGTAATGCTACCATCATAAGTGTGTCATAGACAGCGAGTGAGCTGCTTTTATAGTAATGCTACCATCATAAGTGTGTCATAGACAGCGAGTGAGCTGCTTTTATAGTAATGCTACCATCATAAGTGTGTCATAGACAGCGAGTGAGCTGCTTTTATAGTAATGCTACCATCATAAGTGTGTCATAGACAGCGAGTGAGCTGCTTTTATAGTAATGCTACCATCATAAGTGTGTCATAGACAGCGAGTGAGCTGCTTTTATAGTAATGCTACCATCATAAGTGTGTCATAGACAGCGAGTGAGCTGCTTTTATAGTATTGCTACCATCATAAGTGTGTCATAGACAGCGAGTGAGCTGCTTTTATAGTAATGCTACCATCATAAGTGTGTCATAGACAGCGAGTGAGCTGCTTTTATAGTAATGCTACCATCATAAGTGTGTCATAGACAGCGAGTGAGCTGCTTTTATAGTAATGCTACCATCATAAGTGTGTCATAGACAGCGAGTGAGCTGCTTTTATAGTAATGCTACCATCATAAGTGTGTCATAGACAGCGAGTGAGCTGCTTTTATAGTAATGCTACCATCATAAGTGTGTCATAGACAGCGAGTGAGCTGCTTTTATAGTAATGCTACCATCATAAGTGTGTCATAGACAGCGAGTGAGCTGCTTTTATAGTAATGCTACCATCATAAGTGTGTCATAGACAGCGAGTGAGCTGCTTTTATAGTAATGCTACCATCATAAGTGTGTCATAGACAGCGAGTGAGCTGCTTTTATAGTAATGCTACCATCATAAGTGTGTCATAGACAGCGAGTGAGCTGCTTTTATAGTAATGCTACCATCATAAGTGTGTCATAGACAGCGAGTGAGCTGCTTTTATAGTAATGCTACCATCATAAGTGTGTCATAGACAGCGAGTGAGCTGCTTTTATAGTAATGCTACCATCATAAGTGTGTCATAGACAGCGAGTGAGCTGCTTTTATAGTAATGCTACCATCATAAGTGTGTCATAGACAGCGAGTGAGCTGCTTTTATAGTAATGCTACCATCATAAGTGTGTCATAGACAGCGAGTGAGCTGCTTTTATAGTAATGCTACCATCATAAGTGTGTCATAGACAGCGAGTGAGCTGCTTTTATAGTAATGCTACCATCATAAGTGTGTCATAGACAGCGAGTGAGCTGCTTTTATAGTAATGCTACCATCATAAGTGTGTCATAGACAGCGAGTGAGCTGCTTTTATAGTAATGCTACCATCATAAGTGTGTCATAGACAGCGAGTGAGCTGCTTTTATAGTAATGCTACCATCATAAGTGTGTCATAGACAGCGAGTGAGCTGCTTTTATAGTAATGCTACCATCATAAGTGTGTCATAGACAGCGAGTGAGCTGCTTTTATAGTAATGCTACCATCATAAGTGTGTCATAGACAGCGAGTGAGCTGCTTTTATAGTAATGCTACCATCATAAGTGTGTCATAGACAGCGAGTGAGCTGCTTTTATAGTAATGCTACCATCATAAGTGTGTCATAGACAGCGAGTGAGCTGCTTTTATAGTAATGCTACCATCATAAGTGTGTCATAGACAGCGAGTGAGCTGCTTTTATAGTAATGCTACCATCATAAGTGTGTCATAGACAGCGAGTGAGCTGCTTTTATAGTAATGCTACCATCATAAGTGTGTCATAGACAGCGAGTGAGCTGCTTTTATAGTAATGCTACCATCATAAGTGTGTCATAGACAGCGAGTGAGCTGCTTTTATAGTAATGCTACCATCATAAGTGTGTCATAGACAGCGAGTGAGCTGCTTTTATAGTAATGCTACCATCATAAGTGTGTCATAGACAGCGAGTGAGCTGCTTTTATAGTAATGCTACCATCATAAGTGTGTCATAGACAGCGAGTGAGCTGCTTTTATAGTAATGCTACCATCATAAGTGTGTCATAGACAGCGAGTGAGCTGCTTTTATAGTAATGCTACCATCATAAGTGTGTCATAGACAGCGAGTGAGCTGCTTTTATAGTAATGCTACCATCATAAGTGTGTCATAGACAGCGAGTGAGCTGCTTTTATAGTAATGCTACCATCATAAGTGTGTCATAGACAGCGAGTGAGCTGCTTTTATAGTAATGCTACCATCATAAGTGTGTCATAGACAGCGAGTGAGCTGCTTTTATAGTAATGCTACCATCATAAGTGTGTCATAGACAGCGAGTGAGCTGCTTTTATAGTAATGCTACCATCATAAGTGTGTCATAGACAGCGAGTGAGCTGCTTTTATAGTAATGCTACCATCATAAGTGTGTCATAGACAGCGAGTGAGCTGCTTTTATAGTAATGCTACCATCATAAGTGTGTCATAGACAGCGAGTGAGCTGCTTTTATAGTAATGCTACCATCATAAGTGTGTCATAGACAGCGAGTGAGCTGCTTTTATAGTAATGCTACCATCATACATTTCAAAATAATGTTTCCCGCTGATTATTGATTATTGATGATTATATTTATTATGTTGTCTAACATACAAATTTAGGATATACATACAATATATCCACATAATAGTCAGTTTATTAACTAAAATGTAATGGTCTACCGTGTCAAATGCAGAACATTAGAAAACTCAGATATTACATAGGTAAGGAAACGAAGAAACAATTTGAAGAAGTCAATAGCTTCTAAAGTTAATTACCTTGAAAAATTCTCCGTCCAGATTGTCCGTGGTGAAGTTATCGCCCTCCATATACTCGAGATCGCCCATGATGTCCGTCCAACTCTCCGTCTGGGAACAAGTTCAAGACTGTAAGCAAATACTCGAATTGGAGCAATATGTGATCTTTACAAACTTGCATCATAATGCGGATTAGAAAATGATGTGAAAAATTTATTTAGCTTTTTTTTACTCAATTTTGTCACTCAATTTTAACTTATTGTAGGAATCTCGGCTAGCTATTCACGGGATGCTGATATAAAAGTCGAGTTTATAATACAAAAGCTATATTGTATAAAACTACGACTAATAATGATGTTAATGAGTGCGATTGAAATGGCTGCTGCTGATGCACTGACCTCCGTAGGCGCCCGGTCCGCGCTCGCGGCACGAGTAACCTACTTAGGTCAAACTGCTGATGATGCTAAATACATACCTACGTGATCGATGTATCGAACACTTATGGTAAAAACACTTGGGGGTAAACGGTCTGAATGAACTACCTCTGCGTCCACGAGTGGATGGACTAGCTCGTAGTTAGTTAGGGTACGTTACCGGAGGTGGGGTGTGTGGTATGGCGCGGGGGGTGGCTCCAAGGTGGATGGTGCCGTCCGCCAGCAGCCGCTGCCAGGCGCGCACGTCTGCCTCCGCGGACATGCCGGTCTCCTCTCGCCCGTCCGCGTCCACGAATGAACCTAAAACACAGAATTTGAAAATTTACTTTTTCTACTTAGTGCAACAGTCGAAAGTTGTACGTAATGTAATCTGCTTAATCGTGCAGCAAAGTATGTCACTAAACGAACGCCCGAATATACGAGCTTATTAGGACAGTCTGACCACAACCACTAGTCCGAGAGCACACACTCGCACGTGCTGGTCTCACCTTTAATGGAGTCCGCAGTGATAGAGAACCGTATGGTGGTCCAGTGCAGATGCGAGCGACCGCGCATGGAACGCACGGCGGGCGCGCCGCTGGCCTCCGCGCCGCCCCCCAGCCGCCAATGCACGGACACGTGCTCCTTGAACACTCCGACACTGAACACTTCCTGCCCGTTCGCAGCGTGGAAGAGGGTGCCGCCTTTCTTGCTCCTGGAAACAGACCTTGCAATTTCTTACTTGAATTTGAAATGGCGTGAGTTTAGAAACACAGGCTCTTTCAAATTCGGAGCGCGAGAAAGCATGCTGGTGGCGACCTGCCAACGGACGGTCAGTATCTGCGGTAGAGAGGAGGGAGACATTGTAAAGGTACAGTACAACTAACCTGTAAGTGATGGTTAGAGTCTCCGGCAGCGTGGTGTCGTCGTCGGGCTGCCTGGCCACGGAGCGCGGCACCCGCAGCCGGTACGCCAACGCGGTCGACACGCCGTCGAATGTCGCGTTAGATACGCATTCGTATCTAAAACAACATTTATCATCAGTTTTATCTTTTCTTTTTGTCCGAATTCTGAAAACTTAGAAACGCAAAGTACGATAGACGGAGTGTTATACCTCTTTAATAAAATGTGGCATTCTGCCTAATGAGTAATGAGTAGTAATAAGGTATCAAATGTTGCATTGGAATTGTCTGTGAAACCGTAATTGAAGTTAACCCTTAACTAGAAGATACTGTTGCGTGCTGAAGACAAGGCGCTATGATGCTCATGTTAAGGGGAAGCCTATGGTCAGCAGTGGCCCAGCATCAGGGTGCAGGTGATGAATAAAGTATAAGGAGGATCTTACCCGCTGTCGAGGTTCCGGCAGTGCGAGTTGAGCGGGCAACCTTGCAGCTGGCAGAACTCCACCTCGGAACACTGCTTGCCCTTGTAGCCGCGCGGGCACGCGCATCTGTACGGAGGGATGGATACGTTCATATAGCTCGGAGGACATTATCACACTCGACGCCACCGGCGGAGCTGCCTGAGCCCGCTGCTCCTGATCGAGGTCGAAAGGCAAGGGACGCATAGCGCGTGCAGATGAAAACGTTCGATGTTTTGAGGTTTACACAAAGGTATTCGGGAGTGGCAGCGAAGAATGGTGGTTGAAGAGATAGTTACGTGAAGTCGTTCCAGGTGTTGGAGCAGACGGCCTGGTGCAGACAGGGGTGCGAGGCGCAGGCGTCGTCCGACACCACGCCGGCCAGCACGCCACTCGTCGCCAGGGACACGGCGCCGAAAGGCGGCGGGAGCACCAGCCCCGGCACGCGCAGCGGGAAGAACTCCACTATGCTCACGTTCACGCCGTTAGAGATCTGCAAACAAACGTCGGGTAGCCTGTATCAGAGACGCCGCCCTGAGGATGGGCAGCTCGCTTCGCTCACTACATTTGTACTGCACGTCAACGTATACGCACGCAACGACGAACGAAGCGAGCCGCACTGGAATAATCGTGCTGAGCTTTGTCAAACTCGACCACTTCGCCCGACTGCTGAGTAATCCTGAAATAAACACAGCATGCAGTGTTCTTGTGTTGCGCCGCGCAGATCACGGTTTCAGCGCCATTTACGCCAACGACATGTTGTTTAGCTTCCTTTTATTCACATCTCTTTGCATTGGATTCCCAAATGAATACATGAGTTTGAATTTGAAGTGCATCCATATATGAAAAGCGTTACCTGCACATCCTGTATAACGCCCTTGAAGTACGCAGAATCATCCTGTTGCGGTATGGGCGGCGGCGTAGGCGCGGGTGTCGTGGAGGTGGGAGGGGTAGCGGGGGCCGCGGGGGCGGGGGGCGCCGCGCCCGCCGCGGTAAGGGCCAGAGCCTCGGGGGCGGGGGGTTGCGGGATGGGCGGCGGGCCTCCGAGGTATAACACCTGCGAAAAACACAGTTGATTAGCTTTACTGACAACGGTGAGAGAATGATTGTTTGGGAGCTGAAGGTGGAGTATGCGCCTGCGCCTGCATAGCAGAGGAAGACCGACCCTGCTTAAGGCGGAACCACCTGGTCCACATGTCCGCGGTCGACCGACACACAGTTCTTATCAACATGTTATTTGTCAGATTGATGTTTTCATTTATGATGAAATTAATTTTGCTTGCTCGATCTAGGACTAGGCCACACCGCGTAGCGTCATCTCGCAGATGTCTTTGACTGCTCATAGCGAAGAGTTATCAATGCTGCTACAGTTTTCTTTACGCTATTTCCTCAATTGGTCTCGTAACAAAGCTTAAGATTCCTTGCAATGATTACCTGTGCATCGATGAACTTGGCAGCGGAGATGGATTTCCTGAAGTATTCTGTTCCGTTCAGTTTCACCTGCACTAGCGTCGAGTTTCGCACCACCTGTCAACATTTCCAAACATTAATATATATAATCTTTGAAACAGAAGTATCCTATACTATGTTTATTGATATTACCTCGATGAGATGTAAATGCCCGTTGTCCAGTCTCGTCCCTCCTACGGTATAGTTCTCTGGGGTCTGGTTGAACCGCAGATGCACTAATAGTTCGCCGTTCTCTAACGAAGCTCCTACTTGAGTCTCTTCTGTTTGACCGTACCTGAATCAAATGCACGAGATGATCTAAATTGTATGTACAGTATTATAAAATGTTGATAAGGTAAGTATTTCGTATGTTATCAGTTTTATAAAGACCAAGACCATGTACGAGTATCTCATACGACAAAGTAGATCCTTCTAATATCTCTTTCTTTCGTAAACAAGTCTATGTGTACAAGTAGGACGGCAACACAGAACGCTATACAAGTTAGCCCGCAAGCGTGCCCCTTTAAATAGTCAATTATTAAAGTTACACAACGGCTTGCCCAAAAGTATAATTTTACCTGGGAAGTGTTCCAAGATAGAAGATCTGCCCGCTCGGTTTCCTGGTCATGATGAACATGGATATGTCGAGCGCAGCGTGCACGGCGCGTCGTGCCTTCTCCGAGACCTGCACGGTGACGATGCTGCGCGGCTGAGCTGACTCCTGTCCGAACGTGGCCGCCGTGTAGTCTGGAGTCAAGGTTTTTGGAGCTTAGTACGGCCGACTTTTATTTAGGTTGTGGTACGTTTCGGTCAATAGTGACGTAATGCAGCGGCCGAATGTGGCCGAGTGTAGTCCGGGGATACGAAGAGATAAGTCAGGTTTTGATAAGGTCGATCATTCAATTTGCAGCAAAAAAGGGATGAAAATATACTGGTTTTGTAGTTTTCCAGAACATTCTGGTTTTTTGCAGCGAAACTATTGCAATAAAATAATGAATACTTTGAACCAATAATCACTGGTATCTCCTGAGATACCAGTGATTATTGGTTCAAAGTATCTAGAGCCCTGGCTCTTGATTGAGAGCCAGTTTTCCAACGTTTTCAGATACTGACTGTACTGGCATGTATCTCCGAGATGGGGGCGGGGGCAGGCGCAGGAGAAGGAGGACCAGTTGTCCTCGCAGAGCCCGCCGGAGCGGCAGGGGTTGGGGTTGCACTGCGGGGTGCGCGGACAGGAGGCTAGCACCCCGCTGAGCACGGCGCGCGCCTCGCGGTCGCTGCGCTCCTCGGGCGCGGGCGCGGGCGCCAGCGTGCTCGTCTCTGCGCTGTCGGGGGACGAGTCTTCGGGCAGAACCTGAGAAGGGTACTCGATTATCAATTAATTAACCGTCTACAGCGGCGCACCTCGCGACTGAGGCTGCACCGCTGTGGCACGACATGCTCAAGGACACCGTGTGCAGCCGGCAGTGTGTGTGTCACACGAGTGCAGTGTTGTCTCTCCCATTCATTTATTTTTATCACTTATTGTAAGTTTATGCATACAATTGTAGTTAGGTGTAGGTAGTCTCAGTGGGTACACAATGCATACGAACCCTGGCAGGGCGCTACAATTGGCTTCGTTCTTGTTAGATTGATAATTTAGTTCTTTCATACTTATAGAATTAATCAATTTAGGAACGTCGTGATTAAAATGAGTATTGGTCATCAAAGAATAAATAATAATTGAATTGAATAAGAAGATAAAGTTTTCAATATACTTAATAAAACATTCGCAAATTAATGTCAGATTAGGAATAGTCAAATTATATCAATTGAATCTATGTAATAAAAAGTGTCATAAAAAAGTAGGTATGCTTAGTGTGTACAAATCGATCCTGATTTTGCTTTGAATTTAATGGCCAATAGAGTCACTTCGTGATACTGAATGGCTAATAGAGTTCACATTATGATATTGAATGGCCAATAGAGTTCACATTGTGATATTGAATGGCCAATAGAGTTCACATTATGATATTGAATGGCCAATAGAGTTCACATTGTGATATTGAATGGCCAATAGAGTTCACATTGTGATATTGAATGGCCAATAGAGTTCACATTGTGATATTGAATGGCCAATAGAGTTCACATTGTGATATTGAATGGCCAATAGAATTCACACTGTGATATTGAATGGCCAATAGAGTTCACATTGTGATATTGAATGGCCAATAGAGTTCACATTGTGATATTGAATGGCCAATAGAGTTCACATTGTGATATTGAATGGCCAATAGAGTTCACATTGTGATATTGAATGGCCAATAGAGTTCACATTGTGATATTGAATGGCCAATAGAGTTCACATTGTGATATTGAATGGCCAATAGAGTTCACATTGTGATATTGAATGGCCAATAGAGTTCACATTGTGATATTGAATGGCCAATAGAGTTCACATTGTGATATTGAATGGCCAATAGAGTTCACACTGTGATATTGAATGGCCAATAGAGTTCACATTGTGATATTGAATGGCCAATAGAGTTCACATTGTGATATTGAATGGCCAATAGAGTTCACATTGTGATATTTAATTACTTATAAGCCTAACAGTGTTAACAACAATAAATATATTGAGTATTAAGGCATGTAAAATAACAGATTCAAGACATGAATCGATTTGATCTGGAATTATCGCATGTAGTTTATATTCTGATTGTGTGGTCAAGTTCATCTCACTGATACAGTCATGAAGCTCTGCATATTGTCCACTCACCGGTTGTCCATTAACTATGACATCTTGGAAGCAGCCCACGAAGAAGTTGGGTCCGTGCGTGAGCGTCGCGTACGAGGAGCCGGCGGTGCCGAGTCGCGTAGAGGGGAATGATGTCACGGAGGAGTTGAACGTCTCCAGCTGGCTGATGGGGTAGATGGTCTGCTCCTCGTTAGCAGCTAGGACGAGGTGGGACGAGTTTATGGTAACGAACACCTGGGTGGAACGGAATCAATGGTGAGCGTTTAGTCAGGCTGCTGGTAGACGCCACTGCGGCAAGCTGACGGCGCGCTCATAAGGGGAAGCCCATGTCTAGCATAGACTGATGATGAGGATAGAGGTAGTATGTAGTTTAACTATCAGAAGTCCGATAACAGAGCGTACGTTTGTTTGATATCATTGTCTTAGTTGCGTATTGTGCTCTGAACAGTTTGTTCTGTATGCATTGAATGTGGAAGTGGACACCTTGCTGGTTCACGTGTCAGTCCCTTAGACTAGCTCACACAAATAACAGACAAGCGCAAGGAATAGTACATCCTTCACCGAGGTGAGGAACTGACTGATTCCTATCTAGTGTGTCATTTGAGGCCCGAGGCGCAGCCGGAATCGTGTGTTTTAAGGGCAGGGCCTTAAAACACACGAGGAAAACACACACATCGCTCTTTCTCCTGAGTGACACATAGTGCTTTATACTACACCTACGAGGAAAATAAAACATTTTCCGAAAAAGAAGTTGCACTTTTCTCGTTTTGCCAATGCACGAAATCTTCATAAGTCTCGTTGTATTTATTTCTGGATTTCTAGGTTCTCAATCACTGCTTGAGCAGTTTCTTTTATTACTGGCGGTGTCATAAAATCTTCACTAGACGACATTAAGAAAAATAAATAAAATTACCTAACTCAAAAATAAATTTCGAAGAAATTCCCGCGAATGCCTCAGGCATTTGGTTTTATTTAATTACATTTCTGAGAACGGAAGAGGTCGATATCATATGGCGGACTTGGAGTAAAAACTTTTTGTAGTTTAACCTATAATAAAAATACATATAGCTAAAGACTGAAATATATTGATATTTTAAATTTTTGAATTTTCTGAAATTAATAAAAATAACACACTGGAAATGGATTTCCATACATTATTCTCTCCCGGCAAACACGTGAGAAATGAAATTTTATAGAGTTTTTCGACCCGCATTCTAGTACACCTGCAATGACGTACTTTCTAGCTCAAGTTTGGAAAAGGAATAAGTCACTGTCCGAGCAGGTGTAGTATAAATTATTGCTCAGTACCAAGCTCCTCATAACTTTATAATTCCCTTACCTTCTGCCAGTTGCTATCATTCAAGTTGGATCCAATGAAGACTCCCTCCCACTTGTTGAGCAGACTGGAGTGCAGGTTGAGCCGTCCGTTGGAGAGCTCCAGGAAGAAGTAGGTGAGCCCGCGGCCCATGGCCAGCAGCCCGCTGCCCAGCGTGGTCTTGAACCGGAACGAGATGTCGTAGCCCTCCTCGCGGGACGTGTTCACCTCCGCGTAGCTGGACTTCTCCAGGGACATCGTGGTGATCTAAACGGTAACTAGGACTTACACATTCACACTTTTTGACGTGAAACTACTTTTTATTAGGTCAGTGGGCCCAGAGGTCACTTCCAAAATATGTTAGGCACAGCTTACGAGTATGTTAGCAAGACCGCTGATTGTGGTTACTTCGGAGGCGCCTGTCGCTCGGCTTTACGTTATTACCAAACTGTGGAGCAGAGAATACAAGCGATTGCTCAGTAGTGCATTATATTATGTCGTTGGCGTCAATGACGTCACGACCTGCATAACACGACGCATTCGGCAGACTGAATTGAACATTGCCCACTGTTTATCGGCAATGTCCTGTGCCAGACCCTCACCGTGAGCTGTGCTACATGGCATCTAGCACGCACAAGACGTACAACCTATCCATTTTTTATAAAACTGCTGCAAAGGTCTATTTTTTTGAGGTGTGTGTGTACCTTCTCGCAGGTGGTGCCCAGGTGGCCGGGCGCGCAGGAGCAGTTGAACCGATGCTCGGTCTCGTGCCGCAGCCAGGCCTGGCACGAGCCGTTGTTGCGGCACGGCTGCGCGCGGCACCCCTCCAGCACCACGGTGCAGTTCTGCCCGCCGTAGCCTTCCTCGCACACGCAGAAGTATGACGCGCGACCGTCGATGCAGCGCCCGTGGGAGCAAGGTTGGTACCTGCAGTACATAGTACGACGTCACATTGTATCAGTAAGTGTACCACACACCACACAGCACACAGGCAGTGGCGTATTTTAAGATTCTGCGCTCTGGGCCCGTAAAGTTTGCCCACATAAATTAACCGAAAAAAAACCGGCGGCGGCGTGCCGTGCGTGTCAGTCGGGCCACGCGCACGAGTACGGTTCCATAGTTGCACTTGCACGGCACTTCTTATTTACTACCTGTACATCACACAACAAGCAACTTCATCTGAACAATTTTCAATTAAATTAGTTCCAAATTTTCCTTTTTACCTGTCGCGGTCGCGGTGGTGGGCGAAGTGACCTTGAACTGGGGTTGAGCACTGCAGTGGAGGCGTAGCGTGGGTTGGTATGGTACCGTACTGGTTTTCTACGAGACTTTGTCGGATGTTTGGTAGAAATGTAAGGAGGAATCGTGTGGCAAAAGAAATGATAGACCCCGAAAATTTTAAAGAAACTTGGCGAGTTTTTTAAATAGCGCCGAGTGGAGCGAGCCGCAGCAATTTTGGAATTTGGTGAGGTGTGGTTAGCAACACAGACAAGGCAAAAATATAGGAATACAAGAAAACGACGAGCGCATTGAGACGCCTAAACCTTTGTTACTTTGTCGGGTAGTTACAAAAAAGTTATCGAAGTATAAAAAATAAATAACAGCGAGCGAAGTTTGCGGCGCGGCGGCGGCTGCAGCTAGAAGTCGTTGAGAAACTAATACAAAATACACTGCCGGCCAAAAGTTTGAGACCACTGTAAAAATCTTTGTCACCAACAAAATATTTCAAAGTACACATATGATAATGAGCTAATTTGAACACCTGCGTATTCTATTATTATTAAAGAATTTCTAAGAGTCATTATTTATGTTGTTGTTTAAGTTATCATCCTAAAAAGGTCTATTGTTTCAAAACATCAATGAGCGCCGCGCAAGGACCAGGTGGTAGAGTCATTGTAATATTTTTATGATCTGCTCATTACTTATTGTTTTGGGTTTGTTTCGCGTTAACCGATATCAGGGATTATGTTAGCTTCCTAAAACATATTTAGTACCTGAGTTTTTATGGAGTAAATTATTTTCTACCTTATTAGTCTGAGCTCGTCGTTGTTACAGTGAAGACATCTTAAAATGGGAAAAGTTCGCGAAATTAGCAGTGAAACTCGCTCTGCCATAGTTGTTTTATACGGCGAAGGCAAATCTGAACGTGCGATTGCCTCTCAACTTAAGTTGTCGAAGACTTGTGTTCATAACACAATAACCCGATACAAGGAGACTGGCAGTAATCAAGATCGTTCGCGTTCGGGAAGGCCGAGAACTACCACTTCTCGCGAGGATCACTTCATCGTCACTACCAGCAAGCGGAATAGACGCCTAACAGCACCAGAAATCCGCGTAGAAGTGAACAAATCCCGATCAGAACCTGTATCATTGACTACAGTAAAAAGACGTTTGAGAGATGCTAAGTTATTTGGTCGCGTCGCCGTTCGAAAACCACTACTAAGGCCACAAAACAAAAAGAAACGGATGCAGTGGGCCCTTACCCATCGAGACTGGACTGAAGAAGACTTTAAACAAGTTCTTTGGTCAGATGAATCCAAATTTGAAATATTTGGTTCAAAACGACGAATTTTTGTTCGACGTAACGTCGAGGAAAAGATGATGCCAGACTGTGTGGTGCCAACAGTCAAGCATGGTGGTGGTTCCATTATGGTCTGGGGATGCTTCTCGGGCCATGGAACCGGAGATTTGGTACGAGTCGAAGGAATCATGAAAAAGGAGCAATATAAACGAATACTACAGCAAAATGCCATTCCGTCTGGTTCAAGAATAATTGGAGATGGATTTTTTGTCCAACAAGATAATGACCCAAAACATAGTTCAAAATTATGCAGGGGTTATTTAGAACACAAAGAAACAGAAGGGGTTTTAAAAAACATGGTGTGGCCCCCTCAGAGTCCGGATCTCAACCCGATTGAGCTTTTGTGGGAAGAGCTTGATAGAAATGTGCGCAGTTGTTGTCCCACTTCGCAAGAAGACATGTGGAAGGCTTTACAAGAAAGCTGGAACAATATATCACAAGATACAATCGACAAATTGATTGCTCGTATGCCAAGAATAGTGAAAGTAGTAATAAAATGCAAGGGAGGGTTTTTCGACGAAAAATCTGTATAAAATATGAGCGACATTTTTAAAGTAAATGGTTGATTTTTCTTGATTTTTTTGTTTTCTTCATAATGTATGTGTATTAGGAAATAAGTATTTTAATTCATAATTAAACCTCTTGCTTTGTATTTTGAGTTTTATTTCATTTTCCTACTTTGATGTAGGTGGTCTCAAACTTTTGGCCGGCAGTGTAAATATCGGCGAGTGTAGTAAACCGCTGCCTTTTTAGGGCCATATGGTCTCGCTCTGTCTGTCCTTTTCCCCTCTTTAGTATCTCAGCATTCCAGACTGAAAAGACAGAGCATCCCTGACCTGGCGACTAGGTACTGACACAGAGATCGAGAGTTGACTGAACACTACGGACTACACATGTCTCAATGACACAGAACGCACACACACACAGAAGCACACAGAACATAAACAAGTGTCTCAGCAACTGGCGCAGCTGTTAGCTTGTTGCATACCTGGCGCACTCGTCGATCTCGAGCTGGCAGTGCTCGCCCTCGTACCCGGGCAGGCACTCGCAGCGGTAGGCGCCCACGCCATCGATGCACTTGCCGTGCGCGCAGGGCGCCGACGCGCACTCGTCCACGTTGGTCTCGCAGCGCGCGCCCAGCGTGCCCTCCACGCACACGCACTCGAAGCTACAAACACGACCTTGTTATTTGTATAACGCACTGAAGGAACACCAACGTGGGATACAAACTTGCGCTAAATTATTTCTTATTACATTTCACCAAAAAAGTCACACACGGAACAGATACAAAACAATTTATGAATTCGCGCCATCTCGCATCGATCTAATTTTCTACGCCAAGTAGGTAGTAGGTAGGTACTTGGCGTAGAAGTTTATTAACGCGCTACTTGGCAAGTACCGCGTTTACAAAAGTACCTACGCGTGTGATTTTTTCGAATTGAACAACAGCCGACTGAGTTCGCGATATTTCATTTGTAATGAAATAGCGCGAACTTTTGGCAACAATACATTTTCATTGTACACATAACGGATTATATTATAATGTATAGCGTGGTGTAGTGGCTAGGACATAGTGTCGTCCTGAATCATTTTGGATGTCGGATAGTACTCCGCGGGCGCGGGCAACATGTTATCCGGAAAGTAATACCTAGAGTACAAATATATTTTATATTTGCATTCAAAGCGGAATACATTTTTAACCGATTTCGAAAAAGGAGGCGATTCAATCTTTGGCTGTATGTATGTAGAATTATGAAAAATAAATAAAAGAATAATTAATTAATGACCGATTTGATCAAGGTCGTCGCTGATAAATTGCCCAACCCTCAGAGTTTAGGATACCGACGCGAAGAGGAGGAGGTTACCTTTGGTATAGAAAATGAAATATTGAACTAGGGTCTCACCCGCTCGCGGTCTCCAGAGAGAAGGGCTGGTAGAAGAGTTGCGGCAGCAGCATGTGCGGCTGCGGGCCGACCTGCACGGGCGGCGCGTCGCGCGGCAGGTACAGGCTGGCGTTGGACCGCTCCAGGCACACGCCGCCGTAGTTGCAGGGCGCGCTCTCGCACTCCGAGATGTCGATCTCGCAGTTCTTGCCTGCGACAAACGTTACATTACAAATCACTGACAGGCAGTCATACTGTATTCGCTAAAACTATCATTAATGTCAAAAGTACATGACCGCGAGATGCGGATATAAGGAGGAGGCCCTTGCAGAGCCAGCGGGGAGATGATGGCTAAACTAATACTCATCATTGAAAGTATGACTCGACGCGGTACAAATACCTTGACTTGAAGGAATTTTTCATAATTTACATTGGGTTTAACTAGTTATGAATTTCCCCTAGAAGAAGTAAAACGCAGAGGCGAAATATCTGACCTGTATATGCCGGATGGCACTCGCATCTGTAATCATTGACGTCATCGAGACAGGTCCCGCCGTGGCGGCAGGGCGCGGGCGCGCACTCGTCGATGTTGACGTCGCACTGGTCGCCGGAGTAGCCGGTGCCGGCGCACTCGCACGTGAAGCTGTTCAGGCCGTCCTGGCAGCGCCCGTTGTGCATGCACGGCTCCGACTGGAGACACGCACAATCATGTCAATGACGATCTAGCTATGAATGACTCGCGCGCTGGTGACTAATGAGCCACCAGCGCGCGAGTCAATTTTTAGTATTGTTCGAGACGGCGGACGTGAAAGTACCAATAAAAATGGGGTGTAGCGGCATATCCAATTGCGGAAACTCTTCCACAGCTAGCAATTATACCAATAAGAGGATTACATTTCATCGGTAAGAATTTTTATTTTATATTACTGCTGTTTTTAAATAAAATAAACGGAAACAAATTATTCACTATATATACTATTGCTGCATTCGTTCTTAATTATCCAGAGCGATACAAGCGCACGCAGCAATGTAATCTGCAACTTAAGATATCGTCGTATTTGCAAATCTCACATGGTACGGCCGCGGATGATGGTCGAAAGCTAGGGATGTGACTGCACGGTTTAGCTTCGACAACAATTATCGACAAAATCATTATATTATCAATACAAATAATAATTGTTTTGTTAGACTTAATTATTATTTTAAAACATCTACAAATGTGATATTGTCCAGAAATATATATTAAAAAAATACCTACCTCCGCATATTCACCAGGATACTGGTCATTGTTTGGTACATAAAAACTAAATTTATATAAATTTTTATAGTAAATAACAGAAAGGTGTAATCGTATTTACGAACAACTTCAAGAGAGCGAAGAAAAACTAGTTGCTTCGTGGAAAAGAAAAGTTATACAGCTACTACGCAAAAAGTTGTTTGTATACTGTTTATTGACCCTTTTATATAGTTAATAATAAAACGTATATACCTCAATCCTAAATTATAATAGGAACGCGTGCGCCCCGCATGTTGAAATATCGATTATATCGACCACTTTTAAATTTAGTCAAGCACTAGCATACCTATATGTAAAATTTTCAATGTATTGGTAAGTTCACAGACAAGCTTTTGTTTATGTGTAAGAACTAATCACGGTGCAGGATTCTTTGTATGGCGCTGTTTATGTGTGCGTGGCTCTGCGTGCGAATATATGCGTATGTAGTAGTGACAGCATGGGTGGGAGAAATGTCAAATGAGGTGGCGACAAGCGTTTCGTAAGTAATTAGCGACTTTTAACATTTCTTGTGCGTTATTATTCAGATTTCTGTGATTCTCACCGCTCATTGGTTCATTTTTTTATCCTTAATCAAAATGCAACCTCATTGGTTAAATAATATGAGTGATACATCTGACGTCGTCACCACCTGGTTACGTGCTTACTTCTAACATGAGTAGGTACTATTTAAAAGTATGCGTGTACTAAACACTAGTACACTTTCAAGTAATACAGTAATAATAAAGTATGACGTAACTACGTTTTGTTTGATTGAGTTTGAGTCTATTATTGACTCGTAGCGCAGGTAATCAAATCATATTACCAGTATTTATGTTGTAAGTAATAAAAGGTTTTATAGCAATTAGACCCACGACCAAAATACTTTACAAACTAATCAATCAATTAGGGGAAATTTACGGTGCCAATATATAATATGTGTTCTCAGAAAAACGAATAAAATTATCATCGAAGTAAACGAGTGTCGATCGATTCGTTCCGCGCGCCAGCTGCTTGCGAGACACGGTGTTCATTACGCGGAACAATATGTATTTAGCGCGCCTGTAGCTGACCAACAATGCATCGTTTACATTACAGTCATATACAACCCTGGGCTTAATGAAACGTGCAATATTGAACTCTTTAAAAGCCGTATTTAGTTTTACTTTCTTTTCGGTAAGAGAAAACGAAAAGTGAAACTGTAACTTTCTTTTGGGAATCCGTGGTAACTGTCTAGTAAATGATGATGGTATAACGAATACCTCCCAAGTGTGTACCTACTCAACTCAAATCGTCGTCGGTTGCGTCATACTGACCTCGCAGTCGTTAATGTCAATCTCGCAGTTGGGGCCCGTGAGTCCGTCCTGGCACACGCACGCGTAGCTGTTGACACCGTCCACGCACGTGGAGCCGGCCGCGCACGGACTCGACTCGCACTCGTTAATGTTCACCGAGCAGTCTTTACCTATAATCACGACCTAATGATTACACCACGATTCTATAAAACCGCATAATAATACGAGAAACGAATAATAACAGACCTTCGAAACCTTCCATGCATGTGCACTCGTAGTTGTTCTCCAAGTTCATACAGGTGCCGCCGTGTTTGCACGGAGACGAGAGGCACTCGTCGATGTCCTGCTCGCAGTTGTCGCCCGTATACCCTGCGTATTAAAGCATCATTTAGTACACTCGTTTAATTGTGCATTAATTAAGCGGTTGTTAAACCCTCCTACCTGGCCTGCAGTAGCACTGATAAGAGCCGGCGACGTTGACGCACACACCGTGATTGCATATTTTCGGGTTCTGGATGCATTCGTCTATGTCGATTTCGCAATACTTTCCTAAAACAATCAAAGGACTCAATTAAGAGCACATGCCATAGATAATTTAATACATGAAAGTGATTGTAAAAATATAATATAAAAAAAATATGTAAAAAAATAAGGTATCTCAACCTTTCAAAATTAGGCACCATAAAACTATGATAAATCGCATGCTTTAAAATCACGTTAACATTTCTTAATTAAAACAACAATGAACATTTTGATAAAAACCAGTCTATGCAAGTGTATTGTTCGGCCGACCTACCTACACCAATGTTATTGAATGACTGAACTTATTTTTATGGCGGCGTGATGCAGAATATTTATTAGTTCTTCATGAACTAAAACATCAACATGATGTGATGCAGCAAGGCTCACACGGATTAATTATTTTACATTTATATATTGATTGCCATGTTCATCATAGGTAGAAGCCTTGAAAGTAAATTTATTTAGTGGTATATATAGCTATAATTAACTTTATGGCTACTTTGTATTTTGAAAATTTTGAATTAAAAAACATTCATTTTATTATTATTCATCAGCGGGCATCGTGAAATTCGAACTCGTGTAATCCGCGATATCATCTCATCGGGCAAAACCGAACAATCACATATCTAGCGCAACAAAACACTAGCCAGCCATTGTCAT
The DNA here is from genome assembly GCA_963662085.1 of Eupithecia inturbata. Taxonomy (NCBI): domain Eukaryota; kingdom Metazoa; phylum Arthropoda; class Insecta; order Lepidoptera; family Geometridae; genus Eupithecia; species Eupithecia inturbata. Next base: position 521,139 of record OY759178.1, on the reverse strand, counting down.
GTCTTAAATTATGTCAATGTGATGCTAGTTGTCACGTCACTGCTATGTCAGTCAGTTGTCAAATCTTTTTGTTGACCTTGTTCTTGTTGGGAAATAATTTTTGTTATCGATCAAAATAAATCAGCAAAATGACTATCACTTCTGAAATAAATCACGATTAAATGGAATAAGTTGATGTACAAACATACAACACAATGTTTTATCCTATGCAAAGTGTTTTGAGGTTATGTCGGCGAAGAAATGCATTCCAAAACAAACGATACAATCACGTTCAGCCTACACAAGACCATACAAACAAATTGGATTCTCAGAAAAAGGATAAAACTAAGGATTTTCAATCGCTATTCCAAGAAAACCAACACAAAATCACGTTCAGCTCTTATTTAGAACACGAAAAGGTTTCATTGGGTTACTTCAAGTACCATTTGAAAAACTTAAAAACAATAAGAAAAGCAGAAAAAAAGAAGTTTGAATCGAAAAGTCTACCACCCCTGCCTGTCTCCTTGCGATATTATGTGAAAGAGGAGCGCCTACTCAAAGATAACAATGATGAAAAAGAAAAGACAGAACCCGTTGAACCGGAAAAAGTGTTTCAACTGCCTTTGGACAACACAACACAGATAGAGTTTATGGAAAGCTCTGAGAAACCTACAAATAATAAAGTAAGTAATAAATCAAGTGAAAATGAGAAACTTGACTGCTCAAACATAAACAAATGGATGATAAACTATGAACATTTTGATGACACTAAACTTCCCGAGCATGAAGATGAAGAGGAATATGATTGGAGTCGACACTATGGCTCTCCGGACCCCAGCCTCGGTATCAGCAGGGTGCCCTGTGGGGGCTGTGGAGCCCTATTGCATAGCAGTGATCCTGCCATTCCAGGATACTTACCCAGTGAAATACTTAGGCACAGGTCAGATGTTGAGCTGAAAACAATGGAGTGCCAGCGATGTCATTTCCTCAAAGAGTATAACATAGCATTGGATATAACAGTTCATCCTGATGAGTATGAGAGGTTGCTGCAGTCCATCAGGTAACTAACTTACTATAATATTGCTTTGTGTTCTATACTATACAAACTTTCAATACCTTACATTACTAGCTAAACTCCATGTAGCTAGTGTAATGTTTGTTTGCTAGTTTATAGATAACATTATTTATGTTTACAGGTATGTGAAATCCCTAGTAATCTTGATGGTGGATCTGTTGGATTTTCCTTGTTCCATATGGCCAGGAATAGTGGACATCATTGGCAATGAAAGACCTATATTTATTGTGGCAAATAAGGTAAAATTTCTTGAGTATTTGTTTTCTTTTTTTTTCTTAGTTTTGAAGACAAGATTTAATTTTCTTTTGTTTTACTTTCAGGCAGATTTACTACCTGGGGATAGCATTGGCTATCTGAAAAGAGTCAAGGAGTCTCTGTTGTCAGCAATCGGCAAGACCAAACTGGTGGATGCCAACATCAAGTATGTCTCCATAGTGTCTGCTAAGACTGGCTACGGAGTGGAGGACCTCATCTCTGCCATGTTCAAGGAATGGATGTACAAGGGTGATGTGTTCCTGGTTGGATGCACTAATGTTGGGAAAAGCTCCCTGTTCAATGCTCTACTCCAATCAGATTACTGCAAGGTCCATGCAGTGGATATCATAAAGAGGGCAACGGTCAGCAGATGGCCCGGCACCACATTGAATCTACTAAAATTCCCAATAAACCGGCCCTCCGGCTGGAAAATTTACCAGAGAACTAGAAGACTGAGAGCAGAGAGCAAGCTTATGAAAGTGGAGAAGAATATCCGCAAAGCACAGCTAGAGGGCCTGCCTATCATCGAAAATCCAACACTCATTGGTCACATAGGAAGGTCATTCTCGGAATTCGTAGACGACGGCACTATCCAAGAGAAAAAGTTATCAGTACTTGACGAGAGACAGTTTGCTAGTAGCAAATGGTTCTATGACAGCCCTGGTGTCATCCACCCCGACCAGGTGCTGTCCTTGCTCAGCACGGAGGAGCTGCTTCTGACAATTCCTAAGACTACGATCCGGCCACAGACTTACTACCTTAAAATGGGCATGACGATGTTCATCGGCGGGCTGGCGCGCATCGACCACGTGGCGTGCTCCGAGCCCTGCCGGTTCACGGTCTTCTGCTCCGAGAGCCTACCCATCACGGTCGTCAGAACCGAGGACGCCACCGAGGTCTACGAAAAGTTCGTCGGCACTGAGTTGTTCGTGGTTCCGAGCGGCGGGGCCGAGCGGCTTCGAAACTGGCCCGGCCTGAAGAAACACCCGCAGTTGCTGCGGTTCAAAGGCGGCGGGCCCAAATGGTGCTGCGGGGACATCGTGCTGTCGTCCATCGCGTGGGTGGCGGTCACGTGCAAGAAGTACTCTACGTGCGAGGTGGCGGCCTGGACGCCGGCGGGCCGCGGCGTGCACGCGCGCGAGCCCGCGCTGCTGCCGCTCGCTATCAACTTGAAAGGGAAGCGAGTGCGCGACACTCCCGCTTATATGGTTGGAAAGGTCTTCTCGCCAGATGACTAGATAATGTTGTTGTTTATGTAAATAAAATTATAAATATTTATTTCTTGTTTCCACTTCCATACGTTTTTTGTTAGCCTATTTTAGGTAAATCATCGATATCACATCAAAATAATACGACCTAATGATAGGTTGAAATTGTTTTGGAAAAATATTTAACTTGCACTATTAAAGGGTGGATTCTTGAGACGGGACAGTAAGCGCAGGTACCTTAACCGATAATGGTTAAGGAACGTTTTCCTGTAACTATAAAGAGACCATAACTTTTTGATATTAATCTGACAACAAAAAAAAATGGTAATTTTACACAAAAACTTTTTTTGACGTCAATCGATCCTGTTGTCGCAATGGATGCTTATTCGCGTACCACACCAATGCAGCTCTCGTGTTTTATTATTTACAAAATACGCTTCAATTCAATATTTATGTCTCTTAGATGGTACCGTAGTTTTAATTAGTTTGCACCCTAGACAGGCTTTTGATGTAAACTGTTAGCTTCTATTACGTTTTAATAAATAAATGTGTAAATGTTCAATGAAGTCCAAACGTTCGCGATTTGAACATTTTTAATTTGATGTTCAGAGAACACAACTAACAATCTAGAATTTTCTCAGCGCGCATGGAAAAAGTATTTCGCGATTTCTGACATTTCTAGTACGTACTTAAACCTCAGTCGGTCCATGCAGTAGAGACTTGATCAAGAAACAGAACAGACTGATTGGCATCTAAAAAGTTTTTTTGTTTAGATTTACCATTTTCTTACTGACTGTACAATGTACATTTTTTCCAAAATCTGTGAATGCAGTTCATAATATCTCAAAAAACTATGGATGGTCTCCTAGGAACGTTTTCCTGTAACAATAACGGTGAAGGTACATAATACGTATAATAAATAAAACGTGTTATTCTCTACCTAGAAAATTACAATAACAAATGTTTTCGTACGCTCGTCTAATTGTAAGCGAGTTATAGCGAGGTATAATATAATCCAGGTATAGCCGGTAAGCAGACAGCTCGCGGGACGGGGATACTCGGGGGACGCGCTTGCTCAGGTGTCTTAGAAATGTATTTGGAACTTTTTCTAGGAGCAGATCATATTTTGAATCACGCGGACTCCTGCCCAAGAACTGGCCTCTAGCTTACTGCGGATGCTTTACGTTGGAAAGGAGCCGTGTTGTGAAGTATGTCCCACGCAGTGTGCACACAGTGGCTGCGTCCCTGATGTAACAGTCTACCCGACATGCGGACACGTACCGGTGGCTCCGGGCGGACAGGTGCACTTGTAGAGCGCGGCGGCGGCGGGTGGCACGCCCGCGGCCCCCAACGCCAGGCACGTGCCGTTGTGGCAGGGCGACGACGCACACGCGCTATCCGCGGGCGCCGCCACGCAGCGCCACGTGCTGCCAGACTCCATGCATTCCTGAACAAAACATACATCATTATTGTTCCGCCGTTGAGGCAGGCGCGGGTGCTGCACGTGGCAGTACTTTACCTGATGTGGAGGACAGGAGGCGGCGCGACAGTCCGCCGGTGTCTCACACAGCGCGCCCGCGAACCCAGCGCGACACTCGCACGCGGCGCCGGCCCCGCCCTCGCGACACGAGCCTCCGTTGAGGCAGGTGTGGGTGCTGCACATGTCAGGAATGGCCGTGTCGCAGCGCGGACCGCTCCAGCCCGGCTCGCACTCGCATTGGAAGCCGCCGTTCTAAATCACAACGGTACATTTCAGCAATGACAACGTGGTGGAAATAACCAACTATGATACGTCATTGGTGGAATGGAAATGAACAAATAGTGCGTGTTGCAGTGTACTCCCACAACTCGCAAACCTAGCTCTCACGTGAGTAGAGCACGGCAGGTATTTTATACTACACCTACTCGGAAAGTGACTTATTCCTTTTCCAAACTTGAGCTAGAAACTTCGTCGTTGCAGGCGTATTAGAATGCGGGTCGAAAAACTCTATGAAATTTCATTTCTCACGTGTTCGCCGGGAGAGAATAATGTATGGAAATTCATTTGTACGGTCCGTACACCACGTATAGTAAACTAAGCTGGATATATCAGTAAAACCAAGAGATACATTTTAACTGATATAGAGGTATTTAACGATAAACTGTAGTTACTAATGAAATGAAGTGAGACGCGGGTGTCGATTGACAGATAATCGCGAACTGAATGTAATAAAAAGTATTGCTAAAATTGATGACTGGCGTAAATGCGCGGTCTAACGTGTTATTTTTTTTTTCTTAAATTTCCGCCTTTAGCTTTGGTTATTTTTATTGTAGGTTAAACTACAAAAAGTTTTTACTCAGAGTCCGCCATATATCGGCCTCTTCCGTTCTCGGAACAGTAATTCAAAAAAAGTACCAAGTGCCTGAGGCATTCGCGGAAATTTCTTCGAAATTTACATTTGAGTTAGGTAAGTTTATTAATTCTACAGAATGTCTTCGAGTGATAGTGAAGATTTTATTACATCGCCAGTAATAGAAGAAACTGCTCAAGCAGTGATTGAGAAACTATTACCTAAAAATACAAAAATAAATACAACAAGACTTATGAAGATTTCGTGTATTAGAAAAACGAGAAGAGCCACTTCTTTTTCGGAAAATGTTTTATTTTCCTCGTTGGCGTAGTATAAAGCACTATGTATCACTCAGGAGAAAGTGCGATTCCTACCTTAGGTAGGAATCAGTCACTTTCTCATCTCAGTGAACAATGTACTATTACTTTATTAGCTGTGATTGTGTCCTATAAAAAGTACTACATTGTCAAGTTAGTAGCTATTTTATTAAAGGCATAGTAAATAGTGATGGTTTACTCTAAAAAGCTGTAGAAAATACAAAAATCACAAAGCGGTTATCAGCAAAGCTAGCAAAAATATCAGAATTCAAAATCAGAAGAAAACATACAGAACCATGCATGAAACACACCTTCTTTACACGCAGACCATCTTTGCATCTTTGTGTATATTTTCCTCTGCAAGAGAGTGTGGTACACCTCAGAGTGCCTACCTGCAGATCCTGGCAGCCGGCGGCGTGTGCGCAGGGCGCGGCGGCGCAGCGCTCGGCGCGCAGGTCCTGCAGCGCCTTGCCCGTGCCGCCCGCGCTTCCCACCTCGCAGTACACGCCTGCGCCGCACGACACATACAAACGATACTATACGCATACGTACAATACACAATACAATACACTACGCTACGATACACTACGCAACTGGAGATAACACAAGAACTTACGCCGACACACACAAAATCTCATGAGGAATTCTTTAAAAGTTACTCTTTAACAAGTACTATTACTGTTAGGTGCTGAATTCAAAGTGTTATCTTCATTGTATGCGCGACACAACACATGCTCTAACGTAAACGAACACTGAAACATGATTGGTGCAACTATTCAAACATCGACATGACGACACCGGCCATTTAAGGCAACTCTGGAAACACTGACTAAGTAATATAAATAAATAAATAAATAACGCTGGACAATCCATACAGCATCATCTAGCCCCAAAGTAAGCAGAGCTTGTGTTATGGGTACTAGATGACTGATAAACTTAATACAATACATAACATAGATAGATATTTTTTATTATATATAGAAAATACCCAGAACACCCGGAACAAATATTTGCAGATCGTACAAACATTTGTCCCACGGCGGGAATCGAACCCGCAACCTTCTGCGTCGCAGGCGGACCTTCGCCCGCCGCGCCACATCGGTCGTCATAATAATCGTTCTCTTAAGTTTATTTGAAACTAACGAACCAGCAGGCTTAGATTGATAATAAGAAGTTCTAAGAGATGGTCCACAATCCATGTTTTCGTGTAGGTACCTACACTGCGTTGGTGCAATGTTTGATAAATAAATACACTTCCTAATACACTTTCTAAGATTTTATCAAAATGAGAAAGGGGTCATACATCGCGTGAAATATTGACAATAAGCTTAAAATATATATCGATCCCTAGACTAGCTAGACGCCGTCTTGTACGTTCATGCTAAGCCTGTTGGTGTTCAGGTTCACGATTCCAACAACAATCAAAATAACAAGATGCGCAAAAATACGAAACGTTAGGAAGCACTGAAACGTCCTGTAGTACATACCCTTGTAGCCAGGCGCACAGCTGCAGTTGAAATGGTCCGCGGCGGGCGCGAGCGCGCACGTGGCTCCGTTCAGACACACGCCGCTGTCGCACGCCGCCTCCACCGTGCTGCAGTTAGGGGACAGGCCGGGCGCGCCTGCACAACGGTAGGTACACGCGGTGTAAGCGACACCTATTCACTCGAAACTTTAACGTGTAACGCAGCGTTACATTCCATAATCAAATTATATAATGAACGCATTAGTAAAATAACTCATTCAAGAACGCAGCGCACAACGGCTACTGGATGTGAGAGGCAGGCGCGGGGTGCTGAGGCGACGCGACGCAGACGCAGCACGGCATCACGCCACCCGGCCCGCCATTTGCCGTCGTGCGAGCCTCGAGCCTCGAGGCTGCGTTCTAGCGGCAGCGAGGACACGGCGCGGCCTAATTTATAATTTAACTAGACTTTCTTACAAGTTATATTCGTCATTGAGTATTTCCCGATTTACGGTAATTAATATTTGTTATGTTGTTTCAAAATATCTGACGAAGACGCGCGACAGGATGTCTGCCGATACAACTGCGTTTCATTTTAAGTTATGTGCCCAGCTAATAAAAATCAATCTTGTCGCGAAATCGAAATACCTACTGGTGTCAGAATGATCAGTCAGGTGGACACAGGACAGTATAGGGCAGTTTGACGATACGATTCTAGTAGAAGTGAGTGAAAGCTTGGGCCGTTTTATCGAGAAAACAGCTTGTCCACCATGACAAGCTCATGACAAGCTAGTTAGCGTGCCGAAGCTGAATGGTCGCGAAAACTGCAGTGACTGATGCTTTGCTGATGAAAACTTTCTTGTATTGGAAGGCATGGTCAAATGTATCGAACCAAAGACCGGACAACACCCAGACCTGGCGGATGATGCGAAAACAAAGGCCAAATTGATTTTGACCATCGACCCGTCTATTTACGTCGTCCGCATAAAGAATGTTAGTACAACGAAACAACTGTGGGAGAAATTTAGGAATCTGTTCGATGATTCAGGCGTTACTAGAAAAATAAGTCTACTTAGAAACGTAATTTCAATAAGACTTAAAAACTGCAGTTTAATGATTGAAGCAGACCCAGGAGATCCCACCGAAAACCTATAAAGGTTATCGGCGAGCAAAGCTACAAATTAATATATGGATGAATTTTTTGTAATGCTAGGTAAGGTGATCTTGAATGGGTCAAGCTCGGGGCCATGAGAAAAAGGAGTCTCGTGTCGTGATCGGCGAGCGGCGCGTAAATTTTTCGCGGTAATGGGCAAAGTGATCTACACGGGTGTCGATCACGGGTGTATAGGCGATAACAAGCGGCGAGCGGGAAGGAGCCACCATCATTTTTGAAAATTATCGCGGTGGTTGGTTAAAAAAGTTACGACAAGCTAAGAAACGCCTTTAACCATATCGATTTTCGATTTTATTATCTGAATTAAATGAATTCAATACAATATCGGGCGCCAAGGTGCGAAAACTTCAAAAACATACTTAGTAGCCGAAGCATAGAAAAATTACGGTGAGCGAAGAGAGCCGCGAAAATGTTCCTGCTTTTAGTTAGCATTATGGTGGTGGTTGTGAGAGTTGACCAGATGAGTTTGGCGAGGTTAGCAGAAAAGCCAAGGAAGGAATGATAGAGGCGAGCGGAGCTTGCCCCGAAATTTTTGTGTTTTTTGCAGCTGTGGGCAACAAAATCAAAAAGAAATGACAATCGCGGCGAGCGGATAGAAAGCCGGGGATTTTTTTGAGAATTATTGCAGTAATTGGTTAAAAAAGTTACGACAAGCGAAGAAACGCTAAGGAAAGCGAGCCCGAGACAAAAAAAGTAATAAAATAACGGCGAATCGCGAAACTTCTTGCAGCCGTCGGTAAATAAATAAACGGCTGAGCGGATCCTTATGAAATTTTGGAGATAGATGATATCCCGGGGACGGACATACCAGGCTAGTGTCTATCTTGGAAAAGAGTGCGCGAAGCCGCCGGCAGCAGCTAGTACACTATAATTTAACATTACGAAAGTTAAGATTAATGTCTGTTACTGCCTCACGCTAACACTAACACAGGCACAACTCGCGCTGGACTCCTGTCGGGGTGGGGGGAGTTGCTGAATACATTTTGTTTTAATTTTAAGCCTGGAACATGTTACTGGCTAGTTTTATCCCCAAAAGGGCAGAACTTCATCCTCAAACTTGCATGCAAGGTATTACCGTAAAAGCCGACGTCGCAGATGCACGTGACTTGCTTCACGAGCACTCCGGGCGCGTTGCTCAGCATGCCTGCAATGTGAGAAACAATTGTTCATGAGCATTCACTCACTTTAACACTGAAGGGAGCATAAAGTGCGAATCAGGCAGTTGTTTCTAAGTGTGTTTCACTCTACCTCCAGGAGGTGGCGGTGGAGTCTAACCGCACCATGCGGAGGAAGATAATAATGAATAAATCAATAATAATAATAAAACAAACTAAATTAGATTAATACTTTTAATGAATAACAACTGAAACTGACATTAGTAGCTACAAGATTTTTGAGATTTTTTTATTTATCATTTGACATAAATTGTACCTAACATAACCAAACCAATTGTATATTTTTAATTAAACTGATTATTTGCCAAATTTTTAAGATATACATAGAAAATACCCAGAACACCCGAAACCAATACCACGCAGCACGTACAAACATTTGTCCCAATGCGGAAATCGAACCCGCACCTCCTCCGTCGCAGGCGGACCTTCGCCCGCCGTGCCACAGCGGTCGTCCATAGATCTTTATGCAGTAGACGTTGATATTGGGATCACCTGGCAGGCTCATTGGAAGTTCTATCGATGCTTTCTTGTATGATGTTAATGTTTCAGTGCGGCGTGACCGCCAGCGCCAGCTTAGTTAACTCGCCTACGTTACTTTGGTTAACTTAAATATATCGCCAGCTTTTTTGAAACATGAAGTACACGTCTTATGGATCCGACTGTACGCACGGAGCGCAATGCACTGGCTGTATGAATCATCTTGATGTCGGCTGCGCACAAGTGAAAGAAGCTGGATGGTGGAGGCTTGGCGCCGATAGGAGAGCGGCCTCGAAACGCTCCTCCTGCAAGGGTCTATCGCCTAAGAGGCTGCCGCCGCCATCGCCGGAGCCCGTCTCGAAGTCATCATGAATGAGATAAACGCAACCTCAAGCGTCGGTCGGTCGATACCGACCAACGTCGTTGACGTCTTGAAGGAGGTATGGTATACACCATCTCTTCTTCAAGACGTCAAAACCATAATAATGAAAAAAATGGTGGATCTAAAATCGTGTTATGATTTAATGGGTTCTCGCCTAGAGAGTCACTGAGGTTGAGTCCCCTCCCGTGTATCCACAATAGACAAAATGCAAGAATCTATTGACTGTCTGGAGAACAACCAGTTTAGTACAACATGTTAAACTTTCAAAATAGTATTCTGCACATACTCGTGTGTACGCAGCAAACTCGAATACGCTTCTCAAATCTGGAGTCCACGATACGATATCTATGTTTTCGTCTTAAGGTCTCGTATAGTTCGTCTAATTACACAGATATTCCACCTTCTTCCTCTAAGTAAAAGGCGCGAAATTAGCGACCTGCTATTTTTACTCAAAATCACTAACAACTATATTAAATGCCCTGGACTTCTTCACAAAATATCACTAAACGTCCCGGAAAAGAGTCAGATTTAACGAAATGATTCACACGCCAATAGTTAGATGTAATTATCGTCAGAACTCAGTTTGGTGGCGAGTTGGCGACCAATTAAATAAACTCTTTAGGCTAATCGATCTGGACCTGTTCCAAAGTTAACTCCGTGAGACGGCGCGGCGGCGGTTGAGCTCTGATGACCGGTTCACTTTTTCTCATGATCCGGCGATGGGGATGATGAGGATGACTCGGTCTTGGCATGCGAGTAATGTAGTGCGGATTGTCTATTGTTATTGATCAATATTTTTGTTGCTAATAAGTAATATTATAATTAGTTTTTTTTTATCTCTCATTTATTATAATTATTTCTTTTAGGTATGTACTAAGTTATTTGTATTCTTGTAGGTGATCTGTTTACTTTGCTTGTAGGTATCTACCTCGTGTGTTCATAAGTCTTGAGACACAGTAAAACTAAAATATTTTTGGAGCTAAGTTGAGTATTCATTTATTGGATATTAAAATTAAAACTACTGACATCTAGATCTGTATTTAAAAATAAATCATTCAAAATGGCCGCCTTTGCATTCAATGCAGGCCTTCAAACGCGTGCGCCATTCATCTATGGCGGCACGAATCTTTTCAATGGGAATCCGTTTCGATTCTTTAATAAGGGCTCGCTTGAGAGAATCCAGGTTTGGGTGAGACTTTCTGCATGCCCTCAGCTCCAATTCCGTCCATAAAGAATAATCCAAAGGATTCAAGTCAGGGCTTGACGAGGGCCAATCTTCGCTCCGAATGAAGCCTGGCAAATTGGCCTCCAGCCAACGTTGGGTAGTCTTAGCTTTATGGGAGGGAGCAGAGTCCTGTTGGAAAACACAGTATTTTCCAGCGAATAGCGTATCATTTAATGGTTTAACCACCGCTTCCAATATGTCGGTTTGGTAATTTTGTGCCTTCACCTTGACGCCTTGCTGGCAAAAATGAAGCGAAGTGACCCCCTCGTAGGAAACACCCCACCAAACCATCACACTTGCTGGATGATGAGTGCGCTGGACATTGCGTACAGATGGCTGGACGTCCTTTGAACTTCTGGCGTACACCTTATTGTTCTGCCGGTTAAACTTTTCTTCCACCGTGAAGATCTTTTCATCGGTAAACAGGATATTTTTTGGATCGTGTCTCTTCAATAGGTTCCGACATCGTTCCAGTCGCAATTTACGAAGACGCTCGTTTAAATAATGCACTTTCCTTCGACTGTAGGCCTTTAGTTTAGGATCATATTTAAGTATCCTGTTCACCGATATTCGCGAAATGTTGGTCTGCAGAGCTAATTTCTTTTGAGTCCGGCAAGGGTTGCGACGAATTCGCTCTCTGATTACTTTGATGTTGGCGGGCGTCCTTACAGACCGCGGGCGGCCACATCTTCCACGGTTTTCTAAAGAGCCGGTCTCCTTGTACCTCTTTATGGTACCTATAATACACAAAGTTCCGACTACATCCCAAACTTTGGATTTCACTAAAAACTTGCATTGGTTTTTTTCCTGCTTGAAACAGTGAAATTACAGTCGCACGCAAATCTTTTGTTGGCGCCATTTTCACGGAGAATGAAACAAATATTCAAATGTATATTTTTTCTGATTCAAAACATTCGAAATTTTAAATTTTAAAAGTTTAAAAAAGGTTGCATGAATTACTTTCTTTTTAAATTAATTAAATAAGTTCGTCTCAAAACTTATGAACACACGAGGTACTATTCTTCTTACGCGTGAAAACCTTTTAATACTTAGCCTCTTGTTTCTATTTTCTTAATTTTTATCTTTTTCTATGTGCTGCTGGTTTTCTTTTAATAAACTGTCTAGATGTTGTTGGCGGGCCATATATAATGATGTCGGTACATGGTGTGTAGTGTACGTACAGTGAGAGCGCGGGGGACAGCTCAGGTCGGCGCAGGAGGCGAGGGCGGCGGGGGGCGCGGTGCAGAGCGGAGGCACGAGCCCCTTCACACAGACGCAGCGGAAGCCGCCACCCTCGGGCTCGTCCACGCAGACGCCGCCCGCGCCGCACGGCCCGGCCGCGCACGCTGACATCTGCAACACAAGGGGACACGTCAAACACAAATCAAAAACGGTTTAATCATCATCATAATCATTTTATTACAATCCAATTCGTAAATCGATACCTAAAAAACCAAGTCACCTGTCCCTCGGTCAATCACTTTTGACTAACTGCGTTACGTCTTGGGGTGGCTTGGATTACCCTATCGCTTTGGTTATATCAGTCAAGACACGCGCTACGTTATTCACAAGTCGTATGATTCACGTTAACTTACAGCCCGCGCTTTGATGTGTTCTAGTACATACCTTGGCCCGACAGCGCTCGCCCGTGTAGCCGGGCTGGCAGGCGCACACGAAGCCTCCATACGTGTCGTAGCACACGCCGTGCCCGCACACGTTGCGGTCCTCTACGCATTCGTTCACGTTTACTTCGCAGCGCGCGCCGGTGTAGCCTGCAAGAAGACATAAAAGGGAAGGGTGTAGCGCCTCTAATGAGCAAAAAATTACGCGAGTTGTCGTTCAAATGAACTCGGTTCGAACGCTGTTTACCATCGTCTGTGAAAATACCGTCAAAATGATGTGTAATTGAATGAGCTTACCGGTTCCAGTGCAGTTGCAGGTGAAGTTATTGACAGCATCGATGCACCTCCCTCCGTTCAGGCAGGCTCCCAGCGCGCCCACGCACTCGTCCACGTCCGTCTCGCAGTTGCGACCTGTATAGCCTGTAACAACACCGACAGTCTAGACTCCAACCCTTGCTCCGCGCTTCTTCACGCTAAACTATCATTTGGTTTGAGTCAAACAGCTCAAAGGTAAAGTGACCCGAGTGGTGGACATGCACATGTTTCAATACAAATGGTACTCGTCTTGTCTGTCATACATTAAAGTAGACATTTGTGTAATGTGATACCTGGCTACTGTACTGCACTAAGTGTACCTGCTTACCCGGAGGACAAGCGCAGACGTAGGTGTCGGCCCCGGCGGGCACGTTGCAGCTGCCGTTGTTCTGGCACGGCCCGGCCACGCACAGCGGGTCCAAGGAGACCTCCAACTCGCAGAATTCACCTGGGAAAATTACAATTATTTAGATATACTACTTACTACTTAGTGATATATACTTGTGCTCTCTGAAACCGATGGTGCTCTCATTGTCTCGTCGGCTCCTCACGTCAGAGGTCACCGGCTCTCTAATGCCGCGTCCACCTCCTAGTTGTTGCCGGTGTAGGGCCGTGCAGTGGCACTCGCACCTACAATCTCACCGTGGTAGTTGTTGCCGATGTAGGGCCGTGCAGTGGCACTCGCACCTACAATCTCACCGTGGTAGTTGTTGCCGGTGTAGGGCCGTGCAGTGGCACTCGCATCTACAATCTCACCGTGGTAGTTGTTGCCGGTGTAGGGCCGTGCAGTGGCACTCGCACCTACAATCTCACCGTGGTAGTTGTTGCCGGTGTAGGGCCGTGCAGTGGCACTCGCACCTACAATCTCACCGTGGTAGTTGTTGCCGGTGTAGGGCCGTGCAGTGGCACTCGCACCTACAATCTCACCGTGGTAGTTGTTGCCGGTGTAGGGCCGTGCAGTGGCACTCGCACCTACAATCTCACCGTGGTAGTTGTTGCCGGTGTAGGGCCGTGCAGTGGCACTCGCATCTACAATCTCACCGTGGTAGTTGTTGCCGGTGTAGGGCCGTGCAGTGGCACTCGCACCTACAATCTCACCGTGGTAGTTGTTGCCGGTGTAGGGCCGTGCAGTGGCACTCGCATCTACAATCTCACCGTGGTAGTTGTTGCCGGTGTAGGGCCGTGCAGTGGCACTCGCATCTACAATCTCACCGTGGTAGTTGTTGCCGGTGTAGGGCCGTGCAGTGGCACTCGCATCTACAATCTCACCGTGGTAGTTGTTGCCGGTGTAGGGCCGTGCAGTGGCACTCGCATCTACAATCTCACCGTGGTAGTTGTTGCCGGTGTAGGGCCGTGCAGTGGCACTCGCACCTACAATCTCACCGTGGTAGTTGTTGCCGGTGTAGGGCCGTGCAGTGGCACTCGCATCTACAATCTCACCGTGGTAGTTGTTGCCGGTGTAGGGCCGTGCAGTGGCACTCGCATCTACAATCTCACCGTGGTAGTTGTTGCCGGTGTAGAGCCGTGCAGTGGCAATCGCACCTACAATCTCACCGTGGTAGTTGGGTGGACAGTCGCAGGTGTAGTCTCCCCGGGGGTCCTCCACGCAGCGGCCGGCGTGGCGGCAGGGCGCGGACGCGCAGGGGTCACCCGCGTCCACCTCGCAGTTGTTGCCGGTGTAGCGGGCCGTGCAGTGGCACTCATATCTGGAACAAAACATTTTCCGTTATATCTATCCTCCTCACACCTGCCTGAGATCACTCAGAGGACTCGCAACAGAGTGGCGTCAAGAAGCTCGATTGTTATTGCACAGTGGTTCTTCGAATACCTACATTTATTGATCTTATAATTGTTGATACGCAGAGAGGTTAGACCACATTTTGAAAGCCTGCTTGCTGTTCAGCGAATGGCCTGGACTCACCTGTCAGATCTAGATATGCAAGTTCCGTGTCGCAAGCAAGGCTCATTGTAGCAGTGGTCTTTGGGTGGCGTCCTGAACACGTCCTTTCTGTCTTTGCCTGGAAAAACAAATAAAAACATTGAAACACAACAGTTTTACAATAAAAGAAATTCGAAATATGATTCATGGCAAGTTTCACTGACGCAGAAACGCGCGAGTCAAATCGCACATGAAGGGTTCTGCACCGTAAAAGTTAGGCAACTTTTTCGAAGAGCATCAAATTTTCACTTGTTTGGATTTTTTTCTTTACATTTTACATTTGCCCTTTACATTTTCAATTTTATTATATTATTTGTATTTCTTGTTATTATAGTTAAAGTGTTACTTAATTATAGAAAGTTTCATGTACTTATTGTGGTTCAAGAGACACAACCTTGACAAACGAAGAGCAAAAACAGCCAATAAAATCACGCGTCGTTTGTGTGGAAGCCCCCTTTAATTTGGATATTTATTGAATTTTTATTATTTGCTGTATTATTCGGCAAGAGAAATACACATTCTCTGAATATTTCAACTGTCTACCTCTTACGGTTCATGAGATCTGTGACAGACGAAATGACGGACCGCGGAGGCTTAGCAATAGGGTTCCATTTTCACCCTTCGGGTACGGAACCCTAAAAAATTTCTGCGACCTCGACGTATTTAGCTAGCGAGAGCCAGCTAAAAACGAGATGGCTGGAGAACACTTGCGTCCAACAACGACGAAGGCCCAGTTAAGGTCGCTGGACAGGAGTAAGAAATGTCCTTGGATAATTGGTGAGACACAGTAGTAACATTCGTCTCTAGCTGAGGCACACAAGCAGGAACTGGGAAGGTACTCTACTCACACTCGTCGGTGGCGAGCGGGCAGTGGCCGAAGTCTACGTGGCGGTGCTGCGCGTGCTGCGCGTGGAACTCCAGCTGCGGGCCCTCGTGAATGCAGCCGCTGAACACGTTGCCCACCAGCAGCACGGCACCCTCCGCCTCCAGCGCGCCCGGGGACAGCAGCTCCGGGTTCCACGTCACGTTCGATATCACCTACAAACAACACAACTATTATTTACTAACTATTATTTAACTATTATTTTAGTCCGCAGCGGTCGCTCTCCAGTAGCTAGGAGTTGGTCGGACCTTGTCTCCGCTTCAATGCGCTCCGCCAACACAACACCCACGACACAACAACTAACACTCACTTGCTTGGCGTCGAGCTTCAGCATAGAGTTTCAATACTTATTGAAGAAAGGATCTCAAATCGACAAGTTATTTAAATTCCGTATAAAAAGACGCGGCAACAAGGTGAATAAGTACCTATGGGCGGTGTGTTCACAAAAATCCTACGTCGAGTTTGGCTAGTGTATAGTTTTTGTTGTAAGAACACTGTTATGCCGAGAAAAATATGGAGTACAATTTATAGCCAAATAAAGTTGAATAAATTGGGGAGCCCGTAATACTTAGTACGGTCAACCACCAGGCGTTCACTCGCGTCACTACCAAACGTTTAGTTAGACAACTAAAGTAAATAGAATATTCAACCAAACAAAAGTCTCGACCCGATGCAGAAGAAGTTAAGATTCAAAGAAGTCGATACCCACCTGAGTTTCCTTGTCGACCTCTAGCAGCAGCGAGGGCGGGTTGGGCTTGTACTTGAGCGCCACCCAGTGCCACTGGTTGTCCAGCGTCTTCTTGTCGAGCGCCACCTCCTGGTGCTCCTGGAAGGGCCGCGCCCACGACACCACCACCTGCTCGAACAGCGCCGTCACGTGCAGCGTGTACCCTTCGTATCGTTGCGAGAACAGCTCGCCCCCTGGAACACAACACGACACTTTAACTCACACTCCATTATACTGCGTCCTTCACGTCACGTCGTCAATGGGAACAAAGAAATCTTGTGAACAAAGATTGTCAGTTCGTTCCGACTCGTCAGTTTCATTTAGTTATTTAGTCAGTTCGTCATTCTTTACATTTACTTCACGTAAACATATAAAAACAACAAATGTTTGGAGGATATTCGTCACCCACCGTTAATGTTAAAATCATAAACAATACATAGGTAATGAATTTCAGTTTTCAAAATATTTGGGCCTTGTACAGTGATAGTCACTGCATACATCACTGACTAGCATAGGTATCAGCGTTTTGAAAAATAAATTAGCACAAACATAACGCAATCTAGGAACGCATAATGCTCAGGGCACGTCACTTGACGCGTGGATTGTACAAGCAGCAACCAGGCTCCAAAACAAACTTTTGCAAATATAACTGAATTCGTCTTCGAGATCAACGATCAGCAGATATATAAAGACAATAATGTTGTTCGTTTGTTTGGGACGTGAAGTGAACGTGAACTACTACTTCCGATCCGAGTAACGGTATCGCAGGCTGCTTACTAATCCCCGCACTTCTACTCGTACCATTCATTACAACCGCTTAGGTATTTATAAACCAGTCGTTTCAACAATAGTTATTATTATAGAACAATAGCGCGCCTTTTACAGAAAATACGTTCGTTTCAGACAATACAATGCCCTCTAGCGAGGGAAGGGCGCGGGCGGAGGGATTCAAGTCGAGATATATGCAGGGTGGGTGCAGGCGCAGGCGTGGTGGTAGTGATAAAACAAAACAACACACAAAATTAGGTGATCCGTGGTGAACGAATGCAATTCGGTACCTAATGCATCACATGTCGAATTCCGGTTGTCTGAATAATAGGATTAAATAATATACAAAATTAATTATGGTTACGTGATAATATTTAATTCTAGTCTACGCTTTGGAAATGAGTATTATAGATTATCTTCTTATAACAAAATGTATAAAGTCCCGCATAAAGATATAGAGAGATGGCAGAGTAGACAGCATGGAGCCGCTGCTGGCGTTACCTACGAGTACATGAAGATCGAAACATCATTATTTTCACAGTTGTCTGATGCTAGCGTTCCTTAGTCGTGATTTTAAACAAACCACGTAAATTACATTTGCGTTCACCGTGACCGCTCGGAACATTATAAGCCGTTGTCTAAAGTTCTAAACATGTTTTTGTAACACTTAAAATCATTGACCCTAGTACAAGAGTTTATTGCGCAACTCATCCACATCGGTGTCAAATGAAACCGGTCGCAACGACGACAATAATTAGTGCACATTCTCAATGCACGATCTATTGCGATCCTTTCCCCACTGACGCGTCGCGTCGTCGCCGGACTCACGCCAGCCCAGCCACACTACACCACACGCGCCGGTTTACAATCTGATCTGTAGTACCTAGTCTAGAGTAGGTAGGTACCTATATGTAGTGTGTGGACGCAAGCCGCTGCTCTGTCCGTCGCGGTCGATGCGGTGCGCGGTGCGGTGATGTAACCTCGATAACGATCGGTGGGTGGACACAACGCCGCGTATCACCAGCACACTTCGATCAATTATAACTTGATCGAAGCCAGCACAGCACCCACTCGCTAGAGTAAAGCACGCTGAGCGTTTCAATTACACGCAAGATGAGACAATCTGCTTGTATCTTAAAAGAAAATTCGTCATTCATTACTATGTCTTCTGATGCCTAGTTAAGCGATATTAATAAGAACTAAATCGCTCAACGAATTAAATTCGACTAAGTTCCTGTATGTTTTGTGTATCTTCGACAAATAACAAAACAACACGTCAGAACATCATAAATATTAATGTTTCTTCGAATGTCGGAGCTGTTAGGTACTGTAATGGATGGCGCTGTAATGGCGCGTGCGAGTTCGTAAGCGCGCGCAAAAAATACGTTAGGCGCATGAAGACGCCCTGCTTATAGGCTGTGGGCATTTAATGGAACATCGACGCTCACTTGCACAACTTAAAGTCCAATACGACTGTCGATCACGAATGGATTGGCTGCAGGGATACCCTAATTTGTTGTAAGTACCTACCTAAAGGAAGCCGAGTAATAACTCGCAACATTATTTTGAATACCGCTTGCGTCTGTTTTACAGCTAGAGCCGGCGGCGGCAGTGCCGCAGGGGCACGCAGGGGCTCGGGAGTGACTACCGTGTATTCTGCAATGGATCACGTTATGAGTCCCGCGACACGAGGCTTGATTGATGTCGGCCTGAGGGCGCGCCGCGCCGCCGCAGGTGCTTCTGCGACGTTTTTGTTGGTACCTTGAGTACTTGTTCGGAGTCGCTGCAACCTGTTGCGGCGCAGCAGCATTCTTCCGGCTCGTGTGAAATTATAATTTACAACAACGTCGGAGACGTAATGAAACACAGTAAAAAAAATATGGTTTTTATAAGCAACGAGTGTAAATACAGACGTACCTTCGCAAGTCCTAAAGCTAAGTCCGACCAGCTGTTTGAGCGAGATGGGCTTGGAGAGGCGAATGTAGGAGCTGCCGTTGAAGTAGGCCTCCGGGCGCTCCGAGGGGCCCAGCGGACCCGCCGCCAGCGCCGCGCCGCACAGCCACGCCGCCACGACCAAGCTGCATGCTGCAACAATACAAACACACATTATTGTATTCACCTACAAAGTCACTGAGGTACCTACCTACACGGACCTCTGCGGCGAGGGCGCGGCCCAGGGGGATTCGGTTCCCGCCTCGGGACAAATCTTTGTATGATCTGCAGATATTTGTTCCGGATGTTCTAGATGTTTTCTATGTATAATAAGAACTTTATATAATTAAGTACCTACATCAGTTATCTTACCCAAAATACAAGCTATGCTTACCTTGGGGCTAGATAATGATGTGTGGATTGTCCAGCATTATTTATTTATTATTTATTAAAGTACACTTTGTGCAAGATGGATACTGTCGATAATTTTCACTCAAACTAAACACGGTTTGGAAATTGACAAGCAATTAAGTAATTTTGTTCCTAATCGATTGTCGTCTGCCTAACCTACAGTGCCGCGCTCACTTTAGACACGTTTTCGGTTGATCGAATCGTTTTCTTCCGAATTTGATTCGTGCGTAAACGTACTATTTATTATTACAGTAGGTACTATGGGAGCGTGCAGACTGCGTGCGATCAGTAGGTACTATGGGAGCGTGCAGACTGCGTGCGATCAGTAGGTACTATGGGAGCGTGCAGACTGCGTGCGATCAGTAGGTACTATGGGAGCGCGCAGACTGCGTGCGATCAGTAGGTACTATGGGAGCGCGCAGACTGCGTGCGATCAGTAGGTACTATGGGAGCGCGCAGGCTGCGTGCGATCAGTAGGTACTATGGGAGCGCGCAGACTGCGTGCGATCAGTAGGTACTATGGGAGCGTGCAGACTGCGTGCGATCAGTAGGTACTATGGGAGCGCGCAGACTGCGTGCGATCAGTCCTACGTATACGTGCGTTTAGTTCCGACGACGCGACGTCCGAAATCAATCCGAACTTGTTGGGATTCTGCCACGCATTCGTACGATCAGATAAAAGGTTCAGATGAACACAATGGATGTACAAAAGTTAATTAATTTTATTTACGGATATAAAAATGATTGTGTGATGAAAGTGATTCTAAAAATGAAATCTGGAATCTTCCATAATGTGTGATGTAGGTAATTCACCGAATTAATCTCTTTTTAAAAATATTTTGCGCACCTCACTTTTTCTGTTCTACAAAAACCACGACGCGCGGTCGCAATCTCACTTGTAGATGATTATTGTGAAGATACAGATTTATTCGTCACAACAAAGATGACTTAACGAACACGATATCACCGGGACTGAATTGATGAAGAAAAACGTATTCAGTGAGCCGTGTTAGATGAAGGTCGACCTAACAAACTACCTCTGAGGATGTCCCAGAGAAAAAAGTTACTCATAACTAACGAGATCAGACGATGAACTTTTGACTTTTTAATCATTATATAAAACCCATCTTCAATTTTAGAGAAAGATCAAACTAAGTTGGGTTTTTCTCAAATGTTGGTGATGTAAATAAAATTTACAACACACTTGCTCATAAAGTGGCTCTATGGTCACCACAATTAGGCACAGAATGACACCCATAATCAAACTGTGACTTTTTCATTGCTATATCTCACTAGTGAGTTACAGATTTTTTTTAAATTTTATTGGTTGAGGTGCTTTGTTCATAAACAAGTTTTTATTCAAAAAAAAGATCGTGTTCAATAGAACAAATAAATTAATGTTCCTATTGCTTGCTCATGTCGTGCAACTTCTTATTTAAATAAATAATTTTAACTCGTACGTGTTTAATAAATAAAACTTTCACTCAGATATAACTTTTGTTTTCTCAGTAATAAAAGAAAACTAAATTCCCCATTTTGTACGTGGCAGAATAGGCGCAAATTCTATGCGTGGAAAATTTAAAAAATAACCTCATCCCTTTAGTCTGTGGCTGATCGCAATGCGCGCGCATAGGAAAACTGATTAATTTTTCCCGCCATAGCGAAACATTTTTCACAACTCGTTTTCACTGTTGAAATTATAGTTATTTATTAATTAATCTATAAGTACTAGTTATGAAGAAAATTATTTTATGTTGTACACCGCCCGATATAAGATGTGAAACCCTTAACTTTATGAAAGATTTACTACCTGAAAACTCCCAAGGAAAAATATCTATTATCTACTGAATAGAATGATTTTTGGTATTATTTTCTTCACAAGTGTGTTGAAAAACGTCGTATGATACACGTGTGTAGTGATTACCGTCCTCTGCTCTTTTAAGACCCTCACCTAACGGCTCGGGTCTCAATGGCGCCTCAGCGGTAATCACCAACATTACACACTTGTACCATAATGTACTATTACACCACACCTGCTCGGAAGTGACTTATTCCTTTTCCAAACTTGAGTTAGAAACTATGTCATTGCTGGTGTACTAGAATGCGGGTCGAAAAACTCTATGGAATTTAATTTCTCACGCGTTTGCCGGGAGAGAATAATGTATGGAAAATGGAAATCCATTTCTAACGTGTTATTTTTTGAAATTTCCGCCTTTAGCTATGGTTATTTTCATTGTAGGTTAAACTACAAAAAGTTTTTACTTAGAGTCAGCCATATGATATCGGCCTCTTCCGTTCTCGGAACAGTAATTTAAAAGAATAACCAAGTCCTGAGGCATTCGCGGGAATTTCTTCGAAATTTACATTTGAGTTAGGTAATTTTATTAATTCTACAGAATGTCGTCGAGTGATAGTGAAGATTTTATTACACCGCCAGTAATAGAAGAAACTGCTCAAGCAGTGATTGAGAAACTATTACCTATAAATACAAAAATAAATACAACAAGACTTATGAAGATTTCGTGTATTAGAAAAACGAGAAGAGTGCCACTTCTTTTTCGGAAAATGTTTTATTTTCCTCGTAGGTGTAGTGTAAAGCACTATGAATCACTCAGGAGAAAGTGCGATTCCTACCTAGTGTGTTTTAAGGACAAAATGACACACTCGATAGGAATCAGTCACATTCTCACCTCGGTGAACAATGTACTATTCATTCAAGAAAAGCCAAGATTTCATTGATTATTGTTAGCTTCTAGCTTAGGATGAGGAAGACTGATTGAATTTATTGTAGACAGAGCCAGTTGAAGGCACGAGCGGGTGCGCGGGGCGCGGGGTGAGTAGAGCCAACAGATCGATTCGAGGGAATAATGCTAGTATACTCGTATTTAGCATTGCATGTGGCAGAGCCTGCATAACCGGGTCAGGCGCGGGCGGCGCAAAGCACCACCGGCAGGCGAGGCGTCCACTCGGGGAAATGACAACATGTAGATAGACTAGTTTGGGCATTGATCATGAAACTGATGGCGATTGCCGATTAGTGATGGAACCCTTTTCTAATGAAACGCTTTGTGGTTTAAGGGGCGAACCTAACGGGTTTGGTTGTCAAACTACGCTAAACTACTATTTCACTTGTTCGGCCTTTCTATTTTCAACATTATTATATTTTTAGTACCTATTTGTTGTTATTACAGTGGTTGATGTTACTTATTTATAGAAAGTTTAATGTATCCTATTGTGTACCTATTGTGGTTCAAGAGATACAGCCTTGACAAAAGAAGAGCAAAAATAGACAAAAAAGACTCGTTGTTTTATGGAAGCCCCCTTTAATTTGGATATTTATTTATTTTTGTTATTTGTTATTATAGCGGCAAGAGAAATACACACTGAAAATTTCAACTTTATAGGTACCTCTTACGGTTCATGAGATAGAACCCTGTGACAGTACATAATAGGGTTCCGTTTTCACCCTTCGAGTACGGAACCCTAAAAACTAGAATTACATAAAATTCTAAATTTTTACCTTGGGTCTTTGAATGTGAAAACACGATTGAGGAAAAACATAACGATTAAAAAAAAAACATGAAAGTGCACTGTTTCGCACATAATTGGTCTATTGACCTATGTTTTGATTAGTAGGTATTACTAATTCTTTGGTTGTGTAGTTTTCTTGTAAATAAGCAAAAACTTGATTTTTGCATTTACGCAGTTCCAAAAACGTAGGTATGCTCTGTCCTGCTCCTATGAACGCTAAATCCTATGCCTATCCTTTTCACAAAATGGCGCGCATTGTGCCATTTAAGGCAGAGAAGTAGGTAAGCAATCGCTGAACGCTTATGATAGGTAATGTAGGTATTCAGAAAGGCATCATGTTGCATTCCCCGACTGCAGGCGCTGCGCTGGGTGCAGGCGCGCGGCGGCGCGCTGGGGCTCCGCTGTTGTTGGCTGCTCTAGATCTCTGCGCTTGCCACGTTATTGGAAATACTGTTTGCGTTTGTTCTAACAAACCAGAGTTGCTCATTCTGCCAGTTAAATATAAAATTGATGAGTGTGAACAATTCAAGCTTTCAATCAGGAAGTTCAGCTCGGCACGTAATTTGAATTACTTATCTAGGTTAAATGTGTCTTTGTAATCTTGATGTTTATAAAATTTGTTTAATTTTCGCGGAGACCACTAAAGTTTGCCGAAAACAATTTGTTTAGTACCTAGGACTATTAACGAAAAAAAAAAATAAGAATGTTAATACCACGAGCTATGCTATGTAGTTAACGCAATACAAGAAAGAAATCGTTACTAAACTTACCGAGGTTGATTTTCGTAAGGTACGCAAAAAGTGCGTTGCCTACATACAATATTTAATAGGATGAATAGAAAACAGATAAGCTGAAAGTTGCATTCTCTCCCACTTTGACCTCCTGGACTTTCTCTCGGCGCAGCGCGTACAGCTGCAGCGGCGCGCGGCGGAGCTACTGAAGCTCCGTTACTTGCATACCGTGAGATTGACGTAAGTACTTAGGTATAAATAATTCAATCAAATCATGAATTCCAACTAGCATGACAGGTCCTCTTAGCAATGTCTTACAAATGGCATAATAATAAGTAAGATTACATGCGGTTTTCTTCTGTGTGGGTAGTGAGTGAAGCAGAGCAATGTCTGAATGAGCATGCAATCGCGGCAATGTCACGTTTGCAGGGTGCCTTGACTCCAGCACGTCACCGCGCACTGGACAGCACAGCACTGTGCGAGTATGACTCCGCTAATCCAAATGCGGATATATCGATGGAGTGCACGCGAGAGTGAGAGCCGACTTAATCGAGTTAGAATCGATTCGTCACGACATCGCGCGCCCGGCATGTATCGCCTAATGAAAGTTGTTTTTGTAAACACGCGGGCCATTCAAAGCTGGGAGATGATGGCCGACAGAAAGCAGACGCTGTTCATTCCAAATGCTTCATTTAACTGGCTATTAAGTCTTAGGTCGATGCACGTAGAATTTTATGTCAAACTCGTAACTGTGTAGAAAAGCCCTTAGCCCATGATGGGGTTGACCTTGGATTTTTTATGTAAATGTCTACTGTAGATAGAGGTATCATTAACAGTTGCATTCCTGAAATACTGATCGCATATATACCTACTACAGACCAGACAATTATCTTGAGTATTAATTTATAAATAAATGCTCATATTATGCATAGCAAGCATTTGTAACATAAGTGGAAGGCAATTCTCGCCAATATATCACTCGATTGCCCGATATTGAATTGAGAACTGTCTTCCTGGGAGCCTGACATTTCATAACATAATGCTGTGTGCTTATACGAGTATATTTACAAAAACATTGATTAGACGCAATTCTTCGCTATTTGTTGGCGCTCAGATAGATCTCGCTCTAGTGATCGGTGGAAAAGGGGTTACTCGTGGCCTCAGTGAAGGCCAACATACAATAGTGCGCTGTACGATTTTTGATTTCCTTTGCAAACAATTTTCACGGTCATTCATTTGTGCCTCATTTGCAGACCGAAACCTTGATGGTTGGGAATAAATACTTAAGCAAGATAAGCCAAAGTAACCGAAGTACGAGGCTGCTGTATCATACACGTTACTGGTATGTAACCAGCTACATTGTAGCTGAGCAGTCTGAGGCTGCTCCCCTCCCCACTGTCCTCCACATTGTAGTGGCGCAGGTAGTGGGTTGTGTGAACAGGTTAAATGAATCTTTTGGCAAATTGCCAAAAGTGACCCAAAAATTATATTAAAGGAATGTAAAATTATAAAAACTGAGTCATTTGAATTTAAATGCTGATTTCACCACTTTCAAGAATGTTAATGAGAAATTTTGTATGGAAATATGGAATAAAGACGCAAGCGTAGGTAGGACATTTACAATCTGATCATAGAGCGTAGAGTTTTGACAAGTGTGGGCGTCTTGTCTAGGCCAGAGACTGCGTCGTCGCCATCGGTGGTTAGTGGTTACCCATGTGTGCCACACCGAGCGCGCGGCGCGGCGGTGGCTGGAGGAAAGTAGATTCTGTTGTGAAGACGCAAAGGCGCAGATTGCAACGGATAAATCAAACAATAGGCTGTTGAATTTAGCGTAAATCGGTATCTTATTATGATTATGATATAGTAGCACATTATGATGTTATGATGATAAATAATGCAGAATCTAGGTGTGTTGTATCGATCCTAGTGATAGTCTGCTATGAAGGAGTAAATAAACAACATACCTACATACATACTTAAGTACTCGGCACCACATAGGTATCGTCAGTTAGGCAAATCAATGGCTAGTTTAGTTATCTTGCGGTTTAGTTTTACAAGATTAGAGGATACATGTACTGACAAAAGCTTTCTTTTGAAATACTTGTTTATTTCCTTGTTTTTCAAGATTTCCCTGAAATACCAGTACTTAACGTTTCCACGCATTGGCCGTCCTCACTTCCAGTTCTTTTGACATTAAGTCAGTTGGTGATATTATTTGGCCCAGGTAAGTAAGTTTTATGTTTATGTTTATTGGATCTTGCGTGTCATTCGTCATAATTTTAGTTTTTTCTGTGTTCATGGTGGGTCCTACTTTCCGGCTTTCGTTTTCAATTCGCCTGCACCATTTGAAACCCAATATACAGCGTTCACTCCCAAAGGATTGAAAGTATACAACGCTCTTTCGCAAGACATCTCGCATTTATCTCTCCCGGAATATCCCATAGATCTCCATACCCCGGTAGACTGAAACACTTTGAAATAGATTCCCTTTACTGCCACCGTAAGATACTTGAACTTTACTTGATTCCTCCATAAAGTTATAAACAGTACAATTGACTGTTCCTCATTAACCATGAACATCCGGTTAGCCGTTCCCAGTAGAATTCCTAGACGCCCTATTTCAAAAATTCTAAGCACTCCTTTCTGTCATACTAATACTGGCCTGCAGGCTCCGACTGTGAGATTGTGTAGCTGTAGCCAATACAACTTCGTGAACTCAAAGATAGACATAGACATTTTCAATGATAGTGGTCCAAAATTTATAAATAAACTGCTGGACCATTTCCGATATCCTCTAGAGGACCCGCCTGAATAAATATATGTAGTTAGTCTTAATGTTAATAACAATGTTATTTCGTATAGTTTATTTTTATTAAGTATATTCCTTAAAAAATAAAATTCAGTGGATATAATATATAGTAGATTTGTGAAGGTCATTCCTACAAATGACGTGTTTACCTGTTAGTGACATGCTTAACAGAACAGGACCTAATGTTAAGTTTGTTTTAAATGATTGATATATGTATGTATGTGGTTGGTAAATTTTCCAAATAATAAAAAAAAAAGTTCGCCTATCATTTGTTGGAGTTCTTCTTAGTTGCTTTAGCGAAGATTATGAGGTTAATTTAATTTTTTACCATTTATGTTAAGCCAGACGTTGTCCCAATCAAGACATCGAAAGATTTCTTGAAGAATGGCTGAAAATCGTTTCGGTGATAGGGGATTACCTTGTCGTACTCCTCGTTCTATTTTGATCTCTGCTTTGTATTTGTACCACCTATATACCATGTTTGAAGCAAATCAATATTTGAATTTAATTGAATAGGTAGTTTTTACACGTCCAAGAGCCTTTGCGAAATATTTAGAAGGCATCATTTCTAACAAATTAACATCAAAATAGGTACCACATACCTACATAAGGTTAGCTCAGGGAGGCTAACGACGACGACGGTCAAAATAACGGGTTTTTACTATTTTCTAAGTTCTACAAGTACCTAATTTAGATAGCAGATAAGAAGTTTTGCGCACATTGTAACTTGTAAGCCATTTGTTATGAACCCACGCTAAAACAATCTACGAATCAATTGTCGTTTTTGGAGTCTATTGACATAAAATATATTTTTTACTAAAATCAACATTATGTCGATATACTCCAAAGCTACAATTGACTCAAAGTTTATTTTAGCAAATGGCTTACAATGTGCGCAAAACTTCTTCTGCTATCTAAATTACTTGTAGAAGCTAGAAAATAGTAAGACGACGATTTTTTTCCAGCGTCACTAACCAAACCACCTTAACAGTACCACAAGTGTTATCATCTGTTGTGATAAATCAGATCCTTCTAATAGATGTAATGCACAAAATGAGACATCGATATGACATGCATCGGACCGTAAACAATAGAGGTTGTAGTAATAGCAAGCATTGCATTAGGAGCAAGGCGCGCACGCATAGCATAGCAGCGCGGTGACGCCACGCGCCGCCGCGCCGCGCCACAGGTGACGGCGCGTGAGTCAGCGGCGCGGCACATGGCGGTGAGCTCCAGTTCCGGCAACCAGCCTGCAAGCTTTCATGGAACAGAAACCCGCGAGATGAGTCAACTCGTAGTAAGCCCACGTTAATTAATGGACCGTTTACCTGAAGCGGGGCTGTACCTACTCTGCCGGTACTGTTATGTAGCGAACACCTTCTAAAATGCATAGCAGTAAATGCTAGTTGAAAAAATTACGTTGACATAAATTTGCGTTTTTGTAAATTTTTCGCGGTCAAATTTTATGGTTATGTTGCTTTTTAACCGACTTCAAAAAGGAAGAGGTTCTCAGTTCGTCTGTATGATTTTATGGATTTTTTCACTATTGTATAGAGAAATATATTATTTTTAAATCCGAGGGATTAGTATGTATCACAGATGGGCCGAACATGGGTTTCACCGAGTACGAACATTCGGCACATTTGATTCCGTTCCGTCGCACAAATGCAAGTCTAAACTTGTTATATAAATATTATTCATAATCTACTAAGGTGTTGTGATTTGATTCAGCTATTCTCTAACACAATAAAGACTGACCGAAATAAATATCTTG
The DNA here is from genome assembly GCA_963662085.1 of Eupithecia inturbata. Taxonomy (NCBI): domain Eukaryota; kingdom Metazoa; phylum Arthropoda; class Insecta; order Lepidoptera; family Geometridae; genus Eupithecia; species Eupithecia inturbata. The sequence goes on along the minus strand of OY759178.1, from coordinate 492,635 downwards.
TTTATTTTCCTTCAATTAAGGCCTGTATAATATATTATTCTAAAGAGTTAACACAGAAGCCTAATGCCTAAACAGCAGATACCTATATTTTGTATTAAGTTATTATGGATTCCTTGCCTACCCTGCAAGGGATCCGGCGTGAAGATATTGATTGAAGTTATTATCTTTTTACCAACTTACTTTAATTGAAAATAAAGCTTCAGTGACGACAAAATCAGAAAGCTACACTCTAAAATACTAACTTCATTACTCTGTACACTCAAATCATGATAATACACGGGTCTTAACAGTAAAAACTTTGAGTATCACTTTGCCGAACATTAGGTGATTCAGCCGAATATTCGGCCGAATATGAATATTCGGTAAAGCTGCCGAATATGTCGAATACCGAATATAAAACGAATATTCGGCCCATCTCTAGTATTTATCCCGTTAAACCTTCGATCAATCGTTAAACTTAAAAAGCAACATAATATTTTTGGAAAATCACACGACAGTATTGGTGATATCTGCGCTCATTGTTAATAGATTTTGATGATTCTTTTGTTGTTGTATAAACATTTATTTGGAGGTGGTCTCCTATAAGTTTGATTCTCGAGGAATTGCTATGTGCGCCGTCAAACCACGAAAAACGTAGTTTGTAAATATTCTTTAGAATATGATAATTTTACTATCACCTAATTAATGGTTTCCTTGGCAACGGTCGTCAACAGTTTCATCTAGTGTCATCAAACTAAATCAGACTTGAATTATAACCAGATGTCGCCAGTGTAAACTCATTTTTTTGCACGTGAACATACATAGACCTTCGGTCAGGGAAAGTAAGGGCCCCTCCCTTGCTTTCGTTCATCCGAGACATAGGTGAATATGTATACAGGAATTTGAAGTCGGTTTATCGTTTTGTAAAACACGCCAAATTACTTTGTAGTGTTTTGCATATTGACCGCAAGCACGAAATCCCGACACTTAACTCCTAACAATACAACAGTAAGTACATATACATAGGTAATGGCGAGCGAAGTAAGCATCAACATTTTTTGAGGTTTTTTCTGATGTTTGGGGAAAAGTAAGCATGAGTAAGACCTATGACAAAAAAAAACGATAGCGAGCGAAGCGACTCCCGAACATTCTAAAGTCTTTGCGGTGGAAGATATAGGGCGAGCGACGCGAGCGAGATTAACAAAAGAATTAGGAATACAAAAAGATACCGAAAAAGAGGTTCCGAATTATTTGTTACTTTTTGGGTGGTCACAAACAGGTCCAGAAGAGTATGACAAAATAAATAACAGCCAGCGCCGGCGCGGGCGCGGGCGCGGGCGCCAGCGCTGGACATGTTGCGGGGCTTAGACAAACAGGTCCAGAAGAGTATGACAAAATAAATAACAGCCAGCGCCGGCGCGGGCGCGGGCGCGGGCGCCAGCGCTGGACATGTTGCGGGGCTTAGACAAACAGGCCCAGAAGAGTATGACAAAATAAATAACAGCCAGCGCCGGCGCGGGCGCGGGCGCGGGCGCCAGCGCTGGACATGTTGCGGGGCTTAGACAATTTGTGTCAGCAAGTGGAGTGAGCCGCCACCAGAATAAGCCACAGCCATTTTTAGGGTTCCTTACCCGAAGGGTGAAAACGAAACCTAAAAGTCTCCGCTGTCTGTTCGTCTATCACTCACAGGGCTCTATCTCATGAACCGTAAGTGGTAGTTGAAATTTTCAGATAAAGTGTATTACTTTTGCCGCTACAACAACAAATAATAAAAATAAAATAAATATTTAAATTAAAGGGGGCTTCCATACAAAAAAAAGTGTTTTTTTTTGCTATTTTTGCTCTTTTTTTGTCAAGGCTGTATCTCTTGAACCACAATAGGTAGACACATGAAACTTTCTATAAATGAGTAACACTTTAACTGTACCTCGTGTGTTCATAAGTCTTGAGACACAGCAAAACTAAAATATTTTTGGAGCTAAGTTGAGTATTCATTTATTGGATATTAAAATTAAAACTACTGACATCTAGATCTGTATTTAAAAATAAATCATTCAAAATGGCCGCCTTTGCATTCAATGCAGGCCTTCAAACGCGTGCGCCATTCATCTATGGCGGCACGAATCTTTTCAATGGGAATCCGTTTCGATTCTTTAATAAGGGCTCACTTGAGAGAATCCAGGTTTGGGTCTTTCTGCATGCCCTCAGCTCCAATTCCGTCCATAAAGAATAATCCAAAGGATTCAAGTCAGGGCTTGACGAGGGCCAATCTTCGCTCCGAATGAAGCCTGGCAAATTGGCCTCCAGCCAACGTTGGGTAGTCTTAGCTTTATGGGAGGGAGCAGAGTCCTGTTGGAAAACACAGTATTTTCCAGCGAATAGCGTATCATTTAATGGTTTAACCACCGCTTCCAATATGTCGGTTTGGTAATTTTGTGCCTTCACCTTGACGCCTTGCTGGCAAAAATGAAGCGAAGTGACCCCCTCGTAGGAAACACCCCACCAAACCATCACACTTGCTGGATGATGAGTGCGCTGGACATTGCGTACAGATGGCTGGACGTCCTTTGAACTTCTGGCGTACACCTTATTGTTCTGCCGGTTAAACTTTTCTTCCACCGTGAAGATCTTTTCATCGGTAAACAGGATATTTTTTGGATCGTGTCTCTTCAATAGGTTCCGACATCGTTCCAGTCGCAATTTACGAAGACGCTCGTTTAAATAATGCACTTTCCTTCGACTGTAGGCCTTTAGTTTAGGATCATATTTAAGTATCCTGTTCACCGATATTCGCGAAATGTTGGTCTGCAGAGCTAATTTCTTTTGAGTCCGGCAAGGGTTGCGACGAATTCGCTCTCTGATTACTTTGATGTTGGCGGGCGTCCTTACAGACCGCGGGCGGCCACATCTTCCACGGTTTTCTAAAGAGCCGGTCTCCTTGTACCTCTTTATGGTACCTATAATACACAAAGTTCCGACTACATCCCAAACTTTGGATTTCACTAAAAACTTGCATTGGTTTTTTTCCTGCTTGAAACAGTGAAATTACAGTCGCACGCAAATCTTTTGTTGGCGCCATTTTCACGGAGAATGAAACAAATATTCAAATGTATATTTTTTCTGATTCAAAACATTCGAAATTTAAAATTTTAAAAGTTTAAAAAAGGTTGCATGAATTACTTTCTTTTTAAATTAATTAAATAAGTTCGTCTCAAAACTTATGAACACACGAGGTAATAACGACAAATACTAAGAATATAATATACGTGAAAATTTGATGTTCTTTGAAAACGTTGCCTGATTTTTACGGTACGAAACCCTTCGTATGCGAGTCGACTCGCACTTCGCGGGTTATTGATATTGGTGAGGCATGCGTAGCAAGACAAAGCTAAATAATGAGCTAAGAACAATTTATAAGTTTGTCAAATAACAACAAAATATGAAGACAACAGAGTATACTTTATATAGAATCAACGAAGATGTTTATGATATGGCTGTAAGTGTGAGTTGTTTGGTATCAGATTATTTGCAGTTGCAAACTCACCTGAAACGGAGGTCGAGTCGCGGACTCGAGCAAGCCAGAAGTCTAACGAAGCAGCAGAATGTTATCATCCGCAAGCAGAGCGTGCCGAGAAAATTTAGTGGTTTCATTATACTCACCTCAAACGGATGGGATGAGCCCATGACCAGACACAGACAATAAACTTGCCGGCAAGCTGAATATGCCGCGACAATTTTTGTTTTTTATTACATTTTTGGGTAATTTTTATCAAATTTGGCAAAGTGACCTAAAACGGGGGTCGAGCTCTGGACCACAGTCAGGAGGAACAAATGTTATAGGCGAGCGGATCAAACACGATTTTTTTTCTACTTAGATTACTTTGAGCTGGTTGACAAAGTGACCTCGCAGATTATTTGTTACATTTTTGTGCTTTTTATTGTGGTGGTTGGATTGATTGATACAAGCTGACTATAGCGCACCAACCAGACCAATCAAGTTCAGTATAGGTAACATTGCCTTTGCGCTGAACAAAACACTAGTACCTAATTATCGGCGAGCGGAGCGAGCCGCTATATTTTTTTGTTGCATTTGGGAATCATAATCAAAGTGACTAAGTTAAGCAGGAAAAAATTATCATCAAGCTGTGGATTGCCATTTTGTAAGTAGGTACGTAAACTAAGTTTATGTCCTATTTTATGAATAAAAACAAAAACAATGATTAAAATAGTTTTATTTGTTAGGAATCACGGACATTTATTCCAAAATTAGTAAGTTTTTAATAAAGCAATGCAATCAACAGCATTTTCGAGCGTGCAATTTGGGACCGTATCCAACAACCAGAAAGCAAAGATAACGGCCTTCATGACCACACTAAAAGGTCTAAAAAATAACGAAATAAACGGCGCGCGCACTGTCAGGCTAAACAATAAAACGAGTGAGCGAGCCGTGCAGCCGTTTAGCTTATCCGAAGATTTGTCTCGCTCCGGGAGATTCAATAGGACTGTAGGCAAACAGAAACAAAAGGCACGCACGTACACGACAACACGCTACCTTACAAAAATGTGTCAACGTTTAAAACTAGGAAACACTGTTTGACCAGCGCACCTCTTAACATACCTCCTACTAATCACCTAGTCATTACTGTTGACTAGCTAGAACATTACCTACACAAAAAAATTACTTAAACGCATAAGGCAAATCGTTATATTGCAATTTGCAACTGATTGTTATGATATTTGAATCATAACTCGTGGACTTAATCTTGTAATGTAACAACGATACGAGCATATTTAGTAACGGTATCGTGCGGTGCCGTCGTCGTCGCCGCCCGGCCGTCTGCGACAATCCACAATGATGCTGGAGGCACAGTTACTGTTCGAAACGTGCATTACAAGCTGGTAGTTCTGTACTCCGTTGCCAAGGGGAAGTCGACAGGCACGTACTCGTACCACGCCGGAGCAGTCTGCGGTGGAATTACATGATTGCTCTCAACAACTTTAATGACATCGGAACTTAAACCAGATCACTCAGGAATTCGGAATTGCTCTACATTCTTTGAGAATCTTTTACCAATAACAAGAACGACGTGATAGACCGATGTGACGCGGCGGGAGATGGTCCGCCTGCGACGCAGGAGGTTCCGATTCGATTTTTGCCTTGGGACAAATGTTTGTACGATCTGCAAATATTTGGTCCGGCTGTTCTGGGTATTTTCTATATATCATAAAACAAAATCCGTCAAGTGCGAGTGTGACTCGCGCGCCGAGGGTTTCGAACGGTTGTCAAGTATACCAATATGTACTATAGGTGCTAGTTAAAGACTTTGCTATTTGATGAATAACAAAAAATTAAAGGTAGTACCTACATTTCAGAAGTATCGGTTTGCAAACTTCGGAGTAGGTACAGTTAACTACATTTCAGATATATCGGTTTGCAAACTTCGGAGTAGGTACAGTTAATAGTAAAATATTCGAGTTTTTTCAAAATATTTCAAAAAGTATGTAACCTACAGAAATTTCGAAAACTGTTTTGAGACATAAACTGATACCTTTTATTTGATACCCCACTCGGTGAGGTAGCCCCCCCTTTTAAAAATTATCCCTTTCCCCCCCCCTTTTGACAATTTTTGAAAAAGGTGTCTACTTACAGATTTCTCTATATTTTTCCTGTAAAATATAAATCCATATTTACAAACACTTCATATATTTCAGATGGATCGCTCTGCAAACTTCGTAGATAGGGGGGGTAATGGGTATTTTTTCGAGTTTTAACAAAATATTTCAAAAAGTATAAAACCTACAAAATCTGTTTTGAGATGTACAAACATTGGTTTGTACATCTCAAAACAGACCTTTGATTTGAGACCAATCAAAGGTCTGTTTTGAGACCAGACCTTTCATTTGATACCCCATTCGGTGAGGTAGCCCCCCCTTTTGATAATTATCCCCCCTTTTTTGTTTATTTTCATAAAGTTGTCTATTTACAGACTTCTCTATATCTATCTATGTAATGTATTGTATTAAGTTTATCAGTCATCTCATCTAGTACCCATAATAACACAAACTCTGCTTAGCTTGGGGTAGCATAGATAGATGATGCTGTGTGGATTGGCCAGCATTATAAATTTATTTATTTATAGAGATATTATGCTTGGGCGTAGTATTATATTATTTGTGGCTTGGGTAAGTAGTCTCTATATTTATTGAATTCAGAGGAATAGCTGAGAATAAAGCTGGTTCTTTTGCTTTCATGGTATGCGTGCGTGGTATGTACTAACATGTACAATTTCATTCAGTAACATGTTATTCAACATCACACGATAAAAACTACGAAATGACGTAGAGATCCATCCATTGTCTGCTGCAGTTAACCTAGAAAGACGATCGTAATCGCGATCTGCAGGACCGACAGACGTGCACGCAACGTCGCCGCCGCGATGACAACAGCGATACGATAAGCTGAGCCCCTGGGAAAGGGTTGCGTGACTCGGAGATCATTCAGAAAAACTTGGATCATGCGCCATTCTTGGGTTCGAAAGCAAGTGGAAATACATAATTATGTAGGTACGTTTGTTAAGCAAACTAATTTCCACCTCAACCTTCAATCTCCTTTCGGATACTACTTTAGGTACGGTCAGCACAACTGTTCTCTGCATTTTCCTCAACTTAACTACCAACCTAGACTTACACCTTTCCCAAATTTATGAAAAATCTTGGAACCTTACGGGACCAAATCTTATCAAACCAAGCACGTACTTAAGTCTTTTAACGTGCCATATTAAACCACTTGATGTTCATAATTCGTGACTGACATGGGTTTATTATTATCAACCATAACTTAATAACGACTTACGTCGTCGTCGCGACGAAAGTGTGTTTCAAAAGTTAGGGAACTGCTGCAAAAACCTTAGAGATACTTGATATTCACCCCGGGCCCGTCGTTACAAGAAGTCACGCCAGATGGTTTCGAGTACCTTGTCTATTTCAATGGACATCACATCACCGTCGCATTTTTTATAGATTGTTTGATGGCTGAATATCTGCTAGAAATCCCCGGGCAATGGAACGAGCAACAATGCAAATTATTCGCAACAGATGAGCCAATATCCGCAGCCCCATTGTCTTAAGCACGCCGCCGCCCCGCGCGCCGCGCCGCGCCGCGCCGCCGGCCTCCGGAGCGCTGAAGTGGACTCAACGCTCCGATACACCCATTAGCATACACTGGGATGCCAAATTAGTATTACTATTACTTCGAACACAAAATGTTGGAAAATCTATTCGTGACTGATTGGTCGATAACACACGATACCCCCCTTACAGCCGCGACGGAATTACTTCAAACCTTCATGATTGGTACCACCTAGATCTTTGAGTATTTCTTATGCCAGAGGCGTGAGTGCGTGCAACACACACAGCAGTATGAGAAAACAACAGAGTGGCGACAACGGCGGCGAGTTCAACGCTCGCGCAGCCGCATCGGGTACTGCCTGCCGTCTAACTGGGAATATGCGAACAGTTTTGAAATTACGTGGGAAACTTCCACCGCACCTCGTCGTATTCTAGTTCTGTCGAACACAGGAAACTGGTAACTATGGGTTGCACAGCAAGCTGTGGTTGCAACTGCTCCATGTAGAGCTGACTAATGTGATCATGGACAACTCGACGTCAATCGATCCACTGCCATGCCAATGTAATTGTACGACAATGACGCGACGTCGTGGTCTACAATTTCTACTCTACACTACACTGAAGTCAATTCTCGTATATCATACATAAACAATGAGCTCGATCGATCGATTAACTTGCGCGGCCCACCTCGGGTCGGGGCAGACCTAACGTCGCGCCCGACGGCGCACCTGCCTGAGTGCCCCCGCACCACAACTGACTGACATACAAGTGCCCTACAAATAATGAACATAGCGGACACTGCGTGAGTTTCGTCGCCGCCACCAGCCGCCACTAGGGTACAAGCACAACAGAGTCGCTATTGCTAGTTGGGTTCATCTGATACTTGTTTCCATTAGTAGGTAGGTAAGTACTAATTGTCAGTTTGACGCAGTCCCTCCCTCTGCGACGTGGTTTAATAAATTGAATGCCTATTGATTGACATACATTCATTTTCTATTGAGATAGGTTCAGTTCAGAAGCTTGCCTCTTTTCGAATTAAATGAGGCAAATGTGCTTTTAGCGTAAGGACCTCAATGATATTTTCGTAGTAGTAATTGCGCGTACCTACCTATCTCATGATTTGGTTCAACTCAGTGTCGCGTCGTCATAGTCAAAAACCCATAAAAGAAAGTTGACAAAAAGGCGTCTGCTGTAGCGTTAGCGAGCGCATGCAATGTGCGTTGTTGGGCTCGAGGCTCGAACAAGAACAATGGGCGTGCGAGTGCGACTGCTGTCCTGTTTCCCGGCGAGAGCGGCCGCCGCCGCCGAAATGCGCCGTTTCTCTTTAGTAATGCATGTTATTGCGCTTATCCGACCCCGCGCCACGCCGCGCCGCGCCGTCGGTCGTCGTCGCCACCAGCCCGCCACTAGGGTACAAGCACAACAGAGTCGCTATAGCATGCGATGTTGCGTTAGAAAGTGGAAAAATGCACCTTTTACACTATTTAGGTATAAATAAGAAGCTACCTTTTATAGGTTTTGCTATGGGAGTTTGTGCTCAAGAATGTACCTACTAAATACTTATGTACCATCAATCACCACCATCACACTCCTGGTAGTTCCATAAGTGTCATGTCATGTTACTTCGTGACGTAAGTCATGTACTACCTATAGTTATAGATGCAATCTTCGATCACCAATATGTTCGAAGGATGCAATAAATTAAAACTATATAGGTACCTACTTTTAATAAAACTGCAACAGGTCCAATTCTGTACAATAAAGATATTATTAATTTTTTTTTGGATGTCACTATTTTATCGATACTAAAGCCAAGACTGTATTTTTATTCATTTTTATCTGTCTGTCTGTCTGTACCTTGGCCGCGCACCACGCCCGCGCCCGCGCCCGCGCCCGCGCCCGCGCCCGCGCCCGCGCCCGCGCCCGCGCCCGCGCCCGCGCCCGCGCCCGCGCCCGCGCCGATACTACTGAATGAATTCAAATGAAACTTCCCATAATTTTAATTTATACTACGAGGAAGGACATAGAATACTTTTTAACCGACTTCAAACAGGAGGAGGTTCTCAGTTCGTCTGTATGTTTTTTTTTTTATGTTTAAATGTTACTTGATATCTTCGTCTATGGGTAACCGATTTTACTGATTCTTTCACTATTGTTAGAGAATGATCTCGAGGTGGTCCCATAATTTTTTTATTCCCGAGGGATTAGTATTTATCCCGTTAAACTTAAAAAGGAACATAATATTTCGGAGATTCACGACCAGCTGCAACAGTTTTGGTGATCTCTGCGCCAATTGTTGATAGATTTTAATGATTGATGATATTGTATAAAAATTGATTTTGAGGTTATAGGGAACCACCCCTATAAGTTTGATTCTCGAGGAATTGCTATGTGCGCCGTAAAACGTAGGTATGTAAAAATTCTTCAGAATCTGATAATTTCATTATCACCTAGGTAATTAATGGTCTCCATGGCAACGTGCGTCAATAGTTTCATCCATGTGTAATCAAACTAAAATAAACTTGAATTATAACTAGATGTCGCCAGTATTTAACTAAATTAACTAAAAAAGAATAAAAGGGGCCAGCATCCATGCCATGTTGAGTACCAAAGTTAAGCAAAGTTGGGCGTGGTCAGTACTTGGATGGGTCATCCATCTCGTTGGCTTTTTGCTTATTTTCGATCCATAAAAAAAGAACGATTTTTAGGGTTTCTTTTGGAAATAGTTTTGTACAATGGTATTACTGGCACTTAGCCGTTTCTTGTAGACGCCATGAATGTAAATGGAACTGTCACATGTGATACCTACATTAAATTGTCAAAGCAAGTGGTAAAGTAAAGACATGCATGGAAAAGAAACAGTATTTGAGACATGGATGGCAGATATAATGTTATTTATTTCATATAGATACCTAGTCTTGATATTGTTCTGTGATTTCATGCATTAATTAGAGAACAATTTCATTGAAAATTTCTATTAAAATTCTCAGGCAACTCACCAATATGCATAGACCAGCATGTTATTTTATATGAAGTAAGATATCCCAAAAAAGACAGTCACATAAATGAGAACAGTTATTTAGCTTAGTGTAACATTTATAAATACTAAGTAAAGTAAAGTAAGGTTGTTGTATGGCATTTTAAAGTGATTTTCTCTATCTGATGAGACTTACATTTTAATTCTTTATTGTACACAATAATACATAAGCATGATTTAATTTAATAGGATATGTACATAGGCGAGCTTAACCCTTAAAAGAGTTTTCTTCCAGCAAACCTTAGAGTTATAGGAGAGGCGATGGAACAGGTAGAGGAAGTGTACAAAAACAATTAATTGAACAAGATAAACTGACAATTAAAGAAATAGTAGGTAGCTATTTACAATACATATAATAAACATACTTAAATTAAAATAATAATCACTAAATAAACCTAATACATACCTTTTATAATAATATACTATAGATAGATAATATTTATGATAGTAGGAAGTGCTCTTTTACCCTAGCTTTAAATATGTTTAGCGACGGACTGGCTCGAATATCATGGGGGATAGAGTTCCACAATCTAGCAGCTTGAGCGGCGAAAGAACCTCCAGACCTACTGGAAAGACGGAGTGATATTGACGTCCTACACGGCACACCGCGGGGAACAAGGAATTCAAATCGTTCGCGGAGGTATGTTGGAGAAATGGGGCTAAAGAGAATGAAGTAGAGGTAAGACAGAATGTGGAGATCGCGCCGCCGGCGTATGGGTAGCCAATTAAGTTTGGATCGAAAAGCAGACACATGGTCGAATTTACGCAATCCGTATATGAAACGGATGCCCAAATTCTGAAGGCGCTCGAGCTTATTCCAAAGTTCCTCTGTCGCGTCCAAGAAACAAACATCCGCGTAATCGAGGAGAGGAAGTAGAAGACTTTGGGCAAGGATAATTTTAGTCTCAAATGGTAGGAAGTTTTGAAGCCGTCGAAGAGAATGAAATGTGTAATTAACCTTTTTACTGATGCTGTTTACGTGGCTTGCCCAAGATAAATTGCTTTCAAAAATGACGGCCAAATTTTTAGCCTTTACAGAGAGTGGAATAATGTTATCGGCCAAAGTAATAGACGGAACGGGAGAAAGAGCTGAGGATTTCAACATAAAATGAATACCACAGATCATAGCTTGTGATTTTGAAGGATTGATCAGAAGACCATAGGCCTTCGCCCATGAGTTTATTTTACATAGATCCAAGTTAATGCTATCAACACCTTCAGAGATGTCACCCACTTTAAAATGATGGTAAATTTGCAGGTCGTCTGCGTAGAGGTGATAGCTAGAAGAAATGACTTTAGTAACGGAGTTAATGAATATTGAGAAGAGGAGAGGAGAAAGGACACCGCCTTGTGGTACACCCGCAGAAATGTTACACCAATCCGAGTATGAATCATCAAGGCGCACACGCTGCGAGCGACCTGAGAGATAAGAACGAAACCAAGCAGCTGCCGAGGGAGAGACATTAAGGGAAGAGAGAACTGCAAGAAGGATATCGTGATCGACAGAGTTGAAAGCACTGCTAAAATCCAACAACACAAGTGCAGTAACCTGCCTATTGGAAATGGCCAAGCGTATGTCATCGGATATTTTAGTCAGAGCACCCACAGTGCTGTGACCAGGACGAAAGCCAGATTGGTAAGGACTCAACAGGTTATTACGATTAAGGAACAGAGAAAGTTGCTTTTGTACTACATTCTCAAGGATTTTAGAAAGGACAGGGAGAATCGAGATAGGTCTTAGTTGAGAAATAGAGGAGGGATTGCAGACTTTAGGCAAAGGGATGACATTAGCAGATTTCCACATACTAGGAAAATAACCAGTCTCGAGAGGATGATTTATGATGTGGGATAATGCAGGACAAAGTTCAAGAGAGAGCAGTTGGAGCATCTGGATGTTAATACCATCAGTGCCAACAGCTTTCGTAGATATGGAATTGAGAATCTCTTTAATGTCGTCCACAGCAATTGCTTCGAAAGTAAAGGGGAGGCATGGTGGGAGAGCTTGCAGGGTAATGGCGTTAATAGTTGAGGTTCGAACACTATTATCTAGACAAAGGGGAGATTTAGAGAAGTTTTGATTGATAGTGTTCAAGTCAAAAGGGACGTGTGAATTATTTGAGTCACCACCAAGTCCAATAGATTTGAGAAATTTCCACATTTGTGAAGGAGTAGAATTTTGAACAGAACTATGAATGTGACATTTTCTAGCATCTCTACACAACTTGCTGCAACGGTTACGAAGCTTTTTGTAGGCACTGTGATTTTCCTCAGTCGGATGTTTCTTGAAACACCGCTTAGCCCGATCCCGCCCCGACATCACTTTCTTAATGGCTTGAGTCAGCCACGGAGCTGGAGGATGCTTCACTTTAACTATTCTAATCGGAGCATGAATATCAAATAAATCTAAAATGAGCTTATTAAAGGAAGCAACCTTATCGTCCACGCTAACAGCGTCGATTATGGGTGACCAGTCTATATTGGAAGCATCGGCCTTAAGGTTCTCAAGTTTGATGTCTTTAAAGCTACGCAGATGGAGAAACTTAACTTTTTGCCTAGGAGAACGCACTTTATATGAAAGATAGAGTAGATCATGATAGGCAAAAGGAGCCGTAGTTTGTCCATATGTAACCACGCGGTCAATATTAGAAACTGTAATAAGATCCAGGAGAGATGGAGAGCAGTGCGGAGCGTTATGTGTGGCAGAGAGAGGAAGAATATGTAAATTCACAGAAGAGAGAAGAGATTGGAGTTTGACAGCGCGGGTATCATTTTTTAATAAACAAGTGTTGAAGTCACCGAGTAAGATAGTATGATCATAAATAGTAGAAAAAGACTCAAGTTTTAATTCAAGAGAGGAGAAGTAGTCTATACTACTAGATGGAGGATAATAAACACCAAGTAAGATTTTAGAGTGATTAACAATTACTTCAATAAATAGATGTTCTGCAAACTTGGAGTACTGTCCTGGCGATTGATCAACAATTTTATAGGGAATACCCGCACGTAGGTATATCGCGACCCCACCACCACCCTTGCCAACACGATCATTTCTTATCAGGATGAATCCTGGCAGGGAATATTGAGTAGATGGTAAAGAAGGCTTTAGAAATGACTCAGAGATAAGAACAGCGTCAATTAAGTTATGGTCAAACGAAGCTAACAAATCAGAGTAATGGCCAGGGATGCTTTGGGCGTTAATATGGACAATGTTCAGATTTTTAGAACAACCGTGGAACTTTCTTTCTATAACAGTTCGAAGGTGAGGTGAACCCACCATCGAGTCATCACTACTGATAGCGCTATGAGCACTAGCATAATCGGTATTCGAGGAGCACGAGAAAAAACTATCATTGAAGTCTAAATCCATAGCTACTAAATAAACAAGAATAAACATACCTATATATATATATATATATACCTACGTATTTACTAAATTAAACGGAAACAAAAAAAAAACTAGATTTATACAATAAGCCTAAATTCCTAAAGGGGACGTTACCCTTTAGTTAAATGCATCTCCTAACACTCGCCAGTTTGTTATAGGTAAGTACAACCAAACTCAAAACATGCTACATTACAAAATATTAAATTATTAAACAAAAATTACACATTATGAAGAAGGTACATATTATTATGTACATCCAGGAATCCCAGTCCAAGGCCTAGCGTTACACACAGTAAAATAAAAATATAAAAGGATTCGAACGTTAGGTGTCAATGTCATTATACCAAATGTCACGCACGTCACTTGATGTGTCATTATTGTTTACACAATTATAAGGAAGAAGTTGAAATTTGACAACAAAAAAAAAATGCTTCAAAAACGCTAGATTTCTACCTCAAACTTTGAAAATTATTGGATGTTACGCTACCAAGTAATGTAGTAACAAAATACGCAAGAGATCGAATGTGCCGTGAGCGATCCGTCCTTCATTGAGAGTTGTAGATGACTACCGCGGACGCTTGGGCCTTGTGTCGGGTTTGCTGGGGCCTGGCTTTGCTGCAGGAACTGAAGAGGCCTTTGCTTTGGCCCGCGACGCGCTCAACGCTTTCTCCTCGGATGACTGATGCGCGGGGAACTCGGCTAGCAGCGGCTTCAGCTCCGACATCGCTTCGATCTTGCGGCGTTTGTTATCAGGCAGAGCATTTTATCTACATTTAATTACAAAAGTCCACAGGCCACAGCCAAAGGAGCAGTAACATGATCCGAGCACAGAATAATCTCGGGGAGGAATCTCCATTTCCCATTTTCATGTAACTAAGTACCTACCTTGTTTTCACTTTGAAACATGCCTCAAATCAGTTATATTCTGACAGACTGTACTGTATTGTAGGTAGGTACATTTATTGTATGCTGTGTAATAAATAACATACCTAATCATCTTTTATGTACCTAGCGTACATAGTATGTGAAGCAACAAACTATTTTGGTAAGTTTGATGACTCAAATTCATTTATCATCAATCCACCTTCATTAGACGAGAACTAATAATGTATAGTAGTAATATCAGACTCTCCATCTGTTGTTGCCTAACTTATTGTTAGGTTGATCTCCCTAAAACTAAAATTAATGTAATTTTAAGTAAAAATTATCTCAAATTGTTAATTATTAGTAAATACCTAAGTATATTGAATGTTGTGTCCATCTTTTAAAGATAATAACCTGCCTTATGTCAACATCCTTAAGTACTAATATTATAATCTGGAAAGTAACTCTTGTCTGTAAACAGCTGAAAGGATCTAATTGTGGCATGGGAATAGATGGTGTCCCGAGGATTGACAAAGGCTTTTTATTCCGGTAAAGTGAGTGTGAAGCCGCGGGCAGCAGCAGTTCATTATGTATAGTATACTGTTGGTTTATTAATAAAACAATAAATAAATCTGTATTCCTTTGGGCTTTTCAAGCATAATGTATTGAAAGAGTGTCTCTTTAGCTACGATAACCAAATTAACAGCTATAAGATCTGCACAATCCATTTGTTTTTTCTTCCATTATTTTTTTCAACATGGATTGATCTAAAAGGGGCTCATTGGGTTTAGAACTGTATGAAGTAAATGTTATATTTGGATAAGGCAGGTATGGCAATAAATAGTACACAACACAAACCTGCAAGGTCCGCAGCGCCGCGTCGTCGTCGCCTCCGAACGTCGACGTCCACCTTCATTGTGTTGAAACAAAATAACAAAACAAACTGTTCCACCCAACGCTTATCAAACTAAAACATAATGCACTTTTTTAGAGTTTTGGTCGCTAAAAATTATACGAATCGTAAAAACAAGGCTTGCAAAATTACGAAAAAAAAAAAAAATTCGGCCACTAACGTTACCCACCACGGCTCATGATTGACTGGCAACTGGCTGGCAAGTGGCAACTCTGGCAAGAGTGGCAAGGCAAATGCAGGCAGAGTACTTTTTTTTTTTACACCTTGCTTGACTGACTGACTGACTGACTCCACACTCCACAGAGCGAGAACACTATGTGATAAGTTAGGGTAAAAATCTGAGCTGTCACAGTCTGGTTTGCCGTATTTTATGGGAAATAATACTAAATTGCCGTATATAATTATTTTAGTTTCGCGCGAATCTGACACAGATTCGCGCGAAACTCAAATATTTTAGCGGTTTTTAATACTTTCTGCATTCTGCAAGGAATTAAACTACCAGAAAAGTAGTTTTCTATAAATAATAAAACGTTTTCGATGAACCCATGTTACAATAAATCATAATAATTTACATTATTTATTAGGAGTACCTACGTTGTCTCATTTCATTTGCAACCTTATCATTCATTTTAAACCAATGCGAAATAAATGGTTCGTTATGGCGTTATAATTATAACTGTATGTTTGTAGTCGTGATTTCCCCGGCTGTGTTCAATATATTATTATAGTACCTACATAATTATTATGTACGTTTTGTTTCATCAAAGTAAGATAATGGCTCATAACCATAGCTGCCTGCACAAAAGGAGTTTAACCAACTGTAAATGCGAACCTATAGAACTAGTCAAAGAAGTAACTTACCTAGGCGTAACAATAGATAACCGGCTCAACTGGTGTAGGCGTTTAAATAATGTTTGCAATAAATTATGGGCAATTTTGGCAAAATTTTTCATACTAAAATATAAAACCCCATTCACAATTTTACTAACCTTATATAAAACTCTCGCAGAGAGTATCATGCTATATGCTATAAGCAGCTACGGTTGCACACATAAATCATATCTAGATAAAATCTATAACCTACAAATAAGACTTTTAAAAGTCATAGTGCCGAAAGGCCTAAAAGAAAAACAGTAGGTAACAACTATGAAAAACTATTGAAGGAATGCAAAATAATATATTATCTATCTACAAGAAAGTTGAACTAGCTCTACTGGTCGAAAACTACTTCAATTGTACAAAATACAAAAATCATTAAATAACTACAAGACAAGTAGTACAGAAAAAACTTGAAATAATAGGCGCCAAAAATTTCTACGGTAAAATAAAAGTGGACTACATAGTTCTAAATTGATAAATAACATCCCGTTAACTACTAAAAATAAATTAACACTAACAAACATTAGATATCAACAAAAAAATTACTATTATACAAAAAAGTAAAGATCAATAAGATCTAAATCAACTAATAATAAATAATAGTAGAAATTATTCTTTATTAAAAACAAACAGTAACACCTACCTACTAATAAACATGATAGAAAAGTTTTATTAGAATTCTGCACCCTGTACTGGAGCGAAGTTTGTACGTTCCGCAGTGTTCGGGGAACTTCGAGAGGCTCGGCCACCCGAGGAATCTCGAACATTGCATTGATAAAATCTGCACACTTCGGGTCGCTATTCTTGTTAGATTTAAATAGACTAGTTATGAGACACCAAAAGCTACTCTGGAACAATGCCATTGCACCTATATCCTTATGTATAATTCAAAGTAGGTATTACCTACTAACCTTAAAACATTATGTAATGTTTAAGTACGTATGTACATATCTACATTAATTTTTATAAAATAAGTGTAATAGTAAATATGTTAGAATTCGCCATGTACGTACGTTTTGTACCTAAGGTACGTAAATCCTGAAGAGTTTAAAGAATGTTAAAATGTAAAATATTAGAATAAGTTTTAAAAAGTAAATAAATACAATACAAATTCATTACGCTAGTGATAAAACGTTTCGTTTCACCTAAAGCCAATTGCCGTATTTTGTGATACGGCAAGGAGAGGCCTACCATAAGCTGTATTCTCTGAAAAAAAGTGGGTTGCCGTATCATTAACAACACTGCCACAGAGTAAGTACTTACTATTAGTTACCATTGGCCATGGACGAAATGTTTCATTCGTAGAATAATATTACCTAGATGATTAGCATGCGTGTCAAGGTATGAGACAGAGATTACGAGGGTGTGGTTAGGAGGTGCTGCCATGCAAATTTTTAACGACTTTTAAATCCTTATTTTGCATGTCTGGTATTGGTATTACTATAATTTATATTTGCAAAATGGTCCATCTATTTTACTAAAACAAATAATTGTTTTCATGAACATAATTTCTTCAAAATGTCTTTAACATTGCGCGTTCAACCACTTTCTAGGTTTCTTTTAAGACTTTTTACCCATTAAGTAGGTAGTTACTTTAAATTTTAATCCGACTTGGCTTATGGTGTTTTTGACCGCACTCCACACATTGTCTACACTCTTCAGAGAGTGTAAGTTTAGAAATACCAGTATTTCTAAACTTTCAAACCTATTTTTCAGTTCTAGTTTGTACTGTTCTATAATATTTGATATCATAAAGTTTTCTACCTCTATTTGTTCTCTGCTGTTTACTTGTTTTTTCCTGATGTTGATTTTGACTTGTAATTTAATCCCTGACATAATAGTGATGATCACTGTCGCAGTCTGCTCCTCTGAAGGTCTTGATATCTTTTGTAGTGTTTCTGTGTCTCATATCAATTAACGCGTGATCTATTTGGTTAATCGTAGCGCCGCGCCGTCCGGTGAATACCTGGTCCCTTTGTATATATCTTTGTGAGGGAACATCGTGCTTTTCACAATCATGGATTTTGAGGAAGCAAAGCTGATTACCCTCATGCCATTGACGTCGCTTATATCGTGTTTACTATTTTTGCCAATGGTGGGTATAAAACTATCCTCTTTTTCCAATCTTAGCGTTGAAGTCTCCCAGAAGAATTTTTACATCATAGTCTGGTACCTGGTCGTATGTACAGTTTCAAAGTCTTCGTAGAAACTATTTTTGGCAACCTTGTCAGATACTTCAGTAGGGGCATAAGCATTGATGATAGTGATGTTTGAGAACTTAGGTGCTTAGATGCTTTTGATGCGCAGCACACAGATTCTTTCATAGCGTCAAATTTCACACTACTACTCATGTGCTTTCTGTCCACCAACAATCCAGCGCCATTGCAATGTTTAAATTAAGGGTTTCCACTGTAAAACAGAGTCACAACGTTCTCCAGCGGCCATTGTCCGTTTCCATCTCACTTCCTGCAGGGCTGCTATACTTATTTTATACCATTTTAGCTTACTTGCTCTATAGCTCCTGGTCAATAGAGCTTCCTAACATTCCATGAGGCTAATCGGGTGTCCGTTTTTCGTTTGCTTAAGTCGTCGGATTTGGGATAGGATCGGTTTTCTATTCTTGTCGGTGTCGCAGCGTTGTTATTTTTCCGTGGGCGGGTTGTTGACACGCCGCCGCCGCCCTGTAATGCTGGAGGGCCAAACCGTTCGTTGGTCCGTACCTTATATGGTGTACTACAAGGTAGGTAGTAAACTGTGTCCTCTACTCTTCATTATATACCTATATTAACGATCTGCCAAATTCAACCAAACTACGTCGCTCTTTGCAGACCACAGTGCCGCGCCGCCGCCGTATCCATTCAATGTACTAAGAAAATGACATATGGAAATGATATCAATTCTGCCTTGACTTCAATTATTGCTTGGTTGGAGAATTATAACATAAAAATAAATATATCGAATACTAAAATGATAAACTTTAAACAACGCGACACACACCAGGGGCGAATTCTCGCCAATTTATCACTCGTTAATTATCAAAAGAACTGTCAAATTTGACAGTTTTTTTTATATATATCGAGTGATAAATTGGCGAGAATTTGCCCCCTGTTCTACATTCCCTAGACATTTTATATGGTAATTACAAGATTAATGAAGTTGACATGACAAAAGTTTTAGGACTTAGGTACTATTGGCAAAAATCATAACTGGAAATCTCATTTGGAAAATGTATGTAAGAAAATTAACAGCTTAGCATATGTCCTATATAAATAGTATCTAAAATTGTTAATGTGAAAACCGCGTAACAGCGTACTCATAACAGCGTACCTACCATGGATTTTATATCTAATATTAGTTATGGTATACTTTTTTGGGGAAACTCTACTGATATTGAAAAAAATTCAAATATCAAAAGCGATGCATATGGGCCATGTTTAGTCTGAAAGTAACGGACTCGTGTAAACCATTTTTCTCTCAGCATAATATTTTGACGATTCCTGCGCTGTTTATTTATATTTGAAACGGTGATGTTTGTAAATAATAACCCAGATAAGTTTCAACAATCTCAATAGTCAATAGTCAAATTTTTATTGCAATCATGTTGTACAAGGGATCTTATAAAATAACAAGAAGGTGGTTCCAAACATGCACCCTGCTAGGGCACGGCAATATTATGCTAGGTGGTTAATAGGTACCTAGAAACTTATTCTATATATTCTAGGCTTAAAATATAAAAGCTTAAATCAAAATGTTTAGGTTACATTTTATAATATTTATCTATCCTTATTATTAATGAGATCTAATAATAGTAAGTACTTAAACCTTAGATAACTACCTACATATCTACTTAGAAATTTTATTTTTTTGTGAAGAAACTAGAAATCTAAAAACTGTTGCAGAGAATAAAAACAGTTTTTTATTAAGAATGTTTTTAGGAGGGACTTGAATTTATTTATTTTGATTTCGTTTTGTATTTCTGGAGGTATTTTATTATATATTTTGATAGACATAGCGTAGGGACCTGAGTGAAGCATTTGCAGTTTTGAGAATGGTCTATCTAATCTGTTACAGGGTCTGAGGTTCTGCGGTCTGGTATAAACTTTAAAGAGATCTAGATTCTTTTTAACAAATATACTAATTTCTAAAATATATATACCGGTAATCGTTAATATGTTATAATTAATGAAATATGGTCTACAGCTTACCATCTCGTCTAGGTGATGGATAATACGAATACACCTCTTCTGCAAAATAAAAAGTTTATTTACGTCGGTACTATTACCTCAAATAATAACTCCATATTGTAGCCAGGAATGGGCATATGCGTAATAAGCGGTGGTTGCAGTTTTTATGTCTGTAGTTTTCTTAAGTTCGAAAAGAGCGTACCTATGTGAAACGTGATAACTTAGCTGTAATTTTTTTAACATGTTCCTTCCAGTTTAGATTGGTGTCAAGATCTATGCCCAGTAGGGAGTACGAATTTACATTTTCGAGTTTGATGTTCTGAAAGGAGAATTGAATATTTAAAGGATTTTTTTGATAAGGTCTAAATTGAAGCAGTTTTGTTTTTTTTAAGTTAATTTGGAGATTATGATCGCTAAGCCAGTTGTCTATTGTTGTTATGGTCGTATTAAGAAGGTTATTTAGTGACGAATTTGATTTGCATGGAAGTACTACAGATATATCGTCCGCAAACAAGGAGTATGGGTTTTCGATTATTTGGGGTAAGTCGTTAATATATATTAGGAATAATATACACCCAAGGACACTTCCTTGGGGTATTGATTTTTTTACTTTAGTTTTTATAGAAGAGATTTTACTAATGTTTCCAGTGACCTGGTCATGGTGTTCTATTTGGACATATTGGCTTCTGTTTTCGAGGTAGGAGACAAACCAGTCAAAAGCTGGGCCTCTGACACCTATAGACTGTAGTTTGTTTAATAGGATGGGGTAAAGGACTTTATCATAGGCTTTACCATATCGAGTAGTATTCCAATCGCGTAGTTCTTCCCGTCTATTATGTTTAAGATTTCATTTACATATTTGAAAACGGCAGTAGATGTTGATTTGTTTTTTCTAAAGCCATTCTGACATTCATTAAAGATCATATAGTTTTTCGGCCTTCTGACTCGTGCGAAGTTCACGCGATTTTTCTTTGTGCGGGAATTTAAAAAAATTGTGGGATTTATCTGTAGTAATATTGTTGTAGATTTGTAGATAATTATTCATGTAAGTTAGTAGTATTCTCAAATGTTCTGTTTTTATTAGCTGATTGTGTATATTGTTTAATTTGTGTGTGGTTGGAAAATTTTCTTTGAATGGTGAGTTCTTTTGTTTTTTCTGTTTTGTCTTGATGGACCAAGATGGAGGTTTCTTTGGACTCCGGGCAACTGGAGTTTGAGTTGGATCTCCCACCTGGGATGATTTTGGCCTCGCCGACTTCGACACCGGAATATTTTGAGGCGTCGTCCGATATTCTTGATGATGTTGTAGATACACGTAATAAACGAGATCAATTTTTAAAATCCGCTAAGGATAGTAATACTAGGTGGGCAACAGTTCCTTACAGGAAACATGAAAAAAAATTGCGAAAGGTATCGAAAGCTTCGGTAAAAACTTCGGTGAAATCTTCGGCTTCTTCATTGAAACTAGCATCAAATCAGCTAAATGAGTTAGCAAGGGCTGAGCCGAGTCCGTCAGGGCCTGTGACTTCAGCCCCTGTCCAATCTGATTCCCAGAATTCCCCTGTACCTATGACTCAGGAACCTGCTACGAAAACGCATACTCCCATAACTAGGGACTTTTATGAGACTAGTGACTGCGGTCCTTTCTTAATTTATGTGGAGCTATTGAGCCACTCATCTGGGGAGAATTCCTCAGGGGAGTATAACGTGGGTACTACCCTTCACCCTCTTAAGTTTGGAGCGTTCCTTTACAAAAATAATTGTACGTCGATCCTTAGCAACGGAATAAAGAAAATTGGTCGTAATCGGCTTGAGGTTAGGTTTAATTCTGCCGAAGAGGCTAATTTATTCATAAAAAGCGATATTTTTGCGGATAAGTATAGGGCTTATATTCCCTCTCATAATGTATCGCGAACGGGAATTATAAAGGGTATCCCTGTAGAGTGGAATCATGAGGAAATTGTTGAGGCCATCAACTGCCCATCGGGCATTGGACGTATTCTTAAAACAAGGAGGTTGAATAAAAAAGTAGTCACTAATGAGGGTACAAGTTGGGTTCCTACTCAGACGGTGGTAGTAACCTTTGATGGTCAGATCTTACCAAAGGATGTATCTTGCTGCTACACATTGTTGCGTGTGGAGCAGTATATATTTCCGACTATCCAATGTTATAATTGTTGCAAGTTTGGTCATACTAGGATGCAATGCCGTTCAAAATCAAAATGCTTTGAGTGCGCTGATCTCCACTCTGGGGACACGTGCCCCATTTTGGAATCAGCAGCAGTCTGTATGTTCTGTTCTGGTCACCACTTTGCTACTAACAAGTTGTGCCCAGAATATATTAGGCAAGTAAACATTAAGCACCATATGTCTAATAATAACGTGTCTTACGTTGAGGCATTAAAAGCTGTGCCCCAAGCTAAAAAATCATTTGCAGATGTTGTTGCATCTCCTGTTTCATCGCAGCTGGAATATTCGCAGAAACTAAGTAACACGCAACAGTCCTCCCAAATCAATTCGTATAGAAACACGATTACTCGTCCCATTCGTCCTCGTCCACCAATAGTGCAGGGCTATGATCAGAAATCCCATAGGGATTTATTAAGCTCATTTGATATTCCTGCTCCTACTAATGGTTGTGTTATACAATCTAGTCGCCAATTTAGTCAATCTAGTCGTTCATCCTTTTACGCCAACAACAAAAATGATAACAATATTTCTCCTGAGTCAATTTCTAAACTTATTTCATCTCTGACAAATATCATTCTTCAAGCGGACTTACCGAACCACGTTGCCATTCAAATGATAAACACAATTTCTATCACACTTGTAAATATTGTCAAGCATGGAGGATGTAGTCCTCCAATGGAACAGTAGAAGTGTAGTTCAGCATAAGGCTGACCTACACCATCTTTTTAATCTTCATAAGCCATTCATCTCTGCTGTCTCGGAGACGTGGTTGAAACCTGGTTCCTTTTATGGTATCCCTGGTTATACTATCCTCCGAGATGACAGAGATGATGGCTGGGGCGGTAGCGCCCTTTTTATTAAAAACAATCTTTCTTTTACACGAATTCCTATCCAAAATTCTAGTAGCTTACTGAATATAGTTGCCCTTAGGTTTAATAATATCTCGTATGTTTCGGTTTACATCCCGGAAAGAAAAAGAGCTGTTATTCCTATTCTTTCATCTTTCCTTGCAGCCGTTCCCCCTCCTCTAGTGTTATTGGGTGACTTCAATTGCCATAATCAATTATGGGGTGCTCCTACTGATCATCCTTTTAGCTTTCAGCTTTTAGATATCTTGGATAAATTTAATCTGTGTGTATTGAACGATGGTTCTCCCACACGCAGAACTCCTCCTGGAGCTAATCGTAGTTATGTTGATATAACCTTCTGCTCCTCTTCATTAGCTAGTCTTTTATCTTGGTCTAGGTCATCATATTCATATGGTTCAGACCATTATCCTATAATTGTTTCTTTTCCTTTTCAAAATACTATCATTCCTAATCTTCCTCCTCTACTTCCGTTCATAATTAATAAAGATAAGTGGGATTCTTTTTCTCTTTTACTTGATGAGAAAATAGAATCTCTTTCCTTACCCAATTTTTCTAATCTACTCGACTGTTGTAAATCATTTTCTAAATCCATTATTGAAGCTGCTGAGGCTAACTTCAAAACAAAGAATTCATCACTAGGCAAAATTCGATCCCCTCCCTGGTGGTATGCAGACTGCACTGACGCTATTCAAAGTAGGAAAGCTGCTGAGCTTGCCTGCGATCAAGTAGTTACTTTAGAAAACTTCATATACCTTAAAAATGTTAATTCTGCTACTAGGAGGTTAATGAAAAAAAAGAAGTCTATGGGTTGGCGTAATTTCTGTTCCTCAATTTCACCACAGACGCCTTCTTCGATTGTTTGGGAGAAAATTAGACGTTTTAGGTCGTCCCGAAGAAGTCATCAGTTGATTACTTCTTATTCTACATCATGGGTAAACAACTTCATGAGTAAGTTGGCCCCTCCTTTAGTTCCAAACTATAATCAGCTTCCTGAACCTTATTTTCTTAGCAATGTTAATTCCTCTTCCAATGTATTAAATAATTCTAGTTTTGCTCTAGATTCTCCTTTTCTTTTTTCAGAATTAAAATTAGTCTTAAACCGTGTCAAAGACTCTGCTCCAGGTTCAGATGGTATTCCATACTCATTTCTATCAAACTCCAATGAAGCTACCTTAAAATACTTTCTTATTCTTATTAATATGGTTGTGGATTCTGGTATTATTCCAGAGGCATGGAAGCATCAGATAATAATCCCAATTTGTAAACCAGGCAAAGATAATCAATCTGCTTCATCATATCGACCGATTGCTTTATCATCTACTATTCCTAAAATAATAGAACATTTAGTTAAAAATCGTCTTGAGTGGTTTTTAGAACATAATTCACTTTTATCGGGTACTCAATATGGGTTTAGAAAAGGAAAAAGTATTTCTGATAGTCAAGCTATTTTTACTACAGACATCCAACTTTCCCTTTCTAGAAACGAGTCAGTTGTGGCTGGCTTTCTAGATATTTCTGCGGCATATGATAACGTTGATCTTTGTATTCTTAGACAAAAACTTCAGAGTCTAAGAATTCCTCATAAGATAACAAATTTCATATTTAATTTACTTTCTGGTAGGCAAATTTCTATTCGTCTCAAAGGTGTGAATGATTGTGATAGGATAATTTGGAAAGGTCTCCCTCAGGGATCGGTGCTTAGTCCGCTTTTATATGATGTTTACACTGCTGGAATTGAAGGTCCTGTCACTTCAGTTTGTAGAATTCTTCAGTATGCGGATGATTTACTTATTTATTCTGCTGACCCTTCTGTGATCCTAGCTGCCAACAAGGTAGAAGAAGGTATTACCATTCTGTCTGAGTGGTTGGACGCTCATAACCTCTCTCTTTCGGCTGCTAAAAGCTCTATCTGTATTTTCTCTCGACGGAGGGCAATTCCTTTTGTTAACATATCCTGTAATGATATTGTTATTCCGGTTCTTAAAGAAGTAAAATTTCTTGGAAAAATATTCGATTCAAAGTTAAATGGTATAGCTCACACAAAACAGATTTTAGGAAAAAGTGAACAAGGGATCAACGTTATGCGTTGTCTAGCTGGCGTTTGGTGGGGTGCGCATCCCTATTCTTTAAGAATTTTATATAACGCAGTTGTCAGAAGTCATTTTGATTTCGGTTCATTTCTGCTTGTCCCTGGTAATAAAAAGGAGTTAAAGAAATTGGACTTATGCCAAATGAAAGCGCTTAGAGTTGTGGTAGGTGCTATGAAATCTTCTCCTACTAATGCTCTTCAAGTTGAAAGTGCTGATCCTCCTCTTAGGCTGAGACGTCAATATCTTGCTGATAGGTTTCTTTTCAAAATAAGCGTGTTTGCAAATCACCCCCTGTTCCCTAAATTAAAACTATTAAATACTTACACGAGAACCAATGCCTATTGGAAGCATAAAGATTTACCTCCTATGGTCAAAAGCTATAGGAAATTTATCTCGGTTAGGTTTAGGGTGGAGAGATTTTCAATTCATCCATTATTTTTGTACGATTATTCATCTAAAATTTTTCAACCTGATGTTAGGATTTCTGTGGGAATTGACAAAAATACTTTACATCCTAATTTGAAATTTAATGAAATAGTTGATGATGTCTGGCTTAATTCTGAAATTTTCTTTACGGATGCTTCTAAATTGGATACAAATAGTTCTGTAGGAGCAGCATTTCTGCATATGAATTCTAACATTTGTCGCCTATTTAAATATCCTCATTACAGTTCTAACTTTTCGGGCGAAAGCCTAGCAATTCTAGAATGCATAAAATTTATTAGAGATAATAAGCTGCCGAAGTCTGTAATTTTTACTGATTCTAAAAGTAGTCTGCAGTTATTGCTGGCCAACCCTTTTGGTAAAACAGCAATAACTTGTCCTATATCTTTGTCCACTAAACACTTGCTCAGGCTTTGTCATGACGACAATTTAAAGGTCACCCTGGCTTGGATCCCTGGGCATAGGGGAATTGAAGGGAATGAACGAGTTGACCTTTTGGCTAGATCAGCTGTTCTGCATGGCGATATGAGTCAGTTTTCAAGTTACCCTCATGATATAGTTTCTATTGCCAAACAGGATATAGAAAAGGTATGGAATTCCTATTGGTCCAATTCTAGTAGATTTAAAGGTAATCACTTGTATCAGATTCAACCGTTAATAGCTTTTCGGCCTTGGTTCGCAAAGTTAAAATCTTCGAAACAAATCTCATCAACATTGTCTAGAATGCGAATTGGTCATTGCTCTTCACCTGTTCATTTACGCAAAATAAGAGTGAGGGACTCATCCATCTGTGAATGTGGTTTGGATGAAGGAACTATTGCCCATCTTATGTTCTGCTGTCCTTTATTCCTAAATCCTTCTTTGTATGACCTCCTAGTTCATTACAAAGCTCCTCTTCCTTCTAATTTATCTTCTCTCCTTTCCCTTACTATTAAAGAAAATACTAGAGCATTGATTAAATATTTGAATGTCCATGATATTAAGCTGTAGCGTGTAATGTAGTACCTAGTGTTATTTAAACAATATTGTATAATGTCTTTATTTTGTACATTTGTGTATTTAATGTAGTTGTCTTAGTCTTGTACATTTGTAATATTCCTGTCTACTGATAAAACCCTGATGAGTCAGTCTTATATTTTATTATAACTTGATCCGTGAACTAGTACGTGATGATGGCAAAAGTTTCCTCAGAAACCAAAAAAAGAGGAATAAAATTGCCATAAAAAAAAAAAAAAAAATTAAGATCTTATATTTTTCGCAAAATTAATAAAGTCGTTTCGACATAGCAGTTTCTAAAATTTTTGAAAATGTTGGTAATAGGGTTATTAAATCTTTTTGATCACCTTTTTTGTAAAGTGGTTTTATAACGGAGATTTTCATTGAATCCGGAACCTTTCCCTCCATAAAAGATTGATTAATTATATAAGCCATTGGTGGAGCTAGATATTCCGTACATTTTCGAATAAGTAGGGGAGGTATTTCGTCATGGCCGAAGCTTTTTTTATTTTTTAAGTTTTTGATTATTCTAAATATCTCGAGTGTGGTAACAGGCTGTAGGAACATTGAATTTTCTGCTCGGGTTATTAGCGGCCTACCAATTGGCGTCACGGTTCCTTCACTGTCTCCCACAGAAGTAAAAAAGTTGTTAAAAGAATTCGCTATTATATCAATTATCAGGGTTAGTTATTTCGTTTTTATTAATTTTTTATTTAAAGTTTTTTCTAATTTTTGAAGGAAGTTTGTTGGTTTGTTCTTTGACTATCTCTGTATCTCTGTAGCCGGACTATTATTAAGATTATATTTTAATTATTATACTCCTTGATCCCCACACCTTTCCCCACATATGATTTCTTTATTTCGTTCGTCCAAGGTTTGATTGAATTTATTTGACAACAATAACATTGACATACATAACTGACATTTTCGTTGGAGATTGCCATTGTTCCCAATAATCTACATTCATATTAATTTTTCATAATCGAAAAATTCGCAGATTCTACCTGTAGTACTTGTTTAAAATACCCTAAAGTATTTTATTATACTAGTAAAATGTACAAATTATACAATAAGTAATGTTGTGTGGATGATTTGTGGTCTCAGTAATAAAATAAGAGGTTGAACTGAACATAAAAGTAATGAAAATGTTGCCATGTTCGTAAAAAAATGGCAGCCTTCATGTCGTAAGCTTTTCTTTTCTTTCCTACTACAATGAAAAGTTTGTAATTTTTTAGCTATTGGTGCACCTGAGCTCGACTCTTTAGAATTATCCAGATGGTTACTCATTTGTCAACCAAAACCCTTTAAGTTGCACAGGTTCGAAGTCATGTACATTTTATCGCAGTGAGTACTACGTGGTTAGATTTCTTTTTCTATGAAATGAAAGATTAGCTGAAATCATTGCTGCTTTCTTCTGATCCATGTTGCTAGATAGATTCACAATTTTGCATCGTAATCCTAATTGACTTATTAACACGTTGCAGGAGGTGCGAAGACAAGGTGTAAACAAATGTTAGTTGGCTTGGTCAAGCGCGGAGACTGAGTGTCGAAAAGAATCTGTGCGGTGCGGCAAGATGAGCGCCGGCAGCGCGAGCCTGGAGCACGAGCTGGCGCGGACGCGGCGGCTGCTGTGGGGAGAGCATGTGAAGGAGGACGTGTTCCGGCGCTGGGCGCAAGGCTTCACGTTCAGCGCGGACGAGCCTTCGGCGCTTACTCAACAGGAGGGTGGGCCCTGCGCCGCCATCGCGCCTGTGCAGGGCTTCCTGCTCGAGATCCTGCTCTCCGAGACCCCGGGCCACAGCCTGCAGGATCTCACTGCCGAGAAGTGCAACTCTCTGTTGGTTAGGGCCGTGTGTGCCATCATTAGCCAGTGTCTAGCTCCTAAGTACAATGTGGCAGTGCACCGCAAAGGTGATGAGGACGCGGGCACCAGTGGCAATAACAGCGTCAGTGGAGAGGACCAAACCTGTGATAACATTGAATATTTTCATCGACAAATAGAAGTTCACTCCTTTCAGACTATCTCTGAAGTGGAATCATTCTACACTAGGAACATTAGAATTCTGAAAGACAAGTATGGTGTGTTACTACTCTTGTACAGCATCATTCTCAGCAAGGGCATCTCTATGGTGGAAGAGGAGCTAGCAGAATTATCGGACCCCCTCATAGACTCCACCTATGGGTATGGATCTCAGGGCTTAATAAACTTGATGCTGACAGGACGAGCGGTAGCCCACGTGTGGGACCACGACCAAGTGGTGGGCGGTCTGCGACTGCGCGGCATCGAGAGGCAGAACAGTATCGGATTCCTTACGATTATGGAGCACATGCAGTACTGCACTGTGGGCTCGTTCTACAAGAACCCCAAGCATCCGGTGTGGGTGCTGGCATCGGAGACGCACCTGACGGTGCTGTTCTCACTGGAGCGGCGGCTGGCGGCGCCTGAGACCATCGGAGAGTCGGCGGAGCGAATATTCCGTTCGTTTGACCCGGAGGGCAACAATTTCATCCCATCGGCCGCGCTGCAGGACGTGCTGTGCGCCGCCGAGCTAGTGTCGGAGCCCGAGTATGTGGAGCTGATGCGGCTCAAGCTAGACGCCGAGAACCTCGGCATCATCCTGCTGAGCGCCTTCATGGACGAGTTCTTCCCAGGCTGCGAGCGCGGCGCGCCTGACACCTTCACGCTGCACCACTACAACGGCCTGGCGCGCTCCAACGCGGGCGCACGCGTCGCCTACCGCACGGGCCGCGCCGCGCTACTGGAGTGCACCATGCGCGCCGCCAGCCTCGACCCCATGCTGACCTGTCTGCAGACTAAGTGGCCCAGCATCGATGTCGTCTGGGACGACGGCCGCTCGCCCTCGCTCAACTAACCCCTCACCGCGCCCTGCTCGCGCCCAAAACTCGATTCACTTTCTACTTCAGATAATGACACTAAAAATTCCATTATATTATGGTCTAATCTGTAGCAACCAACTGCTAATTATTAATTAAATGGATTATGTTTATCTACATTCTCGCCCATGAGGATATTTTGTATTTATCTAGCCCTGGCGGGTACTCTCCAAACTGAGTTTCCTGCCCAGTAGAAGGGAGATGGCATGGACATGGGCTGGTCTGACTCTAAGCTACCAATTGCATGATCTGATGATAACCAATAATTAGTTTTGTATGACTGGTATCATTTTATACTGCTTATTTTGAGTTGTGTAACTTAGGCGTTACAAAGGCCCCAGGCACAGGTCTATCTGTACAGAGTTGACCAACTCCTGTGCCCGAAAAAAACCTGTGCCTGGGACATGAATAGTGTACCTGTACAGTTCAAGTTGAATAAGTCTTGTAATGTAACGGCCGAATGTTGAAGCGATGCTCAGCAGCTAATTTGATGTTATTGTTGCTTGCCTCCACCTGCTAACTTGCAGTGACGCACACCATACACATAATAGATTAATCCATTTATTATATTTTGATTATTATTTAACTTTCTACAAGCTTGCGGTGGGGAAGGTGTGTTGCTTTTAAGCACATCAAAATGAATGAATGACACAAAGTTGAAATTGAGCACCATTTCAAGTGAAAACAATGACAAGACAATGTACCTACCATTGTATTGTAACTAACATAGACGGGAGTTCAGTAGGTGATCTAGCTAGATAAGGTATTGTATTGGTTGGTGGGTGATGCCAATGTACAGAGAAGACTTGACTTGATAATTTTATATATTATTTCTTAAAGTGAAGTACATAATGTATATTACTTTGTATAAACATTTATTTGCTATACTTATGTATTGGGCAGTTTCTTTAAAATTACGAGAGTAAAACAAATTATTTTGTTCATTTTATGAATGTTTTATAAAACAATGTGATTGGTTGTAAATGAAACTGAATTATGATGTAACTATTTGATTAGCTTTATAAAAGATTCATTTACAACAAAGCTAGCTCCTAATGAACAAATTTCCTCGGATTCATGTAAAATAACAGAGCACATAGTTGCATTAAAAGTATAATTATTGAAAAATATTTTCAGTTAGTCGTAAATAGTGTAACATGCTTTTTGAATTATACAAGGTAGTTTTATTTTTGGTCAATAAAATTTTCCCAGAGCTGGTAAAGACAGCTACAGCTATTGGGGATATACCCACTGTTGGGGCTAAGTATAATTTTATTTACAGTTATTTATATTTATATAATTATTTTTACATTCATGGCAGAAGATCAAAAAATAATAACATTGTTTGGGCTGTGGCTAAAATAATGACACCGATAACCTGAGAATTCGTGCATCTAAACGCCATCTATTGTTAAGTAGCACACCAAATTTCAAGATTTGACCAGATGGCATGAAAACGCCATCTATCACTCCAGTTTTGTATGTTGGTAGTACGAGGTGGTATGGACCAGATATTCAGCAAACGTGAAAATAGTCTCAAAAAATTGAAAACGATTGAAACGTGCAAATAGCTCTATAATGAAAATGTGTGTTTTGGTTTTAGTGTTTTGATTTGGATCAAAGAGTACATTTGTATACCCATTTGGACTCTTTCTAGAAATTAAGTTTTTCTGTCTGACTGAGACTAAATCGATTGCAATGTCTCGCGACAATGCATTTAAAAAGTATGCTACTGAGTATGACCCGATTAAGATTGGTTCTATCGATGGTAAGTCACCTGTGTAGTATTAACCCTTTGCCTTGCAGTGTTGTACTGTACCTGTGGTGTTTTGTTTGGTTTTTTATTTTATTTTAGCAAAATATTCATACACAAAATAACAGTATTTGGAAATCAGGAACAGACACTGAGCCCCACGACCATGCTATCGTCCGTGCCATAAATGTGGAATACGTGAGCAACAAGCAGGTGAAAGGTGACCCTAACCGCACAGTGTTTGTCGCGAGACTCAATCCTAGGACAACAGAGGTGAGTGGGTACATCTACCAACTGTAATTACTTTTTAAACTATTTTAAAGGTATTCTTGATAGAATTTTGTAATGAAACCTATTTGTTTTTGATATTATTTCTCAAAGAACATAGTTCACTTACGAAATATTTTACATTTGTACATAATGATAAGTACACCAGTTTTATAGCAGTAACAATTTTTAAAATTAAACCTTATTTCATTGATATAACATTCCTTAGGTTGCAGGGTGGTTGTAGGTAAGGTTCTGCAAGTTTTTAGTTTAGTTTACTTAACTTTTTTGTAAACAACAAGACTTGTTGATTCTATAATATAATTTGGAAGTTTGTTGTGTAATTGTGCACCCTCAAAACTTTTGTTCTGTACAAGGTACAATGCATTATTCAGTCTATGCGTGTGATATCAAGGTTACCTAACTTCCTATGTTATTTTATTATAGCTTATTATTATCTACGTGAGGTTATGTATCAACGTGATTTCTTATCTTCCGCACAATGTCTTCATGTATCTTTAATGAAATAAATATACCAGTTGTGAATGATCACTGTTGGAGTTATCACTTCTCGGTATCTTTAACTGGTTCCTCTTTCCGTAGTTGGTTCTTGGTTGATGCAAAGAAGGATCATGAGACTTTCTAAGTTGTACTTGTGGCATTGAGTTTCTTTTTCGTTTTAAATGATAAGTTTGTGTATATGCTTTAATGTATGATTTTTTGAATGAGACAGTGGGTGTTGTAGATAAATAAAGATATTTATTTCTCAAAGAACATAATATACATTCACTTACAGAGAAATGTGTTTTTCTTAGTATTTAACATACTTTTAAAACCTATTTATTATGGTTGACTTTTACAGTGCAGTTGTTATTATAATGCTAGGCTATTATTATTCTACAGGAATATTCTCTAATACATATTTCTTGAGTCTTTTCTTGAAAACATAAATAATGGTGGACAATTCACACAGCATTATCTACCCCCAAGCTAACCAGAGCGTGTGTTATGGGTACTAGGTAACTGTTTATTTGTTTTATACTCATTAGTTGTGTTTTCTTAGAAGAGTGTGTCTGTGTAAGAAAATCATAGTTATCTATAGTAATCTAAATAATCTTGTTTGCGTTTATAAATCTAGCCAGATGTATAACTCTTCTATTTCTTTATCTCACAGCAAACTCTGAAGTCCGAATTCTCGAAGTTTGGCGAAATACGGCACATCCGTCTCGTCAAAGATATCGTGACGGGAAAGTCAAAAAGATACGCATTCATAGAGTTCGTGAAGTTGCACAGCGTGGAGAGAGCAGTGGGCAGCATGCACGGCGAGCACCTGGAGCGTGCCGTGCTGCTTGTGCAGGGCGAGGCGGAGCGCCGGCTGCGGGGCTGGCGCCCGCGCCGGCTCGGCGGTGGCTTCGGCGGGGCCAAGGAGTCTGGCCAGCTGCGGTTTGGTTGCAAAGATAGACCGTTTGCCAAACCCATCCACTTGCAGAAAGATATCAATGAACCACTCAGACGGGGGTAAGTGATAAACGTACATGTTGTGCCACAAATACCTACCTTAAATAAACATAATTAAAAAAAAGCCTTTTATTCCTTAATCATAAATACCAATAAATCATGCCTAAAAAGAATGGCTTTTAGCTACCGTTTATTTGTTTTAAAATGGTGTCTAATTGAATGAATAGGTATCAAGCTTAGTAGATCCATTAATATAATTTAAAATAGCATGCATATTAGGTAGGTAGGTACAGTCAAACCAGAAAGAGTAGAAAATAAATGACGCCGCCACTATTGTTTACATGGTGTCACCATATACTACGGCAGAACGAATACTTGATATTTTTTAATATGTTTTTAAAACACATTGCAGTTTTTATTTTTTCACATTTATGCTCATCACATAAATGTTTGTCCTGGATACGAATCAAACCCACTATATTAAAATAAAATAAAAATACCAATACCGAGACGATAAACGATACCGATTTTATTTTATAGTTCGCTACTTCGGCACCGTCACCTAGTTAGCGTTATGCTTTCAGATTTTCCTGCAACCAAACCAGTAAAGTATCAAAAATAAAGGGTTGCACTACAAAATAAAGGGTTGCACTACAAAATAAAGGGTTGCACTACAAAATAAAGGGTTGCACTACAAAATACGATTCAATGGGAAGTTCCAGTGTTACCGCTAGCGGAAAATTATTCTGGTTAGACCAATAAATAATAACTGCAAAATTTCAAGAAATTATTTATACATGTCTGTTTTTTTAATTCTGTATAAGTATTCTATTATTATGAATATAAATGTACATACATTAATCAATACCTACCTATTTAATTTTTGTTTTATCATTGGCTGGTTGAAAGTTTTATATTGTATAATATTTGTTGTACAGGGTGGTTTTTTGAGAAGGGCGGTGATGGCCAACTCTGAAACCACGAGAGTTAGGGAAAAGTCGTGAAAGGAGTCATGCCCTTGATTTATAAGAAAACAATAACTGCATATTTATTTTTTTCAAAAATCTTTTACTTTTGACGGAAATGGACCCGAGTGATTTTTGAAAAAAAAAAATACACCCTGTATATTGTGTGTAGTTGTGTATCTCAACAAAACCTGTTGAAGGTTTATTTTTGTTATTATAAGCATGATTTTTAAATATATGTAAAAGTAGGTAAGTATCTAAGCAAAATACGTGCATATAATTTTGCAACGAAAAGATGAATCTGGCGACAAATTCACTAAAGCGGCACACTGGCCCTTTCATAAAGAGTTGCCAGTTTACAGTAAATTTTAGTTCCCCTATAATTAATTTCTACTCTTTCTGGCATGACTGTACCTACATATTGAATTAAAATAAATTTTAATTTGATTGATTTAAATTTTAACCATTATTTTATTAGATCCTCCAGTTGTTAGATGTTTGTAGATTTCTCAAATGAATCCTTCTCTTCGAATCTCGTTTAGCCTTAATAGGTATTTCGTAATTGATGTCTGGAATTGCATAGTTATGTTCTCATGCATAGTCATGTTCTTATGCATAGTTATGATCTCATCTTTTCTTCGGTAGACAGAGATCCTACGCTGTAAGTGTATGCAGATAGAATGTTCTTCTGCCTCTCTACTTGTTCCCGAGCTGGAGGGATGCCCACAAATACCTTAGGGAAGGTAAAACAATCATTTATCAATCACTCACTAGGTACTATTTATTTTCCAGGCAAACAAGACAAGCTGATTGAGCTGACTGAAATGTTTCAAAAGCTCCACATTGAAAGTTTTAGTCCAACATCTATTTGGTCATGATAATACTGAAATCAATAACACTGAAGTGACAGCCAAACTAACATCATGCATCTGCGATATAATGTGCGATGAGTGCTGCAGAGCTCAAGGGCTGGTGCAGAGCCTTCACCGGCACCGAGCGAGCTTTCACCATCCTAGAGGCACTCCTTCTAGTTGTTCTATTTGTTTTCCTGATATTTTTGATTCTTCATTTACTAGCTTGCGCTAATTCCCCACTGCCTGACGAGATCATCGATGTGGTGACAGACAAGTTACAAACACAGCAGCTAAGCCCGATGATCGATGAAGATGATAAATATTCTACAATGAAGCAGACCATGGATCCCGAGCGCGAGTGCTCCTGGACGCCGTCAGCCAAGACTGCGGCGCCGACGCACTACTACGAACACGGCGCGACACGAGCGACCCAACACGCTACAAGCAAAACTCAAGTTAACAAAATGTCAAGTAAAAAACTTCCCGTCGCAGAGGACTTTGCTCTCGCGGATCAGTCCGATGGAGAGGACGCGGAGGAATCACAGAAGCAGTTCGTGTTCGCTCTCGTGAAACTGCGGCCGCCGCAGGACGTCGTGTTCGGCTGCATCCTCTCGGCCGTCAGCGCGCACTGGGCGCTCACCGCCGCCAGCTGTCTGGAGGCCGTGGAGGAGGTGGACTCGCTCGACTCCTTCGTTATCATGGCGGACTACGGCGCCGGCGGCGCGGGCCAAGTGCGTGCCGTGCGGGACGTGCGGATACACCCGCTGTACCAGGGGACCAACAAGAGCTTCGACCTGGCGGCGCTGCGCAGCGAGGGCGCACTCGGCGGCCGCGCCGTGCCGCTGCCGGAGCCGTTGGACCACGCGCTGCTGGCGCCCGGCGAGCGCTTCCACGTGCTCGGCTTCGGACCTTACAGGTAGGTACATGTATCTAGAGGCGAGTACAGAGTCCTAGCTAGCTAGCTCTACAACATCCGTCTCCCTTGCAGGAGCATCGACCGGCGTGCGGCGGGACGCGGGCTGCGTGCGGCACGCGTGTGGCGCCTCAGCAGCCGCATGTGCCCCGGGGCGGCGGCGTGGGCGCTGCGCCACCTGTCGGCGGGGCGCGCGCTGCCCGGCGCGCCGTGCGCCGCCGCGTGGCCGCTCTGCGCCGGCCCGCTGTACGGCCGCGCGGCGCCCTGCACGTACTGCGCCGGCGCCCCTCTGCTGCGTCGCGGCGTGCTGCTTGGCGTGATGGCCGACAACCCGTCGTGCGGCGTGGCCTGCGACCCGCAACTCTTCGTCAACATCGCCGCGTTGAAAGACTGGCTCGACTCCGTACTCGACTGACTGATCTAACATTTACAATGTATTACATAATGAAATGATGTGAAAAGTTATAAAACATGTTTTAAATGTTCATTCGTTAACTTACATAAATTGCTGTTTGTGCTGTATTAGCATGGGTTTGTGTTCGGCGACATTCGTTGCTGACTGTACCCATCCCTACCTACTGCGGGCTCGACTCCCGATTATTTGTTTTTAAGCACCACAGTTGTAATTTTTTTTCTTTTCCCGATCTGTGTGTTTTTCTATGTTGTATAAGTACCTATTGTAATTGATGGGTACCATACATAATACGCACCTGTTCACAAATAATGTAGGCTCCTGCTCAACTAGCACTAGGTATCAACTTCCTGTTACCGTTTTTATCCTAATATGTAATTGTTACAATTCGTGGACAACGGGGCTGATTATACTTAGAGTAATTAAGTTTTAATTTTAGTTTACATTAAGAGCTGAGTATAATTGTTTGTTGTCGAAAATAAAAAAAATAATAAAATAAGTTTAGCTCTGCATGCTGCTCTTCGTCTTTCATTTAGCCATCGCGTGTGACACTGAGTGACGCACGCCGCACTGCCGACGCACGCGGCGCGGCGCGGGCTCGGCGCCGGCGAGGCGCGGGCGCGGCCAGCGTTATACCTACGCCTGTTCAGAAACCATGTTGGTTATTTACGTCGGCTTCTGTTCAAACTCAAATACCTACGTTTATTTTTTTAGGGTTATTATTAAATAAATTTGACTACTGAAGTAGGTACTATTTATTAATATGTATAGTTTAAAATTGGTTTTATCTATAAACATAATAATTTTATGTTCATAGATAAAACCAATTTGACCAAGCAAATTTACCTACAAAATTATTATCTAATAGGAAATAAAGTGGTATCTGATTCACTTCATTAATAAGTATGTTAATTAATACGTTTACACACTCCCGCGAAATTTTATTGATTTTGTATCTGTTGAAAATGTTGAAATAATGTTTTTTGAAAGGGGGCCATGTTAGGCACCGGGCCATATTAGGCGCAGGTACCTTAAATATACAAACAATCCTCTACCTACGACGACGCGACGTCCTCTTTGCTTTAGTACTCATTCAGTTACTGCCATAGATAATAGATGCGGTCTATGTATCAATCAATCAAGCGGTATTGTCTATTCATCTGCGATGGCCTGTTGATCGCATTTGTAAATAATCGTTATATTTATTATTGTAGTAATGAACAAAATGATGCTTGTTCTCTCGCTGATGATGGCGGTGTTCACGACGGGCACCATCACCATTGCCATCATGCAGATCATGGAGGCGGCCGAGGCGGGCGCCAAGGCAGACGAGCTCGAGTAGCGCGCGCCGCCAGCAGCACTGGCGGCCGATCTCATTCCTCGTTCGGCTCGCACGGTGCGCACACGCATTTACCTCAGTACGTTAACGCGGGTACCGGTTTTGCATTCGCTGCAAAGGTCTAGCAGATATGTCCGACTACGAACAAACAGAAGTCAAAGTCTGCACCTGAATCTCGCACAGGTCGAATCCCACCTGTAGTGGTGGAAATCAAAGATTGGTCTCATCAAGCGATCACAACCTTGATCACCAAGTTCACAAAAAATGTTCATCTTCAGTATCGTCGCAATGGCTATCCACTGCTACTAATGGTAGTCACCGCATGTTAACTGAAGGCGTACGTGCTTTGTCTCGACAAGAAGAAAGGAGCTACAAGGTCATTGTGCGCGGGATACCAGCACAAGCCAATCCTCTAGTACGTGATGATCTTGCATCTCTGGGCCTGCCAATGCTACAGTGAATCCACTCTAAAGCTCATCTGCGGTGAACATGATGGCATGCCCACCTTTGTTGGTACAACTACCAGCAAGTTCTGACATCGTTCAATTCAGACAAACCAAATACCTTTGCAACTCTGTCATAAGATCGAAAGATTCAAGCCTACACACCTACACAGTGTTACCGTTGCCAAAACTTTGGACACGCCTTCAGGAACTGCAACGTTCCTGTTCGATGCGTTAAGTACATTAGGAGCTACTCAAGACTGCCCTAAAAAAGAGCGTACCTACTAGCCCTGCGCAATGCTGCAATTGCAAAGAAAACCATCCTGCCAATTTTAGGAAGTGCCCTGCCCGCATTGCCCACCTTGAGCCTCCAGCAGACAAAACAGACGCGGCTGAAATATGTGCATTGCACAAACCAGCAATTGCTACGGAGAAACCCTTGTCCTCACAAACAACCCCATCAGAGACATCCGTTCTGTCGAGTATCCAACCTTGCGTTACGGCAAAATCGCGATCAAATAGGGTAAAAAGTATTTATTTTGTGTCATAATAATAGAAGCAAAGTTGGTACAATCAAATAATATACATAGGCGCAAGAAGGCCTTTATGCGAGCTCATCATTTTCCCCACACCGGGTTTTAGCATAGGCTAGTACCTATAGATAACTTTGGCCATGTACATGTACCGGCGAACATTTCCGTTCAAGCATTACAAATATTAAAAAAACAAACTAAGCATAACGTAAACATTTTATTTAAATATTC
Source organism: Eupithecia inturbata (assembly GCA_963662085.1). NCBI lineage: Eukaryota > Metazoa > Arthropoda > Insecta > Lepidoptera > Geometridae > Eupithecia > Eupithecia inturbata. The sequence continues at coordinate 453,614 of OY759178.1, read as the reverse complement.
TTGAAATTTAAATCATTATAATACATTTCGGAAATTCATTACAATTACTCGTCGCTCGCATCGCGGTCCAAATATACAGATACCGAGACTAACTTTACATGACTATCTCCTATCTTCTCCCCAACCACAACTATAAGGCGCTTCAGTTTACACGCGACAAGCCCGGCGCAGCGCCGCGACCTGCAGTGGTGCCGATGCCGGGGGCTACGGCTGGCGGCCGGGGGCTGCCGGAAGGTACGCTGCGCTTGGAGCGCCCGAAGTAGAACACAACCGCTACAACTCAATTATAATAAAGAATCCAATTGAATACATTTTCATAAACATATAATACCTACATGATTCAATCAAAATAATTTTATCTTGAAAAAAATAAATTTACTAACACCCACAATAAATTGAAATACGATAAGTTACGAAATTAAAAATAAGATGGAATAGGTGAAGAGCCTATGAGCAAAATCATTACATTCAATATCACAACACAACTAAACTCCGGAAATTATTACAAAATATTCTTAATCATATTTATTATAACCTAGTAAAAACATTTATAATAGTTTTTAATAAATATGATTATAGTTCGATGGAAGAGGGGAGCTAGCTAATGGGACCCACATTTGTGTCACACTATCGTGAAATCTTATGCAAAGTATTTCTGGCAACCAACTGCGACTGATTCTATACTCTATGTGATTGTAATAAGATCCACGAAGACAATAACGTTTGTATAATATCATCCGGTGCCCTGGTAGCAACCTTCAACGTTGTACTTTCATGAACTATTTCAAAACTAGGAGTGCGCGACTTCACCTTGTATTTATGAATAAATATTCTATTTTGCTTCCATTTTTGAATTTATAAACCAAAATCATTCGTCGTAATTTCAGACAGCTTTTTCAGCTTAGTTTGGTTCCGCATGCCGTGCCTAAAGTCGGTGCTATACTAACGCAACGTCGCAGTCGATAAGTTAACAACAAAAGACCTAAAGGTGCAGCCACACCGAAGTTCCTTTTTAACGTTTGCAACAAGCATTTATCTTGGAAAACGAATAGACTTAGTTGGAGAAAGTTGTTGTTAGTAAACATGTTGTAGAATTGTATACTACGACGAGTAGCTTCAGTATGCACCTAGATCAATAACGTTAGAATCGAAACAGTAGTTAGGTAAATACAGGCTACAGTAGTTGACAAGTCCTGGAGGCTGGCGCAGCTGAGCAGTGCTTTATCCCGGGTCTGGATGGTCATATCCCGGATCTGGCTGGCATATCCCGGTGCTACAGGGTCGGCATGTTATATTCCCGTGCGCCTGTAGGCCGCCATAGGCCCCAGATCAGGGATGTCACCGTCGGACGGCTCGTAGCCCTGCAACACACAAGTTAACAACGTTAATGTAAATAACATACTAATGTATTCAAAAATAGTTTTAAGCCTTCATCACAGCAATGTGTTATCTAACTAGGTAGGTACACTACACTTTGAACACCTATTGTATCTACTGTCTTTATCTCTGCCTCACGAGTGTGTCCGAGTGCGCGGTCCTTCGTGACTAGGTAGGTACCTATCTATTTGTGGTACTACTGTTAAAGAAGAGTGCAGAGGTGCTCTTCACCTCTGCACTGCACAAACAACAATTTCACGATGGATGCTACAGTTACCTTCTAGTGTCCGTTGAGCATTATATCAGGCTCCTGGTTGCGTGAACATATAATACATGGTGATGAGTAGGTAGGTACCTCCGAGGGGGTGGAGGGCGGGGAGCGGTCGGGGGAGGAGAGGGGGGAGAGCGGGATCAAAACGTGGACCGGCTTGTCCTGTACCACATGCGAGGGGTCAGTATAGGGGGCGGGCGTTCGTGAGACCTGGCGCACGAGGGTGCGGTCCCTCTCGAATCGAACAATCACATTAATTCACAATCGCCCATGCTGGTGGGCAGGTGGCTCGACTGCGTTCTGCTCCGCGTCAGATGCACCGCGTAGTGCCACAGCCGCGGCTCAGGTCGAGGAGGTGTGGGAACACGTCAGTCTCGCCTCGCAATGTATTGTGCGTCACCCCCGGCTAACCAGCCTCAATTGAAGTAGTGGCGAAGGGCTTTTGGTGCATGCATGAGGAATTTACTGGCCAGATCCAGGAGGCCTACTGGCATGTCAGCGTGTGCGTCCCGGTCACAAGTGGTAATAGCTGCGTTTCGGGATCTCAGTAGGTAGGCAGACGGAGTTGTTGCACGATTGAGTGTTTTCTGACCTGACTTATATATAGTGGACGTGCATCGTGACGTGTGCGTGTGTAACCTACCTGCGTATTGGGCACGAAGTAAGCCGGCGCGGGGCCTAGCGCGGGCGGCGAGGGACCCAGCACGTCGGCGGCGGGGGGCCGCGCGCGCTCCGCCGCGCCGCGGGGGTTGAACACGTCCACGTAGGACTTCTTTATGTCTGGAACAAGAAACACACAAGTGCAGTTATTAACTATTACTTCGAAGGGCGATTCTGATTGCCACCTGTTTATCCATGTGCCACTTTTTAAAATAGTGGAGTAGGACTATCGCATGGTATGATAACGTAATAATACAAGGTATGGCATGCCGAAACATCGGACACGGACACGTGGGTGACAGAAGCCATACGTCATCGACGCCAACGGCGAATGAGAACACGAATCTGTTTTCTGGTGTAGTAGCGTAAGATCGTAACTCCCCGAGCTCCATAAATTACCTGCACGAATCTGATAAGCTATTTCAGCTACTTCCATAGTGTTATGTCTTATGGCATACTGCTATGGGGGAACGCTGCAGATATTAACACCGTATTTGTGCTGCAGAAGAGGGCTGTTAGTGCAATCTATAATATGGGTCCCAGAGAAACCCTACGTGAAAAATTCAAAAAGAGATAAACCATGTCAATATATTTATGAAAACTTGTTGTACACTTGGAATATCAATCGGTTCCCTAAAAATAGCGACATACATAACTTAAATACTAGAAATAAGAATAAACTCGCTGTGCCCACAACTAGGCTACACAAGATTAATGTATCTTTTAAAGCGCAATGTATACGCTTCTACAACAAAATACCAAACCATACAAATGAGTTGAAAAAATTATCAATAAATAAATTCAAACAAATTGTCAAACATATCCTTTGTAAAAAGGAAAAAAGGGTTACTACAAAATATCAGATTACTAGAGGATAAAAAAGCTTGGGACAAGTTTTGCTCCAACTCGAAAACTAACAACCTAACAAGGTAAAGGTTTCTTGTTCGCTTCTTTACTTTACCTTAAAAATATTGAAGTGAGCAAAAATCAAATTGATCACTTTATTTTCTAGTTTTACTTATATAATTTGATTTTGTGACGTGTCCAAGAGTCCTGTAAGGTCTCTAAAGGAAATAAAGCACTTTGACTTGACTTTGATAAAAAAACTATGTGGTTTTGTACTCGTACTAACCAGTTATATATCACAATGACTCGTGTCTAACTAAAACTGTTTTCACTGATCTAACAAACAAAATTGAATATTGACATTTTTTATGTATTTTTTTTAATTGACTAGGCATTTGTTTCCCAACTTCCATGTTTTGTTGAAATAGGTAGGTGCCTAAGTGTGAACAGGACAGTGCTGTTGCATGTGTCACTCGCGGAGTGCCAGACATTTATTTATTTATTTATTCAAAAATATTGTTAGTACACTATCCTTACAGGTACACCTAATGCGATAGTGTACTATCTATAGTCACAATAATCCCTAAAATCTAAGTCACCTTTGGTCATCAATATTTTAACACAATTACTAATTACAATTAATAATATCATTCTCAATTTTAACATAATTATTACCATTAGGTACACCAAATAATTGTAATACAAAACAAAAATTTTAATTTAATAATAACAAAATAAAATAAAATTAATCCAATAATAAATCATTCATCAAACCATTAAAATCACATACAATAAATAATAACGCCCTTGCCAACTCGTTCAGGGAGCAGTAAAACACGTCCATCCGCTCTGCCAGTGCATTGAGTGTGCGGATGCATCGCGTCAAGGGAGCCTTTTGCAGAAGGTTAGTTCTCGCTCGAGGTAGAGCAAATAGGGTGGGCCGCCTCCTCCGGTGCACGAATTCTTCCGGCACATTCAGCTTCAGCTCCTCCAAAATGCTCGGATTATATATAACCCCCCGAAGAACCTTCACCACATAAACAGCCAGTGCTGCGTCCCGCCTTACTTCCACATGACATGTTCACTTGGATTACCTATCGGTGCTCGACAGCTGCGTGTAGCATCCCAGACGGAGTTGTCCAATAGGACTCTTTCAGACAGATCCAATTTCTAAAAAAGTTTCTTTGACCTTTTCTCTCTCTAATATTATAAATGTGATCATTTGGATGTTTGTTACTTCTACACGCCAAAACTACTGAACGCATTGGGCTGAAATTTTGCACAGATGTAGTTCTAGGCTTGGAATAAAATATAGGCCACGTTTAACTTATGTACCTACTGTTATGTATTACTTAACTGTTATGTGTAACTTATGTAATTTGAATTTTGTGACGTTTCCAAGGGTCCTGTGAGGTCAGGTCTAAAGGAAATAGAGCACTTTGATATTTGAGATTTTATCCCATAACTCAGTTCCATGCGAGATTTTTTTTTAATTTTTATTGGTTGAGGTGCTTTGTTCTTAAACAATTTTTTATTAAAAAAAAAGATCGTGTTCAATAGAACAAATAAATTAATGTTCCTATTGTTTGCTCATTTCATGCAACTTCTTATTTAAATAGATAATTTTAACTCGTACGTGTTTAATAAATAAAACTTTCACTCAGATATAACTTTTGTTTTCTCTGTAATAAAAGAAAACTAAATTCCCCATTTTGTACGTGGCAGAATAGGCGCAAACTCCATGCGCGGAAAAAAAAAAAAACCTTATCCCTTTAGTCTGTGGCTGATCGCAATGCGCGCGCATAGGAAAACTGAAAAATTTTGCGAAACATTTTTCACAACTCGTTGTCACTGTTGAAACTATAGTTATTTATTAATTAAAATGTCTACAAGTACTAGTTATGAAGAAAATGATTTATGTTGTACACCGCCCGATATAAGATGTGAAGCCCTTAACGTTAATGAAAGTTTACTACCTGAAAACTGCAAGGAAAAATATCTACTAAATAAAATGAGTTTTTTTTTGTTATTTTCTTCACAAGTGTGTTGAAAAACGTCGTATGATACACGTGTGTATTGATGATTACCGTCCTCGGCTCTCTTAAGAATGAATCAATGGCGCCTCAGCGGTAATCACCAACATTACACACTTGTACCATAATGTACTATTATACGTTTCCGTAGAATAAAATCGTGCGAAGCCGCGGGCAGGAACTAAGTAAGTATGTTTATAAAAATAAAGGTTTATGAATAACTCACGTCTTCCCTTCTGCATCTTGAAGATGTTAGAGACGGGCGGCGCGCCCGGCGCTGGCGGCGCGCGCGGCGGCGACGGGCTCCTGCAACGTACCAGGCAGTATATGGAACACGATACAGTATACATTCAATGAATCCTGTGCAGTTGCAACACAAAAACCGGGTTTCTACCGCGATAAGGTAATGGGCGGGAAATGAGAGATCAGTGAGCGGAGCGTCATTATAAAGCTTTCTGCTCGCTCGCTCCTCTCCGCTCGACTATTTGTTGGTAGAAATGCAAGTATGCAGTTTACTAGTTTACTGAAAGGAACCGCCTACACAATCCAACTGTACACGGTGGATTACTGAGACGGGACTGTAACGGGACTGTACCTTAACCGTTATACTTACAGGAAAACGGTCTATAACTTTTTGAGATATTCTGAACTGCATTCACAGATTTTGGAAAAAAATTACAGTCAGCAAGAAAATGGTAATTTTACACAAAAACTTTTGTTGCCGCTAATCGATCCTGTTTATTTTAAGGATCAAACGTCTCCACTAGACCGTCTGAGGTTTGAGTACTAGAAATGTTCGAAATCGCGAAAAACCTTTTTCATGAAAAACTATTTATCAACTCGAAAATTTTTTGTTGCTAAACAATCCTATTTCTTACTGTGATCAAGACTCTTTGAGGCCAACTGAAGTTTGAGAACAGAAACTACGGTAAGTCACAAGACCGGGTACCTACTCGTACTGAGGCCATTGATTCTACCAGAGAAATGTAGACCATGACCTCACAACTCCTTTAAAAACTGTGTCGTTCGCATTACTGAACACCCTGTATAACCGAATAGGTTTCTTGTAGCAGCGGCCGACGAGGCCTAAATTGTAGTAAGTAACTATTTGTATTTAGTTTCATAGCAGCAGTAGGCACAGGTAACTCACGTGGCGGGCCTCGCGTGCGGCAGGTCCTGCGAGCGCGGCGGCGGCGGCGGCGCGCCGGCGGGGTCCTCCTCTGCGCCGTCCGTGTTGCGCCAGCGCTTGGCGTCCGCGTCCCACACGATCTGCCATACACACATATACAACATACACACGCCACGTCGAGACGCACACTGTACAGTGGTCATCATGTTACACGCTCGATATTAATAACACACAAGGGCAGCTGCGTAGCTAAGCGGTGAAACTCAAGATACCTATATTTTCCATATACCTAGATCACGTACTCTCCTAAAATGACTTTCTTGTTGTTGATTTGTTGACAGAATTTGCACTAGGTAGTTACTTGTTGATTTGAGCTCTTTCCTACAAGGCATGTCATCATCTTCATCAGCCTGTCCCGTCCACTCCTGGCTTAGGCTCCCCCTATTGAGCGCCATAGCGCCCTGTCTTCAGCTTGCCGCATCAACCACCTGGACGAAGGGAGTCCTACCACTACGTTTTTCAAGTCACGGTCTCCGAGCACAGATTTGTGTTGTGATTTGTTTACAAATATTGTAGGTAGCTTGAGAATGGCCTCAGTACCTAGTCTAGATAGTTGGTAAAGAGATACATATAGGTAGGTACAGTCCAGGTCTTTAGGGTTCCGTACCAAAATGGTAAAAATAAACCTGTTTATTAGGAGTACCTAATCGTTATAAACCGTTATTAGTTTTTATTAAAAAATTACAGATTTTTTTATTTAATTTTTCAAAATGAGTCTGGGTTTTACTAAGTCAAAAATGTATATTACGATACAAATTTTAACTGACTTCGAAAGAAAAAAGGAGGGGTTCTATGATCGGCTGTATTTATGTTTTTTAGGGTTCCGTACCTGAAGGGTGAGAACGGAACCCTATTACTAAGCCTCCGCTGTCCGTCCGTCCGTAAGAGGTAGACAGTTGAAATTTTCAGCGAATGTGTATTTATTTCTCTTGTCGCTACAACAGAAAATAATAAAAATAAAATAAATATCCAAATGAAGGGGGCTTCCACAGAAAAAACGTGTTTTTTTGGTCATCGTTTGTCAAGGCTGTATCTCTTGAACCACAATAGGTAGACACATCAAACTTTCTATAAATAAGTAACACTTCAACTGTAATAACAACAAATATAAACAATATAATAAAATTTAAAATTGAATGGGGTCTCCAAACATGTTAAAATTTGATGTTCTTTGAACTTTCAAGTTGCCTGATTTTTACATTACGTGTGCGAGTCGGCGCGCACTTGGCGGTTTATTTATTTTAGTTTATAGGCACTATACGAATGACCTGCCTTGTTTAAAATTCTTTTCTTGTTTTCAAGTAAATGAGTTAGTAAGGAATTGTGCCGAAGCGAATAATGTAATCTCTAACGTCAGGTACTCATTGGTTTAGTTTAGTTTAGTGCTAGGTACCAAAATAACAATTCGTCGATTCGCTGTCTAAATATACCTAATAATTATTGACACGACCGCCTTACAGTAACACAAGCCGTGAAGTGGTGGTGAGGTCCACCACTCGTGTAATACATGCAGCTGAGACATAATGAACTACCGACACCAGTCGTGCAGTACATACAGCTGAGACATAATGAACTACCGACACCAGTCGTGTAGTACATACAGCTGAGACATAATGAACTACCGACACCAGTCGTGCAGTACATACAGCTGAGACATAATGAACTACCGACACCAGTCGTGCAGTACATACAGCTGAGACATAATGAACTACCGACACCAGTCGTGCAGTACATACAGCTGAGACATAATGAACTACCGACACCACTCGTGCAGTACATACAGCTGAGACATAATGAACTACCGACACCAGTCGTGCAGTACATACAGCTGAGACATAATGAACTACCGACACCAGTCGTGTAGTACATACAGCTGAGACATAATGAACTACCGACACCAGTCGTGCAGTACATACAGCTGAGACATAATGAACTACCGACACCAGTCGTGCAGTACATACAGCTGAGACATAATGAACTACCGACACCAGTCGTGCAGTACATACAGCTGAGACATAATGAACTACTGACACCACTCGTGCAGTACATACAGCTGAGACATAATGAACTACCGACATGCAAGTGAATCAATGTTGAATGGAATTAGTTTTGTGCGATGTGATATAATGTTAACTGAGTCCTCTTCCCCACGCCCACGCCCACGCCCACGGGCCGGGAAATGAAACAATGCGATCATTCAACGCTTTATTTATCATCATTTAGTAACTTACAGTTTTTACAAACTTTTAAAAACAATATAAAGTTTTATAACAATCAACTAGCTTTCAAAACAAAATGATACCACAGCACAACAAAACTAATTCCAAACTCTAACAATCCAAGTAATATTATATGTCGTTATGTCTAGGAACTTCTACCTATTTAGAGCACCACAATGTCACTCAAATCTTTTTGATGAATATAACTAAACTAGGAACATATAGACTTGTTGAGCATTAAACACCGTCAATATAAAATGTGTTCTAGTTGACAAGCTATTAGTTAGACTCCTCCAACCGCACCGAGTGTTCTACAAGAGCGTGGGCATCGCCCTGGCACTGTGCGCCGGGTTAACACTCACGGTAGGGTTCTTATCGTCTGGCAGGATCATCTGGTTGGGCGGGCGCAGCGACAGCTTGGTGAGGATGCCTCCGATCCAGCTGCGCCCGGCCCTGTCAGTTTTCACTTCCTTGTCGTTGGACTTGGACTCTTTGCTCTTGGCCGTGTCGTCGTCGCGCTACAATATAAAACACATATTTTACCATGAGTTTGAAGAGATGGAGGTTCTTCCGTTTCATGCGCCCCTCGGTTGGCGGGTGAAGTGAACGCCTGTTTTATTGATAATGCTAACAGCATCCATTATCCAAACTAATAAATGTGAAACCAACTCAGTCTGCTGCCTTTCGACGACTTAGCGTTTCAACGGATCTCAATGAAAGGCAAGATGAAAGACTGAAGAAGAAGGCTTCTTCTTAACCAGAACGCGTGCTGAGCCGCGGGCAGGAGCTAGTTATGCAATAAACACCGTAATTAGCGAGTGATGTGCGTATAGTGGCTACGCCCAGCAGTGGGACAGCCCAGCCAGGCTGTTGTGATGTGATGATGACGCCTAAAGTAATGTATGTACCTCGGCGCTCGGCGGTCTGTCGTCGTCGTAGCCGGAGTAGTGCTGCGCGCCGGCCGCGCCGCCCGGCATGCTGATGGCGGGCCGCTCGGCGCCGCCGCCGCCGCTCTGCGACAACACACAGTATCACGTGCAGGGAAATATTACTACGAGTGCTTTAACACAACGAAAAATTGAGATTTGCGAGATCTTATAAAAGATGATAGATAGCGTTAGATATTACAAAACTAGAGTAGGGCCTCATTCTTGCATCTATTAAAGTAACGCGTCCGCTCGTCTAGCTAACGGACCGGTTGTCTGGCCCGGAGTGGCCTGGCAGCAGCGCTCCTACGCTCCTCGAGATGAGTCACATGCTAAGCTGGCGGGTGCGGACACATCCTACATTTTATGTAAATGATGCGAGGCTCCTTTTGTGATTTGGTCCTTGTTTTCTCAGTTAGCCATGTTTGTACCGATTGACATTTAGTGCATGTGTGCACGTAGTTTACTGGTATAAGTTTAGTGCATGCGTGCACGTAGTTTACTGGTATAAATTTAGTGCAAGTGTGCACGTAGTTTACTGGTATAATTTTTTTATGTGACCGTAGACAGTGATATTAAACTACACCAATCAGTTAAAACATTTATTCGTAACATATACTTTGCATATTTGATTATTAAAACGACAATAATAGCAACACTTACATACACGCTCACGTATCTAATATAAATAAAATATTTCTGTGGGATTTCAGATAATAATCACAATAAATTAATGGCATTATAAATTAGATCCAAAAAACTATCACAGTTAAATGTGAAACAGATCATTCATATCAGAACCCGTGCCGTTCTACAAACGCTAACATCCTGTTAAAACATCTCATAATGTGCGTGGATCTACACCGGTCAGTAACGACTTGTTTAGCTCACGGAAATCATTACCTGTTCACAAAATGCACTCTGGACTACAAGCCAAACTCTTACCTACGCTTAACATTAAATGGTAACACGTAAATGAATACGGGACGAAGCAACATCGAGACAAGTCGTGCACAGCACCCGGTCCAGTCCGGTCCAGTCCGTCGAACGCAACGACGCCGCAGCTAGGTTATACGATAACGTTAGGCCTCCTAGATCTAGTTCCGTCGGAGTCAGTAGGGCTCGTCGATGTCGAAGGTCTTGGGTCCCGAGACGCAGTAGGCGGCATCTGTAGGAGCGGCGCGGGGCGGCGCGGGCGCGGGCCCGGCGAGCGGCGCGTCGATGTCGAACGTGCGCACCGCCGGGTCGGGGAGAGCGGGGTGCCGGCGCGCCAGCAGCTCCTCGAACCTGTTGAGGCTGCGCTCGATGGTGCGCCTCAGCTCGCGCTTGTGCGCCTCCGGGTCGAGCGGCGGCGGGGCGGGGCGGGGAGGCGGGGACGTCGGCACCTCGATGGGGTAGGTGCCGCCGAAAATGAGCGGCTTGTAGGGGGGGACGCGCGCGGTGGGGGCCGCGCCCCGCGACCAAGTGTCCACCGTCTCGGAGATGAGGCGCCCGCAGCGGGGGCCGCGCCCCGCGCCGTAGCGGGGGGGCTCCGGCTCGCGTGGCTCGGCACGGGGCACGGGTGGCGGGGGCGTCAGGCGTGGGTTGTGCGCGATCTGGATGTCCAGGTCGGAGAGCGGGGGCTGGGCTGGCGCGGGGCGGAGCGAGGCGCGCGCCACGGGGGCGGCGGGTGGCACGGTGAAGGCGGGGTCGGGCGGCGCGCGCGGGACGGGGTGCACGCGGCGCCGCAGCGAAGGGCGCAGGTCCCGCAGCTCGAGGGCACCCTGGGTCCGCGCGGGCGCAGGACCGCCGCCCTGCGCCCCACAACACCGTTAGCACACACACACTGATAACACTATGTACTCGAGAGGTCGCGATACCTTCGACCGCAGCAAACGCTGTTTTCGACCGTGTTTAGAAAGTGTTCTGGTTTTTGTGAAATGTTGAACTTTTTCTTGTATTTATTGAAATGATGAGTTTATTTTCATTTATTTATGTTAGAAAATTAATTTAAGCAAGCCTACGACTGAGGCATGTCGCAAAGCAATTAAAAGAAAGTCACAGCAGTATACAGCAGCCATTCATTCAGAAGTTAAAGATTGGGATGTTCAGGGTTTCCAATATCCTGGTGCAGTTATTGCCGCATGAGTCCGGTGTCCTCACCTCTCCATACGCGTACGAGTTGTCCGGTGTCCTCACCTCTCCATACGCGTACGAGTTGTCCGGTGTCCTCACTTCTCCATACGCGTACGAGTTGTCCGGTGTCCTCACCTCTCCATACGCGTACGAGTTGTCCGGTGTCCTCACCTCTCCATACGCGTACGAGTTGTCCGGTGTCCTCACCTCTCCATACGCGTACGAGTTGTCCGGTGTCCTCACCTCTCCATACGCGTACGAGTTGTCCGGTGTCCTCACCTCTCCATACGCGTACGAGTTGTCCGGTGTCCTCACCTCTCCATACGCGTACGAGTTGTCCGGTGTCCTCACCTCTCCATACGCGTACGAGTTGTCCGGTGTCCTCACCTCTCCATACGCGTACGAGTTGTCCGGTGTCCTCACCTCTCCATACGCGTACGAGTTGTCCGGTGTCCTCACCTCTCCATACGCGTACGAGTTGTCCGGTGTCCTCACCTCTCCATACGCGTACGAGTTGTCCGGTGTCCTCACCTCTCCATACGCGTACGAGTTGTCCGGTGTCCTCACCTCTCCATACGCGTACGAGTTGTCCGGTGTCCTCACCTCTCCATACGCGTACGAGTTGTCCGGTGTCCTCACCTCTCCATACGCGTACGAGTTGTCCGGTGTCCTCACCTCTCCATACGCGTACGAGTTGTCCGGTGTCCTCACCTCTCCATACGCGTACGAGTTGTCCGGTGTCCTCACCTCTCCATACGCGTACGAGTTGTCCGGTGTCCTCACCTCTCCATACGCGTACGAGTTGTCCGGTGTCCTCACCTCTCCATACGCGTACGAGTTGTCCGGTGTCCTCACCTCTCCATACGCGTACGAGTTGTCCGGTGTCCTCACCTCTCCATACGCGTACGAGTTGTCCGGTGTCCTCACCTCTCCATACGCGTACGAGTTGTCCGGTGTCCTCACCTCTCCATACGCGTACGAGTTGTCCGGTGTCCTCACCTCTCCATACGCGTACGAGTTGTCCGGTGTCCTCACCTCTCCATACGCGTACGAGTTGTCCGGTGTCCTCACCTCTCCATACGCGTACGAGTTGTCCGGTGTCCTCACCTCTCCATACGCGTACGAGTTGTCCGGTGTCCTCACCTCTCCATACGCGTACGAGTTGTCCGGTGTCCTCACCTCTCCATACGCGTACGAGTTGTCCGGTGTCCTCACCTCTCCATACGCGTACGAGTTGTCCGGTGTCCTCACCTCTCCATACGCGTACGAGTTGTCCGGTGTCCTCACCTCTCCATACGCGTACGAGTTGTCCGGTGTCCTCACCTCTCCATACGCGTACGAGTTGTCCGGTGTCCTCACCTCTCCATACGCGTACGAGTTGTCCGGTGTCCTCACCTCTCCATACGCGTACGAGTTGTCCGGTGTCCTCACCTCTCCATACGCGTACGAGTTGTCTGGTGTCCTCACCTCTCCATACGCGTACGAGTTGTCCGGGGGCCAGTAGTCCCCGTAGGACTGCGAGTGCAACTCTTCGGTGCGGCTCCAGTCCTCGTACTGGTAGGGCGCGGCCTCCTGGCGAGGGTAGGCCTGCTCGCTCGGTGTCGCCAGCTTCTAGAACATTCAATAACATTACTTTCTATAGGTTTATAATTAATTTATAGTCAACAATTTTTCGAAATAATACAACATCATCATATTAAGCCACAGACTGTCCAAACGGAGAAACAGCGGTCCGGAGCCGGCTCTATCCATCGGACCTAAGTGTCGGTGATGGTGAACGCGCTCCTGACCGCGCCGCACTCCTCGAGCTTCCTCGTGGCCTCGCGCACTTGTCCGCGTCGTACGCGCCGCACGCATCCCGCATTCGCATTCATCATTTGAACAGTATTTCTGTTTACAACTGACTTGTCCAATGGAACTCGAGTGACGAGAATGATGAATACGGATGACGTCGCCCGCGCCGCAGTCATCGCACGCGCCGAATATTTTTGTTGGAATCCGTGCACCTACAGGATTTTACTAAAATGCTGATGATGATGCATACTATTTCATATAAAGATTTACAAAACGCTGAGTGCGGCACGGGCAGGTGCGCGTTCACCGTTAGACCTCCACGCGCTCTATGTGTCTGCTTCGAGAATGGACTTCGTGCCCACCGTGTCTGCCAGTTTGTGTCCGTGTACCTTAAACCGTTTGTAATTTTGTTTGTGTGTTAAGTTTATGTCTATTAAACAATGTCCTAATGAATAAACAACTAATTTCACATCAATCTTTTAAATGAAAGTAAAGCAGTGAAATAGAAACCTGGTCTGTGGGTATGAACGTCTGCGATTGGTCGCTATAGACCGGCTGGTCGTTGGGCGGCGCGTACTGGTCGGCCTGCGCTAGGGCCGCGGGCGCCGGCCGGCTGGCGGGCGGGTAGTAGGGCGCCTCCTCCGGCTCCGGCTCGGCGTAGGTTTGGTTAACGGGCTGGTGGTACTGCTGCGTCAGCGCCTGATGGGACAACGGTGCGGAATGATACTTCTGCTGAACAGCGGCCTCTCTTAATGGACGCCAGAGCGACCTGTTCTTAGCTTCAAATTAAACAATTTATTTGTTTTTTCTTTTTTTTTTGGAGGCATGCGTGGGACCGAGGCCAACAGCACAGACACCCTTTATTGTTATTAGTTTCAATGTTTCCATCTCCTACAAGCAGCTCAATGTATTTATCTTAGGGAAACAAAAAGCTTTATCTACAACCAGATAATTAAACACTTTACATTAGACAAATTAAGATAAACAGTTTCCACACATAGAGGTAGAAATAAATAAATCGAGGATAAATTATCCAAAAATATAGACAAGTTAGAAACATTTAACTTGTATAAAGTAGTTGCTCGTTGGGCCTGTCCTACGTCCTAAGTCCTACGTCCTACGCGCGGTTCAATAAGTTAGTAACTCCAGGACTTCTTGGTTCCAAGTCCATCAAGTCTTTTCTATGTGAATCGAGTAATCGTCTAGAGACCCCTAGACATTACCTAGGAGTCTCTAGGAAACTGCTGTTCCTGATTGTTTACCTGATCTCCCCACGTGTAGCTGTGCGCCGGCGCCGGCGCGTGCTGCGGCGGCGCGTGCTGCGGCGTCGCGTGCGCCGCCTGGCTCTCCGCCTGCGCGCGCAACACGTTAGTACACACGACACACTGTACATGCGGGTTAGGGCAACCACTGAGGAGCGAATCAAACAACTACATATGCAGACTGGATATCTAATGTTGCGGAAGGGGCTGCCTCTTCTGTTAGTCCTGGCACGATAGAGACCAGACCTATTCATTCGTACAGCATGGGATCGAGGAGATACAAGTGTACTGTACTCTTGATAGCCCCGGCGCCTGCACCGCCGGCCGACAGCAGCCCACCGCCGAGCTTGGGAATAGCCCCGCCGACGCAGCATCCAAGGCTACTCAACGATAAAAATATTCGTCATGACACGCCAACTCTTTTATTAGCCCCATTCTCTACAACGGTGGTCCTTCCAGCCAGATTGTACGCTCATTAGATCTGGCTCGAAGGACCAGTCCAGTCCTTAGCCATGCTGGCCACAACATGCCATCCTGTTTACCTGCAAGTTGTGCGCCAGCAGCCTGACGTCCGTAAGCCACTGGTTGTGTCGCGGCGAGCCCTCCGCGCTGTCGGCGCCCTCCTCGCCCAACGCCGCGTCCTCCGCCAACAGGGTCGGGTCGTGGTACTTCAACCTGGCCGCAGATACACAGATTACTGACTCGTAGCAGTAGGCGACATCTACCCACAGCAGTCACTTGAAGTACATCAACACACGCAACACATAGAACACTCCAAGACAGTGTCGATAGCCTAGATAGTACACGCCAACAACTGTCGCTCGCCAGACCCCCCCCCCCCCCCCCCCATGTAAGCCGGACGTCCGTCCGCCGCGCGCCGGCAGACTACGACGTTCAGTGAGCTTAGCTTACATAAGAGTATACAGAAAGCAGGCAATGAGCGGTGTCGCTCACTGAGTGCCATAATATATTGATCAGCTGAGCTCGCTCAGTCACCTGTCGGCGAGGTCGGCGAGAGCGCCGACGAGCGCGCGCGCGTGCGGCGCGGGGTCGCGCGTGACGGCGCGCGCCGCCGCTTCCACGTATGCCAGCGCGCGCTCGTACTGCCCCGCGTCCACCAGCCGACACGCCATCACCAGCTTGTACACCTGCAGAGAGTTATCAAACATTAGTTGCACGCAAGGCGAGATACTAGTTACTTAGTGTACTTGTAAGCGGAAGCTGCTAGACTCACGTAACCCGTAAGTCCAACCGTTACTGCATTATAAGCTGTTACTTTCCAAATACATATATATTTAAATAGTGTGACCTGCAGCTCGTTGATGACATAGTCCTTGTTGAGACTCCGTGCGTACTCGTATATCTCCGTGGCCAGTACAGCGCGAGTGGTCGCCAGCTGCTGCAAGTTGCTGGCTCGCGGGTCCGCCAGCAGCAAGGAGAGGCGCGGGGGCGTCGCGGCCGCGGGCGCCGGGGCCAGCGGCGCGAGGGGGTGCCGCGCCCACTCCACGCCGCCGCCCACGTAGCAGAACTGCGCGCTGTACCACAGCCCGCGGGCCTGCAGGCTGTCTCCTGCGGACGGCCAGTAGATAATATCTTACTTATTGAACAATCACATTTTTGTAAGATTTTGGCTGTATAGCTATCTTAAATACCTTGAATAGCTGCAACAACCATACGTATGCATTAATGTACATAATGTTTGCATGCATGTTAACATACCAAGATTGGTACAGGAGACCATTGAGATTACCAAACGTTACTAACAAAAGACAAATAAAACCGGCAAATTCGAGTCGCCTCTCACACGGAGGGTTCCGTACCATCGTACACAACTTTCGCAAAAGAAACCTTAATAAACGGATTTTTTTATGAATCGAAAAAAAAACAAAAGTCAACATGACGCGGTCACCTTTCCAAGTACTAACCGCGCCAGGCGACGCTTAATAAATACAATTTGTTCTTATAATACATCCCCAATAAAAATTTCAACTGTCTACCTATAAATAAATAAATAAATATAGTGTTTCAAGAGAGAGCCTAGGCAAACAAAGCGCAAAAATTACCAAAAAATTTACGTTTTTTGTATGGAAGCTTCCTTTAATTGGGTATTGTAGCTAGTCAACCTACCTACGTATCCATTACGCACGGATCCGAATGCTCGCACTACAGTCTGCCGCCTCACTCAACTGGTTCCGCACAGAAGAAATAATAGTTACTACGAGTTGTGCCGCGCGCCCCACCTCTCCCGACGCATATAAATACGGCCACGCGCACAACGAACAACATTCAGCTAGCGACCGAGCTAGAGCGATAGCCAGATTGCAGTCCTCTAGTTTAGTCGAGTCAGGGTAACGGAGAGCGATAGCCAGATTGCAGTCCTCTCCCGTCCCTCTAATTAGGATCATTAGCTTAGCCTACGTTTATAGGCTAGGGGGTGCGATAGCTACCTGCAGTCCACCCTCGACGCCTTGTTAGGGCCTTAGGAAGTAACGATTTGTCTACGTATGAACCTCAGCAATGTAAACGTTTGTCTATCAATAAAAGACGATTACTGGATGTCATTGGCGTTTCACTCACTACCCAAACAAATATTTATTTTATTTTGTTATTTGCTGTTATAGCGGATAGAGAAATACTTATTCTCTGAAAATGTCAACTGTCTACCTCTTACGGTTCATGAGATATAGCCCTCTGACCGACGGACGGATGGACAGCGGAGGCTTAGTAATAGGGTTCCGTTTTCACCCTTCGGGTACGGAACCCTAAAACTGAGGGTAGATCACTATGTCTGCAAAAAACACTCACATTGCCTTCAGTTATTCCATGATCATGGCGCATGAAACTCTGCCGAAATATTGGAAAGCTCAAAACTCAAACCTTGGTGAATGTCCTGTTGTAAATGACTTTAGTGCATTAACATACTATCATTTTACTATTTATATTATTACACAAAAGATTAACAAAAAAAAAGTAAAAATGCTTAAGACTTGATAATCATCATCATCATCATAATTCTAGCCTGGTATCACCCACTGCTGGGTGTGCGAAAGGAGGCCTTTCTTTAGCTTTTGACAGCTTTTTCTGTCCTGTGCTTCCCGCATCCACGTATACCCTGCGACCCTGGTGGACCCAGTTTGCGTCGATCGTTTCTTAGGTGCCACTTGATCAAGGTTTTACACCAGCGGCCATCACCTCGTCTGGCCTCATGCCCTGCCCTCCACTTGCACTTGCTTGCCCACTTGCCCTGTCACCAGCATCATAGACCTTCATTCTCTGACGGATCACAGTGTTGCGAATGTGATCTAGAAGTGAGATGCCGCTCATCCGAGCTGTATTCGCCTGAAGATCTCCTTTTGTTGATACTCCTTGTCAAAGGTGAGAATATGTCCAAGGGAAACGTATTTATCAACTATCTCCAGCCTCTCGCTCCCGATCCCAACAACTGAGGGCGAGACCCCGGTGACATTGCACATAACCAAACTCTTGGACATATTCATCTTTAGTCAGACTTGAAATGAGGCATCACATCAAAGGTCTTTTAACATTTGTTGGAGATCACTCAGGTTCCCGGCAACAAGACCAGATCGTCAGCAAGTCCAAGATGCGACAGGAATACGCTGTTGACGTTTATTACACTGTGGTTCCATGCAAGCATTGTAGCCCAGCTCCTTGAGCAAGTCCACATGCCGTGTATGTTACAGCCAGTGGTGCAGCGTGGGTTGTAGCCGGCCAGGGCCGACCGAACATTTGCCGCCCCCCTATTTTAATTATTAGTTTGAAGTTTCAATATTTTATTCAACGGACCTAAAGTACATCGTACAACTCATTGAAAGTCAAGATAAACTACCACTGCTTCGGAAAGAACATACATCTATGGGAAGAACGGGCCGCGGGCCGCGTCATGCTGTTGGCCACTAGGGCTTGCATTCGAATATTCGAATATTAGATTAGTTCGAATATTCGAATACTGAAATTGCAATATTCGAATATTCGATTTAACTCAATAACACCAAACTCTGAACTCTGATGTGCTTAAAATGCCAAACAAAAGTTCGCGCTATATATCCATACAAGACAATACAAGTTTACGTAGTTCGGGTTAACAACATGACAAAGTTATAGGGTTCGGAAACACTCGGGAGTGCCGCGCGTGACTACGTAGTGCATTCGCGTATTTGACGAGACTCTTCTGTCTATCTGTCTCTGTCTCTCACGTAAATGACATTGTGTTAAGAGGGTAAATGGCATATGACTAGACAGTAAACTACTGTGGGGCAAACACCTACATAGATCATGTTATATTAAAAGCCACAAAAGTCTTATGGCAATGCACACGAATGGTGGGCAAGGACTGGGGCCTCAAGCCTAAGCTGTGCCTATGGCTGTATACAGTCATGGTCCGTTCAGTTCTAACCTACGGTGCTATAGTATGGTGGCCTAGAACAAACTTAGTCACCACCATAAATAAATTACAGCAAGTTCAAAGACTGGCTTGCACACTCATATGCGGATGCAGGAAATCAGCCCCATCAGCAGCACTAGACATAATACTAGGTTTAACGCCTTTGCATGTTCACATACATCAGGAAGCAATGGCAGCGTCCCTAAGAATAAAATCAACAAACCAGTGCAGAGACTGTGGAATACGTTGTGGTACTCTGCACGGCCATAGAGGAGGCCAGACACAAGACGGGACTGAAGAGTCTCATTGAGGCATCAACCCCATCCACACCCACAGAAAAGCTGAAACGAAGCTGTCAGTCACCAAAAGCCCTGCTCCGGTACTTCAAGGAGTTGGGCTGTTTAGGGCCTGTTCAGGCAGGGGGACAATGCACAATACACTCCCATGCGAGGTGACAGTGCAGAACCCAGTTCCCCCACTTAGAATTAGGGTGTAATGCGCGCCATTTAGTGAAAAGGATAGGCATATGATTTCGCGTTTTTGGAACGGCGTAAGCACAAAATTCAAGTTTTTGCTTATTTACAAGAAAACTACACAACTTATGAAGAAACTGGTTCAAGGAACCAAATAATTAGTACCTACGAATCAAAACATAAGTCATTTCAATAGACAGCAGGGTTCCTGAGATCTTGACCAAATTATGTGCGAAACAAAGCACTTTCATGATTTTTAAATTATTAAAATATATAAATTTTATAAAATGTTAATTTACTTACTACCATGGACGAAATAATTCATTTATCTATGTTACTACCGTGTAACAGTTACTTACCGTTTCTATTTATCTACTTGATACTGGGTAAATTTTTATTGCAGATATTTTTAAAATACCTGCTAACCTAGATTTTGAAGACTGTTTTTTTACTAAGAATTTGTGGTTGATTGTCCGTGTAAATCACCTATGTCGTTACGATGACACAACATTTTGTTAATTTTATTTGTTTTATGTGTTATTTTGTTAAATAACTCATAAAATAATAGAAGAAGCCGTCATTATAACAATTTCCTATTATTCGAATAATATTCGAATTATTCGAATAGTACCCGAAAAAAAATCGAATATTCGAATATCAAAATTTTCGAATATTTGTAAGCCCTATTGGCCACCAACATGGCGGCGTGCGTGCGCCACTCGCCCCATTTCTAGTACATACCTAACGTGGTGAGCGTCTTGGCGTCGTTCTCGGGCCGCGTCGTGCTGTTGGCCAGCAACATGGCTGCGTGCGTGCGCCACTCGCCCCATTTCTCGTCGCTCACACACTGCAAACATAAATCTCACCTTGAACGCATCTAATTAGAGTGCATTTCTTCACGCTGTACAATTATTGAATAGCTGTGGTCTATTTTTTGAATACTGAATGATGACGACACTATAGACGACACGTTCAGTATACGACTTATACTGAACAAGTAAAGTGATGTGTCGAGCAAGGCCAGGCCGAAGCAAAGGCCCCGTGCAGTGGGTGAGCCCGGCTAGAATGATTAATGACGATGCAAGTATGGTAAGGTCACTCACGGTGGCTGCCGGCAGCTGCAGATGCGCGAGCGCCGCGTACAGCGTGTGCAGCGGGTCCGCTCTGGGTATGTGCGCGAGGAAGCGAGCCGCTACCGAGGCACGCAGCCGCCGCTCGCCGCTCGCCGCCAGCTGCAGTGCGTGGCCCCAGAGGTTGTTACTCATCGCCCATTCTATACAAAACACAACATTATTATAAAAGCTCCCGAGAGCTGTGCGCCATCACACATCACATCACACACCAACCACACGGGTCTTTCGTTGAGAGCTACGACGCCACATATGTACATACAGATACACACAGATTGTCGATATTGGAGTCGTATTATTGAGCGCTAGCTAGTGCGTGACGGTGTTGGAGAGAAGGATTGTCGATATTGGAGTCGTATTATTGAGTTCTAGCTAGTGCGTGACGGTGTTGGAGAGAAGGATTGTCGATATTGGAGTCGTATTATTGAGTTCTAGCTAGTGCGTGACGGTGTTGGAGAGAAGGATTGTCGATATTGGAGTCGTATTATTGAGCGCTAGCTAGTGCGTGACGGTGTTGGAGAGAAGGATTGTCGATATTGGAGTCGTATTATTGAGTTCTAGCTAGTGCGTGACGGTGTTGGAGAGAAGGATTGTCGATATTGGAGTCGTATTATTGAGCGCTAGCTAGTGCGTGACGGTGTTGGAGAGAAGGATTGTCGATATTGGAGTCGTATTATTGAGCGCTAGCTAGTGCGTGACGGTGTTGGAGAGAAGGATTGTCGATATTGGAGTCGTATTATTGAGCGCTAGCTAGTGCGTGACGGTGTTGGAGAGAAGGATTGTCGATATTGGAGTCGTATTATTGAGCGCTAGCTAGTGCGTGACGGTGTTGGAGAGAAGGATTGTCGATATTGGAGTCGTATTATTGAGCGCTAGCTAGTGCGTGACGGTGTTGGAGAGAAGGATTGTCGATATTGGAGTCGTATTATTGAGAGCTAGCTAGTGCGTGACGGTGTTGGAGAGAAGGATTGTCGATATTGGAGTCGTATTATTGAGAGCTAGCTAGTGCGTGACGGTGTTGGAGAGAAGGATTGTCGATATTGGAGTCGTATTATTGAGAGCTAGCTAGTGCGTGACGGTGTTGGAGAGAAGGATTGTCGATATTGGAGTCGTATTATTGAGAGCTAGCTAGTGCGTGACGGTGTTGGAGAGAAGGATTGTCGATGTTGGAGTCGTATTATTGAGAGCTAGCTAGTGCGTGACGGTGTTGGAGAGAAGGATTGTCGATATTGGAGTCGTATCTATCAAATCGCGAGCCAATTCTAGATTGATTGTATGTATAAATAAAGCAGCGTCTACATACCGTTGGGAGTTCCACAGGGATGCATTCCTGGTACAGTTTTACTTATAGTTTACATCAAAGACATTGTACATAGCCTATAAAAAAAGTGACAGAGACTAACCGAGCGCCTCCTGCCGGTTCCCGTAGAGCAGGTACTCCCGGAACTTGTCCAGCGCTGGCCTCTCGTCCACGCACGCAGAGCCCGGCGAGTCCACACCTGCACACCCGCGTAGGCATTACATACACGCAAACTTACATACTAACGGATTTGGACAGAGGGGCCATACATAAGGCACCATACGAGCTTTTGTTACATAAAGGATGTTCTATTTTCACAACACTCGATGGACAGGGCTTCGGAACACTCGATGGACAGGGCTTCGGAACACTCGATGGACAGGGCTTCGGAACACTCGATGGACAGGGCTTCACAACACTCGATGGACAAGGCTTCGGAACACGACATTCTTTGATTGAACTAATGGCGCTGCTTCCGAATTCTGAAACTTTCACATTTTGGCTTTATCACGCCTTCTGTAGTATACAAATTAATTATAATAAAAACAAGATCCGTCAAGTGCGAGTAAGACTGGCGCGCCGAGGGTTTCTAGCGTTTGTCAAGTATACCAATAAGTACTATAGGTACCGACTTTGTTATTTATTGAATACCTAAAAATTATGGGTAGGATCTACATTTCAGATGTATCGGTTTGCAAACTTCGGAGTATAGAGGGCCATAATAAAGTTTTCGAGTTTTTTCAAAATATTTCAAAAAGTATGAAATATATACAAATATTACATAAATTAAAAAAACTGTTTTGAGATGTACAAAACGAAACCTTTTATTTATATACCTTACTTGGTGAGGTAGACCCACATTTTAAACATTATTCTCCCCTTTTTGACCATTTTTCAAAGTGTTCTACTCACAGACTTCTCTATATTTTCCCTGTAGTATACCCCGGTACCATATCTACAAACGTTTCATACGTTTCAGATGGATCGCTCTGTAAACTTCGGAGGTACAGGGGGGCGTGGGTAATATATCGACTTTTTTCAAAATGTTTCAAAAAGTTTGAAACCTACAGAAATTTCAAAAACTGTTTTGAAATGTACAAACCGATACCTTTTATTTGATACCCCACTTGATCTTGTAGGTCTTTTTTAAAATTTCGACATCACAATTTGTACCTACTAGAAATTATGATTTTCATTTTTAATTTTTTTTCTTTTAATATGTACAAGCGCACGAAATGTATTATTATTTTAAATTCCATGTTATGTGCTGCTGCAGAGGCAGTCGCCGAGACACTAAACACGGGAACAGGACAGGGAAAGCAGACTATAAGAGTTTCGAAACCGATCTCCGATCTTTGAAACCCTAAAAATTAATAAAAAGACTTTAAAAATTCGGTAATCTATGTAGATCTCACTTTGCGGTCGCTTTTGAATAACATCGGACCGATTTGTTTATTTTATTTTCTCACCCATGGTCTCCGACAGTGAGCAGTCGTTGCTGGGGTCCGGCGGCGGCGAGGCGCTGCGGCTGCAGGCGCGCGAGCCGGCGGAGGAGGCCCCCGAGCCCCCCCGCGGACCGCCCACGCGCACCGAGGGGTACTCGCGGGTGTTCTTCATCAGCAGCTCCGCGATGTCGGAACCGACCACCACCTGGGGGAGACGCTCGGTGAGAAACAGCTCCTCGGATCCTAGTATTTGTTGTCGACATCGATACGAACCTACTCGTATGATCAACGAGTGAAAGTGTTGGAGCGATAGCGAGTGTATAATGTGTGGTGTTGGTGATGAACCGTAAGTGTGTGTAGCCCGCCCGGCGCCTGCGCCCGGCGTGTGGTACTGACCCCGTTCTGCCGCAGCATCAGAGCGAGCAGCTCCCACAGCAGCCCGTACCCGACCACGTCCCGCGCGCCCTCGCGCGCCGCGTTGCGCACGCGCACCATGCAGTACTCGATCACGCTCTTCTTGTGCGTCACTCCTGCGCACATACAATTAGTAGAGTCACGTTGCACCACGTAGTGTCCCCCGCCTTGGGCGCTCCGACTCGATCAGAACAAGTGGTATTTGTAAGCCTAGATGTAGCCACGGGTCTCCGTTGTATCTGGACCCTTTTACATTTGTGTTGCATTTACGTAATACAAAAATGCAAAATAAATGCACAAAGAAAAAGAACGTCCGGCGGCCAGGTGAGATCACGATCTGGGGAGAGAGTATTGGACGAAGCTGGACGCGGTTGCAGACAGCGCGCATTGGGGGAGGCTGTTAGTGGCGGTACCTTTGACAAGTGGTCCGGGCGAGTGTGTGAGCTCGGCGGTGTGCGGGTCCGCGGCACGGGCGGCGGCCAGCGACAGCACGTGCACGGTGGCAGGCGCGCCGTCCACCGGGTACGACGCGGGGACCAGCACGATGTCGCGGGACCCGATGGAGGCCTGCGGCACAAGGATTCATTCAGCCCAGAGGATGGGAAATAAACACGCGTCCCACGAGTCGGGTCTTCTTCATTTATTTATTTATTTAATTCGGATTGCCATCACCTTAACTATAATTACAATAGAAATTAAAATAGACACAGTAATAATAGGCATTCGCTAAATTCCGCTACTTGCGCTCTGACCTCAATTCGACGTCGATAGGGGATCGGGGTAAGCTGAAGCCAGGGCGCTATGGCGCTCATTTGGGGAGGCCTATGTCTAGCAGTGGACTAATATAGGCTGATGATGATGATGAGGGGATCGAGGTCAAATTGAGGTCGCAATGATTTTGCTCGACAACGCCAATAACGGTTAATAGTTATGTTTATATTATCAGATAGAGGTACCTTGATGTGCGCCGTGGAGAAGCGGAACGGCGTCATGCGCTCGGAGCGCACCGTGGACTCGTCCAGCTGCAGGCCCAGGGACGCGTCCGTGTTCAGGTCCCTACACACGAGTAACGTTATTCCACTAGACCAGACATAGATCACACATCTCACCAGAATTGCCCATGGTATAGTCCAGTTAATGAGTGCTCACGAGGCCGCAAGGGGAGGGGGGGTTGATGGAAAAATTAAAAGCAGAAACTTTTACTTGGGAACTTTGTTTGGAATGTTTCTCTTTCTCGGAGCTCATACATATACGAGCAACGATTGGGAATAGATACATATTCTGTTGTACTACATAATGGATTAGATCAGCTTTCATTATGTACTACAACTAAAGCTATGAAGTTCTGAAGTCAAATCTATTGTTTTCGATTTTTTCATCCACAATAATTAATTGGCTTTGTTTTAGTTCGTTTTAAAATGTTCTGTTTCTAAACAAAGCATACAATAACAAGTAATTAATACTTTTTACAATAATGAGAATGGGAAGGAGTTCGTAGTCGAGAGCGAGCTGAGTCCTCAGGAATGTTTCTTAATTGAAAATTGCATGAGTTTTCATAACAAACATTTACCTAAGATTCGTATTAAAAACTCACCTTGTGTTAAAAATATATTATTATTGTTGAATAGAAAGAGAAAGTTCAAAGGATGTTGCGAGCAGACAGGCTCATTGTAACATCTGGAGGCACATGCGGTCTGCGGCCAGCTGCCTGCTGCCTGCGGCCGCCGGGCGCATTCACTTACAAGTAGACATATTATTGTTTCAAGATCGAGCAAAGCAAAACTAGCGATACTAGTACTAACTACGTAATAAATAAATAAATTAAAAAAAAAAAGTGAAGACGATAACTATAGTGGTACAAACCCGCGCCCAGGAACCAAGCCACCACTAGTCCGCTAGTCCCACTACCGGTTAATGCATGACGGCACAACTGTGTGTCGAGTTTCATCCCTTGGCTAAAATTTGCGCTAAACCTAATGAGCCCTCTCAACGTGGGCCCAAACGCAAACAAGCCTTGTTCGATATAGTGGTTCCATAAAGAACACTCGCTATGTAAATTCGCGTACAAAACGGCGTCTTCCATAGAGAAGATGTGTTTGGCTTTGCCACCCATCAAGCCTTCAATATAAAACGTGCTCCGCACAGCTACGTCGTTTTATTTTCCCGGGCTCATCAAATTTAGCGTAAGATCTAGAAAGCTGGAGGCATACCTGTCGGACAGCTCGGTGCGCAGCGAGCGCGCGCCCCGCGGCGAGCCGCGCGCTGCCTCCGTCTGGTACACGTAGAACCTACCACAACACCACACACCTGAGCCGAGCCCCGCGCTGCAGGCCCTGCCTTGCATTCCAGAGCGAGGAACGGTGGAGAGGCCCTATTTATTGTTATTCTACATGTGAAACAGTCCAGTATTAAGTATTATTGCGTTTTCAATAGCGATACGTTCGGCCACTAATCTATGCGGGGAAAAGAAAATCAAAATAGCGAAGTTTCCTTTCATATGGTTTATCATTATTGGGGGTTTTTACAAGTTTCAATAAAAATGCTTTCACAGATTTGCCTCCACGTTTCCTCGCAGTGACTTTATTAAAGCCAAATGAGGTAATTTAATGTTCGTGGTTTCCCATGAAGGTTATTGCATAGGTGCATGATGATTGATGATGTATGGAAGGCCTAGTTCTAACAAAACGCTGCCGTTGCAATGTACAGTTCTAAATAAAATTATCTTATTGTAGGTACTTTATTTAAAATAAAAGTGCACCCACCAAAACAGAACACAACAATTCCACCGTGCGGTACTCCGTCCGTACAGTGCCTAGGCTCTGACAATAATTAGAGAAAAGAAACTTCTCTTTCGTGTGATTTCATTTTCGGTGAACGCACTAAAGCTCTCTGTGTCCAGCTGAGTCAGAAGCATGTGTAGTGTGCAGAGTGTGCTGGATGTGGGTATGCGAGTCACTCACGTGTCGTTCCCTTTGAGCCCCGTGGTGCTGGAGCGGCCCGAGTGCACGCTGCCTCGCTCCGGGGCCTCGTAGCCGAGGGTTGCCGGGTAACCTGCACGATACTTGGGATTACTGGACTGACACTAGGTGATGATGAGGACAACGTTGTGGTAGTCAGGGACGGATTGGAGGCCCTGCGCAACCATGGAGTGGGGCCTCCTATTTGTCGAGGAAGTTGACAAGGAATATAAAACAATATATCGTTGGGGTTATAGCCCCTTTCGTGCATACCTAGATGCGGCGCGTACTGGCGCGCGCGGGGGTCGAGCGCGCGCGGCGGAGGCGGGGGCGCGTGGCCCGCCATCAGCTGCTTGTACACCAGCATGTAGGCGGCCGGGTCCGACACGCGCAGCTGCTCGTAGTACTCGTACTGCTGCCGCTGCAGCAGGTACGGGTCCTGGAACGCGCCGCCGTACCCTGCAACACGCGACACACTGCACTCCTCGTCCGGCCAGCCAGCTGGCACAGCCTGACCTGCGCGCATACTGACCGTCGTGGCGGGGCTCTGCGCGCGCGTGGCGCGGCCGCCGGCGCGCCTCGCCGCGCCGCTCCGCGCCCTCCTCGTCCGTGGCGCCCGCCTCGCGCGACTCCGGCCGAGACACTTCTCCTATCGCAAGTTAACAACAATTGTAAAAATACAAGTAAAGCTAAAGGTGTAGGTAACATTGCACTCCTAAGTATTGCGATTTCCCGCGTATTATGTATGTATAACTATTATTTTTCCTTCCGCCGTCAAAAATAACAAATTTAAATGGCGAGTGCACGAAAGAGAAAGTAGTGTTTGCAACTAATGTGGGAGAAAAAGAGACGACATAATTTCCTCGGTACGCTTGTTGTGCACAGATCGCACACTTTTTAGACATATACATTTCCATTTCTAGGCGTCATAGGACCTTTATTTTTTCACAAAAGTTAGTGCACAAAAAATGGTAATATTAATGTTTATTGGCAAAAACACTTTTTTTACTACTCATTAGTGTGCGTGCGTCGGCATTTTGTTAACGCACACATTCAAAGACAAAGTTGTTGGTGTCAGGGTATATCTAACGATATGCATCTTTGCATGTTTCACATTGCACTCCGCGCCGCCGCGCCGCCGCTGCTTCGTAGCTCACATAGTCAGTAGGTAGGAACGCTTTCACGCGAAAATTGAAATTTCATTTTGGTGTTGTTAATACGTTCTTGCATTGCTTTCTTGAAAGTGTGCTGTGCGACTTGTCGCTGACGTAGGACGATGCGTGCCAACTATAGATACGAATTCATAATATTGCGGAGCGAACGATAGGTCACCTTTCTTGGTCGTAAATGGTTTGTCATGTGATCGAATAATAATCAGCCCTCGAATTACCTACTCACGACAACAACGGTAGCACTCTTACAGAATCAGAACGACAACTTCTGCATTTGCATGTCAGAGCAAAATGTGTTAGCAGTTGTCAAACTATCTATTACTAAAGAATGGAATAAGCATTATCATAACTGTAGGTAGCGTCAAAACGTCAAAACGTGCTTCGAAATACAAGTTAACTTACAGCCCAGTATCTGACGCAGATAAGCCGTGATCGACAGCCTGACGATATCTCTCGTCTTAAGGTATGGATGCACCCACCAACACAAACATTGGCTGACACGATGATAAGCGCTTTATCCAAATTCCACCGTAATAGGTATAAAGAGAAACAAGTTTCTTTCTTAAGTACCAACTTATTAGGTAAACTTTTCTGCGATAAATGCCAAGCGGTTCGAATTGATAGTATGCCTCGATCAATATTATTCGGATATTTAGAATAGATGTACCTACATGTTTACAAATAAATAAATAAATACATAAATAAATATTAAATCCCCAGAGATTCTTACGGACGACGTTTTGTTCATTTAATTACCTAGTACTGCATTTACCTAGGAAACGGAACTCCATTCACTTTAAATGCCTACATTGTTCTCGGGCACTTTAAACTTTGAATACTCATAGATGAATGTTCAAAATACACAACACACAATTGGTTACGACAAGACAAAAGTATGAATAAATTAGAGCTGGAGCCATCGCATGACGGAGAAGCAACGCCATCGGTGCTCAAAGAGCGGTTAGATGTCTCATGCAGTGCGTGCACATAGTGAGAGTGGCGGCCCTGACCGCGGGGCCGCACTATCGAGCATTAGCACGGGGCTGGCTGGCGCATGGCGCACGACACGCCGGCGCCGCAGACCTCGCGCAGCCCGACACTGTGGCCCCGGGCTGAGAGGTAGTATACCTGCGCTCCTACTATCATTACTCTTTGCATCTGTTGAGAATGTCACTGCAAAATAAATATAATAAACTTGTCAGTCTGTTAGTCGGAAGAAACACCAATTAAATAAATAAACAGCAGATAGGATGCAGGTGGGCAAATACAGGTATGCAAGCAACTTAAAATATAACTAAACTGCCAAAATCGCTGTTGGGAAAGATTGTCAGCCTTGTTTAATAACGTTGTTGCAATGCAAGACGACTGTTCATAGACGACTGTCCATAACTCGTAGGTGGAAGCAAGGGGGGTCGGCTCCCGCCACGAACAAGATGTAACATTGCTTTTTCGTTGCTCAAGACTATAGTAGAGTCAGATATTTGATATTTAATGTAAGTGTTCAGGCCCCATTTCAATCCAAGCGGTGTTGTTCTTAACAACTATACCTGCGAGCCAAGCAATGCGTCTGGCAAACTAAATGACTGCGAGCTCCAAACAAGGACGAAGGTGATCCAATATCAACCTGTTTATTAAGGTAATGATAAGAGTGATCAATGTACGTTTGCAATGTTTGTGTTATGTATGAGTACTAACCTCGCCTCCTCTCGTTCTCCCTCTCGCGGTGTAGGTTGCCGTACTTCCTGGAGGGGTCGATGTCGCGGTAGTCGGCGTAGTGTCGGTCGTAGCGGTCGCGGTCGCGGCGCGAGGGGTCGCGCGGCCGGTCGCGCTCGGCCGTGTAGTAGCGCCGCTCGCGGTCCTCACCGCGCGGCGGCTTCGTGCTGTACGAACCTTCTCGGTAGCGCCTGGAACGTTACACAATAACACTCAAATATCCAATGATTGGGATCGAACCAGAGCGACACTTGAGAATGGCGCGGCCACCGACCTTCGTTCCCGCTCCTTGTCGCTGTAGTAGTCAGTATCTTCGTCGTCGTACTTGCGCGCGCGCGTGCTGCGGCGGTGCTTGCGCGCGTCTGGGTCGGCGTGCCCCCCGCGCCCGCGCTCCTTGTCCGCCCGCTTGTCGTCACGTCGCCTGTCGTCTCTGTCGTACTTCCTGTCGTTCCTGTCACCCCGCGAGTATCTGCCCTCCTTGTCGCGGTCGTGATTCCCGTCGCGGTCTCGATCGCGCGACGACTTGTGCCTGTCTCTCCTCGAGGAGGCCTTGAAGGCGCGGTCTCGCTCCGAGTCGTCGCCGGAGGTGTTGAGGCGGTTGAGCGAGTGCTTGCGCTCGCTAGTGGCGGGGCGCTCTGGCGCGTCGGCGCCGACGTGCCGGTCGGCGGGCGCGTCCGCCGCGTCCGGCGCCGCGCCGTCCAGCCGCTCGCGCGAGAACGTCAGCTCCGCGGACGAAATGAGGCTCAGGTCCTGCAGGTTCTCCCCCTCCACGGTGACCTCACGCTGCACGCAGTCGTCGGGCGTGGCGTAGTCCTGCGTGGGGTCGCCGGGGTCGCGGGCTGCAAGCGCGCTCCGCGGGGGCTCCGTGTAGTCGGACCCGTCCACGTTCTGTTCCCGCACGTCGGAGGGCCCGGCCTCCGCCGGCAGCGGGTAGTCGCGGTCCAGCCCCGTGACGACGCGCTGCTCGTTAGCCGCGTAGTTGGAGCCCTGGTACTGGGAGTACTCGTCGTCGCTCGGCTCGCCTGGCACCATCCGGTCGAAGGGGACGGGGGGCCTCCGCTCAGCCGGCGGCTGCGAGTAGCCAACGGGGTGCTGTTGCCCGTCCGCCCGGCGGAAGGGGCGCGCGCTCGCACTGCCCTCCGTCGGCTGACCGTCGATGTGCCGATGCATGTAGTCGTCGTTGGGCTGGTCGTACGCGCTGTCGGGCTCGGTGTGCTGGCCCGGCACCATGCGCGCGAGGCCCGGCGGGGGCTCGTCGCCGGACATGTTGCGGCTCCGGTAGTCCGATTCCTGCTGGCCGAGCACCATGCGCCGCAGCCCCGGGGGCGGCAAAGTGCGCGTGAAGTCAGTGTTCTCCCCGTAATCCGGGCCGGAGAGGTGCGCCGTCTGCAGGTACTGGTTCCTGTCGTGCTGCGGCGCCACCTCCAGGTTGTCGGGGGCGGCGGGCGGAGCGGGCGGCGGCGCGGGTGGCGTCGCGGGCGCCTGGTCCGGCCGCTCCGAGTTGTCGGGCGTCGTCTCCAGGTTGGCTTCGAAGCCGACGATGCCTCTGTTCTGCGCCACCTTGCCGACGGCGGCGGGCGACGCCAGACGGGGAGGCGCCGCCGACGATCTATTTATGGATTTGTGGGATAGAGGACCCGCGCGCTGGAACGGATTAAGGGAGTTGGAAGGCGGCGGCAGGGTGGGAGGTAGTGAGGTGATGGCCGAATTTGGTAACGGCTGCTGAGGAGGGTGGCTAACGGGCGGCGCGGGGGGGACCAGGGTCGAGGATGGCGGTCGCGGAGGCAGCGCTGCCAAAACGGGCGGGGGAGGAGGCATCGTAACTGAGGACAGAGGCGCATTATGAGGCGCGGGGGCCGGGAAATTCGCCGGTGAAATTGAAGAAGGGGCCCTGTTTTCCATGTTTTCCTGAATATTACGGGGTTCCATGTACCCACCATTTTTAGATTGATGGTCATTTGCTATACTCATTTCTTGTAATGAGTTTGACAGTTCTTCGTGGCTCTCTCTTCTACTCATGTTTTGGGAGACATTGGCGACAGTAGCTTCATCAGAATTCTTGGACCATTCACTGTTTTGTGTGTATGTCTCATCAAATCCACCTTGGGCATAGTTGTAGTTTGAATTATCCATATTAGATCCTGGACTTTCTCCAGAATTTCTTGATTGGTTATCGCTTCTGTAGGTGCCCTCTGATAAAGTGTGTGGACCATCACTAGACTCTTGGGACATTTGAGACTCTATTGACCACTGTGGGGTTAAATTTTCTATATGGAACCTCTTGCCCAATGCTAAGTTAGGCAACC
The DNA here is from genome assembly GCA_963662085.1 of Eupithecia inturbata. Lineage (NCBI taxonomy): Eukaryota > Metazoa > Arthropoda > Insecta > Lepidoptera > Geometridae > Eupithecia > Eupithecia inturbata. The sequence continues at coordinate 421,610 of OY759178.1, read as the reverse complement.
GTTCCTTGATTTCTCTATCATTGAGGGTCTTGATCTCCTCTGCTTGTTGATTGCTGATATAAGTCTGTGGAGGAGGCACATGGTGTCCCACAGTGTTACTCTGTAGCACAGCAGGTTCATTGTCTTGTTTAAGAGGTGCAGCAGCTGGTGCTTTACTTTCTTTCTTTTCATTCATAGCCCAGTTCCAGCTGTCTGTGCTAGCAAAGCTTTCCTCAATGACATTGGCATTATTGGCATTGTTGGTGAGCTGCTGTTGTGCGGAGGGTGGCTGAGGTGTGTTCTGCACGCCTTGAGCTTTCTTAGCATTTTCATCCCAGCTCCAGTCCCAGTTATCATCCCATCCATCGGCATTGCCAGTTCCAGTATTGGTTGGATTTTGAGCATAGTTTTGCTGAGGTTGGCTTTGGTAAAAGTTCTGTTGGTAGTTGGCTTGAGGATTTGTATATTGATTGGTATAGTTCTGGTTGTAATGAGCTTGTGGGGCTGGCTGGTATTGGTTGGCATTGGTGGGATAGTCCTGGGTGAAGGGCTGTCCGTACTGCAGAGTTTGGTTGTACTGCTGCGGGGGCTGCTGCGCGGGTGCTGGGAGTTGCTGAGAGGCTGGCTGCCAGAACTGCTGCGGGGGCTGGGCCTGCAACGGAGCGGTGCCACTCTGGTAGTCGGGGTACATGTTTTGTTGGTTACCAAATGGCTGAAACAACAATATGTTAAATAATAATACATGGAGGGAGAGACCAGCTGTGCAATTATGCAAAAATTACCCATCCTACACTTGAAAGGCATTTCAATGGTCATATCCATACAATAGCAAATTTATTTATTTTATTTATTTTATTTTATTAATTAAACAAAATCCACAGCTCTCTCAAGTAAAAGTAACTAAACCTAAAAATATAACTTACAGCCAATAACAGGATTTACATTTTATAAACTATGAAAAATTACAATATAAAAGACGACAGTCACCAATATTGTCAGTGTGACATTAAAGAAAAACATATGGTTTTGGTTGGCAGGTAGAAAATGCCTCAGCATTTTCATATTATAAAGGCGGCAAATTATAAAGGCCATTCAAAGGGCTTTCAAATGTAATAAAATGCAATAATATTGGATGGGTGGTTCTGCGCAATCACACAGCTGGACAGTCCTTTGCTTATCCAAATAGTAATGTATACAGCGATGGAGCTCTGACTGTCTTATTGAACATCCAGAGCATAGGCAGTACATACTCGAGTATGTACTGTGAGTGTGTACGGATTGTGAAGAGACCACATCTGATGTTTACAAACTTATGGTCAATATCACATCTGTTATAATACTTAAGTTTATGTTTATCAGTCATATGACGAGAGAATAAGTATTAATGCGGTTGGACCACGTCATTGTTTACGTCCGTATGGATAAGTATAACTCTCGCTCACCTGTGCCTGCGGCTGCGGCGCGGCGTAGGGCTGCGCGCCGGAGCCCGCGCCCGCCTGGCCCCGCTTCATCCACGACATCGGGCTTGTTACCGCTTACGTAACATTCGCGAGGGGCTCACATATGCTGACCCCGTGACAAATAGCACAGTCACTATCCTAAACGGTAACACTCCACTTTCACTCTCTAATTTGATTGTGTAATGAATGAGTTTTGAAAATAATGGGTACTCCTTGTTGTTTCTTAGATGTTCTTGAAATATCTGAATGAATTGAACACCATTATTCTAATTCTAATAATCGAGAATTATTTTACGAATTTGTTGACAGCAAACCATCGATCGAAGGTGCCCTGTTGGCAGGTACCTACATAAATCGCCATTTTGGTTTTGAAAGTTGTGACATTTTTGACATTGACAATCTAACGTGTCATGTCATGCTCATGCCATTATTCGTTGTTGACACCCCGGCTAGCGCCTCTCGATAATGGCGCGGCGCGGCAGCGTAGGGCGTGCGTGCATGATGCCTTGGTACTCAGAGATGATGCCTTACTTCAACTTCTTGTCAGATGGCTCTGCATGTGGTTTGACGCAATTCTGCCAGTGTTTGTGAGTTTTTTTACAAGAATATTTCATTTTAGCTATGTTTTGTATCTACTAAAGTTTCTAACTTTCTGACATGGAAACTAACAGAGTTGTGGCAGAAAAGAAACAGCGAGCCATGAAACAAGAAGTTGAGTTGATAGCATCGCAAGCTGTATAGGGTGCGCATTAGTAATTTTACCTGTACCAGTATTTACAATAAAGAAAATCACTCCTTCCGAAACAACAGAAAAAACTCAACAAAACAGAACAAAAGGAAAGAGTGCTAAAACAACTCATAACTGCAGGATAATTAAATTGACATTAAATAAACACCTAAAGGAAAATAACCTATTACAACTACTACTAATTGAAGACGTGAGTCTATGAAGGTGATATGTTACAAATTCATAATTTTACAGAAACGAGCTTTAACGTTTTCATTTTTATTTTGAATGTATTTCGTGACTGTTTTATTCTATTGAAATAAATTCTGGAGTATCTGACAGATACATTAGTATTTTTTAAGGATGTGGCAATAAAATAGAAAAACATTATTATTAAAAAGGTTTTATTTAAGAAAACGTGAACATAACACCTTTTTTCGTAGGCAAACTGAGGAACATAACACCTTCATTCATATTAAATTATACAAAAATACTGAGCTGAATACACACGCTGAACATAGCTGATAAGTACCTACTGCTACAAATCCTTAGTTAAATCTAACTAAGGATGGATTCGTAGAAGTAACGGTATTCAGGCTTAACGAACTTCAGTTGTTCTCTTAAGTTTACTTTTTTTTCTTGCGAAATCGTTCCATACTTTATTCCTACCCGTTCAATTTCAAACTGCTCTGGTCTGGAATTCCGTTTCATTATATTTACCTTTTTAAAGGGCGTCATCTCATCATAGGATTCTTTAAAAGAATAAAAGCCGTATTCTTCCACACGAATCCACCGAATCCCATCTCTGAAGGAAACTTTTTCCTTGTTTACATCCTTTTTCCTATTAATCAACTGTAGTTTTACTTGGATTTCATCAATTTTTCGAAAGTGCTCCGAAATATCAATAACAACATTGTTTCGTGACGCTTTACATATTATGTCTCGGTATTGCTCTGGCACGTATACATTTTCGTGTTTACGCAGTTTTTTTTCGATCCTTCCAAAATCTCTATCTGAATCGAGGAACAGCATTGTGATAGTTTGTTATAATTATGTTCCTCAGTTGACCCTCCTGCATCACATGTAGAGCACGTATCGCTCTTGGGATATCCAAATGATAAATTGAATTTAGTGAGGTTATGTAAGGTTAGGTACTTACCATGATTTTGGTTTTCGAGATTAGAATAATTCACTTCACTTTCTGTGAATACATCAATTTCTCTACAGTTTATAGCTGCTTCCACAAGTCTCTTTGCCCTTGACATTTTGAGTTTCTATTAGGTCTCAAATGCTTAAACTCGAAATATTTGAAAACAAAAAAGCAACGCACAAGTTTTAAACTGACGCTTTCGCGAGCAAACAAAAGAAACACAGAACGAACACTGTAAAAAATGTATGAAGGAAGTATGTACCTTACATGACATAGCTCTTTCATTCACTCATTAAAGCTTGCGCGCGGTTGAGCGCATCATCAGCTCATGAATGAAAGTGTTATGTTCGTACTTATCACCTTCATCCTCGACAAGAAAGTAATACTTTTACTATTTTGACACGGATAGTAATGTTAAGTGCCCATGACACTTTCATTCATTATGATTCTACACAGTAACAGGACATAACACCTTCATTAACACTTTATCCTTTATTCTATCTTAAAAATGCATAGTTTCGTTGAGACAACCTATGTAGATGGACATAACACTTTCATTCAGCCAAAAAAATACAAAAACAAAAAAACGTTACATAGCACCTTCATTCACTCACGTCTTCAATTGAAATGAAATGAAATAGCATTTATTTGCATAAATATAGGTTTGCAATGGTGGTTTTACAATAGAGTTTCACTATATTTGACCTTTGAGTCGTGCAAATGTTTAAAGTTAAAAATAACTTTAATTAAAGAATATTAAATAACATTAAGTAAGTACTATAATGTCAAAATAAAAATTATGTGCATTTAGGTAAACTTCAAATAGGTTATATTATAAAAACAGTTATCACAAAGCCAGTTATTTTATGATTAAATTAATTATCTATCAGTTCTCTCATGTCAAGTGGAAGGTTGTTATATAACTGTATGGCCATTGCGTAACAGTTCTTTTAACACATTTGTAGTCTAAATTGAGGCACCATAAGTACTATTTTTCTTCTTCGTATAAACTTTTCATCCCTCTCAAACAATGTTATGTTATTTCTGACAAATTTTAGCATCTCAAAAATATAGAGTGAAGGAAAAGTTGACAGTTTATGCTTCATAAATAAAGGTCTACAAGAATCTCTCCGTTTAATGCCAAATATGGCCCGAATACACTTTTTCTGCGCAACGAAAGCTCTTTGAGCATCCGTTGAGTTGCCCCATATTATGACGCCATATCTCAAAATAGAGCAGACATGGCTATGGTAAACTGTCAATGAAGTTTGAATATTAGAGAGGTTCTTTATTCTTCTCAGTGCAAAAACATTTTTTTTTTATTTTCTTGCACACATTATCTATTTGTTTCTTCCAATTTAAATGTCTATCAATAATAATTCCTAAAAATTTTATGTCAAAAACCTGCTCAAAGTCACTGTTTTTGTCATTTATGTAAATTTTATCTATAATATTATTGTTATACGTCGTTGGTAGCATGAATTTAGTTTTTGTTGTGTTCATTTTTAAGTTATTTTCACCTAGCCATTTAATTCGTCATTAAGAGATTTGTTCCCTACGCTCATAGCATTTATAACAGATTTTTCTTTCGTCAATATTGTACCTAGTATCATCAGCAAACATGATTGTGTACAGGTCAGTAACTGTAGCGCTTGGTAACTCATTAACATAAATAATAAATAGTATGGGACCTAAAACACTGCCCTGTGGCACACCGTGGCTAATTAAGGAACAGAAAGATCTGAAGCTTTATTGTGCATTAGATTCAGAAGACATTTTTATTATTTCCGTGCATTGCTTTCGTCCCCTCAGATAACTTTCAAACCGACCCCTTATGCCATAGCATTCCAATTTATCTAGCATACGGTCATGGCAGACCATATCAAAAGCCTTACTCATGTCTAGAAAGATGGTGAAAGGGATTTATTTTTTATTGATCGAGTCTAGAATTTCTTTAACAAGTTTACAACATGCTAGAGTTGTCGATTTCTTCAAAATTTCTTTCTTTTTTTGTTGTTCGCACAAAACTATGTTTTTTTCTAAAAACACAACTAATTTTCGGCTCATTACCTTTTCAAATATTTTCGAGATTATTGGTACTAGTGTAATGGGTCGATAATTCCTAGTAACGGATAGTTTTAGACCTTCAGGGAATACACCGTTTTCAAGAGCAAGACTCACCACGTGTGTAAGAGGCTCTAGAGGCTCTCTTTATAAAGTGTCTACTGAAACAGCTTGCTATTTCAGCACCGTTAGTTATAATATTGTCTCCGTCAACTATTTCCTTTATTTCATTGTTAGTACATTTGTCCTTAAGTCTGTCGTTAATTATTTTCCATGTGGCTTTACATTTATTATCTGCACCTGAAATATATTTCTTGTTCCTATCTTTTTGTAAATTGACTGCACACCGTTTTAATATTTTACTGTAGTTTCTATAAATGTCCCTATCGTTTTCTAATTTAGTTTTGTAAAATACAGACTGCAGTTTTCTTTTTTATCAGATGATCGTTTTAAGCCCTTTGTGGTACATTTTGGGTTTGATAAGTTTTTGTTGAATTACTACTATAAATCAATATACAAATTTACAATGACATTGTGTCTTACGTCAAATAGGGTTACGCCCCTAGACTGAGAATAGATATTATACATGCTCCTGAAATAATAATAATAATTGCGAAAGTTAGATGAAACATATTATGTCAAAAATGAAAAAAAAAAAGATGTGTATGTATGTGCAGGTTACAGCATAATTTTTCTATCCCCATTTGCGTATTGGGTTTTTGTTGTCTGCCATCACTAGTCTGATGGCAAACAAAATGTGGTGTCAAAAGATTTTCGTTGAAAATAATCAATATACCTCTAAATGACAGAGCAAGGTATTATCAGGCCACCCTTCCTATTAGGATGGTAAATTCTACAGTTATTCGAATTAACCGGATTATGCAGATAGGTATGATAATAAGAAAACTTCATTATTCGGATTTTGGAATTCCTTTAACATACGTCAAACGATCGCTATCTCCTACTGTATATGCTGAGGACTGGAAGGCAATTCTCGCAAATAATCACTAAAACTAATAAATTTGGCATGAACTGTCAAATTTTAAAGTTTTTATGATTGAGATTCGCATTCTCAGTCTGCGGTTACGCCTTACACCTAACCATTATTTGACGTAAATTTGGTAGTGATGTAGTCATTAATGACATCAATCGTCGGGCTATTTTACCAGCGTCAGTGTGGCAGCTACCCTCGAACCACGTGGCCTTATGCGAGGCCTGATGATGGTAAAATAATTATACCCTGATTCCCTGGAAGGTGTGTCGGCCTTTAATTTGCGATGCCACAGTGTGATACCCTAGCGCCTTCACATTTTGCAGGGACGTCAGTAAGGGCTGGCTAACATCAGCGGAGTCCCTTAAACGTCGAAAATACGCTAATCTTGACCGAAGGTACCTGTTCGAACCATGGAAACCCTTGGTCCTTGTGGTCCAGGGGCACACGCAATTTATATAGATAATAGTAGATGATAAAGTAATCGGACGATATGATGAAGCAGATTGCTTATCTTTGCCTGGTTTACAAATTGGGATTATTATCTGATGCTTCCATGCCTCTGGAATAATACCAGAATCCACAAACATATTAAGATTAAGAAAGTATTTTAAGGTAGCTTCATTGGAGTTTGATAGAAATGAGTATACAATATCATCTGAACCTGGAGCAGAGTCTATGACACGGTTTAAGACTAATTTTAATTTCTAAAAAAGAAAAGGAGAATCTAGAGCAAAACTAGAACTATTTAATGCATTAGAAGAGGAATCAACATTGCTTAGAAAATAAGGTTCAGGAAGTTGAACGATGGCATTCCATATTCTTTCTTTGCTCATCTTGGTGAAGATTGACTTGACTTGACTTCTTTGTATTTGGCCATATTTGACTGGTTTGTAACTTTTCTGCTAGTGTCCAGTTCATGGAAATTTCATAGTCATGGAATGAAGGCGGGTTTAAATAATAATAAGAGCGGTAAATTTAGAAAAACACCAATGTGATTTTTACCTCGTAAACAAATAAGTACCTACCTTTAATTATCATTAAATTGAGAAAAAAATAAACAAATTAAAAACATCACTAATAAAAATAATAATAAACAATTTAAGGCTAAATTCGTAATTTGATAAAGCAGATATTTATAATTTTATCTTAATTACATCAATATATTTACACAGAAGAAATATAATTGGAGGAGAAAACGTAAGGGAAAGTATTATTGAATTAAAAATAAAAATTAAACATTTAAAAATGAAATATGGCAAAAGCTAAAACAAGCAAGTCCAAAAAAAATACAACAACAGTTCATATCACACATCCTGACGTCACTGACACTGACTGACTGATTGTTTGTTTGTTTTGTCGGAGGCTTTCTCGTAATTTTTCGCAAAACATTATTTCTGAGGAGAATACGTCATGTAATGGTGTATTTTGGAAATGGCAAAGAGATCAAATCCTTTTGTTGAAGATTTTATTCCTCAGAGTAAAATTCACGTTGGGATTAGACAATTCAACAATAATGACGATCGTTTGAAGAAAGTTTACGGTAGATACCTTTTTTATATTTTTAGTTTGTTTTCAGGTACCGTAACCTTAATCTTTCTGCCCTACCCTTCGGTAAAAGTAAAGAAAGGGATATGAGGCACTAGCGAGGCTCAAGTGGCAGGCTCAAATTAGGCGCAATTAGGTTCACCCACTGAGGTGGGATTCCCATGTCAGTCATAGTCGGACCAGCGCGTTCGTGTTACGTTGCTTGCTACGACGTACTTTAGTGTGGTTTATTAATTAAAAGCCTACAGCAATGCCGTCGTGTTTGTTCACTATAATTATTGCACAAGATTGGAGATGTTACTGTGAGTGTTTGTGTGTAGTTGTAACAGTGGCCTTTTGTTGAGTAAGCGCTGGGAGAACGTACCACACTTATCTATAGATTTTACTTATATCTATGGCCCTACCTATGTTTTTATGAATAGATAAAGTTAATAAAATCACTTACCGGAAATGTAGGCAGGTAAACATTTTCCCACATTCCGTTATTCAAATCGAACATTATGTCTGAGGTGCCGCTTGAAAGCTTTGCTCGCTCCAACCCTCCAAAGACTTTAACCGCTGTCTCATTGTATAGCTAACCTACAAGAAAATTATTATTTTAGCAAAAACTTTGGATCTCTTATTTAAAGGCGCCAAAAAAATACTGACGCAAGATGCTGCAAGCGATTCAGATGTCAATTCTGCTAAAAAAGACAAGATGAAACAACTATTCATTGGAAAAGATGGTGTTCTACAGCATTCTGGTAGTTTGGTAAATTAAACTTCCTAATAAGTTGTCTTATGTCTGTAAAACTGCCTACTTATTTATAGTTTTTGCCCTTTATGTTTCTTTTCACAAAGACCTACAGATATCATAGTCCACTGTTCCCATCTTTGTATTTATTGTGTTTCAGGTGTCACGTAATAGTGTGTCAAAGCTGTGCCGATGTGGAGAGGAGCTGGAATCTCAGTGTGCATACTGTGACATCACTCTATGCAGCAAGTGCGAGCATGCCTGTTCCCAGTGCAAACAGTCTTATTGCTCTCACTGTACACTTCTGGGGTAAGGGCGTTATTTTGATGAAAAAAAAACATCCTATTTAATCCCACTGCTGGGCAAAGGCCTCCCCTCAAATTTCATTATTCAGAAAATTGTTATTTTGTTTCAGATCACAAGGATTAGAAGTGTGTGTATCATGTTGTAATTAGTATTATAAAGTTATTAGTATTATAAAGTTTTTTTAGAATATTTTTTATGAGAGTGTTTTAATTTTGTAAGGTCAAGAACATTATTATCCTACTAATATTATTAAGTCGAAAGTTTGTTATAAATAAAATACTTAGAACTTTGATTTAGTTATTTAATCTTCATAATTACTTATCATTAACATGTAATAAAATATGCCACCCAATAACTTGGAATTGCACTCATAGCCACAACAATAAATAGATTGTATAAAAATAAACAAAACCATTAAAACTTTATTATTTAGTGGTTCTGTTAGTATGCCATGAACATGAAATGAAATCTTTAGAAGAGTTTGTTTATTCATAATATAATAAAACAAGTTCCTGTGTTTCACTTTGGTTGTAAAGAAATATTGTTAGTTACTATGGTGGTGGTGCTATCAACTATAGAAAGGTATTCAAAGACAGAATATGTATAAACAAGTTTGTGCACTAAACTATTAGTTGGTAGCATACACACATAAAAATAACATAAGTACCCACACAATGTGTACTCCACAATACATTATTTTAATTTATGTAGAAAATACAGCACCTATCTATATCTACCCTCATCCATTATTGTATCCATTGTATCCATGCAATAGAAACTTATTATTCAAAGTACACAAGAAATAACTTCACCCAGTTCAGGTTCTTAGGAACCCGCACAACACTAAGCCCAACCCATAGAAGACTTATTGGAATACAGATATCTAAGTCTTTTCTTAAAATGTAAGCTAGGTTTTAATGTTTCTCTATTACTAAATTAAATGCTATTTATATTGTAATATTCTCCACGCATTTCGCCGCCATGCGCCATGCGCCATGCCGTGCACATACATAGTACTAATTCCTGTAATATTTTATAGTCATAGACTTAATATTGCAATTGCATTATTTGCAATTATTATAATTGCTTTGCAAATAAATTTTTGCCAATTCGTGAAGCCTAATTCAGAACATCCTGCATATCGTAGCTTCACTGTAAGGACGGTAGGTCGTATACCCCACAGGCACAGGCAGGGCAGAGGCAGGGCGGCGGCGGAGCGACGCGCCGGCGACGGGCGGGCGACGCGACGCGGACGTGACTACGCGAACAGGTAGCGGTACAGCACGGTGGCGGCCAGCCCCAGCAGCAGCGGCGTCAACCACGAGCTCCACGCGCTGAGGGGGGACATGCGACTGTCACTCACAACAATAAGGTAGGTACAGCAGCTCTAGGTCTATGGCACAACATTACACTTTAGATATCGCTGGACAATCCGCACAACATCATGTAGCCCCAAGCAAAGCAGAGCTTGTGTTATGTACCTACGAGTGCGTTCTATATATCTGTTATACATTATATAGATAGATATTTTTTATCATAATGTACATAGAAAACACTTAGAACAAATATCTGCAGAGCATACAAACATTTGTTCGCAATTGGGAATCGAACCCGCAACCTCCTGCGTTGCAGGCAGGCCATAGCCCGCTGCGCCACAGAGGTCGTCAGTGTTGTTATATCTAGCCCAGCTGTGGATGGATGCTTGTGATGTCAGAGGCCTGATGGCCTCAAAAAACTAAACTATTTAGTATAGTTCCTTGTAATTATATTATGTTTGTTTGTGCTTACTTTTATGGGACTAAAATTACTATTTTATTTCTGTCGCGTAGCGACAGAAATAAAATAGTAATAGTAGTAGTCTCTTAGAAATCTATATATAAAAGAAACTCGTGTTAGTTACACTATTTATAACTCAAGAACGGCTGAACGGATCTTGGTGAAATTTGGCAGCGAGGTAGGTATCCCGGGGCCGGCCCCGGGATACCAACAAGAACAAAAGGCCTATGTCCGGACATAGGCCTTTTATTCCGGAAAAAAGCGTGCGAAGCCGCGGGCTGCAGCTAGTAAAATATAAAACTCTTATACCTCCCTCCCTGACAAACTTCATTGAGATCCGTTCTGTGCAAATAACTCCTATACCTCCCTCCCTGACAAACTTCATTGAGATCCGTTCTGTGCAAATAACTCCTATACATCCCTCCCTGACAAACTTCATTGAGATCCGTTCAGTGCAAATAACTCCTATACCTCCCTCCCTGACAAACTTCATTGAGATCCGTTCAGTGCAAATAACTCCTATACCTCCCTCCCTGACAAACTTCATTGAGATCCGTTCAGTGCAAATAACTCCTATACCTCCCTCCCTGACAAACTTCATTGAGATCCGTTCTGTGCAAATAACTCCTATACCTCCCTCCCTGACAAACTTCATTGAGATCCGTTCTGTGCAAATAACTCCTATACCTCCCTCCCTGACAAACTTCATTGAGATCCGTTCAGTGCAAATAACTCCTATACCTCCCTCCCTGACAAACTTCATTGAGATCCGTTCAGTGCAAATAACTCCTATACCTCCCTCCCTGACAAACTTCATTGAGATCCGTTCTGTGCAAATAACTCCTATACCTCCCTCCCTGACAAACTTCATTGAGATCCGTTCAGTGCAAATAACTCCTATACCTCCCTCCCTGACAAACTTCATTGAGATCCGTTCAGTGCAAATAACTCCTATACCTCCCTCCCTGACAAACTTCATTGAGATCCGTTCAGTGCAAATGTGCATTTAAATATGACTCTTAACGTAACACTTATACATAGATGCATTTTTAATTACGGCCTCAGATGACAGACAGCTCGCAGGCCACTCGTTTCAAGCTTGCGGGTCGCCATTTTGTCACAGTAAAATGTATCTAAAGTTAACGAGTATATATAATATTAACCCATATTTAAATGCACATTTTTGAGCTGTGCGGTAGAGGTGTTGGATTAATGTGCGCAGAACTTAACTAGGTACGTATGGTAAGGTTAGGTTAGGTTACGTATAGTTAGGTGTGCTTTCAACGATTTGGCTTCGGAAAACTGTCACTCACTATCATAGAAGCCCGATATGTGGCACCTACCAGATCCTGTGGCTATGTCTGGTGTGCTTATGATGTGGTACCTACCTGATCCTGTGGCTATGTCTGGTGTGCTTATGATGTGGCACCTACCAGATCCTGTGGCTATGTCTGGTGTGCTTATGATGTGGTACCTACCATCCTGTGGCTATGTGTGCTTATGCTAAGGGTCTAATTCAGAACGCTTACATTTAAAGGTCTTACAGGGATCTTACAGGTAGTTAATTTGAATAGGAAATTAAGTGAACCAGATTGACTTCCTACTGAAGTGAATCTGGTTACCAATCTCAATTCTTTTAGGAGTTTTATCTACTTCACATTGTTTGTACGTTTGTTTTAGAAAATGTATGAATGATGAATGACATTGCTATTTTTAACTTTGTATTTAAGACACTATTAACCAAAAATATGTAATCTGTTTGACAATAAACGATATTTATCTATCTTCTGCCGTTGTACCGTGCTGGGTCGCAGCAAGCAGGTGGCATCGAGGAACTTTTCGTAAGATAGAAGCTCATGGGTGGACCTACGTTTGTACAGACATAGGTACTACTTCAGGTTATGAATTAAATGAAAGATCAATTCAACGATTACGTATATTTATTGATAACTTGCACAATACTATATTCTATAAAGCGTTTACGAACAAATCAGCACCAAGTTAAAGCTAAACTAGAGAAGAGACCAAGAGCTTACGTACCTCCCTACTACAGCTGAAACAGTGCAGGGAGAGGAACTTACTTTGATACAGATCATCTATTCAAGCAGGCGCCTACAGAAAAGCCAAAACTTTTGCTAAAAATATTGTATTATAAAATATGATTTATATCTATGCCTTAAAGTATACAGATCTAGGAATGGTTAAGTACACAATGTGAGTTATCGGTAAAGTGACGGGGAGCCTTGTGCTTTATCAACTTAAACATAATATGTTTAAAACATATCTCTAGGTAGCTTGCCTTGCCTTATATATGTAATTATAAACAAATATCACAATTTTGTAAGTATAAAAATAATTATCGTGCGTTGTCAGAATATTGTTGTTTAACAAAGATAAAGTAATAATAATTATAAAATATTAAAATGTATAGATCAAAACAGTACCTATCAGAGGTACACTGATGAATTACCTGCGTTATTTTACTAACGTATCTACTATGATATATACCTACCTACAGTACAGTAGGTACATATAACAGCACCCAAGTTTAATCGTATCATAATTATTATCTATCCCCTCCACGCAAGTAGGTACCTACTTGTAACTTTAATATTCGTAGAAGCAATTTTACGTAGAAAGAAGGTACATATATCTCGCACGCGCTTCATTTCACAATATTAGACAAATACCGCTACTTGCAGGCTCTCGGACGGGTGCAAGGCTTTGTATATAACGATGTGGAATCGTCAATGTAGGTAAATTACAACATACCTACATAGGTAAGATAGGGAGGTAGGTAAAGGCAAATGCTAACCAGTTGCCGTAAGTTCACTACAAATCAGACGAAGCAGATCTGTAGTATCCTTCTATTTCTCGTTTACTTAGGTAGGTACTCAATGCTCAATGCATCATGGTTGTTTGTTAGGTTATCTAAAGAGGTAATGTTTGTAGAAAACTGTAAGCAGAACAATGGATGTAGGTACCTAATGTTCTGCACATTGTGTTTGAGATGAGGTGAGTGTAAGTATGTACCTACCTACTAGGTATCCGAAGTGGTTTCTATTTCTGTCATGCAACAGGTATAAGTAATGGTGAACGCTGCGTGTCCGCGCCGCGCCGCGGTCATCGCTCTATATAAATCTTTATTTGTATAACAGTGAGCAACATCGCGCACCTATCCGCGCCGGCGGCTAACAATCCGCATTTTAGTAAAAACCAGTACACGGATTCCATCAATCACAAAAATTCGGCGCGTGCGATGACTGCGGGGCGAGCGGCGGCACATACGATGCGGATAAGTGCGCGAGGCTATGAGGAAATTCTATGACTGCGGCGCGCGGCGAGTGCAGCGCGGGCAGGTGCGCGTTCAGTATGTGTTTTAGGTTCCCCTAAAATAAAATCACAGATTACAGAATGTAATCTGAGTAGGTTACGTAGGTATTACGACTTACATTTTTTATTGATTCATATTAATCTATGCGCGTATGAAAGATAAGATAGGTACTCTATGTACGATTTATGTATAAACCGCACATTTGCACTTTTGCAAGCGGTGCATTTTTACTTACCTAAGCTAAAGCATTTCAGTACGCGTTCGACCGCAGTCCCGTGTATTCATATCATCATCAATTAGCAATAAATCAAGTTATCAGTTTAATCTCTCTATATCATCTAAAGGTGTAGGGTGGAAACCTTACACTCTATCCATAATATAATATCCATCAACCTGATACCCAATAGACGCCTAATATAGGGCGAACGCTTTCAGGTAACACTTTAGGCAAATAGATCGTAAACAAATCCAAGCCCTCTAAAGTTCGGTCAGTAACGACCAGGGGGCAAATTCACGTCAATTTATCACTCGATAAATATCAAAAAATCGGTCAAATTTGACAGTTTTTATATGAAAGAGCTGTCAAATTTGACAGTCCTTTTGATAATTATCGAGTGATAAATTGGCGAGAATTTGCACCCTGGAAGCCAATTCTCGCCAATTTATCCCTCGATAATTATCAAAAGAACTGTCAAATTTGACAGTTTTTATATGAAAGATCTGTCAAATTGGACAGTTTTTTGATAATTGTCGAGTGATAAATATCAAGAGAACTTTCAAATCTGACAGTTATTCTATATAAAAACTGACAAATTTGACAGTTATTTAGATATTTATCGAGTGATATATTGGCGAGAATTGGCTTCCAGATCAGTGACCCGTGAATCTGCGCTCGCTTACTACATAATACATATCCTTGGTGCAATGGCTCCTTGTAGCATAAAATGGTGTGGAAAACCAAGCAAGACCTCAAATTTTAAAACAGATAAAATTCTTAGAATAAAATTTGCTACTTAATTCATTTTAGTATTGACAGAGTTCAACTTAATTTAGTTGGCCGGTCGACGTCACCAACTAACTGCATCTCTGAATCCCTTTCTTTGATAACCAATTTTATATTTGCTTTCCTTTTTTCTCTGGTTTGGCGCGTGCAAGTAGTCATGTACTTCTTCTATAAACTACTAGGTATGTATTTCGAAACAATGTTTTAGATATGGTAACACCTTTGTTTACAAAAAATATTCTATAGTTTCTCAATTAGATAGTTTATGTATTGGCACTTTTATCTGACATCAATGAAACAAGTGTGATTCAAAAATGTATTGGTTTGTAACACCTTTGTAAGATGTTACAAGCGCGCCGTCCTCTGCGTGCCCTCGCGGCGGGAAACACGTTGTTGGTCCGCTCCACGCCCCGCGCCCCGCGCCACAGGTCGCCGCGGAGCGCGACAAGCGGCGCAACTGACATTTAGTGTTCTAGGTATTTATTTTTATTTATATTAACCTCATTTGAATCAACCCGGAAAATACACAAAATGAATAAGAAAGATTTTGTCGTTTATTTGGACTTTAAGTAGGTACTACCAAAGTACCTACTAAACCTACGTGCTTCCTTTTGACGAGTTGAGTAAAAACATTGCACCATATCAAATAATAATCCAAGTGTAGTATTAACAATTACAGATAAGGAAAATTACGATTATTTGGTTCCACAAATCACGAATAGTCTTTTATTATAATTATAAGGAACTCTACAATAAAAGCGATCGCAATACAACGCGCTGCACCTCTCGGTGCGCAGCTGGCTTACAAGGGTTTCACCAATTGGTGTTCACCCGCTGTTAACGTTGGACACCTTGACTTCCTGTTGTACCATAATGGAAACAGCGTCAATGGGGACAACGGGAATACATCTGTAAAACCCCGGTAAACACTCAGGTTTAAAGGCTGCTTTGGTTTTATGCATCAATACATTATCGGAAACATAGACTGCTTGCTGTCCCACAGTCCCGTACGGCAGCTCACTCTGAGTCGCCCATCCACCGAGTACTCGGTGCCATCAACGCTCTCCTGGACGACAGCCCCGAAGTTGATCTGTTTGCCGACAGCTGGACCAATTTAATTTTATTTATTTTTATTTATTATTCATTTATTTCAGATTAAATTATAAATCCATACAATATTATTTTAAAAAAAATGAGAAAGTGCCTTAATTTTTGTGAACGTAAATATTAATTCTCTGACATTCTTTAATTTTATTGTTTCTTGTTGTTTAATATGTGTTCATTTCTGTAATCCCATTTAATTAATGTAATTTGTTGTGTATACATATCGTGTTAAAATAAATAAATTATCATATCATCCAATCTGAGGATAATAATGAATACATTATTCATTATTATTAATGAAAGGTAATTATTATTATAAGATTTCGGAATTTATAGGTTAATAAGCTATTAAATGTACAACAGCAGTACCTTTTGAGTTTACCTATACATACACCTGTACCGGTGACATTCATTTCCACATCATTTTATACCAAGCTAGAACCAGCTAGAACCATACATAAACAGCTAGAACCAGCTAGAACCATACATAAACAGCTAGAACCATACATAAACAGCTAGAACCATACATAAAAAAACAAAAAATTCGTAAAAAAAGGCGGCGAAAATTGTATGAGCGTTTGTAATTTATCGCTACGGCTAATTTTTGAATTAAATTTTATTGTATTTTTTATTTAATTAAAAATTTCGTAAAAATCCCATTCAAGAACGATTATCATAACCCACCTTTCCTCGTTCGACAGTGGGGTTATTTCCGCTTTTTACATGTATGTACACCACAACATGTTCCAACGTACCTAGTACATAGTACATAGGTACCAAATAATGTTTTAAACTGGAATCCTAAGCCATGCATGCGTTCAAAGTCCGTTCTCGGAAATAGGTAGGTATTCTATCATAGTGAGTGACGATGCCGAGTAACGATTTGGAAACCAACCATTTGAAACACACTCAAGGTTAGATGGAAGATGCATCATGTCAGATCAGATCGTGTGGTGAGTGGGCGGGTGTGAGGGGTGACTAGACTAGGCGATGACGCACTTGCCCTGCTCCTGGGGGGTGTCGTTGGTCCACTGCGGCGCGAAGGCAGCCTTCGAGGCCACGCGGTCCGCCTCCACCACCTCGCCGATCTTGTACTTGGCCATCAACGACCTGCGGAACAAACAACACAACTACATTCATGTACGTCCCCTGCTTGTCATTTCTACCTACACAGGTAGGTACTAGTTAACGTGTTAATCAAAGTTAGGTATCTATTTCACTTAGACCGCGACGAGGGCTTACGTACGAAGTAATGAGATGAAGATTGAAGAGTAAAATCCATACTTAGTTATGGTTATGATATGAAGTAGCGTATTGGCACTTGGCACGGTAATGAAATATATGTATTGGCTTCGTACGCACGAACTGTGAACTCATTTATCAATATTTCATTGCGCAATAGGTAGGTATGCTGTTGAGACAAAGAATGTTCAAAGTGCGACTCCAGCTTTATACGACTCATCATGACGGGCAATTACTTCAAAACATTATGACCGGCTGACGTTTAACTACTGTCTGGGAGACTAAACAATGGACAAAAATTACAATTATCCAAGCAACGACGACCTTAATAATTAAACCATACAGACAGCATAGAAATTGAATAAATTAATAAATAGATATGCACATAAATATGGCATGAGCAGGTGGTTAAAACAAAAGTACCGACCGACCACTTCTGTATTCTGTGGGTCGGACAGAATCAGAGCAGCCAGAGAAAAACCAGATTTGTAATGAGGGAATACTCAACCGTAGCCATTACTTGTCGCCTGCGCGTGGCGAGCACAGGCCTCATGCCGCCGGGGCCGAGGGTTCCATCGCCGCTTTGGTGTTGTTATTCACTCAACATGTTTAATGCATGCGTGGACCCGCTCGCGGTCGCATACGATTTCGTCTTTGTTTTGTGAGTCAGATGGTTATCTGATACGAAGAAGGAGAAACTATTTTGTCCGTAATATGAATAATAAAACATACTTCATGACGTCGATCGCGATCGATGACGCCCAGAATGATGCCTTCGACAATTTATAATTTTACTTCCTTTTTTATTTTAAAATGCAATTAAACAACGTCCTAACCTAAACTACCATTTATTATTCAGGTAAGTAGATATAATTATTTAATTTTTGTATTAGTTTATTAATGATTGTATTTATTTGAAATTGACATGCTTTGTGAGATTAATAATGCTTTATGCTTAATGCGTAATAATTCATATTTTTTGAATTTTAATTTCTCATAGTAAGATACCAAAACCAAACATCTTTTTAACTAACTATTTTCCCATGGGTCTTATTGATTGGTTATTATTTTTTGTTTATTAGATATATCAGTATTTACATAATATTTTGAGCTTCGAAACTGATGCTTATGAAAGGGATATTAAGAAAACCTCTAACAAGTTAGAACGCGTAAATATTATATTAATCGAAATACTTTCTTAACTAACTATTTGGACAACAAAATTTTCTAAAATTATTATTAATTAACATAGAGTAAGATAAGTGGTTCATGATATTAACGGGTTTGAAAAATACTGTTTTTGAGCCAAACTGCGCATGGAAGGCGTAAACGCTCTTAATGATGTTGTAAATAAATAATGCGATGCGGCTTGACCAGATAAAAGCTAGAGGGCTGGTTGTGGTGTGCAGTCCTCACCTGGCGTCGGAGCTGTGGCTGACGTCCTCGAAGGGCTCCGTGGCGTCCTGCCCCGCCTTCTCCAGCAGCACCTCCTCGCCGCCGGGATGCTGTCGGGAACACCAGGCATTGCATCAAGACACTCATATTCCATTATACAGAGTGTACGGCAGAACGTGTGCCATAGGATAACAGGGAGTAGGGGGAACCAAGTGCAATTGCTTGACCGGATTTTAACCCTCAAAAGGATTCCGGCTATTTTAAGGATTTTCGATGTTTTTACAAAATTTTACCTATTTTTTTTTTTTTACGTAATGTTATGGTTTATTTTATGATTTACATTTAGGCATTTTAGCCCCTATGTTTAAAACCGTTATTATGACTTATGAGACATATTTGTTTATTTTAATGATCACGGCCATTTAAACCAACTGAAATTCATTTAAAAAAAATACATAATATAGTTAATAGACAGCTATAGAAACTCAATAAAGTAATGAGTTCGAACAAAAATAAAATATTAAAACGATAACAAAAATCTCATAATTTGTTCATGTCATCTGCTACTACGTAACCGCCGAAAAAACAAATAGTTTATTGCGTATTATGTACATGACACTTATATTATATACGGGATCCTATTACTTACCATTATAATAAGCTATTCTGAAAATAGCTTGTGGTGTGGTGTGGTATTGAATGCTCCCCCTTACACTAAGTACAACTGGTTATTGTACAAGACTTAAGCGTACGTCTTCATTAAAATTAGTGACATCACCATTAAAATGTAGGTAGAGGTCATTGATTGATGACGTCGTCGCCTGAAGGCTGGTGCAGGTAGTTGTAGTGTAGGTGTCCACAGTTAACATGGCCACGGATTTCCTTAAACCTTAGTTTTTCCCAGTTATCGTTGCATAAAAAAACACATTGTTAGCTTATAAAGTCAACAGGAAATATCTATAAATACTCGTGGCAAGAAAATTTTGCCAAGAGCAGGAAGGATAATAGAACATGATCTAACAATTAATGTATATAGGTAAAGTTAAGGTAACCAAACCAAACCACATAGTTGTTGCAAGTGCTGGATGGATGGGAGGCAGAACGAACGCAACAGAACGACTAGGGAGGGACCCACTATCAGGACTAGGTACCTAACTCTCTAAACACTGAAGTCGATGCGACGCGACGACGCGGCGACGCCTAGCCTGTTGCATTGCCTTGCCACTGAACATGCAATCTGTTAAGCTAAAAGTAAATTATCCAACTAAGTTATTTAGACGTAGGTAAGATACCTTTGTCGTCCTTCAGCAACTTACGCACTCTGACAAATGCATGTAAGCAATTGGGTAACTTAGTTACCAGTAGGTACAGTTACCTACATAATTAATTTAATTTAGTTGCCTTAACGGCGAACCTACAATGTACTTAATTATCCATCAACCTATTACGGTATGAAGTAGGTCCAACAATTATAGTTTTGTTTTGATCACAAGGTCAAAACTATAATTTAAATAGGAAGTAGGTACGTTCTTTACAAGATGTCCGTTTAGTTCAAATTACATACTTATCTACTTAGTACTGTAGGTAGCACTAAGTAGGTAAGTATGTAATTTAACATACAATGAGAACGCCAAGGACATAACTGAGGCTTCAGTGCGTGCCTAGGCATAGAGTAAAATATAAATGTAAAACAGTACCTAAATTATTTCATCCTTATATTTTTTAATCAGTTGTTATTAGAATGCATAGATACTTATGGAAACATGGTTGGAAGATTAAATCGAATTTACAAATCTGTAGGTACGTTACGTATATATCAAAGATGAGCTTAGGGTTCTATCTTTCCAACAGAACAGCTTTATCATTATCATATCAATCAACCTGTGAGAGTGGCACCCATCCAAGTATCGATCGGCTGATAGGCTGGGCTGGGCTGCAGCATAGGGGAGGGGTTCTTACAATGGATAGATATATATATAATTATATATGTAGGTCGCAGCAAGCAATATAGGTGCGGAATGCCGCCCGCTCATCATAAGCGGGAAATGAGAAATTCCGTAGAGGCGTGACTCGCCAGCTAAATAGTTATCGAGAGTCAATATTTTGTAGACTCCTTATTTATTTCTTATTTACAAACCAAACAGTTTAATATCAAACAACTACTAACCGGCATGCGGCATCCTTGTTAAGAAATTACAATAAAATAAAATACTTACTAACGCAAATTACACTTACAAATAAAACGCACACCTACAATTTGAGATATAAAATAAGTTAACACTACTAAAAACTCTACGGACCAACTATGGAAAAAAAAAATATTTATGAAGGTGCGCAGTTATACAATTAGCTTACCCGATAACAATATGAACTGTTTGTCAATGCACATATTTAAGAAGAGACTTAAACAATATACAGGGTGTTCGGCACTACGTTTGTCATTATGGAAACAGGGGGTAGGTGGAACCAAGTGCAAGAGCTTGGCGGATTTATCAAGCCTGAAAAGTATCTCGCTATTTTTATATTTTTTTTATATTATGTTTTGCATGTTAGCCCTTACTAATAAAATCAATATTTACGTGAGATCTAGCAAATAAAGCAGCTATGGGCATGCAAAGTGTTAAAAAGTGAGCTTTTAAAAGTATGTGATCAACTATGAATGGAATAAATAAAATGTTTCTCTGATCTTCCAATTAACTGAAAACTTCTCTAGTTCATGGCTATTCCAACGGTATGCCACATATTATTATGTCAAATCCACATAAAAACAACAAAATAAGCGTTTATCAAAAAAATCAGTGATTGAGCCTGAAAATGACTTATTTTTGTCTCGTTATCGTTATGTAAGCATGTTTAGCTCGTTAGAACTTATGCCAAAGAGTAAGTG
Organism: Eupithecia inturbata; assembly: GCA_963662085.1. NCBI lineage: Eukaryota > Metazoa > Arthropoda > Insecta > Lepidoptera > Geometridae > Eupithecia > Eupithecia inturbata. Next base: position 399,911 of record OY759178.1, on the reverse strand, counting down.
GGGTTAGGTGGAACCAATTGCAATTAGTATGGTGGCCTTTTTAACATTCAACAGAATTACTTTTTTAAAGATTTTGTTAGTATAGATAGTGGCTTTTTGAATCCTCCAGTACATTAATTTTTGAATCCTCCAGTACATTACTTTTTGAATCCTCCAGTACATAACTTTTTGAATCCTCCAGTACATTACTTTTTGAATCCTCCAGTACATTACTTTTTGAATCCTCCAGTACATAACTTTTTGAATCCTCCAGTACATAACTTTTTGAATCCTCCAGTACATTACTTTTTGAATCCTCCAGTACATAACTTTTTGAATCCTCCAGTACATAACTTTTTCTGTTTTTCCGATATTTAAAATATATTGTGGTGTAATTTAATTTACACCACAGTTACGTAACACAATAAACTCATTAAACAAACAAACCAATAAAATTAATAACACTAACTCCGCGTGAATCTAGAGCGAATAAGTTCCCTTAGGGAAAGCGTGCTCCATCTTAGGGCACATCTTAACTTCATTAAATGTCAATGCCATTGTATATCCTTATGTTATATGTAAAGTAGGTAATACCTACTTACCTTAAAACATTGTGTAATGTTTAAGTACGTACATACGTATATTAATTATTATATCTATAATAATAAGTGTAATAGTTAGACGTTAGAATTCGCACGTACATACACTTGTCTTCATAACTGTATCTAACCCGAGGAATGTAACATTCTGCACAAACCCTGAAGGGTTTAAAGAATGTTAAAATTTCAAATTACAATAAGTTTATAAAATAAATAAATACAAAGCAAGTGAAAAAAAACGTTTTATTTATACTACAAACAAAAACTGATATTGGTATAGATTCTGATGGCACGAAAACCTGAATTTATTTACTAGCCTTACTTACCCCGTTATTCATAGTGGTCCGCTAACTTGAAACAGTTGCTAAGCAGCGTTATTTCTCACTCTGATTTGATTTTTATGATTGACTTTACCGATCAGGGGCAAAAAATACAGGGAGTTATTTTTATGATTTTAATCGATTACCGGATAAGGAAAGTTATGGAGATTAACTTATTTAAAAAAAAAATGTTTCCCTCGTTTCAGTTAAACTTCCTATGTTTAATATTTCTGGTACTTGCTCTCCGTGTCCCATAGCCGTGTGATACCCTGTATACATGTTCTCGTCTTATGCCCGAGTGTTAGTCGGTATAAAGGCATATCAGGGTGGCTCTGGAATCACGGTCTTCCCGTCGGGAACGAGAGGCATGTGTACCGTACAAACGGCCATAGAAATCCTCTATCTCAGCGGTGCTCTCCGGCTTCGATACGGTCCTCCCGTCGTGCGTTTGAGCTTCGTTAGGTGGGTCCAGCCAAGCTGCTGAGTGAATACTTTGGACCCTAGGTTCCGCTGTATCGCCTCTTCAATGAGGCGTGTCTTGGAGCTCCGAAGGTCGCGCCGTACAATCTTCGCAATGTGCTGATTCTGACTTCTCTGACGAAGTCGCTTGGGTGGTTTCCTGTGTTTTTGTCAGCAGCCCAAGAGTATCATCCGAGAGTTTGGACTTATTGCCAGTATGCTTCTATTGGCAGCACATGATGCCCTTGTCCCTCAACGTTTCGAGATTGTGTAGGGTCTCATCAGCGTCATCAGTGGGTTCCAAGGTAACAAATATATCCCCGAGAAGCTGCTGCAACTTCTCGGTGCCCGCTATGATCTGGATTGGGTTAGGTCGGAGTGTGGACTTCATCAGACGGTTTCTCTCGAGCTTAAGTTAATATTCAGATAGCCTCTGAGCACTCAGTGATCAGATCCGGTATTGAACCTGTTGATCTCTGAGACATCTCTGAATATGTGCTTGCTATCCGTCATTATGAAAACGATCTCATTTTAGTCACAGTATATCGGGGCTCTGCCATGTCCACTTTCTTTAAGATTGTTTCTTATAGGAGTTCATTATGAACAGCCCCTCTTTCTCAAGGAAGTTGACAAGCATTTGCTCCCTGTGATTCCGTTGGCCAAAAACACACTATTTACACAACATAAACGCCTATTAACTATTTCTACACTTGTTTTATGTTGGAAATATGCGATGAAATCGGAAAGGGCTAAATCTACGTTAAAACAATAAATTTATAATAAATTCGTAGGGAACATTTGCGATCAGCTCATGAGTGCTCAGCGATATGAGTTAACTTACTTTGTACTTGTCTTGTGATGCCTTGAAATAAATTATTATTATTTTAATCATAAATAAATAAATAATGCTGGACAATCCACACAGCATCATCTAGCCCCAAAGTAAGCAGAGCTTGTATTATGGGTACTAGATGACTGATAAACTTAATACAATATATAACATATGTAGATAGATATTTTTTAATATATACCCAGAACACCCGGAGCAAATATTTGCAGATCGTACAAACATTTGTCCCAAGGCGGGAATCGAACTCGCAACCTTCTGCGTCGCAGGCGGACCTTCGTCCGCCGCGCCACATCGGTCGTCATGTGTGCCTATTCAGGATTCGTTGCCAGTCTGGGACAGTAAAGGGGGACTTTAATAGCAAGGTAACGCAAGGCAACGTTGAAGTGAGCTTTAGTGGTGCTGTGCATGGCTTTGGATATGTCTTCGTAAATATCCTCCACTTCATCATCCGAGTGGGAGAGCCGAAGGATCAGGTACGCTTCCCTGGTCGACACATAGGAGATTTCTTCAACATTGTTAGAGAGGGCTTTATTGACAAGGAAACTTACGCCTGCGCCACCCTGGGATGTTTTATCAAAATGTACAAGTGGTACAAGGAATGAAAATGAGGATTTTGCCACCATCTATTTTGTTCTTACATGCCCAGTCCATCCCAAGGTTGCCTGGAAAAGATCGCTCATAGCGATAAAGCCGCCTTTGTACTTCGTCTACTCTTAGCATCTATTTCTGTATTGTTTTCTGTCTTTGTGTGGTACAATAAAGTATTATGTAATTTATGTATCTATTGTGACTTTTTTGAGCGAATGTGTGGTACAAATGAGGTGCCTCTTGCTCCTACTCAACACTCCCCTAGCGCAGATCTCGCTTTTCTCTCGCGGTGTACCTACAGTCGGCAGCGGCGCAAGGAAAATAAATAAAAACTTTATAATGCTGATAAAAGTCCATTACCTACTACTATGTTTTTAGGGTTCCGTACCCGAAGGGTGAAAACGGAACCCTATACAAAGCCTCCGCTGTCCGTCTGTCACGCTATACATATATCATGAACCGTAAGAGGTAGACAGTTGAAATTTTCAGATAATCTGTTTTCTCTTGCCGCTATAACAACAAATAATAAACATAAAATAAATATTAAAAATTAAAGGGGGCTCTAGCCAAAAAAAAATTATAAACATGATTTTTTTGGCTATTTTAGCTCTTAATTTGTCTAGGCTGTATGTCTTGAACTATAATAGACACATGAACTGTAATAATAACAAATACTAAAAATAAAATAAAGTTGAAAATTTAAATGAGTCTCCGAACAAGTGAAAAATTTATGTTCTTTGAAAAAGTTGCCTGATTTTTGCGGTACGGAACCCAAGAAGGGTTCGAGAGTGCGAGTCGACTCGCACTTGGCGGTTTATTTAATAAGAATATTTTTTATTAATAGAATAAATAATAATTTTCATTGATAACAAAATACCATCATCCAACCACAAAATACAAAATAGTAGGTACTTACATACATAAAAATATAAATCAGACTCTAAATTAGGTAGCGATTAATAATAATTATGATTTAAAAAAAAAATATATCAAAATTAAAGGGGGCACCCTTTAATTTTAATATTTATTTTATTTTTATTATTTGCTGTTATAGCGGCAAGAATCATACACATTATTTCAAGCGCTACTTCTTACAGTATATGAGATATGGTGTGACAGATGGACGGACAGACAGCGGCGCTTAGTAATAGGGTCAACAGATCACAAAAGATTACAAAGTTTTATGACAAAACTTGTCTTCCACTGAAACAAGAACTACTATTTTTTTGTTTATATCCCACTATCTGACAGATCTGCCGCCAATGCAACACAATATTTAAAAAAATCACAGTGTGTGTAACACATGGTTGAAAATATTAATAAATAAGGGTGTAACTATTTCAATAGGCATTGAACATGATTTTGTTTGGAAATTACTATTTCAGGTTCAACGCCTATTGAAATAGTTCACACAACACTTCTATTCTATGAAATTTACTAAGTCTGGTCGGCAAACAAGTGCACCTACCCTAATGAGTTTGTAAATCCATTTATTATACTAATCATTATCATAAATTAGTTTTCAGTTTCAATACAATAGATCAAATAGGTCATAAAACTTCATGCCATAACCTTCACATCAACTTGTTGCTAATTTCCCAATTGTTTTTTTTTAAGTGAAATTTGGAAATTTTTCGTGCAAACTTACTGTGTCACGTACCTATTACAGCATTATTCATTTTGTACTAAACCCATGTGGGTGAGACGTCAGATAAAATTTAAAAGTATTGGTGGCTAGCTGGGAGAGATAAATGACTGACCTCTAGTAGGAAGGAGGTAACGTCGTATACGGAGTTGTGAATGATGAGTACGGCATCATCTCGTGAGTTGCGAGACTTGAGCTCTTCCCGCGAGAATAGCTTCACATCGGTAGCCTTTTGTTCCATCTTCGGGAGTTGGTACAGGTTAACTGCAGCTAGGTACGTCAACGATCTACTTTGTGTGCTGCCACGCAACTATCAATGATTGGCCACGGCAAATAAAATCACTTGTTTCGGAGCTGCGAGTGCTGCGCTGCGGGTCACTGTAGTAGATACGATTCTACTGCGAAAAGTACAAAAAGAAAATATCAAACACCCGTTACGACCGAGTCCTCTGCAGTCTGTCTGACCAAAAATTAAATATTACTCGCTCGCTGTCACTTTCAGTGTTGCTGGCAGTCAAAATGAAAAAGTTCCGAACCGAAAGCTTTGGTCCGAAATATGACAAAAAGATCCGTTTCATAAATACGTATCAGAAAAATTGCAAAACCTGAAATAAGAATACAAGGAGTCAATAACCTATATCACTTATTATACCTTATTTTAAAGGCGAACGTTTGTATGTATGAGTGTGTGTGTTTGTTACGCATTCACGATCAAACGGCTAAACGGATTTTGATCAAATTTGGTGCCAGAGTAGCTTATATCTAGGATTACCGATTACGTAAGCTACTTTTGATTTCAGAATAGTCCAGTGTTCCCGTGGGATGATTTAATTCACCACGGGGCGCAACTAGTTTAAAATATTGATGTTCTGAGAGAAAAATAACATCATTTGTAATTTCGCTTTATACAATGAACATACCTACCAGTGGAAAAGTGAATTGTCATCATTCACGCAAAGAAAATCAAGATAAATAAGATAACGGCGAGCAGAGCGAGCTTTGTACTAGCTGATGTCCAAAATGGATGGAAAATAAAGTTGGGAGTTTTAACCCGGCGTCATGGGGGATGGGTCAAAATGACCCGGGCCTTTTTTGAATGCTTACAGATTGGTAACTATGCAAGCGACGTTGCCGTTGTTCTCAGTAGCTGGAGTCAAAAAGTTGCTCTAAGCATTGTTTAAAAAGTATCAGTTGGACGGCGACCGTGCTTGGAGCTCAGTGCGTCCATAGTTCAAAAAGGTAAATTTGACCCAACCCCGTACCCGTACATAAAACACCTTTTCGGCAGAATGTTCGAACCAAAGTAGAAAATATAATTACTGAGTTGACAGGTGTAACATCTGAAGCTAGATCTGTTTTGTATTTACTACATACATATACAGTCTTTATATAATTGTGGGTTGGTTGTAATAAGAGAGTTTGTTTCACTTTACTGCGTCTATTCAATATACGAGACACGAGTACATAAAATTAACGTTTACGATATCTTTAATCCTTATTTTAGGATGTGTGCTAACAATTGGAGGTTGCTGAAATTACTTTAGAATATGTATGATACAGCAGAGGGTTGAGGAGTGACTGGTTAAACTCAACTTAGCTCTGAAAAAGCTGACTTCACGAAACGCGTTTGCGCCGCGTACTTTATGCTAAACTGTGTCACTACATCAATCCTCCCCTTTTTTCAAAAATTTTATACACTAAAAATTTTTCATCCATAAAGGTTCAACATAAAACTTTACAATTCAAAATCTCTAATAAGTTACACAAGTTCATGCCTACAAGAACAAATTTGCTGACAACACAATGCGCTTGTTAGATTTGAAGGGCTTTACCTACCTAGAAAATTATCTTAATTCGATAGAATCATGGAATTGCCTACCTTACTATGCAACCTAACATTTTGGGAATTGAGAATAATGAAATTAGAAGTCAGAACTAGTCAGAAGTCAATAACTTTATTTCTTTAGGCTTACAAAATAAGCACATAGGTAGACAAGTGAAATACCAACCATTAATTACTATCAAATAAGAAGTGAAGTGTTATTGAGTTTCTCTTCACTTCAATCTTTTGTCCACTGGTGGAAGAAGTGAAAAAGAAACCACCAGCACATTTATATAATCACTTATGTGTCTAATATATGTTTGTTTTTAAATAGAAGCATTAAACCATAGAAATAGAAACATTCTAAAAGAATACATATCCTTATAATTCAAACTTTACCTTCAACAATTTCAAAGCTAAAACAAGCTAGGACACATCTAGAAAAAGGTGCTACAATATACAAAAGCTTACCATAAATGAGAGATGCTTTCAGCTTACAGGTTCAGAACAAAGTGAGAGAGCCAGCCAGCCAGGCTTTCTTATTTATAGCATTGGTTTAACAAAACGAACTTGTTTCTTCGTTACATTTCGAGTGATACCGTCAAACTCCGGCTAGAGGTTTTAGCACATCATTTCATTACTAAATACATTGAAATATCTTCTAATATGATAAAATATCCATGACAAATGTTCTTAAATATAAATTAACAATTAAGATAATTAGTACATCCAATATGCAATAGCTTAATCATTAAATAAAACGGATTTGTCTTAGTATTTGAATTTGAGAGGCAAACAAATAGGAAATCAAGCAAGTTACATTTTATTACAGAATATCTTTTAAACCTTACTGTATACCACAATAAACACTTATTATACTACCTCTATAATATTTATAATTCAACAAACTATAACCATTGGATACGCATGTTACAGCTTATACATTGATTTGTACTAGTATTTGAATTAGAGCGGGTAAACAAGTAGAAAATCAGTTCTGTTACATTTTATTATTGAATATCTTTAAAAGCCATATTGCTTACCACTACATACACTTGTTATATTATATATTTATCACTAAACAAATAACAATATCTGACACGCTCATGTTTCGAAGTCGCATTCCTAAGTAGGTAGTACAATAATATCAAAGTTTATCTGAATGAACACGAAAAGTACAGTCAACCTGTATATTTACAAACAATGTTTTTGAAAACATTTCATCTTTTAATAAAGCTGTAAACAATGAACAATAAAATATAAAAGTAAACTTAAAAATGTTTCATTATATAAACTTAAAAATTCTGGATTCCCTAACATTAAGGTTTTTTTTTTAGCTATAATAAATTTAAATAAAATAAACAAAAATTTTTTTTTTATGTTTTCATCAAATAACCTGGAAAGAAAATCAAAACAATAATCATAATTATAAAATATCATCAAATAAAATATTTAAGTTGCCGAGGTAGAGTACATAATCTCAAACAAAACATAATTGCAAATTCGCTAATGCTGCAAATAGCTCGCTACATTACAATGTGTGAGTGAGGCTCTCATGTTACTGCACCGTGTTACCGGTTAGGTACTCTCATATGCGATAAATTCTAAGAATTAACACTGACTAAAAAAATTTTAGCTTACTGAATTTACTTTTTGAAAAACTTTACGCATGCACACTAATGACACGATACACCTTGTCCAATCTTGCACATCAGAACCTTCTTTAAATCGCCGTCATTTTTTGTCATGGTCTCCAAGTAGCGCAGGAACATCGCATGCCAGTCACTCGTAGCAGTGGGAATGAGCCATATCTCCAATTCCAACACTGATCCTCCGGTGAGCCTACCTACTCCAACCGGGTAATAATCTTGAGTGAATCTGCAGGTATAAACACCATTTTCTATAGGATTGAGTATACCTCAGATATTGCTGGCTCCAAAAATCTTCTTTACATCTGCCGCTAGACCATATCCATAGACTGATGATTGGCTTTCTCAATAGGGCTTCTGTAGATGGCCGGAAAGAGATCTGCTGACGTCACCTGCTGCGCATTCCATACCGCGCGGCGTCGCTGCATCTATTATTGGGTCATCCTGTCAGTTGGCTATTTCTTTAACCTCCCGAGGTGTGGACTTCATCGGGAGGAAGGCACACCGTTTGTTTTTCACTATAAACACAACCCACAAAGAAATAAATCTCGTTCTTTCTAATAAATTTTTTACGAACCACTCTATGGCATAAAAATAATAAAATCATATTTATTCAGAGCAAGTTCTTGTTCTGATTATAATTACAAAATCGAACGATGACACTACCGAAGTTTTACAATTGTGTGATACAGTCAAGGCCCAACTCCTAAACATAGGTTGAATTTTGAATTATATAAGTTTAAATAAATTACTTACATTATTTAGTGCTTTCATGAACAAACTTTATTAAGCAGAGCACGACGCGACTGACGTCATAATATTATAACCTCCTCTTGGTTAGTACCTACGGGAGGAATATTATGTAAGTATAGCTCATATTGTGCCGTTGCAAAAGGCATTTTGGTCCAAAAAGATCCACAAAGCAAAGCATCATGGTCCGCAAAAGATCCGCCGAGGTACAGAAAGATCCGAAAAGGACCAAAAAGATCCGCACCGGCAACACTGGCAGTGTTGCCGGCAGTCAAAATTAAAAAGCTCCGAACCAAACGCAATTATGGTCCGAATTATAGATGCGAAGCTGGTTATCAATGGTTTCCAGCAATTGGTATCCACCTGCTGTTAACCCTTACCTGCATGAATTATTATTAATTTACGAAATAAATGTTTTTAGGTAGGTATTCCAACATAGTTATAGGTATGAGTAATAAAAAACCTGTACATGAAAAAAAAAAGTATTTATTTGAAAAAAACTAGTATGTCGCCAAATGTCTACATCATGCGTGTGGCGTCGTATTTAGGACGCGTGGATTATTTTTTACATGTTTATGATGTATGGAAGGTAGCGAAGCAATTCCTATTATAGGTGTGGCAAAGAGCTACCCTGCACTTTGCACACTCAGTGCGTGAGAAACCTTTACAGCCTGGCAATTTGCACCGGTTTTTGGTATCACATCTCTGCTCGTTGTGTCCAATTCCATCGGTCCGTACATCCTTTGGTGGAACTGTCTTCATTGGACCACGACGTCTCTTGGCTTCTAGCGCTTTCTCGACGCTGTTGGATGAAGGACGACCTCTTTTACTCTCTGTATTTTTTTTATAATTACACAGCGCCTCTGCCAATTCGGATCGATAATCACCCAGACTAAGTGACTTGACTCCTCGTTGTATATTGGCTTTTTTGTACAGAACCCAGGAATTTATTACCGCCATATCAATCATGTGGTAAAACAAGCGTATGTACCACTTTCGACTTTTTATTCTTATCCTATATCTGCCCAGAAAACTGTCCATCAAATCAACTCCTCCCATGTGTGCGTTATAATCTTTTATAATTTTTGGACACACTATATTGATGGTCTTCTTTTCTTTCTTGTCGTATCTATTTACAGTATCTAATGGCTCTGCGCCGACATAAGTTGAGGCAAGTGTAACCATCTTATTATCTTTCCAGCAGGTTACTGAAATATCTACGCCCTCATAGTCAGCAACATGCTCCTCAAAAGATCCGCGCGGTACTGTATCTTTCATATAATCTTTCTGTGCTGGCAACTTACAATTCTTTCCGAGGCGATTTCGTTGAATAGTTCCCAAAGCATATATACCCTGACTTTCCAAGTAGTAGAGCAAGGGGATTGAGGTGTAGAAGTTATCGAAATATATTATGTGATTTATATTGCGAGGAACAGAACGACATAATCGAATAACTGTGTTTCCTACAGCGCCAAGATCTGGCTCACCTTGTAGGTTGTCGTAATCATGTTTCCCGGCATAAATTTCAAAGTTATATGCGTAACCCGATAGGGAACACAAAACAAACAGCTTGAAGCCCCATTTATGGGGTTTGTTAGGGAGGTACTGTTTCATGAAATGAGCCACTTTTGTTGCACACATTTGTTCGTCAAGGGAAAGTCTCTGGTCATAAGGTGCAATACTTGTAAACTGTGCATTCAAATGTTCTATTAGAGGTCGAATTTTGTGTAGGCGATCATGGTTTGGGTGACCTGTGGGCTTGTGCTCTGAATTGTCGTTGAAATGGATGACTGATCGCAATTTTTCAAACCTGTTCACAGTCATCGTTTGCATTATTTGACTGAAACCATATTTCGACCAATATGATCTGACACTAGGATAATGATACACAGACATAAATATTATTATTCCAAAGAACTGGCGAATTTCTGTTTCATTCACAGGAGAGCAGTTGCGGACATCTTTTTGGATAATGTAAAGATTCGTTTCGTACACAATTTTGGTAAGGATATGTTCATTCATGTACAGAGAAAAGAACTGAAAAGGTGTCTCTAGTTGAGCTACATCTGTAGGAAGCTCTGTGTTTCCTAAAAATGAAATCCGATCCTCATTGCAAATCATACTACGTTTTTTCCATATAAGATCCCTACTACGCGTTCTCCATGCTGCTACTCCAAGAATACCTGGAACTGGTGGGCTGCTCGAAGGTCCTGGCACAGGTTCCGTAGTAGGGATGTCATGGTACTCGTCAGTTACCAAAGGTGGATCATCTGAGACGAGCTCCTCTTCCTCAATCTCATTTTCTAGCGCACGCAGTAAATCCTGTTGGGTGACGTAATAATCTATGGTATTTTCATCGCTAATTTCTTCCTCGTCCTCCGAAATATTTCCGTCTTCTAATGCTGTCAGCATTTCTTCTATGTCCTTATCCCGCATGTTGTTTGATAAGCTGAAAAATAATAGAAAATGAATAAAAATCTCCCAGCGAAACATACTTCTAACGTGAAAAATTCTAAGTGGCTAACGCATAGAGTATATTTTTGGCAACAAAACAATTTTGTGAGATAATTCATTATTCTAAATAAAATTGTATATTTCTAAGTTTTGTAATCACTAGCTTACCTTTTTTCCTGTACGATAACAGTTTTTTCCAGTCAAATAACTTCACCGACAACCAGAAAACAAAAAGAACAGAAATCACAAAACGTTACGAGTAACTTTTTACAAACCCGCCAACTTTTCTTCAAATTATCAAAAAAAGCGCGCGAAAACCTATTACTTTTTCATTTCATTCAATACTCTGTGGCTTTATCGGTCAGTTTGACGTTTCGTTCAAAACCCGACATGCATACTTCTTTTTTTATAGGCTCAAATACGAATTGTAGAACTATGGCAACATTATGCATTTAAGGGTTAACGGTGGACGCTAAATACCGTAGATACTGCAGTTATAAATTATTATTTTAATGCTGTTTAAAAGACGACATCACTATTTGTACTGAAAATTTGATTTTTTTAATTCTCTTCTTTTTAATCTGTTCAGGTGCAGTATGCAGACTGTTGCAAGCAATTTAGAGGTAGCTGGTTTCAATAATTGATTCTCAGATATCAGCAGACTTGCAAACAATCTAGAGATAGCTGGTTTCAATAATTGATTCTCAGATATAAGCAGACTGTTGCAAATAATCTATATGTAGGTAGCTGGTTTCAGTAATTGATTCTCAGATATCAGCAGACTGTTGCAAACAATCTATAGGTAGCTGGTTTCAATGATTCTCAGATATCAGCAGACTGTTGCAAACAATCTAGAGGTCGTCGGAGGAGTGTGGGTATGGCGAGGGCCGCTCTCCCTATCGTCTGCGAACGTGTGGCAGGCAGGTGCGGGGCGGGGCCACTCGACTGACCTGTCGCAGGGGGAGTTCGGACACGGGCTCGTCCGGCGCCCAATTGGCGGGTAAGGTCTCCGAGGTGGTCGCGGCGCGTCATGTGTTTCTGGCGCGTCGAGAAGGGGGATGCTCCACACCCCCCAGTGAGCAGCATCGGGCAGCCGCGGTGGGTTCGTGGAAGAATAGCGTCCCCAGTTTCCCACCACAAGCAGACGAGACGGAAACACCCTGAGGGTTTTAGTGTTGTTGGAGTCCACATAATCGTACTGTCTCCCCGTGGCAGTACGATATGCGTGCGCAGGTAGTAATGTAGGTAGAACTTTAGTGAACTAGATATTCGGCCTGACCCTTAGAACATGCCTGACCTGACACATTGTACAGTTATGCTGATGACATGGTGCTGAGCTTTGCCTTAAAACTTAATAATTTAACTTTCGGTCATCGACCCTAGCAAAAACCAACGTTTTACCAAAAAAAGGTAAGGAACCTTGATGTCAAAGGTCAATGACTTGAATTTTGTGATGTGTCCAAGCAAGAGTAGTATTTGAATATGGCCTTCTTTAAAAAAAAGTTGTTTTTCCTTGTATCCCGTAAACTCCACAGCGACCCCAAACAGGTGAATGTTTTACCAAATTCAAACAAATCGAATGAGATCTCTTAGTGAGTCTCCTTGGGCAACATTTACATAGGTACTATTTTGAGGTTACAAATTCAAACTCATTACCTAATCCCTTGGGGTACGTACCCAAAGTCTTGGTCAAACTTCGAGAAAATAATCTAGTCTTTAATATTATCTTATATTATAGCGTAGGTATTCAAGAAGCTTATACGAGTAACTTGTTAGAATTTAAAAGCTTCTTGAGCGTATCCATTAGACTCCCTGATCGAAGGCACCTTTGTCTTTATTTTAGGGATCAAAGACATTTTCAAATCGTCCTAGCCAGCTTCTAATGTAAGTACCTACCGCCCCCCCCCCCGTCGCACTTCTCTCATTTATGTCATAGTTACTTTAGCTTTCTTTTCCCCAAACATTAGAAAAAAACTTTAACTACAGCGAAGATAATACCCTAGGTACATTAAAATAAAATATCATAAATTAATAAGTTTTTCTGTAATAATATCATGTCATAACATAAGTACTATAACTGAACAATCTAATTTCTATACAAATTTCTACTTCTACTTATTTAGACTTTAACATGCGCCTCCATAATCTCTTTCTGCTTGTGTGCTCCGTCACAGAAAGGTCGCAATTTGGTCTGTTTGCAGTTGCATAGCCAATAGTCTTTGGTTTTTTCCACTGTGAATCTAACTGGCCTGAAATAATTTCAATTATATTATCAAAAATCATTGTACAATCAGTACAAAAACTTAAGAGTAGGTAGTCTTATACATAATGTTAATTTATTTATTTATAGAGCACTAAATTATTATATTTGTAACTCAATGATATAGTGTTTTTTTTAACTGGGACAGTATGGGGGCATCCATAACCAGAGGGGATACAGGTGCAGTTTCTTTAGAAACATCAGCTCCTTTTTGTAGAAAAACACTTTGGCATTAAAACATTTTCGGTCAAGCGTGAGTAGCACCATAAAACTAATGAAATTAGTAAAAAAAATTACGCCAATCGACTCAGTCCCTTGTAAGGATCATTTTATTGTATCGGATGAAAACAATCTGAGCAGCGGAAGTTAGTCAACTTTAATAAAAATGTTCTCATACAACAGGAAGAGGCAAAATTAATCCAACGAACATCATAGTAGATTCTAATTGCACATTAGAGAACTACACAGACCCATACATAACCAAGCCCGGTTTTCATTTAACTGGTGGTGTGTGATACTACATAATGAAATCATTGCTGTTACGATCTACCATGGAACATTACATAGTGAAAAGTATCAAGAGATATTCAATATGGTTGTGGAAGAAGTGGATAATACAATTCCATTACGCGATTTGAGTAATGTCATCTACCAACAGGATGGTGCACCTCCTTATAATAGTACAGCGAGTACCTAAACGGTTTCTAAATGAGCATTTTCCTGACCGTTGGATGGGATCATAATATAGTCCAATTAAATGGCCACCACGTTCACCCACATGACGCAACGGACAATTTTTTATGGGACTACCTAAAGGGTCGTATTTACGAAGCTCGGTACAATACCGTTCAAGAATTCAAAGTCAAAGTCAAAAACTCTTTATTCCCATAAATACAATAAATGTATACTTAGAAAAGGTCAAATTCTTAATAATTAAACACTGACACGGAAATAAAGTGATACCTCGTGTGTTCATAAGTTTTGAGACGAACTTATTTAATTTATTTAAAAAGAAAGTAATTCATGCAACCTTTTTTAAACTTGTAAAATTTTAAATTTCGAATGTTTTGAATCAGAAAAAAATATACATTTGAATATTTGTTTCATTCTCTGTGAAAATGGCGCCAACAATAGATTTGCGTGCGACTGTAATTTCACTGTTTCAAGCAGGAAAAAAACCAATGCAAGTTTTTAGTGAAATCCAAAGTTTGGGATGTAGTCGGAACTTTGTGTATTATACCATAAAGAGGTACAAGGAGACCGGCTCTTTAGAAGACCGTGGAAGATGTGGCCGCCCGCGGTCTGTAAGGACGCCCGCCAACATCAAAGTAATCAGAGAGCGAATTCACTCGCAACCCTTGCCGGACTCAAAAGAAATTAGCTCTGCAGACCAACATTTCGCGAATATCGGTGAACAGGATACTTAAATATGATCTTAAACTAAAGGCCTACAGTCGAAGGAAAGTGCATTATTTAAACGAGCGTCTTCGTAAATTGCGACTGGAACGATGTCGGAACCTATTGAAGAGACACGATCCAAAAAATATCCTGTTTACCGATGAAAAGATCTTCACGGTGGAAGAACAGTTTAACCGGCAGAACAATATGGTTTACGCCAGAAGTTCAAAGGACGTCCAGCCATCTGTACGCAATGTCCAGCGCACTCATCATCCAGCAAGTGTGATGGTTTGGTGGGGTGTTTCCTACGAGGGGGTCACTTCGCTTCATTTTTGCCAGCAAGGCGTCAAGGTGAAGGCACAAAATTACCAAACCGACATATTGGAAGCGGTGGTTAAACCATTAAATGATACGCTATTCGCTGGAAAATACTGGGTTTTCCAACAGGACTCTGCTCCCTCCCATAAAGCTAAGACTACCCAACGTAGGCTGGAGGCCAATTTGCCAGGCTTCATTCGGAGCGAAGATTGGCCTTCGTCAAGCCCTGACTTGAATCCTTTGGATTATTCTTTATGGACGGAATTGGAGCTGAGGGCATGCAGAAAGTCTCACCCAAACCTGGATTCTCTCAAGCGAGCCCTTATTAAAGAATCGAAACGGATTCCCATTGAAAAGATTCGTGCCGCCATAGATGAATGGCGCACGCGTTTGAAGGCCTGCATTGAATGCAAAGGCGGCCATTTTGAATGATTTATTTTTAAATACAGATCTTGTCGGCGACAAAACCTTAATGTAAGGCTGATTCGTTTTTTGTAATATTAAGACATCGTTTTGTTTAAGTACTTTTTTGTTTATTGATGAATCATAACAAAAATAGTATTATTTGAAGGGTTTTGGCTTGGAACAAGGTTTTCCGTTTGAATTGTGTAAATCTGTTAATAAGTTTTAGAGTTATTGTAAAATTAGTATAAGGAAAATGTTCCGAATCAAGTTTTTTATAAGTTTTAGTTCTAGAAACTTTTTTATTTGTTGAATATGTTTAGATTTTGTAATTTTATGTTGATAAGGCTTATTTTTGTTATTTATAAGGCTTAGATTTGTAAATGTTCTTTGGGTAAATTACAAGAAATAAAGGTTTAAAGGTTTCGGCTCAAGGAAAAAATTAGGTGAATTTGAGTCGAAAGCACGCAGGCGTCTTGCCGGTAAAACACGGCCATATAAATATGAGCGCAGTTTGTACGGCCGTCAGTCGCAGTCCAGCCACCGAAGAGGCAAGTCGCAGTCCAGCCACCGAAGAGGCAAGTCGCAGTCCAGCCACCGAAGAGGCAAGTCGCAGCTAAGCCACCGAAGAGGCAAGAAGCAAGGAAGACAGCAAGTAGTAGTAGGGAAACCTAGGAACAGCCGAAACATGAATATTCAAGATCCTGTCTTTCATTTCAACGTCGAGGTCCCCCCATAGGAAGGAAGATCAGGTCGTCATAGCTTCATACGCATTCAGGGGTGCGTGGCGGCGTGCGTCTACCAGCTTCGGAAGGAGAAAGGAACGCACGTCGAACTTAAGTTGGGATACTTTCCCAGGGCGAACTAGGTCATCCTGGTTACCGTCCGCAACAGATCTAGATGTCAGTAGTTTTAATTTTAATATCCAATAAATGAATACTCAACTTAGCTCCAAAAATATTTTAGTTTTACTGTGTCTCAAGACTTATGAACACACGAAGTATTTTTGATTTCAGTCGCTTCGGTACATAGACTAAAGTAAAGAAGCGACGAAGAAACCCTTAGCCTGTTAGTTGTTATTTTTCGAGTTGGAGCAAATTCCGTCCCACGCTTTTTTATCCTCTAGATAATCTGATATTTTATAGTAGGCCTTTTTACACAGGAAGGTTTTGACAATTTGTTTGAATTTATTTACTGATAATTTTTGCAACTCACTAGGAGTTTTGTTGTAGAAGCGTATACATTGCCCTTTAAAAGATACATTAATTTTGTGTAGTCTAGTTGTGGGCACAGCGAGTTTATGTTTATTCCTTGTATTCAAATTATGTACATCGCTATTTTTAGGGAACCGATTGATATTTCTATGAGTGTACAATAGGTTTTAATAAATATATTGACATGGTACTGTCATTATGTTTATTTCTTTGAATTTATCACGCAGGGATTCTCTGGGACCCATACTATAGATAGCACGAACAGCCCTCTTCTGCAACACAAATACGGTGTTAATATCTGCAGCGTTCCCCCACAGTAGAATACCATAAGACATAATACTATGGAAGTAGCTGAAATAAACAAGTCTAGATGTATCCACGTCTGTAAGATGACGGATTTTTTTGACAGCATATGCTGCAGAACTAAGTCTCCTCGATAGCTTATCTATGTGTGCGCCCCATTGAAGTTTATTATCTAAGGTGATTCCTAAGAAAACGGTACTTTCTACAATTTTTAACGTTTCTCCTTTTACATTTACATCAGCCTGAACTTGTTTAACATTAGGTAGAATAAATCTAATACATTTCGTTTTGGTTTCGTTAAGCAAAAGATTATTGACATTAAACCAATGAACTACTTGTGAGATTGCATTATTCACATCATCGAAATTCGTGTCTTGTCGTTTCATTTTAAAAATTAATGAAGTGTCATCAGCAAACAATACAATCTCGTGATTATTCTTAACAAGATGAGGCAGGTCGTTAATATAAATTAAAAATAGGAAAGGGCCGAGGATAGATCCCTGCGGTACACCCATTGTAACTACAGACCCCGACGACCGTTTCCCATTAATGTCAACTCTTTGTATCCTATTACTCAAATAAGATGTAAGAAGACCCAAAGAGCTGTTCCTTATTCCATAGTACCAATTAAAAGACGCGGTCCATTTCCACCTTAACAAGATTGACCACCCATGAACTAAATGTGTTTCGGAACGTGCCCGCACCTGCACTGCATGCACACAACAACAGGGGCACCGTTTTTGTACCAAATTACCAAGAAATTGTACGTGAAAACATTTTATTAAATTTGACTAACTTCCGCTGCTGCAGATTTTTTTCAAAGAAGAAGATGGGAAGGCGCAAGTGTGTCGACGCATGTAGCGTCCCACACAATGGGCCTCCCCAACTCCCATGGGACTAGTGTCATGCCGTCGGGCCTCTTACCATCGTCACGCAACAGACCATTCGGTTCGAGAATAGCTGGCACGTTAACGGTGACAAAGGCCCGCCGGATGACGTCGTTAAGGCTGGCATGACGAGACATCCGACCGGCGGCCCTAGTACACAATAATACGTGATGACCAAGCTGTTCGACAGCAGTACCGCACTGGCATTGATGAGGCGCGCAACACATTGCACCCAACCGGGGGTAGGTAAAACCAAGTGCAAATAGCTGGGCGGCTTTTTTAACCCTGAAAAGACTCTCGGCTACTTTTAAGATTTTTTCCGATGAATGATTTAGTGCTGTAACTTTTTTGTACGAAATGAAATGGCTTACATTTTTTGTTACTACATCTGGCATGTTATCAACACCATAACTTTAATTTCTAATATGTGCATGTATCTATGTTTTGAATAAGTAACTTTTTTTTATTTGACCTGTTTAATGTACTCATTTATTATATTAGTGTTATATTCAATAATGTTACCCATTAACCCATATTTTTTATAACTAATCTGAATGTGTAAGTATCTCTACAATAATTTCAATAAAATTTTATTTTTTATCATAAGTAACTAATGTACCTAATTGATTAATTTAAATCATATCGGATGCTCAATAAATAAATACAAATAGCTGCTTTATTGACCTAGACCTCAGGTAAATATTGATTTTAATAATGAGGGCTAACATGCCATGTAATGTAATAAAAAATGTAAGCCATGTCAGTTCATACAAAAAAGTTACTGCACAAAATAGTTAAAATTTCGGAAAAAAATCTATAATATTATGAATTGCCGAGAGGCTTTTCAGGGTTGAAAAAGCAACCAAGCTCTTGGTTCCACCTACCCTCAGTTACCATAATATGCACATGGTCTGCCGAACATCCTGTATAACATTAGCCTTTATTGGTTAATGTAAACACATTGGTATTTTATAAACTATGCCTTATTACTTCCTAACACTAATTATATAATATATGGTATTTATGAATCTGTATTGGCAAATATTAGTTTCTTTGTGAGAGCTTGTCTTTCTGATAGAGGCCTCCTCTAAAGATTTCCAAAGTTGACCGGCTACTTCATTATTATCTTTTTCAATACTTTTGTTATCCAACAGGTAGGTAGTAGGTAGGTAGTAGGTAGTTAGTAGTACCATTCCCTTTTAGGTACTTTTGTCCATTTCTCCTTTCTTTATCTTAGCATAATATCCTGTTGTTAATAGAGTGAAACTCTACATTTACTTAGTCATAAATAGTTCATCATGAATATTCTGTTTCACATAAAATAATAAGTTACCTAATTTGTTACATAAAGTTAGGCCAAGGTGAAAGTATTTCAGGAGACAACTCTCTGCAGACTTTCCCACAGAATAAGTCAAATATTAAATGAAAGAATAACAGGTATATTATAGCATAATTTTAAACTTCATAATATAATATTTCTAAGTAGGTATTATAAACTGTCAAAGACTTATTAGGAGCATACCTTTGTGGTACCTTCAAGTAGATATCTTTGTGAGTTCCATCGCACAGCGGCTGCGATTTGGACCGCCCACAGAGGCACCAATGATATGTTTTCCCAGCCTCCAGCGTGATCTTGAATGGTTTTTTGTCATAAATAATGCCATTACTCTTTTGATGTGTAGCTGAATAAACACTCTGTAAAGGATTTATCGGGATTTCCGGCTTGGGAGGTTTAGTCACATAATTTACCTGCAAGGAAGCAATAAAATAGGTCAACAATATACAACAACATAACCCTCAAAAGGCTGAACAATGTTGGAAACTTACAGTATTATAATATGAAACTTTGTTTAGATAAAATCTTCTGCAGGCTAACATGTTTTTGTCTTCGTAACTAGGTAACTTATTTGCTCTCCAGTAATCAAAATTATTCAAAAAATGTTTTACAGCAGAATCCCATTTTTTCACCATCAGCACTCGAAAAGTATAAAAAAAACTGTCAAATTAGTCAGTTCATAAATTACGAAGGCTATTTAGCTGTTATGTACTCAATCTACGCATGGAATGGAGGCGTGGTTACTCGGACGAAGGAAATCACCGTTCCTAATATTAAGAGCGGCTTTTGAAAAACACTACTGAAATTATTAAGTACATAAAATATCTAAAAATAATAAAAATTTTGATAAAAAACGTCACATTTGAAAATACGACAAAAAAAAAAAGTGATTATAGTCATAGCCACGCCAGCCACCCACTCACAAGACTAAGTACTCACAACACGGATTGCCACCATACCTGGGTGAGGTGAGAGCTCTGGTGAGTGAGAGAGACACAGCACAGATAGGTAGCCTAAATCAGCATCAGTGAGAGTGAGACAGACGCAAGTTCGTTCAATTCGCTTAATGACACTGACACATATCAGCTGTTGTGGGCATGAAGATTCATGGTTGTGGTGGTTGTGTTGTGTATGTGATAGCGTGATAGATAGTTACACTGCACCAGTCTGCACCACATCAAACAATCAAAACAACGCATTTCTTTCATCATCGGGTTTTTGCAATTTTCTTTGTTTGATTGGCATTAGTACATTGTTTTAGCTATTTGACTCGGCTGGCCGGCCGGCTCACATTTAGAATTAGTTACCGTCCAAAGTCTTCGCTGCTGTGTTGGCTTGGTTCCGACCGACCGAGATACTCAAACAAGGCGTAAAAAAAGTCAGCACTCATAGATAGACATTAATCTAATTCTAATTTTGGAGATGTCTAGGATCAGGGGAATCGAAGTAAAAGTTCAAAAAGAAATATTACAAACCCGAAAATATGGTCTCAACGAAATCCTCAAGCAGAAAGCCGAGGAACACACCACTGACTCCAAAGATGATGTTGAAAGTAAGTTCTATAACTAATAAAAAATATAGTCTCAATGAAATCCTCAAGCAGAAAGCCAAGGAACACACCTCGGACTCCGAAGATGATGTTGAAAGTAAGATAATTACACTTTAACTAATCAAAAACATTCATGTGAAACTAGCCAAGTTCGTTCAGATAGTGGCTTCACCAATAAAAGAGCTGAGATCATATAGATAGGTGCATAGTTTCATAGCATTTCATAATAATAATATGTTATGTTCTTTCATTATTTATTAAGTGACCTGGCAAGTTTGTACTCACAGCATTTGTTATAATGTTGGCCTTTCCAAGACACAAATTAAACAATGAAAGAGTGTAACAAATTAAGATTATGAACTGCTATGAAACTTGGCACCTATCTATATGATCCTCTTTTATCCGTGAAGGCACCATCTGAAAGAACTAGGCTAGTTTTCACATTTATGTTTGTGATTAGATTTCATTACATTTTGATAAGTATAAATATAGGTAACTTTTATTATGCAACTCAGGACCATGAGTTAACCTCTAAAGGATTATCTGGCTGCGGGTGTGTGGTATTAGCTTAACACCTTCAAGGATATTTCAGCTCCCGGAGCCCGGGAACAACAGGTCATAATATACTTTGTTTTGTTTATGATAGGGTTTATACTGGCTTGTTATCTTTTTGGCATTCAAAAAAAGGCTAATGAGACTTCATTCTAAAAGTCGTTGTCAATAATAAACTTCGTCAGAAATAAAAAAAATAAAATATTTTACTCACATAGTTTCCAGTATGTTGTGCTTTGTGTAATATACAAAAAATAAATACTTTCGAAAGAGTTTTATTTGTAAACAAATTCCACAACTATGGGTTTGTTTATTATATGTTGATTTATTACATTCTTCTAGTGTAGGTAATGCCTTGCAAAAATTGCAGTATGAACCTGGGTGGGACAGATTTTTTTTTTATTTATATTAAACATTATTTACATACTTATGCTACAGCTAAAATAAACCGTTCATCGGTTGACATTGGTTGTTCTTGTTTTCTAATGATTTCGGCTGCTATGATAAGATAACACACATGTTGCATTAATGCTTAGCCAGACTTACGAGTGGAATGATAAATCCGGCACTTCATCTTCACTTCTACACTGTAAAACAATTCTTACACCAAATCAAAGTGGTATCAGGCCTATATAGTTATTTATTTATCTTAGGCAAACAAAAAGCTTTAGAACTAGATAATTATACACTTACCATTAGAAAAATTAAGAAAAGCAGTTTCCACACATAGAAAGAGAATAAATTATCCGAAAATATCATACAAAAACACCAGTTACAAAAATTCAAGAATATAAAGTTTTGAAGAGGCATAACAATTGTTCAAGTAGAAAAAAAATAGGTAGTTTTATTTTTTTAATACCTACGCAAAATTACAACTTCCTTTTTTTTTTGTTGTACCAGGTCCATGTAGTTAGTAAGGTATTATGTTGGAAGGATATACATAGTACCTACAGGTGATTTATCAAATAAATAATAATAGATAATATGTTTATATTATACATAGTTTAAGTAAGTGATATATTTAATACGGCAATGGCCTTTATTAACAAAGAAAATTACAATCAAATTATAACTAGTATTTACAATTGAAACAATTAAGCTAACTGCAGACTGTTGCAAACAATCTACAGGTAGCTCAACTGATTAAAGTGATTTATAAATTAAAAAATAATAATAATGAAGTATAAAAATAAAAGTTAAGATTGGGAAGGTGGTTGTGTTGTGCTGAAAAAACTACATAGTGTTAATTTTTTTTTAAATATATTAGGCCTGGATGTAAAGAGATTGACGTCAGCCGTGCTGTAAGTGCTGTTAAAGAGAGCAGCAGTTCGAGAAATGAATGAGTTTTTACGATAATCTGTAGCAGAGGTAGGAAGGAACATGCAGCTTTAGGTAGTTGAGTCTAGTGGAAGCACGGGTCTGGGCAATAATCTTAATCTTAGAATGAAGATGCACACAATCCAGCCATAATAATGAAGAACATTATGGAGGAAGGATAGATCCCGTAAGGATAGATGTCCATGTTCATAAACAAATAAGTAAATATTTGTTCGGCACATCTATGTGCTGAAAAAACCGGCACGCTGGATGATATAGGAATCCATTCGTTCGATCTCTTTTCTTTTCAGGCTATATGCTAAGTTGTTCTCTCTTATGTGAATGACATGACATGTGCGCTAGTTCTATAACCTCCTTATTCTAAGTATTATTCGGTGGGGACGGCGCGACGACAATCCGGACGATCGAGCGTAAATTTAAGCATAATGTAGGTATTTATTTAGTTTATTAAGTAGGTACATACATACGCAAAAGACATAACAAGCGACAATAGCATATCACAAAAAAATAATGATCTGGCTTGTAACGATAGGCTTTGTGCAGTGGCGGATTGCTCTGAGGCCCAGTAGGCCCGGGCCTACTCGAATCAGAAATTCAGCAACTTCTGCTTCACTTTCACTTAATCTAAATGTTTCTCAATCCAATAACCTGAATTCTGCATTTCCCTACAGAAGAAGTGTTACGCCAACTAAAAAACTCATTCCTTCTAAGGGAGTCGGCCTAGACGGCATTCTGCCAGTTTTCATCAAACAGTGTGCCAAGGTCTTAGCTTTACCTACGACGCTTATCTTCAATCGGTCTTTGGCTGACGCGGACTGTGTCTTCCCTCGGGAATGGAAAAGAGTTAGAGTAGTGCCAGTCATTAAAACAGGAGATCGCAGCAGTATTATAAACTATCGGCCGATCTCGGTTCTATAGTAGCTAAACTTTCTGGATTCACTTACGCCCTTTATGTATGAATTAAAAAAATCAACAGACTCAATAACAGCAACAAGTTCTTATTACGCTTATACCCACGCCTGTGTCCAATATGGCATAATTCTATGGGGAAATAGCACTGACGCGCAAACACTCTTTATTGCCCAAAAACGATGTATTAGAATCGTTCATAGCTTGGATACAATAGAAAGCTGCAAACTCTATTTTATTAAAGAAAATGTAGGTATTAGAATTATGCATTTTGGTCAGGAAAAACTATTTTCAAGAATACTCTCGAAATCTTCGCCCTTTTAAAAAATTAGCCGCCCCCTCATCTATACTTATAATTAGCCGCCCCCTCATCTATACTTATAATTTTTCATTCCGGAACACATTCTATGTCAATACAAATTTACAACAACATTCCCCAAGATAATAAAAGATGAATCAAACTTTTTAAGATAGAAAAATACTTATTAAGTCTTATTTATTTATAAAAAATACAGCAGTTAGCTTACAGTCTAACACCAAAACACTAACTACTAGACATAAAAAAGGACAGAATACAATTACAAACAATATACAAAATCTAATAATAATAATAAATAAAAAACAAGATTACAAATACGTAGGCATACATACATAAACAGAAAATTTATTTAAAAGTAAGGTACGATCTTAAACTTAGGTATATGAGGCTTAAACTATCATTAAATATGTCCACATGTTGGAACTGTTGTAGAAAATCGTTGAGTAGTGCGAGTGCTCTGAGTGTAGGAACGTTTCCGGCGTGTTGCGTACGCGCTGCTTGTAGAGCAAAGAGCCGATGGAACCTGCGTCCCGTTCTAATGTAATTGTTTGGGACGTAAAGGGTAACTGCAGCCAATATCTCAGGACTATCCACTCTGTCACGAAGAACTAGAGGTAGACAGTAGTGCATGGCTAAATGCAGTTTGCGTCTCAACTCTAGTGTATCCAGACCAACCATACCGGCAACAAAAAGAGAGGGAAAAAGATACGGATAATACCCATAAAATCGTTTATACAGATACCGAGCAAACTTACGCTGCAGTCTCTCTATCATTATCGTATACTTGGCCTCCCGTGGATCTCATTCCCAACTAATAGCACTAAACTCCGACTTACCCGTACATCCTCAAAATGCGAAGCAGTTCTCATTATGAAACCCAGAGTTCTATTAGTAGTTTTGCACATCCCGATTATATGCTGGCGAAAGTTGAGGCGCGTATCCTCCATCAAGCCCAAGTCACGTATGGAATCTACTCTTTCCATTATGTCAGTTCCGAGAGAGCAATGGTGAATATTGGGCACTTGGAGTCTAGTGAATGTCATCACCTTACATTTCGCCACATTGAATGACAGTTTATTTTGTCGGCTCCACCTGTCAAACGAGTCAATATCACGCAGTAGCTCAACACAATCGGACTCATCCATCAGTGACTGATTTATACAATTTGAGATCATCAGCAAACATCAGACACTTTGAACCTGAAGCTGGGGGAAGATCATTTATCATGGCTAAAAAAAGGGTAGGTCCGAGCGTACTGCCTTGACTTACGCCTGACCTTGTGTAGAACTCCTGAGATCTGTAGTTGTTAAGCTGAACATACTGTCTGCGGTCCCTCAAGTAGTCTGCAAAAAATCTTAACAGTCGGGGAGAAGCTCCCATTGCAGAAAGCTTGACCAAAAGGATGTCATTATGCACAGTATCGAATGCACGTCGAAAGTCAAGATAGACAGAATCTACTTGCCGTCCATCGTCCATTTCATTTGAAATAAAATCAATGTAGGCTGCATGATTCGTAACTGTTGATCTTGCCTTACGAAAGCCATGCTGTGACTCATCTAGAGAAGCATTTATTTGGCAAGTAAGGTGAAAATTCAAAATTGACTCAAATACCTTAGCAAACACGGAAAGTACGGCTATCGGTCGGAAGTTGCCCACTTCAGTCGATCCACTAATCTTCGGGACCGGTGTTACCCTCGATAACTTCCAGCGAGCTGGATATCGGCAACTAATCAGAGTTGTTAAATAGAGAAAGCAGTGGCTCTACTAATGCATGCAAACAATCTCTCACCAGAAAAGGAGGAATACCATCGGGCCCAACAGCAGATGAAGCCTTAAGACGACGTATCGCTCGATGCACGTCTGATTCAGTCACGTAGTCCACAGAAACCAGCTTAGCATCGCTCGTAGACCCATGCACCGACTTCTCCGCCTCTTCAGGATTCAACTTTGGGTTGTCAGCGAGGAAGACGGAACCAAAATATTCAGCGAACGCGTCGACTGCATCCTGACCAGTAATTTCATTACCGTTAGCAACGAAGGTATTGGCGTTGCTCCTGCTGGAACGTCTGTCTTTTACGTATCTCCAAAAGTGTGCGGGATCACTGCCGATGTTATTTCCAACTACCCCAATGTAACTGGAATACGCGTTATCAATAAGAATTTTAATATGCCAACGATAGTACTTATATACCTCAGTTAAATTCCAGTCCCAGCACTATATTTACGAAGATGGAAATATTTGATTTTGAGCTTGTAAATAATTTGAGACGTAAACCAGGGAGGATATGTACGATTTTGTTCAGAGGTAGATAGTTTTCGGATCGGTACCTGCTCATGCATTACGCCAGATAGTTTGTGATAGAATAGATCAGTCCCCAAATTGACATCTGTTTCGGCCAGCACGTCACTCCAATCTATGGAGAATATGCTCGAGTAGAGATCGTTGAAATCGGCCTTCCTAAAGTTCCAGTCGTTGGTACGTTCCGTACTGTTCATCTGTGGCGGAGACAAATATGAGAAGTGCCATTGCTACGAGATGGAGATAGTTGAATCTCAAGGGGAGGGTGGTATCTATCGGCCTTCACCAAGGGGACTACATCACCACGCACACACGACCAGTCACAAGTTCAGTGGACAGAACAAGATCCAACATGCGGTTTTCACAATTCAATATAACATTATGTTGGTTTAAATTACAGAATTCCAGAAAACAGTCAAACTGCAGTTTCAAACTATCACCAAATGAATTTAAATTAAAATCACCAACAATAACAATATCATACAAAGAAAATTTACAAATAATGTTTTCAAGGCAATCCAGTACATTCAAGTATTGATCATCTTTATAACTAGGCGGTATATAGACTACACATAAAAAAAACTTAATATTTTTCCAGACTAATTTTGTTAAAAGTATCTCTTTATCATCTGTCATACCATCTATATCACTAATTAAAGTAGCAGTGATATATATATATATATATATATATATATATATATATAGTCACGCACTGCCAGTAAAGTTCCCCCATATCCAACGTCACCCATGCGATCCTTGCGTAGTACCACATAGCCCGGAGGAAACAGCTCTGCGTCGAATACCGAGCTGTTCAAAAATGTCTCAGTGAGAGTTATTACATCTAGCGAACAGGAAGCCGATACGCTAATATAGAACTCTACCGTTTTAGTTTTTAAACCACAGACGTTTTGGTAACATATTTTAAAGCTTTTATAGTAACTTTGGTTCCTGGTCTTCATTGCCTTTAGGACGAAAGGGCTGTTTCCAGGGCTTGATGCAGATACCCTCAGGCCAGCTCTCCGGAGACAGTATAATATCAGCGTGCGTGGAAGAGACGTCTAATTTAAAGTGAAGCAGTTATTACCTGTATAGTAACTGCTTCACTGGTACGCAGTTACATTACTCCTGAGGGATACATGCTATGTTTTATGTAATCATCTCGTGAGACGTGAGCCTAGCCACTGGGAGGAGCTAGAGTCTAAATAAAAATAAAGGTTTTTTTTTTTACGAGAATTTTAAAAACAACACTCGTTTGAGCACGCTGTTACGCTAAAGCTAGGCTTATGAAATGTCAGTTATTACTATAGTTATGTTTTATATATAAATTAAGGAGGTAGCCGTTATGAAAAACAAAAATATAATTTGTACCACCCTACCCAACAGTTACCTACTAGACATATAAACTTATCATTGTCAACCTCACAGCATGGATTTTGACGTGGCCGCTCTATAGGAAAGAATATCGAGGTTACCTAACTTCCTATGTTACATAGATTCTAATCAATAAACTAGTCACGAATATAATCGTTGGAGTTATCATTTCCCGGTACCTCTAACACAACCGATCACCACGTCTCAAAAATATTGGAAGCGGCTCGCTCCGCTCGCCGTTTGTTTGATTGTCTTTGACCTGTTACTAGGGTTTGCATTCGAATATTCGAATAATTCGAATATTAGATTAGTTCGAATATTCGAATACTGAAATTGCAATATTCGAATATTCGATTTAACTCAATAACACCAAACTCTGAACTCTGATGTGCTTAAAATGCCAAACAAAAGTTCGCGCTATATATCCATACAAGACAATACAAGTTTACGTCGTTCTGGTTAACAACATGACAAAGTTATAGGGTTCGGAAACACTCGGGAGTGCCGCGCGTGACTACGTAGTGCATTCGCGTATTTGACGAGACTCTTCTGTCAATCTGTCTCTGTCTCTCACGTAAATGACATTGTGTTAAGAGGGTAAATGGCATATGACTAGACAGTAAACTACTGTGGGGCAAACACCTAGATCATGTTATATTAAAAGCCACAAAAGTCTTATGGCAATGCACACGAGTGGTGGGCAAGGACTGGGGCCTCAAGCCTAAGCTGTGCCTATGGCTGTATACAGTCATGGTCCGTTCAGTTCTAACCTGCGGTGCTATAGTATGGTGGCCTAGAACAAACTTAGTCACCACCATAAATAAATGCAAGTTCAAAGACTGGCTTGCACACTCATATGCGGATGCAGGAAATCAGCCCCATCAGCAGCACTAGACATAATACTAGGTTTAACGCCTTTGCATGTTCACATACATCAGGAAGCAATGGCGGCGTCCCTGAATAAAATCAACAAACCAGTGCAGAGACTGTGGAACACGTTGTGGTACTCTGCACGGCCATAGAGGAGGCCAGACACAAGACGGGACTGAAGAGTCTCATTGAGGCATCAACCCCATCCACACCCACAGAAAAGCTGAAACGAAGCTGTCAGTCACCAAAAGTCCTGCTCCAGTACTTCAAGGAGTTGGGCTGTTTAGGGCCTGTTCAGGCAGGGGGACAATGCACAATACACTCCCATGCGAGGTGACAGTGCAGTCCCAGTTCCCCCACTTAGAATTAGGGCGTAATGCGCGCCATTTAGTGAAAAGAATAGGCATATGATTTCGCGTTTTTGGAACGGCGCGGCGGCGTAAGCGCAAAATTCAAGTTTTTGCTTATTTACAAGAAAACTACACAACTTATGAAGAAACTGGTTCAAGGAACCAAATAATTAGTACCTACGAATCAAAACATAAGTAATTTCAATAGACAGCAGGGTTCCTGAGATCTTGACCAAATTATGTGCGAAACAAAGCACTTTCATGATTTTTAAATTATTAAAATATATAAATTTTATAAAATGTTAATTTACTTAATACCATGGACGAAATAATTCATTTATCTATGTTACTACCGTGTAACAGTTACTTACCGTTTCTATTTATCTACTTGATACTGGGTAAAATTTTATATTGTTGTTTTATTTTATTATTTTATATTATTATATTATTTTTAAATTTTATTATATATTTTTTTATATTTTATAGTTATTGCAGATATTTTTAAAATACCTACTAACCTAGATTTTGAAGACTGTTTTTTTACTAAGAATTTGTGGTTGATTGTGCGTGTAAATCACCTATGTCGTTACGGCGACACAACATTTTGTTAATTTTATTTGTTTTGTGTTATTTTAATAAATAACTCATAAAATAATAGAAGAAGCCGTCATTATAACAATTTTCTATTATTCGAATAATATTCGAATTATTCGAATAGTACCCGAAAAAAAATCGAATATTCGAATATCAAAATTTTGTAATATTTGTAAGCCCTACCTGTTACCTTATAAAAAGTGACAAAATAGTTTTCTGTAAAAGGTGAATGATAAATTGCAGAGAATCAGATAACGGACCTGGTGGCGAAGCTGCCTGCACTGGACGCCATCTTCCAGCTGCACCGCAAGATCGGAGAGGGCACCTTCAGCTCTGTGTACCTGGGATCGCTACGCCGCCACGCCACGCTGCCGCCCGCATCGCGCCGCTGGTTCGCCATCAAGCACCTCGTTCCCACCGCGCACCCCGCGCGCGTGCAGCACGAGTTGCGCTGCCTCATGGACATGGGGTCAGCCACACCACACCACACTCTTAACTCTTAGCCACTCTCTCTGATACCTACCGTTAGTGTTGGTTCTTGTACCTACAAGTACTAACGTAGGTAACACCATAGACTAATGTTAGTCTATGGTAACACTCATCATCTGTTCTCTCGTTTCTAAATACTTTGAGGTTTGCGCAATCTTTTACTTTAGATAATTTGGTGATAATATGCATTAGGGCTGTAACGAATACTCGCATTCGCTTTCGCGAATATTGCCAGGTTTTTCAATACTAGCATTTGCATTCGCAAGAATTCATGCGAATGTTTATGGGCATAGAAAACATCATCTTTTAAGGTATAGTAACTTAACAGTATTATTTACATTGGATAAATGAAAGGAATGGTAAAGATAACCTTTAATTAACACACGACATAAATTCTTATTATTTAGTTATGATATGATATGTTATGTTATGTTATGATGAATCAAGGATTTGTAATACAAATAGGGAAGTCTTCCAATGCAATCACACTACGTTTCAAGCGATGGCGATGGTTACAAGACGTTGCGTTGATTAAACAGTGTTGGTGTTGGTGGTTATCCCAAATTGTAATCGTTTTAATAACATATCGTAATATCTAATTTAATGGCGTCTTATTACGAAGGAAAATTATACCTAAATTATCACTGAGTTTTATGTAGGTACTACGTACTAGAGAAGCTATTCCAAACAAAAAACGTATCGCAACTTGCTGGATGACGGATGACAGCGGGAGCCTGCGCGCGGCGAGCGCTGCAGCGCTAACACAATAAATAAGTCGTCTAACCAAAATATTAAAACATTCAGCGCTAGATCGCCTATAGAGAATAGTTTTGACTTGACGCTTGACACGTTTTGTTCAACCATATAGATTTACAGCACGCAGAGGTGACACAGTTTTTGTTCCTACTAAACTTCGTAAGAATTCATACTCTATTAAAAAAAAATATTACTAAAAAGTAGAAAAGTAAAAGAAAATGAATTGTTATGCGTTTATTTTTAACTTAACAAGTTTACAATCGTTCAAAATCAACATAAATAAGAAATCAAATAGGTAATGTATTTTTGCAGTAGGTATCGAAATGCGCATGTCGTCAGTTTTTCTGAACTTTGTTTATTCTTGTTGATTTAATGTACTAAAAGGAAAAAAAAACATAATTTGATTGTTTTAAAAAGACTAAAAATATCCAAATCGGTCCATAAATGACGGAGATGTCGACGAACACACTAAAAAAATAACTTACAATACAGCCGAACATCCTTGTTTCAAAGTCGATTAAAAATATCTCGTCTCTCGTCAGCGCGATCTAGCGCTCGTCCACATTTAGCAGCAACATCTAGTTCTGACACGGCCCGCTTTGGTTGCGCTCTTGGCTTCTAGTGTAGGTTGATGAGATTATGTTTGATACGCGTTACAAAACTAATTAAAACACTTTCTAAAAACACCGCCATCCATCAATCACATTTTTTTACCTACAACAGGTTTTGAAATGGAACATCTGCATGCTTTGTTTAGTCTAGGATTTTAATTATATATTTATGAAAAATAATGTTTATCTATTGTGATATTAGTGTATTATTACCTATTTATTCACATAATACAACAAATAATAGTACTTACTTGACTACTGAGTGCCAAGTGCGACTTTTGACGCGTTCGACCGACAGCAAGTAAACGCGAATTTGTATGAAGAAAATGACAGTCCCCCTAGCGGCGAGTTAAATAATCACCATTTCTTCACTCTCAATTAATACTTCTCGTTATTCACGTCCATGTAGACTTGGATTTTCGTATTATTAGCGCGGCTCCATACGCACCATGGGGGTAAGAAATCTGAGTAATAAGTAATTCAATTAAAATCAATTAATTAAACAGCCTATCCGGGCATTAGCCTTAATTAATTAAATAAATAGTTATTTCTAAGGGATGCTTCGTTTTCAAACGGTCAGACATACTCTATGTGCTAACGATGTTGTAAACAATTTGTAACGAAACCATTCACATTCCAGAGGACAGCACAATGTGATCGGAGTGGATCTGTGCCTGCGTCATTTGGATAGTATTGTCTTCGTGATGCCGTACATACCTCACAGAAAATTTTCTGTAAGTGATCTTTATAAACTCTAGTAGGCATTAATAAATCAGTTGTTAGCTTCTCTACACAACGCGTTGCATTGGCGCGAGGTTTCCCATGACGAGAATGTTTGCGTTGCGCTATCAATTATTTATAGAAGTTCTTCCTGGTGTTGTAGGTGTGTGATATGTGTGTGTGCAGGAGTACGTGGGGGAGATGGGTGCGCGAGAGGTGCGCGCGTACATGCGCGCGCTGCTGGCGGCGCTAGCGCACGTGCACTCGTTCGGCGTCATCCACCGCGACGTCAAGCCCAGCAACTTCCTCTACGACCGGGAGAACCAACGGTAACAACCACCTCTAATGTTTTACGCTTAAGATATTAACGATAAATGTCAAGTATTTATTTTCGTGTGCCTTTTACTTGGTACCGACTAATTATATCTATTTTTCTGCACCCGCTGGATTACAACCAAACGACGTAAGTAGTGATTTAAATAATAAATGAGAAGTGAAAGGTAGCTCACCTATTATAATGTTGTGACGTGATGACTCCAGATACCTGCTGGTGGACTTCGGGCTGGCGCAGCGCCTGAGTGCGGCGGCGGCGCGCGCGCCCGCCGGGGCGCGCAAGCGGCCGCGTGAGGAGGTGCGTGCCAGTGCCAGCCAATGTACCGTACCGCACCCGCCACGCATAGCGTTCCACTCTAAACTGTAATGTACGTCCGTTGTGCGCAGGATCCGGAGAGCCCGGCGGCCAAGCGCGCGGCGGTAGACTGGAGCGTGTCCCAGCGCACGCGCGCCGCGCCGCTGCCGCCCGCCGCCGTCGCCTCGCATCGCGCCGACCTTCCAGCTGGCAAGGTTCATGGACCGGTATCGATAATGAATATCATAATCTACAAGCTAGGTCATTATATTAATATGTTATTGTTGTTCGACAGAGTTCCGGCGGTGGCGCTTCAGTGGCCGAGTCGTGCGCGTGCGCAGGGCGCGGCGCGCTGTGCGCCGCCTGCCTGGCCCGACCCGCCGCGCGCGCGCCACGCGCCGGCACGCAGGTAGGTCCTGCGGGGGTAGGAACGCCGCGGGGCGCGCTGTGCACCGCCTGCTTGAAGCGCTTCGTGCCGGCACGCAGGTAGGTCCTGCGGGGGTAGGAACGCCGCGGGGCGCGCTGTGCACCGCCTGCTTGAAGCGCTTCGTGCCGGCACGCAGGTAGGTCCTGCGGGGGTAGGAACGCCGCGGGGCGCGCTGTGCACCGCCTGCTTGAAGCGCTTCGTGCCGGCACGCAAGTAGGTCCTGCGGGGAATAGGAACGCAGCGGGGCACGCTGGGCGCCGCCTGCCTGGCGCGCCCCGCGCCGGCACGCAGGTAGGTCCCGCAGGGCCCTACCCCTGCAAGACGCGGAGGCGGTGCAGTGTAGCGGCGCGGTCGTGTTGCAGGGCTACCGGCCGCCGGAGGTGCTGCTGAAGGTGCCGGCGCAGGGCGTGGGAGTGGACGTGTGGGCGGCGGGCGTGGTGCTGGGCGCCACGCTGACGGGCCGCTACCCACTGCTGCGCGCGCCTGACGACGCCGCCGCGCTGGCCGAGCTGGCCGACCTGCTGGGCAGCGACGCGCTCGACGTCGCCGCCGCCGCCATGGGTCAGCAAGCAACACCACTGACTACCGTGCATGTACAGAGTTAGCTGGCTAATGGAATCAGCATACTACCTAAGCTATATTGAATCAACTGAGAATTCAATCATAAATAATCCTAAATAATTTTGGACGTTCGTCAAAAACAGATCTAAATCTTTTCCAATCTTTGCCAAGTTCCATGACTTTTAATAATGCTACTTTCTCTAGTGGTGATTCCATTGTTAGGGATATTGACTCATGCTTCAAATCATCAAATCTGCTATGTTTTGCTGATGACATGAAGATATTCTCCTCTGTAACATCCAATCTTGACATCGTTGCTCTTCACTCAGATCTTTCCCGTCTTGAAGACTATTGCCTATTAAATAAGCTTCAACTAAATCCCAGTAAATGTTTCGCTACTACTTCTACTCGCAAACCTCGGGCTATTCCGACGTGCTATGCACTGGCAGCGCAGCTACTTACTGAAGCTACTGGTATGCGTGACCTCGGAGTCTACCACGACTGAAAACTATTCTTTGACGTTCACATTGACAACATAAGTAGTAAGGCTTCGAGATCACTGGGATTTGTCATGCGAATCTCTAAGAGCTTTATCAACGTTAAAACTTTTAAACTTCTATATTGCACGTTTGTAAGGAGTCATCTAGACTAGAATACGCGTCTCAGATATGGAACCCGCGTTACCTGAAGTACTCGTACATCGATCGTATCGAAAGTATTCGGAGGCGGTTCTTAAGATACCTGTGTTTTAGAGTAAAGATCTCTTACAAATCTTGCACCTATGATGAACTCTGCAAGAGGTTCCATTTCTTGCCGCTCAAAAATAGACGTGACGTAGTTGATTATTTTTATATCCTTAAGATTATTAACAATGATGTTGACAGTCCAGAACTTCTTGGCAAGTTAGACTTCAAGGTACCGCAAAAGCAGCTTAGACA
The DNA here is from genome assembly GCA_963662085.1 of Eupithecia inturbata. NCBI lineage: Eukaryota > Metazoa > Arthropoda > Insecta > Lepidoptera > Geometridae > Eupithecia > Eupithecia inturbata. The sequence continues at coordinate 365,397 of OY759178.1, read as the reverse complement.
CAACCCCCTACTACATGTCCAACATGTTGGAACTAATTATAGACAAAATTCATTTATAGTGCGAGCGAGCAGAACTGTCAATGATTTCAGCAGGATGTTGAACATTGACCCTTTTAATACCAGCATTCACAGGGCCAGGCGCTGCATGACTCTCAACTTCTTGTGCACATGATGTAGTTACACCCTTAATTCTTATTTACCTTTTGTTTCTTTTTTAAGTTTAATTAATATAAGTAATTTTATTGCTTTATTCGGTGCGCAAATGTCGAAGTAATATTTTTTTTTTTTTTTTACACTTAGGTAGTTTGTTATGATTCTATTAGCGAATGCCTATTATTAGCTCTCTGTGTCTATTTTAGTTTTGTATTAGGTATAATTAGTTAAGCTGATGGCAGTCCGAATTAAATAAATAAATAAAACTAAGTACGGTTGAATGAGCTGAGTGTGTGTGTGTGGTGTCTGTGGTTGCAGGTCGCCGCGTGGTGACGTCGGGCCGGCGGCGCGGCGTGTGCCTGCGCCGGCTGACGGCGCGCCTGCGCGGCGCCGCGCCCCCCGCCCCGCCGCGCCCCGCCCCCTGCGCGCACTGCATGCTGCCCGCCCTGCAGTGCGTATGCCGCGGGCACGAGGACGTACGTACCGCGCCTGTGCCTCCGCTAACTAGGTGTTAGTGTTACAGAGTTGTACAGCATGCTTTGTATGTGCAGCCGGCGCAATGGCAGGCGGGCGTGCGCGTGGCGGGGTTCCCGGACGCCGCGTTCGCTCTGCTGGCGCAGCTGTTGCAGCCTGACCCGGCGCGCCGCCCCTCCGCCGCGGAGGCGCTGCGCCACCCGTTCCTGGCGGAGCCCCCGCTCCAGTCACTTTGATGATGACCCATGATGTTGATGTGAATATACTTAACTAACATTTAGGTATAAAGCTCAGTGGAATGGTTATAATTCTGTCGGTCGTCTAAACGGTACGGGGCGTAAGAAGGCTGTACGGCAACAGTACCTACTGGCGAGTCTATATGCAAAATGTTTTCAGAGTATTTTTATTGTACATTTTTATCACCGGATGCTGATGAAGAGTCTAATCTAACACTTGACTGTCATGATTCTGGCTAAACATATGATATCAGTAGTATTGCAATAACCGAAGATACGGTCTTGCAGCTGTTAATGAATATATATATAGTTCTAAGTCGCCGGTCCAGGTGGGGGGGGGGGTTAGTCCGATATTACTCATCAATTGTGCCAAATCTATTTGTGTACCAATATCCCTATTATTTTCAAAGTCTAGTAATTTCTAAACTTCGTATCATAGAGAAATCGTTTGATTTTCGCGTTTTTTTTTTAATATTTTCAAAATCATGGTCTCAATGCATCCCCACAAGTTACGGTAGTTGTTTTGACACACCCTGTATATGTATACCGAGCCAAGCTTATACTCGAATGTTTTGTATGTTTGTGTAGGTATGTAGATTTCGGAGGAAACGAGTTAGTAAATCGTTTCCATTTGATAAATATTCTAAGGTCTCCGTGTGCGTTACTCCAGCGGCATGTCGACTCATAATAGTCATTTATTCATAATAATTATTATAAGTCAACATTGGTAAACACACATCAGGTGTTGAAATGAAATACATTTTATGATTAAAAATTAATAAAATAATACATTCAAAAAAAAACAAAAAAAAAATCATACAATAGTCAAATGAAACAAAAATGACTAATAAAAATAAATTAGCCACTAGCTAATTAAAATCAATTAAAAATCAATAAACAATACTAAGTGCATATTATTATGTTGGATCATTTAATTCTTATATGCTATGAATTCATCGTAGGTATAAAAGTTCGCTCAATAAGCCAGCGTTTAAGTTTAATTTTAAATGCAGGCAGACTGTGGGTTCCTGTAACAGAACTGGGAAGTCTGTTGTACACCTCAGCACCCATGACGTGTGTCAGCTGCTTGGAGCGCGTCCCAGCGGCAAGCCTGCCGCGGGCGCGCGTGGCGTACGAGTGAGTGCTGCCTAGCGTCGCGTATGTCCCATGGTTCTGTCGGGCGTACATTGCCACCTGGTAAATAACCAAACATGGCAATGTAAGAATACCAAGGGATTTAAAGTGGGGTCTCGCCGAGTGGTCGCTTCGAATCCCAACAAGTGCTCGTACGGCCCTTGTTTGCATCCGGAACGCGCGTCTAGATGAAGTGACTCGGATCTAGATGAAAGTTATAGAAAAAATAGAGCACTACGTCCTGTAAATGTGCCCCAAAAATAAAATTAGTGCCTATCAAGGTTTTGGAGTAATTCGCGAAACTAAGATGCCGCTGCGTAACGTCTATTACGACTTAGCCAAATTTAAAGTAGCTTAAAAGGTAGCTTATTGTTGTGCACTTCCAAGGTCGAGTAGCGGCATTTGTGCCCCCTGTGGTTTTTGAGTACTTAATTGCATTTGCCGCTGCAGTAACGTTTGGCGGATTTCCATATCTTCGGAACGGCTGGACGAACAAGTATGATTTTTAGTGAGCAGGTGCGGTGTGATCAATAAAAATATGTGCCATAGTCGTTTTTTCAAAAAAATCTATGGTGTATGAATTAGACGAGTTTTTCTGAAAATCAAAAATAGCCTGTAGCTCTTGAACTACATAAGGTAGGCGCTCTGTAATTGCATTGGCTGATGCCTATTAAGAATATGTATCTTCTGACAAAATTATGGAACACTACAACTAATTTTCGACGAAATAAATAAATTTTAGAACTGAAAGTTATGTAACTTATTTCGAGCCTCAAATAAGGCAGTTCTAACAAGATGTCAACTTACATGATTTTCCAATAATTAGAGCGCATATATAGCTCTAAATAAACCCACACTGAATTTCAGCTTTCTACGCCTTAAAGTTATAATTGACCGTCAATCATAAAACCATCGAAACGAGAACTTTTCGATAGTTAACCGACCAAATACGAAAGATCATTAAAAAGCGGCCGTTTAGTACTTCAAGTCAACACCTTTAAATCGGTAGCTTTGTCATGTTTATCTTTAGGTACACTTACGGTTTAGTGTGGGATAGAGGCACTGTACGGTTCACGTACAACACAAATTTATATAGAATTATTTCGGTTGACACCGCGATCAGCCGCGACCTACATTTTTAGTTAAGCCTTTACCGCGGACTAGAGCGGATGAGTATCTTTCTTAAACTTGTATACTTTTCACAATATAACTACGATTGATTTACTCAGTGGTTTAATTCAAACTAACTAACTGCAGCTCTGGGCTCGTACATGAGATCGTTGAGGCTGGCCTTATCTTTTAATTTGTAAGAAGCGTTAAACACTACTCGTAATTTAGTTGTGGTAGACTCAGCCCTAATCACGCCGTGATGAGGTAAGTAGATTTTCTTTCGTTCTTGTGATAGTACAGGCTTCATATGCTCCATAATAATGTATTCTTCCATAAATTTAATGTATTCACGACTCAGCTCCTGATTAGCCTGCATTTTCCTTTCCAGTTGAAGAAATTGAGCCAAAGCTTGTGATTTGTTGCTGTTAATGTTTGCTTCGTAGTTCGGCTTCATGGGCATTTCAACGACATACTGTCCGTTTGTCAATCTAGTAGTGGTTGAGTTATAGTTATCTTCACAATACTGTTCCTCTGTAGTTGAAGTTGACATGTCAGTAGTTGAAGTTATGTCCTCAGTTTCCCAAAACCTTGTCATGTTCTCTAGTTCGTTGAGCGTCACGAAGCAGTTGAATGTTTTTACTCTTCCGCATAAAATCCACCCCACTTTAGTTTGCTGCGCTACAGGGTACCAACTGTTTTCACTCTTCATTACGCCATTTAAAATGAGCTCTGCGTAGATATCGGCACCTAAAAGTAGGTCAATAGGCCCCGATGTGTTGAAGTGCGGGTCAGCTAGTTTAAGGTTTTCTAAGTAGCTCCAATTATTAATCGAAAAAGATGCGGTTGGCAAATTGCTTATAAGTTTGTTCATAATAAGCGCCTCAATATTCAATTTGTATTCTGAATGAATTGACTTGCATTCTAAGTTTATTGTTCCTTTACAGTTACCGCTTAGTGCCCCGACACCTGAAATGACGGCGCTCATTTTTCGGCGCGGTAGCCTGAGACGCTGCGCTGCGCTCTCTGTGATAAGGCTAACTTGTGAACCTTGATCGAGTAACCCTCTTAAGTTGAGGTATTCACCATCTATCGATTTGACCTTTAGTAGTACAGTCGTCAACAAAACTTCCTTCTCGTCGTCCAAGATATTGTTGACTGCGTAAGAGTTAGAGGTAGTGTTCGATGCTGATGATGATGACGCTCTTTGTAAAGGTTGGTTGTTTGGCTGTTCAAGATCGGCCTCATGTAAAAGTGTATGATGGGCCTTACGACATACTCTACATGTTTTGCGTGAGTTGCATTGCTTTTCTTCGTGATCGTACAAACAATTTGGGCAAATATGCATATTTCGCACTGTTTCCCGGCGACTCTTTGCATTCATTGCTAAAAATTTGTCACATTTCATAAGTACGTGATCAGTTTTGCAAATTGGACAGTTTCGAGCCGTAGTGAATAAGACTTTAGGCGAATATTGTGACTTCTTTAAGTACGATGAACCGCGACTAGTGTTTCGTTCGACTTCGTTTGCGTAATTGTTTTGTTTGTCTGACTTCCCTGGTTTATTTGACGTGGATAATTTTTGATTGTTTCCTTGTAAGACTTCCATTGCCATAAATTTTGATTCCAAAAATTCCGTGAATTCTTTCAAATCTGGAAACCCCCTAGGATTCTCAATATCCTTTATGTACTCGTTGTATGTTACGCTATCTAGTTTTTGTACCAATAGATGTACAACAATCGGATCCCAATTGGAGATGTCTAGTCCAATGTTCTTGAGACCATTCAAGCACTCCAGCACGACGTCATGTAATTTTCTTATGCTGGCGGCGCTCGCTTGTTGAATAGTTGGTTGGTTTAGAAGCGTATTCATGTAAGATGTAAAAAGCAGTCTTTTGTTATCGTAGCGATGAGCAAGGATCTCCCAGCATGATGTGTAGTTTTCTGCGCTGATCCCAAGATGCTGAACCAGTTTCTCCGCGTCGCCCTTCAGCTTCGTCTTCAGGTGTTGCATTTTCTGGGCCTTGGATAGTACGGGGTTGTTGTGCACGCTTTCTACGTAAAGATCTCTAAATGTTAACCATTGACTGTACTTGCCGTAAAAGTCCGGTATCTCGATTTTCGGTGTAGATTTCTCGTAGTGCGCATTGTTCCAGATCTTGTGCTGCAGCTTCTTACGCATGTCGTCATAGATGTCCTCCGCAGCATCATACTTCTGCTTATAGATGGAATCCTCATCTTGTAAAATATAGTCAAGTTGCCAGTTGGCTTTCTCGATGTACTGCCATTTAGTCTTAAGGATGTTTAGATCGTCTTCCAGTTCCCATTTCTCCTTAGTGATAGTCAGAGTTAAATTTATCTTGTCCACCGCACGTTCAAAAGCTCTAAAGTTGCAGTACTGTTGACGCAATAGTTCTTGTTGTTTGTCATTGGTCTCACTTGTGTCACGAGGGGGTACGTGAAACCTTATGTCGTCAAAGTTAAATCTAGCTTTTTCTTGGGCAGTCGACGCCAAAGATGATGCTCCGCCGGATTCCACTTGACTAGTGTTTGCAGCCGGTAACCCTGCCTTTCGTTTTAGAATGTCCTGAAGTACGTCTTCATACATTCTTTTGGTGGTGTTGTACACATCATCAGTGAAGTATTGATGGTCGGTTGCTCCCGACTCCTCTAGTAGCTGATGGTTGCGTACGAACTGTTCCCAGTTAACTTTAAGGCTAGAATGACGCTCTTCTAGATAATCTAAAGATTTTCTGCTAGGACTATCCTTCTTGTAGTTGATGCGGATCTGCTTCAAGTTGTTGAAGATCGTCTCCTGTCGGCTGATTAGTTCCTTTGCGCTCTGAGCCATTGTTGTTAGTAATATACGTTGACCGTTGGTAGAGTAGTAGTAGTAAACCGCAGGTACCAGTTCAGTAAGCGAAGTTTTCGCTCGTGAATGTTAAGTATAGAAGCTCTCTACTTACAATATGTGCGCCTTCTCAATCCAACTGGGGCGACCCGCTTGTGGGAGACCAATTGAAACGATTCGCTATCGCTTATAGAGACACTCACCACACCTAAATTCACTGTTTAGAGCTCGAAGGACCTTGTACGAGCCCAGAGCTTCCACTGATATGTAAAGTTGTCACTTGTTTGATCCCATCTCATTCCCAGCATCTTTGTGTTAGATATTTGTTCTGGATTGAAGTCGATGTTTGTGTTAGTGCTTTTCTGATCATCTCGCAAGTCTCCTAAGATCGTAGGGAAACAGTGCGAAATACGGCAAAGCTTACATTGCCATATTCATTTGCATGGTAACCAAAGCCGTGCACTTGGAATTGGTGTCCGACCTAACAACGCAGACTTTTCTGGCCGCCTTCAAAAGGATGTGCGCACGCCGAGGAACGCCCAAACAGATGTTCTCGGACAACGGGACTAACTTCGTGGGTGCCTCACGACTTCTGCAAGAAGACTTTGAACGCTCTAAAACTTTCAAAACGTCAGAGTTTTTTGATGAGATGAACAACTTACAAGTACAATGGAACTTCAACGCTCCTCTCTGGCCAACAGCCGGAGGACTATGGGAGGCCGCTGTGAAATCAATGAAATATCACCTGCATCGAGTTTTGGGCGAGCAGAAGCTTACTTTTGAACAATTTACTACTCTACTAGCACAAATTGAAGCCTGCTTGAACTCGCGACCACTATGCCCATTAACAGAAGATGTCGATGATCTAGAGTACCTCACTCCCGGCCACTTTCTCATTGGTGGTCCACTACTATCACTACCACAAGAAGAAGATGATTTTGCCCAGCATGACTTAAGAAACAGGTGGAGACTCATAGAACAAATGAATTTACACATTTGGAAACGCTGGTCTAATGAATATTTACACCAACTGCAAGTTAGAAGCAAGTGGCAACATCCTAAAGAAAACTTGAAAGAAGGAAGCCTAGTACTAATCAAGGACGAATTTTTACCACCAGGACGATGGGCTCTCGGAAGAGTTGCGGAACTTCACCCGGGCACGGACGGAATGGTTCGGGTGGTAACTTTGAAAACAAAAAAAGGACAACTCAAGAGACCTATAACGCAACTGTCGCCGCTACCAATAAAACCTGTTGTGGAAGAAACAGAAGATAATAGTGAGGAAAAGAAACAGCCCATATCGGAAACTAAAACTCGACGAAGCACCGCAAAGCCTAACTCGTTGTCACTTATTCTGCTGTCCGTACTATCAATAATGGGAATGGTACAATCAGCGACTACGCCTAACAACATGATGGTGACATTGATACCCGACGACCATCCCATTTATTTTGATGAAGCTGGAAAAGTGAAACTAATGCACGATGAATGGTCGTTATTAATATACTACAACTTAAGTTCCTACTGGCAAGCGACGGAAAAAATTACAGACTATATAAATCAAATAGATTCCTTGTGCCAACGAGTGTCACACGAATATGAGCCTTGCGAAATCGTCGTCAAACAACTACGTCACAAACTTCGTCACTTGGCGGAATACAATTCCATACTGCTATCTCAACATGTACGACAAAAACGAGGCTACTTCGACGGCGTGGGAAAATTATCAAGAACCCTCTTCGGTGTCCTTGATGCGGATTTCGCTGAACAATACGAAGATAACATAAAAAATCTACAAACTAACGATAACTATTTACTACAGCTGATAAAAAATCAAACATTGATAATTGAAGCAGAGAACAACTTAATAAAACGAAACGCTGCATTTATAGACAAACAATTTGAAACAATACATGAATCGAACTAGCGACGTAATCAGTAAAATCGAGAATCGAGCGCAAATACTTTATGTAGTTAATGACATAAATTCAGCTGCAGTGACGTCAACCTTGATTTTAGATGATTTACAGAGAATTTTAGACTTACTAATGAACTCTCTAAGCAACATCTACAACGGACATCTAGATACGCATCTGTTTTCTACTACTCAACTGATTGACCAATTGCGTATCATCGCGGGAAAACTTCCAGCAGGTTTATCCCTACCCATGAACGACATTGAAAAGGAGTTCAGTAAGATCTATGACCTCATTCACGTGAAGGCTCGAATCACAAACAACTACTTTCTATTCGAATTACATATCCCTTTACTGAGTGCCGAAGACTACAGAATGTACAAAGTCATACCAATCCCGTTCCGGAGAGAGGGACGTCTAAAATTGGTGCAGCCAAGTTCTACCTTCATAGCTATTAACTTTGAAAAAAAACTCTTACATCACCATGGAAGAGCAAGACATGCGACAATGTACTTCATACGGGGATGATGAATACATCTGTGTTTCACATAAACCAATATACAGCGTGCAGGATAAAAATGCGCCATGTGAAGCAAAAGTCTTCAGCCAACAAGCTTCCTTGTCTTGTATACTAAGTGACACAGCCTGTAAAGAAAACTGGACGAAGTTGCATAAACCTAATCTGTGGCTATTTACATTGTGTGACAAACAGCTGATACGAATACTATGCAACGATCAAGTTACGCCGACGGTCATTGACAGCACAGGAGTCATAACCTTGGGGCCGAAGTGTCTGCTCCAGAAAAGAGACGCAACGATTTTTGCATACAACCAGCGGGGCAGTAACTTTTACATGGGACCAGACATAGAGATACCTACCCTTAACTCCACCATCAACAACATGTTCGACATGGGGTGGAAGCATGCTCAGTTGAACATCACTGATCTCGGCACAACAAATATACCAGACGCGAATAAAGTGCAACAGGCAATCGACTACCAAAAACACCAAGAGGTATTACCCCCGATGACGTCATCAATATCGAGTCACGACATTTACCTCTACTCGGTAACCTCTGTGTTGTTAGGAGGAATAGCAACATACCTACTTTACTTATTAGCTAAAAGATGGCTCGTCAGAAAAGAAATGGCAAGGAACCGAAACAGAAATACAAAACTGCAAGGAAGGGACAATGCTGGACTAGAATGCATTGAGATGCAGGAGATGCATAACCCAACGCCGACACGACCAGCCCCTTCCACCAATGAAGTTAGGAAACCATTCCAATTAGATGGATTGGAACCGTTTTAGTGTTATTCTTAACTTATATCTTAGTTTTTAATTTATACATTGTACTGTAATGGATGCTCATCTTACTTTTTCCCTCGGGAGCATGTACGGTTCACGTACAACACAAATTTATATAGAATTATTTCGGCTGACACCGCGATCAGCCGCGACCTACATTTTTAGTTAAGCCTTTACCGCGGACTAGAGCGGATGAGTATCTTTCTTAAACTTGTATACTTTTCACAATATAACTACGATTGATTTACTCAGTGGTTTAATTCAAACTAACTAACTGCAGCTCTGGGCTCGTACAGGCACCTTTGACATTAGTGCTGGACAACATGTAAGTATTTCAGCCTTTAACATGTTACAAGTAGCCTAACTAACAGATCTGCCTCAATCACGTAATCGATTGACAAGTAAATACAGACCGTATCTCTGTGCCATACGGATTAGTTTCTTTACCTACCATCTCTCAAGCGATACATAGGTACCTACTATACATATAACAACGACGATTTTATCATAGTACCTACTAGTTAGGTAGTGTAGGAAATCAGTCTTCGTTCGGAAATGTTTCTTGTTCACGAACCACACAAGGCTAGACCCTGGGCGCTTCTTTTTAGGGTCCCGTACCCGAAGGATTTAAACGGAACCTTATTACTAAGCCTCCGCTGTCCGTCCGTCCGTCTGTCACAGGGCTCTGTCTCATAAAACGTAAGAGGTAGACAGTTGAAATTTTCCAGAGAATGTGTACCTATTCCTCTGGCTGCTATAACAGAAAATAATAAAAATTATGTAATATCCAAATTAAAGGGGACTTTCATACAAAAAAACGGGAATTCTTCAATGACATTACTAATGAATGAGAGAAGACAAGGCATATCATACATTGCGTATTCGATAGTTGAGATATGGATTATACATACACACAACACACATGTAGGTACCCTTGCAGATACATTCTAATGTCGTGCACATTGAAATCAATGACAGAGATAGGGAGACGTACTGAAACTGTAGCGTGAAAGAGACAGCACCGGTTATTACAGCTCCGCATCCACACTTAACAGTCTCAGGGAAAATAATAATCGGGAATTCCCCTGTGCAGAATATTTGTTGTAAGGTACCGGTCGCATAGTGGGTCGAAACTGCAAAAAAGGGGCCTTAGGATTTCTTTCATTAATTGAAAGATTTTTTTATGCCAATCGGTGGAGCTCAATAACCCTATCAGAAACTATTCTATGACATTTTGTTATGAAAGTAATAATTACCGAAAAATAAATTTAGTTCAAAAAAGTTGTATGGAATGACATCTATCAAGGTCGATTTCTACGAAATGCTTACCGATACCGCTTTGAAAACACCTAGGTGCTATAGAATAGGTTATTACCTATCGTATGACATCATAGGTACACAAGTGCATCCACTTGCCCCCTTTTTCGGTAAATGCCATTGAAAATGAGTCCTTTTTTATAATTTTGCAACGAAATAAAGTAATTGTTGCACGCGTTTGTGAGCTAAAATTTATAAGAAATCCATAATAACAGAATAAAACAATTACAACTAGTACATACACTTAATATCTATTTCTTAAAAATCTAAGCCGTCACCAGAAGGCAGAATGCTGGCAGCATTGCCACGTTGAATGGCAATGCTAATTCGTTGACCGAAATAGAAGCCAGCATTCCGATCACCTGTCGACTCTACAAGAAGTTTGGTAAGATCTTTTTATATATATATATATATATATGTATATATATATATCTTTACCTATATTGTCATATTACATACTTACACAGGTAATAAAATACTATAAAATAAAATACAATACATAATCGATATTATATTTTTTTTATCAAAAATCTTACATGTTAGGTAGATCAATTATTTTGTTGATATTTTGGTGGTGGTGTGAAATTAAGGAACGAATTAATGGATTTTGTATATATTTTAGCCCACAAACGCGTGCAACAATACTTTTATTTTTTTTAATTTTCAATGGAATTTATCGGAAAGGGGCCAAGAGGATGCACTTGTGTATAATATCATACGAAAATAAAATAACCTATTCTATAACACCTAGGTGTTTTCAAATCTTTATCGGTTAGAATTTCGTAGAAATCGATCTTGATAGATGTCATTCCATACAGCTTTTCTCTAGGAACAATAACTAAAGCATGGAAGCCGGGCTAAAATAGCAAGTACAGTGCATATCTTTGTCTTTTTTTACTTACGGTATTGATAGTGCGCAAGAAAAAGACATATATAACGTTCTGTTTCGTTAATATGCAGGTTGTCACAAGTTAAGATTTTGCTAGTGATGGGATATGATCGATATATTTTATCGATTAATTAGATAAAACCTAGCTACTTTGCTAACGTCTAAAACTACATTATTTGGTCAAGATCTACCATAATGAACCATTTTATAAAAAGAAGACATTTCATTGCTGTAACGTCTTTATCGTTAAGGTTGTTCGTCGCGGGTTGGCGCGAAATTCAAATATTTTTGTGGTTTTTAATTTTTTCAGTGTTCCACAACACAAGCAACAAAACTAGGGAAAAAGTAATTTGCCGCAAATCGTAAACCATCTACTATGAACTTATGATAAAATCAACTTTAATTCATTTGTATTTTGGGAGCACTTGGAAAATGTAGATTTTCAGCACAAAATGTCGTATTTTCCCAAATTCTCCAAAACTACCAGTTCATCGAAGTTGGTTTACGAATAGCGGTAAATCACTTTTTCGCTTGTTTTATTGCTTGTGGAACACAGAAAAAATTAATGCCCACTAAAATATTTGAATTTCGCGCACACCCGCCACGAACAACAACCTTAAGGAGTATAAGAGCTGATAACAAATTTATTTATATTATGTAAATCAATGTTGTAAATATTAAATAAAAGGCGAACTAAGTGACAGTATTTATTTTTCGACCTTTACTACAAATTACAATTATTAATTAATCAATGTTAATCATTTTGATGATGACAATCTGTGCTCGGTCCTGCCAGGCTATGAGCTGTTTCTGCTGGTGATAAAGTTTTCTGAAAATAATTGTTACTTAAACATTATTGTAAGTCATTTTTTTAATAATGATATAGTCAGTATAACTATGCGGCTATAAAAAAATTTGAAAGGTCCATAGTGAAAGTGATTTCATTTTAAATTTTCTAAATTAGGTAAGTTTTGTATGGTATGTAATATAAATTAAATAAGTAGGTACTTTTACCACATACCAAAATGAAGTTAGTTGTTTCTTTGGGCATTTTTAATGTAGGAATAGCATCTGATTTTAGCCGTCTCCATTTTTTATTGTCGTTTGGCACAAATGAATCATTTGTAAAATGTTGAGAACAAATTCGGCTATGCTTTTTTGGTGTCCAATTGGGCCTGTTAATGCATTGAATCCATTTAATCTGCATTGCTTCATCTTTAGGAAAACTGTAATAATATTGATTTGATTACTATTGGTAAAATTATCGACAGCCTTTTTTACAACACTAATAACCTATACTTGCAACAATTTGATTTACTAGAAAATACATAAAAACAGCAAAAACGTGAATTATTTTGACATTGCAGACATACATTAATACTTTTTCTTACGTATTATCACTATAACATTTCCATTATGCTATTAAAATGAAAAATATTTGTCTAAACTTATCGATGCAATGTGAACGATTCGTTTTCATTTTCTTTCCTCGAACTATGGGCTTTACACCCGTCAACAACACAAGACATTTCATGTAGACACTGAAACTGTTTTGTCTCCTGATATAATTACATTTTCAGACCACGTTTTCAAAGTAAAATTAATAAATTTCGATCGACTATTCACGCTCCATAACAACAAATCATAATACTACAAAGTTATGTTGACGATACGACTCATGTATTTTGACGCCTCGGATAGTACTTTTAAAATTGTTAAAATTTTAAGATGACCAAAGGTAACCATTTGACGTTTATCGTTTTTATTTTAGTGACACGTTCAAAAATAATAAGAACAAACAACGTTGTTTTGTTTCATTCACACCTATGACATGCTAATTGACAATAATGAATAAAGTATAGGTGGCTCGGTTTTCATTTTAGTCCGGCTTCCATGCTTTAGTTATTGTTCCTAGGCTTTTCTGGCACTTTTTTTTGACATAATTTCTGATAGAGTTATTGACCTTCACCGATTGGCATAAAAAAATCTTTCAATTATTGAAAAAAATCCTGTCCCCTTTTTAGCAGTTTCGATCCACTGTGCGTCGCGTCATACTGCGTACAATTGTTCATGTCACACGCGCGTGTTTTTGTAATATCCTTTTTTCACAAAATTATATTAGGATATCCATCGAATTACTTGTAATTTACTCACCTCGTTTTCAAATATCAAGTGTTGCCACCGTGTTTCGTTTTTATTTTCCTATTTTGTGTCTTGTGTGCGCTGGATCTGAGATCGTGTCTGTCCACGGAGCAGATACAGATACTCTGTATCTGCTCCGTGTTTGTCACTTACTCTACGGTTCTGACTGAAAACCAGCGCTCTTTCACAAATTACCCCAGGTTTCTGTGTTAGAGCAACAAGCTGAGTCAGAACCTGTTAGACCTGCACACACGCGCTCGTCTGCTTGCTGAGTGGACTACTTGGTACCTATTAATTAACCCAATGTTTGTAACTATTAGTATACTACTTATTTAGTTTACATGTGTTTGTCTGTGCTGTTTGTTATCTAGTACTAAGTAGTCTCTTTTTACTTTATTGTCTCAAAGTTTTTTTGTGTGTAATGTGTAATAAATAATTTTCTTTCTTTCTTTTATATTGATTTTAAAAATACTGATATTTTTTTTATAATTTTACGAGTACTGCATGAAAGGTAATTCTTGACGCCTTTTTTTGTTTCCCTGAATGATTCAAATGAACAAGAAGGTATTCATATTGGCAAAGAGACAACGAGACAGCACGTGCTCACGAGAAAGAGTTCCGCTAGCCACTGACGTCAGGCAGGGCGTCAGCTAGAACTGCTAGAATTAGTTTTATCGTCTCATGCGCGGTGACTAGTTACCTTATCTTCTCTCTTTAGTAGGTAATGTTTTGTCATTGGATTTCTTTGGCTATTTTTGCTCTTCGTTTGTCATGTATGTCTCTTGATTGAATTGAACCACAATAGGTATACACATGAAACTTTCTATAAATAAGTAACACTTCAATTGTAATAAAAAAACAACAAATATTAAAAATGTAATAAAGTTGACAATATAAAAGGATCTCCGAACAAGTGAAAATTTGATGTTCATTGAAAAAGTTACCTGATTTTTACGGTACGGAACCCTTCGTCTGCGAGTGACTCTTGGCGGTTTATTTTTACCTCCGACATAATACCAATTGGTAAGGTACTGTAACAAGCTAGGACTCAACCTGCCTCGTTGATCACAAATATAAAAACAATTAACCCTTATCTGATACATTTGGCAACACTGAATGAGGTTGGTAAACAAAACCGGTATAATGCACGTCTCACCGTCTCAGCATGGAAAATTTTTGATAGTGATGAGGAAGATTTAATCTAAGAAGTGGTAAGTATCGATGATTTCAAATTAAAATGTACTTTTGACAGGGTTATCATTTTACAAGGATTGCTTTTAAACTCTTTTTTTCTATTACCTAACTGTTTGTGTTATCATATAAGCAAATGTTTTAATTTATGGTCGAGGTAGATTCAAATTTAGTACCTACTGAAAGTATTTCATTAACATTTCTGTAGTTTATCAGTCGGAAGAGATGGAGGAAGGAGATAAACTAAATTTCAGTTAGGATTTTACTTTTATAAGTCGATGAAAGTCATAAAAACATCGATAAATAAATAAGCTCAGGGAAACAGGACATTTGTTCGTCCAGCCGTTCCGAAGATATGGAAATCTGCCAAACGTTACTGCAGCGGCAAATGCAATGAAAAAACCACAGGGGGCACAAATGCCGCTGCTCGGCCTTGGAAGTGCACAGCAATAAGCTATCTTCTAAGCTATTTTAAATTTGGCTGAGGCTAATAGGTAAAAATCATGCCGATGCAGTAACGTTTTCAGACGTTACTGCAGCGGCATCTTAGTTTCGCGAATTACTCCGAAACCTTGATAGGCACTAATTTTATTTTTGGGGCACATTAACAGGACGTAGTGCTCTATTTTTTCTATAACTTTCATCATGATCCGAGTCTACTTGCCGCTGGGGTAACGCACACAGGTCTCCTATATTTCTGCAAATAATGTAAACAAAGAACTCACTGTCAAAGTGACAAGACAGTGGAACAAAACCTGGATCATAGTTCTTGCCTGCGGCTTTGCTTGAGCAGGAAATTTTCATAAAGAAAGCCAAGTAATACTCTAGCCACACGTCATATCAAAAGTCGCGGGGCCTCCCCCCGTAAAACGACGCCGAGCGACGCGTTACGTATGCGTCTAGAGCTTTACACGTCAATGTGCGTTTTATTAATCCTAGGCTCACGTGCCACCCTATACTATGCTTGTACCTTACTTGCATTTAAACTTGCTCAGATATTAAAGACGAAAAAGCGAGACCTTAAGGCTGACTCCGCTGCTAACTGATCTCGGATCTTCAAAACCCTAATTACAGTTTTGGCTTCAGAATCGATAAAAGAGCGCCCTCCAAAAAATATTTAAAAATTTCTTCAATGTACAGAATTGGACCTGTTACACTTTTATTATAAGTTTATAAACACAATTGTGTGCGGAAATGCGAAAACTTAATCTCAAAACACCTGATTACGTACCTACCTACCTACCCTACTTATTAAACAAATTAATGTCTTATGCCTTCTAGCCAAATATTCGGCGGCGGCGGCGCGGCCAGGCTCAACGGAGACAAATAGGAAATTGGACTAAGTGTTCGTTGTGAGCCCATGGCATTAATAAAATAAATTGAATTATTCTGATCAATTGGCGATCAACGTCGGGGTATTTCAGGGGTCTCTCCCCACTACCCGTTTATTTTTGCTGCCCGTAAACGCTCTATTCAGTATGTATTTGGTGGAGACTAAAAACTTATTTCTAGATATATATATATATATGTATCTACCTAAAAGATCTCATTCTAATGTTAGTAATATATGTATGTATGTATGTACCTACCTACTAAAGACAACAACAATTTGTTATTTTTGTTAATCTTGGCTACATCAAGCAATAAAGTTGTATTTTTATATGTTCTGGTTTTATTTTATCTATTTCTCCTTTATTGTACAGCTGCTGGGTAAGTGCTTTCCTGTATAGCAAGCAGACACTTGTACTGTGTTTACCACACTTATGAACACAATCACTTTGTAGTAGGTCTTAGGTAAGGTAGGTCCTATGAACTGTAAAGCAACTAAATGTTAGGTTAATCAAAATTCAAGAAAATTATAAAAATGACTATTATTTTCTTTATATTAAAAATAAAATTATAAGTACCTAATTTAGACTATATTTGGCCCAGCAGTGGGACCGAAATGGCTAATTATACCCACAAGATGTCTACAAGTTGTCTTACTACACACAATATAATGTGAATCTCTTAATTTCTTTTTCACACTTATCTGCTATACCTATTCCATTGAATGGATTTCTTACCGTCTCCAGAGAAAACATAAAACTGGCACTATGCTCTGTCCACGCATTTATTTTCTTTGACTGATTGAAATAATGATATACTTTATAGACTGCTTCTATATAAGAATAGTGATACAAATCTATCAGCTAGAAAAATTTTAGGACTAATTAGTGCTCGATATTTAACCAACTGATGGATAATGTTAATGTGTGTATGAAACATTGTATTCTTGTAGTCAAAGAAAATAAGTGTGTGGATAGATTAAAGGAGTCACCATGGCCCACTAAAATAACCATAATCTAGCTAGTCTGTCAACTCAGCAGTGACATTGTTTTATCCATATAGCAATAAATACACTAAGCATGATAACAAGCCAAGGATCATTATATTGTAAGTAGGTTGATTGGTTAAGTATTCTTCCAGAAGTTAGGGTTTTGCTGGAGGCGGCGCTCAAAGCTCTGGTACCAGGAATGCAGAGTGCTGAGGGGGATGTAGGACACGCCGGGTGTGGGGCTCATCTGCTCCTGGGTCACTGAGAATGAAGCTACGAAATTCACCAAGTTCTCTAACATTTTTTGAGCAAACGAGATGTAGGAATTAGTTTGTTGTGCCTGTAACAAAAAACATGTATAACTTTGTGGAAACTGCTCTTTGGATGTGAGGTTCAGAATCACATTTTTTATTTCACAATTTATAACAAATCAAATATTATCCCAAAAATTTTCGAATTCAACGTGACTTGAACCCAAATCCTTCCCTCAGTACGGGAATGTGCTAACCAATTACACCACAAGGTCAAGGATTGGATAAAGTTCAATCAACGTTTCCCCTGTAGGTGGAGCGAATGGCGCTAGAGAAGTCCCAAAGACTCCTACATTACTCGACCTCGCGGTGTAATTGGTTAGTGCACTCTCATACTGAGGGAAGGATGAAGGTTCAAGTCCCATCAAAGTTGAATTTTTTTTGGGATATTATTTGATTTCTTATAAATTACCCTGAGGGCTTACGCACTTAATAACAAAACCAAACAATTTATATCAGAAACTCACAACAGATGAAGCAAGCAACTGGACATTGAGTTCAGGTTCGATTGAGATCCCGATCTGCGCACTGTGACATATGTTCTGCTGGCCAAATGCACTGAGGAACTTATTTTCACCTGGAAAATCGAAGTGGCTAAGTAATTTACACCCGAAAGTTCAAACACAGCATTTCTAAGAGAATCAATCAAATGTATATAAACAAACTTGATAATTCATGGAGCTTTTTTAAGTTGGAAATCTTGAAGATGGCGGAGGGTTTGACGTTGGAGATGTGTCCGAGAAGCTGCCAGTTGGGCGGCGCGGCCGGGTCGGGCCAGCTCCAGTAGACCATGCCGGCCGTGCCTGGCGGCAGCGGCGCCAGCCCCGTCAGGAACAGCACCGCGTGGTTGATGTCATCCGCCTCCGCGATCGTCGTCAGGAACCGCGTCTCCGACACCTGCGTGAAGTCGGTCTGCACCTGCAAGCAACAACAACTCATGTCAGCCCAGCCGGAGCGGCGCGGCGGCGGCGGCGACCTAACTCTAGCGTCTACTCATCGCTCCACGCACCAGGCGGCCGGACACTATCAACCCGAACACATTAGTCATGGTTTCTATTATTCAGTAACTAGTTTTCTCAAATAAAAACAAATAATATTCGTCGCATCAACCAAACTTTACGAGTACCGATTTTGTTGTGCTGTTTTTTTTTTTTTGGACTTTCTAATGTTTGCGTTGACATATTTCGTCTTCGTTGCACCATACATTTTTTTTATAAAAAAATTGGGAAATACTATTTTATAAAAACCTACTACGAGACGATACAGGATAAGAATTAGAAAATTATAATTCAATATCAAAAGTACTATTTAACTATTTAAGTGCTAGGTATCTATGTATGTTCTGAGTTAGAAAGTTATAGTATGCGAATTAACAAATATAATAATATGTTTGTTAATATTATTTGTTATTATTTAGACTATATATGTGTACATATTCAACTTTATATGTTCTGATTCAATTTCTCGGTCGTAGGCTCGTAGCGTCTTCTTCTTTTTCTTCTTGTCAGATGGCTTCTGCAACTGGGTAGTCGCAATTTCGCCGTCAGCCAATAAAATCAGTGGCACGCGCGCGCGCACCTGACATCCTCACATCAGTCAGAGTCAAATGTCAACGATTTTTCAGCCAAAACCTTCGATCAGATCGAATGGATGGATAGTTTTGAAGTGTTTTTTTTTGTTCAGAATGAATGTTTTTCTTTATTCTAAATACTATTATGTACTTAATATGATTAATCATGAGACGGACATTGGCGAAGACCAAGAACCAAGACCCAAGAAGCATAAATCTTGTTAGAACACATACAAAGAAGTCAAGTGAAATCGAATGGATACGCTATTATGACCTTTTTTTATCCGTTATACACGTTTATAAGATTTTTTTTCATATTCATATTATTTATTGCCGTGTGGTGCCGGCTTATAATTGCACCACCCCACCTCTCCGCATGGGAGACGGGCAGCAGCGCCCCCTGCAGTGCTCTGGATGGGTGGTGGGTGGGGACTCCACCAACGAATTGCGATCCCCAACTCGCATACTCAGCGTGGGGATTATGGGCATTGCCCCCCAATGATAAGTAGACACAGAAAATGGCCCCCAGTTCCCGGCCGCCTCGCTATCCCTGGACATGGTAGCGGCCACGGTAACGGTGGGCCAGGGGGTGCTAGGAATCACCGGGCTACCTCAGGCTACCACACTTCCCCTAAAGAACTCACCCTGGCAACGTTTAACGGACGCACTCTGAGGCTTTAGAAACTTTAAATGGCATGTTTTGGGGCCATCTCTACTTTCGCGAGGGTGATGATAAACAAACAAATAAATAATGCTGGACAATCCACACAGCATCATCTAGCCCCAAAGTAAGCAGAGCTTGTGTTATGGGTACTAGATGACTGATAAACTTAATACAATACATAACATAGATAGATATTTTTTATTATAGGTATATAGAAAATACCCAGAACAAATATTGATTTATATAAAACATCCCAGGGTTGCGTTGGTTTCCTCGTCAATAAGGCCCCCTATAACAACGTTGAACAAATCTCCAGTGTGTCGAGCAGGGTAGCGTACCTGATCCTTGTGCTGTCCAAGCGGTATAGCATAAAGGTCTTTCAGGTCTACGCACCGACCTCGGCACACTCGGATGATGACGTGGAGGATATGTATGGAGATTCTGAAGTTAGGTAAAAACAATTTCGGGGAGGAGGGGAGGATGGTAGGCATACTTCGTCGAGTCTTCTCGTCATCCATACCGCATTGCTTGAAAACTAAAGTATTTAACCAGTGCTTCCTACCCGTTTTAACCTACGAAGCTGAGACGGGCTCACGGTAGGGCTGGCCCTCCAGTACAAAGCATAGTCGCTCAGCGAGCTATGGAAAGAGCTATGCTCGGAGTTTCTCTGAAGGATAGGATTTGTAACGAATACATCCGACAGAGAACGTTTACTTTATTTCTTTGAATTTTTCACTTAGGCTTTCTCTTGGACCCATACTATAGATTGCACTAACAGCCCTCTTCTGCAGCACAAATACGGTGTTATTATCTGCAGCGTTCCCCCCCCAGCAGTATGCCATAAGACATAACACTATGGAAGTAGCTGAAATAAACTAGTCTAGAAGTATCAACGTCTGTAAGATGACGGATTTTTTTGACTGCATACGCTGCAGAATTATAAGGCTTTTCGATAGCTTGACTATGTGTGGGCCCCATTGAAGTGTATGTGTGGGTAACAATTTCTAACGTTTTCCTTTGACGGTTACATCAGCTTTAACTTGTTTTACATTGTAGAATAAGTTTAATACATTTCGTTTTGGTTTCATTAAGCAAAAGGATATAGACACTAAACCAATGGACTACTCTTGAGATTGCATTATTCACATCATCAAAATTTGTGTTTTGTCGTTTTATTTTAAAAATTAATGAAGTACCTATTATCAGCAATCTATACGATCTCGTGATTATTCTTTACAAGATGAGGCAGGTCGTTAAAATAAACTAAAAATAGGAAAGGACCGAGGATAGAACCCTGTGGTACGCCCATTGTCATGCCCCCTCCCCTCTGTATCCACCAATGTGTAGAAGTAAATAAATTTGTAATTTTAAATCTTTTGGAAACACTGGCGTCGTACTCGTATGTAAATTGAGGTGTAGGTAGTTTTATTTTTACAATTTTTCAAACTTTGAAGTCTGGACATCCTGTAATCTGGAGTAAGTCGGTATGAAAAAACCTATGTGCATACTACACGCTAAGCTAGCTTAGTACCTACCTACTAGCTAGCTTAGTAGGTACCTACCTACTGTAGCCAAATCAATCAGTTTTAAAGTCAGTAGATAAGTTACTTATTTATTTATTAAATAGGACATCCAACATGAGTTCACACAACGCAAATTAGTAACAAACAAGTAACAAGGTTCTTAAATCTGTGTCTCTATCATTTAGGAAGTCTCAGCGTGCACAATAACAGAGTAACAAAACAACAAATAACATTTTTTTTTTAACTGGACAGACAAAATAGCTACGAAAATAAAAGGAAAAGTATAATACAAAAGGTAAAGGAATATTTAAAAAATGCTTATGACTAAAATAGTATATACAACATAAAAATTACAAAATCTACTTAGAATGAGATCCCACATAATCATGTTTATTTTAGAGTTTATAAATTTATGTAAGTATGAAATATAATAATAAATGTACATATGTATGAAAAATTAAAGAAAAAGAAATGTTTGAACAAAGGTACAAAATTTGTTTTATTATGTACTACTCTGCTGGTACAACATAATGCAGTAGGTACCTAGGTACTAACAGAATTAATCCCTTCTATTGCACCGGGTCGTACGTAAAGAAAAGCTGCTGCTTGTTCAGCAGCATAAGGTCGTGCCCCATATTATTGGTTAGAAAGGTGCGAGTTTTCATATTTTAGCTTGCAAGGTAAGATAGTTGATAAAATACTACTGGTGATTAGTTTGATGTAACATTTTAACAAGGAACTTTAAATTAATTTTTCATTCCCGAAAATCCCGGGATTTGTCCAAACGTAGTCCAGTAATTTTGAGGAAAGAAAAATGTCCAAGATCCCAGGATCGAATCCTCTACTTGAGACCTATCTTGTCGATGTCGTTGAGGTGGCCTAACAGTCTTTGTTCCTGAAGAAACATTGTCTAGGGTCTACTGAACCTTCCAAAGTGGATGTGGAATAAAAAGGCTTCTTTTCCAGGGTCCACCACAGGTCACGTTTATTAGAATTCATTCTCATATCATTAACAAATCCTAACACAATGGTAGCAATATAGGAACTAGCATTTTAACTTCAATATGAATTATACAACAATAAATAGGCAACATTACAAAACAGAAAAAACAATATAATATCAATTTATCAGCATTAAAAAGCTTAAATGCAGAAGGGCATTTGAAAGAGCGGAGACAAGTATTAGTTGATAAGAGGCCAGCGCTGGCACACTTCCAAGGGTGGGGAGTGTTCTGGTATCTATGGATGATAAGGACAGTTATCAGTATGCACGGCTCTGTGAGGTCAAGTGGGTGGCTGGACAAGCGTAAGTTATGTTGAATGTATAAAAACAATATTTACATACATCTTCATCTTTCAAAATAATCAATAGTTACCTGCTCATTGCGCGAGTAGGTTTGAACAGATCGCAACTTTCTACAAGACAAATACTATATTACTAGTTACTTACCTATAACAGATCCAAAGATAGTTTAGTATAGGTTCTATCCAAATTGTGTAGTTATATTTCACAATATTATTTACCTACTCTAATAATAACATATGGTTAGACTAGAACAATACATTATAACAGTAATGCATGAGATTACATTCAATATTTTATCATAGATTTTGCAACTATCATGACATAACCTGCAATCATAACCTTTCCTTCTAAGATTATTGTACACCAGCGGAGAGCGAGGCACGGCGCGGGCCTAGTCCCTCATGTAGGGGTAGTCGACGTCCCGCAGCGGCACAAAGGTTTCTTTGATGGACTGCACCGAGGTCCAGCGCATCACATAGTTGGGCCCGCCCGCCTTGTCGTTGGTGCCCGACATGCGCGCACCGCCGAAGGGCTGCTGGCCCACCACAGAGCCCGTGCTCTTGTCGTTGACGTAAAAGTTGCCGGCTGAGGGCCGAAGAACCTCGAACGCAGTCGTCAGGAAGCCGGCGTCCTTCGCGAACACGGCACCCGTCAGCGCGAAGGCAGTGGAGGAGCCCACCAAGTCCAGCGTCTGCATGAGGTCCTCGTCATTGTACACGTACATGGTGAGCACGGGCCCGAAGATCTCCTGCGTCATCAGCTCGTCCAGGGGGTCGCTGGTCGCGATCACGGTCGGCTGGATGAAGAACCCCTTGCTCTTGTCGAACTCCCCGCCGGCGAGGATCTTGCAGCGAGGGTTGCGACGCGCGCGCTCGATGTACCCGCTGATGCGGTCGAACGCCTTCTCGTCGATGACGGCGCCCATAAAGGACGAGAAGTCGCAGGGGTCACAGACCTTTAGCGTGCTCGTCACGCTCTTGAGGCCAGCAACGATGGGCTCGCACAGAGACTTGGGTACGTAGAGGCGCGACAGCGCCGAGCACTTCTGGCCGCAGTATTCAAAGGCGGAGCGCACGGAGGCGGTGACCACGGAGAGCACGTCGGCCGAGGGGTGCACGAAGTGGTAGTTCTTGCCGCCGCACTCGCCGATGAGGCGCGGGTAGTTGTGGTAGCGCGCCACGTTCTTGCCGACCTCCGTCCACAGCCAGTTGAAGGTGGGCACGGAGCCCGTGAAGTTGACGCCGGCGAGGTGCGGCGAGGAGGTGATGGCGCGCCCGAACACAGGCCCATCGGCCGGCACGAAGTTGACCACGCCGTCGGGGATGCCGGCGCGCCGCATGATGTTGAACACGCGCCAGTTGGACAGGATGGCCGTGTCGGAAGGCTTCCACACCACAGAGCAGCCCATCAGCGCCGGCGCGTACGCGAGGTTACCGCCGATGGCCGTGAAGTTGAACGGGCTGACGGCCGCCACGAAGCCCTCGAGCCCGCGGAAGCGCACCGAGTTGAGCGTCGTCTTAGGGTCCTCCGAGATGGGCTGGTACTTAGCGTTCTCCTTGGCGAAGTACGCGTTGAACCGCAGGAAGTCGATGAGCTCTGGCGCCGCGTCGATCTCCGCTTGCACGACCGTCTTGGACTGGCCCAACATGGTGGCGGACAGCAGCGAGGCGCGGTACTCGCCGGCTATCATGTCGGCGGCCGTCATGAACGTCTTGATGCGCGCCTCCAGCGGGACGCGGTCCCAACTCTTCTGCGCCTCGACGCACGAGTCGATGGCCCGGCGGATGGTCTTCTCGCTCGCGTAGTAGTACTGGGCGATCTTCCGTGAGTGGTCGTGCGGCATGGGCTGGTATAGCGGACTGCCCTCGCGTATCTCCTCGCCAGCCACCACGATGGGCACGTCTTCGCAGACGGCGGCGGTGCGGCACAGATCGCGCTCCAACGCGGCGCGCTCGTTGCTGCCGGCGCGGTAGCCCAGCACGGGTTCGTTTGCCACGGTGAACTCGGCAATCTGCGGCCGACGCACCACGCTCCCCAGGCGGCGCTCCAGCGACCGCCCGCCGCCGACCACCAACTTCGCGGCCAACATTTTGACGAAGGGCCCTTTCAAGGGCGAATTATATACAGTTACGTAAATCACGAATGCGGCGTCGCGGCGCGGCGTGAGCGGATGCGGTGTGCGGATGCTTCGAGACTGCGCTCGACGGTTTACCGACGTTGCCACCGACCGAGGAGACAGGAGACGACGCGACCTTCACATTTAATGTCCGAAACTAATTTGCGTTAAGTTGATGGCAGCGACAGCTCCGTAAATCCATAGCGAACTCGCTGATTGCAAGAAGAAAAAAAGCACAAAGAGAGCTGTTTAAAAAATAGTAACACGTGATTTTTGCTCTTTGTAAAGCAATTTTATTACGAGGAGGCCCTTTTTAGTTTTTGCGATGGACTCATGATGCATGACCAGACCATAGATGACATAACATTATGTTAGTATACTGGATCAGGGCTGCCAGGTGAAAATATGCCGCAATCGTACCACAGCATAAAAAAAGTCGTACGCCCAAGGAATATTTGAAATAAAAATTGTACCTACAATAATCATCGATATAATTAACAATTCATATTTAAAAGACTATACTGTTAATAGGTATGTGATTGTAGTAAAATCACTTTTTTTTTTGTATAGGTTTGCCGTACTCATAATTTTAATCATATTATCTGTAGGCTTAAAATCAGTGCTGTTTCTGGTATATCTAATCAATCAGTTGCTTTGCCAATGAGGTTCCATTGACTGTTTCGTCAGCCAAATGATACCCTTGAAAATTGATTTTAATTAGTCTTTCGTCACTCATTTTTATTTAAATAACTACAGAAGCGCATCGGTTTTCACAAGAGCCTGCATGATTTAGAAGAAAATAACAAGTAGAACCGGGTTTCTCCACACCGTACAACTAGACCGCGCGAAGGAATTTATATGTCGTCGTCATATTATAATAATAATCATCAAATATAGGGAAGTCAAGGATCAGAGTTGAGCTACCTGTAGCTTGTTTGCATTCTTATTTGTTTCTATTGTTTGATTGTAATTTTCTTTGTTAATAAAGGTCATTGCCATTCCTACTATAGGAAATATTAACACAATGGATACGAACTTTATTGTTTTCGATCAAAAGTCTTTTTGATGTATAGAAATGAGAATACAAATTCTTGTTCTTGTTCTTGCTCTGTTTATTTAGCTGTAATTGTGTTATTTAATAGTGGAAATTCTTTTGGTTTATGTTAATTTTACGTTTCTAATTTAAGGTATTATGTACCTACTGTATATTTCCCAAATAAAACAAAACAAAACAAAGGATTCTCCCGAAACTCTAGGCAGGCCGGTACATTCCTTTTATTGTTTATTATTGTTCAGACCACTGATGATTATGAATTCTCCTTCTACGGTTCAGACGAAGGAGTTTGATTACAAAACTGTTGCCAAAAAACTTTTTTGTTGAAAAGTTTAATCGGATTGTATGTAAAAAAATTGTACGTTTTCGATGTTCCAATCGTACTTGCAAAAGGTCGTACAAATTTTTTAGTAAAAAAAAAATATGTGATTTAGATCGTACAAATGCGGCACTTTTGCGGACATCGTTTTCGTAATCTACGAGTTCGAGTTGTTCGAAAACGATACCTATATTAACCTACACCCTCGATATGGTCGAAACCGATAACCAAGAGTGAATTTTGCGATTAAAAAATGTCAGCCATCTTGGATTTTAAAATGTACCTACATCTTTTTCGTAACCTACACTGTCGAGTTAATCGAAAACGATACCCATATTATTGGGTGTGCTGTCACACAACAATGCTCGCTTCGCTCGCCTTTTTGTGTGACGGTTGTCGTATTGCGGTTCGCTTCGTTCACCGCAATACGACTCCGCTCGTGCTGTCACGCAGCAAGACTCGCTTCGCTCCTCTTGCTGTGTGACAGGTGTCATATTGCGGTTCGCTTCGCTCACCGCAATACGACCCACGGGACACCAAGCGCGGCTCGCTTCGCTCGCCTTGCCATGTAACGGTAGTACATGGCAAGGCGAGCGAAGCGAGCCGCAATACGACTCCGCTCGTGCTGTCACGCAGCACAACTCGCTTCACTCGCCGCAATGTTCCGCCCGAAAAAAAGGTCAAAATTTGGGCAAATTTCAGTTTTTTAATAAAAAGACCCCGCCAAAGGGGAGGGGAGGTTACATCTCAAAAATTTGGAATTTTCCCTGGGTCATCCCGACCCCCTTTATACGATTATTTAATAAATTTATACAAGCAGATCCTTCGCTGTCTTCTTCGCACATTTAGTGATCGCGTTGACAGTTGAGTTGTTGAAAGTTGACGCTGCCATCAACTACAAAAACGTCGGATTAAAATCTACTTAATAATCAGCGCCATTATTACGAATTTAGCCATTGCTTATTATTTTTATTTTGTACTAGTGATGTTTTTAATTTATATATTTTATTCTCAATTTAATGATAATTAAACTTACTTGTTTTCGAGGTATTATTATTATTTAAACCCGGCTCCAATCCATGACTATGAAATTTCCATGAACTGGACACTGGCAGCAAAGTGACAAACCAGTCACATAATGCCTGCCAAATAAAAAGAAGTCAAGTCAAGTCAACCAGCGCCATCGTAGCAAAAAGCAAGCGGCGCCATTATGAAAGACGTTAACCAGAGCCATCTATCGTATTTTTTGGAGATTAGTTCAGATCCAAAGAGAATGTTGTTCGGATGGCCATCTATCGTGAGTAGCGCAAGTTCGTCATCTCATCAGTCCTCCTTCCAAGCATCATTTGTTGCGAAAAAAAAATCCGGTTGAGCGTCCGAGCCAATTCTTTTTTTTTTTGGACTCGCTAGTTTTAGCATTTGCCATATTTCACTTTATTTACGAAACGATAGGTACAGGATAAGGATCAGACGAGTTAGGATAGGAAAATTATACTAAGGGAATTTTCAATAATATACTATAAACTAGGGGTGGCCAACTTGATTAGACCCAAGATCTACTGTTTACTGACGAAACCTTGTAATACCTGTTAATTACATACCTTCTTCTTAAAATTGTTAATGAAACAATATACCTAGTTCAGTATACAATTATATATAAGAGGGACATGAAATTTATAGTTTTCTTAGTAACTACTTACTTATATTAGCGCTATTAAGAATAATTAATTTAATATGAAAGACATGAAATTTATAAATTCTTAGTATGTAAGTTATTCATATTAGTGTGAGCATTGCGTCTGAAAATTTTCCGCTAAATTAGCAAAGTCGGGTTTGTAGAAAGAAAATGCTGATTTACACAAATATGTTGAACCAAAACACGAATGCAGTTGTTCAACACATTTCTTCAAATTTGGATATTTCTCGTTGGAATCCAATGTCCTGAAATCTAGACCCTAGGATGACCTTGCTTTTGGAAATATGTCGCAGCGCAGAGTAATAATTTCGTTTTGTAACGTCATGTGGTCCCTTTGAAATGTATCTGCAAATTTTTTAGCCACTTCATAGATGACAGCAGTGTGCTCAATGGAATTATTGAGGAACTATGATAAAATTAACGTGATGGAACGGCGATTGAAAAAAGATACTAAAATGATTAAGAGTAGGAACAGCACTTGGTGATTGCGTTCTACGTGGTCTTTAGGGTTTCGAAGTTCGGAGATCGGTTTGGACACCCTTATGGTCTCGCTTTTAAAGTCTTTTTTTCCGTCTTTAATATCTCAGCAACTACAGCAGCAATTAACGTGAAATTTAAAATAATAAGAATACATTTCTTGCGCCTGTACACATTAAAATAACAATGTAAATTTTCAGTACAAATTGTGATGTCGAAATTTTAAAAGAGACCTACATTGTCAAGTGGGGGGCTACCTCAGCGAGTGGGGTATTAAATGAACGGTATTGGTTTGTACATCTGAAAAGAGTTTTTGATATTTCTATAGGTTTCATACTTTCTCAAATATTTTGAAAAAGTCGCAGTTTTACCCATACCAATGGTAAAATTGTGACTTGCAATGATTATTAGGTATCTACCTATATTAAAATTACGTACTTATACGTTTTTTGCCTTGCCACGATCGACTGGACTAATAACCGCGATCGACCGCTTGGCCATACTTGCTATATACACTATATATTTATATTATTTGTACAAATAAAGGATGCTAAGTGTTAGATATGTAAGTACAAGTTTACATGTAGCGTGAGTGCGGCTGCGCCGCACCTCACGGTAGTTCAATAAAACAGTGTTCAGTAAGCCGTCTTTCCTTACGCACGTCCCTCAGTCCGCTCCGCAATCGAATATCCAACATTGACGACGAGTTACCCTCATTCAAAATAAAAGTGATGTTCGGCACCAATTCTTCGTTGGGAGCTATCGCCAGTTTTGACCATCTAACCCAGGACTGGAAGCTGTACAAAGGCAGGCTTCAACAATGGTTTATCGCCCATGGAGTTGGCGAGGCAGCAGGAGACAAAACTGGGGTCAAGCAGAAAGCGGTATTGCTAAGCGCACTCACGGAAAGCACGTTTCAACTCGCGTGTAACTTAGCTTTGCCTCGCGAAATCAATGACAGGAGCTATGAAGAGATCATAAAACTTTTGGACGACCATTTTTTACAGAAGCGCTGCGTGTTTGCAGAGAGGCATAAGTTCTATACGGCTGTGCAGCAACCTGGCGAGACGCATTCGCAGTGGGCCGCGCGGCTGCGTGGCCTGGCCACCTACTGTGCGTTCAAAAATATTGAAGATCAAATGTTAGACAAGTTTGTCATGGGTATGCTACCCGGTAATGAGCGTGAGAAGCTGTTTGCTAAGAATATCGACCAATTGACGCTGAGCAAAGCCGTGGATCTGGCTGAGAGTGTTCGCTGCGCGCGCGCTGGTGCCACCGTGGCGCCGGCGGGTCTCTCCAACGCCAACCAGGACGCCATCGACGGGGCTGTTTTCAAGATAAGTCAACAGAACCAGAACAAAGGACCGCGTAATTCCACTGGCGAGAAATGTTCAGTTTGTGGTTATAAGAACCATAAGTCATCCGAGTGTCGATTCGGTAACTATAAGTGTAGATTGTGTAATCAGAAAGGACATCTTCGTAAAATGTGTCCGAATAAAAAAGTGAATTACGTCGAGCAAGGTAATAACGATGATGAAGGAGATGATGGTGAGTTACTTTTAAACATTAATTGCCATAGTGAGGTGCCGATGACCGAAACAGTAAATTTGGAAGGCCGAAAAATCAAATGCGAAATTGACAGTGGTTCGCCAGTATCTGTGATATCAGAAGGCTTATACAAAAGCCATTTTATCGAAATTCCGTTATCAGCACCTACGAAAAATTTACTTACCTATACGAGTACAAAAATGGCAGTTACGGGATGTATGCAAATTAACGTAACCTACCTACGCCGTACTATAAAATTGCCCTTTCATGTTGTACAAGCTATCGCATAAGTACATGCAGTAGGTACATTTTAACTAGAACATTTCATGTAAATTTAGCTTAGCTTGCATTGACCGCAATTATCAACTACTGTGAAATCAATAAACTCAGTGTTCAACCATCACTCGACGGGCTCGGTTATTTTAATCTCTTAGGAGTTTTTACCACCCTCAGCTAGCTAGCATCCCTTAGCGTTTTACCCCAGCTTAACTTATTGATAGGAACCCTAGCACATTCGGTCCCTATCATTTGGTCCTTCGAGCGTACCTAAAAGCGGGATCATAAGGGAGTGAAAATTCCATTGGTTCTGCGAACTTTGACCCAGCTACAGTGACGACACTAGTTCACGTGTCACTACCCCGTGACTGAACTATCGGGACTCAGCTAACTCTATCGTTTATCTGTGCGAACTAAGTGCCGTATAAACGGGTTTTAAGTATTGTCGTGAATCAATACTTAGACCACAGCTTAAAAGGTGAATCAGGAGATTCGCGCAGCAGCTTCCGTGAGTCAGGAGACTCACTCAGCATCAGCTATCCGTTTCTGTGGACCAGGAGGTTCACACAGCAGCAGCTCATCTTTCGTGGCTCCAGACACTCACACAGCCACAGCAGCCTTTTTCGTGGGTCAGGAGACTCACTTGGCACCTGCTCAGCACCAGCACCAGCTCAACACCAGCTTCAGCTCCAGCAGGTCTTCTTGGCGCGAGTCGAGAGACACGCCTAGCCTAGCAGCAGCTTTCAAGTAAGACCGTTCATTTACTTGCATAAATAGCAATCATGACGAACTACGAGGCTATCTTCAACCGCCAAGCGGAGATCGTCACCGAGCTTCAGCGCATCGGCACTAACTTCGACAAGGACTCAGCTCATCGGAAGACCTCGGAGTATCTCAAGTTAAGGTTAGACGCCTTAGATAATCTCTGGGGAGAGTTCGATGTTAACAATAATCGTCTTGAAGTGTTACCTACTAAATCGCAAAGGTACTTTCAGGAAACTATTTACGATCGTACAGCTAAATACTATCGTGATACTAGAGCAAAAATAGCAGCTTATGAGCCATACAAAGTAGAAAAACCATCAGGGTCGGGTACTGGTACAGGTATAGGTACTAACACCGAGACTGGTTCTACGAGCAAAATCGACGAACTTTTGTCCTTACAAAGGACTAACTTTCGAGCTTTTAGGCGACTAGTGTCAGGAATAAAAGTAAGCGAAATAAGCGAGAAGTGGGAATTAGAGGACGAGCTACACAGCATCCAAGCTAGATGGAAAGCCATCGACAAGCTTCATCTAGAAATAGATAACATTCTGGAAGGTCAGGATGAGATATATCAGGACGAATTTATCAGGCAGGAGACATCGTTCAGATTGACAAAAAAGGCGCTCAATCAAAAACTAGCTGCTTCATCTCACATCCTTAAATCTACTCCTTTGCTAGAAATACCAACTTTTTCAGGCAATTATACTTACTGGCCTACATTTTTTGATTTATACTCGGAATCGATCCACAACAACAGCTTTCTTTCTAAAGCTCAAAAAATGCAGCACCTTAAAGGTAAGCTTAAAGGAGAAGCCGAGCGTCTCATTCAGCATTTAAACATCTCATCCGAGAATTATGATATAGCTTGGGAAATATTGACACATCGCTACAACAACCCGCAAGTGTTATTTACGACTCAAATAGAAACCTTCCTAAATCAGCCTAACCTCAGCAAGCAAACGTCCTACGAATTCAAGCGCCTCTATGACACCACTACTGAATGTATACACGCCATACATAACTTAGGTGTAGATACAAACTCTTGGGATCCGATACTAGTTCACCTTTTAACTAAAAAGCTCGACAGCGACACCTACATCGCCTACAAAGAGGCACGTAAGTCTCCTAGAGATCTACCAACTTTAAACGAGCTTATGGACTTTCTCGAAGGAAAGTTCATAGCTTTAGAACCTACTCATAAAAGAGAGAGAGATCATTCATCTCCAGCTAAGCCAGCTCCACAGCATCTAACTAAACCTAATTTTAAGTCTAACTTTAGTAATAATAAGCATACATCGATGTATCAAGCAGCTTTTACTTCCACGTGTAAGTGCCCTCTATGTAGATCAAATCACGAGCTTTACCGATGCCAGCGCTTCACCAGCATGTCCCCAATTGAGAAATTGAGGACAGTGACGAAACTGCAACTTTGCGAAAATTGTTTGTTTAAACATTCCAATAAATGTGTTTCGATCAAACGATGCAAAGAGTGCAATGACGATCATCATACGCAATTGCATGACTCTTTCGCCACCGGGTCATCAAACTCTAGCGCAGCGTTCGTTGCTGAGCAAAAATCACCTTTAGGGACAACTTTACTAACAAAGGCACCCAGCAACAAACCGCACACAGCAAGTCACGTATCTGCTGACGATGAAGAAGTATTATTAGCTACTGTTCTAATTAAAATAAAAGCGATCGACGGTAACTTCGTAACTCTACGTGCATTACTCGATCAAGGCTCTCAGATAACTTTAATATCTGAGAACGCCGCACAGCTATTAGGGTTGCCACGCCAGAAATTTAGCGCATCTGTCTCTGGTGTAGGTATAAGTAATAAACAAAGCAAGCAACTTATTTCTCTTGATTGCCAATCTATCTACAACAACTACAGCTTTAACACTGAGGCATGCATTATTCCTCATGTTGTTAGCGATCTTCCTAACGTTTCATTCACCAAAAAATCTTGGCCTCACATCCAGCACATGAAGCTAGCAGATCCTGAGTACAATGTGTCGAAGCCTATCGACATATTGTTGGATGCCTGCGTTTACTCTGACATCATCATGAGTGGGTTGGTAAAGGGTCCATACAACGCACCTATAGCTCAGCAAACTAAACTAGGATGGATCCTTTCTGGGACCGTCAAAACTTTTAGCTGTAACATAGTCATAAATAATTTAGAAGAGATAGAGAAATACTGGGAGATGGAGGAAACGCCCCACTCACAGTCAGAGCTCACCGTAGTAGAGCACTCAGCCACTACAAAGCAACTTCAAGACGGTAGGTGTGAGGCAGCCCTACCAATAATGTCTAACTCTAACGAAAAATTTGATTTTTCGTCAGCTAAAGCTAAACCAAATCCTATCCAGCTTGAAAGCAAGTTGGTGAAATATGAAACATATATGCCAATGCGTACCCTGCGTCAGCTAGCTGAAGACATACTCCAAAGCGCAGGGATGAACTTACGCATATGGTCTGTTAGCGATCCACAGCTCCTACCTAAATTGTCCACCGCACAGCATGACAAGCCCTTTGATTTCAAATGTAGCGAACCTAGAAAAACATTAGGGTTTCGATGGACACCACACTTTAACTTTCAGCTCACATGGGCTTCCTGTATAGGATGGGATGACCCTATACGTGAACAAACCCAAATCGGATGGGTTCAGCTATGGAATGACTTTCGAAATGTGTGGCAGTTCAATAAACTTAGGTATTATGTTGTCACACAAAAGGCATTTCAACTACACTGCTATAGTGACGCAGCGATATTAGCTTACGTTTGCGCCGCGTACTTAGTAGTGCGCGATAATAAAGGTGAGTGCACATCACCCCTTGTCATCGCGAAAACTAATCTAACTCCAATGAAGAATAAAGCGTTAGTGCCACATATAAAAATGTGTGGCGCTTTACTTCTAGCTCAGCTCATGCTCAGAGTTCAACAAAAAACTCGAAAATTACTAGCCTCGAAATGGAACCACGCCGGTTCCGAAGAAAATGCCGCAGACCGTGCCATCAGAGTTTTAACGGTAACTAAGCTTCAAAAGGATCACCTTTGGTGTAATGTTCCGGCATGGTTAGCTAGCTTTGAACTCAACAACATTCAAAACAAAACTTACGACACACCGACAAATGAAACAAAAATGGTCAGTGTGTACTCAGCTTTACATCAACCAAGCTTAGCATCCATGAATTATTTAATAATCAATGGTAGCTCCATCACTCGTATCGTCAAAGAAGCGTTACGACACAATCCTACTGACCACTCAGCTGTTCTATCTAGTTTAAAAATAAATAAAGCGTATGAACTAATTATTACATTATCTTACAAACATACTCGTATCTTAGCTACTATTCATAAAAATGGGTTCAGCAAAATGAGCGCGATGAACATTGAATGGACATTCAATGCTCCAGCATGCCTTAGGGTAGTGTCTTTTGAAACATTACACAAAATCATCAAACGACCTGCAACGAAGCTAGCTTTATTACCGGTCGAGACAGCTAATAAAGACGAAAACAGCTTAGCTCAGCACAGCGACCAGCACTCAGCGACTCCTCCACCTGCAAGCTCAAAAAGAGGCACTGCACGTGGAAGCAAGCGTAAGACTTTCCTGAACTTCTTTACGCTAGCTCTCTTACTGCTTACGATGATGATCTCTCCAACCTCACAGCAAAGTTTATCACCTAGTATTCCAGCATTTAACGAATCTAAACCACTTTATTTCGACAAAATATCCAACTTACAGTATATTCGAGATGAGTGGAAGCTAGTAGTGTACTACAATCTAACTAGCTATTTTCAAGCTGTCACTGAAATGGAGACTTACGTGAGACATCTGACAGGCATGACAATGAATGGTAGACCCCAATATCAGCAAATAACTAACCAGCTTTCACATGAACTAACTGAAATCGAGCACTACAACAGACTTCTACAGATTCCTAGCAAACGACAGAAAAGAGGAATCGTCAATGGTGTCGGAAACTTAGCTAATTATCTATTTGGCGTATTGGACGACAATTTTGCTAAACAATATGCAAAGGATATTGAAAAAATTGCGTTCAACGAAAATCATCTTCAAAAGCTTATTAAAAACCAAACTGTAGTAATCGAATCAAAATTTAACATTATTAAACGCAACGAGCAGATAATGAATAAGCAATTTTCTCTTATCAACGAGCATTTTTACAACGTATCGGCAGTCCTAAATAAATTGATGTCTGATTCTGAAAATGGTCTCTATATTACGTCATCAGCCTTATCAGCGAATATCATCCTAGAGAACCTGAGACGCATACAAACGTCACTGATAGACACCGTGACAGACATAAGTCACGGCCGCATCGACTCACATCTTATAGCTAGCGAACAACTGGAAGACCAACTTAACTTCATATCGGCACAGCTACAGGGTGATCTAAAGGTACCCTCAGAGACGGGAAGCATACGAGATATCTACAAGCTACTGAAGGTATCAGCGAAGGTATTTAAAAGATATCTCATCATCGAAATTAGAATCCCACTAGTCAGCAACGAAATTTACGAGCTCGATAAGATAATTAGTATTCCACAGAACAAACAAGGAAAAACTTACCTTACCGTACCTACCTACCCCTATCTAGCTTTCAACTTACGAAAAGACGCAGTCTTATTCCTAACAGACTACGATCTACAAACTTGTCTTCATGCATCTGAAGAAAAAATATTATGTCCTCTAGATAAACCTATTTATGATTTTAATATACTTACAACAACAAAGCATTTGTAATCTTACTTTAATAAATGCAGGCAAATTAACATCGCCCTGTATTTACGAGCAATCCTTATGTGTAAACAGATGGATCAAGTTACACAGACAGAACTCTTGGCTTTATTCATGTTGCGATAAATGCAACATTCGCACTTTTTGCACAGCTGATGTTAGTATGAGTAGTTTATCGGGCACCGGCCTTCTTGATAT
The DNA here is from genome assembly GCA_963662085.1 of Eupithecia inturbata. Taxonomy (NCBI): domain Eukaryota; kingdom Metazoa; phylum Arthropoda; class Insecta; order Lepidoptera; family Geometridae; genus Eupithecia; species Eupithecia inturbata. Next base: position 329,769 of record OY759178.1, on the reverse strand, counting down.
AGGTCAAGGTTGCACTATCAAAGCTGATTTATTTACAATTCACTCTCATAATAACTTCTTACGAAAGGTTAGTATAGAGCCTTCTATCGAAGCCCCAGAGGTATCTATTTTGAATAGCGTCATGAAGACTTCTGGAGCCAGCTACAACTTTACAGCGGAGAACCACGAGCTAGCTTATCGTCGGGTATTGGACGAGATCGACAATCTGAAGCAGCAATCAGAATCCAACCTCAGCGTTCACGATGTCCATCAATACTCCATCATCTACGGCATGCTAGCCGTACTGGTGGTACTAGCGATCCTAGCGGCCTGCCTTCGAGCGAGGAGACGGTGCATGCAGCTGGCGGCTCCTCCCGGGGGGGAGTCCCCGGTGAGCGCAGCCGCCCACACCCGCGCGCGTGCCTCAACGAGTGCGTTCAGCGAGCGGTACTCATCCAGCGAGTGTGGTTTTCGTGAAGCAGTGAGCATGGGCGATTTAGGTGTAAATAAAGGCAACGCGCCTCCTAAACCCCCACGTCAATCAGTATCGATCCCCATACCGTGTGACTCCTTTGGTGACATAGTAGAGCCCACCGGGGGCAATTAGCTTATCTATCTACTTGCGGTGTTACTGACATGGACAATGGACATTTATTAGATTAAGTCAATTCATTTTATAAGCTTCTAGTATTTAGCGTTACTGTTTTCACGCCTTATGCGTTTGTATTGTTTAGTTACCATAAATGCATTCTCATCTAGCTTTCTAGCGTTATTGTTTTCACGCCTTTAGCGTTACTATTATATAGTTTAAAGTTTTTAACTTCGGTACTTTATTTATTACCAAAGCTTTGTTTGGTTTGTAACTTTATAAATTGTAGGTCCTTTTCCTTTCTTTTCTGGTTGGCAATATGTACAAGCTATCGCATAAGTACATGCAGTAGGTACATTTTAACTAGAACATTTCATGTAAATTTAGCTTAGCTTGCATTGACCGCAATTATCAACTACTGTGAAATCAATAAACTCAGTGTTCAACCATCACTCGACGGGCTCGGTTATTTTAATCTCTTAGGAGTTTTTACCACCCTCAGCTAGCTAGCATCCCTTAGCGTTTTACCCCAGCTTAACTTATTGATAGGAACCCTAGCACATTCGGTCCCTATCACATGTCATTTGCAATGGCGGCCCTCCCCTTTTAGGTCGTGATTTTATGCGAGCATTTAAATTGCACCTTGTGTCCACTCTTGATCGTTGTTGTAATATTGTGAGTGACGTAAATAATAATGTCATGGAAACCTTAACGAACTTATATCCAGGCGTATTTTCGGATAAATTAGGCTGTTTCACCAAATATGAGGTTAAGTTACCCCTAAAATCTGACGCGCAATCGATTTTTTTTAAGTCTCGTTCTGTCCCGTTTGCATTAAAAGATAAAGTAAACAAGGAGCTGGATAGGCTACAAGCACTAGGCATAGGGGTACATCATTGATAAAAACGGTAGGTATAAGAAAAGACCCGAGTAAAGTTGACGCTATTTTGCAGGCGACCGTACCTAAAATAGTTACGGAACTTCAGTCGTTTTTGGGTTTAATTAATTATTATCGGAATTTTACACCCAATGCGTCATCTATACTGAGCCCTATGCATGAACTGTTAAAAAAAGACTGTAAATGGCATTGGGGTAGTGAGCAGGATAAAGCATTCGAAAAAGTAAAAAAAATACTGTCATCTAATAAGGTTCTCGCACACTTTGACAACAATGCCAAAATAATTTTAACCGTTGACGCATCACCGGTCGGGTTAGGCGCGGTTTTAACGCAGGTAGGTATCAGTGGCGTAGAACAGCCGATCTCGTATGCTTCCCGATCGTTAACCGTGGCTGAGAAAAAATATTCGCAAATTCAAAAAGAAGCCACGGCAATAATTTTCGGCGTAAGAAAATACCATCAATACCTATATGGCAGGTCAGAACCTTTCACCTTGCGCACAGACCACAAGCCTCTAACGGTAAATTATTTGGCGCCAAACATGGCATTCCTGAAGTATCAGCAAACAGGTTGCAACGGTATGCAATATTTTTAAGTGCAAATAGAATTTATCAGCAGCGCGGCGAACACAGCTGATTTCTTATCGCGCGCGTTCCCGAACAATAGCTCGGGCCCCCGCCCGCACGAGTCGGAGGGGAGGGAGGTCGCTGCATATGTCAATTTCGCTGTGGAAGGATGTTTGCCCGTTACGGCTAAGGATTTAGAGAACGAAATATTAAGGGACCCTTTTTTAAATAAAGTCTCAAGATTAATTCAAAGTGGTTGGCCACCTAAAATTAATGATGAAAATCTTAAACCTTACTTTCTATTTGAAAATGGAATCTTGATGCGAGGTCATAAAGTTGTTGTGCCTTCAGCTCTACGAAAAAGAATATTAAATGAGCTGCATAGTTCTCATTTTGGAATTGTTAAAATGAAAGCCGAGGCAAGATCGCGATTTTGGTTTCCGGGCATTGATAAAGCCTTAGAAAATTTAGTAGGTGATTGCGAAGTGTGCGTGCAGCCTGCCCCGCCCCGCTCGCCGCTCGCGCCTTGGCCACACCCGCCGCACGCATTCCACAGAATCCATATGGATTTTCTAGGTCCTATGAATAACAAAATGTTTTTAATAATTGTAGATGCTTATTCAAAATGGGTAGAATGCTACAACATGAATAGTAACATTACTACTAAGGCGGTAATTTGTAAATTGTGTGATTTTATGTCTAGGTTCGGAATGCCTCAGGTAATAGTAACTGATAACGGAACTTCTTTTGCATCACAGGAACTGGCGAACTTTTGCAAGATAAACAACATAATTCAGTTGTTCTCGCCGGTTTATCATGCAATGAGTAATGGTCAGGCTGAATCGTTTGTTAAAATAATAAAGAAAGGCATAAACTCGATTCTGTTGTCAGGCAGCAAAGATGATTTTCAAAATAGGCTTTCTAAATACTTATTTGACTATCGCAATTCCTGCAATAGTACCACGGAGACTTCTCCAGCTGAGTTAGTCTTTGGTCGAAAGTTACACTCGCGATTAGATTTATTCGCACCAAGTACCACTAAACCTACTTCATCATCGGAATTACCTGCTCTAATCACACAAAAACAGTGCTTACAGGCTAAACATTTCGGCGGCAAAATGCAGTGTGATTTTAACATGGATGATACTGTTTGGTTTAAAAACTTTGTGAACAAAAATAAACACATTTGGTCAAAAGGTCAAGTCATTGGAAAGTTCGGAAAAGTCATGTATAAAATAAAATCAACAGGAATAAAAAAATACATAATAAGACATAGAAACCAGCTGCATGCGTTCAAAGCTAACGATGCAGCGCAGAATTGCGCAGAGGCTGATGCGCGTGATGTTATTTCACCCCAGGACGGGAAAGATATGCCGTATACGAGTAGTTATAGCAGTGACAGTGAGTCACCGTCGTCGTCTCCCGAACTAAAGGATGCACTGGCTGAATCTCCGCGTAACAGTTCGTCTGAATGTGACGCAACGGTGGGAGATAGTGTTAGCACTAACGTGGACTCAACACATGGCACTGATTCACCACTCTCGGGACTCGGAAGCCCGCAGATGCCGTCCAACTCCACGGTTGTATACAGCAGTCCAGCCGTGACGCCGCCGTCGAGCTCCACGGCGCCTTCTAGCCCTACTGTATTCAGCACACCTCAGCCTCACCCAGCCGCGAATGATGATAATGATGATCATCCCCACACACCAGAGCCTCGTCGTAATCTCAGACATAAGCAATGCGTAGATTATAAGCAGTACTTGTAAACTTCCTATTTTGTTTTTGTAAAACTATCTTCTTTATTTCCTCCGAGGGGGAAAAGTGTTAGATATGTAAGTACAAGTTTACATGTAGCGTGAGTGCGGCTGCGCCGCACCTCACGGTAGTTCAATAAAACAGTGTTCAGTAAGCCGTCTTTCCTTACGCACGTCCCTCAGTCCGCTCCGCAATCGAATATCCAACACTAAGCAATGATATATTGAGGGGTCTAAGGAGGAAAGGAGGGAGGCAATATTAATAGGAAGCGGAACACGGAGGGAGACGAGATAAAAGAAGGAACTGTGATCTTATTTGTAACAAGAAAAAAATATATGATTTTCGTCACCAAATTCATCACCGCACTTGCAAGAAGGGTCACTTACAATTTTCATCCTGGCTAGATGGGCTGGGGTGCACGTACATATGACCCAGCCGCATCCTTATGATAACTGTTGTTGCACGTTTATTGAGTTTTATTTTAAAAAACCAAGGTTTGAGTGGGACACTACTTTGTATAAATCTGTAGTGTTTTGCCTTGCTGCCCACGTTGCCCGCCCAAGACTCATCCCAAGCATTCCTGAGATAAATCCTGGGTAGCGCAAGAAGATCTTGCGAAAAGTTTTTGTAGGGAAAGAGATCCCCACACTCCACAGCCTCATTAGCCAGAATATCTGCCTGCTCATTGCCAACTATGCCGCAATGGCTTGGGATCACTAAATATCCATGATCATTACATTGCAAAAGCCTAGTTCTAGAATCCATTGTAATTATAATATGGTAATAAGTTTTGGATCGGAATGGGTATATGATGAGTGACTGTAACGTACTCATTGAGTCACTAAAAATAATGGTATTTTTAAGTTTCATCAGTAATATACATATACTCCAGAGCTTTCAAAATCCCGTAGCATTCTCCAGTAAACACTGATGTTTCTTCAGGAAATTTAATTTTTTGTACGATATTATACTCCTTGTGATAAATACCAACGCCAACTTTTCCTATTTGGGAATGCTTGGAGGCATCAGTATAAATCTGATGCCAACCGCGCCAGCGATCATCAACGGCAGATTTAAAATATACCTACATTAGCATTTGTATCATCGCGGTCTATGTTTAGATCAAAATGTACCTCTATAGTAGGAGGAAGTGTTAAAGCTACAGTTGAAGATGGGAAGAAGATTAGATTCGTGAGTTGGTGCTGACATCGATGTATGCTTGTTATAGCTATGAGTTAAATATGGAGGTCGTTTATGTTTCCAATACGAAGAAGTGGTTATGAGGTGATAAAGATTTTGGATTTTAGGAAGAAGTTGGTGATTTGATAGCTGAGAAGTACGGAAAAAGAACCTATCGGATAGATACTGTCGTCTTAAATGTTATGGAGATTCCGCACATTCCGCCTGTAACGCAATAATTGGACTAGATTTCATAGCGCCCAAAATGATTCGCATTGCTTTAGACTGAATGCCATCCAATCTATTGAAAGCAGCTGCTCTACTAGGTTCTAATAAGAAAGTGCCATAGTCTAGCGTAGGTACTTCTTATGAGAGCATTGTATAAGAGTTTTAAAGAAAACGGATGAGCAACTCACCAAACACCAGAGAGGCCTCTCATAAAAATTCAAATACTTTTCACATTTCGTGACAAAATGTTCACAATGAGGGTGGCCAGTGAGTTTTGAGTGTAATAATACACCTAAGAATTTAGAATAACAATTTACAGGAATAAGAATATCATCATAGTATATTTTCGCAGGTAGCGGATTCAACTGACGTGTAAACGTAACTACGTTGCTTTTGGACACTGAAAGCTCCAAGCCATGTTTATCCAACCATAATTTTAGAAATTTAAGAGCAGATGTTATGTGTGAAGATCCTATATCAATGGAACTGCAAGGCGTGTATATAATCAAATCATCTGCATACTGTAGAATACTTACCATATCGTTTACAGAAGCTTCTAAATCATAAGTGTAAATACTATAAAGGAGAGGACTCAATACAGAACCCTGCGGTAGACCCTTCCATGCTATTTTTGAAGTTTCAGAAGAATTTAATTGAATTATTCGTCCAGCTAGCATGTTTTGAATAAAGTTCGACAAAAAAGGTGGGATTTTTAAAAGTTAAGTTTTTTAATCAACACTTCAATTAAAACATTATCATAGGCAGATTTTATATTCAAAAAAGTAGCTAAAACAGACTTATTCGCTGAAAACGCTACTCTAATATCTGTTATAAAGACACTAACGCTGTCCATCGAGCTTCTACCTTTTCTAAAGCCATACTGACTCTGAGGCAAAAGTTTCTGACTTTCAATAAACCACTCAATTCTATTTTTAACTAGGTCTTCAACAATTTTTAAAATGACTGGCGATAGGGCTATGGGTCGATAGGATGCGGAGTCTAATGATTTTTTTGTTGGTTTTAAAAATGGCAATACTATTAGAATTTTCCAATCTGAAGGAATATCACCTGTCAGCATGACGGAATTGATAATTATATGTAAGTACCTATTGCAAAGAATCTTCAACAAGATGAGCAAAGAAAGAATATGGAATGCCATCGTTGCCAGGAGCCGTATCGCGCGTCACTGACAGAATGCCTTTCAGCTCGTGAATAGAAAAGGGTGCATCAAGACCAGTCGGACACACAGGATTTTGTGGGATTGTTGGGGTGATAAATAATTCCTTTGGTGGTACTGTCGCTGGAGCCAAACGGTCTATGAAGCTATCACTCAGGAAATGAGGCATTGTAGCAGAAGCAGAATCATTAAGTCCTGATCTGTAACGTCTTATGTTAGCCCAGACTGCTGATAGTTTTGTTTTAGGAGAAATGGTTGCGCAAAAACTTTGCCAACCTTGCAGTTTCTTATGTTTTAATGTTTTCTTGGTTTTAGCTATTACATCAATTAGTTTATTAAAATTTTCTTCTGACATTTCTTGATTATAAATGAACTCTGCCTCTTTTCTTTGAGCAACAGCAAGACTACACTCAGAATCCTACCAAGGTGGGGATGCTAACTTGTTTGAAGCACTATTTTTAAGAGGAAATGTTGCATTAGCTGTTTCTATCAAATTATTAACAAAAATATTAGCACATGTAGAAATTCCCTGGGATATAGGAGGCAAAGTGTTTATCTTATCTAGATCCACCTACAAAATGCATATTGGTGTAGTATAATTTGTGATCAGAATCAGGGAAATGCAATGTCTGTTCAACTTTCTAATTTTGCAATTAACGTGACGAAAATAAAATAACATTGGAAAACCCGTTAGATAAAATAATAATATTTGGTGATTTTAATATGCCCTTAGTCTCATGGAGTGTCGATAATAATGATGGAATATCTCTCATCCCCACCAATCTTCAGGGTCCCCACCAGTTACAGATAATGGATAATTTTAACACTTGTTGTCTTTCACAATACATATAATCATATTGTGAACGATAGCTACGGCCGGCTCTTAGATTTATTTTTTTCAAATAATGATGTTATTGTTAGTGCCTGTGAATGCCCGCTTGTTCCGGAAGATCCCCATCACCGCTCGTTGGTAACTACTTGCGAGTTTGTACAATTGCACACAATCAAACCACGCCCTTATACTAAGTATTTGTATAATTCAGGAGATTTTATTTCTATTCGTAATAAACTGGACGCCGTCGATTGGCACTCTGTGCTTAGTAGCGGAAGTATTGAAGACGGGATATCAGTGTTTTATAACACTATTTATAGCTTGCGGGACCAGTACATTGCTACCTCCGTAGTTACACCTTTCCGTAAATACCCTTTATGGTACAAAAAACCCTTGATCAAATTATTACGAGAAAAGGCAAAATTTCATAAAAAATTTAAAACTTACGGTAACGCATACGACCGTGACTCGTTTATTTTATTGCGGAAGAGAGCGCGAGAGATGGAAGAAATTATGTATAAAACTTATATTTCAAATACCGAAAAATACATACAAATAAACCCGCGCGCTTTTTGGTCATATGTCAAAAGTAAAAACCAGTCAAACTCGTACCCATCTGTGCTGGAATATAGTAATCGCTCTTCTGACCAAGGTGATGAAATATGTAATTTTTTGGGGAATATTTCCATTCCACATTTCTCAATAACTCCTCCTCTAACACTCAGGCTGACCCAATCTCTTTGTCTTACCTTGATTCACCAGCTGATATCTCTACAGTGGAAGTTTTAGAAGAAAATGTCTTTATGTTATTAAAATCTTTAGATTTAACTAAATCTGCGGGCCCGGACAATGTACCGGCATTATTCATAGTAAACTGTGCGAAGAGCCTAGTTATTCCCCTGTCTCTACTATACCGTCGCTCTCTTACGGAAGGCATCGTCCCAAGCATGTGGAAAACCGCCTTCATTACACCCATTCACAAAAAGGGCCCCAAAAACCAGGTAGAAAATTATAGGCCTATATCGAAGTTATGTTTGTTTGCGAAGGTTCTAGAAAAAATTGTCTATACCCAACTCTATCCCGCACTTAAACAATGTATTTCGCTCGATCAACATGGATTTTTGCGTGGTAGATCAACCACTTCAAGTCTTTTGATTTGTGCCGAGTCGCTTTCTAGACATATGTCTGAACCCGCCCAAATTGACATCATTTATACGGACTATTCAAAGTGCTTTGATCGAATTGATCATGTGCTACTGTTAGAAAAGCTTCAGCGAATAGGTATAAGGGCCAATCTGTTTAGATGGTTTTCATCCTACGTCAGAAACCGCTGTCAAACTGTGGTTTTAGATGGCTACTCTTCTCTGTCTATGGACATCCCTTCTGGTGTCCCCCAAGGGTCCTTGTTAGGACCCCTTCTATTCACGATTTTTGTGAACGATCTCGCTTCCTGCTTCTTAAACTCCAAAATACTTTTATATGCTGACGACATGAAAATAATACGGAGAGTCAAAGATGTTAATGATGCCCGTATTTTACAAGAAGATTTAATTCGATTCCAAAATTATTGCACTATAAACAAATTGGACCTTAATGTCTCCAAATGCTACGTTAGTACATATACTCGTAAACCGAGTAAAGTATTATTTGACTACACATTTTATAACACATCATTGTCTAGAGTTGACGCTGTTAAAGATTTAGGTGTAACTTTTGACAGTAAATTGTTATTTGACCAGCACGTTGATGTTATAGTTAAAAAGGCATCTCGATCGCTTGGCTTTGTTTATAGAAAGTCGTCGGAATTCACTAGTATTAAAACCTTTAAGATACTGTATTGTGCGTACGTACGTGGCCACCTTGAATACGCTTCCCAGGTGTGGAATCCACGGTATGATGTGTATTCCGCGCGAATAGAGTCCATCCAAAAGAGGTTTCTACGATACCTGCAATATCGAGCTCGTATTTTTTTACCTAATTATGAGGCTATGTACGGACGTGTCGTACATTAGCATTAAAGTTAGTAAGTTATTGAGTGCTAAATTAAAATCACTGATCACTTTGGTCTTTCAAAAGTTTATTGAAAAAGTTACACGTAGGTACAAAGTAAACGATTCCCTCGCGTCGCGGTCAGTGTCGCACTATCCGTTCCGGGCGCAAATATGCCGATTCAGTCATATTAGATACATAGATAGGTATATACCTAGAAGGTACGTCTTCGTACAACCGCAAATTTCATTTTCTTCCCCTTCACAAGCGCAGAGAAATAGCTGATGTGACTTACCTTTTTAACATAGCAAACGGCTCTATTGATTGCCCGGAGCTCCTCGAGCAAATAGGGCTGCGCACAAGCATGGTTGCACTGAGAAAACCGAACATTCTTTACGTACCTATAGTTAGAACAAACTACCTATAGGCAGAATGCATTTGTTTATAGAGCGTCTTGTACGTTCAATTCTTTAGTTCATGGAAACAGTGAGGTTGATCTCTTTAACACCAGTACAAGTAAGCTAAAACGCTTACTAAGTGATCAATTTTTTTTTCAAGCATTATCTAACTTTGTTACCTGTTTAATTTATGTGTACCTATGTGTTGATGTTTTTTTTTCTTACAATTTTATTGTTTAGATTATTTTTTAAAAAGTCGTCAATTTACTTTGTACTTTGTTATTTTTAATTTAACTTGTCTGCGGAAACTTTTAATTAGCCGTCAGCAAACACGCACTGATCATTCCAGGCGGCGCTCGCGCGACGACCGCGTACGCTTGGTTGCCGCGCGCTTGCAGCTTGCTTGCAGCTTCCGCATTTTCTTAATCTTTTTGTAGGAATACCTAGTAATATCTATAAATATCTAGATTCTCCATGAAATTTCCTACAAATTAGCATGTAAATATGCTGTAGTTGAATAAAAACAAATAAATGAGAACCACGTAAAGTAAGAGGATTTGTAAAATCGCGGCGAAAGTTAGTAAAGTAGGTATAATTTTTCTTTTTTCCAAGTTTGAAGTACTAAATGTGTTTTAATCGCAAGTTAGATAGTCTATTGTTACATTACAAGCAAAAACCAGCACGTGCCCATACAATTTGTTTACACAAAGAGCTCGTAAAACCACTCGTAAAATTGCGACGCGGCGGGAAAAAAACCGCCTCGTGCCAAAAGGGATTTATGACGAATTCTTAGCATTAGGGTGGTGATCTTTGTGTTAGTAATCAGCTTGGGTCGTTGGCTACCTGTATTAAATCTTTTGACAGTGTATCTTTTTTCGTTTCCGAGTAAGGACCAAAGAGGCCGATAGCAAAAACGAAGTTTGAATTTGCCGCCCTCGCGGCACTTTTCATTAATTTGCTTTTTCAACGAATTTTTCGACGGTTTTCGACTCAAATCTATCTATTTTCACGTAGTACGTACATTTTACCATAGATTACATACATAAAACAATCTACTTGTCATCCAAGATCAATTAGAAAAACGGTTTATCCATAGACTGGCAGACATCGAAATTTGGTCGCCGATCGACCGATTTTGGGACGCTTGCCAGTGAAAAGATTTTTTTTACACTTTTGTTGATTTTAGGCTTGATATGACCTCTATTTCGTCTAGAATCGATGGTATCGGTTTCAAACCGATCGTGCCGACCGTTTAGACGCATTTTTCATTCAAAAAAAGAGCGAGCAAGCGACCCAGCTCGGGTCGCTTGCCACTACCGCCACTTATAGGAGCGACCCAAATTGGGTCGCTCAGCAATGGGTAACTGTAATTAATTTTATACCTAGCTGTAAGTTTTCCCAAATATTGTAAATAAATAAATAAAAATAAATAAAATTATCTTCCATGTGGGACTTGAAATCACACCATTTATCAGAGATAATTTTGTATCTCATCCTGGGTGGAGCTTTATGAGCATTATTGACTTTTAATTTATTAAATTTTACAATTATTGGGAAATTATCACTACCCATGTGTAATACCTATCTAAGGCTAGGCTAGGAGAGGTAATTGATAAGTCAACAGCACTATCATTTTCTGAGGGTTTGTTCGCCGAGTTTGAGATCCATCATTTAAAATACACAAGTTTTGTTTATCAATTATTTCAAGCAGGTCTTTACCGTGAGTATTGGATAAAGAACTACCCCAAGTTCTATGATGAGCATTGAAATCTCCCATGACAACACATGGCTTAGGTAATGATGAAAGCAGACTGTCAATTTCATCATAAATTTGTGATGAAGGATGTGGTATGTAAATAGAGACAAAGCAGATTTTATTAATAATGCAAGCTACATCAGTAAAATTACTAGGGTTATGCGAAGTTAAAACAAATTGAAAAAAAGAACAACAATTTGTAATAAGAAGAGTGGCTCCACCCCGTCCATCAGGTCTATCATCCCTGAGGCAGGAGAAGCCGCTCAATGTAAACACAGAGCCTGGCTTAAGCCAGGTCTCTGTGATGGCAAATATAAAAGGGTTAAATTTATTAATTAAATACATAATTTCAGACTTTTTGCTAACTAGACTCCTGCAGTTCCATTGAACTGCGGATCTGGTGTGATCCATTATGGGTGTGTAAAATACTAATTGTGTCTATTATTTTGGCAGCGTTGGACGATTCTATTATATTGGACTGTTATAATGTTGTTAGAAGGGCCATAACATCATTAATATTCAACTTCTTGTTGTCCTCTTTCAGAGCACAACCATTGGATTGTGTTGTCAAAGGCTGACTAGTCAGATCACGGTGGATCCTTTGGTCATAACCCTTGTGTAATTTAGGTGGCAGACGTGGTTTTAAGAACACAGTTTTTCTAGAAGAGGATGGGACTTGGTTTATTGTAGGAGATGGGATTGATTGGTCTTTATTTGATGTCAAAATTGCAACATAAGAATGTGTTAAAGGTGGATGTGTTCTTGATGCTTCGCCATAAGAGATACACTTATCTGCCATTGAATGTTTAATTTTAGTTTGTCTAACATACTCAGGGCAAGACTTACTAGTGGCATAATGTGCACCACCACAGGAACAGCAGGGCAGACAGTCTTTATGAATGCCACAAGAATCACCAGAGTGTTCTTGGCCACACTTGAAACAGCATGGCTTGGACCGACACTGCAGTTTGGTATGACCAAACCGACAGCAGTTGTAACATTGTATGGTTGGATATGTGTACAGTTGGACTTGTAAGGCAGTATAACACAATGTAGATACGGTTTGGTAACACTTGCCCATCAAATGTTACAACTACTTTCTGAGTTGGCTTCCACACAGGAGCTCCATTGACAATTTCTTTGAAATTGATTCGTCTTATTTTTAAGATTTTCCTACAGCCACTAGGTAATGTAGTGCACTCCATGATCTCTTCTGGAGAGATGTCTGTAGGCACACCACGAACAACTCCCATACGAGGGAAATTATAAGTTGGGATAAATGCCTTCAAATTATTTTCACTTAATCTCGCATGGCTAACAAATGCATTAGCATCAGTATGTCTATTAAATGCTATGGATACTTTGTTCCTACCAATTCTTTTCACACTACCATTCACAACATTATCGATAGAGTTGCGTTTTAAGAATTTCCCAAAGATAATTGGGTCGACCCAATTATCTTTGGTAACTCAGTAACATGTTGCACATGTACAATATAAGGAGCACTGTCATTGGAATCATACTGAATTCGAGTAACCACAACTGGAGCCTGCGATGATGAATTTGGTGGAGGTGTGGGGTCTGTAACGACAGGGGTAGGAACAAGATCTTGACTTATAACTTTTGTATCGCTATCACTAGTTTGCGGTAGGTTCTTGTCACAATGACATCCTATCGATTTGTTGGACCCATTTTTCCGCTTCTTTTTATTACAATGTTTGCACATTTTGCTCTTTAGCTTCCGTTTTTTGGAAGTCGATGTATCCGTATGCATCCCAGATTCATTAGAAAGTCTCAAAGCTATTAGATATTGTTACATTGCTACCGACCTTAGGGACCGTGCCCCCAGGATCCGGCGGCTCCTCAAAGTCCATCAACAAAAATGTAAAAAAAACTTACCAGATGCTATAATACTTACACTACTCTGCTTTATATACAATAATTATGAAAATAAATAGTAAAAACTAACTCTACTGATCAATATTTGCCAGAAAAATAAAATTTTAAATTTCGGTGGGAAAAAACGCGACCGCCCTGTTTGATGTTTCCCGCCTTTTTTCGAGCCACATTTGATGCAAATTTCTCCGCGCGGAGCAAAATTGATTTTGTGGCTAACTTCACTCTAATGGAATGGTTCTCGAGTCATGGCTTGTTGCTCTGATGCCTGTTCCGTTGGTAGAGTGGTAAAAAGCCAAGGTGGTAAAAAGCCAAGGGTGAAGAGTGGTAAAAATACAAAAATTACGAGTTGAGTGAGTGCGAGCGAGTCGGAACCATTCGTAACACGAATAGATTTGGACTGCATTAGATTTCATTAAAATAAGGGAGTCAGGCGGCGTTCTACATTTGTCGGATAACGGTACCATATATCCTATCTTCTGTTTCTATCATAGTGCAATAATTAAAAAGAAATGTAAATGTTCAATGTGAAGTGAGTATCATTTTCTAATGTCGCCAACATAACAAAGCAAAACTACACAAAGTGTAGATGTAACTTACAACGGTAAGTAATATAATATGTACCAACACACAGCTCATGGTACCAATATAGAAGCTAACTATACCAGTCTGGCCAACGAAAGCTGTCCAAGAAAAAAAAGGCGGGAATTTTAAAAAATCCAGAGCTGTTAACCGGAGTTGAACTAATTTATTATTCTATTCAGCAAGTAATTTTTTTTAAATGTTTTATGAGCTGTAATTTTCGAGTGTAATAAATAAAAGAGTACTTTTATTATAAATAATGCGTGGACAGCTTTCGTTGGCCGGACTATATCTGCGTATTTAACGTAACTACTGTAGTAACGGCAGGCTCTAACTGTGACTTCGATCAATTATATCTTGATCGAAGAACTGTGACAACTCATGGTACTCATGGACACACTGATTCTACGTGACGATTCTGTGATGATATCCCTGCCACTGTTATAGTAAAGCTATTGTATATCAGAATTGGGCCCCTGCTGGTCCTGTTGACTGGACCACCGCTTATTTTTTAAGCCACAATAGAACAGTAAAAATATTTTTGAATGAAAAATTTCGGCGGCACAGTTAAATGTCTACCTACCACGGGAAAAATAAATTTTTCGGTAAGGCATTGTGGATCGCATTAACGTCAAATTGATGGAAAATAACCAAACATCATGTTCATGAAAATAGCGTGGACTATTTGTACCTTTCCTTACCTGACATAGACCTGTACCTGACATACATAGTAGGTACCTGTACCTACCTAAGTATTGGGTACTAGTTAGGGAACTAACTAGTAGGTGCATCTTTACAGAAAAAAAATATCATAGATCTAGGAACTTGCATAATAACAGTTTTTTGTCAAAATCTTGATAATTTTAAACCGACTTCAAAAAGGAGGAGGTTTTCAGTTCGTCTGTATGTTTTTTTATTTTTATGTATGTATGTTACTTGATATCTCCGCCTATGGGTAACCGATTTTACTGATTCTTACTATTATATAGAGAATGATCCCGAGATGGTCCCATAAAAACAATTCCCGAGGGATTAGTATTTATCCCGTTAAACTTAATAAGCAACGTAATGTTTTTAGAGAATCACGACTAGCTACAACAGTTTTGTGATATCTGCGGCAACTGTTAATAGATTTTGATGATTCTTTCGTTGTTGTATAAAAATTGATTTTGAGGTATAAGTTTGATTCTTGAGGAATGTGCGACGTAAAACGTAGGTGGGTAAGGCCGCGGATTTTTCCTTATATGACGTAGAAGTGACGTAGAAACTTTTACGCTTCGGTAACGTAGGGTGACGCATAATCCTGGCGGGAGTTTCTGGAGGAACTCGATAGAGACCCATGGGGGCGCCCATATCGCACTGTAAGAAAAAAGCTGTGCAACCGGGCACCTCCTACTGAATCGTTTGAGCCCCAACTGCTGGCTCACATAGTAACGGGCCTATTTCCTGAGTGTCCGGCGTACGAACCTCCCTGTATGGCGATATCTATGCCTACGGAGCGCACTGACATGGAAATCCCCCCTATCACAGAGGGGGAGTTTGGTGGTGCAATCCTACATCTACGGGCAAAAAAAACTGCCCCGGGACCGGACGGCTTGCCAGGCCGTGTCCTGGCACGTGCCCTTAAACATTTGGGGAATCGAACTAAGGAGCTGTACAACTCCTGCCTTGAAGCGGGTCGTTTCCCCAAAGTGTGGAAGGACGGCCGCCTTTGCCTGCTTCGGAAGGAGGGACGTCCTCCAGACTCACCCTCCGGTTACAGACCAATTATTTTGCTTGACGAGATGGGTAAACTTCTCGAGCGCATAGTGGCTGCCCGTATAGTTGAGCATTTAGCGCTAGAGGGCCCTAATTTATCACAGGAGCAATACGGCTTTAGGGTCGGGCGCTCGACCATCGATGCTCTTCTGCGACTCAAGCACATCACGCAGGAAGCCGTTGCACAAGGGGAACGTGCCTTGGCGGTATCGTTAGATATCGCCAACGCCATAACAGTCTCCCCTACGCGTGCATTGATGAGGCACTGCGTTTTCACACAGTGCCACTCTACCTCCGACGGTTTGTAGAGCACTACCTAAGGGAGCGGGACGTTCTTTACATTGATAAAGACGATAGAGTATGTGCCAGGCGCATGACTACCGGTGTTCCACAGGGGTCAGTAATGGGACCCTTACTCTGGAACATCGGTTACGATTGGGTCCTTCGCGGTTCCTTGCTTCCCCGGACACATATTATCTGCTTTGCTGATGATACCCTGTTCATCACCCGGGGACGTAGTTATGAGGAAGTTGCGCACCTGGCCTCAGTGGGCTCAACTCTCCTGGTTGGCCGCATTCAACTCTTGGGGCTAAAGGTGGCTACACAAAACAGAGGCTCTCCTCTTCTATGGTAGAGGTGGTAAGCCACCAACTGGTGCCTATATTGTGGTGGATGGCGTGCGGATCATGCTAACGACCCGCATGAGATACCTGGGGCTTACGCTGGATAGAGCTTGGAAATTTACTGAGCACTTCCAGCTGCTGACCCCCAAGATACAAAGTGCAGCGGGATCTCTCGCTCGTCTCTTACCTAATTTAGGTGGACCTAGAGTATCCTGCCGCCGTCTATTTACAGGGGTTATCCGCTCCATGGCCCTGTATGGAGCGCCAGTGTGGGCGGACGCTCTAACAGCGAAAAACTGGGCTCTTCTGCGAAAACCGCAGAGATTAATGGCGATTAGAGCAATACGCGGCTACCGCACCGTGTCGTATGGGGCTGCCTGTACATTCGCGGAATTTCTACCATGGGATCTAGAAGGAAGGGTGCTTGCAAAGTTGCACGAGCACAAAAAGGAGGAACAGGCGCAAGGGCACCGACTGGCTCCTCAGGAGATCCAGTATGAGCGGGAACAAGCGAGGGAGACCGCCATCCAAGAGTGGGTCGAAGAACTGGAGTCCGCTCGCTATGGCCGGTGGACTATTGACGCCTTACGTCCTGTCTTGGGAGAGTGGGTGCACCGGAAATATGGTGCTCTTACGTTCCGACTGGTGCAAGTACTGACTGGACATGGTTGTTTTGGGCAGTACCTACACCGCGTGGCTAAAAGAGAGGCAACTCCTACCTGTCATCATTGCAGCGCCCTCGAGGATACAGCACAACATACCCTTGAGGAGTGTAGTGCTTGGTCGTCGCAGCGTCAGGCGCTGGAAAGAGTAGTTGGTCAGGACCTCTCGCTGCCAAGCTTAGTGAATGCCATGCTTGACAGCGAAAGAGCCTGGGAAGCCATGGTTTCCTTCTGCGAAGATATCGTTTCTCAGAAGGAAGCAGCGGAGCGAATCAGGGAGGAAAACCCTCAAGCTGAGCCGCTCCGCCGGCGGAGGACCGGAAGAAGGCGACGGCAATTCCATCGCCTTCTTCCGCTCGATGGAGACCAGCTGGGTGATGGTACGAGGACAACCACCCCAGCATTGCACAGGCCTCTAACGGAGGGGGACGCCCTAAATACTCCAGGACATGCCTCGCCCTTTCAAGGGCCAACAAGAAGGATCCGTCCAAGACGGACGATCACCGACAGGGTAGCGGTCGAATCCAACCGGGAACCCGCAACCGTGTCAAGTGCCAGTGTGCCGTCAAACGAATCGTCTGGTGACGAGTGGTTTGACGACGCTCTGGCACTAAGGTGAGAGAGGAAGTATCGATGGGTTTTTAGTTGGTATGTCACTAACTACTAACACTGTTAGTAGCTTAGTGGAGAGCCCAACATACCCCTCTAGCCCTCCTCAGGCTAGAGGTAATGCGTAAACAGCATTTTCCCACCGAAAAAAAAAAAAAGAAAAAAAAAAAAGGGTGACGCATAATAGTAGCGTTGAATTGTAAGGGCCTGTATTCATTATGTGGGATTTTGATAAAACCTCAATAATTAAAATGAATAATGGTGCCCTATAAAATAAATAATGTATACTCACAAAAAATATGTATAAATTATTATTTTAGTAGGTATATATAAAATTGTTATTTAATTTGTTAGAAGGTACCAATTTCAATTACATATGACTTGTAAACATGATTTTACCAATAAAATGACTATCTGACTATCAGGCTCCGTAGTGAGGCTGACTTAACTTTTAAATGTTGACCATAAAAAGTTGTGGTAAAAATGCAAGTGATTTCACGATAAATTTGTGTTTAAAAAGAGTTAATGTTTCAAAAGATGTTCGGTTTAGGCCGAAACTGACACCGAGGCTTGATGGTTCGGTTTTGGTTTCGGCTGAAAATCCAGGTTCGGTCGGACACTAGTTATGTGTAATTATAACCTTTAATCGGTAGCTTAAGGATAGTGCCGAATTTCTACACAACTAGTGACGTACTCGTATAAGTATCGTAGTGGTAGTTTTTCGCTACCGTCGCGCAGAGTAAAACCACAATAACTTTGACATTAATCGGTGTTTTATGGTAAAATTAGCATTAAAATAAAGCGCACGTCTTTTAGAATATAGCACAGCAAACATCTATTTAATTAACCAAAAACTTTCCTTGAAATTAAAAGAAATTGTCCTCACAAAATCCGTGACCCATCCACTTTGCACAATGTTGACATCTCAGTCATTTCCACCAAAGAGTAGGTAAGGATCTTTAATGTTGATACTTTTAAGACACAAATTTTACCCATTGTGAACTACCTAAACAAAGTTGGTAGTTAATGGGAGCGTACAAATAGTGACGTAGAAGTAGAAATTTGTATGTATTTTCTTAAATGAAGATAATAAATATAATTACTTAGGAAACAAGACATTCAACTAAAAGGGAAGCTAGCCAATGATATGAACATCTAGTTAAAATAAAAAAGTTAGCAGTAAGTCTTAAGTTTTGTGTTTTAATGATGTCTGGAGTGCACCCTTTCCAAAACGGGCACGCATTTTATGTACAATTTTCAGCATTTTTCAGGAAACTTCTTAATATATCTTCCGGATTTATGTATTAAATTAATACTTTTTTAATTGCCTGCTTTAGAAATTAGTTATTTATTACAATACATTAGTAAAATATCCAAAAGTATGGATACTTTTCTATAAAAAACTGGAGGGGAGATTTGATAGACGAAAAGTGGAAAAATCCGCGGCCTTACCCAGGTTTGTAAAAATTCTTCAGAATATGGTAATTTCATTATCACCTAATTAATGGTTTCCATGACAACGGGCGTCAACAGTTTCATCCATGTGTCATCAAACTAAACTATAGTGCATTCACAGTTATTTTACCTCTGACAGATGTTTTCTGAGTGTTGGTATAACTGTCGAGTCGTCTTGCAAAGCTTACAGGTATTTAAAAAAGGGTTACCCGTTTTAAACATTTTACCCAATTAAACTGGAAACTAGAATGTTGATCTGTTGTTTATTATTGATTGATATAATATTATTGGTACTTACATATTATGTTAATCGAATATTGGTACAACTGTACTGATTTTGTATGGAGATAAATATTTTATTAAAAAAATTACTTCCAAAATACCTGATTAAATATTTAAGAAATATCGTATTATGTGTACCATAATCACACAAAGCGTAATACTAAATCGGCATAGTTAGGTAATATTAGCAATATTGTTTTTACATTTCGTTTAAGGGAGCCATAGAAGTTATATATGGCAATATAACGCTCAGATTGCCAACCTAACAGCTAGAGGTAAAATAACTGTGAATGCACTATAGACTTGAATTATAACTAGATGTCGCCAGTGTAAACTCAATTTTTTCACGTGGACATAGACCTTGGGTCAGGAAAAGTAAGGGAGGGGTGATTTCGTTCGACCGACATAGGAATATTATCTATTAACCGGAATTTAAAGTCGGTTTATCATTTTGTAAAACACGCCAAATTATTTCAATTGCGAATTTACAACACTTTCCAACAAAAAAAGATAGAATAAAATCGGCCAACGCGATACAACTAAGTAGGTACCTACCTACACATTTTGACGTTCATCTCCTCTCCCAAGGGAACCTTACCTACCTAATGAATTCCGGGATAAAAAGTATCCTGTCTTGGCTGTCTCTCTGAGCTCAAATCATGCCAAGTTTCATTTGAATTCATTCAATAGTTTCAGCGTGATGCGTGGCCAATGATATATTATTATTTAATTCGCTGCCCAGAAATTTTACTTTCATCCCCTCCCAACGGAACCGTACGTGCTGAAATTCGGGATAAAAAGTAGGTATTCGATCTCCATTAAATTGTCCTCCCCTAAAAAGTATGAACTCAAATCATGTCAAGTTTCATTTGAATTCATTCAATAGTTTCAGCGTGATGCGTGGCAAGAAATTTTACTTTCATCCCCTCTCAAGAGAACCGCACTGAATTCGGGGATAAAAAGTATCCTATGTCCTTCCTCGTAATATGAAATGAACTTATTTCATATTAATTTCGGCGTGACGCGCGGTCAAGAAACAGACAGACCAAAATGAAAAAATCAGGGGTGGGGGGCACACTTGGACAGGGCCGTAGCCAGGAATTCACTTCAGAGGAGGGCTTACAGGCCCCACCGACCGCGAAAAATTTGCATTTTTGTTAATTTTTCGCGATCAGGGAAAGTAATGGATAAGATATAACTAAGGTTAATTTTGCGTAACATTATGAACAGACAGCTGTCCGTTCATGAGTAGGTAGTGTTTGACTAACATTTTTCATCGACGTCGATGAAAGTTTTTGAACCAAAAATTATATCTTAAAATTAACTAACTATTATGTATTATTAAGTTTATCAGTCATCTAGTACCCATAACACAAGCTCTGCTTACTTTGGGGCTAGATAATGATGTGTGGATTGTCCAGCGTTATTTATTTATTTATTATTTATTCCCATAAGCTACAAAAGTACTAGTACCATTGAATCCAAGTTTGTGGCAACATGGTTTCGTAGAAAATTGTTTACGATTTTCGATAAACCACTTGTCCCTTACATTTACATATTTCGGTAAACCGCTTGTCCGTTACATTTACGTATTTCGGTAAACCACTTGTCCGTTACATTTACATATTTCGGTAAACCACTTGTCCGTTACATTTACATATTTCGGTAAACCACTTGTCCGTTACATTTACATATTTCCCGTAGGACGTAGAAAATAATGTAATACTTACCACATCAAATTGAATCTAGCGCGCAATGTAAAGCGATCCACATTAAGCTTAGAAATATGTTTACCTAGTAGGCGGAAAAAAATTATAAAAAGCAACAAGCAATAAGAATGATGTATTTTTCATCAAAACACGAATAGTAATATAACCTTGTCAATTAGTAGGTACCTGCCATAATCGAGGGTAGAAAAGGTAATGTATCTTTTGAAATATGCCCTAGGAATAGGTAAAATAAAATAAAATGAGCCTTTATTCACTACTACTTATGCAACTTCTTATGTAACTAACTATTTCTATACATTGTTTAAGTTAGTAGTCGCCTTTTTTGGCGTAGGCCTCCCCCAGCATCTTCCACATTTTTCTATCTCTGGCCTTTGTCATCCAGTTAGGACCAGCTCTCTTCATATAGAAATCTTGTCATCTCTTCTCCGGTGGTAGACCGGAGAAGAGTTTTTTCTTCTCTATTATTTTTTTTGCTCATTGGAGAATAGAATCCGGGAGATTATTTTCCATCGTGCACATGTGCCCAGCCCAATTCCATTTTAAGGATCTTATGACCTCTACGACGTCCCTCAGTTTTTCTCGTCTCTGGTTTTTTGTTTTTTATCTTGTCTTAGAGTTATATTCCAAGCTTGCTTCTTTCCATTTTTCTTTGGCAAATTATTAGCTTGCTTTCGTCTTCTTTCTTCAGTGACCAGCTTTGGCAGCCATATGACAATGAATTATGGTAGAATGGTGACTTTGTAGAGTTTTTTCTTAATGTTGATCTCCACTTCGTTGTTTTTCATAATTTCGTTGAGACTCCAATATTTCTTCCAAGCAATTGCTATACTCCTTAGTACTTCGTCGCTTGTGTATTTATGAAAGGAGACCATTTGCCCTAGATAAATGTTGTACGGTGAAACCGCACCATTCTCTCATGCGTCAGCATTTTCACTTTATTGTCGCAATATCAACGCGCGCGCTCAGTTCATCAGTTGTGCCAAAGAGTGAAAATGACAAATGAATGCCAGTCATGCTCAGTAGCAAGTGAAAAAAAAAAATTATGACACAAACACTAAACAAAACATTGATAGGGTCCTCATAATATTTTTTTTTTTCCTCATAATATAATTTCTAAATTAGAGTTTCGTTGACATAATGAAAACCATGAAAGTAAGCGGAGCAATGGCGACGGTTAGGAAGCGGTTTCTGGCAACGTATGTGTCCGCTCTCGAGGAGCCTTGCGAAGTGAGCGGCGCGCCAAGGCCCGAGCCCTTTCGCCAGCACCGCGCCGGCAGCGCCGAGCGCACCGCCCTCGGGCGCGAGCTCGACGTGCTGTGTCGCCGGCCCGCCGAGCTGCCTCTCGTGGTGGGCACGGAGCGCACGCTCACGCAGGGCTCCTGGCGCACGCAGCCCATGCCCTTTGACCACGCGCGCGCTGCCGCATACTACCTTCACGCGGCGCCCGACACCGTGCAGCGCGCCTGCACCTGCGCTACGCACGCGCAGCGCGCCTGGGAGCGCACGCCCGTAGACGAGCGCTGCGCCGTGTTCGAGCGCGCCGCCGAGCTGCTGGCCGGCCCACACCGCCAGCACGTGGTGGCGGCCGCCATGGTGGGCACCGCCAGCTCCGCGGGCCGTGCCGAGCTCGACGTGCGCCAGCTCATCGACCAGATTCGGATGGACTGCCACTTCATGCGCGACCTGACGCGCTCGCGGTGCGTCGTCCCGGGCGGTACCGAGGCGCGCAACGCCAACCAGTACCACGGGCTGGAGGGCTTCTGGGCGGCGATCTCGCCGAGTGACTCGGTCGCGGGTGCCGCGCAGCTGGCGCTGGCACCCGCGATCGCCGGGAACGGCGTCGTGTGGAAGCCGAGCGACCGCGCCGCGCTGGCCGCGCACCGCGTGCTGGAGACGCTGGAGCGCGCCGGCTTGCCGCCCGGCGTCGTCAACTTCGTGCCTTGTGAGGAGAATTCGTTCCTGGAGGCGGTGGTGCTGCGGCCCGACCTCGCCGGCATCTCGTTCGGCGGCACGTCCGCCGTGCTGGAGCGCGTCTGGCGCTACGTTGGCGAGAACGTGGAGAGGTTCCTGCGTTTCCCGCGCATCGTGGGTACCGGCGGCGCGCGCAACTTCCACGTGGTGCACGCGAGCGCCGACCTGGCGGCCGCGGCGGCGGGCACGGCGCGCGCCGCCTTCGAGCAGGCCGGCCAGAAGGCGACGAGCTGCTCGCGCGCGTACGTGGCGCGCTCCGTGATGGACCGCTTCGTGGAGCAGCTGACACGAGTGACGCGCGCGCTCGTGGTGTGCCACCCGCTCGACTACCGCTGCTTTCTGTCGGCCGTGGCGTCGCACGACACTTTCCTAGAGGTGACGGGCGCCGTGACGCGCGCCGTGTGCGAGGGCGCCGTGCTGGCGTGCGGCGGCCGCTCCGACGACTCGGTGGGGCACTACGTGGAACCCACGGTCCTGGTGGTGGAGGAGGCGCAGCACTGGCTGCTCACGCGGCCACTGCGGGGCCCGCTGGTCGCGCTGCACGCCTTCCCGGACGACGACCTGCCCTACCTGGAGTGGGCGGTCGCGCAGGCGCCCTTCGCCATGACGGGCTCCGTGTTTGCGCAGGTAGGCGGGGACGGGCAGGAGCACTGGGACGCGGTCGAGGCTCCGTGCTGACGCGCCGCGTGCTGTTGCAGGACAAGGAGTGGGCGCGCGCGGCGGTGGGCGCGCTTCGCGACTCGGCCGCCATGATGTGCGTCAACGAGCGCTGCTCCGAGCTACTTCCGGGCCAGCAGTCGCTCGGGGGCAGTCGCAAGTCGGGGAACGGAGCCAAGGTACAATCATACTTCAGCTTCTCTCTCTAGGTAGGATTAGTAAGACATGCTTATCAAGACAAGGAAGCCCTGAGTACCGTGCGCGTTGTCTTTGCCCAGGGGGTGGCAAGATGCCACCCCCTGGGCCCTTTGAGCTTGGTACCCGCCCGCCCCCTTATGCCGCTAGCTGCACGGTTTACAAGCGGACAACATGGTGGTGGGCAAAGTCATCTTAATGTGAGCACTTGACGATATCAAACAAGACGGACAGACAGACATGACAGAGTTACTTTCCATTTTATAATATTAGGGGTTTAAGTATGAAATTGCCGATTTGTAGTAGGTACTGAAAAATTTAAATAAGTTTTTTTTTTAATTTAACATTTTTACTTAATCAAAATAATTACCATTATTGCTGTCATCTAATAGGAAGGTCATTTATGCCTTTGCGATAGAACTCTGGTGATCTAGATTCGACAAACTGTGTTAAAGCATTTTGTACTGCCTCCGGGGAAGAAAACTTTTTATCACGTAAGTAGAAAATTGTACAAATCACGAAAAAAATGGTAGTCCGTTGGAGCAAGGTTTGGCGAATACGGAGGGTGACGAATGGTTTCTAATTGCAGTTCCTGTAGAGTTAAAACGGTTTCTCGTGCTGTAGGGGAGAGCAGGTAGCATTCATACAGTTTTTTTTCCAAGCCCCATAAAATAAAAACTGATAGCTATTTCAATACCGTGTCAATACCACTTTATTGCCTATATAACTGGCTACAAAATTAGTCTAGTTCCGGTTTAATACAAACTAACACGGCGAAGCTATGCAAGTTATTCCAAAAAATGGGAACCGTATGAAACGACCCCTCTCGCGGGGTGGCTTCGTACATAGGCTTCACGCACCCAAATACTAACGCTTTGACGTGTTTCGTATAGAAGTTATGACCGCTATATAAATGCTCCTGGTGTATGAATGCAACCTGCTCTCCCCTATGAGGTCTCGCGTTATCATGGAGCAATAATGGTGAAGATCGATTCATGAGTCGGGACTGTTTCACTGCTAGTTTTGCTATCTTTGTTCGGAGTTCGGCACAGTAGACATCTGCCGTTATTGCTTGACCAGATCGGAGAAAGCTATAGTGAATAACACCATGCTGAGACCACCAAACAGTTACCATTCCCTTTTTATTGGTAAGCTTTGCTTTAGGACACAGTTGCGGCGTTTGACCTAGGGTCAGCCATTGCATTTATCGCTTACGGTTATCGCAAAGAATCCACTTTTCATCACATGTCACAATTCGATCCAATATTCCTTCATTTCTGTATCAATTCAACAGGGCAACAAAGTTTCAACACGCGTTTCTTTCTGCAGATCAGTCAAATCATGAGGCACCCATTGTTCATATTTTTTTTATTTTATTAATTTGATGCAAATGAATCAATATTGTTGGTAAGGTAACGTTAAACCATGCCGCTAATTCCTCGGTAGTTTGGCTCGGATCAGCTTCCACTATCTCTTTCAATTCATTGTTATTCACCTGTGTCTTCACCTGGGTCTTCCACGTGGTTCGTTTTTCAAATCAAAGTTTCCATCACGAAAGCGTTTAAACCAAAATCACACGGTGCGATCATTAGCAGTCCCCTCTCCAAACGCAACATTGATATTGCGAGCTGTTTCTGCCGCGTTAGTTCCGCGTCGGAACTCGTATTCAAAAATCACTCTAATTTTCGAAGTATCCATCTTTTATCTAAGCTGAATAAAAAAAAAACAACTGAAAGACGTTAATCGAATGTTGCACATTTTTTAAAAGAACCTCATAGCTAGGGGAACGGGGGGCGCAGTGAATAACTTTTTTTATAAATGCTTTATTTGTTTTAATATTATGTAGGAATTAATTTGCGTTATGTCAAATGTGGGATGTTGTTTAAGCTACAATATATTGTGATAAAATCGTTAATATAACAAAAAAAACGTAAGAAATAGGTATTTTTATATAACATGGAAAATTATCCACTCTGCCCCTACCTAGGGGCACAGTGGATTTTGACTAGGGGTACTATGGATCACGTTGGGGTGCAGTGGATAGTTGCCTTCATTTTATCAAGTGGTTATTGTAGGGGCACTATGAACACACTGGTATGATATCAAAATAATACAAGAATTCATATTGTTTAAAAACTTTTATTAATTTATGAAAATCTTTCAATTAAAAGTCTTCTGAAGAAAAGTCTTCGTTAGAAGGAAAGGAGACCACAATGATATCACCAAATTCTACTTATTATTAATTAAATCGTTTGTTTATTGTATTTTCATATTTAGGAACTTCTTAAATCACTTCATTCACTATAAATATTTTGCAACCTAAAACAAATAAATAATAGTTGGTGTTTTAAGTGTTTTTATAATACAAAGGGGGTGCAGTGAATCATGATCCACTGGACCCCAAGACAGAACAGTCCAGTGTGCCCCAGTAGGTGAATTTGAAAACATTTGTGAAAAATCCGTTAGTCATTATTTAAAACATAACATTTGAACACAGATTTCCATAGTTATTGAAACCGTGGTATATACAAAATAAAGACCACAGCAATATTTTCGTTGGGTTTTACAAAAAAAGTTCGTAAAATTGATAAAAAAAATTTAAATGCAACTCAACCGTCGCGGTACATCTGTAGCGCGCTTCCTCGACCTCGTGGTTTAGCGGTCACTGGCGCGGGGGAGGAGCGTTGGGTTAGTCGGTGCTTGGCTTGTGTTTGCGTGTGTGCGTGAGTCGTAGTAATTGAGATATAGGTAGATGTTTATCCACTGTGCCCCGTGATTCACTGCGCCTCCCGTTCCCTACCATGTGAAAAAGTTTCGTTCAAAAATCTCAAACTTCATAGTTTGAGATTTTTGTACAATGCAGTACTTTTCCGGAAATACTGCTGCAGTATTTCCGGAAAAGTACTGCATTGTACAAAATATGTAATAACTCTACAACCAAACCATATTTTATCATTCTGTAAACGACAATATATTAATTGATATATTTTCTATCTAATTGAGTTACAGTTTATTTTTATAAGCTTTTTATTACATTTACTAACAAACATTGTAATAAATCACTTTGGAATCAGCGCACGCTAACGAACTTTTTCGAGTCATATCTAGAAGTTATTACTTATTACGATGCATTTCTTACAATCCAATATCTAAAAATACTTATCATGAGCAGAATAAACTGTTTTACAATAA
This sequence comes from Eupithecia inturbata, assembly GCA_963662085.1. Classification (NCBI taxonomy): domain Eukaryota; kingdom Metazoa; phylum Arthropoda; class Insecta; order Lepidoptera; family Geometridae; genus Eupithecia; species Eupithecia inturbata. Next base: position 302,811 of record OY759178.1, on the reverse strand, counting down.
AAAACATCACTTACTTTAAAAAAATCCAGTAAAACCAGCAAACAAAGTACCTACACTAAATTCGCGAAATACACGGAACAACGCGCAATTTTACCGCCATAAACAAACTGAATCTTGACAGATGTCATTATTACTTCTCGTTCGGACGGCAATTTCTTTCTTTAACCCCTATTTTATGTAGCTAGGTATAGATTTAGGTACCAACTACCCACTTTATACTCATACCAACCTTTGAATTAGGTTTGCACTTGAAGTTACGTTATGCCATAGACACACAGCAATGTAGTAATTTTTCTAATATGGTGTTATAATTTGGAGACATACATAATAGGCACCCATAGTGACGAAATAATTTCCTGACGTTTTACTAGCAAGTAGATAATTTTTTATTTATGCCGTTCATCCCACAAGGGCGTTATGCTAGATTGTCGTTCTGATTCGGACCGTCTGGAAAACTCGTCGACAAAAATGTTGTCGGTTCGCTGTGCTCGCCGACGCTCGTCGCGACCGACCCTGCCTGCGGCGACAAGTTATCAAAAAACACTGTCGGTCCTACATGATACACTGACATGTCGCACCGGCCCGCGCCTCGGCCTTGTCGCCGGGTACCTACGGTGTGTGGTCCTTAGTTTAGGTACCTGCTGCTAACGTTTGATTGCTGAATCCGCGCGGCCCTCGGCAGGTGGGGTCGATCTCGTGCCTGCTGCAGTACTGCAGCGAACGATCGCTGCGCGAGGTTGCGCGCCCGTGTCGAGACGTCACCTACCTCTACATGGACGAGTGCCCCACCACGCTGCCGCTGGGGCCCTAGCCACGCCTTTGAAGCTACACTCCACTACAGCGATCTATTTTGATTGTTCAACTTGTACCTAAGTATATTTATACCTACCTATGTTTATCTGTGAAATTGTAGGTCCGTAAATAAAACAACAAATTGTATTCATATTATTTTTATTGGCATTGCAGCATCGATACATACCTACCTACTAACTTATGTGAGTTATTGAACTTAGCTCTCAGCTGTTTGTACCCGACCGCGCCCAACCACCCCCCCCCACGCCCCCGAGAGCATCACAAGACAAGGCACATTCGGCAGTAACGCCTTGTTCGCACTTGTTAACCAAAAATTGGTATAATAGATTCCGAGATAGGTACGTTACAATTACATATGACAGAAAATGAATAATACCGTGAGCGCGACGACGACACGACTATGTCCTTTTTGACGTTATTACAAACGCCATTTTGCAATATCACCGACAATCCAACTTCAACTTATCACTTTTGTCACTGTGAGCGTTTCCGTCAAAAGTGACAAAATTGTTGTGGTTGACTGACTGATAGAAGTCCACCACACGGGACATCGTCGTCGCGTTCACGATGATTCGGAACGCTCCCAGTAGGGCTAGCATGAGATTCCTTGTCAAGGGTAGAATAGATTAAAAATTTGATTTAGGTGTAGAGTATAAAGTTTTCTTTACTCGGGAACACGGCGGCGCGGCGCGGCGTTCGGGAGAATGAGCGGATAGAAATGTTTTCTATACTTCCCTGGAGATGAGTCTACAGGTGCGGACATGGGGATCAAATTACCTTTTTTCTTGACATTTGAGAACAGAAACATTTCAGTTAGGTACCTACTTCTCTTCTCTTCAGTTACTTACGTATAGGTACTTCAACTATTGCATTTCAAGTATCTACACGTACACGTTCAATGCCCAAGAACCATTTAGGTTTTCCTCATTACATAGAAGAGGTCGGGTTGATGCAAGGAATAGAATTACCAAGGGCTTACCCAGAACCTTTAATAATTGAGAATAAAAAATACAAAGATATTCTTCGTTTATTTTTTTATAGTTATTTTTTCACTTATTAAATATTATTAAAAATTATTAGTTTCTGGATCCGATTTATCGCGAATTCTATGTATACGACACGATAATAGGCTTGCCACAAGTGTCAGTGATAGTGAAGATAATTTATGACTGAATATAGAATATGCGTTGTGCTATGTATCTATCTTCCTACGGAGCAGATGTATGGACCTACCTGCTTTGATTAGATAGTACACTCTCAGTTTAACTTATGAAAAATAAATAAATAAATGACATAAATATTGTTTTATTATTACAAGTATTTTGTTGGTATAAAGGTGATAACTCTTTTCATTGTTTACATCAAATTTGATTAACTGTAAATAATTCCCGATTGATATCCCGATATACACTCAACAAGCAATATAAATAAATAAATCAATGTGACATTAATTTTGCTTCGATAGAAATGTATAACAGAAGAACAATTTAGGAAAAATTAGTCTCAGTGAGATTGGATAACAGAAGAACCTGCTCAGGATTCCACATTTAGTTTATAATAAGTCCGGGGAGGCTTTATTGAATGAAGAAGGAACAACAGCTTAAGAAGTTTAAGAATGAAGACCTGGCGTGTTCACGGACGTGTTCGTGATGATGTGCAGGACCTGCAGTTCACCTGAGAGTCAGTGGATCACTAATAACCCTGTATACCGTTTGTGGTCCAAATAAATAACAATGAATATATCAGTTTTTGTTCACCTTTGAGTTAGTTCCATTATGTAATCCATTATGTTTTACATAATGTGATGACTTTACGTAAAATTTAGAATGAAAAAATAATTGCCTTCTTGGATCTGAAACGTCAGCAAATTCGTAATCTTCGCCCTCTATTTAGTCGAAAACAACACCTACCCATAGTAATATTTGAAATAAAAAACTATCCGCCATCTTGGATTTGAAAAAAAAACGCCGTTATTCTGTCTGTCTGAATCTATCAACCAGAATCTGACCTAAACCGAGCGAGGGCTACTCGCCAATGTTTGTCTGAATCTATCAACCAGAATCTGACCTAAACCGAGCGAGGGCTACTCGCCAATGTTTGTCTGAATCTATCAACCAGAATCTGACCTAAACCGAGCGAGGGCTACTCGCCAATGTTTGTCTGAATCTATCAACCAGAATCTGACCTAAACCAAGCGAGGGCTACTCGCCAATGTTTGTCTGAATCTATCAACCAGAATCTGACCTAAACCGAGCGAGGGCTACTCGCCAATGTTTGTCTGAATCTATCAACCAGAATCTGACCTAAACCGAGCGAGGGCTACTCACCAATGTTTGTCTGAATCTATCAACCAGAATCTGACCTAAACCGAGCGAGGGCTACTCGATAATGTTTGTCTGAATCTGTCAACCAGAATCTGACCTAAACCGAGCGAGGGCTACTCGACAATGTTTGTCTGAATCTATCAACCAGAATCTGACCTAAACCGAGCGAGGGCTACTCGACAATGTTTGTCTGAATCTATCAACCAGAATCTGACCTAAACCGAGCGAGGGCTACTCGACAATGTTTGTCTGAATCTATCAACCAGAATCTGACCTAAACCGAGCGAGGGCTACTCGCCAATGTTTGTCCCAAGTGCGAACCAGGCCAGCGCAGTGCTAGCGGGCTCGGGTGCACGTACATCAAATAATTGCGTAAATGTAAAACTAATGTCATAATAATGCGTAAATAATATAACTAGGCATTGGCAAGTGCCGGCCGCCCCCCCCCCGGCGCGGCGCGGCTATGACACTCCCCCCTCCCCCCGCAGTACATACCCACCCCGTACTAAACGAGTACAGCGTTCGTTACAGCTATAATCATCACATGTTTTCTCCGCGTTACAACATTATAAATATGTGTATTGCAATGTATACGGTAATAAATAAAATATGTGCAATGTATACGGAATGTTCCGCTCAAAGAGAATAATAATAAATAATGCAGGACGACTGACTCATCCATCATCTTACCACAAACTAAACAGAGCTTGTGTTAAGGGTTACACCCCCCTCGCCCCGCCCCTACGAATGGTCCCCCCTACCCGCCATTTCGCTTCTCTTACTATACCTACTCGAACAAATAATAATTTTCCCCACATTACGTAGTCTTACATCAAAACCAGAAATAATGTTGCTACATGGTATGGCAGTGCCACTACGATTGCAGCGAAGTACATACATCTGAGCTTTTGTAAAAATGCTTTTTATTTTTTACAAAAATGTGCATATAATCAACATATTTACGAGTATGTATTAAAGCAATTTAAACTTTCAAAATAATGAAGAAAATCTGGCACGTAAATAAAAAAAAAACATCTAACAGTTTAATTTAAAAAATTTCATGCTGATCGGTGCATATCTTCGAAATGGCTAAATGTTTTATTCAATGCGCTCTTTTGTACAATAATATCATATGAACATGTCCGTACTACTATCTAGAGGTACTTTGCTGTTTTAAGAACCGGTATCCGAACAAATCGCCGATCAACCAACCACGTCGTAACAAAACAATTTCAATAACTCATTGTAGCATTATGTAACACGCGTGGTATTTCAACCATAAACCATATTTCAAGACCAAATAAAATTACGTAATACGTCCATATGGAATAGATATCTACGCAATTAAATAAAAAAATGCATAAATACTAGAGTTGTGACAAAGTCTTGCAAACTTATTACTTAAGCGATCCGCGGCGCGCGAGGCGGGCGAGGCGGGCGAGGCGCACGAGGCGGGCGAGGCGTGCGAGGCGCACGACACGCGATGACCATTTTACGGGAAAGTACAAGCAGTATTTAATATTATTGTTGATTACTTGATTGCACATCACCAACAGCTCTTGATTTTGCCACATCACTGTTTATTATCTACCAAAAAGTGGCGCAACCCATCAAGTGTCAAAGATGGAATGTGGATATTTGTGCCCCTACACCTGTACCTATACACTTAAATATTTCATGAATACACTTGGTACAATAATAAACGTCTCCGCAGTGGCGCCAGGCCGCGGGCGCCAGGTGACCGCTCGGACCGGCCACAAGGCGCCTTCATTGCAATTTCATTTCATTTATTTATTTATTCGTAAACCATATCTACAAGCGAGCTAATCATCGCTAAATCAAAGACAAACGCATCTTTTTACATAACACACCTGCGCCGCGCCGCGCCGCCGACTCATCGTAAATGGAACACATTTCGTATAAATGTGTAAATTTGTATAAGTAAATACAAAAACTCAAAATCAGTACATTTAGGAATGACTACATGGAATGAGTATACACTAGTTGTCGAACACACCCTGCTGGCTGTCTGTCGATCTCGCGCGCGGTGCACCGGACGTCTGGCCGCGGACCGCACGCTGCATCAACGGCGGTCCGTCGCGTCACGTCACACCACATCACGCTCCACCGTAACGCACGTCTCACGTTCATTCGTAAGTGAGTGAACCGGGCGTGACTCCCTTTTAGGATTTGAGTGGTTCGTCTTAACGCTAAGGAATATGAGCAGTTTCGCGATACATTCTATACTATCTAACTACGACGTACAAATACAAATAAAGGAATCTTCCTCCGTGCGCGGGCGCGACGCGAGCGTGCAGCGGGCGCGGCGCGAGCTTGCAGCCGGCGCGGCGCGAGCTTGCAGCCGGCGCGGCGCGGCGCGGCCCCACCGAGCCTGATCAATGACTTTTATTCTGGAAACAAGGACAAAACACATTACTGCTGGTTCAAGCTCCATATTCCTTTAATGTTACTGTCCAATGACAAATAAAAAAATGAAATGTTATTGTATCTGAATAAGTTTTTCTAGTGCAGGTACAATACAATACAATACATGAACAATTAATATTTTTGTTTTCGAGATCGGTTTCGAAACCCAGGTGTCGTTCTGTACGTCCTTTGTCCCCTCTTTAATAACTCTGCAGCTAGCGCAGCTTCAGAACTAGTATTTGTTTATTTAGCAACCGACCGACACCCTCCTCGGCGCGCGAGTCACACTCGCACTTGACGGATCTTGTCTTTAGGGTTTTGTACCCAAAGGGTGAAAACGGAACCCTATTACTAAGCCTCCGCTATCCACCCGTCTGTCCGTCTGTCATAGGGCTCTATCTCATGAACCGTAAGAGGTAGACAGTTGAAATTTTCAGAGAATGTGTAGCATTTCTCTTGCCGCTATAACAACAAATATTAAAAATAAAATAAATATCCAAATTAAAGCGGGCTTCCATACCAAAAAAAACGTGATTTTTTTGTCTATTTTTGCTCTTCTTTTGTCAAGACTGTATCTCTTGAACCGATCGTTAGTCTATCTATGTTTAACGAACACTAAGTTTAACCAGTCACTCCTCAACCCCCTGCCGCGATCACACATAATATCCTAACTAAGTATTATAGACTATCGTAAATGTAACCCCTCTCTTGTACTCGTGTCTCGGTGTAGACTCAGTATATCTAGTAAACTCTAGGTAGTATTTCAACCAACCCACAAATAGATAAGTGATAAAAATCAAAGATGGTGACTAACTTGATTATAAAACTTAACGATGTTCAGTGCTGAAAGCGCTGTAGGTTTCGTATATCTAATATCCTTTATTTGATAATATAAAATCGACTACCAAAAAACATTCAGACCATATCGTGCTTGATTTGGTTGACTTCCAAATCAAGCACGACTCATCCCAACTCTACCCGTTGCATCTATCCATTTTTCTCCGACTCCCGTTGGAGAAAAATGGATAGATGCAATGTTTAGGAGACACAAAAAAATGGATAGATGCAATGTTTAGGAGACACAAAAAAATGGATAGATGAAATGTTTAGGAGACACAAAAAAATGGATAGATGCAATGTTTAGGAGACACAAATATTCAAAATGAAGGCTAAAGGACCTATGATGTCTTTTTGCCGGAGATTTTGTTCCATTTTAAAGTGTAAAAATGATAGTAGGAGAAAAAAGTCTTTAAAATTGAGGTGTTTCGTACCATCGGAATGTAAGATTTTCATTGTTTTCTTATAAAATCTCAATTTATTTCACTTCATAACAATTAAGCATAATAATGCTTAATTGTGGCACGCGTGCCACGCCTACTTACCATTTCTACTGTCCTTTCTGTAACGTGGTAATAACAACAAATAATAAAAATATCATAAGTTTAAAATTTAAAGGGGTCTCCGAAACAAGAAAATATGATGTTTGTAAAAGTTGCCTGATTTATACGGTACGGAGCCCTGCGTGTGCGAGTCGACTCGCACTTGGCGGTTTATCACATTGAATCTATCCCACAGAACGTCCCGTTCACCGTGACGAGCGCCCGCGCTCGAGGGGCGGCTGTACGCACGTGCAGGATACGTACCTATCGGTTGTGTGGCGCGGGGCGCGGGGAGCGGGCGCTGACTAGAAGAGCAGGTCGGTGTGGTGCGCGCGCGCGTCGCTCCACGAGGGGGCGGGCGCGGGCGCGGGCGCGGGGGGCGAAGCACATTGGGGCGAGGGGGCGGGGGCCTCATCTTCCGGCGCCGCCGCTCCGTTCAGCGCGCCCGCTGGAACATCACCGATGGGGCATTAGTTACCGCACCTCTGTTCCATCTCCGATATAGCGGCGCATGCAGATTGTATGCAAAGCTGCAATGTGCTGTGCGTGACAGCGCGAGCGCCGCTCCCCTGGATTAAGGCCGACTGAGAAGGCACGGTTCGTACATATCCGCTCCTTCGCTCCACGGTGGCTCTGAGCTTTTACTTTAGTGTACCTACAAGCGTACAGGTACACAGTCGAGAATTACCCGCGGAGCTGTGCGGGGGGGGGGATACAGCGTAAAGCGTACATCGCTGGCTATTCTCTATTGATAATAAAGTCAATAGAGAATAGCCAGCGATGCAATGCGAAACGGAGTGTGGGAAGACCTCCCCTCGAGGGATGGACGACATTGCGACGTAGTTCATGGGAGGCCTCCGTCCAGCACATTAGTGGTGCGGCACTCACCTGCGTGCGGGTTGGTGAGGCCGAGCTGGAAGGCGGCGGCGCACGTCTTGCTCGGCGTGTAGCGGCACAGCGCCGCGCTCGCTGCAACAACACAACGTGCTACTACATACTGGGAGACTGCTGCACACACCTCGCGCGCGGCGAGGGCGGACTCCGTGTGTGATTGCATAGCACCCGTTACGATCTTACTTAGACTTATTTCTCTCAAGTACAGCATACACACTATTGAAAAACCACGCGAGCCGAAGAAACGCGATGCGTGTTGAGTTGATTCCAATCGTATCTGTTAGAGGTACCTTGAAATAATAACTCCAACGCTGATAGTTCGCAACTGATTTATTAATTAGATTTAAGATACATGAAGCTTCAATACGGAACAACAAAGATCACGTATTGCAAGTAGACATTATAATGTAGGACTTTAGGTGAACTAGATTCTCGGCCTGACCTGACGCATTGTACTTCGTACATCGCTAAGCTATAATAACATAGGAAGCTAGGTAACCTTGATATCACACGCATAGACTGAATAACACATTGTACCTTGTACATCTTGGCCACTAGAAAAAGGGAAAACAATGTAATGTGTAAGAACAAGAATCCAGAAACGACTAGGATTCTTCCCTGATAATGCCATTACATTGTACTTCGTACAGTATCAATTTTCTATGACCAGAACACCCGACGCGACGTTTCGTCACGTATCTATGACAAGAATCACATTATAAACACGGGACGAGCCGCTGAATGCGATGGGTCGAACCACACAAAGCTCTCACTAGGAGCAGCTTGGTTCCAGTGAAAGCTCTGTCGGCATTGGTTTCACGATTGTAAGGTTAGAGCTTCTGCGGGAAACTGTCTGTAGTGTGAAGGACAGTTATATCATTTCATTAATTTGCTTAAATGTTTTCAAAATAAAATATTATATATTACTTTTAAAAAATGAATTGATTACGATCATTGACTCGTAGGAGACAGTCAACTGTCTTCGCTTCTCTGGTTTTTGCATTCACGTAAGCTTCATTCAAACTATCAGGATGACTGTACCTGTACCAACGCCAACTTTTGAACACCTAAGCGCTAGTGAATGATAAAATATATCATTCCCTAGGTGTTCAATATTGTGGTGATTGGTCGTAAATGTGCAGTAGGTAGGAGGCGGGTGGGTCGAGCAGGAGATGTGCAGTAGGTAGGGGGCGGGTGGGTCGAGCAGGAGATGTGCAGTAGGTAGGGGCGGGTGGGTCGAGCAGGAGATGTGCAGTAGGTAGGGGCGGGTGGGACGAGCAGGAGATGTGCAGTAGGTAGGGGCGGGTGGGTCGAGCAGGAGATGTGCATTAGGTAGGGGCGGGTGGGTCGAGCAGGAGATGTGCAGTAGGTAGGGGCGGGTGGGTCGAGCAGGAGATGTGCAGTAGGTAGGGGCGGGTGGGTCGAGCAGGAGATGTGCAGTAGGTAGGGGCGGGTGGGTCGAACAGGAGATGTGCAGTAGGTAGGGGCGGGTGGGTCGAGCAGGAGATGTGCAGTAGGTAGGGGCGGGTGGGTCGAGCAGGAGATGTGCAGTAGGTAGGGGCGGGTGGGTCGAGCAGGAGATGTGCAGTAGGTAGGGGCGGGTGGGTCGAGCAGGATATGTGCAGTAGGGGCGGGTGGGTCGAGCAGGAGATGTGCAGTAGGTAGGGGCGGGTGGGTCGAGCAGGAGATGTGCAGTAGGTAGGGGCGGGTGGGTCGAGCAGGAGATGTGGGTGTGGAGTTCTAGGCAAGGGGATTCTTGCGAGGTAATTCAACAGTTTCAAATCTTATACTCCTAAATGATTATATTACTCAGGCTATGGACAATGGTCATCAAGTCGATGTAATATATACACCGATCATAGTAAAGCGTTCGATAGAATAGATCATTTGCTAAGATGGTTTATTGATAATAGATCACAGGCAGTCGTTCTCAATAACTATATCTCTAGTTGGGTACCTGTTCCTAGTGGGTCCCTCAGGGGTCTCTGCGGGGCCCCCTCTTTTTATTATATTATTATTATTATATGTTAGGGATATTGACTCATGCTTCAAATCATCAAATCTGCTATGTTTTGCTGATGACATGAAGATATTCTCCACTGTAACATCCAATCTTGACATCGTTGCTCTTCACTCAGATCTTTCCCGTCTTGAAGACTATTGCCTATTAAATAAGCTTCAACTAAATCCCAGTAAATGTTTCGCTACTACTTTTACTCGCAAACCTCGGGCTATTCCGACGTGCTATGCACTGGCAGCGCAGCTACTTACTGAAGCTACTGGTATGCGTGACCTCGGAGTCTACCACGACTGAAAACTATTCTTTTACGTTCACATTGACAACATAAGTAGTAAGGCTTCGAGATCACTGGGATTTGTCATGCGAATCTCTAAGAGCTTTATCAACGTTAAAACTTTTAAACTTCTATATTGCACGTTTGTAAGGAGTCATCTAGACTAGAATACGCGTCTCAGATATGGAACCCGCGTTACCTGAAGTACATCGACCGTATCGAAAGTATTCGGAGGCGGTTCTTAAGATACCTGTGTTTTAGAGTAAAGATCTCTTACAAATCTTGCACCTATGATGAACTCTGCAAGAGGTTCGTCTATTTTTGAGCGGCAAGAAATGTGCCGCTCAAATTTATTACAATTAGTCTGGTTTGTTAAATTAAATGAATGTTAGTTATAATATGTTAGAGCAGCTGTTGGACTGAATCTCTTCAATCTTTCTGTCCAACTCTTGGCGTCGCGTCGGCGTCGTCTGGTTGAATAACAAACTTATATTACAGATCAGTCTCATTAAGTAATAGTTTTGCTACAGCTCTATCAGCATATTCGCAACGCTTTGTGAGCGAGCTCGAGTGAAGACAGAGCCGCGCTCAGCACGGCCTTCCTTTGCAGAGACAGACCCCCTGTGTGATCCCCACCGGCGCGGTGCGGCGTCACTCCCCGCCTCATACATCCTTCAAATCAATCGTTTGGTTGGACCCACACACAGGTTTTATACTAGATAGGTACTACTATAGGTCAATATTTAAAAGCGGGCGCGATTGTCTTTTATTTTTTCATACAATTATCCACACTGACGAATCCTGGCCTCCAGTAGGTATACGGAAAACAAAAGGGGATCGCGTCCGCTTTTACCAATGATCTTTATGTGCTGCATGCTTCAGGGGTGTCCTCCGTTCCACCAGAGACGTGCAATGTTCGCTGGTGCAGCGCTCTTATTGGCTGGGAGATTCTGCGGCTCCGCAGCGCTGCACGCCTAGCTCTGGTAGAGATCACCCTAAGAGTAGGGTCACGTCTTGCTGCTGAAGACAGGTAGGTACATACCTATGTGCGTGTTGTCTGCGAGGGACGCGGGTGTGTCGGACGGGGCCGGGGGCGGCGCGGCGGTCGCGGGGGTCTCCTCACCCAGCGATGTCTCCGAGGGGTACTCGAAGGTGCGCGTCAGCGAGTCGTCGAACTGCAGCTTCAGCTGAAACACAACAACACTCTTGTACCCATAGTACGCCGGAGCTACCTGACCCCTGTCCCGTACTGAAACGACACAGCTCACGATTATGTCAAGGGATCGTGACCAACAGTTTGAGTTGCACTGCGCCGCCGCGCACGCGTTACGGTGAACTCACACTTACCGACGACGTGATGATGACGTAGGACGCATCACGCCGCGCCGCTCACATCATCTGCACCGGACACAGTTCCTTTTTAAATTAATAATGCTGGACAATCCACACAGCATTATCTAGCCTCAACCTAAGCAGAGCTTGTGTTATGGGTACCTACTACTTAACTGTAAAATAAATAAATAAAAGGAGCTATATTTTACAACATACTATAACAACAAAATGAGAATTGTACAATTTAAAAAGGATACAAAGGGTAGGTAAGTATATCTGACTTGAAGTTATTTGACTCCCAGTTGTTAGTGCACGGACGCCTGCGCCGCGCCGGTGCAAGCCTCCTCCAAGCGTCTCCTTTCAGTTCTACGTGTAGCCGTCCTACCACCAGGCACCAGCCGACCTGACTTTTCCTGCATCTTCCAAGTGTCTCCAATCAGTTCTACGTGTAGCCGTCCTACCACCAGCCGACCTGACTTTTCCTGCATCTTCCAAGTGTCTCCAATCAGTTCTACGTGTAGCCGTCCTACCACCAGCCGACCTGACTTTTCCTGCAGTCTTTGCCAGGTCGTCGCTTCAACGCTTCAGTTTTGAGTCGCGGGTACCAATTCGTGGTGATTTGACACCAGCGAGCCCGGCGCGGCATTCTGACACTCGGAGACGTCTGTCTTATCTAGTGCCGGCCGCACTGCACCGGCCAGCGAGCCCGGCGCGGCATTCTGACACTCGGAGACGGCTGTCTTATCTAGTGCCGGCCGCACTGCACCGGCCAGCGAGCCCGGCGCGGCATTCTGGCACTCGGAGACGGCTGTCTTACCGAGTGCCGGCCGCACTGCACCGGCCAGCGAGCCCGGCGCGGCATTCTGACACTCGGAGACGGCTGTCTTACCGAGTGCCGGCCGCACTGCACCGGCCAGCGAGCCCGGCGCGGCATTCTGACACTCGGAGACGGCTGTCTTATCTAGTGCCGGCCGCACTGCACCGGCCAGCGAGCCCGGCGCGGCATTCTGACACTCGGAGACGGCTGTCTTACCTAGTGCCGGCCGCACTGCACCGGCCAGCGAGCCCGGCGCGGCATTCTGACACTCGGAGACGGCTGTCTTACCTAGTGCCGGCCGCACTGCACCGGCCAGCGAGCCCGGCGCGGCATTCTGACACTCGGAGACGGCTGTCTTATCTAGTGCCGGCCGCACTGCACCGGCCAGCGAGCCCAGCGCGGCATTCTGACACTCGGAGACGGCTGTCTTACCTAGTGCCGGCCGCACTGCACCGGCCAGCGAGCCCGGCGCGGCATTCTGACACTCGGAGACGGTTGACTCCGGCGCTGGTGCAACACCAGCACCAGCGTCTCGTCGACAACGACAATCCATTGAATCAAAGTGCGCGTACTAATTCAGATTGTGTTGACACAATAACTACTTCGCCTATTGTCATAAACCGATTCATTAAAAGTGAAGTGAGCGAAGAGAATTGACATAATATAATATCATAAGCTAGACATTACGAGATTTTTTTATTTTTTGTTATTTTTAACAAATGTTAAGGTACTTTGTCGCTAAGCGACCACATCGCCCTACTCTGCATTTTTATACATACTTTTACTATATTGTTTTCGTCATTTTACATGTATTATTTTTAGGGTACCGTACACGAAGGGTGTCGCGAAGGCGAAGAAATATTCTCAGTACCTACCTATGATGTAAGTAGTAGGTAGGCTGATAAAGATTTTAGCTGACTGGCGAAATAACCGGTCGTTACGAGGAGGCGGGCGCGCGCGCAGCGCTATGCTTTGCCGACGGACGGCAGAGTATTCATTCTGTGACGAGACAACGAGCAAGAGACACATCGGTGAGTCACTTTGAGTTACAGTACATGCAATTGAAATCTTTTGCCACCGATATTAGAACAAGTTTCAGATATTATTGTTGTGTGTATACCAATGCGTTGGTCTGTCTGCGGGCAGGTAGAACAGAGAATAAAGCGAGGCTCGGGATGGCTATAGGGGAGGTTGGAGGCCATAAGGGGATGCGTCCCCGTAATAGTAAGAATCAGTAACCAGAGCACAGATGGAACAACCATCATAGCTCGATGAACCACAGTCCGATGGAACAACCATCAAAGCTCGATGACATCCAGATGGAACAACTAAGATTCATGTCCGATGAATGAGCCACCGAACCTGGTGGAACAACATTGTTACATGACCTTATTTCAGCATTTTTTTAACTTACTTTTTAATGTTCATCACATACATATAATAATCGTCATAATCCATAATATGTAGTAATTGAGGCATTTGGCGACAGAGGGTGACAACGGAACCCTATTACTAATCCTCCGCTCTCCGTCCGTCTGTCACAGGGCTCTATCTCATGAACCGTAAGAGGTAGACAGTTGAAATTTTTAATGAATGTTTATATCTCTTGCCGCTATAACAACAGCAAATAATAAACAGCAATTAATAAAAGTAAAATAACCGAATTAAATGGGGCTTCCATACAAAAAACGTGATTGTTAGAGGTACCGTGAAATAATAACTCCAACGCTGATAGTTCGCAACTGATTTATTAATTAGATTTAAGATACATGAAGCTTCAATACGGAACAACAAAGATTGCAAGTAGACATTATAATTTAGGACTTTAGGTGAACTAGATTCTCGGCCTGACCTGACACATTGTACTTCGTACATCGCTAAGCTATAATAACATAGGAAGCTTGGTAACCTTGATATCACACGCATAGACTGAATAACACATTGTACCTTGTACATCTTGGCCACTAGAAAAAGGGAAAACAATGTAATGTGTAAGAACAAGAATCCAGAAACGACTAGGATTCTTCCCTGATAATGCCACTACATTGTACTTCGTACATCCTGGCCACTCGCAAAAGGAAACAAGTATTTATTAAAACATGACAAAAAACAAAGTATTCAAGTAAAAGTGTACAATTGTAAATAAATGTACCTAAATGAATGTAAACTATAAAAACTGTATGAGATAAAGAGATCTTAATGTTCTTATGTTTTCAACTGTCCACTTTCGCGCCTAAATAACTTTATTTATTTATTGAAGGGAGATTCAGTCCAAAGTATTTATATCGTTAAATACTCAACACGCACCGCTCCTCACACGCTGTTTGATGATGTGATGCCTTGGGGCCTTCTACAAGGGCCGCCGAGTTGACCGGCGCTGTCAGCTGAAGACCTGCTCCTGCCGGCTGCGCCTTTCTTCGTCGTCGTCTACGTTGAGAGGAACGTTGGCTTAGGCTTTTATTCATGTATCTTCGATATGAGCGAGTTGAGCGGTTCTGTGAGATTCCGCTACTGTCCTTAAAGTTCTTTCCAAGGGGGTCATCAAGAGCACAACATGCAACAATCTTATGGCCATTAGGTGTCGACGGAAGCTGATGTATGTTGATGGATCCAGATTGTTCTAGAAACTTAAACGCATCATGCAGCCGAGAATTATGTTGACCTTGGCATACACTACATGAGCGTCTTGAACGACACTGACCTACCTCGTGCTGAAGTAGGCAATTTTGACAAATGCCTAACTGCGTCGTTGCATTTAATTTGTCTTTGGCGTTTAGTTTTATGAAATCATCACATTTGTATATTGCATGATTGCTGTTACAATAAGGACAGGTCAATGTGCACGCTGCTGAAATAATTTGAAGGTCGCCTGACTTACTGTAGCTTGCAGGATGATTTCTGTGATGATACTTATCGACTGATGGTCCCTCTGATTGATGACATCCGTTTAATTTACAGGAATTGGATTTTAAAGTCTGTGTCGCCAATGCATCCATTTTCTTTTCGAATAATGGTTCCAAAGATATAAACTTATTTTGTAAAAAATTCATTAGCTCTTCAAGCGTAGGTATTTCTCGCGGAGCTTTACGAGTTTCTCTGTAGTCTGCCAATGTTTTCGGGTCAAGCTTCTTGCAAATGAGATGGGCTAATATGGGCCCCCATGTTGTCGTGTCGATCCCGAGGTTCCGAATGGCGTAAATACTTTCCATTGAGGTGTCGTAGATACGTCTTATGTCGTTGCACGTTTGTTTGACGGCATAAGACTGGTTTAAAAATATTTCCATGTGCCTAGTGAAAAGAACTATAGGGTTGTTGTATCTGTGGTTTAAGAGCTCCCAGGCGGTCTCGTAGTTTTCGGATGAAATATTTAGATGTCGTATGAGCCGTTCTGGCTCACCCTGTAGCTTACCCTTCAAGTGTTGCATTTTCTGGCACTTTGTCAGCAAATGATTGTTGTGGATACACTCGGAGAAAAGATCTAAAAATGCAGGCCATTGGGTATAACTGCCCTCAAATACTGGCACTTGAAGGTTTGGGGTTGATTGATCAAGATGAGAAGTAAATGCTAACCTTTCGTTGAGGGCTTCCATTGTAGCTTCGTAGGATTCCTCATAGTAGTAAAACTCATCTTCGTACTCAACATCCGATCCTTGCAGGATACTATCTATTTGATTATGATATGTTTCGATTTCGTCCCATTTCTTCTGCACACGCTTTAATCTGTGCTCAAGCTCCCACTTTGCCTTAATCTCCTCCACCTTGAATCTGTTTGTATAGCGACCAAATCCTTTGAACAGTGTGCGCTGCATTCTCAATAACTCAGCGGCTCGTACCGCTGGACTCGGCGAGGCTGTAGGTGGTATATCAATCTGCATAGCTGCATCAACTTGCATCTCCATTATAAGTACGTGAAACAAATACCTCACTTGATATCTGGATACTTTTAAGAGCTGCTGCTCTGCGGGGTTGGTCCCAAATAGCACTGACTGGAATACAGTATATAGGTACTACGTGTGAACGCGACGTAGTAGCCTTATGATAACGTTTTAGTAACGTACGTTATCACGTTGTCCTTCGAGAGACAGTGGTGAGCGCGACCGCGGATTTAGACTGTGAATCCGGTTCGAAGTATGTTAGAGGTACCGTGAAATAATAACTCCAACGCTGATAATTCGCAACTGATTTATTAATTAGATTTAAGATACATGAAGCTTCAATACGGAACAACAAAGATCACGTTTTGCAAGTAGACATTATAATTTAGGACTCTAGGTGAACTAGATTCTCGGCCTGACCTGACACATTGTACTTCGTACATCGCTAAGCTATAATAACATAGGAAGCTAGGTAACCTTGATATCACACGCATAGACTGAATAACACATTGTACCTTGTACATCTTGGCCACTAGAAAAAGGGAAAACAATGTAATGTGTAAGAACAAGAATCCAGAAACGACTAGGATTCTTCCCTGATAATGCCACTACATTGTACTTCGTACATCAATACATGATTATTTTTGCAATATGGACAAGTTAAAATTTTTGCTCTTCGTTTGTCAAGATCTGTTGAACCACAATAGGTAGACACATGAAACTTTCTATAAATTAGAAACACTTCAACTGTAATAACAACAAAATATACTAAAGGTGAAAATTTAAAGGTGAAAATTTTAAGTCTCCAAACAAGTGAAAATTTGTGAAAATGTTGCCTGGTTTTTACGGTACGGAACCCTTCGTGTGTGAGTCGACTCGCGCTTGGCGGTTTATTTATAATTTTGTTAATCTGTATGTTACTCCCTCGGGAGCATGTTCGATTAATGTTTACACCGCACGCTAGCACCCTTGCCGGTGCTGCATGATACTCACCTCCGCGTCCAGGACGCGCTCGACCGCGCTGTCCCCTTGCCAGTGCTGCATGATACTCACCTCCGCGTCCAGGACGCGCTCGACCGCGCTGTCCCCTTGCCGGTGCTGCATGATACTCACCTCCGCGTCCAGGACGCGCTCGACCGCGCTGTCCCCTTGCCGGTGCTGCATGATACTCACCTCCGCGTCCAGGACGCGCTCGACCGCGCTGTCCCCTTGCCGGTGCTGCATGATACTCACCTCCGCGTCCAGGACGCGCTCGACCGCGCTGTCCCCTTGCCGGTGCTGCATGATACTCACCTCCGCGTCCAGGACGCGCTCGACCGCGCTGTCCCCTTGCCAGTGCTGCATGATACTCACTTCCGCGTCCCGGACGCGCTCGACCGCGCTGTCCCCTTGCCAGTGCTGCATGATACTCACCTCCGCGTCCAGGACGCGCTCGACCGCGCTGTCCCTTTGCCAGTGCTGCATGATACTCACCTCCGCGTCCAGGACGCGCTCGACCGCGCTGTCCCCTTGCCGGTGCTGCATGATACTCACCTCCGCGTCCAGGACGCGCTCGACCGCGCTGTCCCCTTGCCGGTGCTGCATGATACTCACCTCCGCGTCCAGGACGCGCTCGACCGCGCTGTCCCCTTGCCGGTGCTGCATGATACTCACCTCCGCGTCCAGGACGCGCTCGACCGCGCTGTCCCCTTGCCGGTGCTGCATGATACTCACCTCCGCGTCCAGGACGCGCTCGACCGCGCTGTCCCCTTGCCGGTGCTGCATGATACTCACCTCCGCGTCCAGGACGCGCTCGACCGCGCTGTCCCCTTGCCGGTGCTGCATAATACTCACCTCCGCGTCCAGGACGCGCTCGACCGCGCTGTCCCCTTGCCGGTGCTGCATGATACTCACCTCCGCGTCCAGGACGCGCTCGACCGCGCTGTCCCCTTGCCGGTGCTGCATGATACTCACCTCCGCGTCCAGGACGCGCTCGACCGCGCTGTCCCCTTGCCGGTGCTGCATGATACCTGTGTGTCTGTCTGTTACCTAAACGGCTGATTTGTCAGGAGCAGATCAGGGAGGTAAATGCTATCCCGGGGACGGACATAGGCTACTTGAAAAGTGCGTACGAAGCCGCGGGCAGTAGCTAGTTAGCAATTAATCAAGTTATCAGTTTAATCTCTTTATGAATATCATCTAAAGGTGTAGGGCGAAAACCTTATGCTGCAGATAGTACAAACATTTGTCACAAGGCGGGAATCGAACCCGCAACTTCCTGCGTCGCAGGCGGCCCCTCGCCCGCCGCGCCACAGAGGTCGTAAAGTGTGTGTACCTATCTTGATTCAACGATCATCCAAAACCTTAGTAAGGGTGCCATTTAGAAACGTCATTAAAACAATAACACAATTGTACGCAGTTCGAGTGGAAAATGAAGGATTAATCGGGTCTGGCGCTGGCGGTGAAGCAGCAGCACCTCGCTCGGACGTACCTTCTTGAGGCGGTCGGGGTCGGGCCGCGCGGGCATGCTGGACTTGCCGTTGATGAGCACGTTGTCGTTGACGAAGCGCACGTCGCATGGCGAGGGCGGCCCCCCCTCCCACTCCTCCTCCTCCTCCTCCGCCCCCGCGGCCAGCGCCTCGGGGCGCAGCACCACCACGCCCGTCTCGCCCGCCTGCAAACATGCAATGGAAGGTTGTTACGCGTTTCTTCATTTCGTTCGCGGCACGATGGCATCAACTCGAGGGATAGGGTAGTGGCTAGTGGCTAGCGAGCCCTGCATTCAACTGCCTGTGGCTAATTGCTGCGCTCGCCGCCAGCTCGGGTCAGACCGCGGCTGAGCGGCAGAGCTCCGGGTCAGTTACGTACCTAATAGCGCAGCCTGCTCTACTGTGTCCAATGGTTCGGAACGACTCGACAGAGATACCTACTAGAGTTTAACACCTAAGGTTGAGTACGGTTCCGTTGAGCTCACGCAGCACCATTTTGAAGCGGTAGGTCCCATTTGTTCTATGGAACATGACGTAATACAACTTGAGAAAATATTGTCCCTATTTGAACTATAGAACTACATACTAGCTTTTGCTCCTGTTTTTATTTGTCTGTGAATGCACAGAACTAAATGGTAATCGCTTTCCCAAATTCTTCCATGACGAGATACCTCTATAAGACGTGAATGACATTAATCACTGACCAAGTACAGTTCACTATTAAAAAAATGAAAATACTCGCTACATAATATTTTTATTTTGCAAAATAAAAGCAAAACAGCAGTTTAACAATACTTGTTTCTTGAACTACAAACTAAAAACAATTTTTCTTAGCGTTAATATATTCTTATATTAAACAGTCCGCGATAAAAACAAACTAAAACCATTCCTTCTTTTAACTCAGAAGTTTATAGGTATATGTACTTAGTTTGTTCCATGGAACAATTTGAGACAAAAAGTACAAACTGTTTTATAGTACAAATAGAGATAATATTTTCCCAAATTTGTAGAGGTATTACGTCATGTTCCATAGAACAAATGGGACCTACCGTTTTGAAGTCGCATCCAAAATTAATGATAGTGATTGATAATTTAATGATAAGTTTCAAATATCTTGGTACTGTACGGCGCGGCGCGGCGTGGTGTGGTACAAGCGGCTAATGAAACCAACGGGCCGGAATCAAAGCAACTTTAGTCAGTAAGAAGCTTCTAATAAAGAACATATAAAAGTGCATAATATGAGCACCGTGGCCGGGCCGTGAGAACTTCCCGACGGAATGCCGTAAAGAAAACATTACTCGTTGTTTCCACGCTGCTGGGTTTCCTAAACGAGCACGGAATCCGGTCGGCGGCGGCGGCGGGGTGGCGCGCGGCCCGGTGTCACTGTCAGGGGAGATGAACCCGCGTCTCCGGCCCCCGCGCCCGCGAGCCGCCTCGCACCTGGCCTGGCTGCGAGTCTTCCTTTCAAACCACACTGTATCTCGCGTCCGGAACGTGCCGAGTGCTAGCTACCATGACTTCGGCTTTCATAAAGAGTTCTATGCAACTAGTGTAATAAGGTCAGAGCCGGCCGTGGCACGGGCACGCTCTTGAAATCATTCACAGCTATTAGGTAGGTACCTACAAATATATGTATATGTCCCACAGTTAAAGCTTTTAATGGCGCACAGCTCTCGGCAGAATCAGCAGAGCGGAGGGATCACGGAATAATCATCGACTCCCGGCGCATTGTTCTCGGCTCCCGGGTCAGCCGGGGCCTCGCTTCCTCCGCCGCCGCAGTCCACTGAGCGCCTGCCTCAGTACGAGTACTCGCTTTTGGGACATAAAACCTAACGCGAAAAGATTAATACTTGTATAGCTCTCTCCACGCATTTATTTTCTTTGACTTAGTGAAAGAATAAAACATTTCATACACACGTTATCTGTCAGCTCGGTAAATATCGAAGCTCTCGTTAGTCCCGATATGTTTCGAGTCGATAGATTCACAAAACTTTTCATAAAAAGAAGCAGTCTATGAAATATTGCATTCTTTCATTCAGTCAAAGAAAATAAATGCGAGGACGGAGCATACATAGTGTATTCTAAATTCCAAATGAATACCTACCCATAATAACATTCGAACTGCTTCTGGAATGTTAATATGTGTACTTATTCATTCTGACATAAGTCTTTCTGCAAAACTGTATGCGAGTCAACCGAACCGAAACATTCAGACAGGATTTAGTGCATACATTGCATAGATATCATAGCGTTGCGACTATAAGGAAATAGGTTGTTCGATTACTGGCCGGTTTATTAATAGGCCACTTATAGCCCGGCTAAATGCTCCGTCTTACTTGCAAGCATGTCTGCACATTGCACAAACCAGTTTGCGCAGGTGAAACTTAGACGTGTAGACGGCAAGACGGTAGATCGCGCAAGCCAGGTAGTGCGGCTTGTGGTTGACATGCTGAAGATCGGACTGCGCAAATTTAGTTTGCACATGTTTACTTGAGCATGTGGCCGGTCATTCAAGCCACGCTTCAGTCCGGCAAAGTGTTTTCGACGACACACGTCGTATAAATCGTCAAAATGAGTGATGTGAGAGGATATTCGAAGGATTTTTTTACTGAATTCATAGAATTGTACAAATCGTCGAGCTCCTAATAAAAAAACTCTTCTGTAGGCGACATTGTCAGGTGACACCTTACACTGACAAATGAATAACCGACCATTCATTTCTACGAAATAAAAACAGATTATAAACTTTCCCCGCAGGAGATCCCTCTCTCCGAACCTCTTCACAGCAGTGCAGTGCTGGAAACCATATAGAGGGAACTAAACTGGGACAACATAGGTATCAAAATCGAGGGCAGGTATCTAACGCTTCTCAGATTCGTAGACGATCTGGTTCTGCTAGAGTCATTGTGTCAACATAATCATGCCGTAGGACTTGTCATAAACCAAGATAAATCAATGACCAATCGAGGAATGGCTCCTATCTCAACAAATGCAGCCTGGAGAACGTCAAAGACTACAATATCTCGGACATTTAATCTCTATCAAACTCTGTACAGAGAAATAAATTATCAGAAGAATACATGGAGTAAATACTGGAGCTTGAAAGAGGTATTCAAAGGAAACCTACCGATACCTTTAAAACCAAAAGCTATGGACATGTGCTTGAGTCCTTGCTTAACTTCCGCTTACCAGACATGGCCCTTAACCAACAAAATGCTGGACAAGCTCAGAATCTGCCAAAGAGGAATTAACGAAGCTACGTCCTCGGTGTGAAGCTAAAAGACCGTGTAAGAAACAGTATGATCAGAGCAAAAACAAAGGCACGAGATGTGGTATACAGAACCATAAGTCTAAAATAGAAATGGGCAGGACACCTGCAGATAATGAAAGCGGACAGATTGTGTCAAGTTGTGACAAACTGGTTCCCTCGGGATAAAAAGCGTCGCAGAGGGAGATCTACAAAACTATGGTGCGACGATATTGAAAAGGTAGCTGGCAGGCTCTGGCCAAGAACTGCACGAGACAGATGTGCATGGGGTCGTTTCGAGGAGGCTTTCACCGCCCTGGGCGGTCCTTATACTTAGATCTTAACTACTACATACGAGTATATAAAAATGTAAAACACTACACAAAAATGAAAACTTAAGGATATGTTTTTTTTTTATTATAACCTCTTCAGTTCAGGCCAGACGTATGAGGCATGATATTAGGTTTGCGCAGTTCAATTTGCACATGTGGCCACTGTACCGGTGTTCCGTTTTTTGCACAGACTTGACTGCGCAAGTAAGACTATTAGCATCCTTTTTATTTTATATATTTTATAGAGTAAATATTCATAAATAGCCTATTACATGGACCTGTTAAATGTCAACGTCACAAAGTGCGGGACCTAGGCAGGGCGATTAAAAAAAAGGAGTTGAAGGATAAAAATGGAGCTTGGAGTATTTTTTATTTGAAAACGATATACCTAAATAAAAATGTGAAATGAAATGATTGTATGGTAAACGCAGATCATTAAAACATTGTATTACTTGAGACTGGTGTTTAAACTGATTTGTCTAACAAATCAGAAATGGGATAACATACGCCCATTGAAGCTATTTGGTATGTAGACTTTTTATTATGATAGATACCTGTTGATCAATGGTTCAACACATTATTCTTACCTGCTTGGTCTACAACCTGATGCTTAATTGTTCAGTAAGTAATCTAACTAAAAAAAAAACCTACTCACAGCTCGGCGTAGAGGTCAAATTGTCGATTCCCTTGAAGTACCTTTTGATTAAGTATCATACTCACACAGAGGGTTTCGTGTTGTGTGTAAAATGTAAATTATATCTCTGTATAAGTAAAAATTCACGAGATGCCAATTGTAATCACAACCTGATTTGTTTTTATTTTTCAAAGTACCTACTTTACTCTATATGTTCTATATGTTGCACAATTTCCAACACAGTTTAGATTTACATACATCTAAATTATTACATAAATCTAATCTAATCTTTTGATATGTATCAAACTAAGAAAATACAAAACTTGTTATTCATACGGTTGAAATTTAATGCAAACAGCAAACGCACCGACCAGCCTACCCTTTACTATCTGCAGAATTCCTGGAATGCAGGTGCGAGCGGCTCATATTTAGTTAACCCTGGGTATGCGGAACATCATAAAGCATAATACAGTTTTATTCCAGTCAATGTTATAGGAACCAACCTGAGCAGCAAACCTGATTGAAGATAGGAAGATGCTATGGCCAAGTAGGTTATCCATACTTATTTGTGCCATACTTACCTGATTTCTTCATAGAGAATATCTAGGTATATAGCTACTCACAACTCATCACCAACTGTCCAGGACTATGAAAATGATATGGTAATAAATAGGAAACTAATAACACCATCAACTTCAAAACTTAATATTAGTCCGCTTACGGAGGAGGACATAACGATTGTGTACTTCGCTTACTATTTTTTATCTACTCTGCTACTTTGAGCAAGTATCTCAGGATCAGATGTGTGTGCGTGTGTGAGTAAAATAAACTGAGTGAGCACAATGTCATGGGCTTCAGTAAATTCAGTGAATCCAATTTATTTACATACACATCACTAATATTGACATGTCAAATAACAAATACTACAGTACAAGAAATAATCTTAATAATAACCCTAGTTATTATAATTTATGATATTGTATATGATTATAAGTATTTATTAACAATAAGCAATCTTTTTCCGTTCAAGTGTGTTAATTCAAGCATAACTTTGCTTGAAATCTGTAAATGATAAAATAACTTTACAGTGGTCTTAAAGATTATGAATCTTAAAATCTATCAATTATAAATATAATTTATATTAAATACTTACATAGGTACCTAAGGAAACTTACCTACACATTCAAACAAATCAATTGATTTAATTTACAACATTATTAACATTGTTGCTTATTACTATTTTAGTTGATATGTTCCCATGCACATGTTCATCAATGGTTTTTGTAACTGCTATCCCTATCTTAAAAGGCTGTTGGTGCTCCCAAGAATTACCTATCTAATGTATGTTAAATACATATAACCGTTCAAAAGAAAAAAAATTGATAGGTATAAATAAAGATTTAAAAGTTTATTATGATAATCAAAAATCTGTCTATATTTAATAGCTTTATGCACTGTAATAAATAGCATAGAGGTATATACACCTACTATTTCAGATAACTATCCATGGCATTACTAAGGAAGGTACCTACTAACAATGATTTTTGGTTAAGCAAGAAGAGATTTAATATATATTTTTTTCATATTTTCTTTAAATTATCTATGCTGTCACTCTTATCTATGCTGCACAAAATATACTCGAAAAATCATTTGTAATAACCACTTATTAAAACTATTATTTTTAACCCTTACGCACATTGATTTAAATATTTTAATCATCAACTATACACATAGGTAATTTTAACCCTAATTGTGCACAGCAACTTAACCCTTAATATGGTGCACTTAATTTTTATGAACCCTTATTGATGATTATTTTAATTTTCACTAATATGCACATAAATTTAAACTTTATTTTAACTCATAATCATGCACAAATAATTCATGTAAAGTTACTTATTTATTACTCATACGCAAATTAAGTATACAAACAAAAAAAAAATTAGTAAAAAAAAATTTGTAAAAACTAGTACGACCTATTCAACTAAACTCATTGCTTCTAGTACACTCACTCATTCAGTAACAAAGTTCAGTTAAAAAAAAAAAAAACAACTTTCGCATAGTATTTAAAGCCCGATAACAAGAATAAAAAGAACTGCTTCAAATTCATTGCGTTTGCTAGTTCAGTGGTAAGTAGGAACATACTCTTATGTTTCCTTTCGATCACTACATTGTGTCAGACGGAATTGGAAGACAAAGGATTAAGGAAGAACAGAGATAGACAGCGCATACCCCGATTTTAATAGAGACGGAGATATGCATTTCGTTCTTTGTCTTTGCTTCGGTCTTCGCATTATAGATATGAAATTTTGCCGAGTGAGGCGCTACAAGCACTAATAGTACTATAATTTCGATCTAGTACGTCAGAAAGAATTTTGTACTTATTTTATTTATTGAGTTATTTATTCGCGAGTAAAACTGCTAATAGTACTGCTAATATATATTCTTAAAATAATTACTAAAGGATTTATATTATAATAATTTTGAAAATAAGGACGACAATACAAACTGTTCCATTATATATAAGTAAGGTATAGACACGATACATAAATTGAATATACATAGAATCAATGCTAACATTTAAACAAATCAATCGTAGCAGTATTCTTACGAAACAATATAGGCACTAGAAAACTACCTATCAATATGTACCTAGGTCATTCAGTTACCCCTACTAATTCACGCTACATTATGGTTAGATATTTTGTTGGACTAAAAACGTAGTTATTATAAATTACTTTATCTTATGCATAATATACAAGTTAATTATATGCAATACATAAACGACCATGTAAGTAAAAGTAACGTAAAGTAAAAGTATATTTATTATTGGTTAATTACATCTAAAAGATGGTAATATAATGATGTAGCAATGTAATTTGCCCGTTAAAGGTGTGTGATATTTATATCTACTTAACCAACACCAATATTTATAACCAATATTTTTACAATAAAAAAAAAAATTAGATAAGAAAATAACACAATGACATTAGGACTTAATTTCACGTAAGAAATATTAATTACCTAAAGGAAACGTAGATGTAACAAAAAAAAAAAAGAAAAAAAAAGGGGTTAATAATAATTAATTGGTTATTTGTCACCATTCTTGTCATATGTTAAATACTATAGATAGGTAGGTACGTAATATAATAACAATAATATAATAAAAATCAAACAAATAAAAAAAAATACAAAGAATAAAAAAAAAACATCTTCCGTTATACTCTATAAATAAACACTTTATGAAGTGATACTCTATTTGAGAGCAGTTGAAAATATCACGCTTAAAAGTCTCCTTACTACTAAAAGGGATATAATGTATATAATAGTGAATTAAATATAATGTTAAAGCTTCTATGAAGCCGAGTGACAGGTGAATACTGTGCATATTACATTTTGTTGACATGACGACATAAAGTTATATGGTTGCATGTCTAGTCCTGTTCCGCAGTGTATTCAGGCATAGCAATTTGGATAGCAAATCTTGACAAACTTCAAATCAAGACTTGAAAATATCAGATTATCTAGAGGATAAAAAGAGCGTGGGACGGAATTTGCTCCAACTCGAAAAATAACAACTAACAGGCTAAAGGTTTCTTCGTCGCTACTTTAGTCTACGTACCGAAGCGACTGAAATCAAAAATATCACTTTATTTCCGTGTCAGTGTTTAATTATTAAGAATTTGACCTTTTCTAAGTATACATTTATTGTATTTATGGAAATAAAGAGTTTTCTACTTTAACTTTGACAGTTAATATACCCGTTACATATATTATTCGTTACATTATGTAATATGCAGGAAAGACATATCTGTCATAATTATTCGGTCTTCGAGAGTTGTTAAGCAATAGTAAGCACATGCTTCTTGATAGTCATCAAAACCCGTGTAGCATCTATATTTAATAATGTTTTTGTATAAACTTTTTTTTGGATATATCCAATGTTATTGAATGTAATTTATAATGTGATGGGTCCAACTAACGAACCCAAGACTCTTATATTATGCTTTATTAGTGGTAGCTGAAGGTTCCTTATCGAGTGCCTTTCCTTATCGAGAGTCAATAATTAAAAAAAAAAATAATCTGGTAAGCTCCATGGGACCAACTTTTCTGGTAAAAGAAATAATAAGAACTTTTAATAATATTAACGCTAATACGATTATCGACAAAATACTGGCCTGAACTATTAATATCTTCCTGTAGATTCATGTAGTCCAGATAACAACTAAAAATTGTAAAGGACATGCTTAAAGCATTTACTTACGTCGTTGATAATTATAATGCACTGTTTAAAGTTCATACAGACTGCAATGTTTTCGAATCAACAATACGATATTGACGAACTGAGATTAATACCGCATAATTGCTAGACGGTGGTGGTTGCTACTTTGCAAGAATACAGTTTTTCTATTGAGTGTTGGCCCAGTTTTGAGTACCTACTGGTTTTAGTAACTTCCTGGTTTTATAAACCACGAGGGAAACCGGACTATGATCGGCTTGATAAAAATAAAGACACGTTTCTGGTTGACATTGATTGTATCAAAGTAGGTAGTGAAAATCTTCCAAAGCTAGAGAGGCTAGATAGTGGGTATGTCAAATCGTAAGGATGGCTGAGCCTACCGTTATTTTGTAGTGCCGCAGCAGCCTGGTCTAAGTACTGGTGGTTCAGATCCAAAAAGGGACAGTTCCTGCGAAGTCCGGCAGGTAACAAAGATTGTCCCAGGACGGGCCCTGAACCCTGAACCGTGCGTTAGAGCATTACTGCCAGATCTTCATAAGTTCTTTTATTAATTTGTGATATACAGGTATCACGAGATTTTTACACATAAATTTAAGAGCGCTGTGATTTACCTACCATTTGGCGTTCACATTTTTACATAATATCAAAGAAATGTAATAACAGTAAAAGCTAAAAATAAAGGTAGAGTTACGTACATTGAAAATAATACGTTCACCAAATCGATGCGCATCTTTACATAATAATTCAATAATCATAATCATTTATTTATTAAAGAAAAAAAATGTGTTATTTATTTAATAATTAGAAGTTTGGACGTAAATGTAATAATGTCATCACTATGCTCAATGCCAGTTGGTAGATTATAGTAAATTTTTGGTGCCATTACTATAACACATGTACTAATGTAAAAATATATAAGAGTTGTTTTCACATTAGTACTGAGTTGCAAATAATCTTGTTGTTGCCTGCTGCCCTGAAAGTGTAGTGAGCTCCCACAGCAGCACAAAAAGCGAAAGCACTAAAAGTTCATAATTCAATTTAATTCAAGAATGATGTTGAAATCACAATAATAATACTACTCATTCTAAGTGGACTTATTTGTTCTATTTGAGTATAAATAAAGCTCTTTAAACCGGATTTGAGATAAATTACAAAAATGTGCACCACACATTTCTTTATCTTATGAGATTTGCAAAGAATTATTAAAACCTACATTAAAAATCAGTACGCTTGTACCCATAATATGGGGTTTATTATAATTTACAAAGCGCAATAATAATATTGTTAACTACTTTGTATTGAATGAAAAGCGAGAAAGTAAAGATGTTGATAGACCGTTGGACTAGCTAGAACCATCATTTTGATTATGTATATTGAAGTTAGCGGCGTGTTGATGAAATTATCTATGCTCCAACATCAAAGATTATTATTATATATTAGTTATTATACAGATAGCTATTAGTCGAATTATTCATTAATTGACTACAAATTTTGTAATAAATACTAAATTATAATATATAAGTAAGAAACGAATTAGATTATACTATCGAGATGGTTATCAAATAGAATATGGTAATGCTTTAAATAGAAGTTCGATCCCGAGCACTGGCTTACACAGTCAATTCGATACGTACCGATTTGAAATAATAAATGTCACAGTAATAGCCAACAATCAAGCCCATATGGGAGTTCAATACCAAAATACCAATTACAATTATTCTTATCCAATTAGAACGTTCATGCAAACTACCACCTACAATTGAAATTAATTAAATTTGAATAAAATAATAAATTAGAAATAATTACACACAACACTGGTTTAGCACTGGGGATCTTTTTAGGATCCATAATGACAACACTATCTTTGTGATGGTAAAAGTAAGAAGCTGTATCAAATGACTTTACAAAGTCACAGCAATACTAAAAACGAACGATTGTTATGAAATATTGACTACTTCGATGTAATAAAATTTAAAGGCAAAGGTACAAATAAATAAAAAAAAATGGATAATCTTTAATTTGAAAAGCAAAAGTTAAAACGATAATGATATTTCAGAGAGCTATTTACCAAACAAAATGATGATAGAAAATCCTAAATAGGTACAATATTAAAATATTAATAATTATTATAGTCATCTATTATTTAAAAAGAACTAGCTCAAATAAAATTTGCTTAAGTGAGCTTACAATCACATCAAATTACATTGTATTGGGGTATACAGTATTCGTATACTACTTACTTATGTTTTTCATAAACATGTACCTAAATCACTACTATATAACATGCACACTGTAATAATTAACAGGTGATTATCGTTATGAGCACAACATGATAGTTATCATCTGGTTACGTTTTAATTATTGAACTAAACTATGATAATAAATAAGTAAAGTATATTGAATATGAACTAATTCCACTCAAAAATACAAAGACACTGATACCTTATGTATACGTATAGATATATCCTATTACCACAATTTGTTACAGAGGGGAAGAGAACAGATGCTTTTAATAGTCGTAAATGGATAAGCATCTAAGACCCCTGCATTACTTATTATACATAAATGTCGGTATAAATAATATATTTTTTACAGATTGATGTATTGTGAGTTTGCCCGATTACGAGGACTCAAATACAATGACACTGATATATTATGTATACGTATAGATATATCCTATTACCACAATTTGTTGCAGAGGGAAAGACAACAGATGCTTTTAATATTTGTAAATGGAGAAGCATCTAAGACCCTTGCATTACTTATAATACATAAATGTGGGTATAAATAATATATTTTTTTACAGATTGATGTATTGTGAGTTTGCCCGATTACGAGGACTCAAATACCTGTTTGTGAGTTTGCCCGATTACGAGGACTCAAAACACAATAATAAATGAGTTTGCCCGATTACGAGGACTCAAATACCTGTTTGTGAGTTTGCCCGATTACGAGGACTCAAAACACAATAATTAATGAGTTTGCCCGATTACGAGGACTCAAATACCTGTTTGTGAGTTTGCCCGATTACGAGGACTCAAAACACAATAATTAATGAGTTTGCCCGATTACGAGGACTCAAATACCTGTTTGTGAGTTTGCCCGATTACGAGGACTCAAAACACAATAATTAATGAGTTTGCCCGATTACGAGGACTCAAATATCTGTTTGTGAGTTTGCCCGATTATGAGGACTCAAAACACGATAATGAGTTTGCCCGATCACGGCACTCAAATGGTGGTAAGGTTGAAATAAAAAAAAAAAAAATTATTACATTAATAATATAGCATATATAGCTTATAATTTTGCTATTTAATCACTCTGATAAGAATTATGAGATAACGAGAATTTACAATTTTAATAGATTTCTCAGATAATTTAAAATTATGATTCATTAAATAATTATTTCAAATATAATATAAATATTAATATAATAATTATTTCAATACATTATAGTATTTCATTATTAAATTATATGATTATAATAATTATATATTATTTAAATCATTATAATTTATACAACTTTATTAACATTGTGTTCTCTTTCACACAGACGCCGTATCATAATGAAGTCTGATCGCCTCCTGAGCTCTCCACTGCCATAGTGTTACTCGCATGAAAATGAAGACATGCATCATATTATTTCGGCCTATTTAGTGGGATCGCTAAAATAATGACCTACTTTAGTTATTTTTTAACCATACGACATATATTTTTTTTTATATGAGAGTAGGAAGATGTTGTATTATTGTTTTTTTAAACATGTATGAGGGCATACAACATAAATATCAAATGGCCGAACCGGACTGGGGACATTCCTGTACCAGGACAGCCGACTATTAGCATCCTTTTTATTTTATATATTTTATAGAGTAAATATTCATAAATAGCCTATTACATGGACCTGTTAAATGTCAACGTCACAAAGTGCGGGACCTAGGCAGGGCGATTAAAAAAAAGGAGTTGAAGGATAAAAATGGAGCTTGGAGTATTTTTTATTTGAAAACGATATACCTAAATAAAAATGTGAAATGAAATGATTGTATGGTAAACGCAGATCATTAAAACATTGTATTACTTGAGACTGGTGTTTAAACTGATTTGTCTAACAAGACGAAGCGTGTGGCCGGGCCATGAGGTACCTAATAAACACAGCCATGAACGTTTCACTTCAGCGGCCGCCAGGCGGCGCCAGACAAGTTGGGCACAAGATAGTCCAATCCAACCTTATCGACTGATTGATAACACAGAAATATTTATATTTTGTATGGACTTAAGTTTTTATCAGATAAAATCGTCAATGCTAGATAACTTGATATTATTGTGGAATGAATACTAGCTTGCATTAGCGTTCATATGAATGGCTACCTATTGTTTACCCATCGCATCGGTATGTAGGCAGTGTAATGCCCACCTACATGCCTACTCTGAATGGATTCCACATGGGTACTCCTGGTATTACTTAGTAAGTATATTGTTTGAGAAAAGGTAGGTAGGTATCTATGTAGTGTTTCATTGCAGGAAATAAAGTGAATTACTTGTAGTAGCTAGGCACTGCACAAGTAGGTAGGCACCAGGCACCCGGCAGTGAGCCGCGATTAACTTCATACGAGTAAGTCCTTAATCCTAACCCCGGGATTATATTCGTCCTTCCACTTGTATTTGTAGGTATCTTCGCCATGATAACAATTTAGTTATAGGTAGGTCTAAGAATAAATCCCAGTTTTTTGTCAAACACAGATTAAGCAGTTAAAGGAATAAGTAGGTAGGTAGTTGTTCGTACAGAGTTGTAGTGAGTGAGTTTTGCGAATGTGCCGGCGCGGTGCGGTGCGGGGCGGGGCGGGGCGGGGCGGGGCGGGGTCAGCGGCCGAGGCTGCGCTGATTAGCGCGCCGCCGCCCCGCCGCTGTGTCAACATCCCGTTGGCCGCGCGAACGCAGATAGATCACGGAAAACAACATGTTTATTATGGCCGGCCTGATGCCTGCCTGCCCGCTGTTTACGGAGGCTTAGGAGTTGATTAGAGCACGTGCGGGCTCGCGTGCGCTTTCCGTTAATGCATTTGATTTGGGTAAAAATAAATATGTATTTACTCTTCTTCTGAAGGTTCACCCGGACCCTCTCACGGCCCATTCGGCCCCGCGCCCTGCTCTGGCCCGGCACAGGCACCTCCTCAGCAAGTTCGCGTCATGTTTACTCGGCATCATTTTCTTGTTTGTTTGTTGTGGACGCAATAATAACAACAAATTACTGCGGTAGTAAAACGTCATGCAAATATTTACGTCACTAGTGATTGTTTCGATTCGTCAATTATTGTGGTTTTATTCTAGTAAAAATAGTGTTTAATGAAAGGTTTAGGTTTAAAACTAAGTTTTCAGTTTGAATATGTAATGCAAATCGTTTAATTAGTTTTAGAGATATTTTAAGATTTGTATAAGGAAAAATGTCCGAACTGAAATTTGTAAGTCTTGTTCTAAGAACATTTTTAGTGTTTTTAAATGTTTAGATATTACCATTTTATATTAATAAGGCATATTTTTACTATATAAAAACATAAATAAGTAAGTATTTTTTTTAAGAAAATGGTAAAGAAATAAAGGTTTTAAGGTTTCGGCTCAAGTGAATATGATAGGAGAAATAGGTGAAAATCGCACAGGCGTCTAGCCGGTAAAACACGGCCATATAAATATGAGCACATTTTTTACGGTAGTCAGTGGCAGCTCAGCCACTGAAGAGACAAGAAGTATGTAGTGAAAGTAAGATAATAGGAAGGCAGCAGTAGTAGTAGGGAAACCTAAGAACAGCCGAAACCTAAGATTTCAAGAAGATTATTCTGCCTTTCATTTCTTCGGAGGTCGAGGTCCCCATAGGAAGGAAGATTAGGTCGTTGTACCGCAGCATCATACGCATTCAGGGGTGCGTGGCGGCGTGCGTCTACCAGCTACGGAAGAGGAAACGAACGCACGTCGAACCCGAGTTGGGATACTGTCCCAGGGCGAACCAGGTAATTCAGGTTACCGTCCGCAACAATACAATTTACCTCCCTGCCAAATTTAATTAAGAGCCGTTTAGGCGTGAAAAGGTAAAAGACAGACAGACAAACAGAGGTATTTTCAAATTTATAATGTTAGTAGTATGGATAATACAGATGAGCGCGTTGCATTCGCGGGGCCATTACACATTCAGACGGGAGCGCGGGGCGGCGCGCCGCCGGCCCTGGCCGGACCAGAGCAATGTGCTATTCGTGTCGACACGAGCGGGCCGCCGGCGCCGGCGCTGCCTCCGACCTGGATGTTGTTTGTAGAACAACACCACGCGAAGAAGACTCTTCTGAATACTACACCCAATCCATACTAATATTATACATTCCAAAGAAACTCTGTCTCTCTGTCTGTCTGTTACCTTTTCACGCCTCAGCGGCTGAACGGATCTCAATGAATTTTGGCAGGGAGGTATATGGTATCCTGGGGACGGACATACGCTACTTAAAAAGCGCGTGCGTACCCGCGGGCAGTAGCTAGTATTTATATTGCAGGAGCGCTTTGGGTCGTATTGATTTAGCATGTTACTGCATTATAAGGTTTATCGTAAATAGCAGTATCTCGGTCACGGTCGCGGGTTGGAGTCGGTCGGTGCAGGTGCGCCCGCGCCGCCGCGCCGCGACGCCAGCGCGAGTGCAGGACGTCATCGACCGCGCAACTTGACCCCGCTACTTGTTTGTTTAGATTCAAGCTTACAAGTAGGGGAAGTTAACACGCACATTCTAGGTATCGATACGGATGCGATGGCCATACCATGGCGTCGAACTGCCGACAATCAGCTCGCCGCCGTCATCGTACTGTGCCAAATTACCATAGAATCTTGTTAAAATAAGTGTACGCTTCAAACTAGAAGAGAAAGTGAACGATTAATGATTGTGACCGCCTTGTGGTGGATGAGGCGACTTCTTAACAATAAAGAACTCGCCTCATCCACCACAAGGCGATAATTATTATCGGAGAGCTGATGATAGCGCGGCTGAACGAATCGCTTAACAAATTCACTGCTGATCATTTAACCCTACCCCTTGAAGAACCTCCCTTAAAGTAAGAAAGTTAACCACCCATTTTCAAAAAGGGCTCAAAACGTGATATTTGTAATTATATACCTATTTCAAAACCATGTGTTTTAGCTAAAATCCTGGCATGGTTTTCTAAGAGGTAGGTCAACAACAAATATTATATACATATATTTTGTTTTGTAGATTTCGATTGTGATCGAATGGAGTCGGGGAGTCAGGTCGATACAATTTATACTAACTATAGTAAAGCTTTCGATCGTATTGACCTCTCCATTCTACTGAACAACCTGAGCGCTGGCAATGCGGCTGTGGTTGGCTAAGGGCAATCTTTTAAGGTGGTTCGCCTCTTACATCTTAGGTCGCTGCCATACTGTGGTCCTCAACGGATACGTATCTGGTGTTTCGCGAATTGCTTCTGGCATTCCCCATGGCTCGATTCTAACTTTCATTATCTTCGATAACGACATCGACTCATGTTTTAAATATTACTCTGATTTTCTTTTATTCACCGATGATATGAAGATCTTTAAAAAATTAGTGATCCATCTGACTCCTTACAAAGTGATCTTTAACAAACTTGATCTAAATGCCAAGAAGTGCTTCTGTGTCTCCTTTATAGGTCTCCTAACATCCTGTCTCACAACTTAAGGGGTGTTTTTTTTAGAGGACTGGTTTTTAAATGAAATTAAACACGTAAAAATACATTTAATTGTCATGGTATTGGCTTTGTTTAAAATACTTGATTTCGGGCATATGGGCGCCACGGCTTGCTAGAATGAAGCGTAATCAGAATGTTCAATTTTTACCACTTTATCGAGCAACTGAGGCCGTAATGGACCTGTGAACTGGCTTCCACGATCGTGTGATCTCACACCTATGGATTACTTTCTTTGGTGATATGTGAAGTCACTCGTCTACGCAGATAAAGCACAGACGTTGGACCACTTGGAAGTCAACATTCGCCGCGTTATTGCCGATAAATAACGCGGCGAATGTTGACTTCCAAGTGGTCCAACGTCTGTGCTTTATCTGCGTAGACGAGTGACTTCACATATCACCAAAGAAAGTAATCCATAGGTGTGAGATCACACGATCGTGGAAGCCAGTTCACAGGTCCATTACGCGAAATGATCAAATGTTTCCCGCATTTTGATGGTGTCGCGCGCTGTGTGGTTTTGCACTATTTTGTTGAAACCAATGCTCTGCCACATCAATACCATTCAACTAAGGAACAAACAAGTCGGTAATCATGGCTCTATAGCGTTCTCCATTGACGGTAACATTCTGGCCTGGCATCTTGAAAAAAATATGGGCCAATGATTCCACCTGCCCATAAAGCGCACCAAAATGGAACTACATAAGGGCGTCTCAAC
The DNA here is from genome assembly GCA_963662085.1 of Eupithecia inturbata. Classification (NCBI taxonomy): domain Eukaryota; kingdom Metazoa; phylum Arthropoda; class Insecta; order Lepidoptera; family Geometridae; genus Eupithecia; species Eupithecia inturbata. The sequence goes on along the minus strand of OY759178.1, from coordinate 267,303 downwards.
AAACGGTTTTCTTCACTCTAAAGTCGGCAATTCTGCTTATTGAGGTAGCCGTTCAACCAAAAATGAGCCTCATCGCTGAACAAAATTTAGCATGCAGCGCTGCGCAGCGCATGGTTCAGTTCGCCAAACTTACCAAGTTAAGTTTGGCAAACTAAACCATGATTCAAAATAAATTTGCACAATTTGCAAGCGTTTTTCTGAAATCAACTGTCAAATTGGCAGTCACTAGAAAACGTTCATTTTAATTTTTTGAATGCCAGTAGTTGCTTCTAGATCTCACGTAAATATTGATTTTAGAAGGACGGGCTAACAACAAAGATGAATATATTTTTTTTTCTTATAATGTAATTACAGCAATGGATATGTCAATCGGTAGCCTGGCGCTTGGGAATTTAATCGCTATGGAGCGTTTCTCGGGAGCGGATTTTACGAAAATGGAAATTCTGTGACTATAGCGCGAAGATATTTCTGCAATGTTCGAGGTTTTTGTTTCTAAAAGTGAGTATGGGCTGCAAAGCTGCAATGTCATCGCGAGGAATTATCGACTCGTACTTTTTTGAAGACGTGCACTTACAGTGAACTCAGAACGTTATGTGAGGATGTTAGATGAGTTTTTGTTGCCTGAACTGCAGAATTTTCCAGCCTAAAGACACGTCCAATGAATGGGAGGCATCACGGAGCGTACCTACTTGCCAAGCCGTCATTAGACATTTTTGAGTTAGATTGAATGAGTGTCGCGAACGCGAGGGATAACATTCGGACGGCGTTATTATAAGAAATAAATTTCCAACACGTATCGCGTTTTGTTGGGTCGCGTGGCGTGTCAATAGTGTGCCGGGAGCCGGGAGCTTTATGATAGCCTATCGAGATTATTAGAAGGCGAACTGAACACCAGTTATAATGAAGTATGTACTGTAATGCAATACGAGTAAGTGTTGTATATAGAGAAGTTAAACAGAGGTGTATAATATAAGGTAATAACTGTAGTTATTGCGATGTATCGCAATGTTTGCAACGTTAGCAGCGCTGGCTCTGCGGCGGTGCGGCGCGGTGCCGCATGCCGGTCCACACGCGCGAGTGTATACGTCACGCACGCACGACACACGTCGTTGATCAAAGGACACGGAAGTGGGAGGCAGGGGGGGGGGTCAAACGCCCCCCTAAAACCAAATGGGGGGAGGGGCAACCTCGTTTTACTATTTGGCAAAGGTGTCTCTGTGCTGTCCTTATCAGAGCTTTACAGAACATTTTTTTATTAAAAATGCGCTTGTTGACTATAACCGTATTCTTTAAAATCATCAGGGTTCGCTCCGCTTATTAAATTTTTTTTTTCTTTCAAATCTTCAGGGTTCGCTCCGCTTATTGAAATTTATTTTTTCTTTAAAATCTTCAGGGTTCGCTCCGCTTATTGAAATTTATTTTTTCTTTAAAATCTTAACCTGTTTGTGATAATTAAGAAATTGACCGGAGGAGACCGGAGCCGGAGATTGGAGGAAAGTGATCAAAACAGTTAGCCCCCCTGTCATGGAGTACCTAATTCCGCGGGCCCTGTCGTTGAGACTCGCAACAATGTCCCCTTCCCACTGTTTGCAAACATTCATCACGTTCAAGCTTTTTGTTTTACGTTTGTTTACAGAACCGACGGATATCGGATAACGGCAGGTTATTCATTGCATTTTGACTTTTCTCGATAACTACAAGGAATTGAAATTTCGCACGAAGTCTGGGTTGACAAGTGACGAGGAGCGATACCTGCTATTAGTCGCGCGAGGAGAGCCAATCTCAAGCGCCTGTCGTCACTTATTGACGATTGGTCCACAGTCTCCGAGAGATCAGCGCCACATCATACACAGTGAGCCGACTGCACAGTCTCCGAGCAATCAGTGCCACATCATTCACAGTGAGCCGAGTCCAGTCTCTGAGCGATCAGCGCCACATCATTCACAGTGAGCCGAGTCCAGTCTCCGAAGGATCAGCGCCACATCATTCACAGTGAGCCGAGTCCAGTCTCCGAGCGATCAGCGCCACATCATTCACAGTGAGCCGAGTCCAGTCTCCGAGCGATCAGCGCCACATCATTCACAGTGAGCCGAGTCCAGTCTCCGAGCGATCAGCGCCACATCATTCACAGATAGCCGAGTCCACAGTTTCCGAGCAATCAGCGCCACATCATTCACAGTGAGCAGAGTCTACAGTCTCCGAGCGATCAGCGCCACATCATTCCACTTGGCTTACTCGAGGACGGGATCATCCGCGAAGGTTACTCAGTCAATTGTTTCGCAATAACGGGTTATTAATTTGGAGCGCGTCGTTAGCGGCCGATGAAGGCCCAGAAGCGAAACACGTCAGCGTGAACTTGCTGATCTCGATAATGTGCTACTTTGTCAATATTTTTTGCAGTTTATAATGTAGGTAGTTACTTAGAACTTTCTTGCTTTCGAAACTGGTATATATTAAAAAGGCCTTGTAAACGAAAAAAAATTTGGTGTACATTTGCGATTGTAGATGTAGACCATAGTTGAAAAGCAGCTTTTTGTAGGCGATGCCGCATGCCACCGCCGGCGCGCAGTGCTGGCCTGCAGGCCAGGCTGGAGCCAGCTGCGCCTCTCCGACCTATCGGTGACGCTGTAACTGGTGTCAGGCCAGTAGCTACCTGCAGCACTGAAGCCTGCCTCCATCTCTCAGTTCAACAGCCAGCGGGCGAGGAGACCGCAGCCGTGGGTGCACCTCCAACAGATCCAGTAACAAGCTTGCGAAACTGGGCTAGGTAAGCGCTCAATGCCGCGCCCGCGCCGGGCTCTCGAACCTTGCACGTCCGTAAACATGAACCCACCAAAGCCAAGGTGAAGCTAATCAGTAAAACTCCTTCGAATATACATTCCTCGAGAAAATTATGCAACTTCAATGGGTCAAAAATGACAAGGTCAACTCGTAAGGCACTTTCATAATAGAATCGAATGTGCATGTTGGCTCATGTGTGTCCGCAGCGTGGAGCGACTTCACTGGGCTCTTGAGTGACTCACTCTTTAATAAATATTAAACTCTGTTCAATTTCGTGGAAATTTGAATTACGTTCATATTTATAATAAAAAAAAGCTGTTCAAAACTAGTTTTTTTTTCTACCAAATCTTTACGGAAAGTTTTGTTTATAATCAGTTTTTTTTAAATCTGACAAGGACGAAAATTTCTCTAAAATATGGATAATTTCCTAAGACCATTTTCCTGTAGCTACACCGCTGCACCGGTAGACGTGCCACGCCTTACTCTCCCGTCCAATAGAATCCACCTGTATACAAATAACCTCGTGAATCATTTCACTAACCCTTCGTCTAGTCTAGTACCTACCTACCTACCTACCTACCTATCTCCTGCGATTTTACTTGATCCAAACTTTTCCCGTAAAAACTGTTAATTTGGTGCTACAGATTTATGTCTTTTCTTATAAAAAGGCTTCCTTTTACGACAGCTGTGTGTTTTCATTGCAGGAGAAGTGAACAGCGGTGTAATGACGCGGTCCGAGATAACTTCCGATCCGCTGCGCGCGCAGCAGTCAGTAGTACGTCCGTGGTACGTTGAAGTCCTTTCACACTCGCTGGTACTCGAAGGATTTATGTCTTTGTCGACCAAACCACCCGTTTTGTTAACATCGTTTGTTGCAACTTTCCGCACTTCAGATGATGCAAGTGGTTTTGGTATTCATTGATATTCATGATATCGTGACATTTCAATTTTAAAATATTTTACTATTTAATATGTTACATTTGAATACCAAAGTTTTCGTAATGAATGCCTTCGCTCGGAGAGCGATCTCCGGACGAGGGCCGCTTGGCGAGGTGAGCTATCAGAGCTGTAAACATCAATTTAAATTAATAAAGCACTTCAAATAAGATTGTTAACATTTAGTTTGAAGTCTGATGATGACTTTAAATTAATGGCTGGTTCTAGAAATTACAATGTTTCGATATCAATTACGACATAATTACGTAAGACTGTGCAAAGTAGGTACCTACACGTGTCGTGGCCCAGCCAGGCCATGGCCTTTATTTAGTACAACAAGGCTCGTCAGCATCGAGGTGCGCAGATAACATCGGCTAAGACGTGGATTGTGTTTAGAGAGGCCTACCCAGCACTGGCTGAAATGGGCTGATGACCATCAATTGGGAAATTTTAGAAATGGCACAGAAGTAACAGTAGAGTAAGTAGGAGATAAATCAGCAATAGTTAATAGTTGCATAGAGGAGTTGCGGGGACGTCGCGTCGCACCGAGCGGACAGCGTCCGCTGTCTCCACCACACCCGCGTCCTGCCGCCGCCAGGGAAGCCTAATGATGTGAGCGGGAGGAATATCGGCCTGAATAGTAATAAATGAAAATGCGCAGAGCGAGCTATTGTTTGCTTTTATGGACCGTTAGACGCCGGCCCTTAGAGAAGGCACCGGGACATGCGCGAGACATGCTCCGACTGTTAGGCGCATTACTAAACAACAACACTATTACTAAGCCTACACCTGTCGCCTGCGCTGTCTGTCCGTCGGTCACAAACAAGCCTCTATTCTGTAACCGTAATAAATGTAAGTCTAGTTATAATCTCTTCCTACCCATCAAATCTGGAGCGAGGCCATCTCCTACTGCCTGTTTGTTCCTGCCGGCCGTCGTTCAGATGTATCCGGGAGCGTACGACTACATCTGAATCGACCAGCTGCTGGTCCCGGTATTCTATATAATGACACACATCCGCGACAGCCTCCTGGTGCACAGCTCCACAAGTTACAGCTGATCAGGGTGAGATTCAGGCAAGAAGGGGGTATGCTGCAACGCCTGCATTTGATGCCGGCGTTGCAGCATATGTTGTCTGATGGCTGTCTATGTTTGGATTGTGTGGCGAAAGACATCGGGTCAATTTAGGTACCTCAAAAATCAACTGGAGATTTTCGATGTCGCTCTTACATCAACTCTGAACTTTGATCTTTATTGAATAGGAAGCTAAAACGGCGGCCACGATGCTGTCTCTCATACGCCGTCTCGGGTGGTGTCTATGAAGTACTTTATTCTGTCATTCAGTCTTCATTCACTCACCTATTAACAATAAGGGAATTTTATAGTCGTGCATGTAACAAACAGCAAATTAAAGAGTGGACGGGGTAGAGCAAGAAAGTTAAATTTTTAGTCAAACTTTTTTGATAGCAATCAATCCTGTTTCTTATACTTGTTCCATCGGACCAACTGAAGTTGGAACTAAACAAGTCAGAAATTGCAAAAAACTTTTCCCATACTGTGGTTAAAGTCCCGTCCCCTTACTACTCCGTCCAAAACAGCTACCCAGCCAGTATAAGGCGTATGTTACACCGGGACAGATACTTTCACTGTAGGCACAAGCTCAGCTCTGGTATGGAGTAGGCAAGTATTGCTGGCATGTTGCTCAGCAAGGTACTGGCACTTTGTAACATGGCAGCCATCGAGTGTGAAACTGGCTACAGCTACGACTTGATAGAATCAAAAGCTTATTGGGACGAGGGGACAATACCTCAGAATTTGATATTAATTTTAACAGATCAAAAGACATAGAGCTCTAACTAACATACCTACTACCACGTATGTACCAGATATTTGCGAAATGCTGTATGAGGAAGTAACGAAGTAATGCAACTTCGGTAGTGATCTATCAGTAAAAATATTTTTGCCGAAAGTCCCGAATTTTATCGGGAAATGATTTAGGATTTCCCGGTTCTCAAATCGGCCAAAAATTTCGGGAATTCCCGGGAAAATCAGAACCAGGAATTCCCGATACCAATCCCTATACAGCACCGTAGTGCGCAGCGCACCGCACGTTACACCACGCCACACTACACTATCTGAATACAGTCATGACATTGAATAATCGTATCGCCAGCGAAAGTATGCAGATGTGTAAGCGATAAACGCACAGGTAGGTACGCAGGTGATTCATGAACATTGTACGAACGAGCGCAACGATCGACGGTTCGGGTTTCCATCGACGGCGGCGGCGCGGCGGCGCGGCGAGTGGAGGCAAATATTTCTGTAATGGCAGGCAACAATCGGCTCATTTCGCAAACAAGCGCGCATCGTCAGCACCCAGTGATGTATATTATATATTGCGTATGTATGTATATGTATTTATTTATCTATCATTTGCCCATATAGGCTAGTTTTTTTTATTGAAAATGATGGAGCGTTTGTATCTCACAAGAAAGTATCTCTAATAAGATGCAGCACGCTGTAACAGAAGGAACAACACCAGATTTGCAGACTTGACAGTTCTTTTGATATTTATCGAGAGATAAATTGGTGAGAAATGCCTTCCAGATGATATGCTCTCAAAAAACTTTAGAAACTTTAATTTTTGTGATTGTTTGCTTTTGTAGTAATTGTGTTGATGCATAATATTTTCGGAAACATATACTTAGATATTTCTATGTCTGAAAACGGGTTTGATTATTTTTTCTACTGTTACTGTGTTGTGTTTAATTTTCTAATTAAAAAGCTTTTTTTTTAGGATAAAATAAATAAATAATAGTATAAGTAAATTAAATATATTACAGAGAATTCAAGGTTAATTGCGTCATGTCATGATGACTCCACATTAAGTTTTTGTATGTTGAGTTGCTGCACGGATCAGTAAATTTGCGGGTCTTCAGTAATATACCGAGATTTGACGTCATTACTTTGAATACAAACATCGGAGCTACTTCATCAGACACGTACATGCGTTGTACGTAAACTCTTGACTCGCGTTTAAAACTTCCTACGACAGGTGGGTAAGATAAAGGTGATCGAGAGAGAGAGATAGACGAGAACCAATCGAAGAAACGTGCCGCATCAACAACGATAGGTACTTGACGATCTCCGGCAGTGGCGTCTAATTATGTATGACGCTTGTAAAGAGAGCTCTCACTGCTGGGAACCGTTTTTTGGCAACCCGAGCGCATTGTGCGCGCCGTTCCTTATACGTGCGTTTTTGCGGTAGATTAGAAAGCACAGCTCCCGTACACATTAGTTTAATTGCAAATTATTAAACACGTTTCCGCGGCGGCGGCGTGTCGCCGTGATGGGTGTCGTGTGTTTGGTGTGTGAAACTGTACCGTCGGCGTCGCCTCGGCAGTCGGCACGCAGCGAGGGAGCGTGATGGGTGTCGTGTGTTTGGTGTGTGAAACTGTACCGTCGGCGTCGCCTCGGCAGTCGGCACGCAGCGAGGGAGCGTGATGGGTGTCGTGTGTTTGGTGTGTGAAACTGTACCGTAGGCGTCGCCTCGGCAGTCGGCACGCAGCGAGGGAGCGTGATGGGTGTCGTGTGTTTGGTGTGTGAAACTGTACCGTCGGCGTCGCCTCGGCAGTCGGCACGCAGCGAGGGAGCGTGATGGGTGTCGTGTGTTTGGTGTGTGAAACTGTACCGTCGGCGTCGCCTCGGCAGTCGGCACGCAGCGAGGGAGCGTGATGGGTGTCGTGTGTTTGGTGTGTGAAACTGTACCGTCGGCGTCGCCTCGGCAGTCGGCACGCAGCGAGGGAGCGTGATGGGTGTCGTGTGTTTGGTGTGTGAAACTGTACCGTCGGCGTCTCCTCGGCAGTCGGCACGCAGCGAGGGAGCGTGATGGGTGTCGTGTGTTTGGTGTGTGAAACTGTACCGTCGGCGTCGCCTCGGCAGTCGGCACGCAGCGCGGGAGCGTGATGGGTGTCGTGTGTTTGGTGTGTGAAACTGTACCGTCGGCGTCGCCTCGGCAGTCGGCACGCAGCGAGGGAGCGTGATGGGTGTCGTGTGTTTGGTGTGTGAAACTGTACCGTCGGCGTCGCCTCGGCAGCCGGCACGCAGCGAGGGAGCGTGATGGGTGTCGTGTGTTTGGTGTGTGAAACTGTACCGTCGGCGTCGCCTCGGCAGTCGGCACGCAGCGAGGGAGCGTGATGGGTGTCGTGTGTTTGGTGTGTGAAACTGTACCGTAGGCGTCGCCTCGGCAGTCGGCACGCAGCGAGGGAGCGTGATGGGTGTCGTGTGTTTGGTGTGTGAAACTGTACCGTCGGCGTCGCCTCGGCAGTCGGCACGCAGCGAGGGAGCGTGATGGGTGTCGTGTGTTTGGTGTGTGAAACTATACCGTTGGCGTCGCCTCGGCAGTCGGCACGCAGCGAGGGAGCGTGATGGGTGTCGTGTGTTTGGTGTGTGAAACTGTACCGTCGGCGTCGCCTCGGCAGTCGGCACGCAGCGAGGGAGCGTGATGGGTGTCGTGTGTTTGGTGTGTGAAACTGTACCGTCGGCGTCGCCTCGGAAGTCGGCACGCAGCGAGGGAGCGTGATGGGTGTCGTGTGTTTGGTGTGTGAAACTGTACCGTAGGCGTCGCCTCGGCAGGCGGCACGCAGCGAGGGAGCGTGATGGGTGTCGTGTGTTTGGTGTGTTAACTGTACCGTCGGCGTCGCCTCGGCAGCCGGCACGCAGCGAGGGAGCGTGATGGGTGTCGTGTGTTTGGTGTGTGAAACTGTACCGTCGGCGTCGCCTCGGCAGTCGGCACGCAGCGAGGGAGCGTGATGGGTGTCGTGTGTTTGGTGTGTTAACTGTACCGTCGGCGTCGCCTCGGCAGCCGGCACGCAGCGAGGGAGCGTGATGGGTGTCGTGTGTTTGGTGTGTTAACTGTACCGTCGGCGTCGCCTCGGCAGCCGGCACGCAGCGAGGGAGCGTGATGGGTGTCGTGTGTTTGGTGTGTTAACTGTACCGTCGGCGTCGCCTCGGCAGCCGGCACGCAGCGAGGGAGCGTGATGGGTGTCGTGTGTTTGGTGTGTGAAACTGTACCGTCGGCGTCGCCTCGGCAGTCGGCACGCAGCGAGGGAGCGCCGCGGCGGAAACTTTATGCTTTCATTGCGCGCTATTGGCTTGGCACCTCGCGCGAGCGGAACTCTTCTACGATACGATGCGATAACAGACGATTAGATACGAGTTGCCTTCTTGATAGGGACGACAATCCTAGCCCAACTTGTAATCGTTCAAACATGCGTGTATACGCATCGATGCGGCGGCGGCTGGCAGGTTACGTACGCGTGAATAGTACAATACTGCTGCAGCGGGTGCGGGGTCTCTGGCAGGAGCGGCCCGTGTGGAGGCCCGTGCGTGGAGGCCCGTTGTGCGTGAGTTGTCGCGTCCAGCGCCGGCGCCAGTCCAAACTACGGTATCGCCTCTATCTAAACCTATCGATACTCTCTATTTCCTCGGCCACTTCATGCACATGTGCTGTCTCTCTGTTACCTTGTCTCACCTGTACTTTGCGTACATTATTGAAGTGAAGTTGAAGGAATTCATTTCAAATAATTTACGCATTCGATGACAAAGTGACGTAATTTTTCTCTATTCTACCCTAGACAACATTCCCCGTGCTTGCCCTACTGAACGGATCTCTAGTTTTGCCAAGTCTTATTTTTATCCAGTAAAAACGAGTTCAAAATCGCTGAAAGAAGCTAGTGTGAAATAATGAATGCATGTTGTTTAGAGGATGTCAGCTCTCTGACGTGCCGGGCGCCGCCGGGCGCCGGGCCGGGGTGCACCGCCTGCCTCGCCGCGCGGACCGCTCCGCGCCACCGACCCAGTCCAACTGATGACTCGCCGAGTCCGCGTCGCTCTGACTCTGACTCTGACCGACCACTGTTTGCAAAACTAATTAATTTTAGAGTTCATCTACAGTTGCAGCGCTAACATCTTGAAGCCGCAGAAACGTAAAGAAGGACCGCTCTCATTGACTTCATTACTGAACTGTGACTTCACTCTTACTTGCGGTGTGCTTCCTACTAGTTAGTATGGTTTGTTGTTTGAGAATGATTATTAGCGTACGGATAGAGGGTTACCTCTATCCGTACGCTAATAATCATTCAGAAGCTCGTACATTGTACCTACCTATTAAGGTAGGTACAATGTACGAGCTTCTTATTAGTACACCCACTATCAAACCAGTTGGGTTGGCAATAGTATTAACAATGGCATCCGCCGGAGCTCCGTCCGCCCCCCGCCAGTCGTTGCCAGCGCCCCCCGCCCCCCGCCCCCCGACAGCTGGCTGAGCGCGAGCAGCTCAGTATCCTTCTGTTCTGGGTAGATAGCGCAAAGGGCAGGCGTGTAATTGAAGATATATCGGCAGGTCATGAAATTGATTGGCAATCAACCGACTTCCTCGAAGCTTGAGAGATCAATGCCTAAGCGGTGTTGGTTCTTGCGCGGCGCGGTGCAGCCACGGGCGCGGGGCGCGGGGCGCGCGGCGCGCCATTCTGTTCCCAGAATTAGATTGAATCATTTGGATGATGGCCGCAAAAGAGCGAGCGAGAGCACAATGTACAAATTGACAGCAGCGTGTTTTTACTCTGTGTTAGAAATGATATCCCAGTGTATTATGTATGCTGATGTCACGAACTTATATACTATTATTTAGAAAAACACTATAGGGAAGCAATGCTAGTGGTTAACCGGCCAAGTGCGAGTCGACTCGCACACAAAGAGTTCCGATTCCGTACCATCGTAATAACTATTGAAAAATGTCGCGGTCACCCATCCAAGTAAGACCGCGCCCGACGTTGCTTAATTTTCGGTGATCGGTACTCAACTCGGCATGGACATTGCACTCCTTATTATTATTATTTTTTAAAATTTTTTTTTATTTGTTTTTATAGCGGCCATAGTTATACACACCCTGTACAAATTTCAACTGTCTGCATATTACGGTTAATGTCAATGAAGCGAAAAAAGTAAAAAAAAATCTAGGTTTTTTGTATAGGAGCCCCGTTGAATTTTAATATTTATTTTTATTTGTTGTTGTTATAGCGGTAAGAGAAGTACACATTCTGTAAAAAATTCAACTGTCTTCCTTTCACGGTTCATGAGACACAGCCCGCTGACAGACGGACGGACAGCGGAGGCCTAGTCCCATGTCGATGTCCGTATCGGGATTATTTAAAAATTCGTAGAGCGACTCTGAATATGACCACGTGCTGCACGCCGCGCGGCCGCGCGGGGCACGCGCTATGACGAGACGTGCGTGACGTGTAGACTTGACTAGCGTAACTAAACAGCGCTGCGCGATCAAATGTCAGTTTAGTTTGTGATTGTTTCCTGAGAAAGTTCCTGCGCCGCACGTCGCGTCACGTCGTGAGAACTGGACCAGCCAGACATAAGTAGCTATCAGTTGGATGCGGCGCGGCACTGCTCCACTGGCAATGATTCCGGCTCAAGGCCGCAGTTATCTGCATGTTTGACACAAACCTGTCCGGATAGCGCTCCCCGGGCTCGGGTGGAAGCGGGTGGTGTTCTCTCTCAAGATACACGTTACTGTTAGCGTCATTTCATTTAATTGTATTTGATTACTTATATGTAATTTGATTATATTTGAATATAATCAAATTACATAAAATTACAAAAAAATAATATTAAGTAGTTTGTTTTAATTTAACTTGTATATTTAATTTTAATAATTTTGTTGTAGGTAACACTAAGAATACTAACATTTAATATAAGAGATTTCTGCTTCTAACTAATTATTGATCACGTTATCTGAAATAAACTTTTTTTTTTATTTGTAAACGTAACCCTTCTTTTTTTAGGTACAGTAGGGTACTGACTCGTAAATGTAAATATTTTCCTGCAAAATAGCTTTTGATAATACTCGTACGTGGAACTGTCAAATGTCACAGTCGCAGAGCGGGGATATAGCCAGAACCTCCCCGATGGGGCTGCAAGAATATTGGAAATTATATCTCAGTAATTTATTGAAAAAAAACTGAGTTTTTATGTAAAACGGGTTAAACATGATGGATATAGGTAAACAGGTTATTAAACCCCCAGCTGAGGGGAGGCAGGTACATCAGCCAAACTACAGTTATTATAACTTGCTTGTAATCATTAAAGTAACTTATTACTTGAACGATGTGTTCCCGTTGTCCCCACTGACGCTGTCCCCATGAACTTGATTTGATCACATTACGATTAATTTATCAGCAACTCTAAAGGAGTTCTCCATTCGTCAGATGAGTATGCTTTAGCCTTCCCTGTCGGTTAAATAAACTATAAGAGTCGGTTTACATAATATTGTACCTACGTACTTGTACGGAATGAGCGGTGTTCGCTGACCTCAGTAGCGGCGTGCTTGTCGAACCGCGACGCGCACCGCCGCCCGCCGCAGTCAGTACCAGAGGAGAGGACCGTTACGCACGTGACGTGACGTGACGCCGCGGCCGGAGCAGCGTGTGACGTTACACTACCTACAGTGCCATGTACCTACACCAGCTATGGGTAGGTGTTAGCTTGGGGTAAATAAATGCATTTAGTTTGTACCTTGATTCTGTTGCGGCGGTTGGCGCGGAGGATTATGCCGTCGTTCTCGATGTAGTCGGGTACCTCTTTGCGGTTGGAGAAGTTGAACACGACGGAGGTGGCGGCGGGTGGCGGCGCGCGGGGGCGGGCGGCGGCGCGCAGCCAGGGGGGGCGCTCCTCGGGGGCGGGGGCGGGGGGCTCAATGCGCTTCACGTTGGAGCCGCTCCAGGCGCGCTCGATGCCCGCCGCGCCGATGCGCGAGAGCGCGCCCGGCTCCGGTGTGGAGTGTCCATTGACGCGCGGGGGCCGGCGCTCCGGGCTAGCGGGTGCGGCCGGCATGGGTCGGATCACACCCACGCGCCGCGCCAGCAGCACGGGATTAGCGGCGCACAGCGGCGGCAGCTGTGTCTCTCCGCGCGGCGAGCTGAACGCGTAGCGCGTCACCTGCCCGGCGCGCGCGATCTGTTCGAGCGCAGCGCGGGGCACCAGCCGCGCCACCGTGTCCCCCTCGTCGTGCGACTCGCGGAGCTCCGGCGACGCCCCGCCCCGCTCGCTCGTCGAGTTCGCCGAGACTTCGGCCCGAGGGCTCGCGACCGGGTAGGATACGACGTCGAGGATGTGCCTTGTTTCCGATTTCTCGACGGTAGGAGCGACAAGAGCGTCCAATTTCAGAGTCGCAACAATGGGGGATTCCATAGGTTCCGGAGCGGGCGCGACGGACGGCGGACTCGGCTTCGGCTCGGGGACGCTTGGCGGCGGTGGCGGGGGATTCCATGTTGCAAGGATGAGGATAGGAGACGGCGATCGCGGCGGCAGCATGGCGGTCTCTTGCTCCGGGGGCGGCGGGGGAGTCGGGGATGTCACGACGAAGGCGAGCGGTGCGGGGAACGGCGCGGGAGCGGGCAGGTCGGCTGGCTCGGGAGTGAGGCTGCGGCGGGGTTCGAGGCCCCGCAGCACGGCGGACACGCGCGCGGCGGGCGCGGCGCGTCGCGGCGGCGCGCACTCGAACTTCCGCAGCGCGGCGCGCACCACGTCGGGAGGAGGCCGCTCCGCCTCGCGCAGCAGCGGCTGCGGACGACGCGGCGCGCGCGGTGGCCGCGGCTCCGGCTCCGGCGGCGCGTCCAGCCGGCTGAGCGCGTCCACGGAACGCGCGCGTTTCACGGAGTCCCTGCGCGACGAGGGCGCGAGCGCGGCGCTGGGCACGAGCGAGGCGGGGCGCGGGGCGCGCGGTGCACGAGGCGCGGGCGGCGGCCGCTCGTCCAGCAGGTGCTCGAGCGAGGCGGCGCGGCGCAGCACGGAGGCGCGGCGGCGCGGTGCGTCCCGCAGCGCGAGGGACAGGTAGCGCGACTTGAGCCGCTTCACGATGCCGGGCCCGTAGCGCAGCTCCTCGTCCTCTGGCGGCGGGGGCGGCGGTGGCGGCGGCGGCGGCGGCGGCGGCGGCGGCCCGCCGCTCGGCATCCGCCCGCGCGCCTGTCGCCGCTGCAGCAGCTCGCGCTTCCACTGCGGCAAGGTTCCGTTCGACATACCTGAAGGGGAATACTGCACTCAGTGTCTCCTCATGTCGTGAATTTCATATTCAGATTTAACTAACAAAAGAAGTTGAACCACACTTACTGGAAGGAGTGCCCTGTGGGCACAGGGTCATAGCGCCTTGACATCTGCCTGCCCTGTGGTCGCTATGACCCTTGACATCTGTCTAAATTATTGAATTGTTGCTGTTTTGTATTCTTATTTAAACGACCATAGAAGGTTTTTCTGTGTCGACATGTGATGTGATGTGATGTGATGATACATGACCGGCAAAGCTTCTCACCTATGAGTCCTCTGTGTACAGAGTTGTGGTCAAACAGACACAGCAAGCCATATACAAGAAGTTGAAGTTGAGCTATAGGGAATCGTTTTCTTTTTGAAATACGTTGGGCGACTTAAGATAAGATAAGATAAGATAATTTTTATTGGTTTACAACTTACCAAAGTCCTGGGTGGACTCCAGGATGGACTCCACCATCATCTTGCTGCAGCTGGCTCCGCTCAACTGTTTTGCAAAATAAACACATTTAATACACACACACCCAGATAGAGCAAGAACTAGGGAATCCAATACACCACATCATGAGATTTTGAGCCCGCGCGCCTGATGGGATGGGACTTCAAAAACGCATTTTTAACCAACTTCAAAAAAGGAGGAGGTTTTATGATCGGCAGTATGACGAATTCATTATAAATGTATGCGGGTTAACTACGAACCTAATTTGTGTTGGAAGAACATCGACGTTTCATTCCTTAACGAGGGATTTTTTCAGGGTGAGTGAGTGCGGTTCCAATTGCGCGCAGGCTGTATGCACCTAGTTTATTTTATGTAAATATATTATGTTCGTCGATTTCATTTCTCCGTCACATAAGGACCGATGTTGATAGTTATTTCGCTATTGGTCCTATTAATCGAAGGGTCCTATACAAAATACATTCATGAGAAAATCAATGTGACTTGAAAAACAGTGTGAATATTGAGGAACAAAACAATCTTATTTTAAAATTAGGTAAGTTTTTACTTCCTACGTTCAAATGAGTGAACTCATGGGGACCTTTCGGTTAAACGGAACGGGAGAACAGAAGTCGCAAGATGCTGTTGGTGTTTCTTGCGACTGGTCAAAAGCATTCGATTGCGTACACCATGAAACATTAATCAGGAAACTACATCACTATGGAATAAGGAACACCTCTTTGGGTCTTCTTACATCTTACTTGAGTGATAGGATACAAAGAGTTGACATTCATGGGAAACGGTCTTCGGGGTCTGTACAACTACAGACTCCGAAGACCGTTTCCCATTAATGTCGGGTGTGCTACACCCGTTGTAACCAACGGGTGTAGCACAGGGTTCTACCCTCGGTCCTTTCCTATTTTTAGTTTATATTAACGACCTGCCTCATCTTGCAAAGGATAATTACGAGATCGTATTGTTTGCTGATTATACTTCATTAATTTTTAAAACGAAACGACATAACACTAATTTCGACGATGTGAATAATGCAATCTCAAAAATAGTCCATTGATTTAGTGTCAATAACCTTTTGCTTGATAAAACCAAAACGAAATGTATAAAATTTATTCTACCTAATGTAAAACAAGTTAAGGCTGATGTAACCGTCAAAGGAGAAACGTTAGAAATTGTTAACAGTAAGTACCATATTCTTAGGAATAACCTTAGATAGTAAACTTCAATGGGGCCCACACATAGACAAGCTATCGAAGAGACTTAGTTCTGCAGCGTATGCAGTCAAAAAAATCCGTCATCTTACAGACGTTGATACTTCTAGACTAGTTTATTTCAGCTACTTCCATAGTGTTATGTCTTATGGCATACTGCTGTGGGGGAACGCTAAAGATATTAACACCGTATTTGTGCTGCAGAAGAGGGCTGTTCGTGCAATCTATAATATGGGTCCTAGAGAAAGCCTACGTCAAAAATTCAAGGAAATAAACATAATGACAGTACCATGTCAATATACCTCTATATAATGAAAACCTAATTGTACACTCATAGAAATATCAATCGCTTCCCTAAAAATAGCAATGTACATAATTTGAATACAAGAAATAAACATAAACTCGCTTTGCCCACAACTAGACCAAATTAATGTATCTTTTAAAGGGCAATGTATACACTTCTACAACAAAACTCCTAGTGAGTGGGAGCAACAATTATCAATAAATAAATTCAAACAAATTGTCAAAACCTTCTTGTGTAAAACATTCTTGTCTTCTTGTGTGAGGCCTACTATAAAATATCAGATTATCTAGAGGATAAAAAAGCTTGGGACGGGATTTGCTCCAACTCTAAAAATAACAACTAACTATCAGGCTAAAGGTTTCTTCGTCCCTTCTTTACTTTAGTCTACATACCGATGCGACTGAAATCAAAGATATCTTTATTTCCGTGTCAGTGTTTAATTATTAAGAGTTTCACTTTTTCTAAGTGTTATTGTATTTATAGAGTTTTTGACTTTGACTTTGAAACCCCACTCCAAGTGTGAAAATCAAACTACAATTCAATGAAACGAAAAATACATTTTTCTTATTTCGTTCAGGTGCTTGTAGTCAGTAGGTACGACTAGGTACTGCTGAAATGAAAAGGTTGAGCCGAAAACTAAAAATAAACTATTTCTAAGACCCATCGTATCGGCTGATTTGTATTTGGTGTAGGCAGTATAGGCTTATAGGCAGTGGCGTATTTCAAAATTCTGCGCCCTGGACCTGGAATTCTCCCCCATTAACTAACGGGAAAAAAACCGGCAAAGTGCTTGTCAGTCGGGCCACGCGCCGTGTAGGGTTCCGTATTGCACTTGCACGGTAGGTACCTTCTTGTTATGATCTGTAGGCACATATTTATGCAACAAACAACTTCAACTAAATAATTTTTAAATAGATGTGTTCTAAATTTACTTTTTTACCTATCGCGGTGGTGGGTAAAGTGAGTGTGGTGGCGCGGCGTGGGTAGGTATGGTACTCGGGTAAGTGAGTGTGGTGGCGCGGCGTGGGTAGGTATGGTACTCGGATAAGTGAGTGTGGTGGCGCGGCGTGGGTAGGTATGGTACTCGGGTAAGTGAGTGTGGTGGCGCGGCGTGGGTAGGTATGGTACTCGGGTAAGTGAGTGTGGTGGTGCGGCATGGGTAGGTATGGTACTCGGGTAAGTGATGTGGTGGCGCGGCGTGGGTAGGTATGGTACTCGGGTAAGTGAGTGTGGTGGCGCGGCGTGGGTAGGTATGGTACTCGGGTGAGTGTGGTGGCGCGGCGTGGGTAGGTATGGTACTCGGATAAGTGAGTGTGGTGGCGCGGCGTGGGTAGGTATGGTACTCGGGTAAGTGAGTGTGGTGGCGCGGCGTGGGTAGGTATGGTACTCGGGTAAGTGATGTGGTGGCGCGGCGTGGGTAGGTATGGTACTCGGGTAAGTGAGTGTGGTGGCGCGGCGTGGGTAGGTATGGTACTCGGGTAAGTGAGTGTGGTGGCGCGGCGTGGGAGGTATGGTACGCGGGTGAGTGTGGTGGCGCGGCGTGGGTAGGTATGGTACTCGGGTAAGTGATGTGGTGGCGCGGCGTGGGTAGGTATGGTACGCGGGTGAGTGTGGTGGCGCGGCGTGGGTAGGTATGGTACTCGGGTAAGTGAGTGTGGTGGCGCGGCGTGGGTAGGTATGGTACTCGGGTAAGTGAGTGTGGTGGCGCGGCGTGGGTAGGTATGGTACTCGGGTGAGTGTGGTGGCGCGGCGTGGGTAGGTATGGTACTCGGGTAAGTGAGTGTGGTGGCGCGGCGTGGGTAGGTATGGTACTCGGGTAAGTGAGTGTGGTGGCGCGGCGTGGGTAGGTATGGTACGCGGGTGAGTGTGGTGGCGCGGCGTGGGTAGGTATGGTACTCGGGTAAGTGATGCGGTGGCGCGGCGTGGGTAGGTATGGTACGCGGGTGAGTGTGGTGGCGCGGCGTGGGTAGGTATGGTACTCGGGTAAGTGAGTGTGGTGGCGCGGCGTGGGTAGGTATGGTACTCGGGTAAGTGAGTGTGGTGGCGCGGCGTGGGTAGGTATGGTACTCGGGTAAGTGAGTGTGGTGGCGCGGCGTGGGTAGGTATGGTACTCGGGTAAGTGATGTGGTGGCGCGGCGTGGGTAGGTATGGTACTCGGGTAAGTGAGTGTGGTGGCGCGGCGTGGGTAGGTATGGTACTCGGGTAAGTGAGTGTGGTGGCGCGGCGTGGGTAGGTATGGTACTCGGGTAAGCACACCACAAAACATTTAAACAAAACCACTAACCAGAAGTAAAGGTGAGCGGAGCGAGCTGCTATTCGACACTTTTTCTGGTAGAAATGTAAGCAAAAGTGTGTCAAAAGAAATGATAGAGAGAGCCGAAAGTTTTTATGAAATTGGTCTTCTATTTTAAATAGCGGCGAGCGGAGCTAGCTTAGCAAAGACAAGGCAGCTTAGATAAAATTTATGATTTTTTCGCGTTTAACTTCAAAATAGGGACTACATGGGACATGGAGGAAACGTACCAGAATTATAAAGAAGTTTTACTGAAAAGAAACATTCTTTTATTTTTAAAATGAAGTAAAACTGTATTCACAGAACTTTGAAACATTACTTGTCGAACCAACTAAACATTGCATATTAAATCAAAAGAACTCCATGAAATCTGCCAGAAACAGGGATTAGATGGGACGCAGCGCGTCGACTCCTCGTTTACATCAGTCAGACCAATCTGATCGCCTGGGTGTAGGTACTTAGACAACGCTTTATCCACCCTGTGCACTTCGGCACGGGGTGCGCGGCAGTCTCGATGGAGACTATCCATGTGCGCAGGACATTATTATATAGTGCACAAGTGTGTGCGCAAACACTGGTGCAGTTTACCGGTTATGTACTCGCCCTTTACGAACTTCATGCGCCTCCTAAAAGTACATTCCTAAGGGACCGCGAATAACCGCGGTAAAGCGCAGTAAAGGTGGCACATGGATAACCATGGACCACCTTTACTGTGAAAGAGATTATGAAGCTCAGAGATGAAGCACTCCGCACATTGCATACAACTAAATTAGAGTCCAACAAATTATATCTTAAAGCTGAGGTGAATCGAGCTCTACACTTCGACGAGACTGCCTTTTTCAATCAAAACATAAACAGTAAAATACAAATTATATCTTAAAGCTGAGGTGAATCGAGCTCTACACTTCGACGAGACTGCCTTTTTCAATCAAAACATAAACAGTAAAATACAAATTATATCTTAAAGCTGAGGTGAATCGAGCTCTACACTTCGACAAGACTACCTTTTTCAATCAAAACATAAACAGTAAAATACAAATTATATCTTAAAGCTGAGGTGAATCGAGCTCTACACTTCGACAAGACTACCTTTTTCAATCAAAACATAAACAGTAAAATACAAATTATATCTTAAAGCTGAGGTGAATCGAGCTCTACACTTCGACAAGAATACCTTTTTCAATCAAAACATAAACAGTAAAATACAAATTATATCTTAAAGCTGAGGTGAATCGAACTCTACACTTCGACAAGACTACCTTTTTCAATCAAAACATAAACAGTAAAATACAAACTATATCTTAAAGCTGAGGTGAATCGAGCTCTACACTTCGACAAGACTACCTTTTTCAATCAAAACATAAACAGTAAAATACAAATTATATCTTAAAGCTGAGGTGAATCGAGCTCTACACTTCGACAAGACTACTTTTTTCTATCAAAACATAAACAGTAAAATACAGAGCCTTATGGAAAACTTAAAAACACTTATTTCGTCCCCAAAATCTAATAAACTCCCGCCCCAATTTAATGATCCTAATACAATTGTCATTTCTTTGATGTTCAAAAACAAAATGAATGCCTCACTCCCGGGGGTACCCAAAAATACGCTATGTAGGTATGTATGTATATTCCCCGATTTTTCGTAGTTTTCGAGTTATGATTTTTGTACGTTTTGTTTGAGAATTTTCGTGCGGAACGGTTAAAACTATAATTTTATAATTTTTTTTTGGGGAATTTTATGGCTTTTGTTTTTGTTATATGACCCCTATGAATCATAATTTCTTGCCTAAAATTATCAGCTCTTTCTAACAGTAATGCAAGTTCGAATTTTTTTATCGAAAGTGAAGAATTTCCTTTTAAGCGAGACAAAGTTGAATTTTCTGTATTGGGCAACTTTTGTAGTGGTGTTTTAAAATCGGTAATTTTATTCAAAATTTTATATTATTTGTTAGTTTAAAGCTAAAAATATAACTTCATGTACCTTCTTACCGAGAGTAAGACACTCCGTTGCAGAAATAATGCCCGAAAAAGCAATTAAACAATTGCTTTTCCGGGCATTATTTTTGCAACTTTATGGGAAGTTATGTATTACATTTCTCCTAAATACCACGGTTGCTAAAATACGATTTTTTATAGTTATTTTTAAAATCCCCCAAAATCTCGTCTTTAAATCGTCATATCTTATTTGTTTGTGGTTGTAATGCCACAAAATAACTTGAGCTGTATTTTAGAATGTATACTTATTCTAAATAAAGAAAAAAAAAAATAAGTCAACAATCTGCATCAAAGTTAAAAATCGAGACAATTTCTAAATTCATTAAAAAAAACTAAAATTGAATTTAGTTTTCTTTCAAAAAGTTCTTCAGTTATTGCCCATTCCAACGATATGCTATATGACTTGAAAAATTATTGATTAGGTGGTCAAACTAAGAGATACCTACTTATCTGGCTGGTCCAGACAAACGCCGTGTTAGGGGCGAAGAAAACATTCTACTCTCTACACCTAACTGTCATTTTAATCTATTCTACCTAGAGAAGAAAAAGCAATTGTTTAATTGCTTTTTCGGACATTATTTTTGCAACTTTTGAATACACTTTGCGGCATAGTGTACGTTGGCTCATTGGCTCAAAGTCAAAGTCAAAAACTCTTTATTTCCATAAATACAATAAATTTACACTTAGAAAAGGTCAAATTCTTAATAATTAAACACTGAGCTGTGTTTCAATCGAACTAAACAACATAAGAGCTCACGTCTCAAGTGCGCTCTTATTTACTAAGACGCATTTTTGCGCCGACCCGATATCTAGTTGTATTGTTGATCGAAGTTAATAAGCTGAACATTATTCATAATTTGAGAAAAAAACGAAAAAAAATCATAACTCGAAAACTACGAAAAATCGGGGAACATTTTTCGTAGTTTACCTACATCAGTTATTTTCAGGTACCCCCGGGGGTGTGGCAAATGTGGCATATTTTTTTTATGACGTCATTGTTTGGTCCACCCTACCTTACAATACGTAATTATTAAGAATTTTGAATTTGAAAATCCAGTTGTCCACAACTGGATTAATTGCCCTATACCTCATTTACATTAATAAAATAGTGTTAGTGTACATTTCTTGGTTTCGCCAGAAGATCAGCTGTGGTATGCCCCCGGGCTCAAGTTTTAACAGTGTTTGTATACCTACCTACCTACATACTAAAGTCAAGTTACTAGATTAAGTATCAATTGTAATAAATCCAATTTTTACTATAAATATAATTTATACTATGGATATAAATTGAGCTACAAATAAAGATTTCTTATTCTTTTGGTGCACTCTCTATTCACTTACTCTCATAATCTGATGGAACGCCAGACCAACACGGCGGGGAAGAGCTAACCCCCAAGGAAGCAAACTTACTTTGGGGTTAGATGATGCTGTGTGGATTATCCAGCTTTTAATGAAATAACCAAAAAATACAATTATTGCTTGTTGAATCAATAATGTTTATTTCTTCAGGCTTACAAAATAAGCACATAAACAAGTCAAATTGTAAATACCTAGGTACCTAAAATAGGAAATAAAGTGTTTATCGATTCTCTTTACTTAATTTTTGTCCTCTAGCAGAAGTAAAGAAGAGTTGCTGTGTAAATGTAAATGCGTGCTATGTCTATTTATTCCACTTATAATATTCGTGGAAGAAAATGCTTTGAACTGCTTCATATTAGCTACATACACAATAAAGCAACAGTGTTGCCACCTCGCGCCTCGCTAGGACCCAAGGCTTCCCATGTAGTGGTATCTATTTGTTTTCTACAGCTCTTCTGATCTTCATTATATGAATGCATAATGGTTTACCTGACCCGAGGTAAACCTAAAGACAGACTGTTGCAGTGCATTATCCTGAAGACCTGCTTGTTTATATCTGGATGGGGCATGGCTCCTACTAACATTATATCTATAATAGAAATAAACTGCTTATGGAGACAAGCCATAACAAGAAGAGTGTTTAACACATGCCTTTGAACGCAAAGGAATGCACGCTCGAAAACAATAACGTCGCCCTCGAGCCGGGCATTCCAGCGCCCGGCGTATTCCTTACCTGCTACGCATCCACAGGTTCACGTGCCACTGACTCCGAGATTGTCACAGGGCATTCCTAAACATTGTATTGCACACCGAGTACCACTACACTACACTAGAACACTTGCTCTTGCTTTCAATTCAAAAATCACTTCTGGGGCGACCGCGACGACGACGGGCACCCGTGCATAAGTTGAAATGCATTCGGAGAACTACAACAATCTTTAAAGTTCATAGAAGTTGAAACCGATCCGCTTATTTTATCAGTAGGTACAACAAAGTGCTTATTGGATAAAATAGGTATTTATTTTCGATGCGTTCTAACTTTGTGAAATAATAAACACCAGATCACATTGGCAACCTCTCGTCTTGATTGATAGGACTTGACTGACTGGCTGCCTGACTGAACGGACTATCGTCTTGAATTGACTGATGGATGGATGTGAAGTTGGGTTGATGTTCTTACTTGTTGACTGACGTTGCGGTGCGTGCGTTCAGAGGTGCGTTCATGGATAAGGAGGATGATTTTCTTCGTCCGAGGTTCATGGCGACTGGCTGGACGAACGAAAAACCTTGTGTTCGGGGTTGCCAGCTCACTATTAGTTAAAGCACGCCATCTGTGTTTGAGTAGCATAAATTCTTCTCTTTCCATTTTATTGGCAGCATTGATTAAAATTGATTGTTTCGCGAAAATTCAATCAATTCCAAAAATACTTTACGTTACTTATAAGTACAAATAAAAACCTTAGGGTTCCGTACCCTAAGGCTAAAAACAGAAACCTATTACAGCTTCCGCTGTCCGTTCGTCCATCCCTCCGTCCGTCTGTCACATCACAGTGCTCTATCTCGTGAACCGTAAGAGGTAGACTGTTGAAATATTCAGAGAATGTGTAGCATTTCTCTATAACAACAAACAATAAAAATAAAATAAATATCCAAATTAAAGGGGGCTTCTAAACCAGCATTTTTGTATTCAGTTTCTGACCTGCGCTGCGGTGGGTGCATATTGTATTTATTAGCCTATGATAACATGATAAGTGTACGAGTTGTTGTAAGTATTCATTAGTTAATACTTACCATAGAGACTGAGGCTGACGGACAAACCGATCAACGGTTTATGTTAGCTGTAGCATAAGTATGTAAATAATGTTTAATATAGTTAAACAAATAAAAAAAATAAACAAAAAAAAACGTGATTATTTTGTCTATTTTTGCTCTTCGTTTGTCGAGGCTGTATCTCTTGAACAGCCTTATACAGCCAGCACATGAAACTTTCTATATATAAGTTCACACGTTTCTATAAATAAGAACACTTCAACTGTAATAATAACAACAAATACTAAAAATAAAATAAAATAAAGTTAAAAATTTAATGTTCTTTGAAAAAGTTGCCTGATTTTTACGGTACGGAACCCTTCGTGTGTCGAATCGCACTGGTGGGTATTGAATCCTACTGTTGTGCCCATAAGAATCATCTTGCAACAATTCATTTCCTTCTACCCTTCCTCCTCCCTCATGCACATTTATCATCGCACCGTCTCGCTAAGGACGGCCGAAGAAACCGCTGAAAGGCTTCACGAATCGACTCCGGAGATGAGGCAGTTGCCGATCGACATGCCAACACAACGGACTTGCTTGGGCAATTATTACGCATGTGATCTCTCAAAATTGAAACTATGTAATTTGAACTCGCTAACTAATTTGAAAACGCTTCTCTAATAAGTAACTATAAAACTACGTGTGTGTGTGTGTGTGTGTGTGTAAATTAATTTCCGTGAGATTTTAAAGAAATTCCAGTGCTCTCGTACCATCCAGCTTGTACTTGCAACCCGCCGCCGCAAGAAATTGAATAAATTTTGGAGATCTATAGGTATGTGCATGTTCCTAGTATTCCTAGCTGCTGTGCCTCAATTTTACCAATTTCCTAAACACAGCAGATTTCATACCCCTTTAAATTGTTGCAAGAAGTTATAATTATAACCGCGAAATACAGTCCACTTCCATCGATATTTTATTGAATAATCAAATCCATTCGCATACCCCCTTTTATGAGTGGTTTAGTTTGAACCAGCTACTAGAAATAACCACCATAAAATTTGATCCTTGCGAGCACGAATATTTTAGATATTTTCTGTCTAAATACCTATCCGTCTACCGCCCGGGCACGAGCCCATCTCAGTCCTTTAGGAAAGATTTTAATCGAAATCCACGTAGTTTCACACACATTTTTTCTCCCGCTAGGTACTTAGATAACTTTACAATATTCCTACTGATAATTACCTAATTAATTTATGTTCTCCCATTTTCTCACCCGCAACCATTTCCGCTAGGTGAACATAAAATAATTTTATATATTCGCAACCGCTCCGCTAAATTAGTCTAGGACTAGGAACCTACATTGTTATTACTACCTGGTATTCCACTTGCACGTCGTCGTTATCAGTACATAAATACCTACATTTGTAATTTGTTTGTAATATTCCGAGTCATAAATTTTGTGTTCAAGTATTACCTAATTCTCCTACCTTCATACACATCTACCCGCAACTCCGCGCGACATAATCATTATTTTGTCCGTTCCTCACGGTTGGCTTAGGCCTCCCCGCACCGCACACTTGAGTTCATTCACTCACACACAAACTCACCGCTATACGTAGGTAGGTACGACCGCTCGTTCCGTGTTTCTTCGCTTTTGTTTCTAGAACCAAGCAGCGCGCGGGCAACTCAAACTTAATATTGGTCAGAGAATTGGTTTGCAAACGTAAAACTCACGCGTAGTACTATTTAATAATCTTTGGCACCACACCGCTTATCTCTCAACAAGCATAAAGTAGCTATTTAATTCCCGCTGATTGTGCCTTTCTGTTCTGCCAGTAAGAGGTTCATTTTTGTTGTCTTTGGGTTTTATTGTTTTTTTGTATTTGGAGGATTTTCTTTTTATTTCCGCGTCTACTTCTTTAGTTATTCACAATGAGTAGAAGAGATAAGAAGGAAAATTCTTCTGATATTGAAGAAGATTACGATGAGGACAAAGTTCAACAAGTTATGCTTGAATCTAAACGAGAAGTTATATTTGCTCGTATGCAAGGATTTGTATGACCTCGCTAAGAAAGTTGAAAGCGATTCTTCGAAGTTTCAGGCCTTAGGTACTACACAGTGCGTTTAATATCGACTAAACACATAAAGATTTTGAAAGGATATTAGATTCATAATATAATGCTATTTCGCTTAAATTAAATCCTAAACACGCTGTTAGGTACCAAGAATGGACGAACTTTGACATAATATATTGTCTTATCAAACAAGTCATTGCGACTCATTCGCTGCCCACCAAAAGTGAATCTTCTCTGCAAGCTGAACGATCTAGGCCTAGACTTCCGCCCATAGAACTGCTGTCCTTTAATGGTGATGTCCGAGCGTGGCCGCTTTTTTACCAACAGTTCAAATGCACTGTTCACGAAAATACATCACTTTCAGATAGTGACAAAGTGTATTATCTGGTTGGTAAATTGTCTGGTTCCGCTGCGTCCGTCTGTGCCCGGTTGCCTCCGACCGCTGAAAACTACCCTATTATTTGGGAGGCTCTGATACAAAAGTACGATGACTCAAGACTGCTCGCTAGTTCATACCTCAACCAGTTGTTATCTTTTAAATCGCTTACCGCTAATTCCGCTACAGGTATGGAATCATTCTTAGATAGTTTTGACACGTCTGTAGAAGCCCTTAGGCAATTGAGCCTCGGTGACCTATCCGAATTCATTCTGCTGCACCTCGCTCTACAGAAAGTGGACTCTGAAACGGTCAAGTTATTTGAAATAATCTATCGTAAAGATAAAATTCCAACCTATTCTAACTTGATTGAATTCGTAAAAGAACAAAGTAAAGTACTATCTCGGTCAGCTGTTCCTTCAACAAAGCCGCCAGCGCAGCAGAAGTCTCGCGCTCACGTACCTACGCCCAAAGCGAAGCCTAGCTCTCAGACGAAATCTTTCGTAAACCAGTGTTTACGAAAGATTTTGTAAACACTGACCAGGCGTCTAGTACTAAAAGTGATGAGACCAAATGCACTTTATGCCAACGCGACAAACACGATCATTTTTGTCGTTGTTATGCCTTTAAAAAGCTGACTCCTCAAGATAGATATAAATTCATAAAAGGTAACTCTTTTTGTACCAACTGTTTGAGTGTGAAACACAAGGTAATGGAATGTACTTCCACGCATACTTGCTCCCATTGTTCAGCCAAACACCACTCGCTTTTGCATTTTATCCAGCCCGCTAAAAATATAACTGTTGAGAACAAACCCGCTAATAATAAATCTCCCGCTACAGCTCATGCCACTCGCCCCGCTGCGTATGCGCATACATCCTCACCCGAGGCTCATACCTGCGCGCCCGCTAGCGCCCTTGCGCCCTTTGCGCATAAGGTCGATGCAAGACAGCTCCCGCTCACGATCAAAACAGTAATGCGTCGGTGTGTACTGTTTCTTATGATCACTATTCGCACACAATAACAACTGCGTTATTGGCTACCGCTAAAGTTAAATTTATTGATAATTTAAGGCGCTGCATGTCGACGATTGCTCTTTTTCAAATAGAAAAAAATAATACTTCTCAACAAGCCACGTCTCCGATTTTTATATATATATTGCTTCAGGTTCCTACCTAGATTCTGGCTAAGCTGAAAACATAATAGCAGAAACTTTTCTCGATAAAAATATTTTTCTAAAATGATACGTTTTAGAATTTAAACTCAAAATATTTTGCTAATTACTATGAAGATCAACTTGGGATTTATTGTTAAAGATAGGTAACATTTTGATCTAGTTTCTTGCTAAGATAGTTTTTTGATAAAGATTCATATTTATATTTAATCATCAATTTATTCGAAAATATGTAGGCGCATCGCGTGCCGCCCGTGAATCAGTACCTCTGTGACCACTGTCAACGTCGGACGTGTGTTTGACGTCGTCGCAGCGGTCGGTGGCAATCTATACGAGTTATTTATTGTGAACTTCTGTTATAATCGAAGTTCTGAACGTTACCACAAAATAAATAGTTATTTAATTATAAATAGTTATATAATATTACCTTCCCTAAAGATGGGTAACAACTCTAAAAAAATATTAAAAAAGAGGATAAGGTTACGAGCCCAAAGAGAACATGTGAAGAATATAAGGGAAAGAAAACGGTAAGTACCTACGTACTTAATTATCAATCTTACATATCTACCGGCATCTACCATAAAAATACTTATCAACTCTATAGGTACGACAGTGTGGTGTTCTGCTCGGCGTTTATATTAGATGATATCTGATATCATAAACATTGTAGTGACCTATGGAGACGTAGGTGTGGGCTAAATTATGGTGATGTAAAATGAAACCATATTTATTCTGGGCCTAAACCAAAACAGAACACGCCTCTGTAGGTATAGGTTAGGTGTCTACCAGTACTACTCTGTCTAGGTACCTACGTACAAGATAGTACACCGCTATAATCTCACTAACATTAGGTCATTTACTATATAGGTACCTAAGTGCGAAAGTTGGATTGTTTAGATGTTTGATACTCCTTCACACCAAAACTAAATGTAGGTACCTACCTAAATAATATTAATTTGGTAAATATATTTTCATAAACCAATTATTTTCAGAACTTTGACGGAGAATTACAATTCTGCATCATCAATAGCACTTCTAACCACAGTAAAACCCGCAGTTGAACAAAATAAGTATGTATGGATAATATTCAGCAGTATAAATAAATCCCGGGATTTTATAGTCAGTTTAAATATCTACTTATAATAATACTAGTTATAATTTGATTGTAATTTTCTTTGTTAATAAAGGCCATTGCCGTTTAAAAAAAAAAATCAGTTTAAAAATTCAGTTATTTTGTTACCTATTATTCAAATTTACTTAAGTTCAGAATACTACTTGTACCTACAGCAGTCAAGATGACCCCGGGATTTTCTAATCTGATAAAATTCTATATTTTTTTATATATAATATTTCAGACTGGTGGAAATACCTACACTGACACTAACTAAGGAAACCAAATATCCTTTAGAATTCAGAAAAACCTTGACTGATATAAAAATAATGAGTATTCGTAAGGTAATAATTGCTTCAATACAGAAGTACAAGTTAAAAAAGGATATTCCGGAAGCAATTACTAGTTTTAGGAATGAAGTTCAAAACTCTATCTACCATGCATGTGGTAATCATGAACATTGTAAGGAATATTATTGTTCAAAAGAAAAAACAACTCAAACTAACATGGAAATCGAAAGCAACATATTCTGGCTTAGAATTAAAACAATTGTTGGGTCAGTACTATCAAAATGGAGAAGTCTGCTTGAAGACGTCGATACGAACGTAGTGGAGCGATTTAACAGCATAGTAGCGAAATTCATAGGAGGGAAAAGAATAAACTTTTCTCTTCGAAGAGGCTATAGTGCACGTTGTTCTGCTGCAGTCGTATCTTTCAATTATCCTCATCCAATTCATACATTGCAGAAGAAAATTTTAGGAAAAAGTCCTAAAAGCATCTTGAAATCTATTGAAGAACGTCGATTGGATAAAAGGAAAAAAAACCTAGCTAATCCTCATAAGAAGAATAGATCATTTAAAAAAGACAGTAAATTACAACATGATTATGGTGCTCAGAGTAGCGCCCCTGATATGCCACCAGAAGAATTAGAAAGAGCAAAAGAATTGTTTCTACAAAATTTAAAAGAGTTAACATCGGACAAAGAAAAAATACAACAATCGACTATAAACCAAAGAGACAGCAACAGCTGGTTAGAAATCAGAAAGAATATGATTACAGCATCCAATTTTGGAATAGTAATAAAAAGACGAGAAAACAGCAGCAAAGCAAAATTTGTTGAAAATATATTGTACAAATCTAACTTAGGCAATATAGCGGCAATCGCACATGGCGTGGAAAATGAGCAACTGGCTTTAAAACAACTCGCCCTGCAAGAAAAAGTTATTATTGAGCCATGTGGATTGTACGTCGACCACGAATATCCTTATGTAGGTGCCTCACCAGATGGCCTTATAGGCCACGACACTATAGTGGAAGTTAAGTGTCCTATAGTTGCTTTTAAAAACGGTCTAGAAACCGCAATTACTCAAAACAAAATACAAATATGGAAATATGACAAAAAAAAAACCTTATTTTGAACAAAAAGAGTAACTGGTACTACCAGATCCAAGGCCAACTCCATGTGACCCAAAAAAAAAATGTGCCTATTTGCTGTGTGGAGTGGTGAAAACACACCACTCAAAACTGCAATGATAGAGAAAGATGATAATTTTTGGGAAAATAATATGAAGGAAAAAATTACAAAATTTTACATGGATTGGCTGTTGCAGGAAATTGTTGATTCAAGGAAAATGCGAGGCATGCTACTGAGGGACAATGAATCAAATAAATCAGAGGAAGAACAAACCGGGATACAGCCAAGGCAAATAAATTTTGATATTTTGCCAACCGACCAGCCATGCTGCAGCAGACAGCTAGCTTTTGAACAAATTTGATAATAAATGAATAAACTATTTTTGACTTTTGAATAAACAAATTTTATTACTCATAATTTTTTTTAAATACAATATCCCGGGATCCCGGGATTCCAATATTTTTATTTTACCAATTTTTAAGTGCATGATTCCGGGACCCCGGGATTTTATATATAAGATTCTAATTTTACCAATATGTTTTTAAACTAGGTAATCCCGGGATCCCGCGATTTTATATCTAGGATTCTAATTTTACCAATATGTTTTTAGAGTAGGTAATTGCAGAATCCCGGGGTCCCTGGATTTTATATCTAGGATTCTAATTTTATCAATATTTTTTTTAAACTTGGTATGTGCAGAATCCCGATTTCTTGGGCTCTGTTAGCTATTATGGAGATACGAGTACAAATCAAAATTTTGTACATTTGCTAATAGATTGATCAATAATAGTGATCGTGGTGAGTCGGATGGAGGCGGCTCACGAACCTCTTGCATCTTGTAGGGTAGGTAGGCCTTAAATATTTTATAATGTTATTGAGATATAATATAAATGCAGTAGGTACTTAGGAGGTAGTACTATCAGGTCCAGCTGTTGCCAGGATAAGAGGAGTGGTTAAAGTTACCTATAGTAAAGCTAGGTATATTACCTGCCTACGTAGGTTGGTACCTAACACGCAACACGGTCTCATAAAAACTATTAACAATAATATTTACGATACGCGTGCGCCACCATCAGCTTGCCGTTGGCAACTCTCTTAGTCGTTTCTGCCGCGATTTTAGGAACACACAGCGCCTTAAACCGCTCTCACTATTTGAGATGCCTAATCGACCCTGGCTCTCAAAGTGAGTGCATTTCTGCCACGTGCCGTAGGCGCTTATCGCTACCTGTTTGTACACAAAGCCGTTTCTCTAAGGTGCAAGGCATAGGAAGGGCTTCTCAGAAAATTCTGGGAGTGACCTCACTTCGAATTTCTTCTCGTTTTGACGACGGAAATGAGTATCACATCAAACCCATGATTGTAGACTACATTACGTCACAATTACCTGACTAGCGTGTCGATGTCAGCGCACTTAGTCATTTACGTATCCTACCCATGGATGATGTCTTCTCAGAACCCGGTCCGATCGACCTTCTCTTAGGTGTGAACTTGTACTATCAAATCCTCCTATTCAACAAGGTCACTGCTACTACTTTAGGCTACATTGTCATGGGAGACGCACCCGTTGAAACGCCGCGATCTTCATTGCACACCCTTTGAGCTTTTACGGCGGATCCGTTACACCAACTGGTGGAACGATTTTGGTTAACTGAGGAACCACCGTCCCAGTTTAAGTCCAGATGATCAACGATGTGAAGAGATCTATACATCCACTACTACACGCAATGAGGACGGTAGTTATGTGGTTATGCTTCCTTTTAAGGATGATCCTCAAAAGCTGGGTAACTCTTACATAACCGCTAAAAAGAGGTTTTCATCTCTCGAAAGGAAACTTTTGCGATCACCTGACTTACATGAGAAGTATAATGATATAGTATCTGATTATTTTGACAAAGGTATTTTAACACGCGTTTCCCCGGACGAGTGCTCTTTTCCAGGTTATTACTTGCCGCACCACCCTGTAATCCGTGATGACAAGTCATCGACTAAGGTCCGCATTGTTTTAGACGGCAGCGCCGTAACTGATTCTGGTCTGTCTCTAAATGACCTTTTTTATAAAGGCTGTAATCGGCAAGCCGATATATTTAATATTTTATTAAGTCCGCATACATCGCATTGCATTTTTTGCCGACGTAAGGCAGATGTATTTGTGTATCTATACTCACCCCGCTCACCGTTGTTATCAATGTATTTTATACCGCTTCTCTTCAGACGCTCCGCTTGCAACCCTTCAATTTAAGCGCGTTACCTCTGGTCTGCGGTCTAGCCCCATGTTGGCGCTAAGGACTTTGCGTCAGTTGGCCAAAGACGAAAGACAAAGGTGGTCCGTAGCAGCTGACGTCATCGATCGAACGGGACGTCTATATGGACGACCTAGCATCATCTGCCTCTTCAGTCGATCAGGCAGTCCGGACTGCACAGGAATTGATTCAAATGCTTAAGGCTGGTGGTTTTGACTTAGTAAAGTGGACTAGTAACTCCCCTGAGTTACTAAAACACATACCCCTATCACATAGGCAATCTGAATCCATTTCATTCGATGACGATGACACGTTTAAGATTTTGGGTCTTCGCTGGCTTCCCGCGTCTGATAACTTTTGTTTTTTGACTTCGGTCCCGCCTTCCGATTTCACTAAAAGGGCAGTCTTGTCTTGTCTTGTCTTGACCGCACGCCTGTACGATGTTTTAGGACTCGTCAGACCCGTAATTCTTTACGCCAAATTGATAATCAGGGAACTGTGGCTTTTGCACATCGATTGGGATGATAAGCTACCCTGTGATATCAACGCTCTATGGCAAAGAGAGTCTGAGTTACCGCTTATCTCGCAGCTTAAGTTTCCTCGCCATGTGGGAATTGAGGAAAGTAATTCTAAGATTACGCTGATTGCATTTTCGGGCAAGCGAAAAAGCATACGGCTGTGTTGTATACCTGCACTCGTGTAATGGTGACCGTCCACCATAAATTTCGTTATTGTGCTCCAAATCCCGCGTCACATCAGCCAAGCCTACAATTACGTTAGCTCGGCTATCATATCGATAACCTTTTTGTCTTTTCAGACTCCACTATAATAATAACGTTAATAATAATAACGTTTATTGAATAATAATAATAACGTTTATTGAACCTTTGTTTTGCCCTTTGTTGGATTACTTCCTCCCCGCATCGGTTTCAGACGTACGTGGCAAACCGAATCTCAAACTTTCAATGTATCTCGCCTTCACAAAACGTTTATCACGTTGCAGGCGTTGAAAATCCCGCCGATTTTGTTTCTCGTGGCTTATTGCCCTCGCAGATAATAGATAATAAACAATAGACCTGTACGAGCACGCACATTGTGCATTGCCCTAATTAATGCCAACCGCGCATTTACGCCAGTCATCAATTTTAGCAATACTTTTTATTATAATTTATTTTATTCAGTTCGCGATCACCTGTCAATCGACACCCGCGTCTCACTTCATTTCATTAGTAACTACAGTTTATCGTTAAATATATCAGTTAAAATTTATCTCTTGGTTTTATTGATATATCCAGCTTAGTTACTATATGTGGTGTACGGACCGTACATCATTTTTTTTAAATTTTAAAACTGATATTTCACCCTCGGGAGTGCGTAAATCAGTGCCACCAGTGAGGATTTCCGCTAACAAGTGGAAATATCAGTGTGAGCACGCAGCTCACTGGATCACAGCAGCGGGTATCATCAGATACCTAAGGACGTAAGCCAGGCCGGCTTGCGACCACCTCCGTAGCAACTGCAGGCGTCAACAGACACTGCAGGAAGGACACTGGAACAGCAGGGCGTCAACAGACACCACAGGACGGACGTAGGAGTAGCAGCACCGCATCACCGTTCATCCAGTCCAGAAGATATCAAGTAAGATCTTTCCATTTTATCTTATTCTCATCACTTACGAGTACTAAGATGTCGACTATGGAAGAACTATTATCGGCTCAAGAGCGAATCGTTTCCGCAATTGAGCAATTTTATTCGAATTTTAAGAAAGACGGTTCGGATAGGAAAACTCCAGACTATATTCAGCGAAGGCTAGACACTCTAGATAGCTACTGGAACGAATATCAATCGAATCATATTAAACTGTGCGGATTAGGTACTAAGTCTAATCCATACTTTATTACAAATAAATTTGAAAGCACTGGAGAAAGATACACCTACATCAGGGCAGCTATTCAAAACTCAGGAGCGAGGGAAGGGACTCCCTCCTCTCTTATCAAGCCAGCAACCGTAATGCCAGGGACTCCATCGCAGGAAACCTCGTATCAAGCTCGGGGTAACAATAGCAAGACCGATGAGATGCTGCGGAAACAAAGCAGTAATTTCAAGGCATTCGAGCATACTATGTCGAACATCGACTTAGATTCAATATCGGAGAAATGGGAATTTGATCACTTGTTGCGTTCTATTCAATCACGTTGGTCTACCATCGACACCCTTCATTGGGAGCTAGATAGCGAATCGGCTAGTCAGAAAAGCCCGGAGTACGAATCGCATTTTTTTCAAGCTGAGAGAAAATTTAATGAGATCATAAAAGCTATCAATAGAAAATTCTCCTCTGTCTCTCACCGTGAAAACACTACTCCAAAAATGGAAATTCCAACCTTTTCTGGCAATTATCAACAATGGTCTAGTTTTAAGGATCTTTTTACTGAAACTATTCATGCCAATCCAAATCTATCCCCCGCTCAAAAAATGCAATTTCTCAAAACTAAAGTAAATGGTGAAGCGGAAAGACTTATCCAGCATCTTTCCATCTCGGCTGATAATTATCAAATCAGTTGGGAGCTTCTGAATAATCGCTACAATAATAAGCGTTTAATTTTAAGTTGTCTCTTCGATCTAATGCTCAATATCCCAGCGGCGCAGCAATCGTCGCTAAATCATATTAAAAAGATCCATGACGTAACTCGCGAAAGTCTCAACGCGATCAGGAACCTGGGAATTAACGTAGAGTCATGGGATCCTCTTATCATTCATCTCATGTGTCAAAAGCTCGACACAGAGACCCTTAGCGAATATCTCTCTTCTGTGAACGAACCTAAAGAGGTACCTCATCTCGAAGAATTTCTATCATTTTTGGAGAAGACATTCACAACAATGGAATCCTCACGAAGGAAGTCTGATCCAAAACCTGCTCAACAAAATCATAAAAATCAAAAACCCTTTTATAACCCTAATACGAAGACGTCATCGACCGGACGTATTGAGCAATCCGCGAACAGCAAAAATGTTTATGCCGCAAAATACTATAGGTGTGCAATTTGCAAAAAGAATAATCATTCTATTTTTATTTGTAATAAATTCCGTGAAATGTCACCATCATCGAAACTTCGAACTGCCGAGAACCTAAAATTATGCGAAAATTGTCTTTATTGCCACAATGGAAACAAATGTATTTCAGAAAAACGCTGTCGCGAGTGCAAGCTTGCACATAACACGCTTCTACATGACGCGTTTTCGATAAACTCTAATGAGGCCGGAGCATCGACTTCTAGTAGCGCGAATGTCAGCGAACCCAAACAGGGTCAAAAGCCAACTGCTAGGAGCTCACATGTGTCTCAAACTGAAATCCCTGAAATCCTTTTAGCAACAGCTGTGGTAAAAGTTGAAGCATCCAATGGTTCCTTTATCAAAATGCGCGCTCTTTTAGATCAGGGTTCTCAGACTTCTCTCATATCTGAGAATGCTGCCAAACAGCTAGGTCTGCCTCGTCAAAAATGTCAGGGTGTGATCACAGGAATAGGTGCGAAGCAGTCGAACTGTAAAGGAGCAATCAAGATCAAATGCGTTTCAGCCAATAACAACTTTGAATTTCACACGGAAACACTTATTATGAATAATCTTATAAAAAATTTACCAAGCTTTTCTTTTGCCAAACCTTCATGGTCTTACTTGGACCATATCACTCTAGCCGATCCTGAATTCAATCATAGCCGTCCCGTGGACATCTTGTTCGGAGCAGATATTTATTCATTAATCTTATTAGAAGGTATCTGCCGAGGCGAGCAAAATCATTCACCTATTGCGCAAAACACGCGTTTAGGGTGGATTTTGAGTGGTAGCACAAGGACTCTTCAATGCAATGTCATCATTAATGATCTAGAGGAAATCCAGAGATTCTGGGAAATCGAAGACATTGCCGAAGAGTCCAATCTATCATTAGAAGATCAGGAGTGCATACAGCACTACAAAAACACAACCACTCGACGAGAAGACGGTCGGTATGAAGTTCGGTTACCTATGAAATCAGGTTTTGAAAAGAACTTAGGATTTTCAAAAAATAAAGCAGTTGCTCAGTTCAAATCATTAGAAAGGAAGTTTATCAAAAACCATGAAATGGAAAATCATTACAAATCATTTATGAAAGAGTACCTATCAATGGGCCATATGGCACCCGCTGTCAGTAGCACCAAACCCGAATTTTATTTCACTCATCACGGAGTGGAACGAGCGGAATCTACAACTACTAAGTTTAGAGTGGTGTTTAACGGCTCAGCCAAAACTTCGTCAGGCTACAGCATTAATGACGTCATGAAGCGTGGACCCAATCTTCAGCAAGACCTTCAGTCGCTGATTATCAAATGGCGGCAATTCAAATTTGCCTTTACTGCAGACATTGAGATGATGTTTAGACAAATTTGGATAAATAAAGAAGATCAAAAGCTACAAAAGCTTATCTATCGAAATTCCGAGCAGGAAAATATCAAAGAATGGGAGCTTTTAACGGTCACTTATGGTACCAAGGCCGCGCCTTTCTTAGCAATGATGACCCTTCGACAGTTGGCATCAGATGCGAAATCTCACCAACAATACAGCGCAGCAGCTGCTGTCCTCGAAAGCTCCTTCTACATGGACGATCTCGTTCATGGGGCGCATCAGTTAGAAAACGCAAAACAATTGCGCGAGGACCTCATCAATCTACTTAAAACCGCCGGATTCAATTTAAGAAAATGGATGTCGAACGTTGCCGAACTTTCAGATGCAAACATGCACAATAATCATGACAGCTTCGACTTCAAGCAACCAGAATCTTCTAAAACTTTGGGACTTAGCTGGAATCACCAGCATGACATGTTTATGTTCACGTCTAAAATTGAACCGACGACCGAGAAGGAAACTAAAAGATCACTCCTCTCGGATATATCAAAGCTATTTGATCCCCTAGGCTGGCTAGCGCCAATATCAACTAAGTTTAAAATAATTTTTCAGAAGGTATGGTTGTCCGCAATCAAATGGGATGACCCCCTGCCTGAAGAAATTTTATCTGAATGGATCATAATCAAAAACGATATCATTAACATCAATAAAATACAAGTACCTAGGTGGTTATCAACAAACGAAAATGACGCAATCGAATTGCACGGCTTTTGTGACGCATCGACTAAAGCCTACGCATGCGTTATTTATTGCAAAATAAAACGAGGTAATCTGCCTATTATCACCCTATTGGTTGCTAAGACAAGAATAGTACCATGTGGAAAAAATATCTCTCTCGCCAGGTTGGAGTTGATGGCGGGTCATCTTCTCTCAAAGTTAGTACTTAAAGTGCAACAGTGCTTAAGTACCTACCAGCTTGAGATCTATGGATGGTCTGATTCCATGATTGTTCTAGGATGGCTTAACGGAGACCCAGCTAGATGGAAAACCTTTGTGGCCAACAGGGTCACAGATATCAAAAAGACAATGCCATCAACATGTTGGCGTTACGTCAAATCAGAAGAAAACCCGGCGGACTGTGCCAGCCGTGGATTAACAGCATCACAGCTGACAAAACATGACTTGTGGTGGCAGGGACCATCATGGCTATCAGACTTCGATGGACAAGGCAATCAGCCAGCGTTTACCACTGACCTGGAAATGAAGAAAGTCCGACAAGTCAACGCTGTCACTGAACAAGATTTAGAAAACAATATCGTAAATCAATTACTTTCTAAACATAGCTCTATCAGTAAAGTTTTTAGAATTTTATCGTGGGTGCTCAGATTAAAAGAAAGAAAAAACAGCAAGCATATATACCTTTCACTATCTGAACTTCATAAAGCTGAAATTCTTACCATCAAACAAGTACAG
Source organism: Eupithecia inturbata (assembly GCA_963662085.1). Taxonomy (NCBI): domain Eukaryota; kingdom Metazoa; phylum Arthropoda; class Insecta; order Lepidoptera; family Geometridae; genus Eupithecia; species Eupithecia inturbata. Next base: position 229,867 of record OY759178.1, on the reverse strand, counting down.
CACATTGAGTTTTCAAGTGAAATTAAAAACATCACTGAAAACTGTAAGGTACATTTTAAAAGCAAAATATTACAGCTTAATCCATTTTTAGATGAAAACAGAATCCTACGAGTTGGAGGACGGCTAAGAAATTCCAATCTTCCCATGGACATGAAGCATCCGATCATAGTACCTGGCAACAGCCGCTTAGCCGAGCTTCTGATTGACCAAGCTCACAAAGCTTCTTATCATGGCGGAGCCCGCCTGACATCAGCTTTCTTAAGAAAGAAGTATTGGCTCGTAGGAGGCAATAAAGTTGTTAAAAAACAATTACGTGGATGCGTCAAATGCCGCCGCCACGATCCTATTAAGCACGAACAAATAATGGGAGACTACCCAGCAGCTCGTATCAGGCCAGCCCGACCATTTCAGCACACAGGTGTTGACTATACTGGATTTGTCGATGTCAAATCTAGCAAGGGTCGCGGTATAAAATCAACCAAAGGCTATATCGCAGTTTTCGTGTGTATGGTAACCAAGGCCGTACACTTGGAACTAGTCTCCGACTTAAGCTCATCAGCATTCCTAGCAGCATTACGAAGAATGGCAGCGCGAAGAGGCGCACCCAGTCACATATACAGCGACAATGGCACCAACTTCGTAGGCGCTAACAAAGTTCTCAACAGAGAATATTTAGATCTTCAAGCCACTTTGGATCCTAGCTTCTATTCGGCTATCACCGATATGAAAGTCCAATGGCACTTCAATGCTCCAGGTTGGCCTAGCGCGGGAGGTCTATGGGAGGCAGCGGTGAAAAGCCTCAAATATCATCTAAAAAGAGTCATCGGCGAACAGAAGTTGACTTTCGAGGAATATTCAACGTTGCTTTCTCAACTAGAAGCATGCTTGAATGCGAGACCTCTCTGCTCCCTAACTGAGGACCCTGAAGACATGGAGTATTTAACACCAGCGCACTTCTTAGCTAGCGGTCCCACGCTTACTATCATTGAGACCGAGAGAGATTTGCGTACAAGATGGCAACTCACTCAAAACATTTTTGAAGATGTCTGGAAGAAATGGCAATCGGAATATCTAAGCCAACTATCGACGCGAAGCAAGTGGCGTCAACCACAAGAAAACCTAAATATCGATGACGTCGTCATCATTCACGACGCCAATCTGCCATCTGGGAAGTGGGCCCTAGGCAGAATAACAGCTCTACATCCAGGGAAAGATGATTACGTACGCGTAGTCACCCTGAAAACAAAAAATGGTGAGCTAAAGCGACCTATCTCTAAAATTTCTAAGTTACCTATACAGGATACCGATAAAGTTCAACAGGACTGTAAGTTTCAACTGAAACAAGATAAAGTTTGCTCAGCTACAATCACCAATCAATCAAAGAAATCTTACCTAACACACTATATGTTTATGTTGTTTATGCTATTTTTTACAATGATGGCAACTCCCGTCTACGGTAAATATCAAGTTACCAACTTAAATTCAAGTCAAGGATTTTACTTTGATCATATGAGTAACATTCGACTTGAACGAGATCAATGGAATCTAGTCATCTATTACGACATGGATCCATATTGGCAAAGCCATGACCTACTTATTAAATACATAAATCATTTAGACGGGGTTTGCAACGATCAAACAAATAAAAAGATAGCACAATGCGACATAGTCCTTCTTCAATTACATCATGGGCTCAATGAACTCGCGCACTACAACAACATTTTGCTCGGTAAGCAGTTCCCACGGAGTGCGCGCACGCGACTACCGCGCGGCCTTATCAACGGGGTCGGGTTTCTAGCTAACAAACTGTTCGGCGTACTTGATCAGGATTTTGCAGAACAATACGAGCATGACATTGAAACTATTAGAGATAATGTAAAACATTTAGCAGTACTTTGGAAAAATCAGACATCTATCGTAGAGGGGGAATTTAATCTTTTAAAGAGAGTAGAATCTTCTATTGATAAGCAAAGTAAAATCTTTAACCAGCATATAAATAATCTTGAAAGAACGTTTAACAAGCAGAGAGACGATTTACAAGTAGTATCAAATTCCTGTGACTTCACCTTATCATCAGCTATCGCACAAGGTATCCTAGTCAGTCTACAGAATATACAAGAAACCGTCATCGATGCCTTAACGAATGTCTACGCTGGAAGATTCAACTTTCACCTTGTTACCCCTGAGCAGCTACGCGACGAGATGAACACCATCACTGGACTGTTAACCAAGGACGTATCATTGCCCTGGAATCTTCAATCAGACATAGCGAAAATGTATCATCTACTCTCCGTCAGAGCTAGAGCTTCGAATAAGTTTATAATATTTGAAATCAAAATTCCTTTAGTCGCCAGAGACAACTTCGAACTTTATAAGCTTATACCTATCCCACAGCAATTTGGAAGAAAAATGACGAGCCTAGTTCCGATATCCGAATATGTAGCAATAAATATGCAGAAGGACTCTTATGTACTACTCGCTGAAAGAGACGTACATAGTTGTGTAGAGTTGGATAAGGACTCTCATATATGTCCTTTACACCAACCTATTTATCAGATGAAATTAGACGAGAATCTTTGTGTCAAAAGCCTATCCGACCAGTGTCAATCATCATCATCACCCTGCAAGAGTATCTGGACTGGATTGAACAACATAAACACCTACTTATATTCCTGCTGCGGTCAATGCTCTGTACGAATCATATGCGAGCATCAGATTACCGCTGACCAACTACATAGGTCAGGGATAATAAGCATCGATGAAGGGTGTATCATCAAGAGCGAAGCTATCACGATCTTCGCTCACAAAACTCTAGCAAATACTCTTCGAGAAGAAGCGGACGTGCTGAAGATTGAGATCCCTCCTATCAACAACATATTCAAAATACCAACTCCTCTGTCTACCGTCCTAAATCAATCTGATTACTCTAATCACCAAGAGTATTTAGAGGAGATAGAGAGGCAGCTCCAACAGCTTAAAGCTAATGCCGCAGAAGGAGAACTGACTGACAGAGTCAGTTATCATGACGTTCACCACTACGTCGCTATTTATCTGGTGTTGTTCGTAATCGTCGTTGGAGCAGCAATCCTGTTGTGGCGCCGCTGGCGGGCGCGAGCGCAGCCCGGAGCGCCTGCCGCGGCGCCGCCCGCCCCGATATCGCCGCCTGCGCCTCAGCGCGCAGAGGGAGCGCCGATTGAACTACGAGCGACAAGCTTAGAGCTTGCTACGAAATCTGTCAGTGAAAGTGCAGTACATAAGTGCTGTGTTCGTAGCGAGCCTGAGTTAGAAAAGTCATTTAGTGCGCGTGTGATCTCAGATAAATCTAGTTCGCCCTTATTTTTCAATCAAAAGTTCAATCGTACCGCATGAACTATAAATCTATACAATTCAATGACTACAAGACTGGACAATTAGTTATTCTTAAGAACTATTATATCATTATTTTATAAACTATATTGTACCATCAGAATCACCTTGTATCACGTCATCCACCTATCATTTTCTCCAGCATCTTATCCTTAATTTCTGGCCCGGGAATATGTACGAGCACGCACATTGTGCATTGCCCTAATTAATGCCAACCGCGCATTTACGCCAGTCATCAATTTTAGCAATACTTTTTATTATAATTTATTTTATTCAGTTCGCGATCACCTGTCAATCGACACCCGCGTCTCACTTCATTTCATTAGTAACTACAGTTTATCGTTAAATATATCAGTTAAAATTTATCTCTTGGTTTTATTGATATATCCAGCTTAGTTACTATATGTGGTGTACGGACCGTACAAGACCTGTAGATAATAGACCTGTGGTTCCAAGGTCCCCCTTGGATGCCCACACCACTCGATGATTGGCCTGTACTAAAATTCTCTCCCAGTCAAACGCAGCTACCCGAAGAGAAAACTGTTTCTTACGTCACTGAGATCGAGGAAGAGAATTTTCTCATTACTTTAGGTTCGAAGTTTTCATCATGGCTGAGGTATCTCAGGTCCACCGTCATCGTATTTCGTTTTTTAAAGGTTCTTCCTCGCAATCACGTTATTACTGCTGAAGATTTAAGTTTTGCTGAGAACCAAATAATTCAAGCTGTCCAGCAAAGCTGTTTCGCTGATGATGTAGGTCCGGAACATTGACCATTCATTTTTGATGGAATAATACGTGTCGGAGGACGTCTCTCCTACTCAAGTCTGGATTATAACCAAAAACACCCCGCTCTAATGCCTAAAAATGGGCACATTTCTGAGTTAATTGTTGATTTTTATCACCGTGAAAATAGTCAGGCTGGTCCACAATTACTCATGTCAATATTACGCCAGAAGTACCTACTGGTTTTTATCCACTAGACGTTTAGTGCGCAACCGCATCCATAAATGTTTTCGCTGCTTTAGGCTCAACCCTAAAACTATATTTCCACTAAAAAAAACAGCAATGTATGTAATCCAAAACACAACAGAACTCGCGAGTAGTCGCGAGTGCGGCGCTCTCGCTGTCCACGGCTGAAATCCGCAGCCGCGGTCTTACCCCGACACGTAAAACTCCCGAGACTACAAACTTATATTTACATAAATAATTAGTACCTAAACGCAGGCAAAAGCTAATTACAAATATATATTATTTAAATTCTACAGTTATTGGAATTATCCGAATTATCCGGACATGTGAATGATGAAAACTGTATTATCTGGATAAGAGAATTATCCGGATTTCGCAATCCCTATTCAGATGCCACCTGTCAAGCGTCCGCCACCCGATAAGACAAAACTAATACCGAAAACTAACTTCTAAGAACACTCAAAATGCCGTGGACACAGCAAGGCTTTGCCTATTATGAGTTTTGATTACTTTTGTTATTAAAGAACATGAGTAAATAAAAACTATGTTAATATTTTAGACTTTTATTCCATAAATACCCTACAATAATTAGTGGCCGAAATCGGATTCAGGTCCGGCCGAATACTAAATTTTGTGGTCGAAAACTGAAGTTTTACTCATTTTCGATTATTTATTTTTTATAAAATAACTATGAGGTTTAACTACAAAAATCTTCCAGTATTTAACACTCAAATATCTAGACTATCGATTAGTATCATTTTGAACTAGGTTGACAAGTTGCCAATAGTTTTTCTGTGGCCTTAAAGTTGGAACTTTGCTAAATGGTCGACATTAGGTGCCACGACGGGTAGGTGCACCTATTCGCCGACCAGCCCTCCTTACCGACCATCGCGGGGTACGCGCTTCGTGAATATCAGATATTAGAAGTGTTGAAAACAATTTCCATACGAAATCAAGTTCAAGTAGTAGTCAAATAGAATACACTATACATATGTGGCAGCATTGTCGAGTGAGTACACACACCCGGTGATTTTGAACGATTTGTTTAGTTCTGCATTGACGACGGCACCGTCACCAAGTCGGTTTTCGAACAAAAAAAATAGTGGCACATGTTTTAGTTCAAGGCAAGTATTGTCATGTTTTAACGATGTTCACATGGTCATTTGTATTTTTATACTTTAAGAATAGTTCCTTTACGTATTATGATAAGAATATTTATGTTTTTTTATTATAATAATAATAAATCATTTATTTCAGACAACTTCGAACAGTTAAAGATCTTAATTAACTTAATCTACGGTCCATAGATCCTTAAAACGAACACACATAAAATATAAAAACTATTCCGAAGCTGTGGTAGTGCCACTTATTACAGAACACACATTTATGTACCTATAACATTTATTAAATTTACAACACAATAATCAAAACAAAGAAACAGAATATTTAAAAATAATTATTTGGCAAAGTTGTGTTTTATATTATTAATATTAGTATAAGCATGCATCCTTGAGCTGTGATACATATAGATGCAGTCAAACCTATTAGCGAACACGCTCAGAATGCTGTTGGAGCTGGACCGCACCCTTCGCACCAGAGATGCTCCCCGCTTGCGCATAGTGGTGTAGAAACAGTCCACGCGCGCCTCGGCGAACATCCCTGACGCGCTGCAGAACCGGGGCAGCCCCATCAGCACCCTGAACGCGTTATTATACTGCACACGTAGGGCGCTGTACTGTTTTTGCGTATGGTTCACCCACAGGCTGCATGTGTAAAAACTAGAACAATATGCTTTAAATAGCGTTGTTCTTACCTCTCTTGAGCAGCGAGCGAACCTGCGGGCTATCATGTTCGCTCTTACAGACAGCGCCCTCCGTTCTCTCTCAATGTCTACATCGTCTTTCAGGTCAGAGGTTAGGAGATGTCCCAAGTACTTAAATTCCCTAACTTGCTTTAATGGGGTTCCATATAACTTTATGGGCGGTATGTTTTGTACGGGACAGCTTCCTTTGGCCTGAAAAACCATGCATTCACTCTTTCTCACATTGTATTTCAGTCCATGTTCTGTAGCGTACCTCTCGCATATCTTTAATAATTTATCTAGGCCACACATGGATGCGCTCAACAGCACCATGTCGTCTGCATAGCTTATGCTGTTGATGCAGACACCGTCAATGTGACAACCGACACGGGTATTGCTGAGCTCATCCATCAGCGCGTTCACATACATGTTGAAGAGCTTTGGAGACGTCAGCCCGCCCTGTCTCACGCCGCACTCCAACCTGTATGTCTCCGAGTAAGCACCTGACCATCGCACCACATTGACCTGGTTTTGATACCAGAACTTAAGAATGTTATTAAGTTCTGGTGGCATTTTTAGTTCACTTAGCTTTTGCCACAATAAGTCATAGCTAACCAGGTCGAATGCTTTAGATAGATCGAGGAAACAGGCATGAATGGGTGTCTTGCGATCGGTGTAATACTTAACAGTCTGCTTCAGGCTCAAAATAGCCGTATCTGTTGATAAACCTGGTCTAAAGCCGAATTGACTATCATTAAGTGTTAGATAACGACTAAGTTGAGCATCAAGCAAACTGTCCAGCACCTTGGCTACAATAGTGGCTAACGAAATCGGTCTATAGTTATTCTTATCACTCGCGTCACCAGTCTTATTTTTAACTATAGTTACCACCACAGTTTTCATCATTTCATTAGGTAAGTATGAGTGTCCCATACATAAGGTATAGAACCTAGCAAGCAATCTGGCCAAATGAGGACCGGCGTTCTGTAGGTTTTCTATGCTGAGACCATCATGGCCAGGAGATTTACCACGTGACATACCTTTTATAACTTTGTGTACATCAATGGCTGTGAACCTAGTTTGTAATTCCTGGCCATTTAATCCCACATCGATTACTGACTGTGATGGTCCCAAGAGCGAGTGCACGGTAAAGTGATCCCTGAACATTTCTGCTATGGCTTTATTATCTGTGAACCCAGAAACGCTCACAGGGAGACCCGGTTTACTGTTAAGTTTATTAGTGGACTTCCAAAAACTACGAAAATCTTGTTTTAAGTGTTGTGCTGTAATATGATCCATTTTTATTTGTTCGCTATTAGTTTGACACCACCTTAACTTTGCTTTAAATATCTTTCTACTTTTCTTCATATCGGTAAGCACGCGGCCTGATTGAGGTTTTCCAGAGTTCAGCCAGATCTGAAACTTCAATCTGGCCTCTTTATGTGCATCACTAACATATCTATTCCACCCTGCAATAGGTGTCGTTTTACATTTTCGAGTTACATAGTTCATTTTACTACAGGTCGCCGCTTGACATAAAACATTCACAATTTTACCATACAATATGTCAATTATACATCTATGTTCTAAATTATTACATTTCAAATTATTACATAATGTCACCTCTCTAGAAAAATTAATTAAACTTAAATTATGATTACACATTTTATAATCTTGCTCTATTTGGTCAAATTTTCTTTCTCCCCGTATTATTTTACTAGTATTACTATTACTTTGTTCCCCTACTAACTTTGGCTTTATCACAGTTAAATCACATTCTAAAATGATAGGCACATGATCCGACCATAACACATCATATTGTACATATACATTTGTTACTGACTGAACAGCTGACTTCTGGATCCGTTCGCGTCACTTACAAATGTATGTGTGTCCGACTGAAGGCCCAATATATCTACATCTATACATATCTAGTCTTGTTCACTGCAGAAACGAGCTAGCTCTCTAAAAAATTGTGAATATGGGTGCGCATTAAAGTCTCCAAGTAGGTATACTGATTCGATGTTCTCACTACTTATTATAGCACTCACCAGGCTCAAACAATCCGTAAATTCAACCAGGTTCGTCACTTTATCGGTAGGCATATACACACTTACCACTAAAAACGACTGTTGTCCTACGACAACTTTTATAGCACAGACACGCGGGTGACCACACTGTACCACTGACACATTTTGGATTACACTTTTATTCCACAGCAGCGATACTCCTCCATAGGGCCGGCCGACGATCATACCGGACGACGTGTCCATCGCCGACGTCCCGGTGGACGCGAACTCGGGGTGTATAGTGCCGAGAAATGGAATGTCCTCCGGCAACAGCCATGTCTCCTGCAGTCCAATTATGTGCGCACTCTGGCACAGTTCTCGAATGTGCTCAACTGATCTCTTCACATTATTACAATTGAAGCTGACAAGCTTTAATATTGATGATGATGATGATGATTTATCAAACATTGTATTGCGAAGGGCCGGCTACAGTGTCACTACCGTTCACATTTCTTGGCTTGAAGTGTACAAAGCGACGAAAAATTTTATAGGTTTGCAATTTTGCAAGTCTAGTAAGATCCATGAAAAGATTAGGAATACCAAATTTTATAAATAAATTATGTAAGGTTCTTAAGTTATTGAGGTCCGAAAATTGCCATTTTAACAACTGACTCTTCCAAAACCTTAAATATTTCTAGATAATCTAGGAAGTTTGAAAAGGAGGTGTTTTTTTTAAATTTTGAATTATCGATATCGGTGCCGATATTGATTTTCCTGAGGATATTTTTAATTTATTTAATAAATCATTGGATATTGGATTGGACCTATTGTTTTCAAATTTCACACATAGACGCATAATAAAATAATGACCCAAAACTGATAATAATACAAAATAAATAATTCATGAAAATAACTTCTCATACAACAAAAGATGAGACGGAAAAAATGAAATCAGTCCACAAAGTCATGTTTGGTATCAAATAAAAGACAAGTTTGGCATAAAAAAATATTATTTCAATTCATATTTATTTATAATTGTTCGTTTCGGAATTATTGTTAAAATGTGTGAGCGATCATGTAAATGAACAATGAAACGGCCCAATCGTTGCATTAGTTCCACGAATTCATAACTAGATGTCGCTAGTAAAAGTGTACGAACTCTAGGTAGCGCTGAAAAAAGCGCACGGGTTTGATCAACCTCCGTCGGTCTTGTTGAAAGGGTTGGATAATTAAATAAAATTATAGATAATTAGTAATGTTTTATACTGAAAAAGCCCGAATAAAAAAAAATTGTATAATGAATTTGTAATTAGTTACATGGGTAGTACACACAGAAATCATAGTCCTACGTTGCGGATTGAAAATTAAACAATTAAATAGTCACCTATCGTGGCAGTAGAAGCCAAATTAAATAACTAACATATTTTGCGGAATCGATTTTATTGCATTTCTATAAAGTCTAATTCAATCTGCATCTTTCTGTGTTACTAACGTTTCGCTATCTTAATTTATCAAAAAGTTATCTGTAAATGAAACGCAAGTCGGAACAGATGGAAAAATAAACTTCTCAAAATAGACAAAAAAGTAGCGAAAGAAAATTAAATAACGCAGCCATAAATAGATGAATGAAATTATTGATCACTTTGCGACAGCGTAAAGGCCATAATCACTTATTTAGTTTTCCCTCGACTCATTTATCACCTGGAGCAAATGGAATTGGAAAAAATAAGATAAGTTATTGAATTTTCGTGTGTTATGATTTAGGATTGTGATATAATAGTAAAATACAAATTAAATAAAATCACTTATTGAAGTTGTCTACTAAAGCTCATTGGTTTTTACAAGTGTAGGACAAGTAGAATTACAAGTGTAGGACAAGTAGAATTACAAGTGTAGGACCAATAGAATTACAAGTGTAGGACAAGTAGAATTACAAGTGTAGGACAAGTAGAATTACAAGTGTAGGACAAGTAGAATTACAAGTGTAGGACAAGTAGAATTACAAGTGTAGGACAAGTAAAATTAAATAAGGGCATTTACCGTATGCTTTTTAAGCTTCAGCGGAAAATATTGTCTGAGGAAAAAACAACTGCATACACAAAGTAAATAACTAACATAAACATTCCAAACTCTGGCGAAGGAGAAAATACATTGTTGTTTATTATTTTTTTCTCATAAACCAATTACCCAAAAATGATTATCGTTAAAATAAAACATAGGTAGAGTAATAAATAGTAATCTATAAATTATCAAAAAGTGGACGGTAAAATGTTGAGCCAAAAAAAAACTATCGCTATTATTGTCGCAAAAAATCGCGTTTTTCTCCCGATTTTAGTTTTGTTAGTTACCTATTTAATTTGGCTTCTACAGCCACGAAATACTTCCACCTCTACCTCCACAGCCTATATTGACCCTCTGCTGGACCCAGGCCTCCCCCTGATAAGCGCGTTGTTGGTTTTTATCTCACGGGAGGTAATAATACCCATAATCCCCACGCTGGGCTTGTAAGTTGGGGTTGGGTCTGGGTACTTACCAAAGAGTAATTAAATCTAATCAAAACCATGAATTTGAAAATTATGTTTTTAATTTATTGTAAAAAAATAATTTATGGTGTCTTGGCAAGTCCAACATTATAACAAAGACGGTGGATGTAAACTTGTCAAGACAACTAAATACCTGAATGAACGTAACAAATTAAGATTATGAACTGCTATGAAACTTGACACCTATCACCTATCTATATGATTTCAGCTCTTTTATCGGTGAAGCCACCATCTGAACGAATTTGACTAGTTTTCACGTTTATGTTTTTGATTAGATTATAATATTCATATTAAACGAGACGAGCAGTTTAGTAGGACAGTCGGAGACGAGCACGCAGACCGCAAGGGTCACAAGAGTTCGTTACTAATTTCCGTATTTACGACCCGGCCATGTAGATTTATGAAGGAGAGTGGACAAAACTAAAGGATTACGTTTTGCGGCTTACTGCGGCCGTAGGCCTTCGCGGGGTTGCGTCTGCGGACGGCGGCGGCCGCTGGCTGCGAGTGATTAGTCGCGGGGTGGCGGCGCCCCTGTCCCTGCACTGCTCCCGTCGGGCGAACTACAAGAACAGAGGCGTGAGTCTGTCAAGGCGCGATCGAGACGTGGACGTCTGGAACACGTCTCGACTGTTGGTAGTCCGGTAGCTATCGTGAACGTGTCGAGTATCTGTCGAGCAGGGATGTGAAAATGGTTCTTATCTGGAGAGCAGCTCATAAACGAACCATTGATATTCACAACCAGACGACTCAAGGGCAACATTATTACTTTTATTTGCATATTATTTAGTAAAACACAATTATTTGCGTAAATTCTTCGTTATTTTATTGTATATTAGTATTCCTACATGTTAAAATAACAAAATAAATAAGCGATTTTAGCGCCATGTTTGGTAATATAAAGAAATTCACGGTCTATGGTAGTTGTAGTTGCATTACTAAAAGATGGCGTTAGAGTCGCGATTCTGCAAAAATAGAATTTACGCCTTATTTTAGGTGCCTACGTATTATTTATCACTTTATAACACTCCGACAAAAGTGAGGTACCTACCTACAAATCGATTTATCACTAAACATTTGTCACTGATTGGTAGTGTGGATATTTATTTAGGTACCAATGTAGTAGGGTAAGAATCTTAAAAAATAAGTTTCTGCTACTGTTTTCTCTACAAAAAGGAAAATCCAAGCAACAACACAGTCTACTGTAATCCAGGTAAGCTTGGATCATGTTTGGAGGATACACCATGCATGTAAGATTGTACCATCTACGAATTATTTCATTGCTAATCAACAAACTCCAAAATAGGGTAATTGTTAGAAAACTAGCAGCGTCATATATTGCCAAAATAATAAAGATAATAGATTATCTCAAATCTTCATTTGAAATCAAGCGTTACAATTTATTTTCAATATGCAAAATGCAACATTTTACATAATATTATTTTGTTATTTACCATAGAGGTAGAGAAAACATATTCAATTTTACCTCAATCCTTGCTACTAAAAACATGATAGCATTTTCAGAAAAAATCATCACTTGACCTTGTAGGTTAGAACGATCCTGTACTGAGGGAAAGATGCGGGTTCAAGTCCCGTCGAAGTCGTTTGGGATATTATTTGATTTCTTATAAATTGTAACCCAAGTGTGAGGCTTATGCAATATAATAATAAAAACCTTAGTATTATACTATTTTCATTATAAATATGAACAATTTTACGTTAGTAACGTAAGCATCATTCGGACTTGCTACCAAATTGTATGGAAAAAGGAGACGTCACGCTCACGTCTCGCTTCTTACGTCAGATGGGACTCGGGGCCAAATCGTCGTTTTTTCGTCGTAAATTGGAGGCCGCCCGCCCCCTGGCCGCCTGCCCCCTCTCGTAAAGAACTCGGAACAAAAGACAACCCCGCGGCCCCCCATAAGGAATTTAATTTTATTGTGGTAAGTAACAAAACTGGTTTATCTAACAGAAGTTAAAAGAATTCACATTCGTCTATGAATTGAACTAAATTTAGATTTTCCTTAATTATGCAGGGCGTAGAGGAACGCATCTAAGCGGATTTACTTACCCATACTCTATTGTACTCTACGACAATCTACATAATACAGCGTCACCGACCGACGCAACCAGCTATCGAGTAGCTCGGCGAGTAGTGTGTGAGGGTGTGTGTATGTATGTATGTACATCTAGGTATGATGTTGTAAAAGTATAACTACTTGGAACAAACACCCTTTGTCAAAATGGAAAGCTTCAGAGCCAGGGCAGGGGTTCTATTTGAAATGGACAGCCTCAGAGCCAGGGCAGGGGTTCTATTTGAAATGGGCAGCCTCAGAGCCAGGGCAGGGGTTCTATTTGAAATGGACAGCCTCAGAGCCAGGGCAGGGGTTATATTTGAAATTAGCATGTTGATCCAACACGGCCGCGGCGGGCACACCGCCCGCGCCGCGCCGCGCCGCATACCATTTTCTTTCGCACGCTGTCCGAAAGAAAATGGTTCAAATTCAAATTGTTTATTTGTAAACATGGGACACAAAGATGGAAGAATGGTAATATATAAGCACCATACATGTTTTGCCTAAATCTAGGGTATGCAAATATACATAGACGTCAGTAGGAGAGTCTAGTTACAGACACAAAGAAACAAATTCAATTACTAATTTACACATTGAGAATATTAAATTACAAAATACATTAAAGATTAATCTAGTTAAATAATAATTAATTGATTAATACATTCATTTCAATGGTTCGTCAATGTTTATGTTCTTATATAAATGAGGTCATTTATATTATAATAGCATTCTATGTCAGTGGTAACAACTTTATATTTTTGGGCAGTTTATTATAAATTATTGGTGCCGGCCCAAAAAGCTTTTTTGAAGAAATGCGGTTTTACCACTAATAGAGATGGCTGAGCGCCGAGTTCACAATAAAACGTGCAATTGGATCGGAGCTCCGAATGGAGTAATCCCGAGTCACACAACATGCTTTTGGGTTCAAACGGATTTTAGTAACGAGACAGGTTAGTCCTTCGTGAATAGCGGCGCGGCGGCGTCAGCACATTCCGAGGGGAGTGGTCGCTCTGTGCCAGGGCGCTAGCCGCCGCGACCTCCGCGCCGGGCGCGCCAGCGGCGTGTTGGCGGCGCGGCGGGGCGGGACGGGCGCTCTCCTTCTTTGAAGTGGGATCCAATTTGAGCTGATTTGTTCTATGACTGTGGAGCGCGACTCGAACTCGATTTATTGATACCATTTTGTGGAGAGAGAGCCCAATCGCGATAGTGATATTGTGCGCTCCGAAGCCTATTGTTGTAATAATTGGGCAATTTACGATCTTTTGTCTCATCATCTCATGAAACATTCGGCCAGCCGCCGCCGTTCGCCTGCAACTGAACAAATATTCTTGTTGATCGCGTAGTGGACTTCCAGAATTGATTATTGAAAAATAACATCTATTGTACGTATGCACAGTACGTATTATATACACTAACAAACAACCCTGCATGCAGAGTTGCAAATATTATTTTCACACTACATGCGAGTAGTTTCGGTGCGGCGTGAAGAAGTAATAAACATCCATCCAAACATACAGCCCTCACATCCCTCCATCCATGGCTGAAAGCAAGTGATTATAGCCCTGTTGGCTGAAAGCAAGTGATTACTGTTGGCTGAAAGCAAGTGATTATAGCCCTGTTGGCTGAAAGGAAGTGATTATAGCCCTGTTGGCTGAAAGCAAGTGATTATAACCTTATTGGCTGAAAGCAAGTGATTATAGCCCTGTTATTCCAAATTCAAACAAATCGAAGTTACCTCCTAGCGCGAGTCTCCTTGGTCAAAATGTTCATAAAAGTTAAGAGGTTACTTTACTCCCTTGGGAATAATGAATATTATCTACCCCCAAGGGAATAATGAGATTGAATTTGGAGCCTCTAAATATGTCTAAACATTTTCACCAACGAGATCCGTTTAACGAGATCGAGAGCTTCTTCGAATTCCAACCAAACTCTGTTCAGAAGTTGAAGAAAAGCTAGTGCCGCGAAACACGTTCCCAAACTATTACTAATTTTTAGCAGAAAGTGTGAATATTACATTGTTCGCCGAGGTGAGAAAGTGACTGAGTCCTATTGCGCCTCGGGCCACACACGCGGTAGGAATCGCACTTTCTCCTGAGTGATAGTGCTTTTACTACTCTTACGAGAAATATAACACATTTTCCGAAAAAGATGTTGCACTCTTCGAGTTTTTCCAATATACGAAATCTTCATAAGCTTGTAAGAAGGGAAGAGGCCGATATACAAAAAGTTTTTACTCAGAGTCCCGGGACTCTGAGTAAAAATAAAAATAAAAAAGTAAAAATTTCAATATGACGTCAGAAATGGATTATTCTCTCCATTGATTATTTTCCCCCGGCAAACGCGTGCGTAATGAAATTCCATAGAGTCGTAGATGAAATGACCCGCATTCTAGTAGCCTGCAATGACTACTTTCTAGCTCAAGTTTGGAAAAGGAATTTTCACTTTCCGAGCAGCTGTAGTATAGAAGTAGATTATTCTAATCTATATTATTAAGACGTGCGATACAGCGTCCAGCCAAGCTCAGAAAGAAACAATAGCAGTGAGTACCTACTCGTACCTATCATGCATACACGAACCATTGCTCCCACCTGTATCTCAGACAATATTAAAACACTTGCAGTTTTGCATGTCTAGTGAGATCCATGAATCAAGAGTCATCATCATCACCAACCTATCATAGTCCATTGCTGGACATAGGCCTCCCCTAACAAGCTACATAGCGCCCTATCTTCAGATCGCCGCATCCAGCATCTGCCTGCAGTCTTTCGCAGATCGTCATCCCCCCTGGCCGGAGGGCATCATAAACTACGTTTGCTGAGTCGTGGTCTCCACTCAAGAACACATTTTCCCCAGTGGTTGTCGGTTCTTCGCGAGATATGGCCGGCCCACTGCCACTTCAGCTTGCTAATTCTCTGAGCTATGTCCATAACTTTGGTTATCTGTCGGATGTATTTGTTACGAATCCTATCCTTCAGAGAAGCTCCGAGCACAGCTCATTCCATAGCTCGCTGAGCGACCTTGAACTGGTGGACCAGCCCTGCTGTGAGTGTCCACGTCTCAGCTCCGTATCGGAGGACGCACTGGTTGAAAACTATCGTATCATTAATAGAGTAGGAATCCTTAATTTCATAATTAAATATTATTAAGATTATTGAGGTCCAAAAAGTACCATTTTTAACAACTGATTAATCAGAAATCAAAGCCACTTCTAGATGAAGTTGAAATTTGGCATGAAGGTAGATCATCAACCAAACTTTATCGGAGGAAAAAATCTAAAAACATTTTTTTTTATAATTTTTATGTTTCAATATCGATGCCGATTGTGATTTTCGTGCATACCTACCTCATTGGATTATGGACATATTATTTTAAAATTTTTGTTCGGTATTCAATAAAAAAACGGATCGTCGACATAAAAAGTACCAAATTATATTTATTTAAAAGTACTAGTTTCGTTAATTATTGTTAAAAATGTGTGAGTCCCGATGGTCAACCAAAGAATATAAATAAATAAATAAAAATGCTTGACAATGCATACAGCATCATCTAGCCCCAAGCTAAGCAGAGCTTGTTTAGATATGTTCGGGGTCACTGAACCTATGCCATGCCCAATCAAGTACACTAAATTTATAACTAGATGTCGCTCTCGCTAGTAAAAGTGGATGAGCTTTAGATCGCGCTGATGAAAACACTTTGTATCCTTTCACTCAAGTAAGATGTAAGAAGATCCAAAGAGGAGTCTCTTATTCCATAGTGATGTAGTTTCCTGATTAATGTTTCATGGTGTACGCAATCGAATGCTTTTGACAAGTCGCAAAAAACACGTACAGCATTCACCGCAGCATCAACACCGGCATCAGTAGTTGACCTGCCGCGAGTAAACCCGAATTGCTTACTATGTAGCAGGTCATTGCCATTGAAATGTCTGAGCAATTGATGTAAAATAAGTTTTTCAAAAACTTTGCTGAATGTAGGCAGTACTGACATTGGTCTAAAGTTAATGGGGTCAGACCTAGAGGTACTACCCGATTTAAACAATGGGATTATTTTACTACATTTCATTAGATCAGGAAATACAGCACAATCAATAGATTCATTGAAAGCTAGATCTGGTGCAATAGTATCAATTATTGGTTTAATAATTAAATAAATAAAATAAATAAATAATGCTGGACAATGTAACGGAAATGCCCTTGAGATCTGAAATTTTCTTTATATTTAAAAGTTTAAAGAATTTTTTAATATCAGTTTCATCACCATGGTTGAATTGTTAATTATTGGTTGTTAATTTTCGCATTTAGGTACATTTTCTATAAGTAATGACTCGGCGATTACTTGAGAAGAGTTTAGACACTTTGTAGTAGAGATTGGAATGTCAGTAAAAAAGTTTTCAATGCTTGGGCTACTTCAACGTCATTTTTGATTGAGCAATCATTAATCTTTAAATCTATCTCACTATTTATTATTTTCCACGTTGATTTTATTATATTTTCACTTTTTCTAATTTTCGAGCTAATATAATTTGATTTTGCTATTTGACAAACTTTTCTCAACATTTTTGAGTAAGTAGTTTTTTACTTTTTCTTTGAACTCCTGGCACACTCCTGGCTCTTTGTATTGTTTTTCACTATACAGTTCATACAACGTTTGTCTACTCTTGTGTATACCCACTGTTGCCCACTCACTAAAGTTACGTTTTCTGAGACCATGATCGATTTGGATGTGAATATTGAATTGAACGCATTGGTGAATTTATTAAAAAAACTACAATACGACTAATTTGGGTTGTTATGTGAGTAATTAGGTGATGGTTTAGTAAATACAACCAATACAATTTCAACCGTTCAAATCGACTTGTGGTCACAGGTATGTATTTTATTTTCTTGGTACAATTATTATTTTTTACTTGGATTTCTAATTTAATTAGTTGACCTAAGTGGTCCGATTATAATTGCTTATTATTTTTTTACTAACAATTTTTTCAGTTTGGCAAATAAATATATTATCTATACATTTTGCTGAGGTTTCAGTTATTCTAGTAGGTCCCATAAAAATTGGCCTTAGATTATAAGAGTTAATAGGAGTAAAGTTCTAAAATATCAATATTAAAGTCTCCACATACCATGAATTTTTTTTATTAGATTTTGATATTTTAAATAAGATTATATTATAGATAATTTTTTCAAATATTTCAAAAGAAGCTGATGGCGGGCTTTATACGCTTACTACAATACTTTGCTCCAGCTCAACACACCCTGTGTTGAGCTGGAGCAAAGTATTGTAATAGCAACTTCTATGTGGCTTTCAACGGATAAGCATATTATGTCCTTACGTTCTTTGAACTTTATGAGTTTTTTTAGTAATATTAAAGAACCTCCACGAATAGGATGTGATCTGCAAAAAGGACTACCAACCTTCTGGTTACTGAAGTTAAACATGAGCCCATAGCTTTTCAGCCAGTGTTCTGTTAAGCAGATGATGTCAATATCAAATGAGTTCATGTACAATTCCAATTCTAACAATTTACCTTCTTAATCCTTGAATATTTTGGTGCTCCAAGTTAGTAGACTTTGCATTCATTTTACAATTTTGTTTTCTTTGTTTTTTCTTGTGAATAATAATATTTGTCTGTTTGTTGCTAAAGACCTCTGTTGTCGTTATTTCTAATTTAAATGACTTGGAATAACTTCCAAGGTCTGGTTTTTTAAATCATTACAATGCTCAAAAGAAGCATTTTTTATAGCCAAGTTTTTGGCTGTTGTTTTAAAATAATAGGATAGCGAAATTGCTATCTGTCTTTTAAAATAATTGGATAGGTAGTAACTACCTTGAGTCATATAGTATTTTTTACTAACAATAATGTTAGTATCATCTATAGCACATTTGTTAGATGCCACTTGGAATATGCCTCCCAGATCTGGAACCCGAACTACTCTGTCTACATTGACAGAATCGAAGCTGTACAAAGAAAATTTATTCGTTACGTTAACTTTAAATTGCGATCGAATGAGTCTGACTACCTTCGTAACTGTGCCAAACAGCATCTTCTTCCACTGTATCTAAGACGTGATTTCGCGGATATAGTCTATTTAGCACAAATATTATCCTCTTCTATAGATTGTCCCCAGCTGCTGGGCAAGGTTAGTTTCAATATTCCGAACAGATCTTTTCGAAAACCCAATCTTTTTCATCTTCCTCTAGTATCAACTAATTACCGACAAAATAGTTTTTTGTACAGAGCCAGGAAAAAATTTTACCATTTGGATAGTGAAATAGACCTTGACCTCTTCAACGGCAGCATTCCTCGTCTGAAAAACAAACTAAATAATTCCTTCTTCAATAAATTTCTATAAGATAAGAAATGAGCGAACGTTATCAGATATTATTACTATAGTTTGTATCTATTATGGTAAACGCGAGTATTAGCCTGTTATTGTTATTTTTGTGTTTTTGGAAATTTGTATTCTGTTTCTATAAGTGGGAACTTGTTAATAGCCACCTGTTTCTTCACACATGGCAATTATGTATATTGTGCTGAAAGATCCCCTAATATAAATAAATAAATAAATAAATCAATCACATGTACATTGTTGTTGCATGAAATAGTATGCAATGTTATATGTATTAAGCTTATATCTGAGGTTGTTCTCTGATTGTGGCAAGCTGTCGCTGAGAGAGTGGAAGCGACAAAGATGCGGGCACCTCGAGAAATAGGTACGTTTAAAAACAGGGATTTTTGCTTTGTACTCACTCAGAACTCACAAAAAGGAGTGCATCAGCCGTATAGTCTGAATTTTGTGTCGAAACATCTACCGCTCCTGCAACCGGAGCAGACAGCGGGATAATGGGATCCTTATGGATTCTGGTTTGATGAATTTTGAGGCCTCTCTGTCCCTTAAAAAAGCGGGCCCGGGGACATTGTGTGCACTTTAAGAGAGGCGGCACAGACACGATGGGATGGTTTTCCGTCATATTCCTAATTGCATTCATCGGTTGCGTGCATTGTATCATCACAATAAATGTAACTTACAAAATGTAAATAAAATTCTTACAAATCTAAATAAGCTAACGGTATGACAGCGGCGGGCGCACGCGTGGTGGCCCGGGCTCCACGGCAGACGCCCTCCTTACTGTAGACAGAAAAATAACAAAGAATAAGCTTCCGTCAAAACCAACGTAAACAAACTACAAAGAGAGAATCCACCTTTCAATTTATGTTGCGCTGAGGTTGTCCCCGGCCTGGGAAACAATACCTGAAGTGCCCTAGGTGGTGGACCGCCAGCCCTAGAGCTCCAAGGCTCCCGAAAAGCCGTAGAAAAACTCTTTATGAAAAAATACAAGCAAAGATAAATTAGTAGGTAAGTTGACAATTTTTTTGAATGTAATTATTTTCTTATTGCATTATATTTGTTTAGTTAGTAGTTGTTTGTTGACTTCACAGAAACAGAAACAGTTCTGTGACTGTACTAACTACCTATCTAAGTAACTATTTGTCGTCCGAAATAAAAGATTTTCATTAATTGTTTTATTAATTAGAAAGAACCAAATGAATTTAAATATGATATGTACTAGGTAACGGTATGATTTCCAGATTGTGCCTATAAAAAAATAGCATTTATTATATTCAGCTATCTAATTAAAATAAAATAAATTCGGCTCCACTGATTTCATCTTCCGTATGCACAGAACTTGTCACTCCTCTGCGCAAACTGTCTGCGTCAAACAATTTCGTAGACAATTTCGAGTGTCATTTTTGTAACGTTCTAGTTATCTATGGGGGAGGCGGCGGAAACCTCCTTGATCGATGCGATTCCCCAACTAATTTGGAGGCAGACTGGAGCCGCTCGGGTGGGGATTAAGTTATTATTCCAGGCTTCAGTGTCGAAAAACTTATCATGTGCGCCTTTAGGGCGATGCGAGGTGGTAATTGACATTTTGTTTGGGTCGTCGCCGCGAGGTGTGCCCGCCATGCCGCGATGCCGCGTCGTGTCGGATCACGTCACGCCGAGCTCGCCTGTTGTTTGTGTTCCCTTTGCCTGGCGCGTCGTGTCGGATGACGTCATGCCGAGCTCACCTCGTGTTTGTGTAATATTCTGCTTCACGCGTCGTGTCGGATGACGTCACGCCGAGCTCGCCTGTTGTTTGTGTTCCCTTTGCCTGGCGCGTCGTGTCGGATGACGTCATGCCGAGCTCACCTCGTGTACGAAGTACAATCTAGTGACGTTATCAGGGAAGAATCCTAGTTGTGTCTGGATTCTTATGTTACACAGTTCTTACACATTACATTGTTTTCCCTTTTTCTAGTGGCCAAGATGTACAAGGTACAATGTGTTATTCAGTCTATGCGTGTGATATCAAGATTACCTAACTTCCTAGTTATTATAGCTTAGCAATATCTACGTGAGGTTATGTATCAACGTGATTTCTTATCTTCCGCATAATGTCTTCATGTTAACTTAAATCTAATTAATAAATCAGTTGCGAACTATCAGCGTTGGAGTTATCATTTCACGGTACCTCTAACATACTTCGAACCGGATTCACAGTCTAAATCCGAGGTCGCGCTCACCACTGTCTCTCGAAGGACAACGTGATAACGTACGTTACTAAAACGTTATCATAAGGCTACTACGTCGCATACACACGTAGTATTGTGCGAATTGTGTTCCCTACATTGCTCGTCGGAACCTACATCGCAGAGGAGCTCTTGGGAAGCGAATTGTGTTCCCAACATTGCCCGTCGGAACCCACATCTCGGAGCAGCTCTTGGACAAGTATCCTATATCAAAGAGGTCTTTTTTAACCTACTAATCATGGATAACTTGAAGGAGAGCCTTGAGGAGATTCTTGAAGCTATGTTACACATCAGGAGCAACTTCCTCAAGGATCCAGCCAGTCAGAAGACTCATAAGCACCTTCTGACAAGTATAGACAGACTAGATAAGCTTCTGGACTTCATGGAAAATAAGTTCAGCAATCTAGCACCATTAATGAAAAGGGAAAAGGATACAACAGTGCTGAAGCCCTCGAAATCCAGTTCACTCACAATGAAGAAGGATATGGATACTTTAGTGCGGCAGCCCCTGAGATCAAATCCCTCTCAAGGAAAGAAACCCTTCAGCCAGTCAAAGGGAACATGCAGCAAGCTAAATAATCAACAACAATCAAGCTACAGTAAGTCAGGCGACCTTGGATTTATTTCAACAGCTTGCACATTATTGACCTGTCCTTATTGTAGCCACAATCACGCAATATACTAAAGTGGTGATTTCATAGAACTAAATGCCAAAGACAAGTTAAATGCAACGACGCAGTTAGGCATTTGTGAAAATTGCCTACTTCAGCATGAGGTAGGTCAGTGCCGTTCAAGGCGCTCATGTAGGGTTTGCCAAGGTCGACACAATTCTTTATTGCATGACGCTTTTTGGAAACCTTCTGGACCATCCGAGAATTCTCATGTGCAGCCGACTATCAGGAATGGCGAACATAACGGATACGGAGTTATGAAAACGATCGAGGATATTATGAACATTAGATTTAAGGCTATGACGCAGCAGATAGAAAAGATTCGCCACAGCGTGCATCAGCTACAAACCGAATCCCTTGGAAAAAATAGAAGTCACAAAAGCCTAAGCCAATGTTCTTCTCGTACACGACGTTTTTTTTTTTTTTTCGAAAGGACTACAATGCTGTTGACCGCAGATGGCCATGACAGCGTTACGTTAGGTGGCGTTACGTTAGGTGGGTTACGTTAGGTGACGGCAACAGATACCGATTCGCTTCCGCACACTACACACCCGACCAAAAACCGACCCCGCCGGATGCGGGGTCGAAGAATTCCCCGCTTCCGCCCGAGGCGCCTGCGCCTCGCCGGTAAAGTTATGATGGGGCAACACGCACAAGGGCCACCACTTAGGTGCGAGCCTCGGCTTGGGCTGTCGCCAGATGCTACAAGAGGGAATGGAGGTTTCGCCAAGGTGCACGAATGCACCTATGGGCGGAAGCGGGGAATTCTTCGACCCCGCATCCGGCGGGGTCGGTTTTTGGTCGGGTGTGTAGTGTGCGGAAGCGAATCGGTATCTGTTGCCGTCACCTTAGGGTTAGCGGCGGTGATTGGGTCAACGGGGTCACCGAGAACGTGTCTCGGTCTACGGAGGAGAGTACACAACGACGAAGAAAGGCGCAGCGGGCAGGAGCAGGTCTTCAGTTGACAGCGCCGGTCAACTCGGCGGCCTTTGAAGAAGGCCCCAAGGCATCACAGCATCAAACAGCGTATGACGAGCGGGTGCGTGTTGAGTATTTCACGATATAAATACTTTGGACTGAATGTCCCTTCAATAAATAAATAAAGTTATTTAGGCGCGAAAGTGAATAGTTGAAAACATAAGAACATTAAGATCTCTATACCTCATACAGTTTTTAAAGTTTACATTCATTTACAATTATTTACAATCTTACACTTTTATGCGAATACTTTGTTTTTTGTCATGTTTTAATAAATACTCGTTTCCTTTTGCGAGTGGCCAGGATGTACGAAGAACAATGTAGTGACGTTATCAGGGAAGAATCCTAGTTGTGTCTGGATTCTTATGTTACACAGTTCTTACACATTACATTGTTTTCCCTTTTTCTAGTGGCCAAGATGTACAAGGTACAATGTGTTATTCAGTCTATGCGTGTGATATCAAGATTACCTAACTTCCTAGTTATTATAGCTTAGCAATATCTACGTGAGGTTATGTATCAACGTGATTTCTTATCTTCCGCATAATGTCTTCATGTTAACTTAAATCTAATTAATAAATCAGTTGCGAATTATCAGCGTTGGAGTTATCATTTCACGGTACCTCTAACACCTCATGTTTGTGTAATATTCTGCCTCACGCGTCGTGTCGGATGACGTCATGCCGAGCTTACCTGTTGTTTGAGTTCCCTTTGCCAGGTGCGTCGTGTCGGATGATGTCATGCCGAGCTCACCTCGTGCTTGTGTATCCCTCTGCGTCATCCGACACGACGCGCTTGGCGTCGTGTCGGATGACGTCACGCAGAGCTCGCCTCATGTGTGTGTATCCCGGGAGGCGGCGTCCCTTCCCGCAGAGCCTCAAAAGGAAATTATGTTTCTTCTCGCGGAAAATTATTTTATAACGTTTCATGTTTCCCGGATTATTTTAATAGATTACTTACGTTGAACATTTTGGCTCCTGCTCGTATTATGTACTATGTGTATTAAATAAATGTTGGTTTATGGTCGGCAGGTAGATAATGCCTCGGCATTAAGCCCACTCTTACCTTAGTACAATAAAGTTTTAAATAAAAATTATGATCATATTTGTTTAAAATTTGACTTGTGTATATTTTGTAAGCCTATAGAAATGTTATGGATTTCTGATCTCTGATCTGATCACTGAAAGTTCTGAACGGATCGGGCTGAAACTTTACATGCATGTAGTTTAACATTTTATTATAAATAATGATGTATGCACGGGAACGTTGTTCTGAAGATAGCTAGAACCGGAGTGCTACAGTACAACAAGTGTTTCTTTATAGTGTATACAAGGTATTGTACTCTGTACAGTTCACATACGTACCTACATATATAGAAATGACTTACGTCGCGTCGTAGCGATGTGTTACGCTGTAGCAACATACTACGTCATTTAGAACAACACGGACCAGTACAATTTTTTTTTAATTCTTTATTAACAAAGAAAATTACAATTCAAAAATAAAAACAAATTAGAACTAGTATTTACAATTGAAACAATTAAGCTAACTGCAGACTGTTGCAAACAATCTACAGGTAGCTCAACTGATCCATATCAATACCAGTCGGAAGCGTCCCCAAGACGCTGGCTGCATTGCCCCGCTGTATGGCAATGCTGATGCGCTGCGCCAGATATCCGCCAGCTCTCGGGTCACGCGTCGCGTCGACCAGACGCTCAGATAACTTTTTAAGAACCCGGAGAGCCTCGGTACCCCACGGACCTAGGGTCTCGACCCCAAAGGGAGCAAAAATGAAGGCTCTGTCGAGACCTGCATATTTGCGTCTCTTGAGATCCTCGGCCAAATCTGCCGCCGCACCAGCCCTTACGGATGTCCTCGGAAGATGGGAAGGCGCAAGTGTGTCGACGCATGTAGCGTCCCACACAATGGGCCTCCCTAACTCCCATGGGACTAGTGTCATGCCGTCAGGCCTCTTACCATCATCACGCAACAGACCATTCGGTTCGAGAATAGCTGGTACGTTAGCGGTGACAAAGGCCCGCCGGATGACGTCGTTAAGGCTGGCATGACGAGATATCCGACCGGCGGCCCTAGTACACGATAATCCGTGATGACCAAGCTGTTCGACAGCAGTACCGCACTGGCATTGATGAGGCGCGCAACACATTGCACCCAACCGAAGACATGTTGCAAATACGGAAAGTTATGGGATCCAATAAAGTGCCAGTGTGAAATGAAGGAAATGCTTGCAACCAATGTCCTGTCTCCCATTTAGAAACGGCCAGGAGACGGGCACGATCCGCAGAGCTGGAGCACGTTTGTAACAAACAATTACAATTACAACCAGTACAATTACATTATGTAAAGGTAGGTAGGCACATAATATAACATAGTAGATAAATCATATTTCTAAATAAATTATAAGCCTATATGCCGTAGCAATGGTCTACGCCGTAGCAATGCGCTTTTGTGACATCGTACTTTACCGCCACTCAACAGTGAGGCCAACTTTCGCGAAATGGCGTTAACAGTGCGGCCCGATATGGGCTGCCCGCACTGTTGGGGTTTGCAAAATGTGCAAAATCACTAAAACTGCGTTTTTTGGTGTGTTTAAGCAGTATAACTATCTAATTTAGGTACAAACTAATTAAGAACTGTTTTTAATACCATTTCATGTACTTTATATGGTACATGCAAGAGAGAATAAAGTGTAATATTGTAACTGTAACTTCAAACACCTAATTCTTGGACCTATTTTTGGATTTACTCTGAACTGATTATACCACACAAACAGTACTGGAAACACAATAAGGAGTACTAAAATCAACAAAACATAAATTTTTCTTGGAGGTTCAACTCACTTTATTTCAATAGAACACTAGTTTTTCAGCAAAATAATGAATAAAATTGACCAAAAGAGGGAGCGTCGGCAAGTAAAGTTCGACTACGGATTTCTCGGAATTTTTGTATGACGCAATAAGTGAACGAGCGTTAGATCCTTGCTCTAACAAGAACGCATTTCAATAGGTTGGAGCAATGTAGAAACATAAACAAACGTGAAGTTGAGCGTAAAGTGGGCGCCAACTGACTGAGCCGAAATGGGCCTCTGCACTGTTGAGCGGCGTGTAGTTAAGGTCTACCCTCTTCAGTTCTACAGCCTACGTTGAAGCAGTGAAGTACAATACAACGTATTGTAGCATTGTACTACGCCATAGCAATGCTGAGAAGCATGCAATGTGTGAGGCGGAGTGACCTCGCCGAACTCAGCGAATAATGAGACATAATATTAAGTGAGTGGGTGACATAATATTAAGCGACGGCCGGCGCCCATTAGCACGACTACAATTCAACTTTTTGAATTACGAGTACATCAAAAATTGGGAGACCTTTCAATAATACGACTCAAAAGATTTATGTCTCGTTTCGAGCCAA
This sequence comes from Eupithecia inturbata, assembly GCA_963662085.1. Taxonomy (NCBI): domain Eukaryota; kingdom Metazoa; phylum Arthropoda; class Insecta; order Lepidoptera; family Geometridae; genus Eupithecia; species Eupithecia inturbata. Next base: position 203,451 of record OY759178.1, on the reverse strand, counting down.
ACTACAAAGATGCTGATGACCTCTAACAAAAGTGAAAGTAAAAGGTTTCTAACCTCGTTATCAGGAGTGGCTGACGACTCATCGGAGGTGGCTGACGACTCATAGGGGGTGGCTGACGACTCGCGCGTCTGCGAGCGGCGGGGGTTGCTAATGAGCGCGCTTTGCATGCGCCTCTCGTCCCACATTACAGTTTTCAAAAATTTGGGTCAGTTATCCTTACTATGAGACGCTCTCCCAAAACCATAATAGTTTCTAACTTTGAAATTTGAAAGTATCAACTGTCAAGATGAACCTCTTTGGAAGACAAATATTTTTGAAGTGGCTATCCGCTCTTCCACTCACAGATATATGTATACTGATTATATAATAGTAGGTAGGATGATTATGTCGCGTAAGTAGGCATGTAAATCACCGTTCACATACGACGGTAGTCACATCCCTAGATACCTAGATAGTGGAACCGGCTTCTCCGGGCAGTGACTACTCCCAGCCGGCGCTGCTGACAGTGATTGACGCCGCTCCGCCGCGCCCCGCCGCGCCCCGACATTCCTTCGGGTTCATGCAAATAAACTTTCCACGTAGGTATTCTTAAAATAGTTCGCACCCTCCGAGCCGCGCAGAGCTCGCGGGCGGCGGTGCGGGGCGCGGGGACTCACCAACACACGGGAGATAAGATAACCAGATTGATCTATATCTATCCAGTAAGATTTATGTTATCGGATGTCTGAGCCGAACCCGAGTATAGGCCGCCGCCGCCGCCGCTTGGTTACCACGGAGCAAGCCGGAAGCTGCGGCCGGTCCGCGCAGACAGGCAGCAAGCGCACTCACATCGCCTGAGTCAGGCATTAGCAAGCTCTTCGCTGTGGTCTGCAGCGTGGTCCGCTCCCGACCGCTTGTTGGACTCGCTCACGCATTTCGATCACGAGTACCCTAGCTATATGTAGGTTCTTATTTTCTCGCGAGTAGGTACACCGCTCGATCATCCGTTGTTCGTACAACACGACATTGCGTTATTAATTAGGTATTCTGTGAAGTGTCCGGTCGATTCGTCATCAATCTCTCGGGACCGGGGGGCCGGGGGGCCACAGCCACGCGCCAGTCGGTACGGCCGGCCCGATACAGTAATACACAAGATTTATCTGCGGCTCGGCTAATTGCTTCGGTCGGTAATTGGACTCTCAATATGTTTACCAAACGAGTCGCCGTCGCACGAGGACCACCCGCGTGGAATCTGTATGTGCTAGTGCGATTGGCGAGGACTCGCGGAGCCTTGAGCATCGAGCTGCTGTTTCAGATTCACTAGTGTTGTACTATCTATGGTCATGATGCATTCATCATCCAGCGGTACATCATCGGCTCAACATGAGTGAGCTTTAGTAGATGCATTCATCATCCAGCGGTACATCATCGGCTCAACATGAGTGAGCTTTAGTAGATGGCAAGATGAATGTTACGTGTATCAGTTAGGTATGTAACAGGGTGCTTGGCACAGCGTTTGTAATATGGAAACTGGGTTGGCTGGTTGAACCAAGTGGTGGCTTTTTTAACCCTGAAAAGCCTCTCGGCAAATTTTTAGTTTTTTTTAAAAGCTTTTTCCGAAGCTTGAACTACATATTTGTATACATATGTATATATTAAATTTGAACTACATTTTAAGTGCTGTAACTTTAGTTGGACGAAATGACATGGCTTACAATTTAATTTTAATTGCATCTGGCATGTTAGCCCTTACTAATAATATTAATATTTTTGTGAGATCTAGATAAATAAAGCAGGTACGGGCATGCAAAGAGTCGAAAATAAAAAATTTCAAACTGTGAGTTCAACTTTAGATAGAATAATAAAATAACGAAGTATGTCTCTGATCTTCCAATTCACTGAAAACTTTTTAGTTCATGGCCATTGCATGCCATCAGTATGCCACATGTATGAAAACTACATGAAATCACAACTTGTGCCAAAGGGTAAGTAGGGGGTAGGTAAACCCAAGTGTAATAGTATGGTGGTCTTTTTAACCCTTGTACCATCAATCAAAGTATCACCCATAGATTCACAATGCGCCCCCTGAAATGAGTGAATACTTTGGACCCTCGGTTTCGCTCTATCACCTCTTTAATGAGGCCAATCTTCGCAATTTGCTTGTTCAGGTTTGACCTCTGTGACGAAGTCGCTTGGGTGGTTTCCCGTCTTCTTGTCATCAGCCCCAGAGTCTCCTCCGAGAGTTTGGACTACTTGTCAGTGCGCTGCTTATTGCAGAATTTGATGACGTAATTTCTCAGCGTTTTGACCAGATTGTGTAGGGTCTTGTCAGCATCGTCAGTGGGTTCCAAGGCATCAAATCTATCCCAGCCATGATTTGGATTGGGTTAGGTCGGGGCGTGGGCTTCATCAGACGAGAGACTTAGAGACTTTGGTATTTAATGAATACCTAAAAATCGTAGGTACATACATTTCAGATGGATCGATTCGTAAACTTCGGAGTAGTTATTTTTTATTTATTTATCTTAGGGAAACAAAAAGCATTAGAACTAGAAAACTAAACACTTAACATTATAAAAATTAAGCTAAGCAGTTTTCCCGCATAGAAGAGAATAAATTATCCGAAAATATCATACAAAAACAAAAGTTAAAAAAAAAATTACAATGGTAATTTTTCGACTTTTTACAAAATATTTCAAAAAGTATGAAACCTACAGAAAGGGCATTGGGTAAAAGTGGCGTTGTTTTTGATGGTCCGCAGCCAGTTAAAAAACTATTGCCATTAATTAGTACTCTCTAAAATTAGCAACTTTCATTACTACAGCCACTATCTAAAATATATCGGAAGCGAGATATCGAATGGCAAAAAATCATAAAATGATCGTCTAAATAAACAAATAACAAGACTTCCCTACAGTTTTTAGTAACCATTGCATTTCGTAGAAGTAGTAGAATGAAATGAAACAGGTAACGAGCTCGATTGTAAACCGGCCCGGAGCACGGAGCTCGGTTCATTATGCTAACCAATCAAACCAATCAATCACAGCTAATGTACCTGAAATGGACGAATTTCCACAGATAAGTGATGACGATCTGATAATATTCGCCCTTGGTACATACCAAATAGCCCAAGCACGAAGTTATTACGGGGAACATATCAAGCAAGGCAAGGCACTATGTAAGGACTTGAATACAAACCAACTACGTCATCGGAACCCTGGTGGCATCAATCCATGGTTGTTACGAGGTAGAGGTAGGATCCAATCACGACATGCAAACAGACGAACCTATTCGGTTTATATATTAGTTGAACGAGAAGTTCAAGGGCGACAAGCCATATTAGGACACTATTGTACGTGTATAGTGGGGAAACGCACGTTAGGGTGTTGTGCTCACATAATGTCTTGTATATGGTACCTGGGGTGGGGGCGATACCAAGAAGATCTATCTCCCCCGGCACAATTTCTAGACCTTATAATCCGAAACGAAGTGGAAATCGAAGCTTACAACGAATTGGAGGAATGATTGAAGAAGATTAGATTAATTATAAGTTATCCGAGTGCTATAGGACCATAAACACCTACATATTATATATGTAGTAGTATTAGAAATAAAATATTATTGATGGGATACATGTTTTTTATTCATAACTTACTCGTTCCATACGTAAAATAATAGTATTTTTGAAATTAAAGTGCATTTTATCACTAACTTAGATGATATTGTTCTCAACTTCAAAGTCGAATATTTCGGCTCCGATATAAGTTACGGCGTATTTTGTTTTTTATATTGAATATACAGGTGTAGTACTTAAATTCAACACAAATTCCATCAGTGGCCGCATAAAAAAAAACAACGCCACGACTCCATACAAACTTACCCAATGCCCTTTCAAAAACTGTTTTGTAATTTACAAACTGATATCTTTCATTTGATACACCGTGTGACCTTTTAGGTCTCTTTTACAATTTTGACATCACATTTTGTACTGAAAATTTCATGTCCATTTTCATTATCTGTACAGGTACCAAAATGTATTATTATTTTAAATTTCATGTTATGTGCTGCTGTACCTCTAGAGGCAGTCGCTGAGATATTAAACACGGGAAAAGGACAGAAAAAGCGAGACCATAAGGGTTTCGAAAATCTCGAAACCCTAAAAACGATATTATTTTTTGTCCCCATATGTCTCTGGCGGCTCGTTATAAAGCTATTACGAAGAAACCGACTTGAATAATTATTGTCGTCCATTTGAATGATAGACTGTTTTCAAATTGATAGCTTTGAGCGCGATATCTCAGGTCATTCATTCTATTCACTCCTCATTCGTTCTTTCATTTTGAGGAGTCCATAACATACCGGGGTAGGGTATGTGAGGTGCAAGCAGTGATCGTGTAGGTAAACATCATCAGTCAGTTTTTCATAAAATGTTAATATAGGTAGGTACCTATTTATTATATACACAATAAAAGAAAAAATATGAATTATAGATATGACAGCAGTAGTCAGTAAAGTATTTATTATATATATATATATATGTATATATTATATTCTCTGGTAATGGTGAGGTGGCAGTGGTCTAGTCTAGGCAGTCGGGGTTCTGTGCTGCGGAGAGGCCGCGAGGCAGCGCGGCGGTGGTGGGCCCCGGCCGCGAGGCGGCTCCAGGTGCTGAAGGTTTATGGTTATTATTATAATTGCTCATTTGCTTCATCCATTCCAGCAGCTCCCGAAATAATCAAAAGTCGTCGGGGTCGTCGGGCCGCGCTCTGTTTGCGCTAAATATTTATTATTTCACAAAATCAGAGCTAATTTTATGAATTATTTGAACAGAGCGCCGCGCTAGTGGGCGGCCGTGATCGTGCGGAAAATTGTAATAACGAGTTGCAGTACTCACTGCGGGGCGGGAGCGTGGCAGGAGCGAGGCGGGAGTGGGCCGGGAGCGGGGCGGGGCGAGGCTGGACAGAGCTTGTAGCTACCGCTACAGCTATAGAATTATGAAATCAAATGTCATTAGATAATCATTCGTCGTTTAATTCTCACATTAAAATACTGACGAAGAGCTTTGATTGCGAAAAACATTACCTGTTATATATTTTAAAGTTATTTAACCACTTTTGTCCAACAACTCAGTGCTCTGAATTCTTATAGAATCGCTAAAAGTTTTTTATTGAAAAGAAAGTTAAATCTGGGACCAGTATTGGCTTCTGTGGGCTATCGTCCGTTTGAATCTAAAAAGACTGAACTAAAAAGAAGATTGAACTAAAAAGTTGTAATTTAATCATGTCTTGAACTCGTCACCGAGTCACTTTATGCGATACTGCCTGCTTATACTTATTTATTTATTCAAAAACATGTAGCTCTACTCGTACAAGAGTTAATAGTTCACTGAAAAAAACAAAAGAATTGGCCAACGTCAAGTACAGTGTAGTGTGCAGGTGTGGTGTAGGGCCCCGCGAGCGCGGGCCTGTTCGGGCGGACGTAGCGTAGTGCCACACCCGAACTCTGAGATTGGAGGTTAATTATAGTTTCTAAACACCCTAATATTCTGGGATACGTTTAAACTTTGATACGTAATGCGATTCAAACTTTTAATTGATGTTCAGTAGGTACTTGGCGTCCTGCGAGCGGCTAGGGCGGCGCGGATGACGGTCCGCGCGCCGCCGCCGCCGCCGCGCCGGGTCGTGTCGGCGCCGCGGCTTGTACCAATAAACATTATACATGCATGTATGTACGAGTATGTCTGATATGTTGCAGCTGTTATAATATAAACGCCATTAATGAATTGCTTGTATAATCGTGTTCTAAAAGACGTTTCAACACGTTACGGAAACCCCGAACCCAACACACCTTCGTGTAAAACTATTCACCTATCAACAGGAATAGTTCCAGATGAGTCGTGACTCGTGGTTAGGTACAGACGTTCCGCAGATTGCTGGTAGTTTTTTTGGGCGCAGGGGGAGCGCCTCCGGAGGGGACACACGCCAGTTCCACTTCGGATTTCCATAAAACCGTATTCACATTCGAGCTGAAAGCTCCGACGCATATTTCCCGCACGATGAGAGCGCACGGGCGGGCGCGGCGCGGAGGGCGGCGCGGCGCGTCGTGCTACTAACCACACCATTATTGGTACAACGTATTTCAGAGAATTTATTGGTTCGCTACACTACCTACTTATACCAGGTATTCGTGAGAATTAGATTTTTTAATTTATTTACTTTACTTTTTTGAAAGAAGTAGAGTAGAGCCCCAAGAGCACAGATTGTATAACAGTGAGAACCTCGCCGCGGTGCAGGCGCTACGTTTACTCAGAACAGGGAATTATACTAGTTTTTGTAATGAAGTGTACCGGAATAATACATTGGTGGTGCTGAGAACAGGCTCGTGCATATAATAATACATTGGTGGTGCTGAGAACAGGCTCGTGCATATAATAATACATTGGTGGTGCTGAGAACAGGCTCGTGCATATAATAATACATTGGTGGTGCTGAGAACAGGCTCGTGCATATAATAATACATTGGTGGTGCTGAGAACAGGCTCGTGCATATAATAATACATTGGTGGTGCTGAGAACAGGCTCGTGCATATAATAATACATTGGTGGTGCTGAGAACAGGCTCGTGCATATAATAATACATTGGTGGTGCTGAGAACAGGCTCGTGCATATAATAATACATTGGTGGTGCTGAGAACAGGCTCGTGCATATAATAATACATTGGTGGTGCTGAGAACAGGCTCGTGCATATAATAATACATTGGTGGTGCTGAGAACAGGCTCGTGCATATAATAATACATTGGTGGTGCTGAGAACAGGCTCGTGCATATAATAATACATTGGTGGTGCTGAGAACAGGCTCGTGCATATAATAATACATTGGTGGTGCTGAGAACAGGCTCGTGCATATAATAATACATTGGTGGTGCTGAGAACAGGCTCGTGCATATAATAATACATTGGTGGTGCTGAGAACAGGCTCGTGCATATAATAATACATTGGTGGTGCTGAGAACAGGCTCGTGCATATAATAATACATTGGTGGTGCTGAGAACAGGCTCGTGCATATAATAATACATTGGTGGTGCTGAGAACAGGCTCGTGCATATAATAATACATTGGTGGTGCTGAGAACAGGCTCGTGCATATAATAATACATTGGTGGTGCTGAGAACAGGCTCGTGCATATAATAATACATTGGTGGTGCTGAGAACAGGCTCGTGCATATAATAATACATTGGTGGTGCTGAGAACAGGCTCGTGCATATAATAATACATTGGTGGTGCTGAGAACAGGCTCGTGCATATAATAATACATTGGTGGTGCTGAGAACAGGCTCGTGCATATAATAATACATTGGTGGTGCTGAGAACAGGCTCGTGCATATAATAATGATAATACAAGTAGTATTAAACTAGTTATTTAAATAATTGAAATTACATTCAACAATTGAATTAAATAAACGCAAATAGAACTCTCAACACTAAATGCAATTAAGACAGGTAAAAATTTTTAATTAAGATAATCTTCCACGGAATGAAAACAATGGCCAATAAATAGATTAATTACTTTCTGTTCAATAACCCTTTAGTGTTTTACATAATTTTTCAATGCGTTGTAAATGTTGACAGCCATGTTACATGTGAGAGTTGCAACTGTGCTGCACAGTTTGCGTTTAGTTTGTTGTTTGTGTGTTGTAATGCTGGTCGGCCTGTATGTCTAGAACCTGCTCAGATTCACATTCAGATCGTTTATTGTCATACATCATAGAAATAAAAAATTCAAAAATAGTGTTACTTAAATTAAATGATGAGGCTATGACTTGTCCAAAACACGCTAAATACAAATTTGCTATAGAGGAGCAATAGTCCAGATACAAGTTTATGCTTAAATCTAAGGTTCTTGGACATCTATCACTTTAGGTTAGGTGATTCCACGGGGATGTCAGGTAGTTTAGAGGATTTGACATTAAAGTAAATAAATAAATAAATAGAAGTACTATCAGCTGCGTAAGTGTGCGAGTGCGCTGAGACGCGCCCGCCGCTCCCTTGTGGCGACACGTGCGGAGGGTCTTCTCCAGGAGCTGCGTGCATGTGTGTGCGAGTGTGTGGTTCCATGCGGAGACGATTCCTATTTGGCATCGATTGTCGTCAGTGAATGCCGCATCAATCATAATAATTGAATAACTTTTTAGGGTTCCTTCTATACCTCAAAAGAAACTCTTATAGTCCGTCTGTCTGTCAAGACCTAGAAGTTAGGAATGCGAGGTTTCAAATTGATATCAACATCAAATACTCAACTCTGTACACCTTGGAGCGGAACAAATCAAACTTCTAGGTCAACGCAATTGAATAACAGCCTACCGCTTGCTTTATGACATTCACACACAAAGACTGTAGGGTACGTCATGTTGGCCTAGAAACATGAAAATTGGCGAGAATCAAGGTCTTATAGCACAAGTAAAGGGAAAAATCCGAAAAGCATACATTGTGGTTTATTCACAAATAAGTAGGCAATGTCGTGCCCGCAAGGGACTATGACCTATAGAGTACTCCCGTTGACCTAGAATCATCATGATATTTGGCAAGAAGCCAAGTCTTATTACTACACGAAGCCCTCGGTGCACGAGTCTGACTCGCACTTGACGTTTTATTATAAGTGTGTGTAACCGAAGATAGTTTCTTACAGTTGAAATTAGGAGTCACCTTTTCACGTCTTATCAGTACTTTCCAATCAATAAAATTCTGAATTCTGCTGCTTTCTGTGTGCTGTGCGGCAGCGGGGCGGCGGCGGCGCGGGTCCCGGCGCAGCGCTGCGCCTCTATTGTGCGCTATCGGAGGCTATGAGATGCCCATTGTGCGGCGCCACTCGACTAGGTGTTATGACATTGCGCACTCAACTGTAAAGCACACTTTTTAACTGCTTGCACGAAACGATTTTACGACACGCGCTCATAAAGCAGGCAGTGTTGTGATGTGATTATCTTAACGCCCCTATCCACCATACATTACAGCCGATAACTTGGTAGCTAGTTGGTCAGCAATTGTCTACTCTGCAATATACTCGCTCGTATAGGGGATGCCGTCTGTGTTGCCAGGGCTATAATGTTCGATCCCATAAAAATAGCCATCTTTCATGTCCATGTCTATTTAGAAAATGTCTGTTTGAAAATCAAAACGTTACGATTGCTACGAGGCGCTACATGCACACGCGAGCTGATGCACTGGGTTGGGTGCTACGGCGTAGCAGGTGCTACGACACGCTACATGCACACGCGAGCTGATGCACTGGGTTAGGTGCTACGGCGTAGCAGGTGCTACGACACGCTACATGCACACGCGAGCTGATGCTCTGGGTTGGGTGCTACGGCGTAGCAGGTGCTACGAGGCGCTACATGCACACGCGAGCTGATGCACTGGGTTGGGTGCTACGGCGTAGCAGGTGCTACTACGCGCTACATGCACACGCGAGCTGATGCACTAGGTTAGCGGGCTCTCTAGCCGTGCCGTCTCTATTACGAGCGACGCATAGGCATTGTACTCGTTTATTATAACGGCCGTTAGGAGCGCGCCAATGCGTGCCCGGCGTAATGTCAGCGCACAACTAATCTAACCGTTCTTCGTCAGCTCGGTTTTCGATAGATAGCGGAATCAGAAGCGGGTTTAATCAGTTTAACATTAAAAGTTTGTTTTATATAAAAAAAAGTTTATATATTATATTTTTTACCTTTTCACGCCAAAACATTTATAAATAATTTTTTACTAAATCAGTATCTCTGCTGGTTGAATTCATCCATAATTGTTCCTCTCTTTATACTGTGCAAGGCACAGTATTACATGCGGACATGGAATGATTAGCCATTGTCTGCCGGGGAATGGGCGCGATGCCTCGTGCCGCTCCGCTTGGTGCAGGTTCATTGCCGGGAGAATCTAATTGGGCGCGCGAGCTATCACACTCGCAACCGATGCCTCGACGAGCTACGCATACCTACTTTGTTATCTAATGTACTCTACGACCTACTCGCACGGGGGTGAGATACGACACGACGATGACTGTCACGTGATAGAGTATCTCAGCGACGACGCCGTATCGATCTCGGCCGGGGCGGAGGGCGGTGTCTGGTGTCGCGGCGGCCGGAGGGCGGTGTCTGGTGTCGCGGTGCTTCGCTGCCGACAGATTATCTTATTGACTCTAAACTTTTGGTTTTTCCGTTCCTGTTCCGAACTTGTAGACGCGAGTTTCAAATAATGATAATGGTTCGCTCGAGATCCTGCCCGCGTACGACGCCGTACTTAACTCAGCAAATATAATTTATCTTCCCCATTTGTTACAGTTTTGTTCTAATCTAGATCGACAACACATACCCGATGTATTTAGTACAAGATACATAAACCAGAAGCAAAGTGGCATCGTAGGGAGTTCTTGCGATGTGCGTATAACTAGTGTGGGCAGCAGTACAAGTGCTCGGTCGGGCAGGCGCCTGCCGGCGGCGCGGCGGCGCGAGGCGACCCTCGTATATTTATGGCAGCGGCACCTGCATCGCGGGCCGCGGCCTGCGGGCCCCGTTCGTGCCTATACACTAGCCAATCTCGATGTAGAATGTTTCCAAACAAACCGCCCATACTTAACCTAACTCTGTTGCCGCGTCGTTTTATACGAAATTACATTACTTGTCGATTTGTGATCCTTCCTTCAGTAAATATTGCTAATAATTAATAATAATAATTAATTCTTTATTGCACTAGATAAAACATACATAAAAAAAACATAAAACTAGAGAAGGAATGGCAAAGGCGAGCTTAACCCTAAAAAGAGTTCTCTTCCAGCAAACCTTATTGGGAGAGAGAGAGACACGGTTATGTGGGTATCTACGAGTGCACAAAATTTATACAGGAAAAGAAAGTGGTTTAATCCTTAACTACATGATTAATAGACTACTACATATTATTACTACAAATTATATGATACCTATTTCAATATAAAAAATATAATACCTATGTTCCTAATCATACAATAATTATATACATATGTAATAATATAATAAATACATAAAATACAACAGAGTCAGAGTTGCTAACAATTATATATGAAACTCGACGCCAAGCAAGTGAGTTTTAGTTTTTGTGTCGTGATTTGTTTACAAACATTCCACGACTGGTTTAGCTAGTGTACCTACTAACTAATGGAGCTGTGCGGACCGCGCGGGCGCCGCCACTTGTGCGGACCGCGCGGGCGCCGCCATATTATGATGTAAACTATTTATACGAAAACGGGCGTTACGGGTTAGTTGGTCTCACTATTTTTAACAGACTTCGGCCGATAAGTATTTGCCCAAAGAAAAGACAAATTAAATAAAAAACTCAAACTTACCTATTTTGGGGCTCAGTGATCTGAGAAGAGGATTTCGGCCTTCGACACCTGACTCAGGTTAGAAGATCATTGGTGATTCACTGACTCTGCGTCACACGCCGCTTTATGTACCCCACAACGTTCTTGCAGGGCTGTTTTGCGTATCTCCTTGGAGACGCGGCGTGCCTCTGATCAGACGTCCACGGCGTGTGAGTTCTCCCATGGCAAAATAGACGCCCCCGACCTGAGTGATGCGTTTTGTCGCTTCAACGTCCCCTAAACCTACTGTCGGGGCCAGGAGAATAGCTCATTGAACATCAGCGCACACAGAAACCTACTGTCGGGGCCAGGAGAACAGCACATTGAACATCAGCGCACACAGAAACCTACTGTCGGGGCCAGGAGAACAGCACATTGAACATCAGCACACACAGAAACCTACTGTCGGGGCCAGGAGAACAGCACATTGAACATCAGCGCACACAGAAATTATTTTAGAATGTTTGCGGTTGTCGCGATGTATGAATGTGTGTCTGTAAAATAAAACGACTCGTTTCCAGAACAGATTGAAGCAACTTGTTTATTCATAGACTAAAAAACCATATCCTCTGAATGAACTACTTTAATGTAGGTGGCGCTAGTAGTCATATATTTTGACATTTATACCACTCCCACTCAAAATGTATCTTATCTAAACAACAAAATCTCTTAATGCAGTTACTAAACTTTAACAATACCCAAAGCATTCATAAATTTATAATGTTTTACACTACTCAAACTTTTTGTAAGTAAATCTGCTGGCATATCTGATGTTCATAAATAATTAACTTGAACAATATTATTTCTTATCATTTCTCTGCAAAAATGGTATCGAACATCAATATGTTTTGTTCTATTATGAAATACAGTATTTATTAAAAGTTTCTGAGCACTTTGGCTGTCATTATATAAAGTTAATTTATACATTTTTCTAGTAACCTCATATTGTAAGTTTCTCAAAAAAACTGCCTCTTTACAGGCTTCTGAAATTGACACATATTCTGCCTCTGTGCTAGAAAGAGCAATACATTTTTGTTTACTACAATTCCTGACAAAGTGAAACAAAAACCTGTATAAGATCTCCTACCTATCATTAATATTGCTACCCCAGTCGGCATCAACAAAGCCATCTTTATGAACATTTTCAGTTTTATAATATTTCAAACCTACAGTTTTAGTTTTCTTTAAATATCTTAGTATCCTTTTAGCATAAATCCATTGCTCTTCACTATTACAATTATTAAATTGACTTAGATATGACACTGGATAAGCTATATCAGGACGAGTAAGGATAGCTAAATACATTAAGCTCCCGATAAGGTGCTGATAGGGATTTTGACAATAAGAAGTACCTTATTTCTTACTCTTTAAATTTGCCTCCATCGGAGTATCAGCTGTCTTACATTCTGTCATGTTGAATCTACATAATAATTGATCAATATACTTCTCTTGACTTAAAGTAACAGTGCTATTTTGCTCATCAAAATTAACTGACATGCCTAGACATTCTTTAACACATCCTAGGTCTTTAATTTCAAAATTATTACTCAACATGTCTTTAAGATGTTTCATTTATTTTTTATCATTTGAGAATACAAAAAAAGTCATCAACATACAATGTTACCATGGTTTTACAATTACCAACAATTTTTGTATACAAACGTAGTTCATATTTAGACTTAGCATAGCCATCTGCTAACATACAGTTATCTACCTTTTTATGCCATGCTCGGGATGCCTGTTTAAGTCCATATATAGCTTTTTTTAGTTAAAGAACCTTTTTGTCACTAGAACATACAAAACCCATAGGTTTTTGCATATATTAGGTCCTTACATATGAAATTGGCGTTTTGTATGGGAGGAACAAAAAGTCGAATATTTTTTAATATAATATATTTAATTAATCAAAGTATGAACCATTATTTTCTATGCACTTTTGCCATCTTATAGGTAGTTCATTGATCCCTTTACTAAAAAAACCAGTCGGACGGGAATCAATAAAATCTTTGAAGGCGATTTGGACTGCCCCATCGGAGTTGGAATTTTTTCCCTTGCAAGAAGTTATCCAAATTTCGAAAAAAATGGTAATCTGTTGGAGCAAGGTCCGGGGAGTATGGAGGATGTCTTAGACTTTCCAATTGAAGCTCTTCTAATTTAGTAGCCGTCTGTTGCGCAGTGTGTGGTCTAGCGTTGTCGTGAAGCAGCAGTGGCGTGGAGCGATTGACCAGCCTAGGTTGTTTAGCCGCTAGCTTTTCCATCATGGTTTGCAATTGCTGACAATAGACATCAGCCGTAATAGTCTGGCCAGATTTGAGAAAACTGTAATGAACAATACCGGCACTAGTCCACCAAACGCTTACAAGTAACTTTTTTGGGGTTAATTTTCGCTTGGGGCAGGATTTGGCTGGCTGGCCAGGATCCAACCATTGCGCTGAGCGCTTCCGATTATCGTAAAGAACCCATTTTTCATCACAGGTAATGATTCATCATTCAGGAGCATCCACAACTTTACAATAGTACCATCACTTGGAGCATCCACAACTTTACAATAGTACCATCACTTGGAGCATCCACAACTTTACAATAGTACCATCACTTGGAGCATCAACAACTTTACAATAGTACCATCACTTGGAGCATCAACAACTTTACAATAGTACCATCACTTGGAGCATCAACAACTTTACAATAGTACCATCACTTGGAGCATCAACAACTTTACAATAGTACCATCACTTGGAGCATCAACAACTTTACAATAGTACCATCACTTGGAGCATCAACAACTTTACAATAGTACCATCACTTGGAGCATCAACAACTTTACAATAGTACCATCACTTGGAGCATCAACAACTTTACAATAGTACCATCACTTGGAGCATCAACAACTTTACAATAGTACCATCACTTGGAGCATCAACAACTTCCCATGCCTTGTTGTTTTCGAAGCTTTGCAATTCTTCCTTCACAGCCTGCTGCCAGTGCTCCTTCTCTGGTCCCTGAAGTGCTTCTTCTAAAGACAGCTGAATGCTGTCAGGTTCGCTTTGTTCAGCACAAATAAACCCAAATCTGTCAGGTATTTTCCTTTCTCTTACTGGTAATATCCTTTTTATATCAGGATCTTCGTCAGATGTTGCAGACTCCTCACTTGGCACAACAGTGTCATCGGGTTCATAAGTGCTATCTATAGAAGTAAATGAGTCATCCAGCTCACTGATATTGCCTGACAAATCTCCCACTGGATTTTGACATTCTGGACTTACTTCTAGCTTCACATCGGTCTCTTCCACATCAATAAGACTCTCTTGATGAGGATTATTTTCTATAATAATAACATCTCGACTGGTTGTGATTGCCCGCGTTACAGGATTATACACCCTGTATCCTTTAACATCCTCGGGATAGCCTACTAGAACACACTTTTCAGATTTCTTGTCCCATTTATGTCTTTTCTCCTTTGGTATGTGCTTCATGACAGTGCTGCCAAATATTCTAATGTGACTAAGGTTCGGCTTAGTGCTTGTCCATAACTCATAAGGTGTACGATTATTCAATCCAGTCTTCACAATTCGATTCTTGATCCTCCAAGAGAAACTTTTTCCATGGGCCCGCAGATGTCACTGTGTACTATATTCAGTAACTCAGTACTCCTGTTGCCTTCATGAGCAAAAGGCAAGCGACTTTGTTTTCATTCACAGCACACAACACAACTGTGTTGTGTGCTGTGAAGGAGTCATGTTTGATGAGAGGGCTGATATTAGCAAGATGAACTTCTTGCTAATATCAGCCCTCTCATCAAACATGACTCCTTCCACAGCATTCTGCATTTTATTCATGTAGTTACTATTAACATGGCCCAATCTACGGTGCCATAACTCTGGAGACTCAACCACTGAAGCCAATAAACAAGTTGGAGTATTTAATTTATATACACCGTTTATGATTGAAGCGGTAGAAACTAAAGCATTCTGCTTGTTAAATATCTGACAACCGTCGTTAGTGAAATTAACCCTATTTCCTTGCCTTATCAATTGGCTTACTGACAGGAGGTTTGTCGTCAAGTTGGGCACACACAAAACTTTTTCAATAGTTACGTCATAATCACATTCCTCAGTTGACGTCGTTATTCTAACATTACCGCTACACAGCACTGGTAATTTGTTATGGTTAGCGACCATAATTTCATTTGTAAATCCTGAATAACACGCATCGATCACCCAATGTTGATTTGTTGTCAAATGTGAACTGGCACCCGAATCTACAAACCAGTCACTTTTTTGAAAATTTCCATGGAAAAACACAGCACTAAATGCATTAGTGGATTTCTTTTCAGTTTCATGCATTTTCTTTGAAGATTCTTCTGTGTTTTTGCACTGATTGCGATAGTGACCATACTGATTACACCGATAACATTTGACGTTTGATTTTCCATTGACAGATGTCGATTTCTGCGCACCCGCCGCGCCATCTTTTCGAACCATAGACTTGTTATTTTTCTTAGGTTGGTTGCGGAAACATGCCAATGCATTATTCACTTCACTACTTTCCGGTTCCATGTCCATCAATTTAGCTTTAATGGCGTCCGTTGTAATAGACATTCCGGAATGCTCGATGGCCATTATCATAGGCATATATTTTTCACTTAATCCAGCCAGCATGATGGAACCAATCCACTCGTCACTTATTCCAAAGCCTGTTCCCGCCAATTTCTGTCCCGCTTCGACAATTTGTGTTACATAAGACGTTATCGATGAGCAATTTTCAAGTCTGATAGATATAAGATTCCTCAAAAGGCTGATTCTTCTTGTAAATCCTGAGTCATCAAATAAATTTCTCAATTTTTCCCATAGCTCCTTCGATGTACTGACGCTCTTTATGTGAACGTATAGGGACGGATCAATTGTTAAAATCAATTTGGCTTTTGTTTTCGCATCTTCTGCAGCTTCTGGTAACGTGTTAGGTTCTGGTTTTATACACTTAACCATTCCCTCCAATATCAGAAAATTCTCTGCGGCGAAACACCACTCGTTATAGTTCTCGCGACCCTTTAACTTGGGTACGCTAACTAAATAGCTCGAGTTAGACGCCATGATGCTTTGTCCAAACAATGTCCAGATTACGAGTTTATTTTCACCACGCACTATTTAGTCTAATCACACTGTCTATTGTCCACCTCACTGGTAATTCTGACAATAAACGCGATAAATAGTTTTTCACTGTGATTGTATGAGTCTGGGCCCATAACCTAAAATAAAACGACTCGTTTCGAGAAAAGATTGAAGCAACTTGTTTATTCATAGACTAAAAAACCTTATCCTCTGAATGAACTACTTTAATGTAGGTGGCGCTAGCAGTCATATATTTCGACATTTATAACAGTCTGTATAAAATCAATTTATTTATTTTTGAATTATTT
Source organism: Eupithecia inturbata (assembly GCA_963662085.1). Classification (NCBI taxonomy): domain Eukaryota; kingdom Metazoa; phylum Arthropoda; class Insecta; order Lepidoptera; family Geometridae; genus Eupithecia; species Eupithecia inturbata. The sequence continues at coordinate 186,663 of OY759178.1, read as the reverse complement.
AGTATAATGTATAACATAAAAATAATGTGTAATACTATCAACTTTTATTCAATCATAATTACACAATAATAATTAATTTAATTAATTAATTAATTGGGTATACCGGAAATATCCATGTCCTTTAATCAATGTAAGTAAACATACACCATGTTACCGTATTAATAAAAATAATATAAGTAAATTGAATTGAAATTGTAACTGCAGATTCTGCCCAACATCACGAACACGTGTGTGGAGACGCCAGGTCTTAGTTCTTAAACTTAGTATTGCTAGTAGGTACCCCCTACATTGATTATTGTTCTCGAGAAAGGCTTTACTTGTAACTGAACTCCAAGACGGATCCGCCCTGAACGTCAGGGAATGGTAATTCCCTGACGTGTTTAATCATAGATAACCTGTACATGTTTAATCATAGATAACCCTGTACATGTTTAATCATAGATTCTATAAATGAATGTCGGCGGAAGTCTTCCCGAAGACATACCTAGGTAGTTCATCAGCACCTACGCCTGGTACCTACCGGAAACTTTACCTGCCTACCTGTAGTCCAGTACTATTACGGTTCATGACGTCATATAGCCACCTGACAGACGGACGCACGGACGGACAGTGGAGGCTTAGTAATAGGGTTACATTTTGACCCTTCGGGTACGGAACCAAAACCGACAATTTTTAAAAACAATTAAAAGCTTCTTTAAACAATTCACAAAAGCAAAGCATATTACATACATACATGATTGACGAATAAAACGTAAAAAGTAAGAAATATGCAAGCGAGTAAAATATACCTAACATGTTAAAAATGACGTCCTCCTCTCTCCGTACAGACCGTGTGCCCAGCGCCGCCGGTAGGTACACCTGTACAATGCAGGTAGGTACACCTGTACAATGCAATAAGTAAACGATTGAGGATAGAGTATTGATGCAGACAACACACACACGCGTTCCACATGTGATGTGATGCTCGGCGTACTCCGAGAGGTGGCGCGGCGGCGCGGCGGTTGTTATACCGCAGGTATGTCGTGCTTTAATCAAACATTGTCCCTGCTCGCCCCCTGGGGTCCTGAGGGGCCCCGCCGCCGCCCGCCGAGGTCCGGGGGACCGCGGCCGAGAGTGCCCTTTGAAGTGCCCACAGGTATGTGCCCTTCTGACCTTAATCGAGTCAATATGTGCTGATACAGGTTATTGGAACCCGACCTAAAGTAAACTTCGCCACGCCAAGTCAACACACATGTCGCCCTGAGCTTTCGGACTTACATACACACCCATATGATTATTTTATGCTTAGAGCTGCATATCTCAACAATTATGTGCTCTAGGTACTTAGTTGACACTTGGTTTACACTACACTGGCTACTCACACACAAACAAACATTTACGTCTGTCTGTACTTCTTTTATTATTTTTCCTTTGTTGCTTTTATTGTGTTTTTATCTTGTAATCTGATGATTTTTGTTTTTCCCTACCATGCTGGTATGTCACTAACATAGCTACAAAACCATAGATAGTAAATTCAAATTCAATTCAAATTGTTTATTTGTAAACATGGGACACAAAGATGGAAGAATGGTAATAGATAAGCACCATACATGTTTTGCCTAAATCTAGGGCATGCAAATATACATAGACGTCAGTAGGAGAGTCTAGTTACAGACACAAAGAAACAAATTAAATTACTAATTTACTCATAAGATTAATCTAGTTAAATAATAATTAATTGATTAATACATTTATTTCAATGATTCGTCAATGTTTATGTTCTTATCTATATGAAGTCATTTATATTATAATAGCATTCTAATGTCAGTGGTAGCAATTTTATCTTTCTGGGCAGTTTATTATCAATTCTTGGCGCCATGCCCCAAAATCTTTTTTGAAATAATGCGGTTTTATCACTAGTAGGACGCGGGCGAATTATGACATAAAACTTGGCAGATTAATAACTAGCATTATTACCAATACATAGGATGTTTTCATTGGCTGATAACGTCAAGGGCATATTTTGCTCCCTTACACGGGTATAGCCTTTATCTTCTTTCCTCCTTTAAATAGTAATACATGATTAGTTCCATGATCCAATTTGTATCTCATTGTGTGTAATCCGTGGAGTGGAGTGGAGTGGAGTGGAGTGGAGTGGAGTGGAGTGGAGTGGGGGCCCTGGAGACTTGCAGTTACAGGTTTTTCTAAAACATGCTCCAGCCCCTCACAATACAGGTACAATATACATAGATCGAAGCACTAGGCTGTGCTTATAATAACTAAATTTTAAGTAAAACCTATCGTAAAGAGGAAATAAACAAATTATTACTATTATTATTCACATAATTCATTCATAATCTCATTATAAAATTTGTTTTATAACGAGATTCTCTATTTAAATAAAATATTTAAAAACTAATCTACATAATCAAAATAATAATCATCATCATCTAAATATTTATTCAATAAGGACTCCCAATAGATAAAATCACAAAACATGTTATCGAAGAGCAAATAGAGCCGATTCTATTTGTGGATTTTTTGTGGCCTTTCTAAGTGACTTTATGAGTATCTCAACTAGAGTGTATCGTATCAGCGGCTTGCAAAAAGATCATGAATAGGTACAGCAGCAGAAGCACTCAAACAAATCCCGAATACACCAGCAGAAGCACTCAAACAGATCCTGAATATAGCAGCAGAAGCACTCAAACAGATCCTAAATAAAGCACCAGAATCACACAAACAGATCCTGAATACACCAGCAGAAGCACTCAAACAGATCCTGAATACACCAGCAGAAGCACTCAAACAGATCCTGAATATAGCAGCAGAAGCACTCAAACAGATCCTGAATATAGCAGCAGAAGCACTCAAACAGATCCTAAATAAAGCAGCATAATCACTCAAACAGATTCTGAATACAGCAGCAGAAGCACTCAAACAGATCCTGAATATAGCAGCAGAAGCACTCAAACAGATCCTAAATAAAGCAGCATAATCACTCAAACAGATTCTGAATACAGCAGCAGAAGCACTCAAACAGATCCTGAATACAGCAACAGAAGCACTCAAATAGATCCTGAATATAGCAGCAGAAGCACTCAAACAGATCTTAAATAAAGCAGCATAATCACTCAAACAGATCCTGAATACACCAGCAGAAGCACTCAAACAGATCCTGAATACACCAGCAGAAGCACTCAAACAGATCCTGAATATAGCAGCAGAAGCACTCAAACAGATCCTAAATAAAGCAGCATAATCACTCAAACAGATTCTGAATACAGCAGCAGAAGCACTCAAACAGATCCTGAATACAGCAACACAAGCACTCAAATAGATTCTGAATACAGCAGCAGAAGCACTCAAACAGATCCTGAATATAGCAGCAGAAGCACTCAAACAGATCCTAAATAAAGCAGCATAATCACTCAAACAGATTCTGAATACACCAGCAGAAGCACTCAAACAGATCCTGAATATAGCAGCAGAAGCACTCAAACAGATCTTAAATAAAGCAGCATAATCACTCAAACAGATCCTGAATATAGCAGCAGAAGCACTCAAACAGATCCTAAATAAAGCAGCATAATCACTCAAACAGATTCTGAATACAACAGCAGAAGCACTCAAACAGATCCTGAATACAGCAACAGAAGCACACAAACAGATCCTAAATAAAGCAGCAGAATCACTCAAACAGATTCTGAATACACCAGCAGAAGCACTCAAACAGATCCTGAATATAGCAGCAGAAGCACTCAAACAGATCTTAAATAAAGCAGCATAATCACTCAAACAGATCCTGAATACACCAGCAGAAGCACTCAAACAGATCCTGAATATAGCAGCAGAAGCACTCAAACAGATCCTTAATAAAGCAGCATAATCACTCAAATAGATTCTGAATACAGCAGCAGAAGCACTCAAACAGATCCTGAATACAGCAACAGAAGCACTCAAATAGATTCTGAATACAGCAGCAGAAGCACTCAAACAGATCCTGAATATAGCAGCAGAAGCACTCAAACAGATCCTAAATAAAGCAGCATAATCACTCAAACAGATTCTGAATACAGCAGCAGAAGCACTCAAACAGATCCTGAATACAGCAACAGAAGCACACAAACAGATCCTAAATAAAGCAGCAGAATCACTCAAACAGATTCTGAATACAGCAGCAGAAGCACTCAAACAGATTCTGAATACAGCAGCAGAAGCACTCAAACAGATCCTGAATATAGCAGCAGAAGCACTCAAACAGATCCTAAATAAAGCAGCATAATCACTCAAACAGATTCTGAATACAGCAGCAGAAGCACTTAAACAGATCCTGAATACAGCAATAGAAGCACACAAACAGATCCTAAATAAAGCAGCATAATCACTCAAACAGATTCTGAATACAGCAGCAGAAGCACTCAAACAGATTCTGAATACAGCAGCAGAAGCACTCAAACAGATCCTGAATATAGCAGCAGAAGCACTCAAACAGATCCTAAATAAAGCAGCATAATCACTCAAACAGATTCTGAATACAGCAGCAGAAGCACTCAAACAGATCCTGAATATAGCAACAGAAGCACTCAAACAGATCCTAAATAAAGCAGCATAATCACTCAAACAGATTCTGAATACAGCAGCAGAAGCATTCAAACAGATCCTGAATACAGCAATAGAAGCACACAAACAGATCCTAAATAAAGCAGCAGAATCACTCAAACAGATTCTGAATACAGCAACAGAAGCACACAAACAGATCCTAAATAAAGCAGCAGAATCACTCAAACAGATCCTGAATACAGCAACAGAAGCACTCAAACAGATCCTGAATACAGCAACAGAAGCACACAAACAGATCCTAAATAAAGCAGCAGAATCACTCAAACAGATCCTGAATACACCAGCAGAAGCACTCAAACAGATCCTGAATATAGCAGCAGAAGCACTCAAACAGATCCTAAATAAAGCAGCATAATCACTCAAACAGATTCTGAATACAGCAGCAGAAGCACTCAAACAGATCCTGAATACAGCAACAGAAGCACTCAAACAGATCCTGAATACAGGAACAGAAGCACACAAACAGATCCTAAATAAAGCAGCAGAATCACTCATACAGATTCTGAATACAGCAGCAGAATCACTCAAACAGATCCTGAATACAGCAACAGAAGCACACAAACAGATCCTAAATAAAGCAGCAGAATCACTCATACAGATTCTGAATACAGCAGCAGAATCACTCAAACAGATCCTGAATACAGCAACAGAAGCACACAAACAGATCCCAAATAAAGCAGCAGAATCACTCAAACAGATCCTGAATACAGCAACAGAAGCACACAAACAGATCCTAAATAAAGCAGCAGAATCACTCATACAGATTCTGAATACAGCAGCAGAATCACTCAAACAGATCCTGAATACAGCAACAGAAGCACACAAACAGATCCCAAATAAAGCAGCAGAATCACTCAAACAGATCCTGAATACACCAGCAGAAGCACTTAAACAGATCCTGAATACAGCAACAGAATCTCTCAAAAATATCCTGAATATAGCAGCAGAAGCACTTAAACAGATCCTGAATAAAGCAGCAGAATCACTCAAACAGATTGTGAATATAGCAGCAGAAGCACTCAAACAGATCCTGAATAAAGCAGCAGAATCACTCAAACAGATTGTGAATATAGCAGCAGAAGCACTCAAACAGATCCTGAATACAGCAGCAGAAGCACGTTTCGCACTACAGCATTTAAAATAGCTTTGTTTTCACATTACCCGCTGTACTTCTCTTCTCATCTGGATCCACTAGTCGCCCTACCGCGTCTGACCTCTCTCCAGCTAAGGCCAGTGCCAATTCATTTCTAGAACGTATTTCAGAGACAATGAACACAGACCCTACTCTTAAATTATTTTCATATAATTGTAAGCATTTTTCTCCGTGTTTCCTTTGTGCCAAGCCATTTTCCATCGTAGGCAGTTCACAAGAAAAACTCAAGTGTTTCACGCCTGGTGCGGCCGCGCCACTCGCGCCACCCTAGAGCCGGCGCTAATTATATGAGACTGCGAATTGGTTGACGACAAAGGCCAAACCGGAGACCTAAAGCATGAAGTTAAAGTCCGAAGTTCACACGGATGGAGTCGCCGGGAACAGCTACTACTTATATCAACACTGGCCTGCAAAACTATGTATCACACTTTTAACATTTTTTTTAAACTGTGGAAGTTAAAATAAAAACGAAACTATAGTAAACTATACATTAGTAACATTTTAACTTAAAAAAAAAGATAAAACAATAAAAATTGCCATTTAAAGTGTCAAAAAAAAAACATTTTATAAGTATGTTTTACATGTTATTTACATGTCTTTATTAACTGGTATTACCTCGTCGGGATCTGATTACAGCTTCGAGCCGGTTTGGCATACTGAACACGAGGTTTCGCAGCCGATTTTAAGAAATAAAAAAAATAAAAAATTAGATTACCTATGCCTACACATAAGTACCTAGGTCCTAGAGGTAATATGTAATTTAAACATTATTTAAAAATTACTTATTCTCATTCTAAATGAACTTATATAGATTTTATGAGAAATAAAGATTCTTTAACCTCAATATTCTTATTCTCCCATTCTTCTATCAGGGCCTGTTCCAGTGCCCTGAGGGTCGTAGTTGGTGGTCGGCGGCTTCACACCAGCCTTCCTATTACAAACTTGTTTCCCAACGCCCAAATCATCAAGCGTATGCACAAGTCGGTCAGTCAAAAGATGATTACATGCGCTCTCTACGTCTACGTCTACGTCTACGTCTACAGACACAGCTAATGTAGATATATTTTTGCTAAAACCGATCTGTATCTGTGAAGTTAGTCGTACTAAGTAATCCATGCAAGACTGGTACTTTCTAAAACCACTCGTAACTGGAGCTGAAATGTTATTCTTCTCAATAAACCATTCTAAGCGTTTGCATCGACTGAAACAGTTTGCACATACACGGCATTAAGGAACTAGGCCGAAACTTAGGTAAGAGATTAGGGTTACTATTAGGTTTAGGGTTGGGTAAAATTTTAATGCTACGCCATTGTTCAGGAATCAGTGAGTGTCTAAAAATTATATTGAAAATCTTAAGCAAGAAAGCTCTTCCCTCCAAAGGCAAATTGTAGATCATCGAGTATCTAACATCGTCTTCCCCAGGTGCCCTTTGTTTTTAAGCAATTTTCTAATTCTTGACTGGAGAAGTCCCTATCCAAAAAGTTATTATTAGATCTAAATACTGGCTGAGAGATTTGCACGGAATCAGGAGAAAGGCTACATAAAAGATCCTCTTTTATATGACTAGGTGCAATTACCCGTTCCATACAAAGACCCTTCATCCAGCGCATACGACGCCATCTTGTGTACTTATAAATTATTGCAATTTTAAAAGTGTGATACTTAGTTTTGCCGGCCAGTGTATATCACGTACGTTAACGTGTAAAGGTGGCAGAGTGTATTATGGTTGTTGTTGCGGCGAGTGCAATCGGCTCAAGTTACCAGCTTCTGCACTCAATCGCCAGGCCAAGGGTCAGTGCAGGCAATGCCAAGCTTCGCGGGCTGCGAGCTCAAAGCTTCAACTCGGTGCTCTACACGTGGCACTCGGCAAACCCGGTCTGCGTCTGCTGTCCGGTGACGTAGTCGAGGGGCGTGAAGTAGATGGCTTACAAGCAGCTGTTTAAATAGCCACACACCAGTCTCTCGAAAGCTCTAGAATGTTCGACTGACAATGCGTTGAAATAAAATCTTAAAACTAGCTTAACCGAATTAATCTACACCTAAGTATATCGGTCGCTGACAGTAGTTGTCCCGGTATTATTCTCTCGCTCAAGATAAAGGATGGCATGCGAGCTGAGACGTGAGGTGCAAGCCGAGAGGGGAGCCCGACGAGTGGCAGGGTCGCCCCTCGCGACGCGGAGGCTACAGGTACGACTGCCGCGCCGCCCTTGCACCCTCGCCGCGGGCGTCACGCGAAACTAGAAACGGCAAACTCCTCCAAAACAAATTCACGTTTAATAGGCAATTTGTTTATCGCACACGCGAAACAGAACGTGTGTTACTTAACTGATATACGAGTATCAACAGGACTTACCGAATCCGATCTCTGCGTGAACTTTTTTCATTTGTAGCGGAAAGCTCTTGAACAGAAGGCTCCCGGCGGGGCGCGACGGGGCGCGACGGGGCGCGGCGGTGGCGTGGCGCGACTGAGCGCGTGCCTGCCGGCTCCGCGTGCTCCACATTCACTGGTACATTAGAATGAACACCAGATGTGCTAATGTTCGAGCTCGTAGCTAAAAACTTTATCATAAACATTTTTAAACAAGACAAAGTCAGTAACTAAAAGTAAACTCGAACAATAAGCATGTTTGCATAATAAAATAAGCAAAGCAACCCTTAAAAAGCTTCGACAGACAACCAAGGTATGAGCAAATTGGCCAAGGGTAAGTTATTCACGAGCACTATACGGTTCATAACCGTTTATTTCTTCTATTTATCTTCAGGAATCAAAACTCTTTAGTATAAGGAAATAAACACTTGTCTATCAGTGGATTAATTAAACTAAGCTGCTTCCAACATAGTTCACAGGGTGGTTGGTAGCTGGAGCTTGAAGCTGTAGGTGCACAGCTTCAAGCTGTAGGTGCACAGCAAGGAGAAGCTAGAATAGACTATTTAGAACCGATCCGAGAGGTTTTTGCGGAGAAACCCAAAATTCCAAACTTAATTGCTATTAATGGCCAGTTTAAACATTAAGTGATCTTTTCTATTTTATCTTACTAAAGTTACGAAAAACTACTAACCTGTCGAAGATAGGCGCAGCAATACTCAGGTCCATACCAGACTCCTCACGGGGTGGCTGCCAGAACAAATACCTTTCAGATCCGTACTTCTGTTCGCAGCAAGCTTAGCGTTAACTCCCGAGGGCGAGGTTGAACCAGTAGCAATAACTCCCGAGGGCGAGGTTGAACCAGTAGCAATAACTCCCGAGGGCGAGGTTGAACCAGTAGCAATAACTCCCGAGGGCGAGGTTGAACCAGTAGCAATAACTCCCGAGGGCGAGGTTGAACCAGTAGCAATAACTCCCGAGGGCGAAGTTGAAGCAGTAGCAATAACTCCCGAGGGCGAGGTTGAACCAGTAGCAATAACTCCCGAGGGCGAGGTTGGACCAGTAGCAATAACTCCCGAGGGCGAGGTTGAACCAGTAGCAATAACTCCCGAGGGCGAGGTTGAACCAGTAGCAATAACTCCCGAGGGCGAGGTTGGACCAGTAGCAATAACTCCCGAGGGCGAGGTTGGACCAGTAGCAATAACTCCCGAGGGCGAGGTTGAACCAGTAGCAATAACTCCCGAGGGCGAGGTTGAACCAGTAGCAATAACTCCCGAGGGCGAGGTTGGACCAGTAGCAATAACTCCCGAGGGCGAGGTTGAACCAGTAACAATAACTCCCGAGGGCGAGGTTGAACCAGTAGCAATAACTCCCGAGGGCGAGGTTGGACCAGTAGCAATAACTCCCGAGGGCGAGGTTGGACCAGTAGCAATAACTCCCGAGGGCGAGGTTGGACCAGTAGCAATAACTCCCGAGGGCGAGGTTGAACCAGTAGCAATAACTCCCGAGGGCGAGGTTGAACCAGTAGCAATAACTCCCGAGGGCGAGGTTGAACCAGTAGCAATAACTCCCGAGGGCGAGGTTGGACCAGTAGCTATAACTCGCAAGGGTGAGGTTGGACCAGTAGCTATAACTCCCTAGGGTGAGGTTGGACCAGTAGCTACAACTCCCAAGGGTGAGGTTGGACCAGTAGCTATAACTCCTGAGGGTTAGGTTGGAGCAGTAGCTATAACTCCTGAGGGTAAGGTTGGACCAGTAGCTATAACGTGAAATTTCGTCAACGTTAAAACCACCGTCAAGCACAAACAACCATACACATACAAGTTAATACTGACTTCCTGTAGTTGCTTCAACGCAACGATACGAAAATAAATGTAATCATTTTGTGAAAAGACGTTACCAAATATATTATATCAGAAATAGAACCCCTTGTATCGACGAATGGAACCCTAATAACTCACTAACTTATTCAAAGTAAGTTTATTCAAAAAGTTTGCTGAGAGTTTAGTTAGTCGAAGCAAAAAGGCGGCCTCCTCTCGCCTTTATAAGTTGTAGGGGCGAGGGCTGGCGGAGGTGGAGGTGGAGGCGGGTAGTGCAAGTGGGAAGCTCTAGTGTTACCGTCGCCAGTGAACCGTCTTACCCAAGAGGCGGACCCACTCGGTGCTCGACGGAGTCACGGCGGGCGCGTGCTCCGGCCGAGGTGTCCGTGACAGAGCCACGTCACGTTGTTGTCCGTTCCACTGCCTACAGATTAGGCGCACCCCAGTCGAGGACTGGTCAGTGCTAGGAGGCTGCTGCGCCGTGCTCGTGCCGCAAGGCATGTAGAACTTGGCGATCAGCTCTTGTGCAAGCTCTTATGGCACAGTACAGAGTAAAAAGAGTTCCGTGTAGCGCAGGTCCAGCAGGCCGAGCAGGCTGAGGCGCGTGCGAAACTACTTTATTGAAATACTAACTCACTTATTAGGGACCCGTTGCTAGTTTATTTTAATCAAAAATAAGGCTTTCATTTAAAAGTTACCATATTAAAAAGATATTGAAATACGGCTGGAGGTTCTGAGGGATGTTTGGCGAGTTGTTTTCAATCAAGTGAGCACACGGCCAGCGTCGCCACCTGCTTCGATTGCGCCAGCCGCAGTTTGGAGCCAGCTGCATCTAGCATCGAACCTTTACGAAAGGCCTTGCTTCTCGATTTGTTAAGTCCCTATAATGATTTGACGAACGCAGCTGTTATCTTATTTCAACGTTTAATCACCTTCAGCTCAGCCGGTAGACACGTAGACACGTTGGTTGACGTAGGTCTACGAGATTTCTATAAATAAGACACATAAATGAAAAGTCTTTTCTTTTCTGACTTTTTCCTTAAATTTCGGCTGAATATTATGTCAGCGTATTGCGCGTAGCGTTATGGCTGGCTTTTTTCAATCCAATTAAATTGAAAGCGTTTGTAAAAGTACAGAGTTGGCCCGAAAGGACCCTTTATGTCAATGTAAGTAGCACAAACTTGTGCTCACCTCTAATAATTTATTGCGCGTTGTGCTGGAATCACTTTATTGAGTTCGCATTAGGCTGCTTGCGAGGAGCCGCTTCGCGCCTCCGCACCCCCGCGCCCCGTCGACCTTGCCTCAGATCTCGTCTACAGTCTAACGTAGCGGTTTCATTAGGCTGCTCGCGAGAAGCCGCTTCGCGCCCCTACACCCACGCGCCCAGTCGACCTTGCCTGTAGACATCAGATCTCGTCTACAGTCTAACGTAGCGGTTTCATTAGGCTGCTCGCGAGAAGCCGCTTCGCGCCCCCACACCCCCGCGCCCCGTCGACCTTGCCTGTAGACATCAGATCTCGTCTACAGTCTAACGTAGCGGTTTCATTAGACTGCTCGCGAGAAGCCGCTTCGCGCCCCCACACCCCCGCGCCCCGTCGACCTTGCCTGTAGACATCAGATCTCGTCTACAGTCTAACGTAGCGGTTTCATTAGACTGCTCACGAGGATCCGCTTCGCGCGCCCGCACCACAGCGCCCCGTTAACCTTGCCTCAGTTCTCGTCTACAGTCTAACGCAGCGGTTTAATTAGGCCGCTCGCAAGGAGCCGCTTTGCACCCCCGCACCCCTGCGCCCCGTCGACCTTGCCTCAGATTTCGTGTACAGTCTAACGTAGCGGTTTCATTCGGCTTCGCGCCCCCGCACCCACGCGCCCCGTCGACCATGCCTCAGATCTTGTCTACAGTCTAACGTAGCGGTTTCATTAAGCTGCTCGCGAGGAGCCACTTCGCGCCCCCGCACCCCCGCGCCCCGTCGACCTTGCCTCAGATTACGTCTACAGTCTAACGTAGCGGTTTCATTAGGCTGCTCGCAAGGAGCCGCTTCGCGCCCCCACACCCGCGCGCCCCGTCGACCTTGCGTGTAGACATCAGATCTCGTCTACAGTCTAACGTAGGGCTGCTCGCGAGGAGCCCCTTCGCGCCCCCGCGCCCCGTCGAGCACAGAATCTTTAATGAAACCGCTACGTTAGACTTAACGTAGCGGTTTCATTAAAGATTCTGTGCTCTCGGTCTGAGTGTTACTTGACATTTTATTTCATTGGTTAGTGTTGGTTCCCCGCGGCTCCACTCGTGATGTATCGTTGCAAAACAGTATCATTCTTACTGACTCGCATAATATATTCTAAATTCACATAAGTTTATGAGAAAAACATTATGAGTAAAGAACTTTCAAAAATCTTGCTACTAATTTGTTTACGAAGATGTTTGGCCTCAGACCGCATGTTTAGTCTAATAGCCACGTGACGTCACTTCTTTAGTTCCAAAGCATTTAACTAGATGTCTAAAATTCTTCACCAGTACTGATAGTCGGGGGTCGGGCTCAAGCTTTGGTCCTTAACGAGCCTGATAAGATAATCAGTACTTACTGCAGTTTTGAGTGGAACTGTCTCCCCCCGCACCACAGACGAGGCGATCTATTCCTATCCCCCTGCGTGCTGGAGACAGACGACTGCTGGCTGACGCGAGGAGACCAGCCAGCAGCTCCGAGTGCATCACATCCGGGATAACAGTGCGTAGGTGGTAGCTGATTAAACTGTAAGTAAATACTTTTAATTCTATGTGCAGAACGAAGACATTTTTGTGAGTTATACATATTTGTTCAGAGGGCGGGCGCTGAGTACTGAGTACTGCGTATTGAGTACAGCGAGGCACAAGGAACCCGATGGCATTGCATTCCACCTCACGCTCCCAATTTTGGAGGCATATGGGAAGCTGGGGTGAAAAGCACCAAGAGTGATAGGTGACTCTACTCCTACCTACCTATGATGGACTAAGTACTCTGGTGTGTCAAGTTGAAGCGTGTTTACATTGTAGACCGGTCACGCATGGTAATGGATACTTCAGATCCTAATGAAATACTTCCACTGACGGGACTAGCGGTCACTTGTTGATTGGGGAACCATTATTGGCTGTCGAAGATCAAATATTTGAAAACTCAAGAATCTGTTTCCTTTTTGACGAGGTGGCAACTTATTCAGAAGTCTTTGCAGAGATTTTGGAGTCGTTGGTCCTTGTCGTTATCCTTTGTTACGTTACAAATGCACCTCAAATGTCCCCGAGCCAGCGATAGGCTCCATAGTCCTCATTAAGGAAGATATGCCCCCGGGAGTTTAGTTATCAGTTCGTGTACCTAGTTCAAACGCACCCCGGTCAGGATCCCCTGGAGTCACCAAATAGGTACTATCGACTTTTTTAAATTATTTCAAAAAGTATGAATCCTACAGAAATTTCAAATACTGTTTTGAAATGTAGAAACTGATACCCACTTGACCTTGTAGGTCTCATTTAAAATTTTGACATCACAATTTGTACTGAAAAAATTTAAATTTTATTTTGTTTAATCTGTATACGCGCATGAAATATTTTATAATTTTCAAGTTAATAGCTGCTGTACCAAGTTATTGAAATATTAAAGACGGAAAAAAGGACAGAAAAAGCGAGACCTGCCTATCTTCTTGCATAGTTTGTCTATGTGCGCCTCCCACGTTACACTCTTGCACGTTAGACGGCGAATTTAAATCCTGATTCTAAAATTTAGTCAAAATTAAAAATTATAAGTACTTTATTTCCTTTAGAACGTACAGGACTCTTGGACACGTTACAAAATTCACATTACATAAGTAAAACTAGGAAATAAAGTGATCACTTTGATTTTTTGTTCACTTCAATCTTTTTAAGGTAAAGTAAAAAAGCAAACAAGAAACCTTTACTTTGTTAGGTTGTTAGTTTTCGAGTTGGACCAAAACTTGTCCCAAGCTTTGATATTTTGTAGTAAGCCTTTTTACAAAGGACATAGACATATCATTTATAAAAAAAAATAAGGATATGTTTGATAATTTGTTTGAATTTATTAGGTCCTTACATATGAAATTGGCGTTTTTCGTACTGGCCACTTTAATCACAAATTTCTCCTCTTTGGTAAGGAATTCCAAATTCAAATTTGTACAGCTATAGACTCATGTATTTGTGCTTCGATGGTCGTCATTCATTTGTTTTTTTTCTTCTGTTTTTTTCTGTTTGCGTCACTCATTTTACAAAATGGAAAACTTAAAATATAGCATTATTTACGAGTACGAGTTCCGCCGTGGCACTAGTGCTGCGGAAACAACTCGAAGGGTGAATGATGTGTATGGCGGTCGTGTTGCAAAAGAAAACACAGTTCGTTTTTGGTTCCAACGTTTTCGTTCTGGAAATTTTGACCTGCAGAACAAGCCCCGTGGACGGCCTGAGACTCAAGTTGATAATGAAGAGTTGAAGGCTATTGTGGAAGCGGATCCATCGCAAACCACGTCCGAGTTAGCTGCAGGCTGCGATATTAGTGATAAAACTGTTTTAATTCACTTGAAGCAAATTGGGAAGATTAAAAAGCTTGAAAGGTGGGTACCTCACGAATTGACTGAAGCAAACCGGCAAACGCGCATCGACTGCTGCGTTACATTACTAAACCGGCACAATAATGAAGGTATTTTAAACCGAATCATTACCTGTGATGAAAAATGGGTTCTTTACGATAATCGGAAGCGCTCAGCGCAATGGTTGGATCCTGGCCAGCCAGCCAAATCCTGCCCCAAGCGAAAATTAACCCCAAAAAAGTTACTTGTAAGCGTTTGGTGGACTAGTGCCGGTATTGTTCATTACAGTTTTCTCAAATCTGGCCAGACTATTACGGCTGATGTCTATTGTCAGCAATTGCAAACCATGATGGAAAACCTAGCGGCTAAACAACCTAGGCTGGTCAATCGCTCCACGCCACTGCTGCTTCACGACAACGCTAGACCACACACTGCGCAACAGACGGCTACTAAATTAGAAGAGCTTCAATTGGAAAGTCTAAGACATCCTCCGTACTCCCCGGACCTTGCTCCAACAGATTACCATTTTTTTCGAAATTTGGATAACTTCTTGCAAGGGAAAAAATTCAACTCCGATGGGGCAGTCCAAATCGCCTTCAAAGATTTTATTGATTCCCGTCCGACTGGTTTTTTTAGTAAAGGGATCAATGAACTACCTATAAGATGGCAAAAGTGCATAGAAAATAATGGTTCATACTTTGATTAATTAAATATATTATATTAAAAAATATTCGACTTTTTGTTCCTCCCATACAAAACGCCAATTTCATATGTAAGGACCTAATATTTATTGATAATTTTTTCAACTCATTTGGTATTTTGTTGTTGTACATTGCCCTTTAAAAGATACATTAATCTTGTGTAGCCTAGTTGTGAGCACAGCGAGTTTATTCTTATTTCTAGTATTTAAATTATGTACGTCGCTATTTTTAGAGAACCGATTGATATTTCTATGAGTGTACAACAAGTTTTCATAAATATATTGACATGGTACTGTCATTATTATGTTTATTTCTTTGAATTTATCACTTAGTGTTTCTATGCGACCCATATTATAGATAGCACGAACAGCCCTCTTTTGCAGCACAAATACGGTGCTAATATCTTTAGCGTTCCCCCACAGCAGTATGCCATAAGACATAACACTATGGAAGTAGTTTAAATAGACTAGTCTAGAATTATCAACGTCTGATCGTCTGGTCGTCGTAAGATGACGGATTTTTTTTGAATGCATACGCTGCAGAACTAATCTTTTCAATAGCTTGTCTATGTGCGGGCGCCGTACAAGTTTACTAGCTAAGGTTATTCCTAAGAATACGGTACTGACGTTTTTATTATTATACTGCGTAAGCCTCACACTGGGTTAATTTATAAGAAATCAAATAATATCCCAAAAAGTTATATAGAGGTAGTAAACGTTAGAAATTGTTAACAGAAATACGGTCCTGTTAAAATTTGTACCGTTTCTCATTTGACGTTTACATCAGCCTTAACTTGTTTTACATTAGGTGGAATAACGCCCGAGTACTCAAACGCTCAGATTTGAGCACGTCTCAAGTCGCGTTTTTTTGACAGTTTTCAATGAAAATCTGTCAAAAATTCGTCACTTGAGACGCGCTTAAATCTGAGTTGCGTTTTAGTATTCGGGGCTAAATGTTATACATTTAGTTTTGGTTTCATTATGCAACCAATGAAACCAATGGACATCTTTTGAGATTGCATTATTCACATAGTCGAAATTTGTGTTTTGTTTTCTAAAATTAGATCCATTTTACAATTAAATTGGTAATGTACTTGAGTCTGAGTGAACCGGAACGCGGAACGTAATAAAACTTACTTGCCCCTGGTCTACTAGAGCGAAAATAAGAATCGAAGTGTAGTAAGGGTGGGTGATCTTGAAGGAGGGGATTATTCTCAAAAAAAAATCCTTGAATAGTAAAAAGCCGTAAAATAAAATTAGAAAACCGATACCTACTTAGGTATTCAGTTAGGCTCGCGCCTGGACTGAGTGCATGACGGCGGTGAGTGGCGTTAGGACCATTAGCGGGGGCAATAGCATTATGAGTTTGACCGGCACTTTGCAGCGGAGCGAGGGGCTGCTAAGGGGAGCGGGGACGCAGCTCGGGGTCACGTGTCTATCGGGCCGGCCCCGGCGAGCGGCGGCTGTCAGCTGTCAGCTTCACGCACTGGCCGGCAGTTAATGTCGTTACAGATGAAGCTAGCGAGACAACTTCGCTCAAAGTTTAGGTATAGCTTAAACTAAATTCGAGGCTTATTTTGACTAATTAACTAAGCCGAGGTATTTTGGTAATCCTCGTAATTATTCAACGACACAGAGCTTCGTGAGTCGAGACCTTGGCACGTCGCCGCGTCGCGTCGCGTCGGAGGACGGAATTAATTTCATCGGAACTCAGATGGGTTTCGTTTCGGACAACAAAACGAATTGTTGTTTGCAATCGAATATCCTCATCGCGCTTCTATTTATTGCGGAGTCAGTAGCACCGTCACAGCCCAGCGCGCCGGTGTTGAAGCGCTGCCCGCCCGACCGCGGACAGCGCGCCGCACAGTGGATCGAAAAAGCCCTTCCTATAGACATAGAACTTTTTTTTTCTAAACATGCTTTTTCTTGTTGGAAACCAAGACAGAATCTTATTAGAAGCCCAAACTATATCATATTTTATGAACCTAGGTGATAATGACGCAGAAAAGATTTTTTGAACTTTAATTTGTATGGAGAAAAACATGAAAATCGATATTTTTCGGCTCTCGTGCGAGTGCCCGTTATTTCCTCCGGCATAAATAATGTTCCTATTTTTTACTATCTTTTGACATATAGCACATATGGGGCACTCGATGGACTTCAGGTGAAAAAAAATAAAATATATTTTTAAATTTTCTTTATGCATTTTATTCATTAAACAAGGTACATTACGACCTATAAATAATATTTCAACTCACCTATTATTGTTACAATTTTAATGTAATATTTCACCTATCATAATAATGAAAATATATTACATTTTTATATTTAGTTAAAGTAAAAGCATAATTATCAAATACAGTCATTATTTTTAAAAAGAAAAGAATAATAATTATAAACTACAAAGGCGATTAAACAAACAATTCACACGAAATAAATATTACTATTTTTTTAGACACAAGGCAAATTTTTCTATATTACAAGTTATCATACACAATAATTATTTAAAAACACGTATTATGTACCTAACATACATATAAGTTACAAAGTTTCTGTAAAACAATTAGAACATATTAAAAGACACATCCATATCAGCATCTGTGTCAGAATCTGTGTCTTCTGGATCAATGTTACTTACATCTACAAATTCTGTCTCAAGGTGTTCTGTGTTAATAGATATAAGACCTAAAGCTTCGGAACTTAACTCTTTCCTCCGTGCTGCATTGAGTACAGGTCTTGTGGAAGAAATGTAAGGGTCTGATGAAAGAAGCAGCATATTTAAAATATCCTGATTATTATTAACCCTGCTAGTCATTCGAGCATGAGACTCCCTGTACTTGCGAAAGTCTTTATTTCTAGCCTCTGAGGCTTCTTCAGATAGTTTACCAATGGGTACAATCGCTACATTGGCTATGTCGGCACCATGTATAAGAACTTTATGCACGGTTGCTGACATATAGTACCAATTATACAGTTCTGTGTACTTTTCTGCAGTCTTTCGGGTATATTCCTTAAATTTTTCTATTTTTATAGTTTCACCTGATGAAATGACTTGCAGTATTACTGCAAATCTGCGTATGAGCTCTTCATCAAGCCCAGTTATAGCTGCCGTTTTTTCAGGGAACTCGAAAAACTTTCTCGCCGTATTCCCATCATTGGTTGTTCCCGATCCTTGCTTAACTACATCAATTAATAAACCTGTTTCTTTTCTGAACTTAGTTTGAATTTCTTTTTTCTTTTCTTCCAATATTAGTTTATTTTCTTCTCCTCTTACGGACCAAGTCTTTAAATCTTGCCTGTATGCTATGTGCAATAGACATTCCATGCAGTTTATGCGAGCGTGCAGTGAAGATATTCCAAATTTATATAGATCGGTTGAAACTTCTTTTTTCGTAACTGCTTCCAAATTATTCATTTCAGAAGGTTTTGCCAAGCACAAATAGCACGTTGCAGGTGAGGTTGCTTCTGAAAGATAGGTGCATACCTTCCCATCTATCATAGTCATTATTAGATTGTGTGTAATTCGGTTTGTATCGCATTCGGTGCTACTCAGTGATCGTATTTCTTCTTCCATTGCGGACAGCTGTTCTTTTACGACTAATTTCGACTCTTTTATGAAGATAAACTGCACAGGACGACAATATAACGCTGAACAAGGTTTTTTGTTTTCCCATATGACCTCATTTCCAGCAGTGAGTTTTAGCGGGACCAAAGTGGTCATGAAAATTGATTCATCACTTTTTCCATCTCCATCAAAACCTTGTTTGTATGTGCTCTGACTTGAGGCACCATCAAATCCCCATTTCGATATTAATATCATTGATTGGTTTGTAATCTCGTCAGGTAAACTTTTTATAATTCTTTTAACAGTTATGTCAAGGAGTGCTTGAAGAGCTACTTTGGCCATTGTATCTGTAACAGTGATTGCGTCTTTCGGAGGAAAGCAATCCATCTTGGCTTGCTGCACTTTGTAATATGATGGATACAAATTTGTAATGCCTTCTTGAATGGCAGATTCTCTCAACGTTATATACTGCCACTTTGATAGTTTAAGTGACAGTAATAAGCCGAGCGCTTTGGTAGGGGTGAAAACACATTTATTTTTTTCATTTGCTTGTTCCACGATTTTTTCCGCCTCTTTAGGATTCTTTAGAATATGATCTATGGCTGCTGCCAAAATATCTTTACCCTCATTTTTCATATTAGTAATTAAAGCAAAGGCCAATTCTGAACTTTCTCGGCCTTTATAATTATAATTTTCAATCCTTCGTACCTTTTGTTTTGTTCCAAGTTCTTTGAAAGGTTTGCGCGGACTTGGAGCCGTTTTCGTTGATGTTCCAGCAGTTGATGTACTCGGAGAGGGTAAAAACAATTCGCCAGCTTCACTTGTTTCTTGAATTGCAGTATTTAGCTGTTGTGGTCGTATATTTTCACGTACACAAGTTGGCCACTCGATATTCTGCTCCAACCAATCTGTATAGTGTTTTTTGAAAGTTTCTGTGTTACATTTTGCAGATTTCCATCTTTTTATCACAGACTGACTAAACCTTCGACAGAATTCTTGGAGAGTGTCTGTATCTTCTTCAGATAAACTCAAATTCAACTGAAATTTAACACTTTCTAACAGTTTTAAATAGTTTCCAAGCTTGCCAGACTGTTTTAGAATCACAAATAGATCCAGATTGGTCACCACACTATGCTTTTCCATTTTTAACTCGAAATTTCACAGATGTTTTACGTAGTAAGTTTTAATATAACTAAAAAAATATTCAGAACCCTCCATATTTATACTTACTTCATACCGGCTAACGACTACTAGAAAAAACTAGGTAATGACAAATTGTTAATTAGGTAAGTACCTACTTAAATAACATCCATTTTTAATAACAAAGCAAAGGGGCTTAAGGAATTCTTAGAATAATAATACAATCATAAGTGACGGGTTAGCAGGTAGTTCAAGATAAGTATGTAAACCTCTGCAGTAAATTTTGTAACAATGATAAGGTCGAGTACCTAACTTAATGGCCCCTTGTACATTTAACAAAAAAATATACAATAGGTATCGTCTTTAACGGCTAAATATCATAAAACCACCATATAATATGGAATTATCAGGTAAAATTATAAAGTATGGCTGGTGAAATATTGCATTAAAACTGTAACAATAATTAGGTGAGTTAAAATATTATTTTTAGGTCGTAATGTACCTTGTATAATGAATAAAATGCAAAAAGAACATTTAAAAATATATTTTATTTTTTTTCACCTGAAGTCCATCGAGTGCCCCATATGTGCTATATGTCAAAAGATAGTAAAAAATAGGAACATTATTTATGCCGGAGGAAATAACGGGCACTCGCACGAGAGCCGAAAAATATCGATTTTCATGTTTTTCTCCATACAAATTAAAGTTCAAAAAATCTTTTCTGCGTCATTATCACCTAGGTTCATAAAATATGATATAGTTTGGGCTTCTAATAAGATTCTGTCTTGGTTTCCAATAAGAAAAAGCATGTTTAGAAAAAAAAAGTTCTATGTCTATAGGAAGGGCTTTTTCGATCCACTGTGCGCCGTCGCGCCGCCAGGTGGAGTGGAGCAGCGGGGCTTGCGGCACTGTTCCACGGATTGATCGCCGCCTCGCGCCGCTGGGACTGAAATATGAGCGCCAATAAAGAGCACTCGCCGGCCCCACTAGCGCGCGACTCACTGAGGATGGACGGACGTTAGCATCGGATAATGGACGCGCGACCTGCACGAACGTATCCACGTGCGCTGACACGACGCATCGGCGCCGGCGCGGTGCTCCGCTACGTGACCGTCGTGACCGAACATGCCAGAAGGCTGCTGGAATGCGCGCCCAGTCTGCCTGTCCGACCTGTTAGCCTAGCCAAGTTTCAAATCTATATAATAACGCTATAGAAAACTAAGATAATGTATGGGAATCATATTTGTATATCGCAAAGTCACGTGGTCAGAAAAAACGTATCGAGAAACAGTAGCCAAGTTTACATGTTAGCGTTTCGTCAACACAAATAGAATAGACCGTTATCGATTCTATTATGTTGATCGCTATAGGTACATACCCCGTACAATTAGAATAGACCGTTGATCGCTATAGGTACATACCCCGTACAATTAGAATAGACCGTTGATCGCTATAGGTACATACCCCGTACAATTAGAATAGACCGTTGTCGATTATATTATGTTGATCGCTATAGGTACATACCCCGTACAATTAGAATAGACCGTTGTCGATTATATTATGTTGATCGCTATAAGTACATACCCCGTACAGTTAGAATAGACCGTTGTCGATTCTATTATGTTGATCGCTATAGGTACATACCCCGTACAATTAGAATAGACCGTTGTCGATTCTATTATGTTGATCGCTATAGGTGCATACCCCGTACAATTAGAATAGACCGTTGTCGATTCTATTATGTTGATCGCTATAGGTACATACCCCGTACAATTAGAATAGACCGTTGTCGATTCTATTATGTTGATCGCTATAGGTACATACCCCGTACAATTAGAATAGACCGTTGTCGATTCTATTATGTTGATCGCTATAGGTCCATACCCCGTACAATTAGAATAGACCGTTGTCGATTCTATGATGTTGATCGCTATAGGTACATACCCCGTACAATTAGAATAGACCGTTGTCGATTATATTATGTTGATCGCTATAGGTACATACCCCGTACAATTAGAATAGACCGTTGTCGATTATATTATGTTGATCGCTATAGGTACATACCCCGTACAATTAGAATAGACCGTTGTCGATTCTATTATGTTGATCGCTATAGGTACATACCCCGTACAATTAGAATAGACCGTTGTCGATTATATTATGTTGATCGCTATAGGTACATACCCCGTACAATTAGAATAGACCGTTGTCGATTATATTATGTTGATCGCTATAGGTACATACCCCGTACAATTAGAATAGACCGTTGTCGATTATATTATGTTGATCGCTATAGGTACATACCCCGTACAATTAGAATAGACCGTTGTCGATTATATTATGTTGATCGCTATAGGTACATACCCCGTACAATTAGAATAGACCGTTGTCGATTATATTATGTTGATCGCTATAGGTACATACCCCGTACAATTAGAATAGACCGTTGTCGATTATATTATGTTGATCGCTATAGGTACATACCCCGTACAATTAGAATAGACCGTTGTTGATTCTATTATGTTGATCGCTATAGGTACATACCCCGTACAATTAGAATAGACCGTTGTCGATTATATTATGTTGATCGCTATAGGTACATACCCCGTACAATTAGAATAGACCGTTGTCGATTATATTATGTTGATCGCTATAGGTACATACCCCGTACAATTAGAATAGACCGTTGTCGATTATATTATGTTGATCGCTATAGGTACATACCCCGTACAATTAGAATAGACCGTTGTCGATTATATTATGTTGATCGCTATAGGTACATACCCCGTACAATTAGAATAGACCGTTGTCGATTATATTATGTTGATCGCTATAGGTACATACCCCGTACAATTAGAATAGACCGTTGTCGATTATATTATGTTGATCGCTATAGGTACATACCCCGTACAATTAGAATAGACCGTTGTCGATTATATTATGTTGATCGCTATAGGTACATACCCCGTACAATTAGAATAGACCGTTGTCGATTATATTATGTTGATCGCTATAGGTACATACCCCGTACAATTAGAATAGACCGTTGTCGATTATATTATGTTGATCGCTATAGGTACATACCCCGTACAATTAGAATAGACCGTTGTCGATTATATTATGTTGATCGCTATAGGTACATACCCCGTACAATTAGAATAGACCGTTGTCGATTATATTATGTTGATCGCTATAGGTACATACCCCGTACAATTAGAATAGACCGTTGTCGATTATATTATGTTGATCGCTATAGGTACATACCCCGTACAATTAGAATAGACCGTTGTTGATTCTATTATGTTGATCGCTATAGGTACATACCCCGTACAATTAGAATAGACCGTTGTCGATTATATTATGTTGATCGCTATAGGTACATACCCCGTACAATTAGAATAGACCGTTGTCGATTATATTATGTTGATCGCTATAGGTACATACCCCGTACAATTAGAATAGACCGTTGTCGATTATATTATGTTGATCGCTATAGGTGCATACCCCGTACAATTAGAATAGACCGTTGTCGATTATATTATGTTGATCGCTATAGGTACATACCCCGTACAATTAGAATAGACCGTTGTCGATTATATTATGTTGATCGCTATAGGTACATACCCCGTACAATTAGAATAGACCGTTGTTGATTCTATTATGTTGATCGCTATAGGTACATACCCCGTACAATTAGAATAGACCGTTGTCGATTATATTATGTTGATCGCTATAGGTACATACCCCGTACAATTAGAATAGACCGTTGTCGATTATATTATGTTGATCGCTATAGGTACATACCCCGTACAATTAGAATAGACCGTTGTCGATTATATTATGTTGATCGCTATAGGTACATACCCCGTACAATTAGAATAGACCGTTGTTGATTCTATTATGTTGATCGCTATAGGTACATACCCCGTACAATTAGAATAGACCGTTGTCGATTATATTATGTTGATCGCTATAGGTACATACCCCGTACAATTAGAATAGACCGTTGTCGATTATATTATGTTGATCGCTATAGGTACATACCCCGTACAATTAGAATAGACCGTTGTCGATTATATTATGTTGATCGCTATAGGTACATACCCCGTACAATTAGAATAGACCGTTGTCGATTATATTATGTTGATCGCTATAGGTACATACCCCGTACAATTAGAATAGACCGTTGTCGATTATATTATGTTGATCGCTATAGGTACATACCCCGTACAATTAGAATAGACCGTTGTCGATTATATTATGTTGATCGCTATAGGTACATACCCCGTACAATTAGAATAGACCGTTGTCGATTATATTATGTTGATCGCTATAGGTACATACCCCGTACAATTAGAATAGACCGTTGTTGATTCTATTATGTTGATCGCTATAGGTACATACCCCGTACAATTAGAATAGACCGTTGTCGATTATATTATGTTGATCGCTATAGGTACATACCCCGTACAATTAGAATAGACCGTTGTCGATTATATTATGTTGATCGCTATAGGTACATACCCCGTACAATTAGAATAGACCGTTGTCGATTATATTATGTTGATCGCTATAGGTACATACCCCGTACAATTAGAATAGACCGTTGTCGATTATATTATGTTGATCGCTATAGGTACATACCCCGTACAATTAGAATAGACCGTTGTTGATTCTATTATGTTGATCGCTATAGGTACATACCCCGTACAATTAGAATAGACCGTTGTCGATTATATTATGTTGATCGCTATAGGTACATACCCCGTACAATTAGAATAGACCGTTGTTGATTCTATTATGTTGATCGCTATAGGTACATACCCCGTACAATTAGAATAGACCGTTGTCGATTATATTATGTTGATCGCTATAGGTACATACCCCGTACAATTAGAATAGACCGTTGTCGATTATATTATGTTGATCGCTATAGGTACATACCCCGTACAATTAGAATAGACCGTTGTCGATTATATTATGTTGATCGCTATAGGTACATACCCCGTACAATTAGAATAGACCGTTGTCGATTATATTATGTTGATCGCTATAGGTACATACCCCGTACAATTAGAATAGACCGTTGTCGATTATATTATGTTGATCGCTATAGGTACATACCCCGTACAATTAGAATAGACCGTTGTCGATTATATTATGTTGATCGCTATAGGTACATACCCCGTACAATTAGAATAGACCGTTGTCGATTATATTATGTTGATCGCTATAGGTACATACCCCGTACAATTAGAATAGACCGTTGTCGATTATATTATGTTGATCGCTATAGGTACATACCCCGTACAATTAGAATAGACCGTTGTTGATTCTATTATGTTGATCGCTATAGGTACATACCCCGTACAATTAGAATAGACCGTTGTCGATTATATTATGTTGATCGCTATAGGTACATACCCCGTACAATTAGAATAGACCGTTGTTGATTCTATTATGTTGATCGCTATAGGTACATACCCCGTACAATTAGAATAGACCGTTGTCGATTATATTATGTTGATCGCTATAGGTACATACCCCGTACAATTAGAATAGACCGTTGTCGATTATATTATGTTGATCGCTATAGGTACATACCCCGTACAATTAGAATAGACCGTTGTCGATTATATTATGTTGATCGCTATAGGTACATACCCCGTACAATTAGAATAGACCGTTGTCGATTATATTATGTTGATCGCTATAGGTACATACCCCGTACAATTAGAATAGACCGTTGTCGATTATATTATGTTGATCGCTATAGGTACATACCCCGTACAATTAGAATAGACCGTTGTCGATTATATTATGTTGATCGCTATAGGTACATACCCCGTACAATTAGAATAGACCGTTGTCGATTATATTATGTTGATCGCTATAGGTACATACCCCGTACAATTAGAATAGACCGTTGTCGATTATATTATGTTGATCGCTATAGGTACATACCCCGTACAATTAGAATAGACCGTTGTTGATTCTATTATGTTGATCGCTATAGGTACATACCCCGTACAATTAGAATAGACCGTTGTCGATTATATTATGTTGATCGCTATAGGTACATACCCCGTACAATTAGAATAGACCGTTGTCGATTATATTATGTTGATCGCTATAGGTACATACCCCGTACAATTAGAATAGACCGTTGTCGATTATATTATGTTGATCGCTATAGGTACATACCCCGTACAATTAGAATAGACCGTTGTCGATTATATTATGTTGATCGCTATAGGTACATACCCCGTACAATTAGAATAGACCGTTGTTGATTCTATTATGTTGATCGCTATAGGTACATACCCCGTACAATTAGAATAGACCGTTGTCGATTATATTATGTTGATCGCTATAGGTACATACCCCGTACAATTAGAATAGACCGTTGTTGATTCTATTATGTTGATCGCTATAGGTACATACCCCGTACAATTAGAATAGACCGTTGTCGATTATATTATGTTGATCGCTATAGGTACATACCCCGTACAATTAGAATAGACCGTTGTCGATTATATTATGTTGATCGCTATAGGTACATACCCCGTACAATTAGAATAGACCGTTGTCGATTATATTATGTTGATCGCTATAGGTACATACCCCGTACAATTAGAATAGACCGTTGTCGATTATATTATGTTGATCGCTATAGGTACATACCCCGTACAATTAGAATAGACCGTTGTCGATTATATTATGTTGATCGCTATAGGTACATACCCCGTACAATTAGAATAGACCGTTGTCGATTATATTATGTTGATCGCTATAGGTACATACCCCGTACAATTAGAATAGACCGTTGTCGATTATATTATGTTGATCGCTATAGGTACATACCCCGTACAATTAGAATAGACCGTTGTCGATTATATTATGTTGATCGCTATAGGTACATACCCCGTACAATTAGAATAGACCGTTGTCGATTATATTATGTTGATCGCTATAGGTACATACCCCGTACAATTAGAATAGACCGTTGTCGATTATATTATGTTGATCGCTATAGGTACATACCCCGTACAATTAGAATAGACCGTTGTCGATTATATTATGTTGATCGCTATAGGTACATACCCCGTACAATTAGAATAGACCGTTGTCGATTATATTATGTTGATCGCTATAGGTACATACCCCGTACAATTAGAATAGACCGTTGTCGATTATATTATGTTGATCGCTATAGGTACATACCCCGTACAATTAGAATAGACCGTTGTCGATTATATTATGTTGATCGCTATAGGTACATACCCCGTACAATTAGAATAGACCGTTGTTGATTCTATTATGTTGATCGCTATAGGTACATACCCCGTACAATTAGAATAGACCGTTGTCGATTATATTATGTTGATCGCTATAGGTACATACCCCGTACAATTAGAATAGACCGTTGTCGATTATATTATGTTGATCGCTATAGGTACATACCCCGTACAATTAGAATAGACCGTTGTCGATTATATTATGTTGATCGCTATAGGTACATACCCCGTACAATTAGAATAGACCGTTGTCGATTATATTATGTTGATCGCTATAGGTACATACCCCGTACAATTAGAATAGACCGTTGTTGATTCTATTATGTTGATCGCTATAGGTACATACCCCGTACAATTAGAATAGACCGTTGTCGATTATATTATGTTGATCGCTATAGGTACATACCCCGTACAATTAGAATAGACCGTTGTTGATTCTATTATGTTGATCGCTATAGGTACATACCCCGTACAATTAGAATAGACCGTTGTCGATTATATTATGTTGATCGCTATAGGTACATACCCCGTACAATTAGAATAGACCGTTGTCGATTATATTATGTTGATCGCTATAGGTACATACCCCGTACAATTAGAATAGACCGTTGTCGATTATATTATGTTGATCGCTATAGGTACATACCCCGTACAATTAGAATAGACCGTTGTCGATTATATTATGTTGATCGCTATAGGTACATACCCCGTACAATTAGAATAGACCGTTGTCGATTATATTATGTTGATCGCTATAGGTACATACCCCGTACAATTAGAATAGACCGTTGTCGATTATATTATGTTGATCGCTATAGGTACATACCCCGTACAATTAGAATAGACCGTTGTCGATTATATTATGTTGATCGCTATAGGTACATACCCCGTACAATTAGAATAGACCGTTGTCGATTATATTATGTTGATCGCTATAGGTACATACCCCGTACAATTAGAATAGACCGTTGTTGATTCTATTATGTTGATCGCTATAGGTACATACCCCGTACAATTAGAATAGACCGTTGTCGATTATATTATGTTGATCGCTATAGGTACATACCCCGTACAATTAGAATAGACCGTTGTTGATTCTATTATGTTGATCGCTATAGGTACATACCCCGTACAATTAGAATAGACCGTTGTCGATTATATTATGTTGATCGCTATAGGTACATACCCCGTACAATTAGAATAGACCGTTGTCGATTATATTATGTTGATCGCTATAGGTACATACCCCGTACAATTAGAATAGACCGTTGTCGATTATATTATGTTGATCGCTATAGGTACATACCCCGTACAATTAGAATAGACCGTTGTCGATTATATTATGTTGATCGCTATAGGTACATACCCCGTACAATTAGAATAGACCGTTGTCGATTATATTATGTTGATCGCTATAGGTACATACCCCGTACAATTAGAATAGACCGTTGTCGATTATATTATGTTGATCGCTATAGGTACATACCCCGTACAATTAGAATAGACCGTTGTCGATTATATTATGTTGATCGCTATAGGTACATACCCCGTACAATTAGAATAGACCGTTGTCGATTATATTATGTTGATCGCTATAGGTACATACCCCGTACAATTAGAATAGACCGT
Source organism: Eupithecia inturbata (assembly GCA_963662085.1). Classification (NCBI taxonomy): domain Eukaryota; kingdom Metazoa; phylum Arthropoda; class Insecta; order Lepidoptera; family Geometridae; genus Eupithecia; species Eupithecia inturbata. Next base: position 157,822 of record OY759178.1, on the reverse strand, counting down.
TGTTGATTCTATTATGTTGATCGCTATAGGTACATACCCCGTACAATTAGAATAGACCGTTGTCGATTATATTATGTTGATCGCTATAGGTACATACCCCGTACAATTAGAATAGACCGTTGTCGATTATATTATGTTGATCGCTATAGGTACATACCCCGTACAATTAGAATAGACCGTTGTCGATTATATTATGTTGATCGCTATAGGTACATACCCCGTACAATTAGAATAGACCGTTGTCGATTATATTATGTTGATCGCTATAGGTACATACCCCGTACAATTAGAATAGACCGTTGTTGATTCTATTATGTTGATCGCTATAGGTACATACCCCGTACAATTAGAATAGACCGTTGTCGATTATATTATGTTGATCGCTATAGGTACATACCCCGTACAATTAGAATAGACCGTTGTTGATTCTATTATGTTGATCGCTATAGGTACATACCCCGTACAATTAGAATAGACCGTTGTCGATTATATTATGTTGATCGCTATAGGTACATACCCCGTACAATTAGAATAGACCGTTGTCGATTATATTATGTTGATCGCTATAGGTACATACCCCGTACAATTAGAATAGACCGTTGTCGATTATATTATGTTGATCGCTATAGGTACATACCCCGTACAATTAGAATAGACCGTTGTCGATTATATTATGTTGATCGCTATAGGTACATACCCCGTACAATTAGAATAGACCGTTGTCGATTATATTATGTTGATCGCTATAGGTACATACCCCGTACAATTAGAATAGACCGTTGTCGATTATATTATGTTGATCGCTATAGGTACATACCCCGTACAATTAGAATAGACCGTTGTCGATTATATTATGTTGATCGCTATAGGTACATACCCCGTACAATTAGAATAGACCGTTGTCGATTATATTATGTTGATCGCTATAGGTACATACCCCGTACAATTAGAATAGACCGTTGTCGATTATATTATGTTGATCGCTATAGGTACATACCCCGTACAATTAGAATAGACCGTTGTCGATTATATTATGTTGATCGCTATAGGTACATACCCCGTACAATTAGAATAGACCGTTGTCGATTATATTATGTTGATCGCTATAGGTACATACCCCGTACAATTAGAATAGACCGTTGTTGATTCTATTAGATAGATAAAAAACACAATATTATAAACACTAATACAATGTATAAAAGATACCTACAGCGTGCCATAACAGAGGTAGTACCTATTCTTAAAATATCTAATCTAAATTACAATAAAAATAAAAAGTTTAAATTTAGTCTGGTTTGCCTGATGCCAGTTCCAAATAAGGAGTATATTCATAATTACATAAAAATAAATAAATAAATAAAAATAAATAAAGTTGTGATGTAAATAATAATAATTGAGGCCCTCGTTCGAAGAAGTTAATATAAATTAACTTCTTAAAAGCATTGCGCCTAATGTTGAAGAGATCACATTCTCTTGAATACCTACTTCGTGTTGAAAGTCTGCACAGTCCGCGGTAGATATGTGTTATTCCGGTAATTAGTGGCGCAGTTCAGATTATACAGGTGGAGGTGGTTTCGTCGAGAAGCTCGGCTGGACGGGACGGTTAGTCCTGTTCCGGATAAGGGCGTGGGTGAGGCAACCATGTTCAAGAGAATGTTGAGCAATAGTGACAGGTCAGCAGCTTCTCTTCTCACGGATTTTAGTAAACGACATGGGAATATTAAGACACATGGGAATATTAAATTATTTTAAGGGGACTCATTTGATTAAAAATCATGAACACCTACAGAAAATTAAAAAAAAAAACATTTATCACAAAAAAAACACCTGTTTAAAACATTTTGAACAGTTTGTTAAATAAAATAAAAAAAAACTGTATTTTTTTCCAACCCTGATCTTATGACTTCCAATGGAGTTCAGCAAGTCTGCCAGCTCTTGCCATAGACAGTCAGCCTTTAGTTAGTCTGCCTTGTGTGGGCCTCCCCTTGTGTGGGCCTCCCCTTGTTGGGGCCTCCCCTCCCTCGCTGTATCACCTCGGCTAAACAAAAGTTTAAAGTATTTTACAAAGACAAAGTGTTAGTAGACATATGTAGTAGACAAGACACGATCACATTATGTTTGTTTCATTCATACGTACATACGTACATACGTACGTAGACAGTTCAAGTTGCATGGTTTTTGCTTCCAGTTCCGAGTAATTAGGAAGATTAAAACCATAAAGGAAGATTTTGTTGTAATCACTTACATATAATGAACGCACCTCTCCATGAACTCGGCTAGCTCGGGATCTAGATTCCATCCTGTAAAAGTTATCACTTTAACAAACCTCATTGGTTTGAGAGGCATAATACTTACATTTTCATGCTACAATAACGGATTATTTACGTTTACAATTAAATCCCATAGTGTATTTAACAAATCGGTAAAAAGAGAACTTTTACCTAACCATAGACAATATAATATTGTATTTTCTACAATCGCTTTTGCTAAAGCTTAACAATTGTAGAAAGAGAGTAATATGATTGGTTGTGATTTGGCTAGACCTGCTAGTTGGTTGATTGCGAGGCGCTGATGTCGAACTTCAAATTGTTACACAAGTTAAGGTAAACATACATTAGGAGGCAAGGGCCGCGCGATCGATGCCCAGCCTCACACCACCCGACACGACCGGCCACCGCCCCCGGCTCGTGCGATCGATGCCCAGCCTCACACCACCCGACACGACCGGCCACCGCCGCCGGCTCGTGCGATCGATGCCCAGCCTCACACCACCCGACACGACCGGCCACCGCCGCCGGCTCGTGCGATCGATGCCCAGCCTCACACCACCCGACACGACCGGCCACCGCCGCCGGCTCGTGCGATCGATGCCCAGCCTCACACCACCCGACACGACCGGCCACCGCCGCCGGCTCGCGCGCGCCGTGCTCCTGCAGTTTCCATCCTGGTGCAGCAGTGGGACTACTAGACCACGATCCGCCGCCGCCTGATTAGTTGAAATAGTTTTAGAGCTACCACGTGTACTCCATGTACTCCAAAACTATTTTTTTTCATAAATTACAATATTCGCAAACTGTTATCACCTCTCAATTACAACATAAAGAAAAGTAAATGATTATACATTATGTGTAGGACTTACGTGCACAAGTAAATGTCTCGATTCTACCACCGATACCCACAGTTGATACCCGACCAATTGAGGCACCGACTTAAATACGTACCTCATTTACAAAGTTATGAATAACCTATTGATATTATTTGATTATAACAGAATATTTACCATGAGTGCTTTTGTTTTAAGTTTTCTCTAAATTAGGTGCAGTTGCATGCGCCATGATGTCTACCTCTAAATAGCAGTTATTTTGCTTTAGTAAAAGAAGATGCCTGTACCTCCCCCTCCTCAACATCACCAAACATCCGTCCACTGCCGAAATGCCTCCCCGAAGAGTGATCTACTAAATGTTTAGAATAGTTTTAGTATTTAAAACCTAGTATATTATGTTAAATAACTAAACCTATTTATAAGTGCTTCTAGGTATAAATTTACTAACAAATTATGGATCATTTGTGTTATCCGAAATAAAAGATTTTTATTTTTATTTTTATTTATTTATTGATCATTCAAACTACCGCAGACACTTGATAACTTTATCAAAACTAATCCAAAAGTTTACGGCGACGTCGTCGTAGTGCAGCGTAGTGGCTCTACGGCGTAGTGGGTCTACGGCGTAGCGGGTCTACGGTGTAGCGACGCGGGCGGGGCGGGGCGGGGCGTTGCGGGGGCGCGACCCCTGCGCTATAAGCGGCGGCTGATAAGTCAACTAAAAGCGTGTCCCGAGCGAGCGAGAAGCGCGCGCCGACCGCCGCCGCTGCTCGTTAAAATGACGACGCGTAATTAAAACGAATGTTCCTTCACAGAAGCTTTTCATTGATGTCTGCGAACACAAAGAGGGTGTTTACCGGTTACGGAACTTTATTAATTTTCTCACATTTTGCTAATTAACTAAATTGCGTTTGCGAATTAGCCGAGTCGGCGCTGCTTCAGCAGAGAGTGTATTTGACATTCTCTGGCAGCGTTCAGCTCCTACGTATAATATAGGATCCTGCAATGGGTCTCGTTCGCTCCGCTCACAGCGTGCTGACCGCGACGTTGCGATGTCGGTCGGAGGCTACTCCACATCTTTACTGCGGTGCGTTCCATCAATTGGAGAGTTTTCTGAAATGTAGCAACGTCCGTGTGGACGCGATGAGTGCCACTTGCAGCCACGATGGAAGCCGCTCTCTCATTTTGAAAACAAAATAACTCTATAACACTTTCACATTAAAACCAATATCGCGTCCCGGTGCAGAGTGCAGAGTGCAGAGTGCAGAGTGCGCCGACAACAACACTGGTGGAGCCTGCTACTGGTGTGTGCTCGTAAAGTGTGGACTCTGATAAAGTGCTCCAATGAACAATTGCTCATTACACTCATTAGCTTAGCGATTAGTTGTAGGATCTAATACGAGGCCGCTACAATAGGATAGTTCCTGGTAGCGCGGCTCGGTCAGGACCAGTACACTCGCCCCGGTACACTCGCCGCGGTACACTCGCCCCGGTACACTCGCCGCGGTGCACTCGGCCCGGTACACTCGCCGCGGTACACTCGCCGCGGAACACTCGTCCCGGCTTGTTATCTAAAGCTGCCGCCGCTTCAGAGAGGATCTTCGCTGAATAATAATACAACAGATTTATTTCGTTTAAATTCGTTTCGTTGTATCACAGTTATCTGCTTGAATGTAAATTGCCGCCGACAGTGTAGAGTAGAGGGTGTGCATAGTACCTCAACACCGGCCATATTGTATTTGAGGGCTAAAGGGTTCGGTCTCTACTCAAACATAACTAGAATATCATCAAAAATATCTATCTACCTCTATGTAGTGTATTGTATTAAGTAGATCAGTTACCTAGTACTCATAACACAAGCTCTGCCTCACTCGGGGCTAGGTGATGCGTGGATGCTGCGTGGATGCTGCGTGGATGGTCCAGCGCTAGATATGATGGAGAGGTGACAGCTAGCTGTAAGTAGGTAGATATAGGTATGTACGAGTCTTCAATCTCAAGCTATTTTCTTGTTCAACGCAATGCTGTTCAATGAAAAAAATCATTAAAAAAATCGCAAAATGTCTATTATAACCATATCTAATGATCATTGCCAAAAGATTTATTATGTAGAAGCATCTCGTTGTGTAGTGATGGGAGTGTTTCACAGACGCTATGTTGTGTGTGTGTGTAGTTTACGCTGAACTCATGGATGCAGCTGCAGCGCGACGCAAAGCGCGAAGTGCGGTACTGGAGCTCGCGACGCAGAGCGCGAAGTGCGGTACTGGAGCTCGCGACGCAGAGCGCGAAGTGCTGTACTGGAGCTCGCGACGCAGAGCGCGAAGTGCGGTACTGGAGCTCGCGGCGCAGCGCGCTGAGACAAAGTGATCCCGCCTGCGCCTCGCCCCGCCACGACGTGCTCGTCATACCGACGCGCCGCCGCGCCGCCGCCGGCCCACGGACCCGCTGATTTACGGCAAGCTTACATTTACAAACACAACCCCGCCTCGACCCGCCATTGTTATCGAACACTCGCGCTAACTATGACGACTCATCCTACACGACGCACCAACGCGCCATCACAACATGGCCGCGGTGATCCGCCATCGCTTACACACACGACTGCGACGCGACGGGCCGCCATCGCTTACACAGACTCCTGTTTGAGTAGTCAATAAGTAAACTTAGCACGACTACGTTAATTAAATAAAACGAACGGCGCACATAAATAAACAGGAAAGAGATTTCGCCTCCTCCTGGGTATGCCTGGTGTGTGTGTGCGGCACCCCGCGCCTCTCGCGTGCACTCGTGCACCTCTGGTGTGCACTCGTAATTTTTCAGTTGGTTGCACTGAAGGACGAGCCTCTCAAACGCAAACCCAGAGTCGTAGTTATCGGAGTGCCCTCATCAATGCAGGAAAAAGATGTGTTTACTTGCCTGTATAAACAAAATATAGCCGAACTACTGCTAGATTTCAGTCTGGAAAAAATCCTTTCCTCAATAAGATTCGAGTCATAAGTCTGGCAAGAAGGACGCTGAGACCTGCAACTTTGTGATCGAAGTACCAGCAGCTATTCGTAGGGCCCTAATGACAAAGGAGAGGGTTTTTGTAAATTGGTCCTCGTGTCCTGTGAGGGACTTCACTTTGGTCACACGTTGCTATAAGTGCCAGCAATATGGACACGCTGCCAAGTCCTGTCGAGAGGTGACCCACATCTCCAGCCACTGTGGAGGTCAAGGTCACTCAGTAAAGGAGTGTACTAGAAAGGCGGAAGAACCCATATGTGCTACTTGCCTACATTTCAAGAAGCCGAGTAAGCACATTACAGGTTCTGCTGACTGTCCGGCAAAAACAATCGCAGAAAATAGGTACATAAACTCGATAGACTACGGAGGCGCCTACAAGTGCCGATACAGTAAGCATAATAGTAGGCTATAGAAGGTTTATGTTATGCAGAATCTGTTTTTACTCGTTATATATTACAGGTACCTACCCTTAAAATGTAGCCTAGTGTAGCGTAGTTAGCATAAGTTATTTTGAACATCTACAGTAGCTTTGTTTTACTTTATTTATATGATTATAGCTACATGTATTCGTTATAAGCTATTTTGCCTGAGATACAGGTTTTACCTAGTTCAGGCAAACGTAATCTTTAGAATTTAAGTTATTATTATTCCTATGTTAAACATTTGTCTTTAGTAATTTTTGAATAAATTATTATTACATTTTTAACTTGGCCGCCTTTTTGTACTAGATTTACTATAGTTTATAAGATTTATTTATAATTTTTCATGTGCAAATAAAGAATACATTCATTCATGCTAAAAATAAAACTAGGCACGTACTTACTCGTACGAAGCCCTTTTTAAAATTTCGCGATTGTTGAACATACCTAATAAACATTAGTTTCAACACACTTGCTCATAAAGTGGCTCTAGAGGTAGAGGTAGAGGTAGAGGTAGAGGTAGAGGTAGAGGTAGAGGTAGAGGTAGAGGTAGAGGTAGAGGTAGAGGTAGAGGTAGAGGTAGAGGTAGAGGTAGAGGTAGAGGTAGAGGTAGAGGTAGAGGTAGAGGTAGAGGTAGAGGTAGAGGTAGAGGTAGAGGTAGAGGTAGAGGTAGAGGTAGAGGTAGAGGTAGAGGTAGAGGTAGAGGTAGAGGTAGAGGTAGAGGTAGAGGTAGAGGTAGAGGTAGAGGTAGAGGTAGAGGTAGAGGTAGAGGTAGAGGTAGAGGTAGAGGTAGAGGTACATATGGTCACCGCAATTAGGCACAGAATGATACCCATAATCAAAATGTGACTTTTTCATTGCTATATCTCACTAGTGAGTTATAGATTTTTTTTTATTTTATTGGTTGTGCTTTGTTCTTAAACAAGTTTTATTAAAAAAAAAAGATCGTGTTCAATAGAACAAATAAATTAATGTTCCTATTGCTTGCTCATTTCATGCAACTTCTTATTTAAATAGATAAATTTAACTCGTACGTGTTTAATAATTAAAACTTTCACCCAGATATAACTTTTGTTTTCTCTGTAATAAAAGAAAACTAAATTCCCCATTTTGTACGTGGCAGAATAGGCGCAAACCCTATGCGCGTAAAATAAATAAAACCTCATCTCTTTAGTCTGTGGCTGGTACTGAAGTCAAAACTGTATTTTTTTCGTTTTTGTCTGTCTGTCTGTATATTGGCCGCGCATCACATAGAAACTACTAAATGAATTCAAATGAAACTTGGCATTAATTGAGTTCATATTACGAGGAAGGACATAGGATACTTTTTATCCCAGAATTCAGTAGTTACGGTTCCCTTGGGAGAGGAGATGAAACTCAATTCATTAACGCGTCGTCCGATTTCATCTATTATTTTTTTTTTTGTTAACTACTACTGGTAAATAAGGGTATTTTTATAAACTTTGAACATAAAAACGGTAGCCACTGAAATATACTTTCGTATTAAAATTATTGCAAAAAATTATTTTGCACTAAATAAGGAGTAGCATTAAATTTACCTTATAAATACGATATTTCAAAAGACGTTTTTGGTTTCAAAAGACGTTTCTGTTTAACGACACTCTAACTTGTACGAGTAAAGTATGGTACACACGTACCGCCACTTGTCGACAGCTTCAGAACACTGACCCCCATGAATACGTAGTTAGGTAGAACACGAGCCTTACATTTGAGATAGTATAAACTGTTAATAGGTGTAGTGTTTATATGCTTCGTGTTGAGGCGGTGGCGATGTGTGAGTGCGTGCAGGCGCGCGACTCGTGCCGGCCCCGCGTCATGTCGCGTCGGGCGCGCGACTCGTGCCGGCGGCCCCGCGTCATGTCGCGTCGGGAGCGCGACTCGTGCCGGCCCCGCGTCATGTCACATCGGGCGCGCCGCTGTCGGCACCTCCGACCGGACTGTCAACCTGCAGATAAAAGCTAGCTTTTACCTTACCAGCCTTACTGAAGCATATTAGTCCAGTTATCAACATTCCATCCAGGAGTAAGCATTCCATCTCTGTAAGCTCACTCGTTCCCGAACCGTATCAAGAGAATGTGAGCGCTCGCTGCACCCTGGCGCGGCCGAGGAACGGGGAGAGCCAAGTTCAAGGAGGATGTTGGACCGCACAATAGTTGTCCGTATTGGTGATTAGGCAGCGGCGCGGCGGCGGCGCGGGCTCATTCCGGTTGATGGGTCGGAGCACTCGCCGATTTATCGCCTCGGATATTACCGCCCGGCGCGGCACGGCGCGGCGTCGGCGCGGCAGAAGCAACACTACACTCGCTGCTCGTACTTCTTCCTCGATGGTCGACACCCACTGAGCTTTACTTCTGAGAGGGGTAATGCTCTGTCTTGTGTCTGACAGCTGATGATGAAATGAGGGGTGACTTTATTATAAAATAGAGGCCCAATCTGTAGTTGTACCGGCTGCTGGCTCCTGCACAGCGTGTCACCGGCGGCGGCGGCGGCCGAGGAGCTGCATCAAGCCATTGCCAACGAATAAATATATTATATTATATATTATATTATATTATATTATTTCTTTGTGTGTACTAAGTTGATTGTAATTTTGTAGGTGATCTGTTCACTTTGCTTGTTCACACTTTTTTATGTATCTACTATTCTTCTTACTCGTGAAAACCTTTTAATAGCCCTCTGTTTTTATTTTCCTAATTCTAAGCTTTTGTATGTGCTGCTGGTTTTCCTTTAAATAAATAAATAAATAAATAAATAAAAGTAATTGATTTCTTATTACACCAATGACCGCCAGAAATAATTAAATTGTTGAAAACAGCCTGAGAAGTAAAGCTGGGAAGGCACTAATCTGTAGCGAGCTATAAATATTCACTCCGCACGCATTACTCCACGTTTCGATAATATACATTCTTTGAGCAGTTGACTAGTTGTAGTTCTGCGAGTCGCTTTAGAATGATATTCATAAATCGATCTTAGTCCAGTTAATGAGTGCTCAAAAGAGGGGGTCGGGTGGAAACGTCGAAAGCAGAAAGTTTGACTTTGGACAAGTTAGGAGACATATACATAATAAAAGTGTATACCCCTGTGAGGTGAGCCCTAGAGGGGGGGGGGGGGGTCACGAAGAAGCACCCGATTTTTAGTATTTTGTTTACATCTCGTAAATAATGCCATAGGAAAATTTGTATTAGTACTTGATAAAAGGTGATAAAATTCTTTACAAGTTTGATTCTATACCTTTTTTCCCTATTCCCAATCGTTGTCGATATACCCCTCGTGTCTGTCGAATGAAAACTACTCAAAACTCAAAAATTCAAAATTCAAACTGCTTTATTTCCTTTAGACCTTACAGGACTCTTGGACACGTCACAAAATTCAAATTACATAAGTAAAACTAGAAAATAAAGTGATCACTTTGATTTTTGCTCACTTCTAATTTTTAAGGTAAAGTAAAGAAGCGAACAAGAAACCTTTACCTTGTTAGGTTGTTAGTTTTCGAGTTGGAGCAAAACTTGTCGTCAGCTTTTTTATCCTCTAGATAATCTGATATTTTGTAGTAAGCCTTTTTACAAAGGATATGTGTTTGACAATTTGCTTGAATTTATTTATTGATAATTTTTTCAACTCATTTGGTATTTTGTTGTAGAAGCGTATACATTGTCCTTTAAAGATACATTAATCTTGTGTAGCCTAGTTGTGGGCACAGCGAGTTTATTCTTATTTCTAGTATTTAAATTATATATTTCGCTATTTTTAGGGAACCGATTGATATTCCTATGAGTGTACAACAAGTTTTCATAAATATATTGACATGGTACTGTCATTATGTATTTGAATTTTTCACTACTTCTACGACATCATCGCCACCGTCATCGTTATCCACCATCATGGGGATGCCATTTATTCAACTTCCGTGGAAATTGTGGCAAATGGTAGAGCACAGCATGGAGGTCTTCCTACACCACTGCAGTCAGTGGTGCACCGGCAAAATATTTAGCTTCAAAATTTCTCCCGGTGTAGCTGGATGTTTGATTTGTGCAGAAACCAAGACGATCGATTCGCATCACTATTCTAAAAAGAAGCAGAGTCCATGAAACATTGCGTTCTTTCATTCAGACAAAGAAAATAAATCCGTGGACGGAGCATAGTGCTTACTATAACACGCACATGGCATGGGTTCTACCTGACCACGCCCCGCAAGCGCCGCGAGTACGCGCCACCGCCGCCGCGAGTACGCGACGAAGCGCCGCGAGACTTACTATTTATCGTCTTTACCACATTTTATACTGAATATTAATAAAGCCTTACTGAGCCCAAATTAATTTATTCATGTTTCCATATTCCTGGAATGGATTACCCATTGTCACAATGTGCTCAACCGAGAGCGGGATCGCTGATCCCATTGTGAGTAATTATAATAATTGATGACGCCTCTTACGTGCGGTACAAATGGTACAATAAGCTTCCATCTGCAGGAGCCTCGCGGTGGCTCGGCTCGGCTCGGCTCGGCTCGAGACGAGCCTCATCTCATGGAAGTGGAACACTTATAACTTCGCGTCGAGATGTCGACATATCTGCACAGAAGCTCATTCAACGAATATGTTTCGTAACTCGGAAACTCGCTTTCAAAATGAACCAAATATACCCATTTTCGGTTTCTCATAACTTGGCAAACTCTGTACGAACAAATACTTAAGTAATCCCATTTTAGGATTGGTGGGTCGAGGGAACATTTTTTCTTTGTTAAGGTGAAGTGGATGCGCTCCATAACTTGTAATAAGATCATTTAGGACGGTCGAGTTCAGTAGTCATAAAGGTGTAGGGTGTAAGTATACCGACTCCACCGGAACCTCAGTCGGTGAGGACGTGGGAGCACCGAGCATTGAAACATTCACAAACATCAAACGTTATCTAACTTATTAGCCAGCGGGGATGCATGTGCTGAGTAAACTTGCTGTCCTGAATAATTTATTATTATGATTCTAGAACAGAAGCGAAGCGATCCCAAATATTTTAAAATTGCGGTGGTAGTTAAAAATCTATGAATATAAATAACGGCGAGCGAAGCGAGCCGATATAATTTTGGAGTTTAATGAGGTCGGGTTAGCAACAAAGACAAGGAAGCTAAGACGACGGCGGCGAGTGGAGTAAGCTGCAGCATTTTTGATTTATTTTGCGAAAATAGATTTAACAGTGAGCGGCGCGGGCCATCGCCGTATTTTATGTCTCGTTTTCAAATGGTCACAAACAAGATCAGTATGTAAAAATAAATAACAGCAAGCGGAGCGAGCCCTGGAAATTTTGAAGAGTTTGCGGCGGCTGAGAAAATTGTTAAGAGACAAAAACAAAATAATTATCGGAGACTGGAGTGAGCCGCAGCCTTTTTTGCAATTGTTGAGGTGGTGAGGTATGCTCAGCAAGATAAGGAAGCTAAGATAAAATGAAAATGAGCTTAGAACATATTACGTTTATTTGTCGATTAACAACAACGACATCAGGCTACAGAATCAACGGGAGCGAAGCGAGCCACAAATATTATTATGATCTGGATGTGCGTGTGAGTAGCGTTGTCACCCCCTCTTGGTGCTTGCTTGGCGTAACCAAGCAAGCACCAAGGGGCTGGCCAAGATGGCACCCCTCGAAGCTTGGTACCCGGGGCTGATCGCCACCCTCGCGTTTTTCAGTTCTCGAGTAAATTTTTTTGTATTTACTTCTTATAAATAAATGAGACGGAGAGTCGGTGAATTTGGCATAAGTTTATATGTTTACAAACAACCGATATAGAAGATTTTATCATTTTAAGGTAAAAATCGTTGATCCTGAAGATCCTGGTCAGGGTAATGGGACAAATTTATTAAATTATTGTATTGTCACCGGTCCTTGATAAATGTGCAAAGTTTCAATTCAATCTGAAGTTTTCAAAGATTCCGTTTCAAACAAACATACATACAGGTGGAACTAATAAAAGCTTGTTCAAAATATTCTTATGCTCTACTCTCTCGAACAATTTTTCTTAGTTATAAGCGCTTTTAAATTTAACAGAAAAACAAAGCTCTGTGGACAAAATCTTTATTGACAAAGAAAATTAAATTTTAATAATAAAAACAAATTAGAACTAGTATTTACAATTAAAACAATTAAGCTAACTGCAGACTGTTGCAAACAATCTACAGGTAGCTCAACTGATACATATCAATACCAGTCGGAAGCGTCCTCAAGACGCTGGCTGCATTGCCCCACTGTATGGCAATGCTGATGCGCTGCGTCAGATACCCACCAGCTCTCGGGTCACGCGTCGCGTCGACCAGACGCTCAGATAACTTTTTAAAAACCCGGAAAGCATCGGTACCCCACTGACCTAGGGTTTCGACCCCAAAAGGAGCTAATGTGTAGGCTCTGTCGAGACCTGCATATTTGCGTCTCTTAAGATCCTCGGCCAAATCTGCCGCCGCCGCACCAGCCCTCACGGATGTCCTCGGAAGATGGGAAGGCGCGAGTGTGTCGACGCATGTAGCGTCCCACATAATAGGCCTCCCCAACTCCCATGGGACTAGTGTCATGCCGTCGGGCCTCTTACCATCGTCACGCAACAGACCATTTGGTTCGAGAATAGCTGGTACGTTTGCGGTAACAAAGGCCCGCCGTATGATTTCGTTAAGGCTGGCATGACGAGATGTCCGACCGGCGGCCCTAGTACACGACAATCCGTGATGACCAAGATGTTCGACAGCAGCACCGCACTGGCATTGATGAGGCGCGCAACACCTTGCACCCAACCGAAGACATGTTGCGATATGGAAAGTTACGGGATCCAATAGAGTGCCAGTGTCAAATGAAGGAAATGCTTGCAACCAAAGTCCTGACTCCCATTTAGAAACGGCCAGGAGACGGGCACGATCCGCAGAGCTGGAGCACGTTTGTAACAAACAATTCCGTGTCAACTCACACAGAGGCCCGTCCCATTGCCGTTGGGACAAAAGAGATTATGGGGGAGCAGCATTGGAGTAAGCACTATGCCAAGCCGTTCGAGCTAAGTCTAAAAATTAAATTCCAGGTGGGACCAAACAAGATGACGACGTTAAATTTTTTTCAACTAAAGAACTAGTGCTGTAGAGGGAAGACAGGAACGCTGGAAGGGTTACACTTTAAATTTTGCGTATACCTAAGCCTCCCAATTTGACAGGCAGGGAGGCCTGCGACCATGCCTTGTCATCTAAATCGACACACATCTCAAAGAATACGTAAATTTAGGTACAAAAAGACAAAACCGAATTATTGTAAAAGCCATATTGCTTTTAATTTTGAGCAGTATGTCCGAAGTTTTGTTGAAATTTTGAATTTTCTCATCTACAAAGGACTGAAAAGACTTATCAAGAATTGGTGATGCAAGGAGGCGAAGTGAAAATTGATCTACAACTGTAATGTTGGGAGCCAAACTATTGAATTTTCCAATGATATTGTTTTTGTCTACACAAGAGTCCGAAATAAAAAGCTCGTACTTTGAAAAATTTAATTCCAAACCTATTTTTCGAAATTCATCTGTGATGATTTTAAGATCATTAAAAACTGTGTTTACGTCTCCATCTGTTCCGTCATCCAAATACGAAACATTGAGCTTGGATCGGACACGTTGAATTGTTCTTCTTGCAAGTGCAAGGATTTGAGCAAGTGTATTTGTTCTAGAGATCGGAAAGTACCTACCAAGGAGCACTGTTTTTTAATTGATCAACGTACCACAAGAAACATGATAATAGGAAACGTCGACATCGCTACTACGAATCAAGTTAGAAAAACTTTAAAACGGAAACTTAAAATGCAAATAAACTCATGTAAATATCAGAAAGAATGCACTAAAAATAAGCCAACGACAAGCCAGCCCCCCGAAATCGATATTTCTACTGATTCTAACGAGTCTGAATGTGACAATTCACTCAAACTAGATGCAACTCCAGCTCCGCAAAAGAAGGTTACCGTCAGCATGGATTATTCTACGCTCGCAAAAACTTGTGACAGGTACGGAGTATCAGACAGAGCAGGAGCAGCTATCGCTTCAGTGGTTTTGCAAGGTACCAGCTCATCTGTACCTGTTATCGATTAAAATAAGCTACGCAGAGAAAGATCCAAAACAAGACAAAATATTATGGCGAAGGAAAAAATTTTACAAGTACCTGCTTTATATTTCGACGGTAGGAAAGATAAAACTTTAGTTATTTCAAAAAAAGAAGGAAGAAATTACAGGCAGGTTATCTTAGAAGAACACATTTCCTTGATAAAAGAACCAGAGTCAAAGTATTTGGGCTATGTTTCTCCAACCTCTGGGACTTCTAAGGTAATAGAAAAGGCCATTACTGATTATTTTTTAAAAGAAAATATTTCAATGGAATCTTTGCTGGCAATTGGATGCGATGGAACGAATGTTAACGTTGGAAAATATGGAGGTATTATACGTTTACTAGAGAAAAGATTAAACAAACCATTACAATGGCTTATTTGCTTGCTTCATATGAATGAGTTACCATTTCGACATTTGTTCACACATATTGATGGCGCTACATCGGGACCTCAAACATTTACGGGAACGATTGGAAAACAACTGGAAAACTGTGAAGACAAATGTGTTGTCCAGTTTCAACCGATTCCTTCGCAATTACCGGACCTATCAACCCAAGATCTTACCTCTAGGACCGATCAATTATATTTGTATAGAATTGTCTCTGCTGTCATAAGCGGTGTTTCCCTGGAGACTTAGCGAACAAATCACCAGGCAAGATGTCTCATGCCAGATGGCTCACCCGTGCTAATCGAATTGTCCGTCTTTATGTGGGGACAGAAGCTCCTTCCGAAAAGCTAGTCATTTTAACAACCTATGTGGTGAAAGTTTACGCTCCGACTTGGTTCGCAATTCACCCTACTTGTAAAGAACACGACACTTATGGAAGTTGATCTCTGCGTCTAGGTACCTATCAGCTGATCTCAAAACCATAATAGATCCTGTCATCATAAGAAATAGCTATTTTGCTCACCCTGAGAATGCATTGTTAGCAATGTTGACAGACCCACAAAAACATATTCGTGAGTTAGCTGCGCGTCGGAACCTGAAAGCCCGTGCCATTACACAAACAAAAGTCAGACTTTTTCAAGTTCTCGACGTAAACCTAAACGCTTCTTCTTACGTGGATATAATTGATTGGCAGCATAATGTCACCGAACCTCCTGTTATCAATAGTGTAAGTGACGAAGATTTACAATTATTTGTAGCACAAGGAGGTGAGGGTGAATTATTTGGATGTTTGAGCGGGCCTTCGTCATGCAGAAACGAGCAGTGCGCGCGATCGTCGGCGTGGACGACGATGTGTCGTGCAGAGATTTTTTTAAAGAGCTGAACATCATGCCTCTCCCCTGTGAACTGATATATCAAGTAGCTCTGTTTACCCACAAAAACGTTGATAAGTTCCAGAGGAGAGGTGTGAACACCGCCCGCGCTCTGCGCAGTAACAAATTCGCTCACGTCCTCGTCGCGCCCGCGCACAAGCTGAGCAAGTCGGAGAGGTCCGTATATATAATGGGTCCCTCTGTCTACAACAGGCTGCCGGACACAATTAAAAAGGATGCAACTTCCACCATGATATTTAAAAATAGATTAAGAAAATGGCTCTTGGAGAGTTCATTTTACTCCGTAGACGAGTTCTACGCTCTACCTATTATTTAAATTGGATATAAATTAATTTACTATATTAATTAATTTATTAGTTTTATATTAAATACTATTATTATTATTTAAGGTCAATATTAAATTCTATATTGCTTACCTTATTAATTGTTGACTTGTAACTTGGCGTTATCAATAAAGAATTGTATTGTATTGTATTGTATTGTATTGAATTGCCTTTACTACGCCTGCCATGTCATACGCAAGCAGTTGAAAGGGCCGTCAAAACTGTGACTGAAGCAGCAAATACTTTATGCAACATATCTGCACGAGAAGGCTTCATTAAGGCTCAAATTGAATCTCGCAAAGATATGCCAAAATTTGACAGCAAGAAAGATTTTGTGGTTAAATAGACTTAATAATTAACATACTTTTACTGCATTTTAAGGCTTTATTTTTCTTTATTAAACAAAAATGTCCTAATTACTTGCGTTTTATTACAAAATAAAACATTATAAGTAGTATTTTATAGTTCATAATAAGATTTCAAAACAACCATTTTTTATCATAAATCTAAATTTTTGACATCAATCCGGAGGCAGAACATGATATCCAATCTTTATTATATTTTACGAATATAATAAATAAATAATTAATATTTTACGAATTAAAGACGTGCCATAACACCCTTTTATCGCTATTATATATTAAAATAAAACATTGAATTTTGAGGCCTCTCTGTCCCTTAAAAAAGCGGGCCCGGGGACATTGTGTGCACTCTAAGAGAGGCGGCACAGATACGATGGGATGGTTTTCCGTCACATTCCTTATTGCATTCATCGATTGCGTGCATTGTATCATCACAATAAATATAACTTACAAATGTAAATTAAATTCTTACAAATCTAAATAAACTAACGGGATGACAGCGGCTGGCTAACAAAGAATAAGCTTCCGTCAAAACCAACGTAAACAAACTACAAAGAGAGAATCCACCTTTCAATTTATGTTGCGCTGAGGTTGTCCCCGGCCTGGGAAACAATACCTGATGCGCGGGCGCACTGCGGCATCTCGACAATAAACAAAAAGTGAATGCAACCGCGACGCACGGAATCTCGACAAATGTTAAATACTGGACTTTATGAATAAAATTTGATGATGTGGGGATTGTCCAGCTTTATTCATATATTTATTTATTATGTATAAAATTATTCCGTATATCTTATATCTGTCTATATATATAAAAGAAAGTCGTGTTAGTTAAACTATTTATAACTCAAGAACGGCTTAACGGATCTCGATGAAATTTGGCAGCGAGGTAGATGGTATCCCGAAGCCGGACATAAGCAACCTTTTATTCCGGAAAAAAGCGTGCGAAGCCGCCGGCTGCAGCTAGTTTTTGATAAAAAATCAGATGGCGAAAATGACAGCTATTGTCGAAAATTTCTGAAAAGCGTGGATTGTGTCAAAATGACAGCTAATGTCAAAAATTACAGCTATTGTTGACTTGCCTTGACTTCTTTGTATTTGGAAAACAGCTATTGTCAAAAATTTCTGAGAAAGAGTGGATTGTGTCAAAATGACAGCTAATGTAAAAAATGACAGTTATTGTCCTGAATTGTGTGAAAATGGTAGATTATCGTTAATAACAAATGACAGCTATTGTCAAAAATTGCGGAATTATGGCAGAGTATGTCAAACATTATAAAAAAATGGCATATTATGTCAAAAATTACGACAGATGTCAAAATGTTGTGTCAAAATGACACTAGTTACTGGAGGGAAACGATAGTACCCGCCGAGATCTACGTTCCGGATGACAGCTGTCAAATTTAAAATCACAATATATCTGAAACTGTCGATCCTAAACCAATAGTTTCTGGAGGGCAACGGTAGTACCTGCCGAGATCTACATTACGGATGACAGCTGCCAAACTTTAAATCACAATATTTCGACTATAGCAAATCTAAACTTAAAATATCGATGGTATCGGTTGATCCTAGAACATAGTTCTGTGGGTCTACTGTCACTCACAATGCCCACTTCATACGTCTGTTTCCTCTAGGTCTATTTCGATGACACTTCTTAATAGGATAATCAGAATAATCAATTTATTGAACAAAATATTACATGTCCGAAAAAATAATAATTATATTTTATACTTCGGAGATAGGGGGCGGAATGGGTAATTTTTCAACTATTTTCAAAATATTTTAAAGTAAAAGTGATAGCTTTATTTCTAACGTTTCTTCGATGACGGTTACATCAGCCTTAACTTGTTTTACATTAGGTAGAATAAATCTAATACATTTCGTTTTGGTTACTACTTTTAAGATTGCATTATTCACATCGTCGAAATTTGTGTTTTGTCGTTTCATTCTTCACTGGCCTGCTCCGTTACAGCGCAGCGTTACCTTGCGTTATGCTAAGGTGGAACCCTCTGGCCTGCTCCGTTACAGCGCAGCGTTACCTTGCGTTATGCTAAGGTGGAACCCTCTGGCCTGCTCCGTTACAGCGCAGCGCTACCTTGCGTTATGCTGAGGTGGACCCTCTGGCCTGCTCCGTTACAGCGCAGCGCTACCTTGCGTTATGCTAAGGTGGACCCTCTGGCCTGCTCCGTTACAGCGCAGCGCTACCTTGCGTTATGCTGAGATGGACCCTCTGGCCTGCTCCGTTACAGCGCAGCGCTACCTTGCGTTATGCTAAGGTGGACCCTCTGGCCTGCTACGTTACAGCGCAGCGCTACCTTTCGTTATGCTGAGGTGGACCCTCTGGCCTGCTCCGTTACAGCGCAGCGCTACCTTGCGTTATGCTAAGGTGGACCCTCTGGCCTGCTCCGTTACAGCGCAGCGCTACCTTGCGTTATGCTAAAGTGGACCCTCTGGCCTGCTCCGTTACAGAGCAGCGCTACCTTGCGTTATGCTGAGGTGGACCCTCTGGCCTGCTCCGTTACAGTGCAGCGCTACCTTGCGTTATGCTAAGGAAGACCCTCTGGTCTGCTCCGTTACAGCGCAGCGCTACCTTGCGTTATGCTGACGTGGACCCTCTGGCCTGCTCCGTTACAGCGCAGCGCTACCTTGCGTTATGCTGAGGTAGACACTCTGGCCTGCTCCGTTACAGCGCAGCGCTACCTTGCGTTATGCTAAGGTGGACCCTTTGGCCTGCTCCGTTACAGCGCAGCGCTACCTTGCGTTATGCTGAGGTGGACCCTTTGGCCTGCGCCGTTACAGCGCAGCGCTACGTTGCGTTATGCTAAGGTGGACCCTCTGGCCTGCTCCGTTACAGCGCAGCGCTACCTTGCGTTATGCTAAGGTGGACCCTCTGGCCTGCTCCGTTAAAGCGCAGCGCTACCTTGCGTTATGCTAAGGTGGACCCTCTGACCTGCTCCGTTACAGCGCAGCGCTACCTTGCGTTATGCTAAGGTGGACCCTCTGGCCTGCTCCGTTACAGAGCAGCGCTACCTTGCGTTATGCTGAGGTGGACCCTCTGGCCTGCTCCGTTACAGCGCAGCGCTACCTTGCGTTATGCTAAGGTAGACCCTCTGGCCTGCTCCGTTACAGCGCAGCGCTACCTTGCGTTATGCTGAGGTGGACCCTCTGGCCTGCTCCGTTACAGCGCAGCGCTACCTTGCATTATGCTGAGGTGGACCCTCTGGTCTGCTCCGTTACAGCGCAGCGCTACCTTGCGTTATGCTGAGGTGGACCCTCTGGCCTGCTCCGTTACAGCGCAGCGCTACCTTGCGTTATGCTAAGGTGGACACTCTGGCCTGCTCCGTTACAGCGCAGCGCTACCTTGCGTTATGCTAAGGTGGACCCTCTGGCCTGCTCCGTTACAGCGCAGCGCTACCTTGCGTTATGCTGAGGTGGACCCTCTGGCCTGCTCCGTTACAGCGCAGCGCTACCTTGCGTTATGCTAAGGTGGACCCTCTGGCCTGCTCCGTTACAGCGCAGCGCTACCTTGCGTTATGCTAAGGTGGACCCTCTGGCCTGCTCCGTTACAGAGCAGCGCTACCTTGCGTTATGCTGAGGTGGACCCTCTGGCCTGCTCCGTTACAGCGCAGCGCTACCTTGCGTTATGCTAAGGTAGACCCTCTGGCCTGCTCCGTTACAGCGCAGCGCTACCTTGCGTTATGCTGAGGTGGACCCTCTGGCCTGATCCGTTACAGCGCAGCGCTACCTTGCGTTATGCTAAGGTGGACCCTTTGGCCTGCTCCGTTACAGCGCAGCGCTACCTTGCGTTATGCTGAGGTGGACCCTCTGGGCTGCTCCGTTACAGCGCAGCGCTACCTTGCGTTATGCTAAGGTGGACCCTCTGGCCTACTCCGTTACAGCGCAGCGCTACCTTGCGTTCTGCTGAGGTGGACCCTCTGGCCTGCTCTGTTACAGCGCAGCGCTACCTTGCGTTATGCTGAGGTGGACCCTCTGGCCTGCTCCATTACAGCGCAGCGCTACCTTGCGTTATGCTGAGGTGGACGCTCTGGCCTGCTCCGTTACAGCGCAGCACTACCTTGCGTTATGCTGAGGTGGAACCCTCTGGCCTGCTCCGTTACAGCGCAGCGCTACCTTGCGTTATGCTAAGGTGGACCCTCTGGCCTGCTCCGTTACAGCGCAGCGCTACCTTGCGTTATGCTGAGGTGGACCCTCTGGCCTGCTCCGTTACAGCGCAGCGCTACCTTGCGTTATGCTAAGGTGGACCCTCTGGCCTGCTCCGTTACAGCGCAGCGCTACCTTGCGTTATGCTAAGGTGGACCCTCTGGCCTGCTCCGTTACAGAGCAGCGCTACCTTGCGTTATGCTGAGGTGGACCCTCTGGCCTGCTCCGTTACAGCGCAGCGCTACCTTGCGTTATGCTAAGGTAGACCCTCTGGCCTGCTCCGTTACAGCAAAGCGCTACCTTGCGTTATGCTGAGGTGGACCCTCTGGCCTGATCCGTTACAGCGCAGCGCTACCTTGCGTTATGCTAAGGTGGACCCTCTGGCCTGCTCCGTTACAGCGCAGCACTACCTTGCGTTATGCTGAGGTGGACCCTCTGGCCTGCTCCGTTACAGCGCAGCGCTACCTTGCATTATGCTGAGGTGGACCCTCTGGCCTGCTCCGTTACAGCGCAGCGCTACCTTGCGTTATGCTGAGGTGGACCCTCTGGCCTGCTCCGTTACAGCGCAGCGCTACCTTGCGTTATGCTAAGGTGGACACTCTGGCCTGCTCCGTTACAGCGCAGCGCTACCTTGCGTTATGCTGAGGTGGACCCTTTGGCCTGCGCCGTTACAGCGCAGCGCTACGTTGCGTTATGCTAAGGTGGACCCTCTGGCCTGCTCCGTTACAGCGCAGCGCTACCTTGCGTTATGCTAAGGTGGACCCTCTGGCCTGCTCCGTTACAGCGCAGCGCTACCTTGCGTTATGCTAAGGTGGACCCTCTGGCCTGCTCCGTTACAGCGCAGCGCTACCTTGCGTTATGCTAAGGTGGACCCTCTGGCCTGCTCCGTTACAGAGCAGCGCTACCTTGCGTTATGCTGAGGTGGACCCTCTGGCCTGCTCCGTTACAGCGCAGCGCTACCTTGCGTTATGCTAAGGTAGACCCTCTGGCCTGCTCCGTTACAGCGCAGCACTACCTTGCGTTATGCTGAGGTGGACCCTCTGGCCTGCTCCGTTACAGCGCAGCACTACCTTGCGTTATGCTGAGGTGGACCCTCTGGCCTGATCCGTTACAGCGCAGCGCTACCTTGCGTTATGCTAAGGTGGACCCTCTGGCCTGCTCCGTTACAGCGCAGCGCTACTTTGCGTTATGCTGAGGTGGACCCTCTGGCCTGCTCCGTTTCAACGCAGCGCTACCTTGCGTTATGCTAAGGTGGACCCTCTGGCTTGCTCCGTTACAGCGCAGCGCTACCTTGCGTTATGCTAAGGTGGACCCTTTGGCCTGCTCCGTTACAGCGCAGCGCTACCTTGCGTTATGCTGAGGTGGACCCTTTGGCCTGCGCCGTTACAGCGCAGCGCTACGTTGCGTTATGCTAAGGTGGACCCTCTGGCCTGCTCCGTTACAGCGCAGCGCTACCTTGCGTTATGCTGAGGTGGACACTCTGGCCTGCTCCGTTACAGCGCAGCGCTACCTTGCGTTATGCTGAGGTGGAACCCTCTGGCCTGCTCCGTTACAGCGCAGCGCTACCTTGCGTTATGCTAAGGAGGACCCTCTGGCCTGCTCCGTTACAGCGCAGCGCTACCTTGCGTTATGCTAAGGTGGACCCTCTGGCCTGCTCCGTTACAGCGCAGCACTACCTTGCGTTATGCTGAGGTGGACCCTCTGGCCTGCTCCGTTACAGCGCAGCGCTACCTTGCATTATGCTGAGGTGGACCCTCTGGCCTGCTCCGTTACAGCGCAGCGCTACCTTGCGTTATGCTGAGGTGGACCCTCTGGCCTGCTCCGTTACAGCGCAGCGCTACCTTGCGTTATGCTGAGGTAGACACTCTGGCCTGCTCCGTTACAGCGCAGCGCTACCTTGCGTTATGCTGAGGTGGACCCTTTGGCCTGCGCCGTTACAGCGCAGCGCTACGTTGCGTTATGCTAAGGTGGACCCTCTGGCCTGCTCCGTTACAGCGCAGCGCTACCTTGCGTTATGCTAAGGTGGACCCTCTGGCCTGCTCCGTTACAGCGCAGCGCTACCTTGCGTTATGCTAAGGTGGACCCTCTGGCCTGCTCCGTTACAGCGCAGCGCTACCTTGCGTTATGCTAAGGTGGACCCTCTGGCCTGCTCCGTTACAGCGCAGCGCTACCTTGCGTTATGCTAAGGTGGACCCTCTGGCCTGCTCCGTTACAGCGCAGCGCTACCTTGCGTTATGCTAAGGTGGACCCTCTGGCCTGCTCCGTTACAGAGCAGCGCTACCTTGCGTTATGCTGAGGTGGACCCTCTGGCCTGCTCCGTTACAGCACAGCGCTACCTTGCGTTATGCTAAGGTAGACCCTCTGGCCTGCTCCGTTACAGCGCAGCACTACCTTGCGTTATGCTGAGGTGGACCCTCTGGCCTGATCCGTTACAGCGCAGCGCTACCTTGCGTTATGCTAAGGTGGACCCTCTGGCCTGCTCCGTTACAGCGCAGCGCTACCTTGCGTTATGCTAAGGTGGACCCTCTGGCCTGCTCCGTTACAGCGCAGCGCTACCTTGCGTTATGCTGAGGTGGACCCTCTGGCCTGCTCCGTTTCAACGCAGCGCTACCTTGCGTTATGCTAAGGTGGACCCTCTGGCTTGCTCCGTTACAGCGCAGCGCTACCTTGCGTTATGCTAAGGTGGACCCTTTGGCCTGCTCCGTTACAGCGCAGCGCTACCTTGCGTTATGCTGAGGTGGACCCTTTGGCCTGCGCCGTTACAGCGCAGCGCTACGTTGCGTTATGCTAAGGTGGACCCTCTGGCCTGCTCCGTTACAGCGCAGCGCTACCTTGCGTTATGCTGAGGTGGAACCCTCTGGCCTGCTCCGTTACAGCGCAGCGCTACCTTGCGTTATGCTAAGGAGGACCCTCTGGCCTGCTCCGTTACAGCGCAGCGCTACCTTGCGTTATGCTGAGGTGGAACCCTCTGGCCTGCTTCGGCTCCGTAACAGCGCAGAACACTGGTATTACTTGGACTCACCCAGTACATCGCTTATTTAACAATTTTGTATTCAGTCTGTGAGTTGGAGGTTCTATTATTTTCTAATTTACTTTTGTTCTTTTGTTTTGTGCTGTCTTTGTTGTGTCAATAAATGTATCTCTATCTCTCTATCTCTATCTCTATTTAATGAGTATTATAACAGGTAGGTACATAATCTATTTATAGCTAGAAACATAGTAATCGGAAACTATAGGCAAGTACACAAGCGTACAAGAATCAAAACAATTTTATTGTAATATAATTGTATTGTTTTGTATAATTCGGCAAGCACGTCAATTTTTAGTACAATTTCACAATTTCACGAAAAGGTGTTGTCAAATTACACTGACCGCCACCGCTGGCCGCGTCAGCCTGCCAGACCCTGAACTATTCAGAAAATAAAAAATGTGCTAAGTAAAAGTCTCACGGTTTTCGAGTTATTGAACATTTTCGAAACTAACTATAACTGGGTATTAGATTCGATAACGGACTTGAGTAAACTGTTGGATTCAGGGTTTCTCGGGGGACTAGGGAGGGAGTATGGGGTTCTCAAAGGGCAGTCAAAATTAATATTGAAATGATCAAATCAAGATCATTTTATAATATTTTATCCGAAGAGCGTTGTGATTACATTAGTTGGTACTAATTAACTGAAGTCTTGGGGACGCTTCCGACTGGTTTTGATATGGATCAGTTGAGCTACCTGTAGATTGTTTGCAACAGTCTGCAGTTAGCTTAATTGTTTCAATTGTAAATACTAGACCTAATTTGTTTTTATTATTGAATTGTAATTTTCCTTGATTTTTGTTCAATTAAATCTTTAAAAAAAAAAGTAGTAAAGTGGTAAATTAAAGAAGCGAACAAGAAACCTTTACCTTGTTAGGTTGTTAGTTTTCGAGTTAGAGCAAAACTTGTCTCAAGCTTGTGATATTTTGATATTGAGATAGCCTCTAGAGATAATCTGATATTTTGTAGTAAGCCTGTTTACAAAGGATAATATGTTGTATGTTTGACAGCCTGTTTCAATTTATTTATATGAAATGAAAATTATTTATTTGACACGACACATTACACTTATTTATTGATATTTTTTCATTTCTTTTCGTATTTTGTTGTAGAAGCGTACGTGAACGTATTGTAATGTAGTGTGAGCTTAGAGCATTTTAATGCTCTAAGAGTGAGAGTGTAGTGAGGTTCACATCACAGCGCGGTGCGGTGCGGTGCGGTGCGGTGCGGAGCGGTGCGGAGCGAGACGCGCCGACCTTCATGAACGTTACTGATAAATAATGGAATAGCGAAATATTGCCGGTTAATTGTATTCCGATGATTTCCGAGCGCGGCACAACCCGCCGCCTGAGGGTTGTGCTGCGATACCCTGGTGCCAGTGCCTGGGTAGTGGGCAGCCTGTTCCTTACCGGCCGCCGCTCCATGCGGTGGTGGCACCCGTGATGTGCCCAACTGTCCGCCGCCGCGCCGCGCCGGCAGTCGGCTCGCGCCCGGGGCCCCGCCCGCCCGTGTCCGCGCTCCCGCTCCCGCTCGCAGCTCTGACGCTGCTCCCGACGAGTGCGAACGATAAAGTTTACTAACTCCAAATCAGTTCAGTACCTAGGTATACATTGGTAACGCGCTGTTCTCTGCCCAAACATTTACAGTGAAGTGGACGAGTTCATTTACAGTGAAGTGGACGAGTTCATTTTCAACAAAACTTTGAAAAAGTTTAGGAAATTGTCGCAATCAGAGGATGAAAACAAATGTCTCTTAGTGATCTGCGAGTGTGTTGATGAACAAGCTTTGTTTCGGATCTCCTTGTCCTAGTCCGGAGAGGGTACGTACCTACTTACATTTAATTTCATTTAAACTAAAATACCAAACTAAGTTCTTAACTGTACCTACCTACTAGGTATTCTATGAACTAGAAACATATGGGGTTGGTACCGGTACGGGTACAGGTACAGGTACAGGTACTACAGGTATGGTAGGTAGGTAGGTATGTATGCATCTTCTTGTTAGTTGTCATTAATAAACAAAATGTTTGTGTATTTAATTAAAGTCATTTAATAAACAAAAATGGGTAGAAATTTCTTACCATTCAGTTGCTTTTTGTGGAAATCTTTAAGTAGTTAAGTATCATTATTAAGTCATACGTACCTTCTCATTAAGTTAGCTATTAATTTCCTGAATATTGCTAAAAATAAATAAATAAATAATGCTAAACAATCCACTCAGCATCACTCTACCTAACCCCACGCTAAGCAGAGCTTGTGTTATGTATGTGTGTGTACTAGGTGACTGATATACTTAATACAATACATACATATGTAGATAGATATTTTTTACTATACCTACATAGAAAATACCTAGAACACCCGGAACAAATATTTGCAGATAGTACAAACATTTGTCCTAAGGCGGGAATCGAACCCGCAACCTTTTGCGTCGCAGGCGGAACTTCGCCCGCCGCGCCACATCGGTCGTCAAAATAATAAATAATGTAACGTATGTATATATTACATAATAATATACACAACACAATATGTAAGTCTGCATAATTAATATGAAATCTTAACAAACCGGCGCGCGGCGCCGCGCCGCGGCGCCGGCGGGGACATTTCGTGTTGATTCGGATATCAAAAGTTGTCAGAATTCGTGATTTCCCCCTCACAAAACATTATAACATCGCGACACGATGATTGTGAAGTGCCTACCTAACTACAAGTGTCAGCTGACCGACGACTCACAGCGCGGCGGCGGCGCGGCGGCGGCTCGGCGGACATTGATTAGATATTCATAAGATTGTCAGTAATTGCTAAGTCAGCGGAACCAATGCAATTCGCAGTTCTTTTTTGATTCCCTGCATAATGAGGCGGTGAAACAAGAATGTTTTCATGAAAAAATATGCAGACTCCACGGCGCCGCCGCGCGCCGCGCCGCAAGCCGCGGGCCGGCGGCGGGGCGTCGGCGCGGCGCTGGGCGAGGCCTCTATACAGAACAACACCTTCCTTGGCCATCAGTGGAACTTTCATATGATATACATATAATTATATCATTCGAATGATGAATAAGCGAAAATGTTGACTGAGAAGTGATCACTTCTCAAATATATCGTCCCTTGACAGTCCACGTGACTGCCTAGCACTGTCCTGGCTTCTCCAGGAAGTAGAGAGCCGTTCGGCCGTGTTTCTACTTTACGTGTCCTCACTTTCAACATAATACTTCTAGGTGCAAGTCGCGGCGTGCGGCTCGCGCCAAACTCCGGGATAAAGCTAAATATTAGGCAGGTAGGTATATTACAATGAATTATCTCATTAGTCATAGCCCATTGTCGGTGCTGTGCCGTCCTCCGCCCTCTTTGAATTAATTAAATTAAATGAAGTGGCGCGGATTGAATGAGGAAACACAAGGCTGGCCCGCGCTCCGGGTCCGCGTCGGGCGGCGTCCACCGGCGCGATTGTACTCCAATGAAATGAAGTGACGCTACTATGGGGTGCCCTCAGGGCTCCGTGTCACGCCCTGCCCTATAGAACGTCTCACTGGACGACTTGCTCCGCCTGCCGGTGCCGGCTGGGGTTCAATGTATGGCATACGCAGACGATGTGTCACGCCCTACCCTGTAGAACGTCTCACTGGACGACTTGCTCCACCTGCCGGTGCCAGCTACTGGGGTTCAATGTATGGCATACGCGGACGATGTGTCACGCCCTACCCTGTAGAACGTCTCACTGGACGACTTGCTCCGCCTGCCGGTGCCGGCTGGGGTTCAATGTATGGCATACGCGGACGATGTGTCACGCCCTACCCTGTAGAACGTCTCACTGGACGACTTGCTCCGCCTGCCGGTGCCGGCTGGGGTTCAATGTATGGCATACGCGGACGATGTGTCACGCCCTACCCTGTAGAACGTCTCACTGGACGACTTGCTCCGCCTGCCGGTGCCGGCTGGGGTTCAATGTATGGCATACGCGGACGATGTGTCACGCCCTACCCTGTAGAACGTCTCACTGGACGACTTGCTCCGCCTGCCGGTGCGGGCTGGGGTTCAATGTATGGCATACGCGGACGATGTGTCACGCCCTACCCTGTAGAACGTCTCACTGGACGACTTGCTCCGCCTGCCGGTGCGGGCTGGGGTTCAATGTATGGCATACGCGGACGATGCGACCCAAGCTTTCGCGCCCAACGCGGCATCAATAGGCAACAGAGCAAGTAGGTCCTTCGGGAAAATGTCGCACATCACGGCCTAACGGACTATAGGGGGACGTACGAGGCGACGATCTCCTACACGACCAGGATATGGTTTCACAGAGCCTCCGACCACGTGGTTCGTGTCCAGTGTGCTTCTTAGGTCCTAGAGGGCCTCGCTAGTTCTACTGACGAAGGCCTACGGTCATGTAGCGCCAGAACCGGCAACGCAGCGGGCGTTGTCGGTTCTGGCGGAGGTTCTGTCGGCCGACTTGCTGCTTGCCCAAGCTGGTAGCAGACTAGCTGTGACCGAGGGCGAGCCTAGAGAGGTGCATGAGCGGCTTAGGGGGCAAATTAACAGCGAGACCATCGCCACTTGGCAGGCGCGTTGGGATTGGACGACAAGGGCGGTGACGTACGTTCTTCCCAGGCGAGATTACATGAGACCGCACTGGTCACCGCCCGGGTGGACCCCGATCACGAGGTGTCACAACTCCTGACGGGCCACGGATTCTAATTCTAAGTGGGGGAGCTGGGATCTGCATAGACCACGGCTGCGTCAGGAAACGTTTGACCTAGGACTGAGCCACACAGCAGCGGCGTGTAGTTGCGGTACACATGTGACCTTTTCAACAAGGAATATACAAAATGGATTTATTTTCATTAAGGCCAAAGGGCATAAAAATTAATAAGTTTATCCCTACGAATGTCTATAGACAGATTAAAAAATAAAACAAAAAGAAAAATAATAATAATATAGAATATACTTAATACTTTATTATAAACACATATAGATGTATACATAATTATATATTTATAGGGGATAGTTATACTTTATTGTACCACACAAAGACAGAAGTAGATGCTAAGAGGAGACGAAGCACAAAGAACACGTCTATCCTCAGATTAAATATATGTATAATAAGTATTAGGTACCAAATTTAGTTTATTCTGTAAGTTGGACTTGATTGGCTTAAATGTAATAAATATAATAATATATATAATGTTATATATCTATTGAGTAATGTTTTCTACATCAGTTAGTGTTTTCTATTTAATTGTCAGTTTGTTGGTTATTAATATATCTACTGCTAGATTGCTTTTAATTTTTGAAGGACACATTACATATTGTTTTCTTGAGCTTTAAGCTTACTGTTCATCATCATCTTCAACCTATCTTAGTCCACTGCTGGACATAGGCCTCCCCCAATGAACGTCATAGCGCCCTGTCTTCAGCTTGCCGCATCCAGCATCTGCCTGCAGTCTTTCGCAGACCGTCATCCCACCTGGCCGGAGGGCATCCTACACTACGTTTAGCAAGTCACGGTCTCCACTCGAGAACACGTTTACCCCAGCGGTTGTCGGTTCTTCGCGAGATATGGCTGGCCCACTGCCACTTCAGCTTGCTAATTCTCTGAGCTATGTCCATAACTTTGGTTCTCTGTCGGATGTATTCGTAACGAATCCTATCCTTCAGAGAAACTCCGAGCATAGCTCTTTCCATAGCTCGCTGAGCGACCTTGAACTCACTGTTATAAAAACTGTTTGATTGCCAATAAATTAAAATTACAAAATGAAACATACGGAGACTATACAGGGACTACGTACTTACTCGTACATACTATGGGATGGGACTAGTGTTCAGTAATCAGTTAACAGCATAGAGCGGGAGCGTCAGGGTCCCGCTCTATGCTGTCATTGTTATAATATTGTAGAGTCAGAGCAAAACTTTATGCAATTTAAAACTGGCCCGCTTATAAATTAGGCCCGCTGTGGACCATCCCTTTGCGAAAAGGTGCTCTCCACAGCAGGTGGGGGGACTCAGAGCAGTACCGACCTGGGTCGGAGCAGCCCGGCAATGAAGAATGATGTCATGTGGCATGCCCCAGAAGGGGCAGAGTGTTCAGGACAAAGTGCGCAAGATGTGTATGTGTGTGATGTGTGTGTGTGAGTCTTGAATGGCCCCAGTGTGGCTCATTCTCACTGTTTCGGTCCGTATAGCCGCAAGGTTGGCATGAAGGTAGAGGAACTGCCCCTCTGGTATCTTCTTCTATTGCAGCCGGAGAGGCACTTGCGGCGTGCTGGCGCCTGCCGGTGCGCCTCTGCCGAGCTGGGTGCCCGGCGCCCTGCTCATACACATTGAAAAAATAATGTGAACCGGTTACACGAGAGCCTGCCGTGCGTCAGATTAATAACACCTGTCTAGTAAACTCTAATGACACCTGTCTAGACGATGCATAACTTGGTGTAGCCGGGTGTAGCTGGGTGAGCCAGGGTGTCGCTGGGTGAGCCCGGGTGTAGCTGGGTGAGCCCGGGTGTAGCCGGGTGAGCCCGGGTGTAGCAGTTTCAATAACATAACTCACTGTTTTATATTAGAGCGGGATTTTTAAAGGTGTTAATAATGGCCATGACGTCACGTGCATGCGCGGAACCAGTCTCGAGTTAGCTATTTATATCGTAAACGGTGGCAGGCGAACTTAGCCCCTGCCGTACATCATCATAAAGCTTCATTTCCAATACAACTCGGAGACGGGAAGACCGATTTAGATTTTGCTAGAGATGATGATGGGCGAAACGCAGCCGTGGTGGCGAGAGTGGAGCCCTACGGTATTGTATACGGTGCATGCAGGCCGAGGGTGCCACCTGCCGCACGTCGTCGGCAGGAGAGGGCGACGCGGCGCTTGCGCTCGTGGCCGCTCGGGCGCGGCGCGCGGCGCTTGCGTCAGCCGCGCGCCGCTTACCGGTCTGCGGGCGAGACTTCGGCCGCACTCACCACCGGTTTCTTGGGTACTACCTGAATCCACTATTTTTTATAGCGTTCGTAAATTGTAGGTGATTGGAGCGTGCGTCCGTGCGTAATGCTATTAAAATAATAAATTAACAAAAAATGTAATGTACGTACCTACGTAAATTCGTCCAGCAGATATCGAACGGGCGCGCGGCGTAGGCTAGGTACGTACTGGCTTTGATGGAGCGGTACCGCGCCCCGCGTAACCCGCGCCGCTGTACGGGACACATGCGTTTTATTAGCTTCAATAAATTGAGTACAATTGAATTGACGCTCTCGAGAATCTGCCGGCACTCGGTGCAAGGGAGGCGCGAGGCAAGGGACGCCGCGCCGCCGCCTTCATGCAGCGCGAGTGCCGCCCCCCCTGCTCTTCGACCGCAGCACGCCCGACGCTGACCGCCGCGCGTCTCTTGTTATAAACACACTTCCTATGGGCGACAACGCTTCGTCTTCTTCTACATTATTGCCTACTTATAGTTGTGGGCAATAAATAGTGTCATACATAAATCCAGACAACGAGCGCGCTGGTGCGAAGCGGCGCGGCGCGACGTGTCGTCGGCGCACAGGGAACGTGTTCACGAAGAGTATGCTTGCTATACAGCCCCTTGTCGTAGGTGAGCAGGGCGGGGGCGGGGGCGGGGGCGGGGGCCCCCTCGCTCCGCTGACTAACGCATGTAGTAAAAGGCATAGATCGTATTTCGGTGTAACGGACATTATCAACTTTATTGGTAATTAAAGGTAGGTACGAGTAGAACATCTGTGCCTAGGTATATAGATAGGTAGGTAAGTACCTATCTCCTTTTACGATTGTTTTATGACCCCGAAGAACTGTCCTGCCGGCTTGCGCGCCCGACACGGCTATCCCGCCGCGACGCGCCCGACACGGCTATCCCGCCGCGACGCGCCCGCGCCGAGTTCCTGTCATCTATAAAACTCGAATATACAAGGGCTAACGTAGTCAATGTTTGGCTAAAAGCCCCCTCAAATGTAACATTAAAATAATCAATTCCGGCCTGTTACCGAGCGACTCTTGTGCCGCACCCAGTGCCCAGGCACGGCACAGGTACGGCACAGGCACGGCACAGGCACGGCACAGGCATGGCACAGGCATGGCACAGGCACAGCACAGGCACCTACCCATTACTTAGTAGGTAGTTGCCTACGCTAAAAAAGCTCACGCCGTATGTCTTCGTGGGTATGTCCTAGCTGCGTATCGAAGAAAAGAAGGTTTGAAATCGGACACTACTCCTGTGCGCTCGGGTACACGGGAAGGGAAGGACAAAAAGACCGCCATGGAGTCTCCGCTACCCACCCCTGACCCCGTGGTTCCCAAGGAGACCCCGCTACCCACCCCTGACCCCGTGGTTCCCAAGGAGTCCCCGCTACCCACCCCTGACCCCGTGGTTCCCAAGGAGACCCCGCGACCCACCCCTGACCCTGTGGTTCCCAAGGAGTCCCCGCTACCCACCCCTGACCCCGTGGTTCCCAAGGAGTCCCCGCTACCCACCCCTGACCCCGTGGTTCCCAAGGAGTCCCCGCTACCCACCTCTGACCCCGTGGTTCCCAAGGAGTCCCCGCTACCCACCCCTGACCCCGTGGTTCCCAAGGAGTCCCCGCTACCCACCCCTGACCCCGTGGTTCCCAAGGAGTCCCCGCTACCCACCCCTGACCCCGTGGTTCCCGTGAACAACACACCTATACAGAGCACACCTCTCCTGCAGATACCTGTAAGTCCCACTCCAAATATCGCGGAAATTATTAGGATTGAAGTCGACAAAATGAATGTGAAATTAGAGTCTTCACTTAAGGCGCTTTTTTCTAAAGAAATATCTTCCCTTAAGCAGGAGCTGAAGGATATTAAAGTTTCTATGGAATTCATAAATCAGGAATATACTAGGATTAATACCAGAATTGTTAAGATGGAAACCAAAATAAAACATTATGATGCTGTGAGTACCGAGGGAAACGCATTAAGGACATCCTTGAAAGAAATTGAACGGGATACTAATGCTAGAAACGCATTAAGGACATCCTTGAAAGAAATTGAACGGGATACTAATGCTAGAAACGCATTAAGGACATCCTTGAAAGAAATTGAACGGGATACTAATGCTAGAAACGCATTAAGGACATCCTTGAAAGAAATTGAAC
Source organism: Eupithecia inturbata (assembly GCA_963662085.1). Lineage (NCBI taxonomy): Eukaryota > Metazoa > Arthropoda > Insecta > Lepidoptera > Geometridae > Eupithecia > Eupithecia inturbata. The sequence continues at coordinate 124,900 of OY759178.1, read as the reverse complement.
GGGATACTAATGCTAGAAACGCATTAAGGACATCCTTGAAAGAAATTGAACGGGATACTAATGCTAGAAACGCAATAAGGACATCCTTGAAAGAAATTGAACGGGATACTAATGCTAGAAACGCATTAAGGACATCCTTGAAAGAAATTGAACGGGATACTAATGCTAGAAACGCAATAAGGACATCCTTGAAAGAAATTGAACGGGATACTAATGCTAGAAACGCATTAAGGACATCCTTGAAAGAAATTGAACGGGATACTAATGCTAGAAACGCATTAAGGACATCCTTGAAAGAAATTGAACGGGATACTAATGCTAGAAACGCATTAAGGACATCCTTGAAAGAAATTGAACGGGATACTAATGCTAGAAACGCAATAAGGACATCCTTGAAAGAAATTGAACGGGATACTAATGCTAGAAACGCATTAAGGACATCCTTGAAAGAAATTGAACGGGATACTAATGCTAGAAACGCATTAAGGACATCCTTGAAAGAAATTGAACGGGATACTAATGCTAGAAACGCAATAAGGACATCCTTGAAAGAAATTGAACGGGATACTAATGCTAGAAACGCATTAAGGACATCCTTGAAAGAAATTGAACGGGATACTAATGCTAGAAACGCATTAAGGACATCCTTGAAAGAAATTGAACGGGATACTAATGCTAGAAACGCAATAAGGACATCCTTGAAAGAAATTGAACGGGATACTAATGCTAGAAACGCATTAAGGACATCCTTGAAAGAAATTGAACGGGATACTAATGCTAGAAACGCATTAAGGACATCCTTGAAAGAAATTGAACGGGATACTAATGCTAGAAACGCATTAAGGACATCCTTGAAAGAAATTGAACGGGATACTAATGCTAGAAACGCATTAAGGACATCCTTGAAAGAAATTGAACGGGATACTAATGCTAGAAACGCATTAAGGACATCCTTGAAAGAAATTGAACGGGATACTAATGCTAGAAACGCATTAAGGACATCCTTGAAAGAAATTGAACGGGATACTAATGCTAGAAACGCATTAAGGACATCCTTGAAAGAAATTGAACGGGATACTAATGCTAGAAACGCATTAAGGACATCCTTGAAAGAAATTGAACGGGATACTAATGCTAGAAACGCATTAAGGACATCCTTGAAAGAAATTGAACGGGATACTAATGCTAGAAACGCATTAAGGACATCCTTGAAAGAAATTGAACGGGATACTAATGCTAGAAACGCATTAAGGACATCCTTGAAAGAAATTGAACGGGATACTAATGCTAGAAACGCATTAAGGACATCCTTGAAAGAAATTGAACGGGATACTAATGCTAGAAACGCATTAAGGACATCCTTGAAAGAAATTGAACGGGATACTAATGCTAGAAACGCATTAAGGACATCCTTGAAAGAAATTGAACGGGATACTAATGCTAGAAACGCATTAAGGACATCCTTGAAAGAAATTGAACGGGATACTAATGCTAGAAACGCAATAAGGACATCCTTGAAAGAAATTGAACGGGATACTAATGCTAGAAACGCATTAAGGACATCCTTGAAAGAAATTGAACGGGATACTAATGCTAGAAACGCATTAAGGACATCCTTGAAAGAAATTGAACGGGATACTAATGCTAGAAACGCATTAAGGACATCCTTGAAAGAAATTGAACGGGATACTAATGCTAGAAACGCATTAAGGACATCCTTGAAAGAAATTGAACGGGATACTAATGCTAGAAACGCATTAAGGACATCCTTGAAAGAAATTGAACGGGATACTAATGCTAGAAACGCATTAAGGACATCCTTGAAAGAAATTGAACGGGATACTAATGCTAGAAACGCATTAAGGACATCCTTGAAAGAAATTGAACGGGATACTAATGCTAGAAACGCATTAAGGACATCCTTGAAAGAAATTGAACGGGATACTAATGCTAGAAACGCAATAAGGACATCCTTGAAAGAAATTGAACGGGATACTAATGCTAGAAACGCATTAAGGACATCCTTGAAAGAAATTGAACGGGATACTAATGCTAGAAACGCATTAAGGACATCCTTGAAAGAAATTGAACGGGATACTAATGCTAGAAACGCAATAAGGACATCCTTGAAAGAAATTGAACGGGATACTAATGCTAGAAACGCATTAAGGACATCCTTGAAAGAAATTGAACGGGATACTAATGCTAGAAACGCATTAAGGACATCCTTGAAAGAAATAGAACGGGATACTAATGCTAGAAACGCATTAAGGACATCCTTGAAAGAAATTGAACGGGATACTAATGCTAGAACCAATGGGCAAGACGCTCCAATATACAAATTTTCGGAATACCGGAGAAAAAAGGCGAGAACCTTATGGACATTATGCGGGACCTCGCTAAACGTTCGCAGTTTGTGATTCTGCCCTACGACATCGACTTCGACTTCGTCACCCGCATTGCCCCATCTTCAACGGAAGTGAATAAATCAAAGCCTATCGTTCTACGGATGTTGGGTCGTTCCAGGAAAGACGAATTATTACGAGCTCTAAGGTCTCTCAATTGTTCGAGGGCGTCAGACTTGGGTTTTCTGGGCAAGGATTTTGCCGTTTATTTTAATGATCACCTCACGAAGTTTAACAAGTCACTCCTGCAACGTGTTAAAAAAATCGCTTCGGAGAAAGGATATAAATACGTTTGGGTAAAGCACTGTACCATAATGACTCGTATGTCCGACTCCAGTCCTGTCCTGCACTTCTCTTGCGAGAAAGATTTAAAAAAGACTGTTTAGGAATTAGTATATTATCTAATTTTTTGTCTGTATTTTTCAGTTTCTGGTTCTCTGTTTTTCTTATATAATTTTGATTTTAGAATGTGGTGGCAACGTTTTTATAACTCCCTTCGATGAAAGCTTTAATTACTCAAATTTACGTGACTTGATTAGACTTACTTTATCAATTAATACTTAATTATCATTTTTGTGTGGCAGTTGGCAGTAAAAGTATTTATTACTGTATTAAGTTTTATATTACAATGTATTCTATAAATTATCTAAATATATACTATCAAAATGTTCAGGGGCTGCGAACCAAATCTGACACACTTTTTAAAAATGTTTTGAGTAATGATTTTGATATTATTTGCCTGAGTGTATCATGGCTAATGGATGGAATCTTCAGCGCTGAATGTTTTGATGCTCGTTATAGCGTTTATAGAAGTGACCGGGATTACAAAACACGTTGGTGGTGGAACGCTTATTGCTGTACGGCGAGAGTTGCCTTTTTCTGCTTTCTCATGTATTCCTTTTGAAAGCTCGTATGCGGAAGCTATAGAAGTGGTTATAGATTTGAATCATAGCACTAAATTGAGAATCTATTGTTGTTATTTTCCACATGGTAAGGAACACCAACCAGTGGAAGAATATTTTTTCGATTTGATTTCAGATTTTCAATTGAGTAATTCAGATGATTTTTTTCTTGTTACTGGTGACTTCAATGTTACTCATGGACAGTGGAATGTTTCTGGGTCTCTACCAAAACTAGTCAAATCTCATATTAACTCATTAGCATCGGTGCTAGGCAGGTTCCTCTCTTTTACAGGATTTCAACAATTTAATCATGTAGCAAATCAAAATGATAGGTTTCTCGATCTCATAATTGGCAACTGCACGTGTATAATCGTGTAAGATCTTCATATCCGTACCGGAAAATGTTCATCATCCTGCACTTGAATTCACGCTCACTGATCTTAAATGTACCGTTATCAGTCCAGCCCCAAGGAACGGTTTTCTTTTTCACTCTGCTGACCAGAGTTCAGATGGAAATGTCATTGCAGGTTTGTTTAACTCTTACTTTCAGTCAGTCTTCGAGCGCAACGCTTGATACTCATGTCACGGTATACAGAATTATCGACCCATCTCTAAACTTTGTGCTGTCGCTAAAGTTTTTTATGATACAGTTTTTTCAGTTATTAGACCTCGGATAGTTGGTGAACAGCATGGTTTTATTAGTAAGCGTACCACCGAGACCAATCTTTGTGAATTTACTCATGTAGTGTCTGATGCTAGGGATAACGGTTATCAGGTAGATGTTGTCTATACAGATTATTCCAAAGCATTCGATAAGGTATCCCATTCGCTTGTAATTCACAAGCTTTCCGAGATTGGGATTCATGGAGATCTCCTAAGATGGCTGGAATCCTACTTACGATGCCGAAGTCAGGCGGTCACTATTAAGGGTTACTGCTCTACCTTTGTACCCATATCTGGTGTTCCCCAAGGGTCCCACTTGGGTCCGTTACTATTCTTAGTGTTTATTAATGACGTCACTAGAAATTTTCTTTATTCAAAATGTTTAATCTATGCTGATGACACTAAAATTCTCATGAAAGTAGCCTCTGAATTGGACTGTCTTTTGCTACAAAGTGACCTGACTAGACTCTTCAACTATTATCAAAATAACTTTATCTTCCTTATTACTAAAAGTGTAATGTAATTTCTTTCTCTCGTAAGCCGAAACCTATCACTTTCACCTGTATATTCAATGATATCATTATTTCTAGAGTAAACGAAATTAGAGATCTAGGTGTTTATTTAGATACTAAATTAACTTTTAATGTTCATTTTAATACCATAACTGTTAAAGCATATCGTTATGCTTTGCTTTATATTGAGAGTTTTTAGAGAATTAAAAAATTTAGATACATTATTACTTTTATAGAGGTACAATAGTTTTGTCAGATGTATTCTTGAATATGCGTCGCCGCGGACGGTCTGGAACCCCCAATATAACATTCATATCTACGAAATTGAAAGGATTCAGAATAAACTACTTAAACATGTAAATATCGTTTTCCCTATTTTGCAATCGAAGGCATGACTTTGACTAGCCTTCAAAGCCGTAGAATTGTTAGAGATCAAGTGTTTCTACATAACATTTTATCAGATGAAATTGACTCACCATTTTTACTCGAAAATATTTCGATGGTCCCTATTAACAATGTCGGTTGTGCAAAATGACTACTTTTGAGTAGAGCGGATCAAAGTTAGTTTTTACGATAAAAAAAAGTTAAGAAACCGGTGATGTTGAAATTTGTACTGATTATTTTTTGTATTGTTTACTAAGTAATGATATATAAAAATAATATAATTTCTTGATATTATAGGAAATAAGGTATTACCGACACTTTCACATGGACTATTTTCAGGGTGAATTGTCGGTTGTGACACTTTTGTTTGGATATTTAAAAGTAATTTATGTAGGTTGTGGTATATTCGACATTTTCAACTGGAGATTTAAAAATAAATTTGTCGTATGTGTTTGGTAAACAAGCGAAAATAATAATTATACTCAATAAAAAACTTTTTCATGCATTTATTGAACATTAAACATTTGAACAGTTTACCATCAACACAAATTAAAATAAGAAAATCACACTTTGAGATCAATGTACTTAATACAGAAATAAAATTAGGAAAGTAAAAACAATCAACACACAATAAAAAAACATCAATTAAAACACCTTTAGAATGGCAGGTAAGTATCACAAAGTTTTATAAAATGTTTTTAACTTTAAAATTTTTAATCTTGGCACCTTTAGGAACATTTTGTGAATTAAACTTACATAATTATTACAACCAATGTACAGTCTTAGTTTGTACTTTAAAAGTCAGTCTAATCTTATATTCTAAGGTAACATACACATACTTAAAAATAACTGTACCTATCAGAACTGCAAAATCATACTAGTACCAAAAATATATTTTCAGAAAAAAAAAACGATTCAGTCAGAGTCACTTTCTCTTTCTTGTGCAACTGCATTACTAGCAACGTGTGGCAGGTCTCTATAAAAACTATGATATTTTTCCAGGATAACACCAGTTCTGCACATATCATTAAGATCTTTGTTCTTTCCATATGGAATAAGAACAGGACCAACATAAGCTTGGGATCACGGTATTGACGTTTGTTGGCTTGATTTGTGTATTTATTAGGATCGATCCATTCAACATACAGTTTGTACATCTGCGAGGTACTTTTTATGTTATTCAAGTACAATTTCTTAGAAACTTTGCGCGCATAGTGCGAATCGACCCGATCTAAGCAATTCACATGGTCTTTTACACTTTGTACCATTACTTCATCAATAACTCTAAATTTATGCTCATATTATATTATCCTCTCTTGTCCTCTTCTACAACCGCTATGCCATCAAACTTCTTCCAAGCCGTTGTTATTATCCGCTCCCCAGAAGATATTGTACTCAAAAACATCTGCTTACAGACTCTTTTTATTTTTCTTTCTGCAGTTGGGAGATGGTAAACATAGGTATACTCACGTTTGTGTTTAGTTACTTCGGTGGTTTTTCGTCCTTCATTATTTTTTTTGTGTATTTTATAACAAACTCCCATTGCTTATTACGATCGCCCAGTTTCCAAAACTTTAAAAATATGTCCTCTCTTTGTTTTACATCGTAGTTTTCAGTACATTTGTAGCGACATTTATTTCCGCACGGCTGCCCTAAAACCTTTTCTCCGATTTGTTTTACTTTTTTATTTGTATAGGCTTTTCCTTCATTTTTCATTTTCTTCCTTTGGACTACACTCAATTCTCTTTGTGTACAAGTCTCTTCTTTCCTAAATCTGTTTTATAAGTTTTTTTCCTGGAACTTTTTTGTGTAGTCGGTGTTACATTAGTGGAAGTGTCTGTTATAGTTGTAGGTGTTGGAAGATTGAAATAGACTTCTTCGGGCCTAACGGCATACGCTTCCAAGCATATGTCACAGAATTCATTTCCACATCCGTTTCGTGAATTGAAGCTGGTGACGGTATTGGCGTTGAATTGTTAGTGGGTGTTGATGCGTCTTCTGAGATTGCCTGCGTTTCTTCTCTTACGGAATCAAGGATATCCCTCTCAGGTATTGCCTCTTCAAGAATTCTCTCTTCGGCTATAAAATTCTTTACAGGCTCGTCGCTATCACTGAATACATCATGCATCAAATCTTGAAGACACTGTGTCAATTCTTCATCAGAATGCGCACGTAGGTACTGGTGAAGACTTTCGATCTGCAAAAATAAATAATTTCTAGAATGAAAATGCTAGGTGACAGTGATAGGTAGGCACCAACTTACTGACTTGATAAGTCAGTAATTTTGATCATTGGTAAATTCTCTTCATTATACGAATTCTTCCCATTCGTATAATGAAGACAATTTACCAATGATCAAAAATAATAAACTCAACTAAAAATCCACACGGCCGAGATTCGAACTGCCGACCTTCGGACCAAAATTCGAGCACTATCCCACTCAGCCAACACGGCTCTTAGGTAAGAAAACTAGGAAATGACACATCCAACCGACCGACTATCTTTGGGTTACGTGTAATAATGTCGAATGTAACACATCCGACAAAACATCTACTTTTAGGTTACATGTAAAAATGTTGGAAGTGACATATACGACAAAATCATTGTATTTGCCTCCATGTAATAGTGTAGGAAGTGGTACATCCGACAAAATGATCTACTATATGTTCGTGTAATAATGTAGGAAGTGGTATATCCGACTATATTGTCTACTTGAAGTCCAACGAAAATAGTCGTATCTACCGGAACCTACTTTATTGACTGGAATATACCTATATTAAGCAAAATACGAATGTTTCATAAAAAGTGGTAGGTATTCTTTTGTTTTGTTAATAAATGAAACAGCTGTAAAAACTACAATCACTCTATCGACTAATTATAGTAATATTAAGGATGCTTACCTGGTTCTGTAGGTACATATAGTAATTATCTTGACAATCACTTATTGCTTCTTTCGACTGATAAATAGGATCATGTTCATGAGAATTAACTAAATCTAGAATCCGCCTAGAACGTTTCGACAACTTTTTAAGACGCACAAAAAGAAACATTTATTTTAATTGCGGCCGCGCGTGCGCTCCCCCAGCAACAAAGAGCGAAGTGGCAGATCCGCGCGTGCCCGCGCTCCCCCCGCCCCGCAAACAACGGCGGTTCCGTCACTACCGACACTGTTGCGTGGACAAAGTTATTACCTACTACTGACAATATTAGTCTAGAAACTGACTAAATAACATGATTTTCAATCAAAAAAAATAGTGCATACCATGTAACTTTTTTTTGTGATTATATTTATATAAATAAGTGAAAATTGGTAAAAATGTATTTCCGACATTGTTAATAGGGACCATCGATTTATTTCCATGGCCCCCGACAATCTGCTCGTAAAAAAAAGACTTTTTGGTTGCCTAATGTAAATACAAATTACAGAAAGAATATGTTTCTTGATCGAGTTTGTGAATATTACAACGTTAAATTGACAGATATTGATATATTTAATATGTCATTGCCGAAGTATCGCAGGGAAGTTATGTCAAGCGTTGCCAAAACCTCGTAATCATTTGTTGTTCTATAGTCTTTAATTAAGGTTGTTTGTTATTACGTACTATTGTTTTTTTTTTCTTGCTCTGTTTATTTAGCTGTAATTGTGTTATTTAATAGTGGACATTCCTTTGGTTTATGTTAATTTTACGTTTCTAATTTTAGGTATTATGTACTGTATATTATGTACTGTATTTCCCAAATAAAACAAAACAAACAAACAAACTGATAAAGTTTTAGAAGCTCGTCGCCGTTTACGCGTCGTCACCGCGTCGTCACTGCGTCGTCGTCGCGTCGTCGGCTTTCCCCTAAAACTGTTAATTTCATTTGCATCCCCTTTTTTCTCGAAAGCGATGAAATTACTTTACTTAGACCTAATTAGTGTTGGAATTTCGTCTCCGGACGAGAATTTGTAAACTGTCGGACATCTTGATGAATCCGCTTTCCACTTTTAAACAAATTATTAAATATAACTAATTTGTGGCGTACGCCGCGCCACGCCGGCGCCACGCCGGGCGCGACTCGTCGCTTCGGGATCCAGCAGCGCGGTTAAATAGGCTGCCACGATTTGCGCAAATTTTTGAATGTAGGCAGGTACTTGCTTTAAACTCGGCCCCGACCTTGTGTTTCTTTTATGTAGTATAACATAGGTCGATAATAAATCTTGTTATGGTAATATTGGTTATAAATGAACCGGTTCAATATTCATAGAACTTGTAATAGAGTTGCCAAAATGTTGAGGTAGCACCCAGGTTTAACATTTGATCGTTGATATACGAGCAGGTACAGTTACCTGGACCTCATCCATGTGTAGGCACACCCCGCCGCAGCTCTCCCAGCGCTGGGCTATGCGCGCCGCCGCCCGACCCGTATCTACTGTTGTGTGTCTTGGCTGGTGCGTGCTTCCCGTTGAGGATGTCGTAGAGCTGGGCCGAGCCCGTCCAGCTGTGTGGTCACGCAGAACCACTCATCCTATATTGACATTTGAAAGCCCTTTGAATGGCCATCGTAATTATTATTTGCTATTGTATGGATATGACCATCGAAATGTCTTTCAAGGCCATTCAAAGGGCTTTCGAATGTCGATTATAGGATGGGTAATTTTTGCGTAATTGCACAGCCGCCGCTGTGCAATAAAATCTTCCATTCCCATTGAATGGGCTCTCGGGGAGACTGGGCCTCGGGGAGACCGGGTATAAACGATTTCGGTTTAAATACGGTACTTAAAAAAATACATACAAATCAAATAATTTCCAAAAATTTTTCGACTTCGACGGGACTTGAACCCGCGTCTTTCCCTCGGTACAGGAACGTGCTGACCAACAACACAACGAGGTCAAGTGACGTAGGAGTCTAAAAGCTCTGGGACTTCCATCGTACTCCAGCGCCGTCAGCGCCACCTACCGGGGACACATTGAAGTTTTATCCAATCCTGTTCCAAGACTAAAGTTACGTTTGGTTCGTTTGACGGGAGAGGTCGCGTTGCTCATTTCTAATAACGTTTTTATTACTATAGTGCATAAGCCTCACACTGGGTTAATTTATAAAAAACAAAATAATATCCCAAAATTCTTTTTAAAGAATATTATAATAAAAATAAAAGAAAAACTAATAATAATATTCCAAATAAAATTTTGGGATATTATTTGATTTCTTATAAATTAACCCAGTGTGAGGCTTATGCACTATACTAATAAAAAGCTTCCAATACATACAACTTCCTGGCTGGATGGAGCTGACCGACGACAATAAATAAATAAATAATAAATCATTTATTGTTCTCTACACACAATGAGACATTTAAAACTAAAATAGTAGGTATAACTATAAAAGCAACATTGCGCGAGACTGGCGCCTGCGCTAGGTTTGTACACAACCTGTGTCACAGGTCACCCACCGGGCTCCCACTACGCGGCACAAGTGCAGTTACTACATGTCAAGTTATACTCGTAGCTCGGTTAACAACATAATGCCAAGTGTACAATTTAAGACAAAAAAAAAAGAAATGATTACTGAAAAAAAATAATAAGCAAAATTTAATACCTAATTAAAGATACATAAAATAACCTAGGAGAAACTTTATAAAGTTTAGGTTTCAATTCATTAGTAAACACGACATTAATGTTACCGTCAACAATATACCTTATAAACCTACAATGTGCATCGATATATATGTACTACGCACTAGATTGCGCATTCCGAACACTCACTTTCTCAGACCGAACTGTGCTGCAATCCGTACACCTTACTTCAAAGTGGCTTCGACATTCATGCAGCGCGGGCGCGGGTGCGCATGGAGCCGCGCAATATACGAACATCCAAGTCTAAATGTGAACCTGCACGTAAATAACGAGAAGTAATCATTCAGAAGTCAAATAAGTAAAATTATTTGTTGTATTATGTGAATAAATAGGTAATAGTATAATAATAATAGGTACCACAACAAATAGAAAACAATTTTTCATAAATATACATACATATACGCCATTATAATCATAGACTAAACAAAACATGCAGATGTTCTATTTCAAAACCGGTTGTACGTAAAAATATGTGATTGATGGATGGCGGTGTTTTTAGAAAGTGTTAAAATGAATATGATTTGATATTGATTTGATTTCGGCTCTCCGGGTTTTTAAAAAGTTATCTGAGCGTCTGGTTGACGCGACGCGTGACCCGACAGCTGGTGGGTATCTGGCGCAGCGCATCAGCATTGCCATACAGCGGGGCAATGCAGCCAGCGTCTTGGGGACGCTTCCGACTGGTATTGATATAGATCAGTTGAGCTACCTGTAGATTGTTTGCAACAGTCTGCAGTTAGCTTAATTGTTTCAATTGTAATTTGTTTTTATTATTGAATTGTAATTTTTTTTGTCAATAAAGATATTAGTTTGATATTTTTAACCCACTTTGAAACAAGGAGATTCTATGTTCGGCTGTATTGTATGTTTTTTTAAGTGTGTTCGTCGATTTCTCCGTCATTTATGGATCGATTTGAATATTTTTTGTTTGTTGTATGGAGGATGCTCCCGAGGTGGTCTCATATTTTTTTTATTCCCGAGGGATTTCTATTCATCTCTCAAACTTAAAAAACAGGTTATAAATAAGGGATTCAAAATCGGTTTTTAGCCTTTTAAAAAACATAAAATTTTTGAAATTTTATCATATTTTTTCCTTTCAGTATAATGTAGGTAACATTATACTCGTATCAACAACAATGAACAAAGTTCAGAAAATATGACGACATGCGCGTCTCGATACTGCAGAAATACATTATTTGATTTCTTATTTAAGTTGATTTTAAACTATTGTAAATTTGGTTAAGTTTAAATAAACGCATAAAAATTTTTTTTTTTTACTTTTCTAGTTTTTGGTAATATTTTTTTTTAAATAGAGAATGAATTCTTACGAAGTTTTGTAGGAACAAAAACTGTGTCACCTCTGCGTGGTGTAAAATCTATAGGGTTGAACAACACGTGTCAAGCGTCAAGTGAAAACTATACTCTTTATGCGATCTAGCGCTGAATGTTTTAATAGTTTGGTAAGACGATTTAGATAATGTTTTAGCGCTGCAGCGCTCGCCGCGCGTAGGCCTCCGCTGTCATCCGTCATCCAGCAAGTTGCGATACCTACGTTTTCTTTTTTGAAATTGCTTCTCTAGCACGTAGTACATATAACTCAGTGCCTATGTATAACCTAAGTCAAAGTCAACTGTCATTTATTCACACTTGACCTTTTTAACCGACTTCAAACAGGAGGAGGTTCTCAGTTCGACAGTATGTTTTTTTTATGTATGTATGTTACTTGATATCTCCGCCTATGTATGTATGTTACTTGATATCTCCGCCTATGTATGTATGTTACTTGATATCTCCGCCTATGTATGTATGTTACTTGATATCTCCGCCTATGTATGTATGTTACTTGATATCTCCGCCTATGTATGTTACTTGATATCTCCGCCTATGTATGTATGTTACTTGATATCTCCGCCTATGTATGTATGTTACTTGATATCTCCGCCTATGTATGTATGTTACTTGATATCTCCGCCTATGGGTAACCGATTCTACTGGTTCTTTCTATTATATAGAGAATGATCCCGAGGTGGTCCCGTACAATTTTTATTCTCGAGGGATTAGTATTTATCCCGTTAAAGTTAAAAAGCAACATAATATTTTTGGAGAATCACGACTAGCTACAACAGTTTCTCTGCGCCAATTGTTAATAGATTTTGATGATTCTTTCTTTGTTGTATAAAAATTGATTTTGAGGTGGTCTCCTATAAGTTTGATTCTCGAGGAATCGCTATGTGCGCTGTAAAAAGTAGATTTGTAAAATTCTTCAGAATATGATAATTTCATTATCACCTAATTAATGGTTTCCGTGGCAAAGGTCGTCCACAGTTTCATCCATGTGTCATCAAACTAAATTAGACTTGAATAATAACTAGATGTCACCAAAGTAAACTCAATTTTTTGCACGTGAACATAGACCTTCGGTCAGGAAAAGTAAGGAAGAGGTGATATCATTCGTCCGAGACATAGATGAATATTATCTATAAACCGGTATTTGAAGCCGGTTTATCGTTTTTAAAACACGCCAAATTATTTTATTTGATAACTGTACTTAATTCTGGATTTAAAGTTACAAATAGTAAATACATTGCAGTAATGAAACGTAGTTGAGCGGAACAAGGGCTAGTGTGAGTGTGTGAGTGTATGAGTGTATGAATTTTAACGATAATGTAACATAAAGTGGTTACTATTAACAAATAAATAAAAATAAACGTTACAATTGAGTTTAACATTTATAGTAGGTCCACGTATTTGTTTTTGTACCATGTGATAGAAATCTAAATCGTTTATACCCAGTCTCCCCGGGTGGCGATCCATTGAATGGGAGATACTGATACTGATCAAAGGACAAGGCGCGTGGGGGGGGGGCCGCCCCCGGGGACTCCTCCTCCCGGCTGTGACTTGCCCTCATTTGTAGAAACCCTTCTAATTGTTTATGGTGATGTATTGAGCAAGTCTAAGCTCCTCACTTCTCGTCTCGCTCGCTTCACCGCGCTGTGGGACCGGCGACCGGCGACCGGCGACCGGCGACCGGCGACCGGCGACCGGCGAAGATGATCTCGCCGACGATGACGACGCGACGTGCCGCATTGATTCCCTTTGCGTTCATATATCAATAGGTTCTGTAATCGGAAACAATCTGATGCAATCGCTCTAACAAGTTTGCCCAAAAATGAACAAGTTGAAGAAGGTAGAGCACCCATGAGGCTTCATGTGTACATAACCTACCTACCCATAACACAAGCTCTGCTTACTTTGGGGCTAGATGATGCTGTGTGGATTGTCCAGCATTATTTATTTATTTATTTATGTATCGTTGGTAGGGTAGAGGTAGGTAGATTGGTACAAGTTGGCAAGCTCCCTGGCAACCCTCTGCGAGCAGTTAGTTGAACAATGCAAATATCAACATGACATGTGCTCCATGTGCAGCGCTGGGTGCCCCGCGGCCGCGAGGCGGCGCGGCCCGAGCCCGCAGCGCTGGGTGTCCCGCGGCCGCGAGGCGGCGCGCGCCCGAGCCCGCAGCGCTGGGTGCCCCGCGGCCGCGAGGCGGCGCGCGCCCGAGCCCGCAGCGCCACCTCGCATCATGCCAGTGCTACGGAACTGTTATGTTCCTCATCTTTGTCTTGTCTTTGTAATAATAGAACAAAGACAAAAAATTCCGTCGGGAGCTGTCTGGAATTAATTGAATGTATTAAGTTAACAGTTGTAACGTTGATATATTAATTAAAAGACGGTTACAATAATGGACATAACATTGCTGCATCTCTACGCGGCACACGCACACACACATACACTAGCTGGACATCATGTACCTACTCCTTAGGTACTAGGAATGAACATGAACTATTGTCTGCCCTGGAACTGGCTGAATGCACCAAACAGTTTTATGGCAATGTGCTTAACTAATTGTAATAACGTTACAATTGTTGATATAAAATGTATGCGCAGGTACCTCACCTACCTCTACGAGACACATACATATATTAAACTGTCTGGTAGAATGGTGAGTGACCTACACATACTACACATACTCGTAGGTACAATACGTTACACATACATTATATATATAAAAATATATATATATATAATACGTTAACTTGTACATCTAGTATATAGTCAGTAATATAGTCATTTCTTTAATGTTAACAGAGAATGGCGATGGCAGCCCCCCGACCGATTTTTTTTATCTTTGTAATAATAGGGAGGTGAAAAAAAAAATTTGCTATATTTGATGTGATGATCATGTATATATATATATATTATATTTTTTTAAAATAAAATAATGTCTTCTTTCAGTATAGTGTTCTATCTACAATATTCAAGGTACTTTCCCTCCATGTGGCATAGCCGTGGGACGCCCTGTATATACATATACATGCATATATACATATATATATAATTGCCAACAAATGCTGAACCCAATACAGAAAACCGTATCTAAATCGGTCAAGCCGTTTTATAGATAATTGGGAACATGTGCAAATACACACACAGACACACAAACAAACAAACAAACAACATCACATCCCAAACGCATAAACCGTCTCCGTTCCGTCGCGAGTAAAAATTAAATAAGATAAAATTTAATAAAAATTTAAGCCAACAATTTTTTTGTAAAATCTATAGTTTTGGCGAACGAGCGCAGCGCCGCAAACTATTACTTATTAAGTGTATTACGGATAATAAGTGTTATTCGTTTATTTGTAAAGAAAGCGATATCAGTTTATCTTTAAGTTTGTATTTGAGGCACTAGGTACTACTGAAATGTCAGGAGAGACATCTGTCACATTTATAAGTGTCAGGAGAGACATCTGTCACATTTATAAATGTCAGGAGAGACATCTGTCATATTTATAAGTGTCAGGAGAGACATCTGTCACATTTATAAGACAAGTGTCAAACCAGACGTGCTGACCAGACGATCTGTAAAACAAAATAATGAATTTTTTTAAACTATTAATTTTACAAAAAAAATTGTAAAGCATAAATTGTAGAATATATGTTAGTAGTTTAATTTTGTATTAATGTTTTTATCGTAAAATGAGTCGAAAGGTGGTATTGTCAAAAAATCAGAAATTATGTGCCTTTTTTCAATATGGCGGCCCGAGCGGCAAAGATACGAGGTGGCAAAGTTGAAATTTGGAAAGAGCACAACTAAATCTATAAAATAACCCATTTTTAAAAACTCGTGTAAAATATTCCAGGTACCTTATTTATGTTTATCGAACCTAATGACTGGGCTGGACTATGAAGGTAGATTACTTGATCGATGGAAAAAAACGATTGTGAGTTATAAATATAGGTGCCGATCGTGATATTCCTGAAGTTATTTGTGAATATCTCATAGGATTATGCGTAGGAATCTGCATTAATAAAAGATACCCTGTAGATCCGATACCCAGAGCAAAACCTGGAATAACCAATTTGATCATGACCGTTATATATTTTTTCGTTGAGCAGAGACTGCGGTGAGTTGCTAAGGCGCGAACCTAACGGCTTCGGTTGTCAACCTAGGCCTGGATCTCGGTACTCACGGGACCCGGGATCATGGTAAGAAACTAGAATTACATCAAATTCAATATATATTTCTTTGGTTCCTTTTTTTATCTAAGTTATTGTTAAGGACTTTTACTATATAATGTATGTCAGTCCTAACCTCACCTAAACTTAATAATAACAAACACAACAGCCAAGTTGTAGGTAGCTATGGTATATAATATACAAAAAGATTTTAAACAATGAAATGGCCGCTACTGAATTTGGTTCTGCTAAAATGTTAATAAATGTTCCTAAATCTAATCTATTTAAATTAAGTTCGGTCATCAGTGCCTCCCTTTGATCTTTTACTTTGGTTCCTTGAATGTGAAAACAAGATTGAGAAAAACAAATACGAAAAAAAAATCATAAAAATCCGTTCACTCACTGTTTCGCACATCATTAAGTCAAGATCTCTGCCGTTGCGGTCTGTTGAAATTACTTATATTTTGATTCATAAGTGATTGATTAGATTAGGAATATTTTGGTTCCTTGAACGAGTTTCTTCGTAAGTTGCGTAGTTTTCTTGTAAATAATCAATAACTTGATTTTTGACCTTACGTCGTTCCAAAAACGTAGGTACCTATGCTCTGTCCCACTCTTATGAACACGAAATCCTATGCCTACCCTTTTCACAAAATGGCGCTCGTTGCGCCCTCTTAAATTTATGTGTCACCACGTAGGTCGGCTCGATCCTAATTAGTAACAGGTACCTTTCAAAGGAAATCTGTAAGTACTCGTAGAAAAAAGTGTTGTGTCGAGGCGGGTCGTCAGCGCGGCGGCGGTGCGGGCGGCGTGCCAGGAATAACGTCGAGTGCCGAGTGCCCGCGGCGGCGCGACATCGCATCGCACTAATAATACCTACGAGTTTCAAAATAAACAAGATGCGACAAGTGCGAGAGTGACTCTTGCGCCGAGGGTTTCGAACGTTTGTCAAGTATACCAAGATGTAGGTACTTTAGGTACCGGTTAGAGACTTAATGCATACCTAAACATTGCACGTACCTACCTACATTTCAGGTGAATCGGTTTGCAAACTTCGGAGTATGGGGGTAGTGGTAAATATTTTGACTTTTTTTTAAATATTTCTAAAGTATGTAACTCACAGGCATTTCAAGAACTGTTTTGAGATGTACAAACCAATACCTTTTATTTGCTACCCCCCTCGGTGTAGTAGCCCCCCCCCCCTTTAGAAAATTATTCCCATCCCTCGGATCAGTTGGGTATAGGTTGCACAACAACCTCCTTTCGGCTTGGTACACCAATAACCTGGCACCTTGTATATTTTGCCTGTAAAATATAGATCCATAACTACAATCGCTACTTACATTTCAGATGGATCGCTCTACAAACTTCGGAGATAGGGGGGAATGGGTAATTTTACGACTTTATACAAAATTTTTCAAAAAGTATAATTTTTTTTTATATCAAAAAGTGTTAATAAAAACTGTTTCAATATGAGCAAACTGATACTTTCCATTTTATACGCCACTTGACGTTGTAGGTCTCTTAAAATTTCGACATAGGTAACAATTTGTACTGAAAAATTTCATTTACATTTTTATTTATTTCTTCTTTAAATCTGTACAGGCGCACGAAATGCATTATTATTTTAAATTTCAATTTAATAGCTGCTGTAGTTGCTGAGATATTAAAGACGGAAAAAAGGACAGAAAAAGCGCGAACGAAACCGATCTCGAAACCCTGAAAACGTCAGCGCACGCTTATGTAGATATATTTATACTTCACCCTGACTTCTGTCCCTGATGTAGGTATGTCGCAGAGCATTGTGTAAACATGACGCACAGCATTGTGTAAACATGTGGCACAGCATTGTGTAAACATGTCGCACAGCATTGTGTAAACATGGCTCGCGCCTTCTCGGCGCATCTCGGAGAATTACCCGCGTATGTTACGTAAGACAGCCAGATGCGTGCGCTCCTGCGGACGGGCTGGCCGGTACCATCTGGACAGACGGGCGCCCCGACGGCCCGCAGCTCGGCGCTCTCGCTCCTCATTGGGACGCGGGCGCACACTGTTATTGCCCATTGTACTCGTCCACGCGCCAACCGAGCGAGGTACACTCGTACTTATGTAGGCTGACATTATAATTATGAATAGGTATTATGTCGGCAGGTTTATATATAGAGACGACAGCTGCTGGCTGGCACTCGAGGTCGCTCTCGCAGCCTCGCCCTTGTCGCGTCACCTCGGGACTCCCAGCACCGTGCCCGGGGCAGCCCGGCGGCGCGGCGGCCCGTCCAGCGCCGCGACATTAATCACATTCAAACACACTCCACGCCGCCCCGCCCCGCCCCGCGCCGCGCTGCGTTCGCTCCGTCATTGTTAATGTCAAACGCAGGCCATTCGTTATTTTATCGCACAAATAAGGCATCGTAACGAATGTGCCTCGCCAACAGTTCCGTTCGACGCCCCACTTTTCATTAATATGCATTAGAGCACCCCTAGTACGAGTATACACACAATAAGGACGTATTTACGTTTTCGATGCTCTCCAATTTAGGCATCTGAGCCGCACACTAAAAAACTATGGTCAAGCACACAATAAAGCCGCTTTGCGCTCGGTTTTATACATTGACTAACGACAGTCTGCTGAGTTTGCGAATTAAATTGATGTCAAAATTTCGCAATAAAATTTGGTGCTACGAGTATATTTATCTTTTATCATTACAATAAGAAACACTGTAGAAGGTTGAACCTTTTATCATTACAATAAGAAACACTGTAGAAGGTTGAACCTTTTTTATTTGAGGGAAGCATAATAATAATCGTTATAGACGTTAAAACAGATTTTGAATTATTATCTGTCAGTCCTTTGAAGTTCAGTAGGTAAGTATCTACCTACTTCTACTTAACTTTTTTTAGCTTGATAAACATAGGTACAAGTTTCTATCAAATGTTAGAAGTAACACATCAAAACCAGGCTATATTTTACGATGTGTTCCCCTTGTCTGCATTGAAGCTATCCCCAATATTTCACAAAAGAATTTCAGAATACTGGACAGAAACATCGCTTCTACATCACAATACTGACTGCAAATTACAAAAACATTGCTTCTACTTCACAATACTGACTGCAAATGACAAAAACATTGCTTCTACTTCACAATACTGACTGCAAATGACAAAAACATTGCTTCTACATCACAATACTGACTGCAAATTACAAAAACATTGCTTCTACATCACAATACTGACTGCAAATGACAAAAACATTGCTTCTACTTCACAATAATGACTGCAAATGACAAAAACATTGCTTCTACATCACAATACTGACTGCAAATGACAAAATATATTACAAAATATATACATGTATTATAATGCAACGAGTATTTATGTATTTGCATTCAACGTAAATATACATCTTGTTATTTTCTGAACACATATTTTCGATGTGCAATAATTAGTAGGTATTTTTAACTAACTTCGAAAAAAGGAGGAGGCTCTATGTTCGGCTGTATGTTTGTTTTTTAGGGTTCCGTAACCGAAGGGTGAAAACGGAACCCTATTACTAAGCCTCCGCTGTCCGTCCGTCTGTTACAGGGCTTAACAATCTAAAATAAACCGCCAAGTGCGTGATATTTATATTATTTTTTGTTATAGCGGCAAAAGAAATACTTATTCTCTGAAAATTTCAATTGTCTATCTCTTACGGTTCACGAGATAGAGCGCTGTGTAAAAACAGTTTACATATTCTTTTAAATTAAATCCAACGCACTACGGCCGTCACCTTGCGTTGAATATTGGGTTATGTCTCCTAAAAACATAAATAATTCGTAGAAAACAATAGCTAGACTTCGCCTCAGACAAACATGGCTCAAATCTGATATCTGTGGCTCAAATGGTTTTAAATGGTCTACTCTAGCATCTCCTTGAAGCTTTTCACCCAGCTACCAATCACCCTGTATTGTATTGTATACTTACTTTGACTATTAATGGAGGATGGTTACGTGGTGGGTATGTCACTTATGTCCACTCCTAGCTGGTGCTGCTCGTGTGTGTGCGGAAGGCATTCCGCGGCCCCAGTGGTGAGGAGTCCGTGACGCGGCCGCGGCCCGCCCGCTCGAGGAGACGTTTCCTGAAGGCGACGCGCCCCGCCCCGGCCCGTCGTCGCCCGCCGATGCCAGACGCCCGACGCCGCCGGATACCGGATATCAGATGTCCGGTTTCATACTTTTCACTTGCCCATACTCTCTCAACGCTACGAGGCAGGTTGTATGTACCTACTCTACTCCTTACGAAATTAAACAACTTGTTTTAGGGATGCGAGTGCACGTACGAGACCGGTGCCCTCAGAAACACCTAACAAAACTCACACACTCACTACACAAACATTCACTACTTCCACTACTCAACTCGCACTAACTTGCACTCGCACCACACAACTCGCACTAACTTGCACTCGCACCACACAACTCGCACTAACTTGCACTCGCACCACACAACATTCTTAAACTTACAATATAATAAAGTTTACAGAAACCTACCCTCAACAAATTATGTAAAAATTGTTGTTCATGTTTCTAGTAGGATTATTATTGTGAAATGTTTTGTAATAACCTATTATTGTGAACTCATAATAATGTATGATAAGGAAGAGCGTTACCTCCTAATACAGGTATATATATGTATACTAAAAAGGGCACAAGTCTCGAACACTGCACAATGTACAAAGTAATCTAAGATAATGATTAATAAACATTTTGTATTTTGTATTGTAAGTACCCGGGTAGACTAAATGCAACTCGACCGGAGCGGAGGAGCAGATACAACACCAGCCTATTATCAGTCCGCAGCTGGACTTGGGCCGGTCCTTATAAGCGCTTTATTGGCTCATAAAAAGGGGAATGTCCTAATCCCCACGCTGCGCTGCCGCGCTCGGCATTCGGGTTGGCAGTTGGCTTGGGGTCAGGAGTATACACTCGGTCACACTCCTTACCCTAGACACTAGACTTCACGTGAAATCTAGAGTTGACCTCTAGATTTCAGGCTAGAGTCGTATTAGCGCTAGGAGTCGGTTGGTGTACCGTTTTGAGTGTCTCAACCCCGAGGAATTCTTCCAGAGCTTGGACGATGCCTCGTAGCAGGAATTTACGAGGGTTCTGTGAGCCAGGCTTTTAGGTATACCACAGAACGGCTCGGGGCCTAGCTGAGTCCCTTTGGCCCCGGAACGCGCGAATTCGTCGGCACACTCATTGCCGTTGATCCCAGCGTGTCTCTGTAGCCATCTTAGGACGACTCTGTTGTTCGAACCCAGCGCGTTCAGGCGTGACGGACAGTCCTCGACTAACCTGGACGTGATAAGCTTTGAATCCAGTAGGTACCTAACTAATGGGTGTGTCTTGGAAGAAAAAAATATCATATAGAGCTAGAAACATACCTCAAACAGCTTTTTTCAAAATGTACAAATTGGAAAATTAAATTGGAAGCCTCACGTGGAAAACGTATGTAAAAAAGTAAATACTTAGCCTTGTTTACATTTTACATAAACTGTCCCCAGTAGTCAATGATGAAGTCCTCCTTACTGCTTATCACGGCCTGATTGCCTCAAACATCAGGTACCTACGGTTTATTATTTATTATCACGGCCTGATTGCCTCAAACATCAGGTACCTACGGCTTATTATTTATTATCACGGCCTGATTGCCTCAAACATCAGGTACCTACGGCTTATTATTTATTATCACGGCCTGATTGCCTCAAACATCAGGTACCTACGGTTTATTATTTTGGGGTAACTCGACCGACGTCGACAAGGTATTCAAGTTCCAAAAAAGGAGTATCAGGGCTATGTTTTGTATGAAAGCACTTTCATACGAAACTACTTATTGTATTTTTGAAAAGGGGTTTACAAACCCCTTTTCAAGAAGTACAATATATTGACTCTCCCTTCGCTGTACATTTTGGAAACAGCGATGTTTGTCTGACGCGACGCGACGCAATCCGGATTTGTTTTGTCGGTCATCTGACGCAGTACATCTGACGCAGTACATCTGACGCAGTACATCTGACGCAGTATATCTGACGCAGTACATCTGACGCAGTACATCTGACGCAGTACATCTGACGCAGTACATCTGACGCAGTACATCTGACGCATTACATCGTAATAGACGAGACCAATTAAAAATGTGCACACTTAACTGTAAAACAACGTTGTGGCGCATAAGTTTTTTTGCAATGGCACCATCCATTTATAACAAAATCCCGCTCTTGATAAGAGAGTTGCCTGCTGCGATGTTTCAGAGAAAAACAGATCGATGCTCATCCAGACCACGTCATGTCCCATGGCCGCACTCCACGAACTCTTGGGGAAAGCTAATGTCACGAAAGGCGTTATTACATATTTCACGGTAGCTGTTTATCTATTCCTGACTTCTCTCCCCCCATAGAACAGCTCTAGGAGTCGGCTCAGGAGCCACCAGCCGTGGTCTGATTGCACAACGATCACATTCTACGTAAATAGGTAGATGGTCGGACGTGTCAACATCCTCATAAATACCTACTTTGCTAACTGCATGCCAAGCTGAGAGAGTAACAATACACCGGTCCAACCATCTTCTACTACAGGATTTTTGACTTAATGTATATGCATTATTGTGCACGCTGAGACTTCCTAAATTATAGAGACACATAGATTTAAGAACCTTGTTACTTGTTTGTTACTAACTTGCGTTGCGTGATCTCATGTTGGATGTCCTATTTAATAAATAAAATAAATAAGAACAACCCAATTTTTCCACATCTGCACAGAGCCATGACTGATTCGCGCAGAAGTTTGACAATTCTCTGTAAAAAGTTTCCTGCGGATGTGCATTGAAATCCCCCAGAATGAAAATGGATTCAACATTACAGCTTCCTACTACTCTGCCACTCATCACACATGACCTCGGTAACAACAGGTAGATTATATTTTTTAAATGTAGGCATGTACACCGAAAAGATTAGCAGAACAACCACTAGAGGTAGTCTTAATTTACTACTAATTACTACACACAGAGGCGCACACCTGTGTATCCATGCTTCCTCGACCTTTCGAAGGCTTTTGACCTGGTGTCCTATGATGTGTTGTGGAGAAAGCTGGCTGGGACAGGTGTGCACGCACAGGTGCAGCGGCTTTTCCATTTCTGGTATGCCAATCAGATAAACAATGTTAGATGGGCGGGTGAGTTCTCGGAGACGTACAGGTTGGAGTGCGGCGTGAGACAAGGTGGGTTGAGCTCTCCAAAGCTCTTTAACCTGTACGTGATTGTGGAGCTCAGCAGTGCGCGTGTCGGCTGCTCGGTTGATAATGTGTCTATTGTCAGCTTATTTAAAATTAATGTTGTGATTTTAGAAGCCTCGTATACATTTTTATATTTATTTCCCATCATTTTCTAAAATAGGTTGCTGAATTTACTTTGTAATTATAATTCATCAAAGCGGAAACTCTCGACAAATTTGAGTATTAACTTGTGAAATCAACTGTTTTTTGATTATATTTATATTAGTTTATATTTTTAAAGAGATTATTATAATACGTAATTATTTATTTCGTAGCTCAAACGACTACTGACATTTCGTTCAAAAATTAGTCAGGTGAGAGCTTTAGTTTTTATGGACATCCAGTGTTTTGGAAAACAGTCAGTTGTCGTTGAGCTACGGAACAAGAAGGTTGTCTTGGGGCTAATGATGTGGCCAAGTAAAAGTGGTAATAAAAGTGAAGTGAAATCTTGGACGTTTCTCTTCCACCGGAAAGTTAAGTTCACACTATGAACAATATCAGCTACGCAGACGACATGGCACTGCTGTGTCCAACGATCAGCGCCCTCCGGAAGCTCTTGTCCATCTGTGAAGAGTACGCCAGTAAGCATGGACTCGTGTACAATTGTAATAAGAGTGAATACCTGGTATTCAAGGCAGCAGGTAAGGTTCCAGCGTCTGTCCCATGCTTGAGACTTGAGCTAAATAGAGTATACAAGTTCAAGTATCTGGGACATTTCCTTACTGAAGACCGTGACGATCAGGTAGACATAGAACGTGAACGCAAGCCGTTGGCGGTCCGCAGTTATATGCTGGCACGAAGGTTGCCTCGCCCATCATGCAGTCTTTCAACAGAGTCCTCACTCTTTAGACTTCATGGGTTGGGTAGAAGTCTGTTGAATGACTGCTGCAAATAATAATAGGTAAGTATAAATAAATATAAATTTAATTTAAGGTCTTTTGCTTTCTTTTATTTTATTTTATTTTTGTATTTTTTATTTTTTATTCTTGTTATCTTCGGCTTTTATTACATTGTTTAGAATCTTAAGTTAAAATGGTTTCCATGGGTTGGGACAGCTAAACTTAGGAACAATATATATATGTGTGTATTCTTTGTTTTATAATGTCCATGTAAATTTTTAAACTTTATAATTTGCCTTAAATTTTCAGTAAATTTTAAATATAGTGATAGTTCATATGTATTAAATTATTCAAAAAGTAAATCCGTTATTGGCTGTATGTTTTGCGAATAAGGTTGTAAATTTTTAGTTCTTAGGGCTGTGGATTTTGTTTCTTAAATAAATAAATAAATTTATGTATGTGGACAACTTAATATGTCTGAATAAAGAGACATTTTATTTAATTTTTATTTTAATTGCGGATAACCGAGAACTATTACAGTCTACGACGGTGACTGACTCAAAGATCTACTTCCTCCAGAGAATGGCTACTCCCCCGTACGGTCTTCCCACCAGTAGGCCCGCGGAGGTGTCCACCGCTGACTTGCCTGTGTATTCAAAATTTTTGCTAACCGCCTAATAATGGAATATCCTGGGGAAGCAACCACGTCTCCTGAAGGGCAACTACGTCCGAACGCTTACATAGTATCCTTACACAGTTCATAGATGTAGGCAGGTACTTACAGTTAAAACTAACTAACTTGCAACGCATAAGATTGTGTCCAAACATAAAGTGGGTGTATTATACAACTTTAACGTATTTGCAGTATTAGTTCTGTACATAAAGAGCACAAAACGCTTATGAGTTATTCCATTTGGCCAGAATTGGTCATTTAAATACAGGTCCACATTATTTTTAGCCACTTATAGCTTGTACGCATTATAGTTTTTCGCGCGCGGGACACAATATCATTTGTTTTTTCTTTGATGTAATCTACAACATCGCATTCTAAAGTTTCCGTGCTTACATTTGAAATAATCAGAGTGCACTGTCTAGTGTGGCAGACGCACTACCCTTTTGAGAAATAACCCTATATTGTTTTGGTGTTTTTCGCTGAACAACTTGCCATTCCGAGTTCCATAATAAATTAGAGGCGCGTGCGCTGCGCTCGGCATCATTTGACTGCACTGGTCTAGTTCCGGAGGGCGGGCACTGGCCGGCGCCACGCACTGTGCTGTCATCTCGGTTGCGTACTATTGCACTTTGTTCCATACGGCACACGGTCTAGTCTGCCGAGCTGGTCTGCATACTAACGAACGTTACCTAGTTATGCATCCAGCCAGTAGAGACATCATGACATTGAATGCCTAAACTGCAAGCTTGCTCGATTGGGTGGGCTCTACGGCGAATGCTTATCGCCTCGCCGCGGCGTCGCGTTATTGCCCACGCGTGTCTGAGACGCGTCGATGGTACTTAGGACCTAAGTTTGTTTTAATTAATTTGTCATTCGTATTGAGATTAAACACGCTCATAGACGTCTCTTGTAAAAGCGATTTTTATTATTTAATTTCCAATAGATTTCCCTTAAAGTAGTTTTTAAAAACACGTACAACGTTCCCGAATCTTTTACTGGCGCAGCCGGGGCAGATTTTCCGAGTATTCACGTGATTTTCCGCGAGCTTCCGCGAATTTACCGACGGATCGGATCTGTTCAAACCAAATAAATTTGTGAAGGTCCTGGGAGGCGAACAAGCATGTTGGTGACTGGCTGGTAAGTAGATTTTTTGCCATCCTTTCCTACCCTTTGTGTTTTTGTGTTTTGTTATTCTTGGAATCGAACTTCTTCCATTATAACGTTTTCTGGTTCCTATTGTAGGGATTTTAGAATAAGTAGATTTAGGTAAATTTTTTAAAAATTTAGACGGATAATTTTGTAAAAAATATAGTAGAACAAAATAAAAATTACCACGTTAAAGCCAAAGGAATTATTGTGTATAATACCATTGTTTAATGGAAATAAGCGGCACTTAAATCTGTTTTAAGAAAATGTGATTAAGGGGTCAGTAAATTTTGCGGTGAACAAGAGCAAAACACTTACGTTTTGCACACGATAACGAGTAAGTTAATTGACGAAGCTGCTGCCTTAGCAAGCGAGCGAAATGATATAGATAGATAGATAGATAGATAGATTATCACTTTATTGCACTTATTATCACTTTATAGACACATACGAAAAACTGAAAACTCTCTTGGTACAATATTTTGGTGATCCTAGAAGTGAAGAATGCTTAGCGATAGAGCTAGATACCTTAAAGATGAAACAAGGGGAAAGCTATCAAGAGTTTTGCAATCGCATTCAGACAGTTAGGTCGATACTTATCTCCAAAGTGAATCAGACAAACAATCTTACGATGGCGAGTAGAACCGAAATCTATAATAACAAGGCGCTTAACGTTTTCTTGTACAACCTGCCTGAAAATGTATTAAGACCAGTTAGAATGAAAAACCCGCATACTCTTGAAAAAGCATTAGAATATGTGTTGGAGGAAGTGAACTTCTACGAGCAGTATACGCTCAGAAGTAAAATGCTCAAGCCTTAGCTTGCACCTGCAGCAACACCTGCACTTAACAAGTTCAATCCTCCCACGCAGAACGTGCCCTTTCAGTTGAGTGGTTTTAGACCAACACTAGCCCCTATGGCTCCCGCTCGTTTTAACTTCGGGATTCCAGGAAATATGCAGTACAGGCAGCCCGCTGCGCCTCAGTTTGCCCCTCAGGCTCCTATGGGTTATAGACCTCAGTTGATGCAACCACAACAATTTGGGTTGCAATCTTAAAATTTAAGACCGCAACAATTTGGCTACCGACCACAAATTAATCAAGACCAATTCGGTTATCGGCCTCAATTCCAACAAAATCAATTTGGCTATCGGCCTCAGTTGAATCAGTTCGGTTACCAATGCAAAACTTGGAGATACGGATGTTTCTATGAGAACTGTACCTCCTCAAAAACCACAGTTGCCGGCTGCGACTCAACAACCTCAAGGGTTTCGCCTAAATGAGTTAGAGTTAGGTGATGGTTATGGGTATGACTGGTATGGATACGGATATGAAAATTTTGAAAACAATGAAGGGTATTACAGTGACTTTGATTCTGCAAACTATTTTGAAACGCAAATGGATATGAATGTTTGTAATGAACAGCAGGTTAGCTTGCCCGACTCTACACAGTTGGGAAACGCCCAAAATCAGGAGAAAGCTGAAAATTTATCGGTAGTAGCCTCGAAAGACGACGTGAAGTGATAAAAATTCATTGCGATACCAAAATAAATCTTCCGTACATATACTTACCCGAAATTGATGGTAAATTTATGATCGATACTGGCAGCACACGCTCCTTTATTAGCCCTGCGAAAGCATACCAATTCTTTGGCGAGTACATTAGGAGTGAAACATTCACAGTTATAAGCACGCATGCATCTAGCAACCATAATGAGGTTATTGAAATTCCCCTAATGCCTTCGTTTAATAGCTGCGATTATCATAAATTTTACGTGTATGATGTACACCCCAAGTATGAGGGACTTATAGGAAACGACTTGTTACTGCAATTGGAAGCTGTCATTGATTTAAAGCATAACAGTCTCAGGACTAGAACAGTAGATTTACCTATAATGAGGTGTATGGGAAATCACATCATCGAATTGAACCCGCGATCTGAGCAACGCGTAAAAATGCCCACAAACATGTATTCTGGCACCGCAATTCTAAATTATAAACAATTTTGTGATGGCATAAGAATGCCAGATGCCATTGTAAATTGCGAAAATGGATATGCTACCACCATTATCCAAAACACAACTGATAAGTTGAGGAAATTAATAGTAACAGGTCCGTTTGAGGTTGAAGAATTTCCCAATGATAATATTATAGGTGTGAACTGTCTTAATGACGTAGAAATGAAAGATATGGAAGTTGAAGATATATTGGATGAAAATTTGACAAGGCTTAGGCTAGACCACATGAATGAAGAGGAAAAGAAATGTATTTCTGATTTATGTAGCGACTATAAAGATATCTTTTACAGTGATAAACTTCCATTAAGTTTCACAAATCAGGTAAAACACTTAATGAGAACCAAAAACGAAGACCCGATTTATGTTAGACCTTATAGACAACCTCCTGTTCAAACACAAGAAATTAAACCACAGGTAGAGAAGCTTTTAAAAAACAACGTAATTCAGGAATCGCATTCGCCATGGAACGCGCCTGTTCACTTGGTACCAAAAAAATGGACGCTTCAGGTGAACAAAAATTTCGTATGGTCATTGACTATAGACGTTTAAACGAAATAACGACAGACGACAAGTACCCCTTGCCTAATATTACTGACTTGTTTGATAAGTTAGGAAAAGCTAAGTATTTCAGTACTCTTGATCTAGCGAACGGTTACCATCAGTGTACGGTCCGTACACCACGTATAGTAACTAAGCTGGATATATCAGTAAAACCAAGAGATAAATTTTAACTGACATATTTAACGATAAACTGTAGTTACTAATGAAATGAAGTGAGACGCGGGTGTCGATTGACAGGTGATCGCGAACAGAATATAATAAATAGTATTGCTAAAATTGATGACTGGCGTAAATGCGCGGTTGGCATTAGTAAGGGCAATGCACAATGTGCGTGCTCGTTCGTACATATTCCCGGGCCAGAAATTAAGGATAAGATGCTGGAGAAAATGATAGGTGGATGACGTGATACAAGGTGATTCTGATGGTACAATATAGTTTATAAAATAATGATATAATAGTTCTTAAGAATAACTAATTGTCCAGTCTTGTAGTCATTGAATTGTATAGATTTATAGTTCATGCGGTACGATTGAACTTTTGATTGAAAAATAAGGGCGAACTAGATTTATCTGAGATCACACGCGCACTAAATGACTTTTCTAACTCAGGCTCGCTACGAACACAGCACTTATGCACTGCACTTTCACTGACAGATTTCGTAGCAAGCTCTAAGCTTGTCGCTCGTAGTTCAATCGGCGCTCCCTCTGCGCGCTGACGCGCACGCGGCGATATCGGGGCGGGCGGCGCCGCGGCAGGCGCTCCGGGCTGCGCTCGCGCCCGCCAGCGGCGCCACAACAGGACTGCTGCTCCAACGACGATTGCGAACAACACCAGATAAATAGCGACGTAGTGATGAACGTCATGATAACTGACTCTGTCAGTCAGTACTCCTTCTGCTGCATTAGCTTTAAGCTGTTGGAGCTGCCTCTCTATCTCCTCTAAATACTCTTGGTGATTAGAGTAATCAGATTGATTTAGGACGGTAGACACAGGAGTTGGTATGTTAAATATGCTGTTGATTGGAGGGATCTCAATCTTCAGCACGTCCGCTTCTTCTCGAAGAGTATTTGCTAGAGTTTTGTGAGCGAAGATCGTGATAGCTTCGCTCTTGATGATACACCCTTCATCGATGCTTATTATCCCTGACCTATGTAGTTGGTCAGCGGTAATCTGATGCTCGCATATGATTCGTACAGAGCATTGACCGCAGCAGGAATATAAGTAGGTGTTTATGTTGTTCAATCCAGTCCAGATACTCTTGCAGGGTGATGATGATGATTGACACTGGTCGGATAGGCTTAAGACACAAAGATTCTCGTCTAATTTCATCTGATAAATAGGTTGGTGTAAAGGACATATACATATGTGAGTCCTTATCCAACTCTACACAACTATGTACGTCTCTTTCAGCGAGTAGTACATAAGAGTCCTTCTGCATATTTATTGCTACATATTCTGATATCGGAACTAGGCTCGTCATTTTTCTTCCAAATTGCTGTGGGATAGGTATAAGCTTATAAAGTTCGATGTTGTCTCTGGCGACTAAAGGAATTTTGATTTCAAATATTATAAACTTATTCGAAGCTCTAGCTCTGACGGAGAGTAGATGATACATTTTCGCTATGTCTGATTGAAGATTCCAGGGCAATGATACGTCCTTGGTTAACAGTCCAGTGATGGTGTTCATCTCGTCGCGTAGCTGCTCAGGGGTAACAAGGTGAAAGTTGAATCTTCCAGCGTAGACATTCGTTAAGGCATCGATGACGGTTTCTTGTATATTCTGTAGACTGACTAGGATACCTTGTGCGATAGCTGATGATAAGGTGAAGTCACAGGAATTTGATACTACTTGTAAATCGTCTTTCTGCTTGTTAAACGTTCTTTCAAGATTATTTAGATGCTGGTTAAAGATTTTACTTTGCTTATCAATAGAAGATTCTACTCTCTTTAAAAGATTAAATTCCCCCTCTACGATAGATGTCTGATTTTTCCAAAGTACTGCTAAATGTTTTTCATTATCTCTAATAGTTTCAATGTCATGCTCGTATTGTTCTGCAAAATCCTGATCAAGTACGCCGAACAGTTTGTTAGCTAGAAACCCGACCCCGTTGATAAGGCCGCGCGGTAGTCGCGTGCGCGCACTCCGTGGGAACTGCTTACCGAGCAAAATGTTGTTGTAGTGCGCGAGTTCATTGAGCCCATGATGTAATTGAAGAAGGACTATGTCGCATTGTGCTATCTTTTTATTTGTTTGATCGTTGCAAACCCCGTCTAAATGATTTATGTATTTAATAAGTAGGTCATGGCTTTGCCAATATGGATCCATGTCGTAATAGATGACTAGATTCCATTGATCTCGTTCAAGTCGAATGTTACTCATATGATCAAAGTAAAATCCTTGACTTGAATTTAAGTTGGTAACTTGATATTTACCGCGGACGGGAGTTGCCATCATTGTAAAAAATAGCATAAACAACATAAATATATAGTGTGTTAGGTAAGATTTCTTTGTTTGATTGGTGATTGTAGCTGAGCAAACTCTATCTTGTTTCAGTTGAAACTTACAGTCCTTTTGAACTTTATCGGTATCCTGTATAGGTAACTTAGAAATTTTAGAGATAGGTCGCTTTAGCTCACCATTTTTGGTTTTCAGGGTGACTACGCGTACGTAATCATCTTTCCCTGGATGTAGAGCTGTTATTCTGCCTAGGGCTCACTTCCCAGAAGGCAGATTGGCGTCGTGAATGATGACGACGTCATCGATATTTAGGTTTTCTTGTGGTTGACGCCACTTGCTTCGCGTCGATAGTTGGCTTAGATATTCCGATTGCCATTTCTTCCAGATATCTTCAAAGATTTTTTGAGTGAGTTGCCATCGTGTACGCAAATCTCTCTCGGTGTCAATGATAGTAAGCGTGGGACCGCTAGCTAAGAAGTGCGCTGGTGTTAAATACTCCATGTCTTCAGGGTCTTCAGTTAGGGAGCAGAGAGGTCTCGCATTCAAGCATGCTTCTAGTTGAGAAAGCAACGTTGAATATTCCTCGAAAGTCAACTTCTGTTCGCCGATGACTCTTTTTAGATGATATTTGAGGCTTTTCACCGCTGCCTCCCATAGACCTCCCGCGCTAGGCCAACCTGGAGCATTGAACTGCCATTGGACTTTCATATCGGTGATAGCCGAATAGAAGCTAGGATCCAAAGTGGCTTGAAGATCTAAATATTCTCTGTTGAGAACTTTGTTAGCGCCTACGAAGTTGGTGCCATTGTCGCTGTATATGTGACTGGGTGCGCCTCTTCGCGCTGCCATTCTTCGTAATGCTGCTAGGAATGCTGATGAGCTTAAGTCGGAGACTAGTTCCAAGTGTACGGCCTTGGTTACCATACACACGAAAACTGCGATAAAGCCTTTGGTTGTTTTTATACCGCGACCCTTGCTAGATTTGACATTGACAAATCCAGTATAGTCAACACCTGTGTGCTGAAATGGTCGGGCTGGCTTGATACGAGCTGCTGGGTAGTCTCCCATTATTTGTTCGTGCTTGATAGGATCGTGGCGGCGGCATTTGACGCATCCACGTAACTGTTTTTTAACAACTTTATTGCCTCCTACGAGCCAAAACTTCTTTCTTAAGAAAGCTAATGTCAGGCGGGCTCCGCCATGATAAGAAGCTTTGTGAGCTTGGTCAATCAGAAGCTCGGCTAAGCGGCTGTTGCCAGGTACTATGATCGGATGCTTCATGTCTATGGGAAGATTGGAATTTCTTAGCCGTCCTCCAACTCGTAGGATTCTGTTTTCATCCAAAAATGGATTAAGCTGTATTATTATGCTTTTATAATGTACCTTACAGTTTTCAGTGATGTTTTTAATTTCACTTGAAAGCTCAATGTGCTGTACTTGTTTGATGGTAAGAATTTCAGCTTTATGAAGTTCAGATAGTGAAAGGTATAGAGGTATATGCTTGCTGTTTCTTCTTTCTTTTAATCTGAGCACCCACAATAAAATTCTGAAAACTTTACTGATAGAGCTATGTTTAGAAAGTAATTGATTTACGATATTGTTTTCTAAATCTTGTTCAGTGACAGCGTTGACTTGTCGGACTTTTTTCATTTCCAGGTCAGTAATAAATGCTGGCTGATTGCCTTGTCCATCGAAGTCTGATAGCCATGATGGTCCCTGCCACCACAAGTCATGTTTTGTCAGCTGTGATGCTGTTAATCCACGGCTGGCACAGTCCGCCGGGTTTTCTTCTGATTTGACGTAACGCCAACATGTTGATGACATTGTCTTTTTGATATCTGTGACCCTGTTGGCCACAAAGGTTTTCCATCTAGCTGGGTCTCCGTTAAGCCATCCTAGAACAATCATGGAATCAGACCATCCATAGATCTCAAGCTGGTAGGTACTTAAGCACTGTTGCACTTTAAGTACTAACTTTGAGAGAAGATGACCCGCCATCAACTCCAACCTGGCGAGAGAGATATTTTTTCTACATGGTACTATTCTTGTCTTAGCAACCAATAGGGTGATAATAGGCAGATTACCTCGTTTTATTTTGCAATAAATAACGCATGCGCAGGCTTTAGACGATGCGTCACAAAAGCCGTGCAATTCGATTGCGTCATTTTCGTTTGTTGATAACCACCTAGGTACTTGTATTTTATTGATGTTAATGATATCGTTTTTGATTATGATCCATTCAGATAAAATTTCTTCAGGCAGGGGGTCACCCCATTTGATTGCGGACAACCATACCTTCTGAAAAATTATTTTAAACTTAGTTGATATTGGCGCTAGCCAGCCTAGGGGATCAAATAGCTTTGATATATCCGAGAGGAGTGATCTTTTAGTTTCCTTCTCGGTCGTCGGTTCAATTTTAGACGTGAACATAAACATGTCATGCTGGTGATTCCAGCTAAGTCCCAAAGTTTTAGAAGATTCTGGTTGCTTGAAGTCGAAGCTGTCATGATTATTGTGCATGTTTGCATCTGAAAGTTCGGCAACGTTCGACATCCATTTTCTTAAATTGAATCCGGCGGTTTTAAGTAGATTGATGAGGTCTTCGCGCAATTGTTTTGCGTTTTCTAACTGATGCGCCCCATGAACGAGATCGTCCATGTAGAAGGAGCTTTCGAGAACAGCAGCTGCTGCGCTGTATTGTTGGTGAGATTTTGCATCTGATGCCAACTGTCGAAGGGTCATCATTGCTAAGAAAGGCGCGGCCTTGGTACCATAAGTGACCGTTAAAAGCTCCCATTCTTTGATATTTTCCTGCTCGGAATTTCGATAGATAAGCTTTTGTAGCTTTTGATCTTCTTTATTTATCCAAATTTGTCTAAACATCATCTCAATGTCTGCAGTAAAGGCAAATTTGAATTGCCGCCATTTGATAATCAGCGACTGAAGGTCTTGCTGAAGATTGGGTCCACGCTTCATGACGTCATTAATGCTGTAGCCTGACGAAGTTTTGGCTGAGCCGTTAAATACCACTCTAAACTTAGTAGTTGTAGATTCCGCTCGTTC
Source organism: Eupithecia inturbata (assembly GCA_963662085.1). Lineage (NCBI taxonomy): Eukaryota > Metazoa > Arthropoda > Insecta > Lepidoptera > Geometridae > Eupithecia > Eupithecia inturbata. The sequence continues at coordinate 90,838 of OY759178.1, read as the reverse complement.
CACTCCGTGATGAGTGAAATAAAATTCGGGTTTGGTGCTACTGACAGCGGGTGCCATATGGCCCATTGATAGGTACTCTTTCATAAATGATTTGTAATGATTTTCCATTTCATGGTTTTTGATAAACTTCCTTTCTAATGATTTGAACTGAGCAACTGCTTTATTTTTTGAAAATCCTAAGTTCTTTTCAAAACCTGATTTCATAGGTAACCGTACTTCATACCGACCGTCTTCTCGTTGAGTGGTTGTGTTTTTGTAGTGCTGTATGCACTCCTGATCTTCTAATGATAGATTGGACTCTTCGGCAATGTCTTCGATTTCCCAGAATCTCTGGATTTCCTCTAGATCATTAATGATGACATTGCATTGAAGAGTCCTTGCGCTACCACTCAAAATCCACCCTAAACGCGTGTTTTGCGCAATAGGTGAATGATTTTGCTCGCCTCGGCAGATACCTTCTAATAAGATCAATGAATAAATGTCTGCTCCGAACAAGATGTCCACGGGGCGGCTATGATTGAATTCAGGATCGGCTAGAGTGATATGGTCCAAGTAAGACCATGAAGGTTTGGCAAAAGAAAAGCTTGGTAAATTTTTTATAAGATTATTCATAATAAGTGTTTCCGTGTGAAATTCAAAGTTGTTATTGGCTGAAACGCATTTGATATTGATTGCTCCTTTACAGTTCGACTGCTTCGCACCTATTCCTGTGATCACACCCTGACATTTTTGACGAGGCAGCCCTAGCTGTTTGGCAGCATTCTCAGATATGAGAGAAGTCTGAGAACCCTTATCTAAAAGAGCGCGTATTTTGATAAAGGAACCATTGGATGCTTCAACTTTTACCACAGCTGTTGCTAAAAGGATTTCAGGGATTTCAGTTTGAGACACATGTGAGCTCCTAGCAGTTGGTTTTTGACCCTGTTTGGGTTCGCTGACATTCGCGCTTCTAGAAGTCGATGCCCCGGCCTCATTAGAGTTTAGCGAAAACGCGTCATGTAGAAGCGTGTTATGTGCAAGCTTGCACTCGCGACAGCGTTTTTCTGAAATACATTTGTTTCCATTGTGGCAATAAAGACAATTTTCGCATAATTTTAGGTTCTCGGCAGTTCGAAGTTTCGATGATGGTGACATTTCACGGAATTTATTACAAATAAAAATAGAACGATTATTCTTTTTGCAAATTGCACACCTATAGTATTTTGCGGCATAAACATTTTTGGTGTTCGCGGATTGCTCAATACGTCCGGTCGATGTCGGCTTCGTATTAGGGTTATAAAAGGGTTTTTGATTTTTATGATTTTGTTGAGCAGGTTTTGGATCAGACTTCCTTCGTGAGGATTCCATTGTTGTGAATGTCTTCTCCAAAAATTATAGAAATTCTTCGAGATGAGGTACCTCTTTAGGTTCGTTCACAGAAGAGAGATATCGCTAAGGGTCTCTGTGTCGAGCTTTGCACATGAGATGAATGATAAGAGGATCCCATGACTCTACGTTAATTCCCAAATTCCTGATCGCGTTGAGACTTTCGCGAGTTACGTCATGGATCTTTTTAATATGATTAAGTGACGATTGCTGCGCCGCTGGGATATTGAGCATTAGATCGAAGAGACAACTTAAAATTAAACGCTTATTATTGTAGCGATTATTCAGAAGCTCCCAACTGATTTGATAATTATCAGCCGAGATGGAAAGATGCTGGATAAGTCTTTCCGCTTCACCCTTTACTTTAGTTTTGAGAAATTGCATTTTTTGAGCGGGGGATAGATTTGGATTGGCATGAATAGTTTCAGTAAAAAGATCCTTAAAACTAGACCATTGTTGATAATTGCCAGAAAAGGTTGGAATTTCCATTTTTGGAGTAGTGTTTTCACGGTGAGAGACAGAGGAGAATTTTCTATTGATAGCTTTTATGATCTCATTAAATTTTCTCTCAGCTTGAAAAAAATGCGATTCGTACTCCGGGCTTTTCTGACTAGCCGATTCGCTATCTAGCTCCCAATGAAGGGTGTCGATGGTAGACCAACGTGATTGAATAGAACGCAACAAGTGATCAAATTCCCATTTCTCCGATATTGAATCTAAGTCGATGTTCGAAGTAGTATGCTCGAATGCCTTGAAATTACTGCTTTGTTTCCGCAGCATCTCATCGGTCTTGCTATTGTTACCCCGAGCTTGATACGAGGTTTCCTGCGATGGAGTCCCTGGCATTAGGGTTGCTGGCTTGATAAGAGAGGAGGGAGTTCCTTCCCTCGCTCCTGAGTTTTGAATAGCTGCCCTGATGTAGGTGTATCTTTCTCCAGTGCTTTCAAATTTATTTGTAATAAAGTATGGATAAGACTTAGTACCTAATCCGCACAGCTTAAAATGATTCGATTGATATTCGTTCCAGTAGCTATCTAGAGTGTCTAGCCTTCGCTGAATATCTTCTGGAGTTTTCCTATCCGAACCGTCTTTCTTAAAATTCGAATAAAGTTGCTCAATTGCGGAAACGATTCGCTCTTGAGCCGATAGTAATTCTTCCATAGTGGACATCTTAGTACTCGTGATGAGAATAAGATAAAATGGAAAGATCTTACTTGATATCTTCTGGACCGGATGAACGGTGACGCGGTGCTGCTACTCCTACGTCCGTCCTGCGGTGTCTGTTGACGCCCTGCCTGACGCCTGCCCTGATAACAACTAATAGGCTAAAGGTTTCTTCGTCGCTTCTTTACTTTAGTCTACGTACCGAAGCGACTGAAATCAAAAATATCACTTTATTTCCGTGTCAGTGTTTAATTATTAAGAATTTGACCTTTTCTAAGTATACATTTATTGTATTTATGGAAATAAAGAGTTTTTGACTTTGACTTTGACTTTGCTGCTCCAGTGTCCTTCCTGCGGTATCTGTTGACGCCTGCAGTTGCTGCGGAGGTGGTCGCAAGCCGGCCTGGCTTACGTCCTTAGGTATCTGATGATACTCGCTGCTGTGATCCAGAGAGCTGCTAGCTCACACTGATATTTCCACTTGTTAGCGGAAATCCTCACTGGTGGCACTGATTTACGCACTCGCGAGGGTGATACATCAGTTTTAAAATTAAAAAAAAAAAATTATGTACGGTCCGTACACCACGTATAGTAACTAATTTATCAGTAAAACCAAGAGATAAATTTTAACTGATATATTCACCTTTATACCATGTTTGACGCAATAAATATATTTGAATTTGAATTTGAATTTTTTGATTTAACGATAAACTGTAGTTACTAATGAAATGAAGTGAGACGCGGGTGTCGATTGACAGGTGATCGCGAACTGAATATAATATATAGTATTGCTAAAATTGATGACTGGCGTAAATGCGCGGTTGGCATTAATTAGGGCAATGCACAATGTGCGTGCTCGTACAATCAGATAGAGATCAATGAGGAAGACAGGCAAAAGACAGCTTTCAGCACAGAAGCGGGACACTATGTATTCTTGAGAATGCCTTTTGGCCTAAAAACAGCTCCTGCGACCTTTCAGAGAGCCATGGATAACATACTTAGGGGGTTGCAAGGGTTACATTGCCTTGTATATATGGATGACATCATTATTTACAGTACTAGTATGCAGGAACACATCAGAGATTTAAAATCTATCTTTGACAGGCTGAGACAAGCGAATTTAAAGGTTCAACTAGACAAGTCTGAATTTCTGAGAAAGGAAGTATTGTATTTGGGACACACAATAACAGATCAGGGCCTTAAGCCAAACGATGATAAAATTAAAGCAATTTTAGACTATCCGCTTCCAAAAACTGTGACAGAAATCAAGAGTTTTCTTGGTTTAATTGGCTATTATAGACGATTCATTAAAGATTTTGCTTAAATTTCAAAACCATTGACCAATTGTCTCAAAAAACGGAATAGCATTGTAATAGATCAGAAATATTTGGACGCTTTCCACCAATGTAAGGAACTTCTTACCCATGCGCCCTTACTACAGTATCCTGATCCATCAAAACCGTACATACTTACGACAGACGCATCTGCCGTAGCTCTGGCCGCAGTACTATCACAAGGAACTGTAGGGACTGATCTACCTGTTGCATATGCAAGTAGGACATTGAGTGAGACTGAAATGCGTTACAACACTATTGAACGTGAGCTTTTGGCGGTTATTTGGGCCATTAAACATTTTAGGCCATACCTTTACGGCAATAAATTTACTATATATACGGACCATCGGCCCCTAGCTTGGCTAGATTCTATTAAAGAACCGAATAGTAAATTGACACGTTGGCGATTACGCTTATTGGAATATGACTATACAACTAAGTATAAGGATGGTAAACAAAACACGAATGCCGATGCGTTGTCTCGTATTAAAGTAAATGCATTAGAAAGAATGGAAAGAATGGGAAAGATATTATGTTTGATGATTCATCTTCAAATGAATCTATGAAGGTCCAAGTAGATGCAAAAGAAGAAAAATTACAGAAACATCTTCAGGAAATAACGAACAAAATTATGGATTTAGCAAAGGAAGACAATGATCAGGAAACACTTATAGAGACAATTGTCTTGTCAGACGCATCTGACACGGAAGAAGCTCGTAATATTGACGAATTAGAACCTAATTATCCACTTCCGCCGCTTTCTTATGGTTCGGAAGGTACAATCCATTCAGCCGCAGATCTAGAGTCTAAGGGGATTCCTATTTTGAAAGAAGCGGTGGATACCAAACCTAACCAAATACTTATTTTTACTTGGCCTAGAAAAGAAATTAATGTAAAAGTTTTAAGTAGAGAACATCAAAAGGTTATAGAAGTATTTTTGCCATTGAACTGTGAGGAACTGATAAAGCAATTCCTTAATTAAACCGAAAACAAAATACTTTATTTATTTTGAGGACAAACAACACCGAAAACAATTTAACGCAGTTATTATTAGGTTGTTCAAAAAGGGTACAGTAGAGTTCTATGAATGCACGGACAGGGTTATTGTAGTAGAAGATGAGAATGAGCAGAAAGCTATAGTATTGCAACATCATGAAGGGAAGACTTGCCACCGAGGCATAAAGGAAACCGTTATTTATTTATTTTATTTATTTATTTATTTATTTAAAGGAAAACCAGCAGCACATACAAAAGAAATTATTACTGGAATAGAATACAAAAAATTACAGCAGCGGTCATAAATAGCTGTGACGCTTGTAAAAAAATGAAATATGACAGAAAACCTATAAAACCAACTATAGAGCTGACTCAAACTCAGTCATCTCCATTTCAGGAAATCTTTATCGATACATTTTCTATTGAAAATAGATCTTACTTGACTATAGTTGATGCTTTTAGTTGGCCAGGCTATTGAGATAGAAAATAAATCAACACCGGAAGTAGTACGTGCGCTGATTAAATACTTTTCAATGTATGGGGTCCCGACTAAGAAAAAAATTGGCGGTAGCACGAGTAACATCGGCACCTTAAAATTTTATTTAATAAAATAGTTATATTAGTGTAATTCTAAATTAGTTGATTTCAAAATCATATTAAAGGGGTGATTCACCAGCACAATTGTTATATCCGAGAAATATCAAACATTTAAGGAACTATCTACGATAAAAAGTGAAGCTATATCAGTGATCAAAACAAACAAGTTTCTACAATTTATTTTATGAAGTGAATACTAACGTGAACAACAAAAACCCTGGAAACTGTGAGTAAAGAAGTTATCACAAATATTTTGTTTTCTTTGCATAAACTTGCATCATAACCAAACTTTCAAGCCCAATGTCAACAAGACATGAGTCATAACTTATTCGAATATTAACGCTCAGAGTCAGACCAGAGAATCACAAATTGGTTGGAAATTTCGATCTATCTTCCATGACACAATTGGCTTAGTTAGAAGATGCACTGACTGCAACGCTTACTTCACCGGGTTCAAACCCTCTGAAGACTCAATCCTAGTTTGAGAAATTTCCTGCGAAAAATAATATTTTTTGATTTTAATCATATTTCTGCGAACAATTTTTAGCGCAAAGGCTTATTTTTGACCATCGACAATGAATGCAGTAATGACCAGGTCACGAGCCAAAAAAGTTACGAATGTAAATCAAGTAACAGGAAAAGACAGCTTTGTAAATAATTATTGCAAAACTATTGACAATTTAAAGGAAAAAATTCTTCAACAAGATTTATTGAATAAAACGTTGATAGAGGAACAGCAAACTAATGCTAAGGAGTTTGAGGACCTATGCAAACAGAACCAACAGTTAAAACTAAAAGCCTATAAGGAAGAAGAAAATAACATGGAATTGCATAAACTATACCAAAATCTTTTAAACGAAAACACAACTTTAAAGAATGAGCTGGAACAATGAGAAATCCAACCTTCATGTACTAGAGTTTTCGAACTCGAAAGAGATTTGGACATAAAAATACAGGAAAACACAGAGTTACAAAATCGATATAGTACGCTATTACTACATAGTCATTCTTCAACAAAAGTTGGATACAAATGCCTCAAAAAAAGAACCAAGACAGCTAGGAATCTAAAGAAAAAATACAGAAAAACAAATATAAAGATTGAGCAACTAACATCAGTAAATTCTGTTTTAAAGAAAGAATTGTTGCATAGAGAATATATAATCAAAGCATTACAAGAAGAAGGAGATAAACTATTTGAAATGATACATCAAAATGAGAAAACTCTTAAGGAAAGAGAAGTAACATAATATGTTACTTCTCTTTAACTCGCATTTAACTTGCTTTTTGAATGATTATGTGAGGTTTAATTGAGGTGATACGGTTAGGATAGAGGGATTAGTAGGTTGAGTTTTCTATATTATAACAAAGTACTTTTTCTGGAAAAGCAACTGATCAAACTGAAAAACTTAATACAAATCAGTGAGGAGTGTTCTAAAACTGACTTCATTGACAAAGCTGACAATCAAAATATGGACAATTGTAATATTATGGAGGACGAATATAAAGTAATCACAAAAAAGGACCGAATTAAAGTAAAGGAGACAAAGAGACCAGTACTTATGCTCTCTGACATTTACGGGAAAAGCGTGTCTGCTGCCATAAATCTCAAACTCCCCGATGACTATGTTGTAGAAAATGTTTGTAAACCCCATAGTACGTTTAATAATATAGTTAGAGGGTACAATGCTGAACAGAAATCGAAGATGGAGGCTCTAATACTACTAATAGGGGAATACCAAACTGTGAAACATGATCAGCTTCATCTATTTTTCTAATATAACCATAGATATGGTTATATTAGAAAAATAGATGAAGCTGCTAAAGATCTAAACGAGAGCAAAAAAAGGCTGATAATAACCACAATCGCTTTTACGGCTCACAGAGAAGACAACAAAATAATATCTTATGTTAACAGCAAGCTCTTTTCTATTGCTTCACTTAACGACAATATTACTATTGTTTAAATCAATGAGTATGGAATAAAACTACCAGGACCAAGGGGACCAGGTTCAAAAAAATACATAGCAAGCAACATTATTACTAACTTGCTAAATGTTGGAAGTAGCAAGAATCTTATAATAATATTTACAGGTGATGTAATTTTACCACCCACGAGTATAAATAGTAGAAATTTTCCGCAAGTTACAAAAATAGGAGTGGTGAAATGACTGTGTGTCACCAAAATGTCCAAGGTGTGTTCAATAAGGTCCATTCACTTGGTCTATTTCTACAAGCTGAAAATATAGACATTATATAGACGTGTGTATGACTGAAACTTTTCTTAAAGTACATAATACTCCCGTATTCTGTATAGAAGGTGACGTTAAGGCGGCTTCTTTCTGTAGAACTGCCCATGAAAAAGGAGGCTGTTTAATCCTAGTAAGAGATAACATTAAGTTTAAAGTTAGAAATGACGTATCCCTTTTGTCTGAAGAATTTGTTTGTGAGATTTTGAGTATAGAATTAAAAGAAGTTATAATCGTGTTAGTATACAGATCACCATCAGCTGACATAGATATATACCTGAGTAAACTTGAACAATGTCTGAATAGAGGTAGAGTAACTTCAAACAATAGCAAAACCATTGTAGTATGTGGAGATTTTAATGTAAATTTCTTAAGTCAAAATATCGATTGCACTAGTCTGCTTGATCTTATGAATAGTTTTTTGTTAAAACAGCAGGTATTTGACTACACTAGGGTTACAGCAACAACAATGTCATGTATAGACAATATTTTCACAGATGCTAGTAAAACAAAAAATGTACGAGTAATAAATGGTGTAAAATCTGATCACTACGCACAAACTGTAAATATTACGACTAATGTAGAACACATAAAACCACCAAAAGTGATGCTTAGACGAATAAATAACTGTAGGATAAATCCATTTGAAGGAAAACTTACAAATGAACATTATGAATGAGAAGATGATATTTACTGATTATAATGAATATTTTTTTAAAGTATTTTTTAAGCAATTTAAATATGTGCATGCCTGTTGTGGAATATAAACCTACTGTGATTAAAAAATTTAACGAGTGGGCTACAAAAGGAATTATTATATCTAGAAAAAGACTTTTTGACCTTTACGCTCTAGATAATATGAATGAAAATCCTGTGCTAAAGTCATATACAGGGTTATTGGTTAATTAGTAACACTACGTGAACTGCAGGTGCTGCCCATCATCACGAACACGTTCGTGAAGACGCCAGGTCTTAATTCACAAAATTTCATGACATCCACCTCCCATACAAAATAAAAAAGCACTGTAGACCGGAACCCAAGGAATTAACAAAGATCGATCTACCCCTCCCATTCTATTTGACTCTCCCACTGTTATTCTATGAAGAGACTAGTGTAGACTTAAGCATTTAGGCAAAAAAGTGCCTATAAAGTATCAGTGAGGGATTGCATATAAATCTTTCAATCCACAATTTGTTTTAAAGTTAAGTTTCAAATTAAGCACCTATTATGATTGGATTTTAAGGCTTAGGTAAGTCCTTTGTAACAAATACTTAAATTTACTGTGGCCGGTATTCTTTCCTGTTATTTCTCGAAGAAGCATAATATTTCACAGGAAAAACTATCGTAGTTTTACGAATTCATTACGGATGTAAGTGGGTTAACTACGAACCTTATTTGTGTTGGAAGCCGCTGCCGTTCGCTCACGGCAGCGGTACAGGCGCGTCGCGAACCGCACTCACCCTGAAGAAGTCCCTCGATAAGGGATGAAACATTGGTGTTCTTCCAACACAAATAAGGTTCGTAGTTAACCCGCTTACATCCGTAATGAAAGCATATAATTTTTACCTAGGCATATACTCACTGAGTCAATAAAATAAGTATGAAAATTAAATGTACCTACAGTACTTACCTGGTTCAGTCGTCTACGAGTAAGTATTCACTATCAAACAGTTACACAAAGTACCAAGAAGCTGATTATTATTGGGCTTATCTACACATTTCACAAATAAAATCCGCATTAAACACAACTATTTCATACATAAATAAAATTATCAAAACAATACACCAAAATAGATATTTTTGTAACCTTTAATTAAGTTTGACACAATGAAATTTTTGTCAGTAAGATTTTTTTTTTGTAAAGGTGTTTGTTCGGTTTTGGAAACGGCATAGAGGTTGATATTGGATAAAAGCCTCCATTTTCTTAAATACGTAGGTAGTCAATGGTGATTTGCAAAGACATAGTAGCCTACGTTTCGTATTTGTACTGGTGGTTTTTCTCTATCTCATAAGCAATCAATTCTTTGAGTATGTGGCGAATCTATTAAGGCATCGAATCTGTGAAAGTCGTTATTTAAAGTTAGTGCTCAACTTTTTTGATAGGCTGTTTATACTCATATGAAAGTTTATACTCATATAAAAAACACCCCAATTATTTAATTTGTATCAAAAAACTTTTAGGCACAACCCAGTTCATCCCACGAAAACTTTATTCTACCGCCTTGAAACATCCCTTTTGACTCCATTGGCAATTCTTTTTACACAATACGAAAGTGACAATCGAAGTCCAGGCTAGGTTTCAAATGTCAAAAATGAAGTCGATCTCGATTGCCAGTTGACTTAGACAATAAGGCTGCGGGTTGTAAGCTATGTAAGCTTTTACAAAAAAATATGTAAAAACGTTTAAGAAATATTATGCGTAAGTACCTATTCTATGTATTTTTTTAACATTTTACTGAACTACCCTATTAAATAAAGGTGGTCTCTTATTGTCACTGTAAAAGATCACGTAGCATAAATCTTACCACCCTAACGAAGTAGCGGGCAACAGCTAGTTTTTCAAATAACGTATTATTGATAGTGTCACCATCAACACCATTACCAGCGAAATTCAAACCTAGTGAATGAATGGAACCTCGTATTTTGGTATTGCGTAACGCCAAATTCAAGCCCATGTGAAACGTCAGATGAGGCAGGGAGCTCATTCGAATATTGTTTGAAGTGTTTTGGTCAAATTTGAATCGAAATAAGAAAATTATGGTGAACATTGTGTTTAAAGCAAAATAATATTATCCAAACAAGGGGTCCTCCCCCAAACAAGGGGTGTTTAGCCATAACCACCACGCTTGACAGGCGGATTGGGGCAGTAAAGGTGTTAAAATACACAGAAGGAAGCTACTGCCCGTTATCTGCTAGGGTCCTTTAGTCGGCTCTTACGACAACCACGAGTTGAGTTTTAGGGGTCGACTCTTACGACATCCACGGGCTTAGTTATAGGGGTTGATTTTTACGACATCCACGGGCTTAGTTATAGGGGTTGATTCTTACAACACGACTCGCTGTCTTGTTCTTACCCTTAACTTAAAAAAAAACGCGTACTTTTGACTTTTAACACAACAAACCGTGAACTTTTGACAACTCCAATAGTGTCACAAAACTTGAAAACTTGCGTTTTGTTAATACCTTTCTAGTAAACAAACTGACAAAATACGTGATTAACTTGCAATTATTGACAAAAATAATGCACAGGCTGTGTTTTTACAGCATAATAAATAGTAGTCCTACTTGCATTAACGAAACGCATGAAAGATCGAAAACGAGAAATTGTATTCACATGGATCAATCATTCCGAAACCGAAGACCAGTTGAATACCTTAGACAATATTAGGTCCTTACATATGAAATTGGCGTTTTGTATGGGAGGAACAAAAAGTCGAATATTTTTTAATATAATATATTTAATTAATCAAAGTATGAACCATTATTTTCTATGCACTTTTGCCATCTTATAGGTAGTTCATTGATCCCTTTACTAAAAAAAACCAGTCGGACGGGAATCAATAAAATCTTTGAAGGCGATTTGGACTGCCCCATCGGAGTTGAATTTTTTCCCTTGCAAGAAGTTATCCAAATTTCGAAAAAAATGGTAATCTGTTGGAGCAAGGTCCGGGGAGTACGGAGGATGTCTTAGACTTTCCAATTGAAGCTCTTCTAATTTAGTAGCCGTCTGTTGCGCAGTGTGTGGTCTAGCGTTGTCGTGAAGCAGCAGTGGCGTGGAGCGATTGACCAGCCTAGGTTGTTTAGCCGCTAGCTTTTCCATCATGGTTTGCAATTGCTGACAATAGACATCAGCCGTAATAGTCTGGCCAGATTTGAGAAAACTGTAATGAACAATACCGGCACTAGTCCACCAAACGCTTACAAGTAACTTTTTTGGGGTTAATTTTCGCTTGGGGCAGGATTTGGCTGGCTGGCCAGGATCCAACCATTGCGCTGAGCGCTTCCGATTATCGTAAAGAACCCATTTTTCATCACAGGTAATGATTCGGTTTAAAATACCTTCATTATTGTGCCGGTTTAGTAATGTAACGCAGCAGTCGACGCGCGTTTGCCGGTTTGCTTCAGTCAATTCGTGAGGTACCCACCTTTCAAGCTTTTTAATCTTCCCAATTTGCTTCAAGTGAATTAAAACAGTTTTATCACTAACATCGCAGCCTGCAGCTAACTCGGACGTGGTTTGCGATGGATCCGCTTCCACAATAGCCTTCAACTCTTCATTATCAACTTGAGTCTCAGGCCGTCCACGGGGCTTGTTCTGCAGGTCAAAATTTCCAGAACGAAAACGTTGGAACCAAAAACGAACTGTGTTTTCTTTTGCAACACGACCGCCATACACATCATTCACCCTTCGAGTTGTTTCTGCAGCACTAGTGCCACGGCGGAACTCGTACTCGTAAATAATGCGATATTTTAAGTTTTCCATTTTGTAAAATGAGTGACGCAAACAGAAAAAAACAGAAGAAAAAAAACAAATGAATGACGATCATCGAAGCACAAATACATGAGTCTATAGCTGTACTCTGAATTTGGAATTCCTTACCAAAGAGGAGAAATTTGTGATTAAAGTGGCCAGTACGAAAAACGCCAATTTCATATGTAAGGACCTAATATTACTGACGACGACATTCTGACTGGGTCGACCACTGGTAATCGACTTGGAAGTTCACTGGTAATGGATTTCAAGCTAGACAATAAGGCTGCCATAAATTAGTAACACTACGCCGCCGGGCCCAGTTTTGGGACATAAAAACAAGTCTGAATTTGTGTAGGTAAAAAATCGACCGGAGTTTCCAACAGGCATTGTTGGAAACTCCGGTCGATTTTTTATAAACCTGCCGTTCCTAAATCGTATGTTTTGTTCCACCCCTATGAACGCGAAATACTATGCCTATCCTTTCCCCAAAATGGCGCGCTTTGCGCCCTCTTAAGTACATAAAAAAACACTTTAAAACTAGCAACCTTAACAAGGCTTAAGGTTGCTAGTTTTAAAGTGTTTTTTTATGCTCATTTATTTAAATTAAACTTCGATTTTCGTTGTTCAAATCATATTTTTTTAGTAACTATTTGTTATTATTACAGTTTAAGTGTTACTTAATTAGAAAGTTTCATGTGTCTACCTATTGTAGTTCAAGAGCCATGACAAATTAAGAGCAAAAATAGCCAAAAAAAATAACGTTTGTTGTATGGGAGCCCCCTTTAATTTTCTTTTTCTTTGATATTTATTAATTTCTATTATTTGTTTGTGTAGCGGCATGAGAAATACACATTATCTGAAAATTTAATCTGTCCACCTCTTACGGTTCATGTGACATAGCCACGTGACAGACGGACGGACGGACGGACGAACAGCGGAGGCTTAGTAATAGGGTTCCGTTTTGACCCTTCGGGTACAGAACCCTGAATAAACACTTTCAAACTAGCAACCATAAACCTTGTGCTCAATTTTCTAAATTAAACCTCGATTTTCGTCGCATAAATCATAATATTTTTTTGTGTCATAGTAGGTACCTACAGACCAAATTACTTTTGAATGTAATATAGGTAATTAGTTTGCATACCGCCTCTCAATACCGTGCCAGGTCCAGAGCTGGATGGCACTTATTTGAGTTAGGTACTTAAGGGCCTGTTCACACCTATTGAGTTAATCGCTACCCAGTGCGGCAACGAGAAACCTTGCTCAGTTGGGCATTTTGTATGTACTAAATACACACCTACTACCTAAGTACACACAGTACAGACAGTACACAGTACAGTAAGTAGTAACTTCCTCAGAAGCGTCATAGGTCATATTGTCCGCTTAAAATACATCCATCCACATAACTTCATGTTACAATTCTAAACGAACGCCACCCTTAGTTATTTTAGGGTCCCGTACCTCAAAACGAACCCTTAGAGGATCACTTAGTTGTCCGTCTGTCTTTTAACCCTCTTTTCTCGGGGATGGCGTAGAGGAGTTGAAATTAACACCAAATGCTCAAGTCCGTAACCTCTTGGAGCCGTAATACAAATCAAACTTCTAAGACAACGCAATCAAAATTTACAGCCGCATATTTTGAAATTTCCAAGGAAATCACATGCACACAAAACCTATACATAGGGTAATTCTCGTTGACCTATCCATGACATTTGGTCCTAGCACAAGTCTTTACTTCGGAAAATCCGAAAACCGCAAATTTGTAGTTTAAACACGAACGATTCTCACAAGGGACTAAAACCTAGGTATAGGGTATTTCCCGTTCACCTCGAATCATGAAAATTGCAAAAAGCAAGGTCTTGCACAATTTTCGTCAGCGAAGTCGCTTCATGTTGGCGTTAAAGGTATCGTGTACAACAGCTGTTATTGCACATGATAAGTACAGTTGATTAGAAATGGGCTTTTTGAACCGTAACTAGTTAATAAGTTTAATTCTTTTTTTATTATCATTTTAATAGACATTTTAACTTCATTTCTGCTAATTTGCTAATTCATTTCTACGGAAATGAACGTAATGGGCGCTTTGTCTTACGGAATTCTAAAAATAATACTAGTCGTACCCTACCTTTTTTTTTAATTAGTTAAAAAAATCGAAGCTAAAAACAAATAGTTGTAAGTTACCACAATTCATACTTTTCTGAGTTATTGCATTTTGAGCACTAATTATGAGATCTCCTTTGCCGCAACAAAAATTATGCCTACCTATTCAAATTAAGGGGCGAACCTTAGGTTTGGTTGTCAAACTACGCCTTGATCTCAGTACTCACTGGATCCCCGTGGTAAAAACTCGAATTACATAAAATTCTACACCTTTTCTTTGTTTCCTTCAACGTAAAAATACGATTGAGAAAAAAAAAAGATAAATAAAATCATGAATGTGTCCTCTGTTTCGCACATAATTTGATCGAGATCTCAGGAACCCTGCGGTCTATTGAAATGACTTAAGTTTTGATTCGAAGGTAGGTAGGGTACTAATTATTTGGTTCCTTGAACCAGTTTCTTCATAAGTTGCAAAGTTTTCTTGTAAATAATAAACAAAAACTTGATTTTGGTGCTTACGCCGTTCCAAAAATGTATGCTTTGTCCCACTCCTATGAACGCGAAATCCTATGCCTACCCTTTTTACAAAATGGCGCGCTTCGGGCTCTCTTGAGTACATTAAAAAAACACTTGCAAATTATCAACCATAAGCCTTGTGCTCAGTTTTCTGAATTAAACTTCGATTTTCGTCGCTTAAATCATAATTTTTTTGGTGTCATAGTATTTTCTGGAGTATATTATGTGGGTTCCCACTTTATTAGTTATTTACCTACATTTTGTTTGGCTTCGTTTTTAGGATTCCTAAAATTTTACAGTCAGAAATTGTTACCGCACTAGAAGCCGTGGCTTTAGTTTAGTAAACTGTGAAAATAGTATCTGTAGAGTGCCATTTGAAGCAAAATCCCTAGAAAAGGATCCAAGCGGAGAGTCTGCTTCACGTATAATACAGCAAAAAGAATTAGTGCTTTAAAGTGGAGTAGCTCAGTATTCCAGGCTTGGGACTGGCGACATAAAAATAAATTATCTACATACCTAATAAAAGCTAGCGTACGTTCAGACTTCAGTCAGAAACGGCGGAATCCGTAAACCGCCGTATGATCTATGTCATTCTAGGTAGTGTGAAAGTTTAGTACGGTACAACCCCAATGTCAATTGTATGCGAGCGGTTAATTCGTGAGAATTGCATCCGCTCCGATTTCGCCGTCTCTGTCTCTGTCTTTCTGTCATCTGGCCATAAAGTAAAAAATATGTATACCCGAGCAAAAGAAATAACGTAAACAAACCATAAAAAAGGTTCTTTACAGAACAAACTTTCAAGTCTCATTGGACGAACGAAATCTAGACTGGACCTAAAATAACCTAAAAATACAAGGTAGATTATCCTTGTATTTACTTTCGTTGCATCCACTTCACATCCCATAGTAAATACATAGTAAATATAATAAACAAATAGTAAATTATTTTAGGGCATAGTTTGAGAAATATAAATTTTGGTTCCACATTATTCTAATAACTCTACTAAATAATACAGTAAAAGCTCCTTATTCGCGAGGTATACGTTCCGTAAATATGCCGCGAATACAGAAACCGTGGATACGGAAAGGTAATTTGTATAGGAACGTAGGGGATACGTTCCACGAACTCAAA
Organism: Eupithecia inturbata; assembly: GCA_963662085.1. Taxonomy (NCBI): domain Eukaryota; kingdom Metazoa; phylum Arthropoda; class Insecta; order Lepidoptera; family Geometridae; genus Eupithecia; species Eupithecia inturbata. The sequence goes on along the minus strand of OY759178.1, from coordinate 74,914 downwards.
AAAACATACTAAAAATCTATTTAATTACATAACGAATTTCGATTTCTTAACAATACCTACTAATTATTATCCGTTAAATACAGGAGCTGAAATGATCGGTTGAATAGATTATAGCACATTTTGTCGCACTAGAAAGAAGATGTCTCAGGCCGCCACAAAAAAGGGGAACAGGATTAGGTAAGCAGGCAAATATTTAACAATGTAGGCGTATTTAAAAAGTGGCGTTTGCAACAATTTACATAAAAGCACACAAAATGTACAATTTTGTCCACGCAATGCTCAAAAATGTAAACAAAATGAAAATAAATATGTACAAAAATTAAATGTACATAAAATGTACAGCAATCGTCCCTGAATTAACAAAATGTAGGTACATATTAACAATATGAACATAAAATTTTATGTTCATATTATTAACATAAACATTTACTGTACATTTAATGTACAGTAAATGTTCACAAATAAACATGTACAGATTATGTACGTACCTAAAGTGTACAGCAAATTTACGTAAATTACATAAATGTAAAGATAATGTACATAAAATGTACAGCAAATTTTCACAAATTAACACACAGGTATGTACAGATAAGACAGCATGAAACAGACAGCATCATCAACTGGTAGCCTTCTAGCGGTAGAAGTGTAAACGTTATAGGGGTTACCAAATGATGCTGCTCTCCGTATCTATGTACATTTAAATATCTACATTTAACACCATCTACATGTACCTTCATGAAAGTTATGTAGGTACAGCAAATGCCTTATTTACAATAGATCACCCCTGAGACTTAAGTCCCGAGGATGACGGTGAGTATCACGCACAAAACGTTCAAAATAGTCACCGTCACACCCAATACACATGCCGCACCTAAAAATGGTCTGTTCTTTCACACGTGATAACACTTGAGGGTTCATTTTTATCAGTTCGAATGCCCGGGTAATTTTCGTTACCAAAATATCCCGGCTCGCTAATGCACCACCGCTGTAAACCATTGCCTTGACGTGGCCCCACAAATAAAATTCTAATGGCGTAATGTCCGGTGACCTAGCAGGCCATGCGATCGGACCTCCCCGCCCGATCCAGTGTCCGGGATACTCCCGGTCTAAATAGTCTCTGACTGAGCGAGCGTAGTGGGCTGGCGCCCCGTCCTGCTGCAAGTACATGCCACGCAAGGAAGCAAGCGGTACGTCCTCCAACAACACTGGTAGAGTTTCTGACAAAAAGTTCAGGTACGTTTCTCCATTCAGTCTTTCTAAAAACACTGGGCCAATTAATGTATCATTAACGATTCCCGCCCACACATTTACAGAAAATCTGTGTTGAAAGTTATGCGGCCTAACTTCATGAGGATTCTCTTGACACCACAAATGTTCATTTCTTGTGTTGAATAGTCCTAAACGTCCAAATGTTGCCTCATCAGTCCACAATATTGAGGGCCTTTCAGCCAGGACCCAATTACAAAAGCCAACTCGCGCCGGTTTGTCGGCCTCGGTGAGCTCTTGTACTCGCTGCAGATGATAGGGATGCTTATCGTCATTGTGCACGACAGTCCACGCGAACCATTGGCTCACGTTAAATTGTCGTGCTGCATCGTTAGTGCTCGCAGAAGGATGATCCTCAAAAAACTGTAGAATCTGCTCTTCCGCAATTTGCGTGGGTGGACGACCACGGTCAGTGGACTGCGGCTGAAACTAACCATATTCGCGTAACCGCTGCGTAGCAGCCAGCATGGTTCTGCGACATGGTGTTCGCACGTTTGGGAACAAACGTGCGTATTCCCGGCACGCATCCGTTACATTGTCATTGCACCTGGCGAGCACCCGAACCATTTCAGTGTACTCGACATTGGAAAATTGGTAGGTCATCGTACGACGGGCCTCACAAAACTCACAAATCTGCAAAAACTGAATTGAAAAATTCCCACTTCTATTATTAGGCAATAATAGAGAAAAGATGAGAATAAAGATAATAAAACCATAATATTCGTGTAATGTTCTTTTAGTTTCAAAAAGCAGGTATCGTTATGGTATTGCAAAAACGTGCTAAGCCCTTTACTAGATTTTATATCAACCCATAGGCGTGGCCATGGCATGTTATTACGCCCTCTGCAATTAGGGATCCTTGTGATGTGACAAAATCTTTTTTTTAGGGTACCGTACCATATTTGGATGAGAGTTTTAACAGTTTTTTTTTTGAGATATTTGCCCTGGTTTAGGCGAAATGTAATTCGTTACCATGTTCAAAATTAGCCCGCGAAAGGTTGGTCCTATATAACCAATAACCCTGTATAAGGAAATATAGTAAAATCTTTAAAAAAGTCTGCATTATGGCTAAGCAGAGGCATACTGCAACGAGAATTGAAAACTCTGGTAATAAAATAAAATGTGTATGGGAAATAATTAAACAAGAGACAGGGAAAGAATGTACAACTAGTCTTAATATCTGTGATAAAATACATTGTGATACTAGTAATAAGTTTATTTTTGATAAGATTGACATTGCTAATTTTTTTAATGACTATTTTGTAAATATTGCTAATGATGTGACATTTAATTTAATTTGTTCAATTGAAAAATCTAAATATTATCTAAATCAATTTATTCCATTCGTAAAATCTAGTTTTATTTTAAAGCCAGTAGTAATTACTAGAGTTACATATAAAGTTAATAAGATCATTGAAACCAAAAAAATCTAATGATTTTTGGTATATAACTCCATATCTGTTAAAGAAAATTGAATGTGAAATCGCTGAGCCAATGATGCATATTATTAATAATTGTATCCTAAATGGGATATTTCCCAAGCAAATGAAAATTGCGAAAGTTGTACCAATACATAAGAAAGGAAATATGTCTTTGTGCAATAATTATCGCCCTGTCTCAGTACTCCCTACTATTAGTAAGATTTTAGAAAAGTAAATAGCTGAAGAACTTGCCACATATGTTGTAGACCATGATCTGTTGAACTGTAGACAATTTGGATTTCAAAAAAGGAAATCGACCAAACATGCTATTACAAGGCTACTAGAAGATGTGTTTGCAGGCTTGGAGAAATCACAAAAAACTTACGGAGTATTTTGTGATCTCTCCAAAGCCTTTGACTGTGTTTCACATAAAATTCTTCTTAATAAGCTAGAGCACTATGGTGTAAGAAATAAAGAGCTCCGAATATTTGAATCCTATCTCTGTTATAGAGAGCAAGTTACAGAAGTAAATGGATGTAGGTCTAATGTAAATAATATATCACTAGGGGTACCTTAAGGTTCTACGCTGGGTCCTCTATTATTTTTATTGTATGTAAATGATGTTTCTATAGCTTGTAAGGATATTGACATAGTCTTATTTGCTGACGACACTAGTTTAATAATTAAGGACAAATGTAATGTAAATCTTGGTAACAAGTTAAAAGAAGTCATAGTTAATTTAAAAGAATGGTTTTCCGTAAATAACTTACTGCTTAACTTTGACAAAACACATGTTGTAAAATTTGGATTAGGAGCAAAGGGGAGTATTTCTAGCTCTATGGCTGACAGAGCACTAGAGGAAATGGATGTGCCCAGGAAAGACAAAATTAAATTTTTAGGTATATGGTTAGATTCAAAATTAACGTGGGCAACTCATATAGACGAACTATCAAAAAAATTGAGCTCCGCAACGAATGCAATCAAAAAAATTAAAGAAAATTGAAGAAGAGGAGAGAAAGCAGCAAGGGATGTTTATTTTGCTTACTTTCATTCTCTTATGAGTTATGGACTAATGTTTACGACCTTATCTATGCTTCAATCAAAATAAAAACCCCAAAAGTTAAGGCAAGAGTCGTGATGCAACGAAATTTCTCAGCGATGGACCATGAGAAGTTACGCTCTGACGTTGAAACCATAGACTGGTCTGAATTATGGTCTACTAGCGATGTCAATGAAAAACTCAAAATGTTTACGGCAAATGTCACCCAGCTCTACGACAAACATGCCCCAATTAGACCTGTCCGTATGAAACGTCAACCAACCCCTTGGCTGACAGACGATATACGTAAGTTGATGTCTAGGCGAAATCACCTTTATCGTAAGTATCGCAGAAGTCCCAACGAAGAAGCGTTTGGAAGGTTTAAGGCAGCTAGAAATAAGTGCAACCAGGCTATTAGAAACGCTAAGCGACGTAACATCTTTAATGTGATTGAGGGCTGTACCCCGGCTAATGTCTGGAAAGTGCTACATGGGTTGGGCTTTGGGAAGGCGAAAAGGGCTGCGGATCCGTCTACTGATGTAAATAAATTAAATCAGCACTTCTTATCAGCTCCCTTACAAATAAATGATCAAGCCAAAGAGGAAACAATTATTAAGCTATCAAGAGGGACTCCGAATGAGTCTTCTTCCCCTTTCTTCTTTACAACGGTCGAGGTGTGTGAGATAGAAAAGATTGCTCGGAGCATTAGCACCAAGGCCGTAGGTCATGATGGCATAGGTCGAAAAATTATTCTACCGATCCTTGACCTTGTTTCCCCTCACCTTGCACACATCATAAATTCCTCTATGTCCACTAGTTGTTTTCCCTCTGATTGGAAGAAGGCTTTTATTATCCCTATTCCTAAAAAAGCTGAGATAGCCGACCTAAAGGACTATCGTCCGATCTCCATATTACCCTTTTTATCAAAAATCATTGAAAGGGTAGTCCACCGTCAGCTCTCTTCCTTTCTTACTAAAAATAACCTTCTCTCACCTTTCCAGTCCGGCTTCCGCCCTGCCCATAGCACTTCTACGGCGCTCATCAAAATAACAGATGATATTCGCGTTGCCATCGAAAAGAAACAGCTTACCCTTGTCAGTCTACTTGACTTCAGCAACGCGTTTAACTGTGTCAACCACGATCTACTTCTGGCTGTGCTGCGCTCCTTAAATCTCTCCCCAGACAGTGTAAGCTGGTTTAAATCATATCTTAGTGAGCGCTCGCAGTGTGTCAGAATCAACGATGTCTCATCGAACTGGTGTTCTGTAGGTATAGGGGTTCCACAAGGAAGTGTACTCTCACCACTCCTTTTCTCCATTTTCATTAATACTCTTGTACCTAAAATCAGATTCTCATCCTTTCACCTGTATGCTGATGATGTCCAGCTATACCTCAGCTTTGATTCTAAGGAGATAGATCATGGTATTGACACCATGACTAAAGACCTTAATGCGATCCATCACTGGACTCGGGAGTTTGAGCTTCTCATAAACCCCAGCAAGACACAAGTTATGCTCGTTGGTAGTAAGTACTACCTATCCAGATTAAACACCAACTTGTTGCCGCCTGTAAAATACAATAACGTTCCGCTGCAGTACTGTCCGGAAGTCAAAAATCTTGGTCTATATAATATCACCAACAATCTATCCTGGGATTCACATGTTGCCCAGGTAAGCAAGAGTATTTATGGAAGCATGCATTCTCTAAAGCTAATGAAAAATTTTCTACCACAACCAACTAGAAAGACACTAGTTGACGCGTTGCTTTTCCCTATTCTGGATTATGCAGATGTGTGTTATCCCGACGTTACAGAGGAGCTGCTGAACAAGCTGGAGAGATTACAAAATCTCTGCATCCGCTTCATTTTTGGGCTGCGGAAGTATGATCATTTATCTGTCTTCCGCACTCAACTGAAGTGGATCAAAATCAGAAAGCGTCGAGATTTGCACACATTATGCCTCTTATTTAAAACTCTTTCTGATCCACTGTCCCCAAGTTATCTATCCGAATTATTTTCCCCACTCTACACTTCTGGACGCACTGTACGGCACTCAAAACGACTGCAGCTAGCAACACCGGATCACTGTACAGTGGGCTACCATAGAACCTTTGCCGTCCAGGCCACACGCTTATGGAACAGTCTTCCAGTGGAATGTCGCGAGGTATCCTCGGTACATGTCTTCAGATCTAGAGTCTATAATCATTTTCTTTCCCAGGAATAATTCGGTAAGTTATATATTTTATTATTCATGTATGTATATTTCGGTTTAATATAATATATATATATTTGACGACCGATGTGGCGCGGCGGACGAAGGTCCGCCTGCGGCGCAGAAGGTTGCGGGTTCGATCCCCGCCTTGGGACAAATGTTTGTACGATCTGCAAATATTTGTTCCGGGTGTTCTGGGTATTTTCTATATATAATACAAAATATCTATCTATGTTATTTATTGTATTAAGTCTATCAGTCATCTAGTACCCATAACACAAACTCTGCTTACTTTGGGGCTAGATGATGCTGTGTGGATTGTCCAGCACTATTTATTTATTTATTTATTTATTTATTTATTTAATATAGTAACATTATATATTTAGTAATGTGAGTACTTATTATTATTATTATTTTTTCTTTTTTTGTATGTTAATGTCAGGATTTATTAATTGTATTTTCCTTTGTTTCATGTAATTAATAATTTTTGTTATTTAGCACTACCTACTAAATTGTTGTCAACACTACCCAAAGGTTAGCAGGTAGAGAATGCTATCTAGCATTATGTTCGCCTATGTACAACTGTTGTGCAATAAAGTATATTCTATTCTATTCTATTCTATTCTATGTTTTGGGGTACTGCAGCTGATAGCAATCGAATATTTGTACTGCAAAAGCGATGCATTCGATACATTCTAGGGCTAAAATATAGAGAATCTTGTAGAGAAAAATTCAAAGAACTAAATATTATGACCATGGCTAGTCTGTTCGTATATCAAAATATTGAATATGTGCTAGAAAATATTGGAGATATGGTGACAAATGCAGAGGTTCATTGTCATAACACTAGGAATAAGGAAAATGTAGTAGCTCCACGGACCAGACTTAGTAAAATTTTGAAAAGTTATAAATGTATATCCTTAAAATTTTATAATAAAATACCAATCGACCTAAGAAAAAGACCTGACATTGAATTACTACATTATGTCAAAAACTATTTAATGAAAAAATGTTATTATACAATTGACGAAGCTTTGGCGGACACATCTTTATTTTGTGAAGATAATTATGATATTGAGTAAGTGCGATCTAGGTACATTTGTACACATTTTTATGACATGTCTAAGTGCTTTGTATAAGTTTAAAGATGAAATAAATGACTTTAATGACTTTAAGATCAGCAGTGACCCAGGATCCGAGTTCAATAATAATTTGATGAAAGAATTAGCTGAAATGTATAAAATTGACTTACACATTTGTACCCAAAACAATCCCAATTCGACTGGTATCGTTGAACGTTTTCATTCCACAATACTACGACTAGCGAAATATGAACAGAAATGTACTGATGCAGCTTCTATAATGACGTATGCAATTATGGCCTATAATAATACTGTACATTCAGCAACAGAGTTAACTCCGTTTGAAATAGTTTTTGGACACCCAGATTCCAGTAAATTATTCGATGGAGAGTTTGAAAAATCGTACATGCAGCAATTACTTAAGGATCATGCAAAGCGAACTAAATATCTATATCAGTATATTTCGGACAAATTGGTAGAGCGAAAGGAGAAAACTAGGAAAAAAAGATTAGGAGAACAGGTTGAGTTAGAGCCAGGAGATGTAGTTTATACGAAAGATATAAATACACGAAAAAGCAAGGACAAGGCCAGATACAAGAAGGCAATTGTTAAATCGAGTTTAGAACGAAATGTAGCGTCAGTGAAAATTGATCAGAAAAATTCAAGGGTCCCTATTAAAAATATGAAACGCCCTTCACAGGTGGTGTTTGGTCATACTGACCCTACTTCCCCAAAGCCGGGCCCTTCATCTGCAAAAGATTGAAAACAATCCAGATATTTTACCTGTGAAAGAAGGACAAGCGTTCAGGCAAACAGATAAGTGGTTAATAGTTAAGATTTTAGATTCAAGCGGCATAGGTAGCAATTTGGATTTTCACATAGTAAAATTCAATAATTTTATTAGGTTAGTCGATAGTCATAAATCTTTTGCTCATGAATTTTTGGGCATAAAAGCACAAGTAGAGTACGTACGGAACACAACTGTCGTGAAATTTCGCCAGTTAGTCCCGTCGCATAGGTTTAAGCGAGGTTTAGTTAATCCCCTTGGGTCACTTATTAAGGCTGTTTCGGGTAATTTAGACTATGAAGATGCTATTCGTTATGATTCACTCATTTCGCGAATTAGTTCAAAGGAGATGGCTACGGAGAAAAGAATAACGATGATCACCAGGATGTCGGACAATTTCGAAAACAGTACAGAAACTTTACAAGAAAACATAATTATATTGGATAAACGCTTTAAGGTTATTGAAGAATTAATTAAATTGCAAAATTTTCAAGAAAACACCTGCCTCTATCTGACATACGTATCAAGTATGTATGTTCGATATGTTTATAAGTACATTTAGAACCATCTATGTAGAGTTGAACGAGATAGAGACAGCGCTGGCATTCATTAAAGTGTCTGTACTACATCAATCAATTGTAGATTCCACGGAGCTCTTGTTATTATTGAAAGAAATTGAAAATGTACACCATTTGGTTAATAACGTAAATGAAAGCAATTTATTAAAATTAGAAAGGGTCATTGAAGTAAAAGCTTATGTAAAATTGAACCAGATTACGTTCATTTTGGAAGTTCCGTTAATTGATAAAAATTCTTACGATTATTTTAAGATCTACTCATTACCTATTTTTCAAAGTTTCTTGAATAAGACTGTTGTTGTTTTTCCTGAATTCCCATACCTTTTGGCGAAAAATTCGAAATACCTGCCGGTCTCAAAGTCATGCGAGAAAATTGCTGAAAACAACAAATTTCTCTGTCGTGACATGATGCAGTTTCCAATACTCACCTGTGCAGAGCAGCTCCTAGAGTTTCAGCCAGATCCCACGTTATGTGTACCACATGCTGTTGCCATCGAGGATGTTAAGGTTCAGAGGATTGGCTTAGATGCTTGGATTATATTCACACAGAAACAAACAGTTTTGGCCGAAAAATGTCATCATGAGAACAGTAGAGAATCTCTACATGGTACTTACATTTTAACTACTTCGGAAGACTGTGAAGTATATTTGGGTGAGCTGAAATTGGTATATCATAAGATGTTTGCAGGAAACCTTCAGTATAAAATAACACCGATTGTTACTTTTCCAAAATTAAAATCAGCGAATATTACTTCACTGCCCACGGCCAACATCAAGAACATCGATTTGGAGGAAACTAAGTATTTTTCGCGTATCCTAAAGCTAAAGGAAAGTGAGATTAGTGAAAGTGAAAGTAAGATAAGTGTCGTAAACACCTAAAGCATTAGTATAGGAACTATTTTATTGTACTTAATTTTAATCATTACCGTAATTTGTCTTATACTTTATCGTTATGTTTTGAAGCGAAATGATCGGATCAAAGCTCCTGTAAGACCCGATAATTTCGCACTTGAGGGGGGAGGAGTTATGCATCCAGCCAGTAGAGACATCATGACATTGAATGCCTAACTGCAAGCTTGCTCGATTGGGTGGGCTCTACGGCGAATGCTTATCGCCTCGCCGCGCCGTCGCGTCATTGCCCACGCGTGTCTGAGACGCGTCGATGGTACTTAGGACCTAAGTTTGTTTTAATTAATTTGTCATTCGTATTGAGATTAAACACGCTCATAGACGTCTCTTGTAAAAGCGATTTTTATTATTAAATTTCCAATAGATTTCCCTTAAAGTAGTTTTTAAAAACACGTACAACGTTCCCGAATCCTTTACTACCTAGACTATTGCACTTTGTTCCATACGGCACACGGTCTAGTCTGCCGAGCTGGTCTGCATACCAACGAACGTTACCTAGACTATTACACATTTAACACTAGTGTTAAATGGTCACTGCCGTAGGCAGAAACTATTTAACACTAGTTTGTGTCTACGGCTTTGCACGCGTTGTTTCTATGGAAAAGTTTAAAGGTTATTCAACTTTACATCTCATGGGATCTGTTTTATAAGATAAAAAATCTATGTTTGATTCCACGCTTAGAGCTAGTCGTCATAGCGTGAAGAGGTAACAAACACCCATCCCAAGTTTCGCATTAATAATATTAGTGGGATAGTGTGAAGTGAGATGCAATATTATGCAGCCTGCAGCCTGTGGATGAGCGTTACTCGAGCGGCGTACAACGCCCTCCGTGTGCAGTACAATAACGCGTTCCGGATGCTGGTGGGGCTGCCGCGTAATGCAGCGCGTCAGGTATGTTTGCGGAGGCGCGAGTGGATGATTTCCACGCCATTATGCGCAAGCGTGTCGCCTCCCTGATGCGGCGGGTGCGCGCCAGCCCCAACAGTTTCCTAGTCACGGTGGCTGAGCGGGTGGATGGCCCCATTCTCAGACACTGGACTGAGACGCATGTTTTGTCTTGCCACTCTATGCGTTGTGCAAAATAAAATAAACAAAATATTGTAATATACAAATAAAATATAATATACCTACTGTAACTTAATTTAATTTATTCTAATTATTTGAATCTGTAATCTAATCTTATGTTATTGACTGTAATTTTAAATTTTATTTGATTGTGTGTATGTGTAATATGGATTATTATCTGAAATAAATGAATACAAAAATGTATTTATCAGACAGATTAGGGTCATTGACTCTACCTACCGATCTACGGTTTCCGTATAAAGCAATCGCGTTTTCAAAATGCTGAATGCAGTTTTACTTTAAAATAAGGGAATTTTTCCTTTCAGTAAAACGTCCCTTCAATATTTCTAGTATGCGTACCATGACGTATAGTTATTGTTCCTACTTCCTAGGAGTGGCGTAGGTAGGTATGGTACCTATCACAGAGGTAGGTGTAGCGAGCTAGCTGCGAGTTGGCAGCGACTTGTGAAAGGCTCAAAGTTTGGCGGTTGCTATTATTCTGCTCAACTCATCAGCTAAGTGTTCACGCCGCACCGCGCGACGCTCGTCTCGCGGAGAAGGTAGATACGTACGTATCTACATGGCAAGATAGCGGCGCGCGGGAAACGCAACACCGCGCATATATTATATCCTAGCTGCATCCCGCTACTTCGTTAGCGTGGTAGGTTGGCTAGGTACCACGCACGTTTAAGACAGAGCACCCTAACCAACCAACCCGACACCGTATCATTTGTTTAACAGCAGCTAGGACAGATTAGTTGGAAAACTTAAAAAAAAAACACCGCGAGGTAAAATGGTTAAAAGTTTTTACAATTTTAATTTTTTGTAAAGTTTATGAAGGCAGGACAAGCTAGACATTTTTGCGGTAATCTACATGAACTGAACTAAAGCTGCACGCGCGCCTGTCCGCGCCGCAGGAGCAGCACGCGCCGCACTCATCGCGGTAATCTACATGAACTGAACTAAAGCTGCACGCGCGCCTGTCCGCGCCGCAGGAGCTGCACGCGCCGCACTCATCGCACGTTTGGCTATCCGCGCTGAACGCGCTGCATTTTAGTAAAATCCTATAGGTATACGGATTCTACTGGGAATAGGCACTTGACGTATGTACCTATGGCAAAACCTCGTTTGGGGAAGGCATTTTCAGCAGTGGACGTTGGTATACTGATGAAAAGGAGTCTTCATACTACGTGTCGAGATGTCTCTACGAAGCCGCCACCATGAGTGTCCAAGTACAAGGCCAGCAGTCTAAACCCCTCCAATTGCGCAGAGGAGTGAGGCAGGGGTGTGTTATATCCCCGAAATTGTTCACATTGGAGGATATGTTTAAGATGCTGGACTGCAAAGGTAGGGGCATTAACATAAACGGCAACTACATCTCAGACCTACGATTCGCTACGATTTCCAATACAAGTTATTAAAGCAAGCATAAATTACATAGTAGATCCATTAGTTTACATAATTAACTTGACTCTTGAAACTGGTATATTTCCCGGAGAACTTACAAAAGCCTTGATGAAGCCTCTTCATAAAAAAGGCTCAAAAGCGGATATGGGAAATTATAGGCCTATTGCCCTTTTACCAAGCTTCTCAAAAATATTTGAGAAATATTTGAAATATTTGTCATTTGTAAAAGATTAGTGTCATTCATAGAAAAAACAATATTTTGGACCCAAATCAATTTGGTTTTCAAAAAAACAAAATTACTACATTAGCTATTTTTAAACTACTTAATACTGTCTGGGAAGGATTAAATAATAAAGCTCTTGGTGTAACATTGCTATTAGACATATCTAAGGCCTTTGACTGTGTTGTTCACAAAATTTTGCTTGAGAAAATTGAGAAATTAGGTATAAGAGGCACAGCACTCCCACTTTTTACATCATATTTAGAAAATAGAAGCCAAGCTACTGTTATTCAAAGATATAACAAAGGAACTAAGACAACATAAACAATACAATCAAATTTCGAAAATGATTTAATAGGTGTACTGCAAGGGAGTATATTAGGTCTCCCACTATTATTGTTTTATGTCAATGAGTTACCTAATATAACTAAATATCTATGCGTATATATACATTTGCCGACGACGCTACAATATAATTATATACCCCAAAATAAAAAATCTGACACTAAATTTGAACAGGAAATTAACATAACATTAAAATCACTTGTGCTTGAGTGAATAAATTTACAGGTAAACGTCACTAAGACTAATATAATAAGAATTCAAAATTATAAAACTCCACCAAAAATTTCATACAAAAATAACGAAGTAAAAGAAATTAATAAAACGATATTTTTAGAACTAACAATTGATTCACATCAAAACTTCAAAGCACACCTTTCAGAATTAAACGAAAAAATTTCTAAGTACTGCTACGCTCTTTCTACACTTAACTCAATTACTTCAAAAACTATAGCAAAACAAGCCTATTATGGATTAGTTTATTCTCAGTTAAGCTATGGAATAATTTTCTGGGGAAACTCTGTTGATATCCAAACCACTTTTGTAATGCAAAAGAAATCATTAAGATGTATTTATAACTTAAAGAGAATGCTCTTTCTTTCGATTCGCTCCGAAATATTTTTAAAAAGGAAAAAATACTGACTCTCACTTCCATCTATATTCTAGAATTGTGTATTTTTGTAAAGAGCAATAAGCAATATTTTTTTGAAAAGAAAGCTGTGCGTGCATTCTCTTAAAGGTCCAAGCATAAATTTAATATTTGTATCCCTCAAGTCAATAACACTATGTATCACAAAAGCACTTTCATCACAGCCATAAACATTTTCAATTATCTTCCCATAGAAATTAAAACATTAGATAGTAATTTATTTAGAAATAAATTAAAAAGCTGGTTAGAATCATATGATTTCTATTCGCTTAAAGAATTATTTGATAAATGATGTTTATATGTATAACTGCCTAGTTAAAAAGGTACCTATTTAAAAACTGTTATTGTATGTCTATTATAGATAAGCTGTTAAAACTGTACACTATTTTATACATAACATCTTTTTTGTACAACAGTTAACAATAAATATAATTTCTGATTCTGATTCTGATATAATCAATGGCCACATTGATCCAAGACCGGTGGTTGTACATGGCCACCTTCTCGAAACTTTATCCGAGTAGGTATACTTACCTTGGACAGATTCTGCAGTTGGGTAAAAACAACTTCGAGAAGGAAGCCAACAGGAGGATTCAGCTAGCAGCTGGGCAGCGTTTGGGAAACTACGTCGAGTCTTCTCGTCATCCATACCGCAATGCTTGAAAACAAAAGTTTTTAATCAGTGTGTAGGACACCCATCATGACCTACAGAGCTGAGACGTGGACACTCACGGTAGGGCTGGTCCGAGCTATGCTCGGAATTTCTCTGAAGGATAGGATTCGTAACGAATACATCCGAAAGAGAACCAAAGTTATCGACATAGCTCAAAGAATTAGCAAGCTGAAGTGGCAGTGGGCTGGCCATATCTCGCGAAGAACCAACAACCACTGGGGTAAACGTGTTCTTGAGTGGAGACCCCGACTCGTCAAACGTAGTGTAGGACGCCTTCCAGCCAGGTGGGACGACGACCTGCGAAAGACTGCAGGCAGATGCTGGATGCGGCAAGCTGAAGACAGGGCGCTATGGCGCTTATTAGGTGAGGCCTATGTCCAGCAGTGGACTAATGTAGGTTGATCATGATGATGATTAGATCTTCGATTAGTAGTTGTCTATTTTAGCAAGGTTAAGATGAGGATTTTTTTGCTTACCTCTTATTTTACCACTTTCAAGATTAAATTTGAGACTAAACGTAGCCTACGACCGTCCCCGGGGTAACATCTACTCGTAACATCCTGCCAAATTTCAGTAAGATCCGTTCAGCCCTTTAGGCGTGAAAGTGTAAATGAAATGAAATAGTATTTTATTTATTTGCTTAAATATCGTGCAAAGGTTTAATATTCATTTACATCGTAGTTATAGTACAAATTTAACATAACCGTAATATCTTACATAGTTCAAAGATTGCTTTCGGTTTCATACATATGTATGTAGGTAACAGGCAGACCGGCAGACAGTCAGATTTATTATATAGAGGTACACGGTGGTTTTTTGAGAAGGGCGGTGATGGCCAACTCTGTAACCACGAGAGTTAGGGAAAAGTCGTGAAAGGAGTCATGCCCTCGATTTATAAGAAAACAATAACTGCATATTTATTTTATTCAAAAATCTTTTACTTTTGACGGAAATGGACCCGAGTGATTTTTGAAAAAAAATTACACCCTGTATTATTAAACTAATCGATTTTGTTGCTGATAAGGATTAATCTTTGCAAGTAAATGTTTTACTAAAAATGAAAGGAAATAGCAAATTTTTACATTTTACTTTTAGTATCTCAATTTTACCTAACTAATAACTTGCTCAAAATGGTTTCCGTTGACTCCAATGCATAAGTTTATACGTCTCTCTAGAGACTTAACTGCATTTGATATCATGAAAGGATTTATCCTCGATAAAATATCAAGCAATGAGCTTTGTAAGCTCTCAACTGTATCGTAAGGAGCTTTGTAAAGTTCGTTCTTGACGTAACCCCATAGGAAATAATCAAGCGGTGTGAGATCGGGTGATCTTGCCGGCCACCTCACCGGACCATGAGTGCCAATCCATCTATCCCCTAAATGTTCGTTCAGCATATCTCTAACCACACGGCTGTTGTGAGCTGGGGCCCCGTCTTGCTGGAAATACAGATCACATTTTAAAAATAGGCCTCCATCAAATCTTCACACATAACGACCAAAAAGTTTAATAGGAGGTGAGTTTTCTTCCGTGTAAAAATAAAAAAGTGAAAATTTGCTATTTCCATTAATTTTTAGTACAACATTTATTTGCAAAGATTGATCCTTATCTATCAGCAACAGAATCGATTAGTTTAATAAATAATAATACAGGTGTAATTTTTTTTTCAATTTCATTCGGGTCCAGGTTTCCGTCAAAAGTAAAAGATTTTTGAAAAAATAAATATGCAGTTATTGTTTTCTTATAAATCGAGGGCATGACTCCTTTCACGACTTTTCCCTAACTCTCGTGGTTTCAGAGTTGCCCATCAACGCCCTTCTCAAAAAACCACCCTGTATATAATAGGTATTATAAAAATTAGTTTGGTTGGAACGAAGAGATCCCGGGAATTCCCGGTTCCATCTCTGAAATTTCCCGCTATTCCCGGTTATTCAAAAACTACCCGGTTCTGCAATCCCTACTACCTACCTACCACCTACCAGACAAAGACCGACACCAGTAGCTAGCTCGTCAGCCATTCGAAGAGGCCCTCTCTGCGCTGAAGGACCGCATAATGTATGAGAGGGCACGGCGCGCCCCTGCCCCCCGCCGCCCCGTCACCTTGTGCCCTAGCACCACCATTAACCATTTCGTTACATAGTCATAACATAACATTGGTCAGTCATAATAACATTTTGATTACAGTATAGATAGATAGTCAATTAATTTAGAATAATTACAAGTCATTAAATATAAATAAGATTAGACATATTTTTAACTTAATTATTGTCAGTTTAGTTTGCTTCAAGATTAGAAAATGAACATGACATAAATTCGATAAAATGGATTACATTCAAAAAAGTTTTTAAGTTTGTGTTTGAATTGACTCAGCTTTGTCATTTCTTAAGGCAATTTGTTGTACATTCTGAGTTGTATTGTGTGCATATCCCTTGGTTTGTTGTTTCGCAAGTCGTGGTCTAGGTATTAGTAGTTTTTCTTTATTTCGCGTATTATAGTTGTGCATTTGCACTATCGTGGGTAAGCTGTCTTTCCTCCCATGTACTTCAAGAAGTGAGTAATATACTCGTATGTATAGGGAAATATCTGTCAGTACTTTTTTTTTTTTTTTAAATTAAGCTCTAGCTGAAGTTAACCTATGCAAGCTGTATATTATACTAAGACCTTTTTTGACAGATTAAAACCCTTTTAACTTGAGGGGCGTTTCCCTAAATTGTGATAGCATAGCTTACTAATGAATGGCAGTACGCATAATATACAGAAATCAGGATTTTCTTATCTATTATAGGTTTAAGTTTAAACAAAACATAGTTTGCACTTGTCAATCTCATACATCATTTATCGATATGACTGTCAGTGTCATAGCAAAGAGTATAATCTATTGTACAGCCTACAAAATGTACTTCTCTCTTTGTGTCATTTTTACATTTTCGTTTTGTAGAGTAGCTAAAAATGGAAGTTTTATCAGCATTTAGGTCAATTCCATAGGATCGAAACAAATTTTTTAAATGTTTAACTATATTCCTTGTTTGTTCTTCGACTACTTTAACATCTCCAATTCCTACGTGAGCGTCGTCTGCAAATAGAGTTACTAAAGCTCAATCTGGTAAACAGTTTGTCAAGTCATTTACATAGTATATCAAAAAAAGTAAAGGCCCAGGATCGAACCTTGTGGCACACCTATGTTACTTATTACTTGGTTTGATTTGATTTTATCAACGTTAACCACTTGACTTCTATTATTTAGATAGGACTGCAGTATGTTCAGTTCTTTGCATTCAAATCCATAATACATATGCTTGTGTAGCAGAATGTCATGCCGTAAACAGTCAAATGCTTTAGACAGGTCGCAAAAAATACTTGACACTTTCTGAGACCTGTCCATAGCATCCAGAATGTAGTATACTGCATTGCTAATAGCCAATTAGGTTTATTAGATATTTTAACCTTTGTTTTTGGGAAACACAAATTGTACAAAATTAGATAGTCGAAAAAAAGGTTAACCAAATTACAACATTGATAAACATCTGTTAAACATAGAGATGACATGCACTCACTGAATTTCCTCACATTGTCAATGCTGTAATCAAATCACGTTTGTATTCAAACCAAACAGAAATAGCTCTTTGTTTATTGACTTGAAACTGATTAACTGAGCTGTTTCATGATCAGATAGTGCATATAGATATAGTTCAGATTTAACACTTTTTATGTTGCTGGCTATTTGATCTAGACAAGAATTTAGTCTGGTAGGTAATTTAATGTGAGCCGTTAGGTTGTAACTAGAAAGTATATTTAACAAATCTTTAGTGTTTAAGTTTTCTGTCAAAATATTAATATTCCAATCGCCACAAATTACAACTTTCCTTTTCCTAAAAGTTTTCCTGTTCTATAATTTAATAAATTATCTAATTTATGTTAGAATGATCCCATTTGTGATTTTTTGTTATCGGGTATTCTGTAAACACAAAAGACTACAATATTTAAACCAATGATTTATTTCTTTACTAGTATGCATGCCCTTCCTCTCGATTTGTCGTCTCTACAATATGAAGAAGCAAGTTTATAATTTTTAAGTATTACATTTCCCTCGTAATTTTTTTTTACATTGGTTTCAGTGAAACTTAAAATATCTACCTCCTTATTACAAGTGTCTAATTCATTCTTGTGTGCTTAGTTTTATTGGTTTGCTATAATTAATTTTTATGTTCTTTATTGGAAAAGCCGTGTAGTAACATAACTTTAGATAATCCATAAAAATGTTAATTTTCTCATCAGCCTCATGGCAGGTATCATGTACCGAATGCCTTAACTGTTCGAAATCCTTCTAAAACAAGTAATGGAAATAATCCTTATTAGGTCGTGACACAATCCTTGTCGAATTTTTTTATATAATTTTAGGCCTTTTACTGTCTAGTTTATAGTGTTATAAAATAACATTGTGGTCAGAACATTTTACATCTAAAACTTTTCCCTTATGGTTGTCAATATCTGCATCATCATTTAAAACAAAATTATCTATAGAGGTACAAGTCCTGGAGGTTTATCTATTCGTGTTGGTTCATTTGTTATAGGTCTACATTTAAATTCTTCTAAAATTTTTATAAATTTTGAACTTCTCTTTTTTTGTTTTTATTATGCTTTAATATATTAAAATTAAAACCTCCTGTTATAACAATCTTCTTTCTTTCTCTATGTGTTTTTTCCAATATCTTAGTAAGTACATCTTCAAACATTAAATAATCCTAATTCGGCCTGTACATACAGACAGACTATTACTAACTTCCTGGATTCTATCTCTATAGCTGCCCTCACAATTCATTTCAAAGCATATTTATGTCATGTCTTATTTTAGAGTCTACTCCGTTTTTTTACAAATATTGCAGTTCCACAATGCTCAAACAGTACTCTATTATAAAATGAGCTAAAGTATATCCTTCTAGAGGTATGGTCATTACATTTACTCTAAATTCATTCGCCCATGTCTCTGATAGGCTGAGCACGTCGCAAGTATGTTTTTCTGTAAAAAGTTATATTTCTAAATCTTTATTTCCTATGCTTTGTACATTAGCATGCATTGCAATGTTACTAGTAGGTAGGCAAACATTTATATATCTTTGTAGGTAGGTACCTATCTGTCGCGTCCTCACCCTCACCTCATAAATTCACTGATGCAGAAATGTGCACAGTATTAATTTCGTACATCATTTCTGCTCCCCTCACCAACCACACACCCGACTAGTCTTCTTATCAGGTGAATGTTTGTATCTTTGCAGAAGCAACCGATGCGGATTCCAGCGCTAGGCGAGCTCGGTCTCAGGCGCAGGGCGCGAGGCGCACGGTGCGCTGCGGGCCAGGTGAGGTGAGTGCACGTCGCGCCGCGACACCTAGCTACTCAAGTCAAACACGTCAGGCTCATCGGAACTTGTTTAATGAGAGGCTCGAGCCTCGCTCACCGGAGCAGCGCGGGCAGCGCGGCCAGCAGCAGCGGCGGGGCGGTGGCGGGGCGCGGCGCGGTGCCCCGCGGCAGCCGCGCCATGCTCCCCTCCCTCGCGCGAATCGTGTTTTGGAGCAGCGCGGCGTAGGGCGCCAGCGCTGTGAACACGCTCGTGCCGTGCTGCGCGCCGCGCCGCGCGCACTCCACCGGGCCCATCGACGTTACGCCCACCTGCGCACACACACGTACGCGTCCTTGAGGCAGCCAACGAAACATTATTCATTCATTGTTTACAAAGGCGAGTGAACTTTATCCGCGAAATACCCGGGATCCTGATAGGAAATTTTTGAGTAGGCATCCCAGGACGCGTTTATACCACAGAAACTGTTTTCACATAAGTGAATAAATATATAATGAACTAGAGGTAGATAGGTACGTAAAACTATAAAAAGTCTTGCGTTGACAAAATTTACCACGACTCTGGCTACATAGCAAAATATGTTATAATTAAACAGATTTTACTTACATCGATGTAATTAAATTAATTTATAAACTGACATTAACAAATGTCAGTACTGACAATCTCTAAATTGTTTTAATATATTATGCTACCTAGCTGTAGGATACCTATGTAAAAAACAAATAACATTTGAAGGGTCCACGCATGAACGATGAATGTCACAAAATCTTGATATTATATGTAGTTAGCTCCGTTATTCGGTCACTTGACAAAGGTAGTTTGTTCTCTTGTTTTCAAATTTGGCAATATCGTTTGCAGTCTCGAGAAATAAGCATTTTAAATAAGAACAAGCAGAATTAGTGATGTTTAAAAGAAACCTCGACTCCAGGGTCATGAAACTGACTTGAAACGAAACGTTACTACGATGGACTCCCTCATGGTGCAAATATTATCGAACCAGAAGGTCATTAAACAAATCATTTGGGTTTATTATATCATTATTAATGCAGTGTGGACATACGAGTAGATCGTTTTAGTTCATAATTTTTTATGACTTACTTAAAATTAGATGATTTTTCATTAATATGTAAACAAATGTACACACATTGATAATTTTCGTAAGAAATAATACTATAATACAAGTTCTTTGTCTTGAATAACAAGTATTTACATATTTTAGCTCTGAGTTCATCTTTCACCAATAATGTTAACCTTTATACTCAATTAGTTATCTCAAAACAACAAAGCCATTGTTTGAACATTCATAGTTCCTGCAGTGGACCCTTCATTTATTAAATAATTCAAATTACAGTCAAAGAATCGAAAAAAATTAGAACAAATATTTACAATTGAAGCTAATAAATGGATCTTTATTGACAGAGAAAATTACAATTCAATAATAAAAACAAATTAGAACTAGTATTTACAATTGAAACAATTAAGCTAACTGCAGACTGTTGCAAACAATCTACAGGTAGCTCAACTGATCCATATCAATACCAGTCGGAAGCGTCCCCAAGACGCGCTGGCTGCATTGCCCCGCTGTATGGCAATGCTGATGCGCTGCGCCAGATACCCGCCAGCTCTCGGGTCACGCGTCGCGTCGACCAGACGCTCAGATAACTTTTTAAAAGCCCGGAGAGCCTCGGTACCCCGCGGACCTAGGGTCTCGACCCCAAAGGGAGCAAATGTGTAGGCTCTGTCGAGACCTGCATATATGCGTCTCTTGAGATCCTCGGCCAAATCTGTCGCCGCACCAGCCCTCACGGATGTCCTCGGAAGATGGGAAGGCGCAAGTGTGTCGACGCATGTAGCGTCCCACCTCTCTAGGAAAATTAATTAAACTTAAATTATGATTACACATTTTATAATCTTGCTCTATTTGGTCAAATTTTCTTTCTCCCCGTATTATTTTACTAGTATTACTATTACTTTGTTCCCCTACTAACTTTGGCTTTATCACAGTTAAATCACATTCTAAAATGATAGGCACATGATCCGACCATAACACATCATATTGTACATATACATTTGTTACTGACTGAACAGCTGACTTCTGGATCCGTTCGCGTCACTTACAAATGTATGTGTGTCCGACTGAAGGCCCAATATATCTACATCTATACATATCTAGTCTTGTTCACTGCAGAAACGAGCTAGCTCTCTAAAAAATTGTGAATATGGGTGCGCATTAAAGTCTCCAAGTAGGTATACTGATTCGTTGTTCTCACTACTTATTAAAGCACTCACCAGGCTCAAGCAATCCGTAACCTCAACCAGGTTCGTCACTTTATCGGTAGGCATATACACATTTATCACTAAAAACGACTGTTGTCCTACGACAACTTATATAGCACAGACACGCGGGTGACCACACTGTACCACTGACACAATTTGGAACACACTTTTATTCCACAGCAGCGATACTCCTCCATAGGGCCGGCCGACGTGTCCATTGCCGACGTCCCGGTGGACGCGAACTCGGGGTGAATAGTGCCGAGAAATGGAATGTCCTCCGGCAGCAGCCATGTCTCCTGCAGTCCAATTATGTGCGCACTCTGGCACAGTTCTCGTATGTGCTCAACTGATCTCTTCACATTGTTACAATTGAAGTTGACATACTTAAATACTGATGATGATGATTTATCAAAGATTGTATTGCGAAGGGCCGGCTACAGTTTCACCACCGTTCACATTTCTTGGCTTGAAGTGTACAAACAAAGCGACGAAAAACTATTTCCTGAGGCCACAGCTTTTCATCCAAAAATAATGATAATTTTTGTTCCGACACGAAAAACGTGTATGCCTTGTGATCCTTTTCTCGTCTAAATACAATCTTCTCCAAAAAAATCCGTTCCTTAGTTTTGTAAAATACATACTCAGTTATATCTTTTTCAGACGAATCTTTATGCACTTTTGTGATAAATATCGGAATCTTATTTTCTGCAGCTTTAAATTTCCCCGCGTTGTTATCTTGCGAAGAACCCGTCGACCCTACCTCTAGATAACGATAGTTCAACCTAGGCTTACGACGCTGTACCGTTTTCCATTCACCTTCATCTCTTATTAGTGAAGACAACATTTTACGCGGTGAGCGTTCACTATTCATTGCGTTCTTATTTAGTTGCGCTCGGGCATTCATTTCGATCATTGACGATCAGCTGGCGAGTATTGTAGGCATTCTCGTGGTGCATACAAGTTTGAGTACGGGTCGGTTCAGGCTGGGCGTCCGCGCCCCTCCCTCCCGCTGCAGTCCCCCGTTGCCCCGATGATAACAGCTGTGTAGGTCGCTCGCTCAGCGGCGGCTGCAGGCTGCGATGACGTAGCGACCGCACTCTGTGTTTGAACCGTTATTGTCGATTCGGGGTTTTGCGGGTAGTTCCGCGCTGCCTTGCTTGTATTCTCATTCGGTGAAATGTCAATGAATTGTTAGCATAGTCTAATATTGTGTAATTTAAAACCGGCAAAAGGCCCATAGGGCCACTGTCTAAACAAGCACCTCTTTTAGTGTTATTGCGTATATTCCGATACGTGTTTTGAGGTGTATCATTATGTGATGTGGAACATTTGTTCGTTATTTCAGCTCTCAATTCGTCCAGGTGCTCGCTTGTAGCATAATTCGACTTTATGTTCGTTAGCACATTCTGCATTATAAGCAGATCTTTTAGGAGCTATGTCACATCTACGTGATCGAATAAAACAGGAGGTAGTTTTTCCAAATCACGCGCAACAAAAATCGGCTTCAGTTCTGGATCCGTCCCCTTGAACAGGGAGATTATGTCCTGGAGGTCCCGACTTTCTTTCCCTTGTTGCTTGCGAGAAATCTTCCTTTCTCCAGTAGGCAACGACTCAAACAGCAAATCCTTAGACCGCTTAATTACATCACTTTTGAAAGACGAGATACATATTTTTAGCAAACTGTCCTCATCGACTATCGAAATTTTATTATGCACAAACGATAACAATTCGTCTATGACAATATTGCACGAGTTACACTTAACCGTTGCGGCCATCATAGCGCTCGATATACGCTCGACACAACCGGCCACGAACGATGCGCGCGCGCCTGCGGTACTGACTGTTGAGACAAAAGAGATTTTGGGGGAGCAGTATTGGAGCAAGCACTAAGCCAAGCCGTTCGAGCTTCATCTAAAAATGAAATTTTTAATGAAATTCCAGGTGGGACCAAACAAGATGACTTTAAAATTTTTTCAACTAAAGATCTACCTAGTGCTGTAGACGGAAGACAGGAACGCTGGAAGGGCTACACTTCAAATTTTGCGTATAACTAAGCCTCCCAATTTGACAGGCAGAGAGGCCTGCGACCATGCCTTGTCATCTAAATCGACATTCAAAACCGATGATAGAGTATTCTTTAATAAGTTGTCTAAGCCTTCCAAGAGCTCGCTGTGTTTCCGCAGAATTATTGTAGTATGGCTATTAATTATGAGCAGTCTGTCCGAAGTTTTGTTGAAATTTTGAATTTTCTCATCTACAAAGGACTGAAAAGACTCATGAAGAATTGGTGAACCAAGGAGGCGAAGTGAACATTTATCAACAACTGTTATGTTGGGGGCCTAACTATTGAATTTTTCAATGATATCTTTTTTGACTACACAAGAGTCCGAAATAAAAAGCTCGCAAATTGAAAAATTTAATGCCAAACCTATTTTTCGAAATTCATCTGTAATGAATTTTGAAAACCATAATCCAACCGATAATTCAACGTCTCCAATCCAAACATTGAGCTTGGATTGGAGACGTTGAATTATCGGTTGGATGGCAAGGCTAAATATGGCCGGATCAAGAGGGTCGCCCTGCTGACATCCAACAGCGGATAAAATGACTTTGTTCTTGTAAATTAATTTTGACGGCAACATTGCCAGAGAAAAGGGTAAATTTCTGGAATTTTGTCTGTAATTTCTTTTAGCAAGGCGCCCCTGTCTGCGGAATTGAAGGCGTTTTTGACGTCTACCTTCAGAATTACCTCTCCATAATTTTGGTCAAAAAATGTACGAAGGTGTAACAGCACAGATCTCAATCTGTGCCTGTTATTTGCAAATATAAAATTAATCAGATAGTCATAAACTTTATAGGGTGAAGGATCGGAGATTGAGTTAACAGATTCAGTCCCTTAATAGGGCTAGTTAAACTACAGTTATCCCCATAATAAAATGACTGGATTATGACCTTTTTTTACAGTCATAGAAATTCAACACTAAAAGTTTTTGCTATCAATAATTTGAGAGGTTGGTAATAAATTAGTCGAGATGCCTTCATAGAAACACTCGTCTAAAAAGCAGGAATATTAAATATTTCACCGAAACGTGGGAATGAAGCGAACGTTATCTTAAAACCGAATCAGTACATGAAAAAATTGTCGATGTTTGAACAAATCCTAGAAATTTACCGTAATAAATAACCTTATTTATGAGAGAAGTTTTTTACAGCCATTGAAATTCAGCACAAAAGTTGGGTTGTTAGACACTCGAAATATTAATCTATGTGTTAAAAACATGGATAACGAATTTCTTGGTTTAACTCAAGTGGAACTACATGTTCATGGCACCGTAGGGTTTTTTACGTTGAAAGCCTGTCGCGCGAACCGTGTGAACATTTCATACCAGAATTTGGTGCTAATTTGAACCTTAAAGATTGGATAATCTTTGTGATATCCTAACAAACTGTGTTTTATAATAATGTTTACGATAATAGTAATCGCTCCTAATACAGGTGACATTATGTTATCGAGAGTTAATGATCACGATGTGATTTTAAGAGAGAATTACAGGAGTCATAATTGTGAAAAGGTTCGTTTCGAACAAACGGGATTTGAAGGATATCCTTGGCTCGAGACTGGAATCTGCATACATCAACTAATGACTATGTAATCATCATATTGATGTCGTGAATTGATGTAAATAACCACTAACGCCATCTCATGGTGGAGCGGTGCAAAACAAGATTCAAATCAATCTCAAAAAAATAAGAGATCCTCCAATAAGCGTCCAGCATTGGATTGCTGGGGGGTGGGAATTGCGTCATAGGCGTCACACAGGGGTGCTTGGGACGGGATGGTATATATAGATATTGGGGGGCCAGGAGGCGGGAGTTCGCGATTGACTACGAAAGAATAACGTTCTCTAATTAAATTCAAAATCCCTACGAGAGATTTCGCGGCTGGCTACGAATAGAGACGGTTCTCTAATGAAAGTCAGGATCGCTGCGCGGGCTTTAGCGGAGAATAATAATTAAAATCTATTGTTGAAGTATGTGTTAATAATAACGAAATTGAATATCATTAGTAAGATCAGTGTTGAAAATTAATGTTAAAAGTTGAATAACGTGTTAGTAATAAAATTTGCTTATTAAAATAGATTCAGTGTCGCGGTTCATGGCGCTAGCCCATGGAACCTACAGAGTGTACAACTAGAGTCAGTGCTACAGGGTACGAGTAGCTGACCTGTTTCCTGTAAAGCTAAGTCGCATGATTTTATTATGCACGCTTATTAAGTATCGTCCATGTACTGCATTTCACTGTGTTGTTTTCTTTAGGAAGCCTTCATCGGTTCACCCCAGAGTCAGGAGACTAATTAATCCATATAATATTGATATATTATATTGTACCTGCTTTATACTGATTGCCGTAATACCTCTTAGAAATAGAGCTGTGCGAAACTGTATCTCACTGTGTTTTCCCTTAAAATTATAGGAAAATATTCATTACAGAGCCTAAAGATTGATTAATTTACCAAAGGTTGTAAAAAGCCTAATTGAATAATTACTAAAAGCTGTTTAAAGCTCGCATAGTGGGTTATTTTGGTTTCAGGTATCATTATGATCTAATGTCTACAGTGCTAATTTAACTGTATTTTTAGTATCTCCAGTAGAGAGATTATTTATATTCTGATAAATCTAACTAAAGCTTGGTGCGAACGTCACCCTGGATATACCTCTGGTAATGAGAGAGTCCTTTATAAGCTATGAGAAGTTATCTCTGTTGGATAAATCATTATATCTCATTATCAAAAAATTATGTTCTACAAATTAATCTGAAAATTGGAAATACCCTACTATTAGAAGCTCTTGATTTCTTAAGTTTAAACTCCCACGAGAGGAGGTGTTTATTACTATGAAAAGCTGTGGTCCTTTCGGGCAAAAACTCTTAGTAAAGAGGCCCAGTAAATTATAGGAAATAAATCCTATAGGACTTAAGTCCATTATCAATTCTATAACGAATTGGGACATCAGTCTTGAAACAGCCGATAGATAGGCTGTGGATAGAACTTTTGTATGCACTCCGAGTGCGCAAATTAGGGACCTTTCGGTACTAAGCTGGGGTTGCTTAGTAGAGTTAGGTTCCGTAGAGAACTAGAGAACTGATTACTTAATGTGAAAGATGATGGAATGATTGTTTTGAATTAAATGTCACAAAGTAATATTGCCCATGAATGCTATTAAATTTCAACTGACTATGACTAGACTTAGGAATTTTGATAAAAAATAATGTCCTCTTGTCCCCAACTGACGGCCTGACCTGACGACTACGACTATTTGTGACATGTCCCCTTGTCTCATATTGGTAGTTTAGCCTATCAATATGCAGACGATACGAGGGAGGTTATCCCGTCTGGAGTCGAGAACCACCGGCAGCAGCGGAGGTGGGGCTGCTGCCCTATGTCGTATTAAATTCAGTAAATCAGAATGAAGAATGCTTATCTCGCTATCTACAAAACTATTAAACTACTAATATCCTAGACTCCGAAATTAAAGAAAACTACCTGTCTGAACATCACAGTTATTCCATGTTTATCGTATAATCTTAGTACATAAATACTTCAAACCTTCGAAACTTTAGATATGATAATAAATTAATACTATAAATGTAAGGGATTAAGTTATCGGTTAGATTAGTTCGTTTGTCCTTATCACCTAAAAGAATCGAGTTACTACAACACAACGTAAGAGTCCTATCACTAACTAGACGATCAGTTGGCCACACTTATCATTAACACTACAGTCGATATGCTGAGAACGATACGTACGTCACGCAGCAGTTGGGAGTTAGGTTAGATTTAAAAAGAGCAGTGACGGGGTAAGGATTACCTTTGGGGGGCGGTACAAAGGGAATGTACTGCGGCCTCACATCTGCCTCGCGAACCAAAGCCTAGCTGAATTGGTCGGAAATAGTCGCCTAGATAGTCGGCTTCTTTCCGACAGCAGACTTTAGCCGCAAGGCGGCGGTATGTGGTGCCCACGGCTATGGGTTTTATACCGCCATCTTTCTTTTTTAGGGCGCAAAGGTTCGCACCGTATAGGAGTTCTGTGATCTCGCTGTTAACTCGGCCTGACAACATCAGGTTGATTAGACCTGTCAAGTCCTCCAGAAGGACTTCACCTGCATGGCCAGACCCGCCAGACCCTGGGTCCGCGGGTACCGGGGCACTCCGGGTTTTTAAAAAGTTATCTATAGAATTTACCATATAAAAATGTTAGAACTTAGGTACAAGAATAAGAAACCTATTTATATAATACTAGCTGCACCCGCGACGATTGCCATACCTGCCGACTAATTAGGTATTCACATTTGAACACAGTTTTTCTCATATAAAGAAACGCTGTGCAAAAAAACTTCAATGTGCAGAATTGGACTCGTTACAAGGACTTTGAATAAGTAGGTACCTGTATTTGGGTACCTACATTGTGTATAAATTGTGTAGGGTCTGCGCGGGATAACATGCTGTCATACTGTCATCTTCAATCCCATTCTTTATCTACACGACTTTTTACTGCGACTTGGCCTGTGTCAGTGTCAAGAAGTGTCAAACTGTGAAAATAAAATATGATCGGTTTCGCTTCTTACTCGCGGGTATTCCGAGATAAAAAGTATTTCATATAATTTCTCGTAATATGAACTCAATTCATGCCAAGTTTCATTTGAATTCATTCAGTAGTTTCGGCGTGATGCGCGGCCAAGATACAGACAGACAGACATAAATGAAAAAAGAAATACAGTTTTGGCTTCAGTATCGATAATAAGCCCTCCAAAAAAAATTCGAAATACATATATTAAATGTACAGAATTGGACCTGTTACTGTTTCACGGTGCGAACATTTGCGCCCTAAAAAATAAGGATGGCGGTATAAGGACCACTAGCCGTGGGCACCACACACCGCCGCCTTGCGGCTAAAGTCTGCTGTCGGAAAGAAGCCGACTATTTCCGACCAATTCAGCTAGGCTTTGGTTCGCGAGGCGGATGTGAGGCCGCAGTACATTCCCTTCGTACATTTTTAGACCAAAATTATGGGGACGTAATTCTGAAGGTAGACGTCAAAAACGCCTTCAATTCCGTAGATAAGATAAAGATAAAGATCATTTATTGTCAATAGGTACACAAATAACAAATACACAAAATATACTTAATTATATGTATAGGCTATGACTTGTCAATAATATCAATAACAATTTTGCTGTAAAGAGGAAATAGTCGGGAGATAAACTTAAATAATATGGTCCTTAAATAATATTTGACTCTAGGTTAGATGAATTTACGAGAGTGTCAGGTAACTTTGCAGTATAATTGATGTCCAGATGACTGTAATCGTTTTCTAAAAACTCTTTGATACTATATAGCGTTTTGTCAATTAAAAGTTTTCTTAATTCTAAATTAAACCTATTTACATTTTTAATTAGCTTCAAACCTAAGGGGAGCTTATTGTAGAGTTTTTGACCCATTATTTTAGGGAGTCTTTTTTGAATACTTAGTCGGTGCGTGATCGGCTCTAGCATTATTTTGTTTCGCACGGTGCGTTTACTACTATCCCCTCTTATAGTGCAATCACTTAAATGCATCCTGACAAACTTAATTACCTCCATTATGTAGACTGCAAGACAGGGGCGCCTTGCTAAAAGAAATTAAAAACAAAATTCCAGAAATTTACTGTTTTCTCTGGCTATGTTACGGTTCGCCGTCAAAACTAATTTACAAGAATTAGTCATAGAAGTCATTTTGTCCGCTATTGGATGTCAGCAGGGCGACCCTCTTGGTCCGGCCATATTTAGCCTTGCCATCCAACCGATAATTCAACGTCTCCAATCCAAGCTCAATGTTTGGTATTTGGATGACGGAACATTAGGTGGAGAGGTAAACACTGTTTTTGATGATCTAAAAATCATCAGAAATGAATTTCGAAAAATAGGTTTGGAATTAGATTTTTCAAAGTTCGAGCTTTTTATATCGAACTCTTGTGTAGACAACAACAATATCATTGGAAAATTCAATAGTTTGGCCCCCAACATAACAGTTGTTGATAAATGTTCACTTCGCCTCTTTGGTTCACTAATTCTTGAAGAGTCTTTTCTGTTTTGTCTTTTTGTACCTAAATTTACGTATTATTTGAGATGTAGTCAACCGTGGAAACACAGCGAGCTCTTGGAAGGCTTAGAAAACATAATAAAGAATACTCTATCATCGGTTTTGAATGTCGATTTAGATGACAAGGCATGGTCGCAGGCCTCCCTGCCTGTCAAATTGGGAGGCTTAGTTATACGCAAAATTTCAAGCGTAGCCCTTCCAGCGTTCCTGTCTTCCGTCTACAGCACTAGTTCTTAACTTGAAAAAATTTTAAAGTCATCTTGTTTGGTCCCACCTGGAATTTAATTAAAAATTTCATTTTTAGACGATGCTCGAACGGCTTGGCGTAGTGATTGCCCCAATGCTGCTCCCCCAAAATCTCTTTTGTCCTAACGGCAATGGGATCGGCCTCTGTGTGAGTTGACACGGAATTGTTTGTTACAAACGTGCTCCAACTCTGCGGATAGTGCCCGTCTCCTGGCCGTTTCTAAATGGGAGACAGGACATTGGTTGCAAGCATTTCCTTCATTTAACACTGGCACTTTATTGGATCCCGTAACTTTCCGTATCGCAACATGTCTTCGGTTGGGTGCAATGTGTTGCGCGCCTCATCAATGCCAGTACGGTACTGCTGTCGAACAGCTTGGTCATCACGGATTATCTTGTACTAGGGCCGCCGGTCGGATGTATCGTCATGCCAGCCTTAACGACGTCATCCGGCGGGCCTTTGTCACCGCTAACGTTCCAGCTATTCTCGAACCAAATGGTCTGTTGCGTGATGATGGTAAGAGGCCCGACGGCATGACACTAGTCCCATGGGAGTTGGGGAGGCCCATTGTGTGGGACGCTACATGCGTCGACACACTTGCGCCTTCCCATCTTCCGAGGACATCCGTAAGGGCTGGTGCGGCGGCAGATTTCTCCGAGGATCTCAAGAGACGCAAATATGCAGGTCTAGACAGAGCCTACACACTTGTAACTTGTGAATTAGTTTTAATTATTTATTTAGATAATATTTCAACGATTGCTCAGGCTCTCTAAACTTTATATTCTTGTAACTTGTGTATATGTATAATATTTTCGGATAATTTATTCTCTTTCTATTTTATTATGTGTGGGAAACTGGTTGGCCTAATTTTTTAATGTTAAGTGTTTGATTTACTAGATCCAAAGCTTTTAGTTTACCTAAGATAAATGAATATATAATTAGAGCTTAAGCTTATTTGCAATGAATCTCAATCTACATAGCGGCTGGCCGCACCCGCGCCCGCACCCACCTGCGCGCCGCGGAACAGCACGGGTCCGCCCGAGTCTCCCGCACAGACGCCGGCCGGCCCCGCAGCGCCGCCCGAGCCACACACGCAGTACCGCCAGCCAGCGCGCGCGCACGTCGTTAGCAGCATGTGCGCCGAGAACAGCTCCTCGCCCTGCACCTCATCCTCCGTGCGCCCGAAGCCCAGCACCTGCGGCACATGTGCCGATCAGCGACGCCACCTGCACCCCGCACCCGTAGCACCCTCCCTCTACTTACCGTCACCTGGTCCCGGAGGCGGAGCGCGTCGTGCCGCTGCAGCGCGCGGAGCGGCTGCACGGCGGGTGCATGCGCCAGCAGCATGTCACCGCGCGTGCTCACCAGCCCTATGTCGTGGTGCAGCAGCGTCACGTCCATGCCCTGGCCGCGGTCCTCCTGCACCACCTTGTACCTGCGGACACGCGCACGGTCAGGGGGCGGGGCGGGGAGCGTCGCGGGGCGCGTGGGGTGGCACTCACTCGGGGTGGCGGTACAGGTAGCGCACGGGCTGTGCGTCGCCGTGCTTGCGCGCAGCGGGTCGGTGCGTGTTGTACTTGACGTAGGCGAGGTGCGGGGACACGCAGTGCGCAGCGGTGAGCGCCCAGCGAGGCGCCAGCACGGCTCCCGAGCAGCGCGTGCCCCAGTACCGGTCCAGCAGCGCGCAGGCGGCACCCCACTCGGCCGCCGCGGCGCTGCGCCCGCCGAACAGCCGCCGCCCGCCCCCGCGTCCCGCACCCAGGCTCATGTTCCGGTAGAAGGTGTAGCGCATGCCCCCGTCCCCTCCGGCGCCCGCCAGCGCCAGGGCCAGCACGAGTGTCGCCGTTAGCATGCTATCTGCGCATCCCGCGCTCCGCTACGAGTGGCCCAGCTATCGTGCTCTGCTAAACATCCTCGTGAACTCGAACAACGCTGTCAGACGCCCGTGAATGCACTCCGGTGGAATATAATCCAGAAGGGTTTGCGCTCTCTTCTGACATCTTCCGTGCGTGACGTTCGAGCGTGACGTTCGAGCACGCTGCGCATGCGCTCTGATCAAAGAGATCCCTTTGCTCTGATCGGTGACATGTCCGATGATGGACGTCTTTGTTTTTGACGCAGGTTATAAATGCTGAGGTTCTTTAAATTTATTACCAACTAGCTGCAGCCCGCAGCTTCGCACGCTTTTTTTCGGAATAAAAGGTAGCCTATGTCCGGCCTAGGGATACCATCTACCTCGCTGCCAAATTTCACCGAGATCCGTTTAACCGTTGTTCTTGAGTTATAAATAGTGTAACTAACACGACTTTCTTTTATATACATATATAGATATAATTTAGCGTGTTTTAAAAATGATAAGCTGACTTCAAATTCCGGTTTATAGAGGTAGATAATATTTATCTATCTCTCGGACGAACGAAATCACCCCTTGCTTACTTTCCCTAATCGAAGGTCTATGTTCACGTGCACAAAATTTAGTTATACACTGGTGACATCTTGTTATAATTCAAGTCTAATTTAGTTTGATGACACGTGGATGAAACTTTTGACGCACGTTGCCATGGAAACCATTTATTAGGTGATAATTAAATTATCATATTCTGAAGAATTTTCACAAACCTACGTTTTACAGCGCACATAGCAATTCCTCGAGAATCAAACTTATAGGGGATCACCTCAAAGTAATTTTTTATACAACATCGAAACAATCATCAAAATCTATTAACAATTGTCGCAGATATCACTAAAACCAAACAAACTAGTGATTCTCCAAAAATATTATGTTACTTTTTAAGTTTAACGAGAAACGACTAATCCCTCGGAAATAAAAATATTATGAGACCACCTCGGGATCATTCTCTATACAATAGTGAAAGAATCAGTAAAATCCGTTACCCATAGGCGGAGATATCAAGTAACATATATACACAAAAAAAAAAACATACGAACTGAGAACCTCCTCCTGTTTGAAGTCGGTTAATAATATATTAGGGAATATTATATATTTAACCCTAAGCTCCATCGCGAAACACTCGGTGCTGCTTCATTTCGTGCTTCTTCTATCGTGGGAATATTCAACCCTGAGCTCCATCGCGAAACACTCGGTGCTGCTTCATTTCGTGCTTCTTCTATCGTGGGAATATTCAACCCTGAGCTCCATCGCGAAACACTCGGTGCTGCTTCATTTCGTGCTTCTTCTATCGTGGGAATATTCAACCCTGAGCTCCATCGCGAAACACTCAGCGCTGCTTCATTGCGTGTTTCCACCGTCGGGATATTCAACCCGGAGCTCCATCGCGAAACACTCAGCGCTGCTTCATTCCACGCTGCTTGATGCTGTGCTGCCTTAGGGCCTTCCACAAGGGCCGCCGAGTTGACCGTCGCTGTCAGATGAGGTCCTGCGTCGGCTCGCTGCGGCCTTCTCCGTCGTTGTGTACGAGAAGAACATTGGCTTAGGCTTTTATGACTTCGATTTTTTCCAAGTGATTCGGTTTGTAGCTGAAGCACGCTGTGGCGAATCCCTTCTATCTGCTGCGTCATAGCCTTAAATCGAATGTTCATAATATCCTCGATCGTTTTCATAACTCGGTATCCGTTATGTTCGCCATTCCTGATAGTCGGCTGCACATGAGAATTCTCGGATGGTCCAGAAGGTTTCCAAAATGCTTCATGCAATAAAGAATTGTGTCGACCTTGGCAAACTGTAGAGTTTGCCAAAGTCCTGCTGAAGGCGCTCATGTAGATAAGCGCCTTGAACGGCACTGACCTACCTCATGCTGAAGTAGGCAATTTTCACAAATGCCTAACTGCGTCGTTGCATTTAACTTGTCTTTGGCATTTAGTTCTATGAAATCATCACATTTGTATATTGCGTGATTGTGGCTACAATAAGGACAGGTCAATAATGTGCAAGCTGTAGAAATAAATCCAAGGTCGCCTGACTTACTGTAGCTTGATTGTTGTTGATTATTTAGCTTGCTGCATGTTCCCTTTGACTGGCTGAAGGGTTTCTTTCCTTGAGAGGGATTTGATCTCAGGGGCTGCCGCACTAAAGTATCCATATCCTTCTTCATTGTGAGTGAACTGGATTTCGAGGGCTTCAGCACTGTTGTATCCTTTTCCCTTTTCATTAATGGTGCTAGATTGCTGAACTTATTTTCCATGAAGTCCAGAAGCTTATCTAGTCTGTCTATACTTGTCAGAAGGTGCTTATGAGTCTTCTGACTGGCTGGATCCTTGAGGAAGTTGCTCCTGATGTGTAACATAGCTTCAAGAATCTCCTCAAGGCTCTCCTTCAAGTTATCCATGATCAGTAGGTTAAACAAGACCTCTTTGATATAGGATACTTGTCCAAGAGCTGCTCCGAGATGTGGGTTCCGACGGGCAATGTTGGGAACACAATTCGCTTCCCAAGAGCTCCTCTGCGATGTAGGTTCCGACGAGCAATGTAGGGAACACACCCCCCTGAGATTCCCTCTCAAGGAAAGAAACCCTTCAGCCAGTCAAAGGGAACATGCAGCAAGCTAAATAATCAACAACAATTAAGCTACAGTAAGTCAGGCGACCTTGGATTTATTTCTACAGCTTGCACATTATTGACCTGTCCTTATTGTAGCCACAATCACGCAATATACAAATGTGATGATTTCATAGAACTAAATGCCAAAGACAAGTTAAATGCAATGACGAAGTTAGGTATGTGTCAAAACTGTCTACTTCCGCATGAAGTAGGTCAGTGCCGTTCGAAGTGCGTATGTAGGGTTTGCAATGGTAAGCACAATTCTATGTTGCATGACGCATTTACGACATTCACCAATACACACTTATGTACGCGATACTTGCTATACTCATACTGGCGGGTGTGTGCTACTACATCATACGACGAAGGAGGAAGGCGCGGCGAGCAGCAGCAGTACCTCATGAAATGACAGTCTGCTCGGCGGCCCTTGTGGGGGGCCCCAAGGCCTCACAGCAGCAACCAGCGTGTGATGAACAGTATGTGATTTCAGTGCGTGATACGCGATATAAAAACGGGTTAAATATCCCAACAGTGAACAGTGATACGCTATATAAAAACGGCTTAAATATCCCGACAGTAGAGTGCCGACAGCCAAACACTAAAATGTTATCATAAGGCTA
The DNA here is from genome assembly GCA_963662085.1 of Eupithecia inturbata. Classification (NCBI taxonomy): domain Eukaryota; kingdom Metazoa; phylum Arthropoda; class Insecta; order Lepidoptera; family Geometridae; genus Eupithecia; species Eupithecia inturbata. Next base: position 40,110 of record OY759178.1, on the reverse strand, counting down.
CTACGTCGCATACACACGTAGTATTGTGCGACGTAGTAGCCTTATGATAACGTTTTAGTAACGTACGTTATCACGTTGTCCTTCGAGAGACAGTGGTGAGCGCGACCTCGGATTTAGACCTTGAATCCGGTTCGAAGTATGTTAGAGGTACCGTGAAATGATAACTCCAACGCTGATAGTTCGCAACTGATTTATTAATTAGATTTAAGATACATGAAGCTTCAATACGGAACAACAAAGATCACGTATTGCAAGTAGACATTATAATGTAGGACTTTAGGTGAACTAGATTCTCGGCCTGACCTGACACATTGTACTTCGTACATCGCTAAGCTATAATAACATAGGAAGCTAGGTAACCTTGATATCACACGCATAGACTGAATAACACATTGTACCTTGTACATCTTGGCCACTAGAAAAAGGGAAAACAATGTAATGTGTAAGAACAAGAATCCAGACACATCTAGGATTCTTCCCTGATAATGTCACTACATTGTACTTCGTACAGGTGGATTACTGTGCATCAACCTCTCAGCTGGTAAGTTGCCCGTCGGTAGTTCTTGAGGTCTCGCCTTTCTTGTCTTGCACCATTGACATTGATGTTGAATGGTCTTGATCGCCGACCTCAGTCCCAGCACCCAGAAGCGTTGCCTTATCTCGTTCACGACCGATGCGTGCTGCTTCAACCATGGGATGCATTCCCATGGTTGAAGCGGCGGTGGAACTCTTCTATGATGAGTCGCGTTGCCTTGTCCTTGCTGTCAAGCACGATAGGTCGTTTGTAGTCCCTGGTCACGCCTTGTATCGCGCCGATTCTTCCTTTCATCCGCAGAAGTCCATCTTCCAGCACCACGTCGAGCCTCTTCAACTTGCTGCTGCCCTCCATTTGTTTTCCTTGCTGAAGACATCTGATATCTTCTCTGAAGCTTCTTTCTTGACTCTTCTTTAGTAGTAGAGTTTCAGCTTGCTCTAGTAGGTCTGCTTCCAGCGGTATGTAGTTAACCGCTTTCCTTGAAGATGATTGTCTCCGAGTGATGGACTTCTTTGGTTTTCTTGTAGTCTTCTTCCAGTCGGGGTCTGCTTGGCTGACGTTTACCTTCTCCTTTCTTCTGCAGAGTTTGATGAACTGCAGTAATCTTGCTGTGGCTCGCCATAACCTCTTCCATGATGAAAACCTCTCAGGATCTGGAGATGGATGGGTGAAGCTCGCTGCCGCTGTAACGTCCGTCGCCTTCTCCTCGCCGGTGGTCTCCTTCTTGAAAGTCCTCGCCGCAGGCCAGTGAACCTCTTCCTTCTTCAAGAAGTCCGGACCGGTATACCATCGATGATTGCAGTTGAAGTCTTCTGGCACGTCACGTGTTGCGTCATCTGCCGGGTTCTGTGCTGTGGGGACCCATCTCCAGTCTTGAGATTTGGTGAGATCTTCTATCTCACCCAATCGATGAGCCACGAACGTCTTGAAAGTTCTCGGATCCGTCTTAATCCAAGAAAGTACGATGCTGGAGTCCGACCAGAATGTCTTCTTTGTCATCTTCAGGTCCAACTCTTTTTCGACCGAATGCGCCAATCTACTTCCTAGGAGGGCTGCTTAAAGCTCAAGCCTTGGGATTGAAACCGGCTTCAATGGAGTGACTCGTACTTTCGCTGGCATCAAGCTGATGTGGTAGGTCCCGCATTGGTCTTCTGTTCTCCAGTAGACTGTAGCTGCATATGCCGTCTCGCTGGCATCCGTGAAGGTGTGCAGCTCCCCCTCGGTGCGATGTGGCGTCAGGCATCTCGGGATCTGTAGGGCTTGAAGCAGCTTCATCTTCTCCAAGTAGATCTTCCATTTTGAGTATTCATTTTCCTCGATCTCTTCATCCCAGCCGACGCCGCTTCGCCAGATGCCTTGGAGCAGCTTCTTACCTTGGATGAGAACTGGTGATGCCAATCCTAGTGGGTCGAAGGTCGACATCACGGCACTGGTGACTTCTCTCTTGGTAGGCACTTGAAGCCCCTTTGCTATTTCTTCTGGTGTGTTCCGGAGGTTTGCCCTGAAGCCGATGGAGTCTTGTTCCGTGAACCAGCGTAGTCCCATAGTTTTCTCCTCTTTCTCGCCGAGGTCCACTTTTGTCTTTTCCGTTGCTTCAGTCTTGATTCCTTGTAGCAGCTCAGGTTGGTTTGATGCCCAACCTCTGAGTTCGAAGCCCGCCTTCTTGTGTATGCATTCCACTTGTGCTGTCACTCTTCGGAACTCCTCTTATGAATGGAAGCTGTGGAGGTAGTCGTCCATGTAGTGGTTCAGCTCGATTGCCCTTGCCGCTTCTGGATGTTGCCCTTTGTAGTCCGCTGCATTCCTGTTCTTGACGTAGATTGCTGTGCTCGGAGATGATGTTGCGCCGAAGATGACTGATGTCATCCTGTACTTCTTCGGCTGCACGTCGCGTTGATCCCCTCGCCACAGGAACCTCAGGCTGTCTCGATCCTCTGGCCTGATGCGGACTTGCAGGAACATCTCCTTGATATCAGCTGCCACTGCGAAGGGTCCCTGCCGAAACCTCAGTAGAACTCCGAAGAGTGACTGAAGCAGATCTGGTCCCAGCAGTAGAGCGTCGTTGAGGCTTCTTCCTTTGGACTTGGCTGCAGCATCGAAGACGATCCTTATCTTCTTCTTCAAAGGGTGAACCACGGAGAAGTGCGGCAGGTACCACATCTTCTTGGACTTTCCTTGTTCATCGGGTGCTTCTTCTGCATAGTTGCTGTCGACGAGATGCTGGATCTGCTTGTTATACTCCATCTTTAACTGCGGATCCTTGTCGATCTTCTTTTCGATGTTGAAGAGGCGGTTCTTGGCGGAAGCGTAGCTCTCCGGCATCGGTTCCTCTTCATTTTTCTTTAGGAGTCCAGCTTCAAAGCGCCCATCCTCCAGTCTTCTGCAGGTCTTCTCCAGGATGGTGAGTGCTCTTTCTTCAGAGTCCGTTGTTGGTCTTCTGGGCTGCACACCAAGAGCTTCGATGGCGAAGTGGTCTTTGATGACTTGGTGCATCTCCTCCTCCGGCGTGCTGACATGTAGACACGTGTTGAGGAAGTACACTGGCCTTGCACCTCCGACGTCTGTTCCGTGGAGCACCCATCCAAGTCCCGTTCTAGAAGCGATCGGTTCGCCTGGCTTGCCTCTTCTTATCTCTTGAGTCACGATCAGCTCCCAGTTGTCTTGCCCGATGAGCAGCTGTGGTGACTCTCCTTCGTATTGTAGAGCCTCGGCGATCTTCTTTAGATGTGGATATTCTTGTATCTTCTTCTTGTCCAGGAACTGTGGCGTAAGCTTCAAGACAACGATCGTCCGGACTCTCTTCAAGGTCTTCCGATGTCCTTGATGAACCCCCTTCAGTATGAGGTTCAGCACCTGTGAGTCCTTTTTCTTGATAAGCTTGCCTCCTACTGTTTCGATGACCAATTCTTCTTTGTTCCCTTGAGCGCCGATCTCTTCTGCCACCTTCTTGTCCAGAAGTGATACCGTTGACCCTTCGTCCATGAGGGCAATATCTTCTTGGATGTCTTTGACCCGCAGACTTCTACTGGAACAATCTTCAGGTACGCCCTTGCGTTGTTGACCGAGTTCACTGTCCCAGTGACGCTTGATGCCTCTGGTGATGCTTTAGTTTTCTCCCCCTCGGTCTTATCTTCTGTCTCGACGTGCAGCAGATGATGATGCCACCTCTTGCACTCCTTGCACGACAGCTTCCTGCAGCTCTCCTTCCTATGCCTTCCGTGAAGGCACTTGAAGCAGACACGACTCCTCTTGACGGCTGCCCAGCGGTCTCGAACTGACGCCTCCAGGAACTTCTGGCATTCCACGAGGGAGTGTTCCCCTTCACAGATGGGACAAGTCTTCTCCGTCTTCCTCGGGTCCGTTTTCCTGAAGTCCTTTTCTTTCGTTGAGTGCGCCGCTTGTCTGGTTTTCCTGAAGCCACCGCCTTTGTCCTCTGATGTCGCGAAGGCCCCGCACTTATCTGCTTCTGCGTTCAGGAACCTAGAAACAAGCGTTAGATCCGAGAACTCGCCTTCTTCTGATGCTGCAGTGAAGTCATACCAACGGAACTTGAGAACTGTCGGCATCTTTTCCACGATTTGCTTCACTATCTCCGGTGAATGCAGGTACTGAGGCTTCTTCAGTCCTTTGATTGCTGCTACGCTGTTGCTGATCTGGCTTGTGAAGATGCAGATGTCCCTCGGGTTCTCCGTGATCTTCGGCAACGCCCTGACCTTGTCCAGTTCAGCCAGTACCAGCGCATCAGGTCTTCCAAATCTTCTTCTAAGGGCTTCCATAACTTCCATCGGAGAAGCTTCGGAGTACAGCAAACTCTTGATAGCTTCTCTTGCGTTGCCCTTCAGTGCTCTTCTCAATCGAGCCATGTTCTGGACAACGTTGAACATTGGTGTTGTATCGGCGTAGACGACCTTGAATGCCAACCACTCGCTGCTGTCACCGTCGAAGTAGGGTAGCTCGTGAATGTAGTTCGGCTGCGATGCTGGACCTCTTCCTCCGGTGAAGGCTTCCTTCAAGGCTGTTGCCAGCGATTGAATCTCGATCGTAGCCCCTCTTGTTGAGTGGTTTTCTTCAGGCTTCACCTTCTGGGGCTCTTCTGGGGGTTTCCGACTTTGTTGCTTTGCCCCATCTTTGACGTCTTCCAATACGGATGTCTGAATCCAGTTCTGCATCTGTGCTGCTCTGTCCTCTTGTTCCACCTGGTCTTCATCCACGGAATCTTCATCCTCATATTGTGCCAACTCCAATCTGACGCGAGCCAGCTTCGTCGCAGCCTGGGCTTGCTTCAGCTCCCGGCGCGCTAATTCTTCTCTGGCTTCCAGCTCACGTCGTCTGGCTGAAGAACTCGTGGTTTTTGTAGACCGCGCTTGACGACCGACCCCCGTCGGCTTCAGAGTTGTGGCTGATCCACTTTCCTGTGCCGGGGCCTGTTCTGGGGTATTCTTGGCCGACTTCTGTGCTGCTTCTTCTTTTTTCTGTCCCTTCCCGGTGGTTGCAGTAGCCACCGTAGTAGAGGTTTCTTGAGTGGTCGTTGTACCCGAAGAGTGGGACCTACTGAAGGAGATCCACAATCACTTTTTAACTCAAGAAGTATTTGCTGTACCTGTGAAGGCGGTCCAGATCACTTTGGTATATCATGAATCGTAAAAGGTAGACAGTTGACATTTTGACAGTGAATTTCTTTTGCTGCAGTGGCGGCATCTATTAGAATTTAGCTGACCTACAAAGCTAACGTCAATAGAGTCGCGCAAGAAAAAAAACACTAGAAAACTGAAGCTAGCTTACCTACCTAAGCGCTTCAACGAATCTCCACTAGATGAAATCCAATAAATTGGGAGTGCAAAAATAATATAAATCCTAAATCGCGCTAACGCATGTTTCAGTTACAACTGACCTTATTCGACTACCCAACATCAACTGTTGGTCGAAAGACCCCTGGCAAATACATCACTACACTACTATACAAAACATAAGTAGGTAGTATACATCACTATACTACTATACAAAACATAAGTAGGTAGTATACATCACTACACTACTATACAAAACATAAGTAGGTAGTATACATCACTATACTACTATACAAAACATAAGTAGGTAGTATACATCACTACACTACTATACAAAACATAAGTAGGTAGTATACATCACTACACTACTATACAAAACATAAGTAGGTAGTAAACATCACTACACTACTATACAAAACATAAGTAGGTAGTAAACATCACTACACTACTATACAAAACATAAGTAGGTAGTATACATCACTACACTACTATACAAAACATAAGTAGGTAGTATACATCACTACACTACTATACAAAACATAAGTAGGTAGTAAACATCACTACACTACTATACAAAACATAAGTAGGTAGTAAACATCACTACACTACTATACAAAACATAAGTAGTTAGTATACCGATACTGTATATCCCAATACAATTAAAGTTGACGTAATTGTAAGCTCACTTAAACAAATGTACTAATTTGAGCTAGTTCTTTACAAATACTAGATGACTATTAATAATTATTAAAATATTAATAACTAGCTGTACCCGCGACTTCGTTCGCGATTGCCATGCATTTGACCAGTTTCTCTCATATTAAGTAACGCTGCTGTGCAAAAAAACTTCAATGCGCAGAATTGGACCTGTTACACTTTTAATATTACCTATATTTAGGTAGGTAGTTAAATTGTGTATAATCCATGTAGATAAAGAGTGGGATCAAAAATCAATATCAAATAATGATCTACGCGGGACAGCATTCTGTACCCCACTCGATGAGGTAGCCCCCCCTTTTAAAAATTATGCCCCCTTTTTTTTATCATATTTTAAAAAGTGGTCCATTTACAGACTTCTCCATATTTTTCCTGTAAAATATAGTTCCATATCTACAAACGCTACATACATTTCAGATGGAGCGCTCTGCAAACTTCGGAGATAGGGGGGGGGGGGATGGGTAATTTTTCAACTTTTTTCAAAATGTTTCAAAAAGTACGAAACCTACAGAAATTTCAAAAACTGTTTTGAAATTTACAATCTGATACCTTTCATTTGATACCCCACTTGACATTGTAGATTTTTTTTTAAAATTTCGACATCACAATTTGTACTAAAAATTTACATTTTCATTTTTCATTTATTTTTATTTATTTTTCTTTTAATCTGTACAGGCGCACAAAATCAATTCAAATTTCACGTTATTTGCTGCTGTAGTTGCTGAGATATTAAAGACGGAAAAAAGGACAGAAAAAGCGATGCCATAAGGGTTTCGAAACCGATCTCCGATCTTCGAAACCCTAAAAACTAATTTCAAAAAATGTGGTGTAAACAATCTCGACTTTACGTTTTGAAGTTAGAGCCGAAAGTCGCTTGTTCTAATCTCGGAGGCAGCTTTTATGAAAGGGACTGCGCGCTCACAAGTAGGTATCGGCGCGGCGGCATAGTAAAATTGTTCGGAGGTGGTACGCTGCGGCAGAACGGTCGACCAGAGAGAGGTGTTTTGATTATTTTTTTCTAAATTCTTGCGGAACCCCTACAGGGGTATCGCACTTAGAGTATGGCTCTAAGGTATTACCGACGCAGAGATCAGTCGACTGTCGTGAAGACAAAGGTGTAAGTAGGTACTTAATCGCTTGTCGTTTTGTTTCGCAGAGAGAGGGCGGCGCGTGCGGCGATCATGGGGCGCGCGGCGGCGTAGGCGCATGCGCAGGCATGAGCGACAATGGCACGGCATCGTCGGTGGGCTGCGACGCGGACGAGGGCGTGGACGCCGGCGACCGGCTGTTCCGGTTCGTGGTGCACGGCGTGCTGCTGAACGGCATCGGCGCGGGCGGGCTGCTCGGCAACGCGCTGGCCGTGCTGGTGCTGTCACGCCCGCAGATGCGCTCCTCCGTCAACTGCCTGCTGGTGGGGCTGGCGGCCTGCGACACGCTGCTCATTCTCACCTCCGTGCTGCTGTTCGGCCTTAGCGCCGTGTTCCCGTACACGGGCCGTTTGCGGTACTACTACTACCACGTGTGTCCACACCTCACGCCCTACGCCTACCCGCTGGCCAACGCAGCGCAGACCATGTCCGTCTACCTGACGCTCATCGTGACGGTGGAGCGCTGGGTCGCGGTGTGCCATCCCTTCCGGGCCAAGGCGCTGTGCACGGCTGGCCGCGCGCGCTGGTACGTGCTGGGCACGGCCGCCTTTGCGCTCGCCTACAACGCGCCCAAGTTCTTCGAGGCGGAGGTGGTTGGGCGCGCGACGCCGGACGGCGAGCTCATCTACTGCGTGACGGCCGACCTCGCCTTCCGCTCGGAGGCGTACGTCGTGGTGTACATCCACTCGCTGTACATGCTGGTCATGTACCTGGTGCCCTTCTCTGCGCTGGCAGTGCTGAACGCGTGCATCGTGCGGCAGGTGCGGCGCGCGCAGGCTGAGCGCGCGCGCCTGTCGCGTGGCCAGCGGCGCGAGCTGGGGCTCGCCACCATGCTGCTGGTGGTAGTGCTCGTCTTCTTCCTCTGCAACCTGCTGCCGCTCGTCACCAATTCGTGCGAGGTGTTCCTCGGCGACCGGCTCGAGTCGCTCGACCCTCTCGTCAAGACCAGCAACCTGCTTGTCACCATCAACAGCAGCGTCAACTTCGTCATCTACGTTATCTTCGGCGAGAAGTTCAAGCGCGTGTTCCTAAAGATGTTCTGCGGCGCTTGGTGGCGGCGAAGGGGGCGGGGCGGGACGCGCGACTCGCCGGACCACACGCGCGACGACTCGTTCGCGTCGTGCGGCGAGCGCGTCTCGCTGCGCATGGCGCGCAATGGCACGCTGCGGCGCTCCGGCCCGCGCCCCACAGACCCCGTCGCGCGCACGGCCCGAGCCGCACCCGGCGCGCCCGTCTACTACCCGGCGCGTCCAACGGAGCTCACCAGCGCTTCGGAGGCGCCGCCCGCCGCCGCGCGCTGGAACGGAAATACGCGCGCGCAATTTTAACCGTCTCTTTGTCGTACAGTGAAAGTGTATCGAGAGAACTGCGCCGCGCCACGACGCGGACGGACTAGGAACTGAACTCTCCTCGGTATTCACCCAAAGACGATTGATCGAGAAACATTATATTATGTTATTATATTACCGTTATGTAAATAGATAGGATTATATTAGGGAAAGGAAGTAATATACAGGGTGCCACGAAACATGTGTACCTAGTAAGCCGGAATGGGTTGATTCTAGAGGGGATCGACTTTTATTCTACGATTTTTTTAATTTCGAACATTATTTAACTATTTCTGAAAACAAAATGAACCTTTTCTTCATATTCGAGTTCCTTTACTTGTATTTTTACATTATTGTTTTAACACATCAAAGGATTTAATATTTTTTTTTGTAATAATTTCATGACTAAACACTGGTGTTACTGAATAAAGAACGAAAACATTTGTGATATATTTTATAATGGTAAATAATGCAAGAGAGCGTGTAAAAGAAAACGAAAAATAAAAAAAATAAAAATAACTTCTCGGCTTAGTACACATGTTGCGTAGCATAATATTTGTATAATAATTGTTTTTGTATAATATTATATAATCCATATCCAATATATTGATTTAAGATTCATGAGTATTTTAAAAATGACTCAAGAGAGAAAAAACAACGTTTTAATGGAAAGGGAATGCGACAATCATTAAACATGTTCTTTATTTAAAATAAAATACAACAAACATTATTATATGTTTTATTAATATGAGTCCAATAGTAACAACCCGGGTTTAGTTCGAGCATATCAATATCCTGAAAGCAAATTATTATGAAAAATCCAAACGTACCACTTCATTTTTTTATAAAAAAAATAATTTTTGAATGAAACCTGACCTTGCATTGTATTTAATTACGGGTTGGGTTAAGTTAGGATAGTTTTTTTCTTGCCCTCCCCGTAGCACCATCTCTAGAGGGCATTATGAAGATGTCTATCCTGTTGCTATACTATTGCAACATCATTAACTTTCTTTATTTTATTTATTTGTTACAAGGGAAATAAAAAAACATTTATTTATTATAAAAACACACACATCACTCACTCATACTCTCATACTGCATACACACAAGCACCAACCCACACACACGGGCACACTACACATACAAGCATAGATACAGCTTAAAGAATAGCTTAGGCTATTCTATTGTTATATACAACATAGAATCAGTAAAAATAAATATTAATCAATTCTATAAATACATACATAGCTGAAGAAGAAGAATTAAAGAAGAAATACAGAGAGAAACAATATAAATAAAAATCTTATGCTAAAATGCAATATTGTTAAAATAAATAATAAACCACTAACTTGACTTAATACATTTTCCAATTGTCTTATTAGGTTATGTACGGGACACCTTTATATGATAGAAATGATAAGAAGAGTATATGATAAAAACTCTTATATTGATATTATAAATTGATTTATATTTGAGCACGCGCCTACCATGATGGGGTGAAAACGTGAACTGATGCAATAAAGTAAGTGGAAGGCGCGTGTAACAATTGACCTTAATAATATCGATGATTTGACAATAATTAGCTAGCTTATACCTAAATGCACGGTTGCGCTGCACCGTACAGGTTAGGTTAGGTTTTTTTTTTATTTATTGGCGCTGACTAGTTGACTCAACATATCAAAGCCCGCTTTTATTTGCTAAACCTTAATTACCTGTTGCTGTTAAATGCGACATCATTAATACAATATTTCTTTTTTAATCTATAATTAATGTTTATTTCAATAATAACAAATAAATACACAAATACTCACAAACATTATTCTTCTAATTCATTCACTCAAACTACGCAAGAGAAGCTATCAAGAGTTTGCTGTACTCCGAAGCTTCTCCGATGGAAGTCATGGAAGCCCTTAAAAGATGATTTGGAAGACCTGATGCGCTGGTACTGGCTGAACTGGACAAGGTCTGGGCGTTGCCCAAGATCACGGAGAGCCCGAGGGACATCTGCATCTTCACAAGCCAGATCAGCAACAGCGTATCAGCAATCAAAGGACTGAAGAAGCCTCAGTACCTGCATTCACCGCAGATAGTGAAACAAATCGTGGAAAAGATGCCGAAAGTTCTGAAATTCCTATGGTACGACTTCACTGCAGCATCGGAAGAAGGCGAGTCCTCAGACCTGACGCTTGTTTCTCGGTTCCTGAACACAGAAGCCGACAAGTGCGGGGCCGTCGCAACATCAGAGGACAAAGGCGGCGGCTTCAGGAAAACCAGACAAGCAGACAAGCGCACTCGCTATTATTGCTTATAGCGACAATTCTTGAAGTCCTTTTCTTTCGTAGAGTGCGTACAAGAGTCGAAACATTAAAAACTTTATTTTTTTAATATTTTCTTAAAAAATACTTACATATTTATGTTTTTACATAGTAGAAATCTGCCTTATTATTATACAATCATAATATCTAAACATTTTCAAACAATAAGTTCTTAGAACAAACACTTTAAAAATTCAGTTCGGAACATTTTCCTTATACAAATCATAAAGTATCTTTGAAACTATTTAAACGAATTACATTATTCAAACTGGAAACTCAGTTTTAAACCTAAACCTTTCATTTAACACTACTTGTATTATCAAATATCAACAAACAAAAAAGTAGTAAGATTCCAACTAGAACTAATAAACATAATTCTTACATTAGGGTGTCGTCGCCGAAATTCTCCCACTCGTGCGTCGCACCATCCTCCAGACTCGGCGATCCTCCCGTCGCGTCGTCAACAGCACCACCCTCGAGCTGGGTCTGCGCAGCACTCCTCTTCTGGTCTCGACGTCAACGATTCGTGTAACCATTCGTGTGCCCATTCGACCCAGGATACAATTGCTGGATTCTGCCAAGTGCCCAAGTGCATCTCGGTAGGGTGCTGTCGACGATCAACACGATGTCTCCAACTTGTAGATCCGTGGCGCTGGTCCTCTTCGAAGTCTTCCTCGGCAGTAGAGTAGGCAAGTATTCTCGCAGCCAGCGTTGTCAGAAGTGGTCGGCAAGCCGCTGCATGGCTTTCCAGGTGTGCCTGTCCACGAGCTCGTGGTCTTCAAAGCTGCCGATTATCGCAGCACCGCAGGATCGACCGAGGAGAAAGTGGTTTGGAGTGAGCGCTTCTTCCTTCCTGAGAAGAATAAAGGACCTCTCTAATATTGAAACTGCATTGACAGTTTACCATAGTCATGTCTGCTCTATTTTGAGATATGGCGTCATAATATAGGGCAACTCAACGGATGCTCAGAGAGCTTTCGTTGCGCAGAAAAAGTGTATTCGGGCCATATTTGTCATTAAACGGAGAGATTCTTGTAGACCTTTATTTATGAAGCATAAACTGTTAACATTTCCTTCACTCTATATTTTCGAGATGCTAAAATTTGTCAGAAATAACATAACATTGTTTGAGAGGGATGAAAAGTTTATATACAGAAGAAAAATAGTACAAAAACCACTAAAGGTGCCTCAATTTAGACTAGAAATGTGTAAAAAGAACTGTTACGCAATGGCCATACAGTTATATAACAAACTTCCACTTGACATGAGAGAACTGACAGATAATGAATTTAATCGTAAATTATATAACTGGCTTTGTTTTAACTGTTTTTATAATATAAGTGATTATTTGAAATTTAAATGCACATAATTTTTATTTTGACATTATAGTACTTACTTAATGTTATTTAATCTATTATTCTTTATTCATAGTTATTTTTAAGTTTAAACATTTGCACGACTCAAAGGTCAAATATAGTGAAACTCTATTGTAAAACCACCATTGCAAACCTATATTTATGCAAATAAATGCTATTTCATTTAATTTCATTTCATTTCATTTCATTTCATTTCATTTCTCCTCATGGCCCCGGAGAGGTGAGTGAGAGGCCGAGAGTTGATTATTTATGTGCTCGGCCTCTAGCAGGAGGGTGTGGAGTATCCTCTCGTGGATATTTCTCGTAAAGTGTGGCGCCTAGTGCGGTTTAGATGGATCGCACCAAACGCTCCCATGCACTTGGTTAGGTTAGGTTAGGTTTTTTTTTATTATTGCCAACTAGTAGGCTCATTTGACCATAGAATCAGAGTTTCCTAGTCTGCTTTTTATTATCACCACTATTGATTTTGTGGTGGTTAATTCTTTATTTATTTTATAAATTTTTTATATTTCTTCTTTTTTATTAATTTTGCATAAATGTTTTATGTTCAGTCCACGCCCAAAAAGATTATTACATGCAGAATAAATAATTACAGATTTCATTTTACTTAAATTATTACAAATTCCATTTTATTGATTTCCATCGAACTTGATTCTCAATTTTCAAAATCATTTCATACATAAAAATAAAATTAATTAACAGATTATATAATTCAATTAATTTCAATTCTCGATTTGCACTATTCTCGTATCTTTCTTATGCTTGGTTAGGTTAGGTTAGGTTAGGTTTTTTTTTTTTTTTTTTCCTGTCTACCTTTAGCGTTACCAGGGACCTGATTTACATAACCCTTTCATTCCAGTTCTCTCTTCTCGCACTTTCATGCTTCATACGACATCTTTCTTTTACCCATCTTCCTTCATACATTATTTAATACTCTCTACTCTTTATTTCCTACTTTCTTTAGGTTAGGTTAGGTTAGGTTAGGTTTTTTTTTTTTTTTTTTTTTTTTTTTTTCCTGACAACCCCTAGCTTTACCAGGGACCTGGTCTACACAACCCTTTCATTCCAGTTCTCTCTTTTATTCCTCTCGTACTTTCATTCTTCATACTTTATCATTCTTTTATCCGTCTTCGTTCAAAATTTATTACCTATATCCTATATCTTTACTTTGTTATTTCTTTATTTGGGATTTGGTGTGCAATAACGGTGTTCAGTCTTTATTTTCGTAATTTCCGTTTTTCTTCTTCTTATGTCTAATACAATATTTTGATCTTATTCACTAATTTACTTCCATTTTGTTTTCTATAATATACATATCGTTATTATCTTAAATAAGTAATAAGTTCGTTATTACAAATCTATAGTGCATCTTCTTATCTTGATTTATATCTAAATATGTCTTTTTATTATACTGTTCTATCTATTCTACTTATTATCTAGTTTACACATGTATGATTTATATATTCAATAGGGAAAATAGTAGGGGCTGACTGGCTGGCACTTACCCTCTCACGTTGGTGGCAGGAGCCTTTCTAATCAGATGGATCCACTGATGGCTTCCCTGGAACATTTGGTCTTCCACAGGGCTGGTTTGGCTTGATTCTCCGTTTGGTGTATGAGGGGTATCGATATAAGGGTTTGAATGAAGGACCTAATTTCGTGTCGCGACTCGATCGAATATCGGAATGCCGCGGCGCGAGAGCAATTTCAGGGGCGGACGGCGTTGTTGGATGCGACCGCGCAACACCGAGTGTACTCGAGGACTGTCGAGCCCGTTCGAAGGCTTCCAACGTGATGGACGAGGCTCACGTGAGTGCTCTTACCACCAGTAGCCAATTGTAAAGCAGTAGCATTATGTCTAGATTTGAACCTCCAAATTGTGTATACCTACTTTGAAATAGACCAGATGCTACCCCTAACAATTTAGTTAATTATGGAAATATCGACCACTCAAATCATAATGGTAAGAAAAGTATTTATCCTATTCCGCCACGGAACATGCCGCTCACCTTAAAATAACGCAGTTGTTTTAACAAAATACATAAAACAAATTTAATCTAAAAACTATTTGCCTACTACTAAATGCTCAATAAAAAAGCGAACTTTTACTCTATGGGAAGCGGACAAATTTGAACTACAGGTCTCCTGGTAAACGAGGTTCCTATTTGAAGAGTGACAACACGAGTAACGTTGTCAGTACCCGGGTGAAGGGCGTGAACGCGGGCTAACTTCCATTGCAAGGGTGGTAAGTTATCATCGCGAACCACAACAATCATTCCCTCACGAATTGGAGCCCCGCGATTGTGAAACCATTTATTAGCTTGCTGCAGCTCGTGTAAGTATTCGTTACTCCAGCGCTTCCAAAAGTGCTGAGTACACTGCTGTACCCACTGCCATCGAGTAAGTCGATTAGGGTTAAAATCCGTAAACGAAACCTCGGGTAGAGCCGCGAGCGGTCCGCCTATCAAGAAATGTGCTGGAGTCAGCGGCAATGGATCTGTAGCATCCGTACTCAATACGCAAAGCGGTCGTGAATTTAAAACTGCCTCGACCTGACATAGAATCGTGTGCATTTCATCATACGTCTGTGTGCGGGTGCCGATAACGCGATACAAGTGATGCTTGAAGCTTTTTACACCCTCTTCTACTAATCCATTGAAATGTGACCCGGTCACGGGTTGAAAATGAAAAGTCAGGCCTTGACTTAATGTTTTTTCATGTAAAGCCCTTTGACAAGGATCTGAATTTAAAAATGCAAATAACTGTTGGAGGTAATTGTTACATCCAACAAAATTTCTGCCGTTGTCTGAGTATATGTCGGTACACATACCTCGACGGGACGTGAAACGTCGCAAGGCCGCGAGAAATGATTCGGTCGTTAGATCCGAGACTAATTCGAGATGGACTGCCTTAACACTCATGCAGACGAAAACTGCAACGTAAGATTTTATAATTTTCGCATTCCGAATATTATTAGCCCGTACCATAAAGGGACCACAGAAGTCAACCGCTGCTCGAATGAACACACGCGAGTTAGATTTTAAACGCTGACTCGGCATCGGCGCTAGGAGCGGCTGTGTATGTGTCGGTCGCGTACGAAAACATGAAATACATCTATGAATGCGTTGTCTTATTGCATTGCGAGCTGCCAATATCCAGTACCTTTTTCGGTAAGGTTAGGTTAGGTTAGGTTAGGTTAGGTTAATGCTAACGCTAAACATACATGGTGGGGAAGCCTAATAATAGATGAGAAGGGAGAAGAACTAGCTGGATCAATAGAAGATATGGATTTACAGGTGCTCAACGTTGGAGATACTCCAACATTCGATACCGTAAGAGGAGGAAAGACCTATACGAGCTTCGTAGACATTACCGCCTGCACAACGAATCTTCTAGACCAGGTAGAAGACTGGGAGGTAAAAGAAGGGCTGATTTCATCCGATCACAATGTTCTTACCTTTAAAATTAGATTAAAACGAGCAAAAGGTATAAGCATTCAAAGAACCACACGTATTTTTAACAGCAAAAAAGCTAACTGGAGCACGTTTCATGAGAAACTGGCCCAATTGCTAGAAGAAGATCATGTAAACAAGGAAGAAATAAGCAAAATTGATAACAAAGCCGAATTAGATAGCAAAATAGAAACATACATTAAATTAATAACAATAGCATGCAATAATAGTATCCCTAAAATAAAAACAAAAACAAAAAGTAACTTACCATGGTGGTCGGATGAACTCGCGCGGCTGAAGAATGAGGTGAGATCCAGGAAGAGGAGAATCCGTTGTGCAGCGCCGGTCCGCAGAAATAAGGTTATCGGGGAGTACCTGCAAATAAAAGAAAAATATGAACAACAAGCAAAACAAGCACAAATAGACAGTTGGAAAGAGTTCTGTGGGAAACAAGACAAGGAAGGTCTTTGGGAAGGAATTTACAGGGTGATCGGGAAAACAACCAAGAGGCAAGAAGACCTGCCTCTGATAAAGGAAGGTAAATCCTTAAGTCCTAAAGCGTCTGCTGAATTACTCTGTGAGACTTTTTACCCGGAAGATAAGGAAGAACATGACAACGCGGATCACCAAAAAATAAGGAAACTTGCTGATCAGGTAAACGAATTGGAGCATGTTGAAAGTCATGACCCTCCGTTTACTATGGAAGAGGTAAAAACCGCAGTAAATAGGTTAGGTTAGGTTAGGTTAGGTTAGGTTAGGTTAGGTTAGGTTAGGTTAGGTTAGGTTAGGTTAGGTTAGGTTAGGTTAGGTTAGGTTAGGTTAGGTTAGGTTTTTTTTTTTTTTTTTTTTTTTTTATTATTTCTGTCTACCCCTAGCTTTACCAGGGACCTGGTCTACACAACCCTTTCATTCCAGTTCTCTCTTTTATTCCTCTCGTACTTTCATTCTTCATACTTTATCTTTCTTTTATCCGTCTTCGTTCAAAATTAATTACCTATACTATATCTTTACTTTCTTATTTCTTTATTTGGGATTTGGGGTGCAATAACGGTGTTTTGTCTTTATTTTCGTAATTTCCATTTTTCTTATTCATATTTCTAATACAATATTATGATCTTATTCACTAGTTTACTTCCATTTTGTTTTCTGTAATATGGTCATTTTCTTAATTAAGTAACAAGTTCGTTATTACAAATCTATTGTGCATCTTCTTATCTCGATATATCTAATATGTCTTTTTATTATACTGATCTATCTATTCTACTTATTATCTAGTTTACACATGTATGATTTATATATTCAATAATATATATTCATCATATTTTGCTGAAATCTACTTATTCCTTTTGTTAACCTTGTATACAATTTCAGTACAGTATTTTATAAAAATCTTTCTCTTTTCGCTATCAGTCATGATTGTGCTGATGTTTGCCTCAACCAAGTCATAATCAAGTAACTGTTCAAGTTCATACCTTCTAAGGGAATTTGCTGGGCATTCGAATAGGACGTGCATGGCGGTCTCTTCCACTCCTGGCTCGCATATGCACGATGGGTCCTCCTTACACTTGAAGCGATTCAAGTATTCGGAGAACCCACCGTGACCTGTCATTAGCTGGGTCATCGCGCAGGTTGGTTCAAATTTTCTAATTGACTTATACGCATTAATTACATTTGGAAAGAAAATTTTTGTTATTGCGGCTGTTTCTCCTGATTGGTATCTCCGGTTCCATTCTTCCAGCGACTCCAAACGGATTTGTCGCTTGATGAATGAAACCGGGCACTGGTCGTAGTCAGGTTTCTTTTTGGTATATAGGGCCGCCTCCTTCGCCAGCTCGTCGGCTCGTTCATTGCCCTCCAACCCTGCATGTGCTTTTATCCAAAACAAAGACACATCTTTGTTTTGGAGTCTGCTAGTTTTTAAGAGATCTCGAGCTTGCACGGCTAGGGGGTGGAGGGAGCTCTGATTAATCACAGTCTCCAAAGCTGACCTAGAGTCACTGTAGATACCAAAGCTCGACTCCGAGCGTTTTGTGGTTTCCTTTGTGGCCCTGCATATGGCTAGGAGTTTAGCCTGGTAGACTGTGCAGTAAGACGACAGTTTGAGTTTGAGAACTTTGGTCTCGGCGCCATCTTTCCAGAAGGAAAGTGCCGCTCCAACTTTGCCCTCAATCTTGCTGCCATCTGTAAAAATTTTTACTGCTTGGTCACTGTGGTTATCCACTTGCTTTTTGTCTACCAGGCTTTTGAACTCCATATGCACATGCTCTGCTGGATGCCACGTCTCGTTGTACGGAACTAATCGTTCAACCTCTCTGTCTCCCAGCTCTGCCCGGGGTACTCCTCTCTTTGCCTTATACAGTGCTAGTGCCTCCTGTATGCGGAGGTCGAGTGGAAGTATCCCAGACAATACCAGTACCGAGTTTAGAGAGGCGGTGCGATATGCTCTACAGAGCTTTTGGGCAAATCCTCGTTGAACCACATTGAGCTGTTTTTGCACTAAAAGTTTTTTGGAGGCGGAACCCCATGCGCCTGCCGCATATAGTATCACGGGTTCTACTGTCGCGGTATAAATTACTCTGATGACTTCGGAGTGGAGACCCCAACTGATTTTAGCGGCTCTGGAGAGTTGCTTATATATATTTAAGGCTTTTTTGCATACATTTGTTACATGATAATTAAAGGTTAACTTATCATCTATGGTAAGCCCCAGTATCTTTATTTGCCGCGACGTGCAAACGTCGACCCCGCCCATGCTCAGCAGTGGTGTGTCATGTTTCAATTTGCGTGTGATGACCATCGCATTTGTCTTGTGCGGCGCAAATTTTAACTTGTTTTTGACACCCCACTCCTGAACATACGCGAGGGCGTCATTTGCACGTCGTTGCACTTCCAACGCTGTATCACCGTCGAAGACCAACACGACGTCGTCCGCGAAAGCCTGGCAATAATCTCCGCGCTGTTCCAAGCCCTTAAGCAGTGGGTCCAGAAGAAGATTCCATAGAATCGGGCCCCCGATCGAGCCTTGGACGCACCCCTTATTTGTGTCCTTCTCGTGTTCCTCCCCGGCGTATCGAACTTTAACTCTCCTATCTTCGAGGTAGCTGTCGACAACTCTCCGTAAGTTCACCGGACACTTTTCCTCAGCCAGTCTGGTTCGAATAGCGGGCCACCATGCACTGTCGAATGCTCCCTCTATGTCCAATGATACTAGGGTAGTGAGTTTCTTCTGGTCTAGTTTGGATCGTATGTGCTTTATTAGGTCATAGAGGGAGTCTTCAGTGCTTCTTCTGGGCATGAATCCATACTGGCGAGTACTTATTTGGGGGATAAGATGCCATTTTATGCGTCCAACCACCATCTTCTCATAGATCTTCCCCAAGACTGGAAGCAGGCCTATCGGTCTATAGGACTTTGGTGTTGTGTAGTCCTCTTTGCCTGGTTTTCTTAATACCACAACCGTTGCTATCTTCCATATCCTGGGGAAGTGCTGGAGTTCCAGGCACTTATTAATTAGCGAGAGGAACAGCTCCGGTTCTTGAAGGATGGCGTGCTTACATATGTCGGCTGTAAGACCGTCATCTCCCGGTGCCTTTTTTGGGTTAAAGGTATCCATGGCGAAACTTAGCTCCTGCATTGTAAACGCTGGGTCATGTTTTTCATCATGGCCCCAGTCGTTTACTCGGGCCGCTAATTCTCTGGTTCGCCGGTGGTCCTCGTTATCGTCTTCCTCTAGGTCCTCCGGGTAAAATGTTTCGGCCAGTAACTTTGCAGAATCCTTCGGGTTTATCTCGGCTCCCGCTTTGACCAGTGGTAAGTCTTCTTGCCTTTTTGTGGTTCGTCCAATGACCCTATAAATCCCCTCCCATACTCCTTCTTTGTCTTGCTTTCCACAAAACTCCTTCCAACTGGCTATCTGCGCTTTCTTCGCTTCACTCTCATATCTTTCTTTTGCTTGCAGGTACTCTTCGACGACTTTTGCTCTTCGGACTGGCGCTGCACATCGGACTCTTCGTTTCCTGGTGACAACTTCTCTCTTCAGCTTCGCGATTTCTTCGGACCACCACGGCAAGGTAAGTTTAACATTTGTACTCTTCTTTGGTATGGTTTGCATGCATGTTTGTGTAATTATGTTTGTGTATGTCTCTACTTTTTTATCTATATCTACTTTTCTATAAATTTTTTCTATTTCTATTTTGCTTATGTTATTTTCTATTATTAATTGGGCCAGTTTCTCATGAAACTGGCTCCAATTTGCCTTTTTCGTGTTATAAAGCCTAGTTGTTCTCTTAATATTTGTTCCTAATGCCTTTTTTAATCTAATTTTAAAAATTATGCCGTTGTGGTCGGAGCTTGTAATGGTGTCTTCTACCTTCCAGTCTTCTACCAGGTCCAGCATGTCCTGTGAGCACGCTGTTATGTCGATGTGGCTAGCATACGTCTTCCCACCTCTGATGGTATCGAATGTGGGGGTATCTCCGACGTTGAGTACCTGCAGGCCCATTTCTTCGAGAGCTCCCGACATGTCTTCGCCCCTGTGGTCAACAATTTGACTACCCCACCACGTACTCTTCGCGTTTGAGTCACCACCTATTATGATTCTCCTGGGTCCTGTTTCCTGTTCTATTTTCTTGAGCTGCTCCAGGTACGGTTCTATGGGCTGGTCTGGCTCGAAGTAAAAGGAGACTACTGTGATTTCCCAGGCAATCGTTCGAATCCTCACCACTACGATATTGTTTGTGGTGAGTTTTGGGCATTGTATGACGTCCACGTCGTTATCAAAGACAGCTATTGCCGCTTTGACAGGAGCGTCTCCTTGATTAGCGCTCTGGAAGATTCTGACTCCTTTGTAGGCCTTCATAGTTTTTGCTCCACCCACATACGGTTCCTGGAGCAGCGCAAGAGCTGCCTTTCTTCTGTCAGCTTCAACCATAAGCTCATTGGTTGCAAGTTCCTTCCTTTGAAGGTTAGCTTGGATCAGCAGGTAGGGTTTTCTGGTGGTCGGAGTGTCTCTGTCAGTTGTTGTGTTGCAGCCTGTGTCATCCTTAGCAATAGGCTACGGTAGCCCGGGCTAGCGCATCCCACCTTTTCCTTACTGCGCACTCCTGACTGAACGCGTTGTGCTCTTGTGCATCGAGTTTGGCATTCCTGCAGTTGCAGCAGGAGGGAGCTGCTCCGGCAAGCCAGTCTGCACAGTCAGATTTCATATGCGGGCCTCCACAGTGGCAGCATCTTTCCACTGTTTCTTTGCAGAAGCGCCTGCCGTGTCCATAGCCCAGACACAGCGAACACTGCACTAGTGGAGACTGATCAGCAACCCTTATCCTTTGCAGGTCTATGCGCACTTCGCCTGCATCCATCATTCGGTTCCAAATCCCGGGCGATACTCTGAGGACGATATGGCATGTGTGTGGGTTTCTTGTCTTCTTCCTGTACCGCACCTCTACTCTATAATCTTCGTTCTTGAAATCTTGGAATATACTTCCGTTCTGATTTTGTAAGGCGTTAAGGACGTCTTCGTCTTTGTTATATTGCAGAACGTCCTTAAGAATCAGAAGAGGGTCTTTATTTATAACGTCCTCAACGTTGAGGTGCGACTCTGCTTTCTTGAGTCTTTCCTTAACCTTCTGTCTCTCTTCCTCACTTCTACAACCCACAATAACCTTCCTATCCTTTGCTTTTCTTACCCTATCCACTTGAATTCCTCCTTCCTTCGCGTTCACTGCTTCCCTGATTCGGCTAAGGACCTTTTCCCCCGTCTCATTTTCATCTTTGGAGGAGATTACTACGGAGTGCAGTGCGGTTTGCCCAGGGAGCTGCCTCCTGGGTTGGCTGGCCGCAGCACTCGCGTAAGTCATTCTCATCTGTATTTCTTGGTTCTTTTCTATAGTTTCCTTTAATTTCTCCATCTTGCTGTTGCTCTCCTCCAAAAGTCTCGCGTGTTCCTCCATCTTTTTAATCAATTCACTTTCCACAATGCTTTTTCCTTCTTGTGGTTCTTTTTCCTTAGGTGGTTCTTTTGCCTCTTCTTGGGTTTTCTTCTGAGCTTTCCCCTGCCCCTTTATGCTGTCAACTTCTTTGACTAGCTGATACAGCCTATCGATTGCTTGTAAGACATCAGTTTTAATTTCATTCTTCGTGTTTCTTGATTTTTCTAGGCTGCCCTTTGCTTTGACTACGCATGCTCTAGCCTCTGTAAGTCGGTCAAGATATTTTGACGGCGAGCTGGTCACTGGCTCGATTGGCAGTTTTTGTGTCTCTTTCGGGAACGTCATCTTTAGCTTGGGCTTTTGGAGCTCAGCTTCTTGAATTTTCTTTGGGGGGGTTAAAGGTTTGGTTTTCGTTTCTGCTTTTCCAGTCTCCCACTCGCCAATGCTACGTCTCACATTAGGATTCATTTTCATCTCCGGCGTCCTAGAAGGTCCTGCCTTCTCCGTCTGGACCACAGATTTCACGTGTTCTGTGTCGCGAGTGACACTCGTTCTTTTAGCTGGGGTGCGAATACCAAAGCCCATTTTTGCGGGGGGGATGATGTCTTGTGTAATTCTACACACTATATAATGAATTAAATTAATACAAATAAGCTTAATAGCAGGATAATGTAAAAGTCAATTTAGTAAAGTTTGTATAAGTTATAAATATCCTAAGTCAACTATTGTTATTTACTACACTACCTAATTTTTAGTTTTCCAGATGGCGTCTCCAGGTCCTGTCAGTCTACGTGCGTGGTGGATCGGCAAATTTTAGTAAAAGTCAAATTTATCTATGTTTTATGTTGCAGGTACGTCACAATATGAATAGAATGCCCGCAACGAGTCGAAGGTAAGTAAGGTATAGGTTTGTAAAAGTTATATATGTATAAGTCAAAATTAAGCTACTTAAAACTACTTAATTTATAATAAATAGCTAAATATTAATAAGTAATATTTTAACAAATTAATCTACGTAAATTTATTTTTGACTCTACCATAGAGTCGGTCTCTAAATATAAAAGCTTTTATATATATGTATAGGCCACTGTAAAAGTTCTGCTATCTCACTCCGTTAGGAGATTTATGCAATGAAAAATTTATATTTTGCAAAATTTTTGAAGAAGAGTAAATTGAAATAAGTTAATTGAAATAATAAATTTTTAAGGAAATATATTATTATCTACGTTTACGGTATAAAAATATATTTAATTAGAATTTTACTCTCAAAATAAACAATATGAAGTTTTTACTCGAGGGAGGGGGGATAAATTTAGAGGGGGGGGTTTGAAAGGTGTTATGATTTGAAGTAACCTAATATATATTATATATATATAATATATACAAATTCAAGCAAAAAATTCAAAATCTCCAGCCGTTTCCGAGAAACAAGCGTTTAAGTCTATTTGCGGTTGGTAATATAAATCTAAATTTTTGCGCTCGGAAACCGCTACTCCTAAAAATCCAATTTTTCCACAAAAATGTTTGACAACATAGGGACAGCCCATACACAAAAAAGAAACCTATGTTGTCGCTGAAGATTTAAAATAAAAACACTTAAAGTAAAAAAACAAAACCGCACAAAACTTTTTGAGTCTCTATCTCCGTCAAAAATTGTCCGTTTTCAAATCCAAACGTGCCTCCCGGCTGCTCTCCACTGCCTCCTTTGAGTCGCGTTCTGAAGATTTATCCACGGGCACGGGGTCACTGACCACGCCGCCACGTGGTTTTTGTTTTTTTGTTGATATCTCCGTGCTCCTGCACGGGAAAAATCTGCAAGTTGGCAGAGTAGTAGAACACCAAAAAGCCCTCCGTTATACAATTGAAAAACGATAGGTCGTCGCTGAAATTCGCAAGATAAATCGCTTTTAATTTTGGGAATTTCCCAAAAAAACACTTTTTCGCCAATAACTTTGTGGCCACAACACTTAAAGCAACACGGTTTTCACCGACGTGTGCGTCTTCACTTGCCGCTTCTTTTGATGTATCACACGACAAAATAAAAGCACTTTTTACTATTTTTGCGAATTTTTAAAGCGCGGAGGGACCTTTTTTCGTGGCGCTTTCGAGTGCGGTTCGAGCGCGAATCGGTTAGGTTAGGTTAGGTTAGGTTAGGTTAGGTTAGGTTAGGTTAGGTTAGGTTAGGTTAGGTTAGGTTAGGTTAGGTTAGGTTAGGTTAGGTTAGGTTAGGTTAGGTTAGGTTAGGTTAGGTTAGGTTAGGTTAGGTTAGGTTAGGTTAGGTTAGGTTAGGTTAGGTTAGGTTAGGTTAGGTTAGGTTAGGTTAGGTTAGGTTAGGTTAGGTTTTTTTTTTTTTTTTTTTTTTTTTTTTTTTTTTTTTTTTATCGCGTTCACCACAGACTTTATGTCCGTGCTCTTTTTTGATCTTTATTTATTATTATTTATTGAGCTTATTTTATTTACATTTCTTAGAATCTAGTTACTCAGGGGAAACATTAATATTTACTTATAATCTACAATTTTTAACATTACAATTATTTCAACTACATTGCAAAACTAGGTGCTCTAACTAAAATGCTTTTTTTTTTTTTTTTTTTTACTGTTAGCTTTTGAATACATTCGGACAATTACACATTTGGTATACTCTTATAAAATGGTAGAACTTGAAGCTGCCCCCTGACCTGGCCAGTTAGCCAGTTTTTCAACGACAGCTGCGTTTCTGTTTCTTATGGCCATTTTTAGATTATAGTTTATGATTGTTTTTGCTGGTACCACCACAGCTCTTTTGATGAAGTGCCCAATCGCATCGTTGGTGTCATCAGCGTAGTAAGTGCAGCTGTTTGTGTGCCGCGATATTGCTACCACAGCATGAGGGACACTTTCGTGCAGTTTTATCCCACTTTTTGTTTTTATTATTGCCACTGTCTCAAAGGTGAGCCCCTGGGCTTCATGGATTGTAAGTATGCGAGACCCGTCTCCGTCACCGTACCCTTGGTTTTTAAGAGTTTCCTTCTCATCCTGAGTGTGGACTAGGAAAAGAGTATTGGTGAGGGAGCTGGGTATTTTCGCTCCTGTGTACATCCGAAGCGACAGGGAGTGAACCTTGAGTTTTGAGGAATGTATACCGGAGTATATCTCTCCTAGGGCATATGCAACATCTAATGGGTTCCTATGCGTGCACAGAAGCTCTTGGCTGATGTTAGCTATCAGATTGGGCCTGCTATACCTTATCTCGAAGAGGTTCTCTCTGTCGATGTAAGGCAACTGGTTAACATCTCCGATGAGGACAATCTCGCCAGCGCCAGACAAACGCGAGGCCATGAGTATGGCTCCAAAGTGGTTCATGAGAGCTTCGTCAATCGTGAGTCGACTACATTTATCTTGCTCTCTGAAGCCATTTACTAAGACCGAGGCCATTGTTCGCACCTTGGTTTTCACCAAATTTCCTACGCGGTGCGATAGCTTTTCCCTCAGGTCGTTTGCTGCCTCTGTTGTTGCTGTGATGATTGCGTCTTTGTCCGCATCGAAGTGTTTAACAACCCAGGTTGTTTTTCCGCATCCTGGAACTCCATTGATCCATGTTATTTTAGGTACCGCCCAGTTGAGCCAACTCGCTTCGATTTCCTGGTTCCCTGATATGGACTGGGCCTTTTCAAGGATTCTTTCATCGAGCATGATTTTGGTGCACCGGGCTGTAACAACTACTGGATCAACCTCTGGAGTCAGAAACTTTGGTGGTCCCTTCAGTCCCATCCCATCCTCTTTTAGCGACACGAAGCCACTTGTTGCACTGAAGGCTGCCATATAACTCCCTGACATTGAGCCCATGATGACCTGGGATTTATCATTGTGGTATATAGCAGCCTCTGCCTCCTCGAGTTTCACCTTTAATAGGTTTACGTTACCTTGCTCGTACGTCTGCAGGATAGATTTACAGGTTAACGAATTAACGTCTATAGTCGCTTTTGTGAGAGCAAGGAACTCAAGGAATGCGTTTATTGCATGATCTTGTAGACAAGTGACTGGTCTGAGATGTGGCCGATTTACCTGACCCAAATCTGCTCTTGTGGGGGGTTTTACGATATTTGCTTTTAGAGAGGGATGAATCTTTGCCTCCATTGTAAAGCCCTCAGATGTTTTCGAGGGCCTTCCGAGCAGTGTTTCTGTTGCCGCACTGAACGCTTCCACGAACGCTTTGATTGGGCCTCTCTTTGTAGCGCTATCTTTTTGGTGTTTTTTGGCTTGTTTGGAAGCCTCTTTCTCCGCAGATCTTTTCTTCTGGAGGCGTTCAGATCCACTGATTGCTGTTGATACGGGGTGTCCCCAGCAGTCGGTTGCAGAGCTTGAATTGTGTGCTCTCAAGAAGTTGAGGCTTTCACCTCGATCTTCATACACAATCACCTCATGTTGTTCAGAGGCTTTTATGCACCCTAGCCGGTCTGCGACTTCTCCTTTCTCATGTTCAACAACCAGTGCATCCACGCTGATTATGCGGGAAATGGTACCCGCATCCGCTGCTTTTTCTCCAAGCATTGAGAGCATCGATCTTGCACGCGCGAAGGGTGTCAAACCAAACTCGAGCTCGATAAGTGCGACCGTTTTGTTTTTGGATCGGACTAGTCGCAAGCGTTGGTCCGCCACCTCTATCACGGGCAGCGCACTGTAGATCTTGTAGCGCATTGTTGTTTTGGATGTGCTCCCATTTAGCAGTGATGCGAGCCCTGGAGATATAGCCACTCGGAACTTCTTGCCCGGTCGACAAAAGCAGAAACTTATCCCGAAACGCTCGTCAGTTCCATCCATGAAGAGAGCTACGCCTCGGATTCGGATTCCTGCCGTTCCTTTTTCTCCGTGAGCTAGAAGTTTTGTGAGAGATAGGCACTTGGCTTGCGTAGGTAGGTGGGCTTCCTGCGAGGTTTCTGCCGCTTGAGCCTCTGCTGTTGTTGTTGTTTGGGATTGGGGCCGTGCAGTAGGAGAGAGAGTGGAGTTTCTCTTTGCTGCAACTTGGAAAATCTTATCCACGTAGGATAGGAAATGAGGCCTTGTTTTTGAATCCTCGAGAATTTCCTTTAGTTCAGATTCGACCAGATTTCGATCTATGAGGTGTTCCAGATCGTGCCGTTCTACTAGAAAACGAGGACAGCTCAGAATCAGGTGCCAGACGGATTCACTGACCTCTGGGTCGCACTCGCATCCTGGACTGTCCCTAAGATTGAATCTGTGAAGATATTCCGCAATTCCTCCGTGGCCTGTAAGGGCCTGCACTTGGGTGAATGTTAGTTTCATAGATCTTATGAGTCGATATGCTTTGTCGACGTCTGGTAGAAACTTTTTCGTGATAGCACCTGTGCTGGAGGTTTCGTAGCGATCCTGCCATCTCTGGATCGATTCTTCACGAATTTTCTTCCTAGCATAGGACAAAGGGATCTTATCATAGTCCTGTGTGGTTTCATTGAGTGCTGCTGTTTTTGCAAGTTCATCAGCTCTTTCATTTCCCACCGTTCCTACGTGGGCTTTCAGCCAGAACATGTGAACCTCTCTTCCCTCGTTCACTATCTTACCAATGCTTTCTCTCACTCTGCGTACCAGTGGATGACTCAGTTTAGGATTGCGAAGCAGATCGAGCGAAGATCGCGAGTCGCTTAGGATGCTGACTACTGGATCTGTGCTTTCGCTCACCATTTGAGTCGCTCTGGATAGTGCGTAGAGTTCTGATTGGAAGACAGTGCAAGAGGGGTGGAGTTTGAACCTTTCAAACTTTAGCTCTCTGCCATCGTCCCACCATGTTAGAGCAGCTCCCACTTTATCTTCGATCTTGCTCCCATCGGTGTAGATTTGAGGCCCGGTGACGTGGGCGGTACTTTCCAGGAGCTCGTACTCAATGTGTGTTAATGTGGAGGGATGCGGTTGATCCAGGTACCCTATCTTGAGTTCGAGTTCCTTTCCGGGAGGGAGGTAATCTTGGGAGATGCTCTTTTTGGTTTTGTAGAGATTTGCTGTCTCTTGGATCCGAAGGTCCAGAGGCAGCAAACCCGACAGAACAAGTGCCGAGGTGAGGGAGACTGTGCGGTACGCTTTGCAGATCTTTTGTGCAAAACCTCTCTGAATTGCGTTCAGCTGATTCACATTCATTTGCAGCACTGCGGCCTGTGACCATGCGCTTGAGGCGTAGGTCATGATGGGTTCCACCACTGCGATATAGATGGTTCTCGTTATCTCACTGTTCAAACCCCATGTCACCTTCGCTGCGCACGCAAGCTGTTTGTATATTTCTACTGCTTTTTTGCATTGCGCAGACACGTGTGCTTTGAAGGTGAGCTTGCGGTCGATGATAATCCCGAGCAGCTTTATTTCATCCACAAGGTTAAGTTTCGTACCTGACATGAATAGTTGGGGAATTACATACTTTAACTTCTTGGTTAGAAGCATCGCGTTGGTTTTGTGCGGTGCGAAGTTAAGTTTGTTGTGAATTCTGATACTTTTTCCAGTGTGGTGTTGACTTGCCGCTCCAGAACATCTACTGACCGGTTTGTAAAAGCGAGAACAACGTCATCCGCGAAAGCTTGACAGTATACTTCCTCAGCCTCCAGTTCGTGCAACAACGAGTCTAGGATTATATTCCAAAAGATTGGTCCTCCGATGGATCCTTGGACGCAACCTTTTGTGGTTTCCTTCTCGTAAGTTGCTCTGGCATAGTTGACCATGATCTTTCGGTCACTGAGGTATGAGCATACCATCTCGTAAAGGTTTTTGGGACACCTTTTCTTCGCGAGCTGGTGTTTAAGGGCGGGCCACCATGCGTTATCAAAGGCACCCTCTATGTCCAAAGAGATTAGGAGTACGATGTTTTTATTGTTAACTCCATTTTTCAAGTGCTCCATAAGGTCATAGAGGGCGTCTTCGGTTCCTCGTTGTGGCATGAAGCCGTATTGCCGTTTGTTGAGTGTTGGGAAGATGTGCCACTGAAGCCTGCTTATCATTAACTTTTCTATGATTTTACCAAGAACTGAGAGGAGACCTATGGGTCGGTAAGACTTTGGCAGAGTGTAATCAGTCTTTCCAGGTTTCCGAATAATGACCACATGTGCCCTTTTCCACTGCGTTGGGAAATATCTTAGCGATAGGCATTTGTTAGCTATCGCGAGGAACAACTCCATTTCGCAGCGAATGGCCACTGTGCAGATGTCAGCGGTGATCCCGTCTGGACCGGGTGCTTTTTTCGGATTCAGAGCTTGGATGATTAGCTCTAGCTCCGCTGACATGAAGGGTGGATCGTTCTCCGAGAGGTCTCCGTAGGGGATTTCTTTTGTAATATTCCGGATTTCCGCATGACCACTTTGATCGGTGCTTGCAGAGTCATCAGGGTAGAAGGTTTTTCCCAGGAGTTCTGCCGACATTTGTGGGGATAGGGTATTCCCTGCCGGGCTTCTCAGTAGCATGTCTTCTTGCCTTCCTGAGGTTTTCCTGATTACCCTATAGATCTTATCCCACATGCTCTCCTTCTCCTGGGTCGTACAGAATTCCTTCCAGTTCTTGGTTTGAGCTAGCTCAGCTTCTTCCTTATATTCCAACTTCGCCTTTAGGTACTCATCCACAACGAGATTTAGGCGCCTTGGAGCTGCATTTCTGATTCTTCTCTTTTTCCTGAGAACCTCACTCCTAAGATCATCTAGCTTTTGAGTCCACCAAGGGGGCTTTGGATCCCCTTTTCTTGAGCTTGTGGAAGGGATGGTTTGCTCACAAGCTTCTTGGATAGCTTCTGTGTAAGCTGTGATCTTGCTTTCAAGGCTCTCTGGAGTTTCAGAATCTTTCACTGATGGAACTGTGATCGCTCTTTCTACAAGGGAGGACATGAAGATGGCTTTGAAGTCTGACCACTTGGCCTTCTTGGTGTTGTACCTGCGCGTTGTGATGGGCCTTAGGGGTTCTAGGGATTTCACCAGGCGCAGTGTGAAGGTTATCGCGTTGTGGTCTGATGTTATGAGACTTGGGTCAACTTGCCAGTTCTCTATCCTCCCAAGCAGAGGCGTGCTGCAAGCAGAGACGTCGACTATGCTTGTGCAGGCTCTGCCATCTCTGAAGGTTTCAAAGGTGGGTGTTTCTCCAACGTTCAGAATATGGAAGCTCATTTCGTTGAGAAATGCGTTATATTCCGCTCCTCTTTCGTTCTCAGAGATACTACCCCACCAGTGACTCCAAGCGTTGACATCTCCAGCAACGATAAGGTTTTGCGTGCCGAGCTTTTCGCAGTAACTTTTGGTTCTCTCAAGGTAAGGTGCCATATCCTGGTCCCCTTCAAGGTAAACGGAGATTACTCCAAGTTTCAGGTCTCCACCTTTGAGCAAAACAGCTGCCTCAGTCTCGGTCACCAGCTGGGGATCGTGAATGACCTCCAGCAAGTCTCCGAAAACAATTATAGCTGCTTTGACTGGTTTTTGCCTGTTGAGAGTGCATTGGATAACTTTTGTCCCTGGGTGTTGTTTAAGGACCCCATTTTTACCCACGTAGGGTTCTTGAACTAGGGCGATCGTGATACCCTTATCCATTGCAACTTGGAGTAGTTCCGCTGTGGCCAGTTTAGAGCGCTGCAGGTTTGCTTGGATGAATCGCAATCCTGTCCCGCCTAGCCTCTGAGGGAACGAGCTTGGATGCTGTGGGGAGCCCTTAGCAATAGGACACGCGGGACCGCGCTATGGCATCCCATTTTTGCCGCTCTGGACACTCATAGCTGAAGGCATTGTGTGCCAGGTCTGAGCCAGTTTCGTGCGCGATCGAGCAGTTCTTGCATTTTGGAGGGTTCCCCTCGAGCCTTTGCTTGCATTGTTCCCATGAGTGGGACCTTCCGCAGTGGCTGCAAAGGTGATCTTTTTCTTTGCAGACTGCTTTTGTATGCCCAAATCCGAGGCACTTTGTGCACTGCACAAGAGGAGAGTGATCGAACACAGGTCTCCACTGGATACCTATGTGAACTTTTCCCGCCTCTAAAAGGCTTTTGTGAATGATGGGGGACACTTCCAGTACCGGATGGCACTCATGGGGATTGCGAGCTCTTTTCCTGTATCTTACCTTGATGGTGGATTCCTTTAGACTGACGTCCTTGAGGAGGTGTTTGTTTTGGGCCAGAAGATTTTCGACGATAAGAGTATCTGTGTGGTATGAAAGCACATCCTTCACTATGATTAGCGGATTTTCTGCTTTAGCTACCTCTGCTTTCAAGCTCTTATCTAGCCGAACTCTGTTCTTCACCAGTTCCAGGTCCTCTTTGGAGCTGCAGCTCAGAATCACTTTACTGTTTTTCGCTTTTCGGACCTTATCAATCCTAGCTCCACTTGTTTTCGTATCCAAAGCTTCCCTGATTCTGTCTATCACATTATCCCCGGTGTTTTGGGGATTTGTTGATGTCACAATCAGGGTGTGGTTTGGTTTTTTAGGCCGTGAGGGTTTGGCGGCAATCTTAGCGTAGGTGGTTGTTGTCCTTGTTCCACTGCCTTTCTCCGATTTCGCCATCTCTGCTTCAAGACTGAGACAAGGTGGTGGTATCTGCATCTTTTCTTGCCGTATTGTACGAAGCTCAGATGATACTGCCTCAAGTCTTTCAGTGATGGGTTGTATGTGTTCCTCGATGTTTATGAGGACCGGTTGCGGGTTGGCTTCAGGAACCTTTACCGCTTTCATCGCATCAAGAATTCCTCGAATAGCTGTGATCTCCTGGTTTACTCCCGTGTCTGGTATTTGTGACGGTGGAGTTGATTCCAGGTGTGCCAGCGTTTTCATGTTTGCTTCCAGGATCGTTTGGGTTTTGCCTTGGTCTTTTTGGAGGTCTCTCCTGAGCTCATCCAGCTGGGTTTGCATTGACTCTACTCCTGCTTTTAACCACGTGTGATTCTTTCGCAGAAGCTCGGTCTCGCTGCTTTTTCCCTGGTTGGATATGCTCTCCACGAGAGACTTAAGGCGTTTTTCAATACCCTGGATTTCAACCGCGGTTTCCTTGATGAGCTTGTGGGGTTCTTGGGTTTCATAGTCCAGCCAAGCACGAATAGCTTTCACCTCAGAAAGGGAAGAGGTGATATCGCCGCGCGCATTTGATACCTCTTGAGTGAGGTTCTTAGCGAGATCGGCGATTAGCTTATTGTGCGCCCTCTCGACCCGAACTAGCTCGTTTGCGTTCCTCGCTTTTTCTTTTTCTAGGTTTGAGATATGCCTAGACCGGGAGTCCTGTAAGGAAAGAACGATCTCGTATAGGGCCTGCAGACTCTCGAGCGCGATGGTTTTGCACTCCCTTTTCATGTTTCCTGCAGATTCTATAGCTTCCTTTCCTTTTTGCAGCATCTCATTTGCAACTTTCGTGGCCCTATCCATCTCAATCCCTGTTCTTTTCCTCGTATGCTCGACCAGCATGCTGTGTCGCACTTTGGGAGCAGTTGTGGGGGAGGCCAGATCGATGAACGATGTAACGGATTCATCATCTGACATTATTGGTTTTGGAGGGGATATACCACATTGCTGCCAGTTTATCACTTTCTGCGTTACTGAATCTGTGACTGACTGCACTGAGGAGATACCAGACATCTCACTACGCTCAAGAGGAGATGGAGTCTTTTGCTTCCTCCTTGGTGGGGCCAGTGGGATGTTAACGCTTGTTGCATTTCCCTCTGATGAAGCCTTTTTTGCTGTGGCTGCGGGTACTTGATCGGGCAGTGGTGGTGCCAGCCTCTCCGATCTTACTGATGTTTTGGAGGCAGTTTCCTTTTTCAATACTTTTTCCCGCAGCGATCGTTGCCTTTGTGCTATCGAGGGTGCAGCTTGTGCCTTGGGGGCAGATTCAGTTGACTTGCCTGACATTGTTGCGAAGTTAAATACAATAATACAAGCAATTAAATGCCTGAAACGAGATTATACAAAAATTTGGAGCTGTGATTCTATAAATTATGTTAGTTTAAAATTCTAATTCTATGTTACAAATAATATTGTTAACTTACTTAATTCTAATTGTTTCCTTTCACGCTGGATGTTCTGCGGTTCCTGAGTAACTTGATGGTGGTGAACGCGCCAGAACCTTAGGTGGTAGGGTTCTGGGTGGTGTGTGTTACTGGTTGATGAGTGAAGTAAGAGAGGTTCTCTGGGTCTTGGAAGGATTCGTTTCTTTTGGTTTTCTTGAGGGGAATTGTGGAGTGAAAAGTAAGAATTCCCTTGGAGCTAAGTTGTAGAGCTTCTTCTCCTGATGACTTTGATATGAAACAGCAGGGGTCTATCTCTTCTGGTTCCGAAGATATGGCCTGAGGGGATTTCCAAGGAGTGGGGGGAAATTTCGTTGATGGTGCTAGATGATGGATCTTCACCTCCTGATCACGTAGACACTTCACAAGGTGGGTCTATCTTCAGGTTAGGTTAGGTTAGGTTAGGTTAGGTTAGGTTAGGTTAGGTTAGGTTAGGTTAGGTTAGGTTAGGTTAGGTTAGGTTAGGTTAGGTTAGGTTAGGTTAGGTTAGGTTAGGTTAGGTTAGGTTAGGTTAGGTTAGGTTAGGTTAGGTTAGGTTAGGTTAGGTTAGGTTAGGTTAGGTTAGGTTAGGTTAGGTTAGGTTAGGTTAGGTTAGGTTAGGTTAGGTTAGGTTAGGTTAGGTTAGGTTAGGTTAGGTTAGGTTAGGTTAGGTTAGGTTAGGTTAGGTTAGGTTAGGTTAGGTTAGGTTAGGTTAGGTTAGGTTAGGTTAGGTTAGGTTAGGTTAGGTTAGGTTAGGTTAGGTTAGGTTAGGTTAGGTTAGGTTAGGTTAGGTTAGGTTAGGTTAGGTTAGGTTAGGTTAGGTTAGGTTAGGTTAGGTTAGGTTAGGTTAGGTTAGGTTAGGTTAGGTTAGGTTAGGTTAGGTTAGGTTAGGTTAGGTTAGGTTAGGTTAGGTTAGGTTAGGTTAGGTTAGGTTAGGTTAGGTTAGGTTAGGTTAGGTTAGGTTAGGTTAGGTTAGGTTAGGTTAGGTTAGGTTAGGTTAGGTTAGGTTAGGTTAGGTTAGGTTAGGTTAGGTTAGGTTAGGTTAGGTTAGGTTAGGTTAGGTTAGGTTAGGTTAGGTTAGGTTAGGTTAGGTTAGGTTAGGTTAGGTTAGGTTAGGTTAGGTTAGGTTAGGTTAGGTTAGGTTTTTTTTTTTTTTTTTTTTTTTTTTTTTTTTTTTTTTTTTTTTTTTTTTTGCCTGACTACCCCTAGCTTTACCAGGGACCTGGTCTACACAACTCTTCCATTCCAGTTCTCTCTTTTATTCTTCTCGTACTTTCATTCTTCATACTTTATCTTTCTTTTATCCGTCATCGTTCATAATTTATTACTTTTTCTATCTGTATCTGTATCTAAAATTCCTTTCTTTGGGATTTGGGATGCAACGATGGTTTTTAATCTTTATTTTACTAATTTCTCCTTTTCTTATTCATATTTCTACTACAATATTTTCTTATGTCTATATCATATATTTTATACAGTTACATCTTATTCTAGTATATGTACATATTCTTACTGAGTTTATTTGTTTTGCTGAGTCCTTTATATTCAATAATATAAATGTTCAGCATAATTTATACATCTTTATTTCTTTTTATTACTATAGCAGCTATTTCTGTACAATAGTTAATAAAATCGTTTCTTATATATTTATTACTTATATAGTCTTTAACATTGTCTACTTTCAATTCTATATCCAATTTCTGCTCCGCCTCATATCTCCGTTTGCCAAATACTGGGCACTCAAATAAGATGTGTTCTACAGTTTCCATTTTGCTACTTTCGCAGATACACGATGGACTTTCCTTACACCTGAACCGATTCAGGTATTCAGAGAATCCACCGTGCCCTGTCATTACTTGCGTGAGTACACCAGAGGGTTTTATCTTTTTAATAATATTGTAAGCCTTAATAATGTCGGGAAAGAAGATTTTAGTCACGGCTGCATTCTCGCTGGTTATGTATCTCCTGTTCCATTCGTCAAGAGTTCCTCTACGGATCTGTCGCTTAACGAATGAAACCGGACATGCGTCATATACTGGTGATGTTTTTGTTTTCAGGGCAGCGTCCTTTGCCAGCGCATCGGCCCGCTCATTGCCTTCAAGTCCCGCATGTGCTTTTATCCAAAACAAATCAACGCATTTGTTTTGTGCCCTACTTGTTTTTAAGTTCTTACGAACT
Source organism: Eupithecia inturbata (assembly GCA_963662085.1). Lineage (NCBI taxonomy): Eukaryota > Metazoa > Arthropoda > Insecta > Lepidoptera > Geometridae > Eupithecia > Eupithecia inturbata. The sequence goes on along the minus strand of OY759178.1, from coordinate 5,374 downwards.
TTTACGGCAAGAGGGTGAGTGGAGCTGTTGTTTGTAATTGTTTGGAGCGAAGACTGTGAGTCGCTGTAGATACCAAAGCGGGTTTCTGGCATCTTCAGTATTTCATCAGTAGCTCTGTATATGGCCAGTAATTCAGCCTGGTAGACTGTGCAGTGTGACGACAGCTTCAGTTTGATGGATTTGGTCTCGGTCTGATTATTCCATATGGATAATGCCGCTCCGACCTTCTCCTCAATCCTACTACCATCTGTGAACATCCGCACTGCGTAATCGCTGTGAATGTTCACCTGCTGTTGGTCCTCCAGGCGCACGTATTCCAGGCTCATATACTCCGCTGGGTGAGGTTTTACTGAGAATGCCGACATTTTCTCCACTTCTCTGTCTCCTAGCGCGGGCTGGATTACCCCCCTCCTTGCCTCGTACAGGGCGGCTGCCTCTTGTACCCTGAGGTCGAGTGGTAGTATTCCAGCCAGCGCCAGTGCTGAATTTAGAGAAGTGGTTCTATATGCTCGGCATAGTTTTTGAGCGAATCCGCGCTGGACCGAGTGGAGCACCTTCCGAATGCCTAGTTTCTTGGTTGCAGGGGCCCAGACACTTGCTGCATACATTACAGTTGGCTCAACAACTGCAGTATATATGGTCCTAACAACTTCTGGGTGCAGACCCCAGCTTATTTTGGCTGCTCTGGATAATTGTTTGAAGATATTGACGGCTCTCCTACAGACGATTGACGTGTGCTGATTAAAGGTCAGCTTATCATCAATCGTTACCCCCAATATCTTCATTTCTTTTGACATTGCAATGTCGGTCCCACCCATCCTCAGGAGCGGAGCATCATATTTAAGTTTTCTTGTTATAATCATCGCACTTGTTTTCTGCGGCGCAAACTTTAACTTATTTTTGATGCCCCACTCCCGAGCATAGGCGAGAGCGGCATTTGCCTGTTTCTCGATATCCATTGCGGTGTTCCCATCAAAAACCATAACTATATCATCTGCGAATGCTTGCGTATAGTCGCCTCTTCGCTCGAGGCCCTTGAGCAACGGATCAATGAGCAAGTTCCACAAAACAGGTCCGCCGATTGAGCCTTGAACGCATCCCTTGGAGGTGGGTCTGGTGATTTGTTCTCCGGCGTATCTCACTTTTACCGTCCTTCCATCCAGGTAGCTGTCCATGACTTTTCTGATGTTTATTGGGCATCCTTCTTCAGCCAGTCGGACTCTGAGCGCTGGCCACCATGCGCCATCGAAGGCACCCTCTATGTCCAATGATACAACTGTAATGAGTTTTTTAAGTTCCAGTTTTTGGTGAATGTGTTTTATCAGGGCATAGAGGGCGTCTTCAGTGCTTTTCTGGGGTACGAATCCAAACTGGCGTGTACTGAGCTTTGGGAGGACATGGTGCTTTATCCTGCCCATAACCATCTTCTCGAAGACCTTACCCATGACCGGAAGCAGTCCTATCGGCCTGTATGATTTAGGGTCTTGGTAGTTTTTCTTTCCCGGCTTTCTCAACACAACCACCGTCGCTTCTTTCCATGGCCTGGGAAAGTGACCATATTCTAGGCATTTGTTTGCTAACGCCAAGTATGTTTCGGGGTCTTCTAAGACTGAGTGCTTGCAAATATCTGCAGTGAGTCCATCCGATCCCGGTGCCTTTTTAGGATTAAAACTATTTACTGCGGTTTTTACCTCTTCCATAGTAAACGGAGGGTCATGACTTTCAACATGCTCCAATTCGTTTACCTGATCAGCAAGTTTCCTAATTTTTTGGTGATCCGCGTTGTCATGTTCTTCCTTATCTTCCGGGTAAAAAGTCTCACAGAGTAATTCAGCAGACTCTTTAGGACTTAAGGATTTACCTTCCTTTATCAGAGGCAGGTCTTCTTGCCTCTTGGTTGTTTTCCCGATCACCCTGTAAATTCCTTCCCAAAGACCTTCCTTGTCTTGTTTCCCACAGAACTCTTTCCAACTGTCTATTTGTGCTTGTTTTGCTTGTTGTTCATATTTTTCTTTTATTTGCAGGTACTCCCCGATAACCTTATTTCTGCGGACCGGCGCTGCACAACGGATTCTCCTCTTCCTGGATCTCACCTCATTCTTCAGTCGCGCGAGTTCATCCGACCACCATGGTAAGTTACTTTTTGTTTTTGTTTTTATTTTAGGGATACTATTATTGCATGCTATTGTTATTAATTTAATGTATGTTTCTATTTTGCTATCTAATTCGGCTTTGTTATCAATTTTGCTTATTTCTTCCTTGTTTACATGATCTTCTTCTAGCAATTGGGTCAGTTTCTCATGAAACGTGCTCCAGTCAGCTTTTTTGCTGTTAAAAATACGTGTGGTTCTTTGAATGCTTATACCTTTTGCTCGTTTTAATCTAATTTTAAAGGTAAGAACATTGTGATCGGATGAAATCAGCCCTTCTTTTACCTCCCAGTCTTCTACCAGGTCTAGAAGATTCGTTGTGCAGGCGGTAATGTCTACGAAGCTCGTATAGGTCTTTCCTCCTCTTACGGTATCGAATGTTGGAGTATCTCCAACGTTGAGCACCTGTAAATCCATATCTTCTATTGATCCAGCTAGTTCTTCTCCCTTCTCATCTATTATTAGGCTTCCCCACCATGTATGTTTAGCGTTAGCATCCCCACCTATAATTAAATTTTTAGTTCCCACTTCTCTCTGAATTCTTCGTAGGTGTGTTAGGAAAGGCTCTATTGTTGTGTGGTTTGGCTCGAAGTAATATGAGACAACCACGATCTCCCAGGCGCTGGTCCTGAGCTTCACCACCACGATGTTGTTTGTGGTGAAGTCCGGGCAAATAATGGCATCCATGTCTCTATCAAACACAGCTATAGCTGCTTTGATTGTTCCATCTCCCTGGTTTGCGTTCTGGAAGATCCTGGCAGTCCCATAATCCTTCATTCTGCCGATTGTCCCAACGTAAGGCTCTTGAAGCAACGCAAAGGCCATTTTTCTGTTTTTTGCCTCAAATATTATTTCCTGTGTAGCAAGTGCTTTCCTTTGTAAGTTAGCTTGGGCTACAGTATATGGCCCTGCGTCGCTTGTATGAACTGTTTGGCTCGTGACCACTTTAGCAATATGCTACCGAGGCTCGAGCCAGTGCATCCCATCTTCTCCTTATCGGGCATTCACTGCTAAAGGCATTGTGATCCGATCTTTCTATCTTGGCATGCACACAGTTTGTGCACGTGGGGACGGAACCGGCCATCCAATCTGCGCAATTTGTTCTGAGGTGGGGTCCACCGCAGTGGCTACATTTTTCTGTCGTCTCCTTGCAGAATTTCCTGCCATGGCCGTAGCCCAGGCAGAGGGAGCATTGAACTAGTGGCGATTGGTCCGCGACTCGAACTTTTTGCAAGTCGATCAGGACTGTTTCGGCTTCTACCAGCCGTGTCCATATTGCGGGGGACACCCTCAGGACGATGTGATGCGTATGTGGGTTTCGCGTTTGTTTTTTATAGGCTATTTCCATGGTGTCTTTGGTGTTTGTAGCTGGTAGGAGGTTTTTGTTCTGGATCTTCAGGGCGCTAAGGATGTCTTCATCCTGGTTGTATTTTAGCACATCCTTCAGAATAACCAGCGGGTTCTTGTTTTGGACATTCTCTACGTTTAACTCCTTGGCTTCTTTAAGTTTGTTTCTGAATCTGTCGCGTTCTTCTTCTGTTCTGCATCCCACAATCACCTTCCTATCCTTTGCTTTCCTTATTTTCTCAACCGCTATTCCACTCTCTTTTGCATTAACTGTCTTTCTGATTCTATCTAAGACTTCTTCACCCGTCTCCGTTTCATCTTTGGCGCTGACCACTATCGAATGTAGCGCGGTCTGTCTGTGGGGCTGTCTCCCGGTGGTAGCCGCTGCTACACTCGCGTAGGTTTGTCTTTCTATCGTTTCCTTGTGTTTTTCTATTGTCTCTGCTAGTTTTTCCATGTTCCTGTTGTTTTCTTGAAGCAGTTTTTCCTGCTCTTCTTTGTGTTTCTTCATAGTGTCTTTAAATTGTTCCATCTGTTCATTAGTCTCTTGTATGATTCTTGCTAGCTTTTTTCCTTCTTTCTCGTTGTGTTGATTTTGGCTTTCCTCTGGTTCTTGTTCTTTATCTTTATTGGGTTCCTCTGGTTCCTTAGTCACTCCCTTCTTTCCTTTTCCTTTTACATTTTCAACCTCTTTAACAAGCTGGTAAAGTCTGTCTATCGCAATAGTAACCTCGGTTTTTATTTCCGTCTTGAGGTTTCTAGCATTCCCAAGATTAACTTTTGCTTTCATGACGCACGCCTTCGCCTCCGCAAGCCTGTCTAGATATTTAACTTTTCCCGACGACGGTGAGCTCTCTACAGCTGCCGATGAGCCTTTCAGAGGTCCAGCTTTGATGTCATAGGAGAGCCCGTCGTTTTCTTGGTCTTTTTTATCATCCTTCTGCGTCAGCAATATATCTTCTAGGTTAGGTTAGGTTAGGTTAGGTTAGGTTAGGTTAGGTTAGGTTAGGTTAGGTTAGGTTAGGTTAGGTTAGGTTAGGTTAGGTTAGGTTAGGTTAGGTTAGGTTAGGTTAGGTTAGGTTAGGTTAGGTTAGGTTAGGTTAGGTTAGGTTAGGTTAGGTTAGGTTAGGTTAGGTTAGGTTAGGTTAGGTTAGGTTAGGTTAGGTTAGGTTAGGTTAGGTTAGGTTAGGGTTAGGTTAGGTTAGGTTAGGTTAGGTTAGGTTAGGTTAGGTTAGGTTAGGTTAGGTTGGGTATTAGGTTAAGTTAGGTTAGTTTGTTAGGTTAGGTTAGGTTAGGTTAGGTTAGGTTAGGTTAGGTTAGGTTAGGTTAGGTTAGGTTAGGTTAGGTTAGGTTAGGTTAGGTTAGGTTAGGTTAGGTTAGGTTAGGTTAGGTTAGGTTAGGTTAGGTTAGGTTAGGTTAGGTTAGTAGTGTTAGGTTAGGTTAGGTTAGGTTAGGTTAGGTTAGGTTAGGTTAGGTTAGGTTAGGTTAGGTTAGGTTAGGTTAGGTTAGGTTAGGTTAGGTTAGGTTAGGTTAGGTTAGGTTAGGGTGAGGTTAGGTTAGGTTAGGTTAGGTAGGTTAGGTTAGGTTAGGTTAGGTTACTTAGGTTAAGTATGTAGTTAGGTTAGGTTAGGTTAGGTTAGGGTTAGGGATGTAACTTATTATTAGATAGTTAGTTAACTTATTAACTGAACTTAACTTAACTAACTTAACTTACTTAACTTTACTTACTTAACGTAACTTATTAACTTAACTTAACTTAACTAACTTAACTTATAAGTTAACTGTAACTAACTTAACGTAACTTTACTGACTTAGACTTACGGAACGTTAACTTAAACTTAACGTAACGTTACTTAACTTAACGTTAACGTTAACTT